>CALSFV010000217.1:0-1448695 GCA_943737045.1 Parapristionchus giblindavisi
TCCTATCCTCTTTCTCTCCCTTCTTACATTGATCGTCTAAAAATTCTTGGCCTGCGCGCGTTAACTGAGAGGAGAGTCATAGGTGATCTATGTTTAGCTCATATGATTATGAACAATACTACTATTATTTCTCCCTCGTCATTTTATGTATACAAACCAGTCCGTGACCGAGTATCATCTTTTGGAATCCATATTGAACACACCACCAGTACCCCTCGTTTTCATTCTTTCCCACTCAGAACAGCCCGTTCATACTCCCAATTACCAGTTAATATCCGAACCGCCCCCAATATTCGATTATTTAAACATCGATTGGATGCCCACCCCCATATCGTCGAATTATCACTTTCTCAATGAATCCGGAGAGTCGTCAATCATATTTTACCACCTATTGTTCATTCAATTGCTGTTGCGCCTCGGGCGTAGATAAATTATTATTATTATAAACACGTCCTAAATGAATAAAAGAAATTCATACCTGGGCATTGACCGAGGTCGACATGCCCGGTTGACTCGAGAAGCTCTCGGCTCTTCTCACAGCACTCGGATAGATCTTTGGAGGTGGCACTCGCGCAGTTCGAGACACGGTATCCATGGGTTTGGAGTCGGGGAATCTGCAATTGTGATTTTGTAATCGTGAAACTTTTATTGCATTGGTAAATGCTAAGATTTACTATATTCATTTTGATCTAGGAACTTCAATGCAACAGTTAGCCCAAGGTTTCTTCATCCCATACACTATTTCACAAGCCGTTACTCTTCCATGAATCTTACCTCGTAAGTTCCGATACATGCATTCCGTCTGGTTTTCCGTTCAGAATCGGCCGCTGTCCGGGCGAAGTCCGACCTCGTGGAGACAAAGCAGATGATGAAGGAAGTGCATTGTGATGATGATGATCTCGACCGAGGGTACCTGCACATCAATGCTTATATAAATAAATGTTCCCATGTGATAAACGATTATTCGCTTCTTCGGAGGACACATTCGTTTATTTTTTTCTCTTTAGTGTGCCTTGAATAACGAGATTTACCTTTTCCTTTTTAGAGAAAAAAAAAGAATAAAAGTATTTCAAAACTTGTGCACTTGAAATAGCTTGGGATGTTACATTTGCTATCATGTAAAAATCCCCACCTCCAGCATTCATCATTCCCTCCCTTGGACTGCTTCCGAGCGGTCGCTGCTGTCCCGTGGCATTGGCCGGTGGATGGGACATACGTGAGAGGGTTTGATTCATCTCCTGTAAGAAATCAAAGATCAAAGATCAAAGATCAACCTATAAACACTTCATGCAAAAGGCTTGAGGTGTTAGTGCTAGAGGGAAAGGATAGAGTAAGGCGCGAATTCGATATTTGTCGCAGTAGAGCGAATGAGAGAGAAAGGAGGAGAAGCGGCTAACATGCTGAGAGGTAGAGGGAGAGGGAGAAGGGAGAGGTAGAGGTAGAGGTAGAGGGAGAGGGAGAGGGAGAGGGAGAGGGAGAAGGGAGAAGGGAGAGGTAGAGGGAGAGGGAGAAGGGAATAGAGGTAGGGATCGAGTCCTAAAGAGGGCGTAGAAAGCGTAATGAGATTGGGAGTCGTGTTGGTTGAAGGGATGAAAAGGGAGAAGAAGATGAAGAAGAAAGAGAAGAAGAAGAAGAAAGAGAAGAAATGAAGAATGAAACGAGATTGAGAGGTAGCCTACGATAGTGTACGAAAGCCTGAAGCCGCGTGACCATCCTTGCAACGATGTTTTCATTTCGCACATCCCTCATGTGATCTTTGTCCCCTTCTAAAGTGATACCCGAGCTATTTTGAAATTCGCCGCTCTGGCAACACTCTCTAATTTCCTTGTCTGCGAGAGAGTGTCGCCAAAGCGGGAAGTAAAGTCAGCTGGTCTTACAGCAATATCACAGGAGGAAACTATCCAAACTAGCGACACTTTCTCGCATAAAACGGGAGTGATGGTATGTGTGGTCGGAGTCACGTTAACACGTTAACACGTTAACACGTTTACATAATGACACAGTTATCATTGAAAATAAACACATTAGCGCTAGAAAATGCGACCAATGTGGGATGTTTCGATTTGCATTGAATTGGACGAAAATATAAGATGAAGATTTGAAAGACAAAGAAAAAATAAGAATAATAATAGACTCTGAAGATGCACGTACTCTTTATAGTCTTTTGTCTGTGTTGAGTGTTTTCTCTTGTTTCGGAAGTAGTAGTGCGAAAAGAAGCTTGAGAAAAGAAGATAGACTTAAAGGGACAGTAACCCTTCTACTTTTTAGTGTTTGAATTTCCGCAATTGTTCCTCAACGCGATAACTCTGCCACAAATATAGGAAATAATGACAAAAATCGTTAGCAAGGGTCAGGACTCGAACCCGCTCGATCGTTACTTCAACCGGACACTTACCATTAGACTATGAGTGTCAGTTTAAGGTGCTGTTATAAGGCGTGAGATAAGGCTTGATGGGATCTGTATATGACGATTTGCATATAGCAAGCTAAATTATCGGTGTGACATGCAAAACTAGTATGCAAAAATTACATTTCAATCAATGTCAGGCAACACATCGTATGTCGTGGCAGAGTTATCGTTGTAAGACGACAATTTTAGAATCGCGGGAATTCAAAACTGATTTTCCGGACTTTTTTTTTCAAGGGGGTTACTCTCCCTTTAAGCTGACGATCTCCGATAGTGCCAACGCAATAGTGAATGACTTGAAGCGAGAGTCGTAGCACCTACACCGTGCTCTGACTCAAGCCATGTTTTTCTGCGCGCGAGAATTTTAATTCAATTTAATTTATCATACATCAATAAGATGCGACAACATTTGAAATAACAGATAAAAAGAGCTTGTGGGATAGATAGAAATAAACGGGAGAGGGGGGGGGGGGTAAAGGGGAGGAGGGGAAGTGCAGCTCAGAAAAAAAAAGAAATCCGAAAGAATATTCATTTTGAGCAAGATCCGATCGATTTTTTCCACGATAGCTCCCAAACTGCTCCTGCACCACTCTAAAATTCTCTTACTTTTTTCAAAATATACGCAAATTGTCCTCATTGTGGGATATCAATGGTCACAAGAAACGGCATAATTAAATTAATAATATATATAGATGTACAAGTATAAGTTTGCATGCACCGGAAATGCAAAAAAAAAAGGAATGATATGATCGTGGCACGTTTCGAATCAAAATGGTCTCGTTTCAAAAATGCTTGAGATCAGTCTTTTGGTGATGCAGCAAGAAAACAATTGGTAACTTTCACTTTCAAGTTTTTGCATTCTTTTCCTAAACAAAAATAAGATACTTCTCATAATGGTGAAAATATTCTTGACTACTTCTAATGGTAATAGAGTACTTGGTTGCATTTCATCCCAAGCCAAAACTACCCTTATAAAGTCATAAGCAATGGCTAGAAAAAGATTAAGAAGAAGAACGAATAGTCTATAGAGATTGAAGGAAGAATGGACACTAAGATGATGTATCTATGGTCGTTTGTCATGGAAGAAGAAGACGAAGAAGGGATGGATAGGATGGGTTGAGGGGGGGGGGAAGGAGAGGGGGAGGGATTGAGGGAGGGAGAGGGAGAGGAAGTATGAAAAGAAGAATGCAATAGACGAAGTAGAAGAATAGATATAGAAAGTAGAAAAAGGAAGAAGAAGAAAACGAGGAAGAGTTGTGGTGTGTCCAATATGAATATAACACTCCCTCACATACTCTCTCACTCATCTCCTCTCCCCTCCTCCCTTTCTCTGTCCATTTCAGGGCTTTTCCTCTCTCCTCCTCCCTTTCTCCCTTTCTCTGTCCATTTCAGGGCTCTTCCTCTCTCCCTCTCCCTCTTCCTCTCCATCCCATGAATCCTCTCCACACTTGAGACTTCACTGAATCTCAGTCTCGAAATGGGAGCGCTTCTAACATCCACTCTTTTATGTAACTACCCCTCGACAATTTCGCTGTGTTCCTTCTCTAATCTACTGATTCATCCTTCTCATTCTGCACTATCTTAATCTCAAAATCGTTTTTCGACGAAATATTTTCAGATTAAACAGATTCTCGAAAGATCTATTGAGAAAATATTTTTAGTCTGAAAAATATTATCGTTAACTGTTAATATAATATTAGACTAACTAGAGATAACAAGAGTAAGAGTAAGACTAGCAAGTTTCTAGTATAAAGACCGAATTGCATGGCCAATCTAAAGGAGAACACAAAAATAAGAACGTTCTGGAATACTTATATCGCCACGGGAGCAAACAATCTATGATTATTATTACATGAAGGGAACATCCAGCAAGTAACAAACAGCCACAGAGAAAAAATGTAAATGTAAACTAGACCGGAGAAAGCAACACCCATTATGTGTGCAACACAAAAAGTGTTAAATACACTATAGTTCTTCTATACAGTACAGCTGGTGGTAGTGGTCTTTTAACTCTTTTCTCTGCCAATCAAGTGTTTTTTGTGCTCTGAAATCGCTTCAGATGCCGAAAGAGTGGGCGAAGTGGGAGAAGAAGTGCACAATTTCCAAAAATGAGGAATGACGCAAATCGAAACAGAAAACTAGTCGTCACTTCGAGTTCCCCTGAACATATTATTCGAATGATCTGAGAATTCGGGCTGCTTAGCGTTATATTTTATGAAAATCATTAAAAAGTGTCGGAAAATTGGTTGATCCTAATTGAAAATTAATAATTCTTTACCAATTTTTCTATTACGTGACTATCACCATCCTCAGTCTGTAGTCGCTGCTATCTCGGGTTTCAGTCTCGGTGATTCCGTCTATCTGTCTATCTCTCACTCTCCTTCTTCCTCTCCCTCTTCCTCTTCCTCTCCCTCTCCTCTTCCTCTCCCTCTCCTTCAAACGAATCCATTTTAGCCTAGCATACAGCGTCGCATTTCTTCAGACTATGTTAGAAAAGAGGGAGAGCGAAGAGAAAAGGGAGAGTGAGAGAAGGAGATAAAATCGAGATGCATTTCGAAGCAGACATAGAAAGGAGAAGGTCGGGGATTGGATTAGTCTATGAATAAAAGATCAAAAGGTCAGAAGTTATTATTTCTAAATAATGTTTTCATAAAAATTTTTTTAAAATATTACCAATGAACATTAAAAGAATAAAAGAGTTTATTTGTTCAGGAATAACTAAATAAAGAAAAATAAAAAAATAAAGGTAGAGTCCCTCCTAACTGTGATGCCTGAAAGACAGCAAAATTTAATCTGCATAAAATATATCTATTAGTTTATGATAATTCGACTAATTGATCGTAAGAATCATGAATGAATCATGTTTCATAGTACAGGCAAAGCTCGTGTTTTCGAAAATTGGAAAGGTCGGCAATAGGTTTCGAACACGCGACGCTACGCTAACTAGTCAGCACTTTTACCACTGAGCGAAAGATTTGATGAATATTACATATCGATTTCCATTGAATGAACGATATGCCATGGTTATGCGTCGACATTCGCGGACCTCCATCTTTAAAATGACAGTGAACTCTGGAAATTTCTCCCCGCGGGGCACCCTGTATAAGCCCTATACCCCGCGGTGCACCATGCCTTTAGTTTCCCCGCGGGGCACCCAGTTGCTCACCCCGCGGGGCGCCCTGTCTAAACAAGCCACCCCGCGGGGCACCCTGTCATTTCAGAGACTGAACAAGCTGCCCCGCAGGGTGCCCCGCGGGGAAAAATTTCCAGAGAAGGTAAACGATTAAAGTGCAACACGTTATTCAAGGCACACGAAGTCCTGCGTGTGATCACTGCTAGCCCAGTAATAATTCAATATATTTCAATAAATCAATAATTCAAAATGACATTAAAGGAACAAAATAGATCAAAGGCAGAAAAATTCAAAAGCCATGACGCGGACACGTTGCCAGGACACTTATGTGACTCTTTTGTCTTTGTTCATCGAAGTAATGACCAATGAGGTTATTTTTCAACTGCAAAGAGATTTAGACATGGATATTAGAATAATGCAGATGATTCGATCAAGACTTAAATTTTATTTCACCAATGCAAAAAATTGGCGTCAAAATTCAACACTTGTGATTTTTTTTCTGTAACCGCACAAATATTCAACAGTTCTTTCTAATGAATTCTCTATGAATTCAGAAAATTTTGGCCGTTAAAGGAAGAGTGACCTCTCTCAATGGTCTCTTCATTGCGCACAATATTTCTCTGTTCTCTAACAACGAGAGAGCGTAGAGCGTTGAAGAGACCGTTGACAAAGATGTCAGCTCCTTTAAATAATATTCATCAGAAACAATCTCGCTGTTTTTTTTCTTTGATATACAAATATGTACTTGGATCGTAGGCAATTTCTTGTGATTTCGCTTCGTGTTTTTCTCTCCTCGAAAATGCGGAAATGCGCACTTTTGGCATAAGATTGAGTGATAGAGATGAATGAGAGGAAGTGGAATGGAGATGGGAACGAGGAAATTGAGGGATATGGTGAGAGATGGGAAGGGATCGAGAGAAATGGAGAAATAGAGATAAGATAATGATCCGAAAATAAGCGTAAATATAGCGCAAGCAAAGCAGTGAGGAATTGAGAAGTTATGGCAACGTCAAAGGAGCGCCCAATCAAAGTTAATATATAAATAAATAAAGTAAATGGTTAATGAATTTCAGAAAATGTTTTTTTAAATGAAGAATCGCAGAAAAAAGACAGTAATAATCCACAGAAAATCGATATATCGCGGAATGATACTAATACATTGTACAGTACCTGCTGTTCCTGTCGTGCTCTCCGTCCCAGCCACGTATTGGCAGTTGGAGTTGGATTAGAGAGAAGAGGAGCGGATGAGTCCCCATCTGATCGACGCTCTTCCACCTTGAATCAAGACGATTTGAGACCATCCACATACCAAATTCCACTTATTTTCAGTTAAATTAATTTTTCGCCCATGGATCTACCCGCACATTATACGTATATCATATTGCATAGACATATTTTAGCTATATGTATGGTTCGCGCTGATTTACATATAGACTGATACACAACTGTACTAGCTTTGCGCACTTACATAATGTCGAATCTTCCATCTCAGACTACCAAAGACACTCTTCATATGAGGAAATGAATGTGGATTGAATTCACAAAGGTTCCTATCGAGACTACGCAATCGAACAACCGATTGAAAGTGACCATGTTCTCTCTCTCTCTCTCTCTCTCTCTCTCTCTCTCTCTCTCTCCCCTTCCCTCATTCTCCCCCTCTCTCTCTCCCTCTTCCCTTCTCTTTCCTTCTCCTTCTCCCCCCTCGGTCAGTCCCCCATTCATTTCTCAGATAATCCCTGCAATTGCGCACTCCTTACCCGATTTCGATCTATCTGTTTCTCCCTCTCCTTATCCTTCCTCCTATCTATATGACTTCTGTGCTTAAGTATATGGTGGGGCTCAGACCGGAAGCCCCCCTTTTATTCATCATAACCCCTTGTCTCTTTTTCCTTTGCATTCATAACGGCTCATTGGAGATAAGGAAGGAGAAGCAAAGATTGAACTCTCAACCCGTGATTTACATTTTTATATATCCAGCATGGCAAAGAGTTATCAATTGGTTTAATAAACAAGTTTACACATATAATTTTTTACACTATGACTAGAAAAGACTAGACCAGACTTAAGACTAGAAAATGTTAATAGATTAAATTAGTAATGTGTTTCGGCCGCTGCGTCTAGACAGCGAAAAGCATAACATGATCCTATCGAATTTCTTCGAGAGTAACCAAAATTTTTTTACAGATCCTTAAAATTTTCATTTTACGCCCAGCCCAGCTCAAGAACAGGACAGGTTCTCCCCGATAATAAATTGGAAGCGCCAAAACTGCGCAAAGAGAGAGGAATCGTGAAAAAGCCGAACTTAAACTTTAACTTATAGTCCTTACCTTATGAAATACGACCACGGGTCGATCCTCGGGGGCTTGTTGTCGGGCGGAGATTCGATCACGACGATTCTTATTGAATCTGGAAGTAATCTTTTTTATTCGATTAATTATTTAGCAAATCATGCCTTTGATCATTGTACCAATTTTTAAAGGCACACCTCAAGCTAGAGCGGAGAGATTAGCTGGAGTTGTGACTATAAGTATTTTCCTACAGAACAGATGTGGTCGTCGATTCTTTGTAGTCAAGATATCAATTTTAGTTTAAAATAAATAAAGTATTAAAGTGCCAAAGCCAGGCAGCTTTTTGTTAATTTCTTTACACGAATTTTTGTGCATCCAGAAACTCGGAACTAAATCTATGTTTTATTTTACTATCTCGTATGTCTGTCTCGATCTTCTCTTATCCATAACCCTCTCATACCACCCTCTAGTCTAATATTAGATAATCGTCCACTTTCTTTTCCTTCTTCTTTCGTAATCGAGAGTCCCACTATGTATGTGTATGGGTGGGGTTGGTGTGAATACGTCCATAATGAGAGAGTGCAAGAGCGAGAGGGAGAGGGAGAGGGAGAGGGAGAGGGAGAGGGAGAAGGAGAGGGAGAGGGAGAGGGAGAGGGAGAGGGAGAGGGAGAGGGAGAGGGAGAGGGAGAGGGGAGAGAGAGGGAGAGAGGAAGACGAGAGAGAAGGAGAGGGAGAAGGAGAGGCAGAGGAAGAGGGAGGGAGAGAGAGAGGGAGAATGGGACAGTCGTCTGTCTCAAGCGATCTTTCAGTTGAATGTCCAGAGTGTTCAAATGGAGTGGGCGTCTGTCATGTAGACCGACAGTTTTCGAATTAACTTCGAGACCGTCTAAGACTCAATGACAGACGAACAAGAGGAGGAAAATAAAGATAGAATTGAGATTCTACATATGAATGCGTGGGAAGAGGTGTGTGTAGTAGGTATAATGTAAAGCACCGCATAAGATGTTGAATGCAATTGCCTGATGGGAGGCACACCACTCCTGGCTTAAATAAAATCATAATTCTGATCTAATTGTTTTAAAATTGAGAAAGCATTACCAGAGCGAGGAATTTCAAATCAGCTCAGGTGTGTCTTATATTTTCCCAAAATCACAGCGGCTATTTTTACATTTCGCACAAGATTGACTTTGTCCTGACATACGAAAAGATAGAAAATCGATAATTTATTTGACATACCGTATCTTCAGAATCAATCGTCGAGGGATGGAGAGTGTGAGAACGACGTCATCTATGCTCATCGATGCGACGTCGACATTATTGATTGACAGAATCTCATCTCCCGGACGGATTACATCACCGTATCTGAAATTGATTGATCGAATAAAACTTATTTTATGTAGATTGTTTCGACTCTATTCGGTAGAAAAGTGCACAAACTGATGAGTCATAGATCAAAGATCAAACCGTTCAAGTTCGGAGTTCTCTCCGAATCTACTCGCGAAAACGCCATTGGGCCTTTCGTATCCATTGCCCTCACGGAGATACATCCCGAGAGACTGAAAAGATAATTTTTAGCTCTACATAATTCGCTTATGAGAACTGTAAATTTAAATCTTTTGAAAACGTATGCCAGAAGTGAAACTACCAAAAATTAAAAAAAAAGTTGATCTGAATGATCCCGGAACTGCTAAATCTTTGATAGTCATGAATAATGCTGGTTTGCTTTTAGAAAGTCAATGATTAATTCAATCAACGAAATCACCTGTCCAGGTTTCTTGATTATCTCGACCAATTGAACGACGTAGACTTCACCCGTTTGGGGATGGCTCATTTCGGATCTGAAAAAAGCAAGATATTGATGAAAAATACAGGAATTCAAAATATTCGACGATGATGCTCTCTTTGATGATGTACTTCTTGTGTGAATCATTTTCCAACCTGTATCAATTATGTTTCAAGGAGCTGATTCAGCTATGACTAGGGGATCACTCAGAATCAATTCATTCTGGACTCTTCAATCATATTAGAATCGTTCAAAACAGCTAGACCATTCGGCAAAGAAGACAAAAAGGACTGCTTTTATTTGTCATTGGCATATCAATCATCAAAAATAATTTGATGCGCTTAACGTTTTAAAGACCATGAGTAAATTGAATGAGGGGAGCGTATAAATAACATACTTGTCGAGTACTCTGGCCGAGAATCCGGCCACTCCAGACGCCGTCAACGTCGACGTCTGATTCTCCACTGCACGTATCTGTCGATAGACCTCCTCAGGCAGTTGACGATCACCTTAAAGACATTAGTATAATATAAGGTATAGAAAATATTTAAACAAAAGAGTAGATTTTTTTTTAGCGATTCTTATCTTTACCCCCTTTTTGCTTTGTACATAACTGTAAAAATGGAAGCCATTTTAGGCCCGCTTCTGATTTTGACGTAGCTGCTATCGTATTTATTTTTCATCTCTCGCCTAGTCTCGCTCCTTCTGAATAATATAGCGAAACATATACGTAGGATCCGTAGTCAGACTGAAATCTTTAAAGAATCAAAAACAAACTAAAAAGGGATTATCAATTCTAGTTTCGATTCGTGCGTGGATCGGCGATTAATTTTCTCGAATACGTCATTTTTAGGAACAAAGAAAAAGGCGAAATCGAGATTAATCTTTGTCTTTCTCTGTCAGAATTCGTTCGCTTGTTCCCGAAGTTTGAGGGGAGATTACCAAAAGAGAGTATGAAGTCTCTCCCTCTCCCTCTCTCCCTCTCCCCCCCTACCCCCTCTATCATGCAGTCTCTCTATCCCTATCTTGCTGTCGCTCCCTTCTCAACTAGGCAAAAGCTAGTGCAATTCGATATCTCCCTCTGCCTCCCTCGCTTCCTCTCTACCCCTCCTCTCTCCATCTCTCCTTATCGCTCTCCCTCTCAATCTCCCTCTCCCTTTCTATTTCCAGCATTTGAAAATGAACTCGAAATGGACAGCGAAACTCAGGCTCGAAATAATTCAATTTGTCTTAGAGTACAAGTCATACGGGCAAACTGGGGCATATTACTACAACTACTTACAAATGATATTTCGCTACGCTATTATCGTGAAAAATGTAACTCTTTATGTTCGTTTAAAGGAACATCCCGAGCTATTTTGAAACCATCCGCTCTAACAATGCTCTCTCATAGACGAACAAAGTGAGAAGGCAGAGCGGAGAGTTTCAAATTACAATCGCGATTTTTGCGTATTTTGTATTCACAGATCAAGCAAAAATCGTGTAGTATTTGTCATACTCCAAGACATACAACCCTTGAAATAAAGGTGTTGCACTTAAGGCTAAGGCTAAGGTTAGGGCTTAAGGCTGGCACGTCTTCGAACAACGGACCAGTCCAAAAGGATACGAAAAATGCAATAAACTCGAAGGAAACGGCATTTTCTACCAGACTTTTATACTATATTTTGGACTAGTTAAGTGTTCTGAAGTAGTATCTTAAGGCTGACTCACCGGCATGTCCCTGCATGGTACTGGCAGCCGCTGCTCCGCTGCTTCGCGCTCGATTATGCTCATTCATGTCGCAACGAGCCTAAAACACGGACACGGACATTCAGAATAACCGAATAGTGATCCTAGTTGAAGCTTTCTCCCTCTCCCTCTCCCTCTCCTTCTTATCCCTTAGGGAGTGTGTCCCTCTACGCCTTGTACACTCTCTCGCCACTGTTTTCTGTTTCTCTGGCCACTCTCTCGTTCTGCCGTGCTCTCTCGTCAGACTCGATCGATGCATGGTTGTGTGCTTGCTTGCATGGACATAGAAGGGGAGAGAAATAAAGGGGGTGGAGCCTACGAAGGCCTGAAGGCGTGGCGTTTAATCAATCATAACGCTTAGCATGACGAGACTGCGCGAGAGCGAATTTTAAGGGGGGGGGTAGAGGGAGAGAGGGAGAGAAGGAGAGAAGGAGAGGGAGAGGGGTCCATAGTGCATCTCTATTTCGTAGTCTTCCGGGAGCACCAGAGGGAGTGAGGAAGGGATATGTCGAAAAAGTAAATGAGCGTTAAGGGAGTAGTGAAGATACTTTTCAAAGTATGAAAGAAGATATCCAAATTCCGATCGAACACTAGTAACTGCGTTAAGTATAAAGCTTTTATTCTGCGTTCAATTTTGACGAAAATAAAAAAAAAGGAAAAGAGTGTATAAAACGAGGAGGGTTTTCGCTACTTTTATAATCGAAAGCATGTACATAGTTCTAGAGCACTCACAGTTGGAAACGAAATGTGTGAAAAGGAACACATAATATTAAATTGACAATATGGAAGATTTTTCAATTTTCAAAAGGCTCGCATTGCTTGAACTTCAGCATCCATTCATGATTCTAGCGATCAATACGAACTGCGAGAAAGAAAAGTGAACGCCATGTAGAACATCTTCTGTCATATTTCTGTCTTCACAGTTTGTTCACGAAAATATTCTCCATCTTTATGTAATGGTCTTGTTTGTGTTCCAAAGTTGTGAATAGATAAGAAAAGCTGATAGAAGTACCCTCGTTTCACATACAGAGGCTTACTGTCCAGAACCAAATGGCCGAAGAAGTGGATTGCACACTACTTTCAACTCTTTTGTAATACTAATACATAGCTTTATAAGTAAACATATTATTAATGATATCTTAGACTATAATAAAGCGTCTCACATATGCATTAATCGTTAATTTTTCAACTTCATATAATCCCTTTCTATGATAAAGACAGTATCCAGAGATGATAGTTGAATAATTAGAGAAAATAAGACGGAGAAAATCTGATCAGAGATAATATTATACGAGAGATGATTTGGATTGAGCATGTCGACGATGTGTCAGGAAAGTTTAATTAATACTGAAGTGTTTCTTTGAGACGAGATCTCCCTCTCTCTCTATCTTATTCCACCTCGCTATCCTTTTCTCTCCATCTCCTTCTCCCTCTCCCTCTCAACTGTCCTTATATCCCTCAGGGGAGTGCTTGCTCATTTGCATAGAATCTATGGCAATAAGCAACGTGAGGGAGTGAGAGGGACAAGTAGACGAAGGGTGAGGGAGAGAGATGGAGAGAGGGAGAAAGTAGCTAGTAATATTAGAGACAGTAGATGGAGACAATTGGCGATTCAGTCTGGTATATCGATACAGTATTAGTGAATATTAAAATGCAAATAGAATAAAATGAATTTGAATTTGAACTCAAATGAAACGGACTCATGTTGAGTTATGTTTCAACTAAGGCTCATCAGTGAGCGCGGAGTTAATATCACCGATTCGAAGATCGAATAGCTCGAAATATAAATATATAAGTATTAGCTTATTAGCTAACATATAGAACCTTTAATGCGCATGCAAAGATATACTTGTACATCTAATAATATTACTAATTTAAAATCTGCATAACAATAAGAACTACACGAGTATGAAATGAGAGTCTCCAAATTTTCCAAATTTTTTCAAAAAGAATCGGCTATATTGAATGGATCATTATTCCAAATACTGTGAAGTTTGGGTCATGGAGTCTGCAATCCATTCATAATCTGAAGCTTGATTCGGACGAAAAATCCATATATTTCATCGCAACGAAGAAAGTCGAGCTCCGCACATAATACTTCATTTAAATATCGATAAAATATTGATTGATTTGATTTTGCTAACTATCAGATTCATCCCAAGTTTTCCAGTAAAAGTTTAAAATAATTTCAAATTTTTGACGATAAAGTTTTAGGCGAGTAAGAACATCAGATTCTGAGATAGTTAGAGGAACTTTGGATCTTACCGGCAACTTTACAAAATTGAATTTGGCAGAAAATCTTGCTTGTTTGTTTACCACGTTTGTTTATCGAGTATTAAGAGTATATCATGGAAAGTGATAGACATTTTTTGGGTAAACAAATATCTATATTCATCAATATTGCAATTCATCATCAATATTGGCACATATGTTTTGTTCTCATGGTTACGAAAAGAAAAAAAAAGAAGCGAGAGAGTATGCAAAACGAGGAGAGTTTTCTCTGTACCTGTCTCAAATTATCCAATGTCTCATGGAACAGAGTAAGTGCAGCCGCTCTCGATTGCATTTTATCCAGAAATAAAAGAATATTAATCCGAACAGTTAGAGTCAGTTACGTGAGCAGGACTACTAGGTCTATATGGGGACTCGTCTTGCCAAATGGAAATTTGACGCGTCTAAATCATTGGCCTTACTGCAAATTAAGCAACGTAATGGACTGGTGATTTATTGGTAGCGACACGGCTTTTGGCTTGATGAAATCCAATGGACAAGTGTAGAGGAAGAATAAAGGAATGAAGGATACTAACAAGGGCGTCTGTGTCAGGGATAGAAGAAATAGTGCACGGTTTGAGATGACTTTTGAGAGTTACAGGAATAATCGATTTTTGATATTCGTAAAAGATCAAGAGTAACGACTTTGATACTGAAAAAAAGTCTTCATTAGTTGCTCAGATGAAGATGAGGGAAGAACTAAACAAGACAGAAGTGCCTCTTGTATAGGACATTATTGTCAGAAGACCCAGACTAATCAGTCATTTATGGGCATCTATTATCTCCCCAATGGATTTGTGTTCAATAAAGCTGAAAAATAGAGCATCGTAATGAATTGATCGATTGATGTGCATACTCAGCATGCTGCGTGTTGTCGATCAGAAGCTGCCTAAAGACATTCTGTTATGGGCGATACGCTACTGTGAGAAACCGCAAAATGGGAAGAATGCATGCGAAGACTCTCTTCAAAGCATATCGTTGACTGCTCCGGGATATTTTTAACTCGCGGCGTGCGTCGTCTCAATCCCATGGTTAACGCAGTAGGATTTGGTATTGCAACTTCATAGACGTGTTTGGCAACTCGACCATGTATAGATTGAAAGTCTCACATATCAGAAGAGTTGACAAAGGGTGATGGAAACTGAAGGAATCGAATCGACGACATTCTGCTCGGCCGTCCTCTCCTCTGCTGCTATATTTGCCGTAACCATGCATCATTTACAGACAGCGTACGGCGCGAGAAATATGAGGTGGGATGAAAAGGAAGGCAGACGACAGATTGGTAAGTCGAGAATAAGGAACCGTAGATTCGAAGGTCTCTTCGTCAAATATCGAAGAAACAGTATGATATTTGATCTACTATCTATTTATATATCGAGATCTAGTTAGAGAGATTTGGCTGGGAGAAAAGTGGACGTGCTTGTACATTCGTAGTATTATAATAAACATATTTTAGGAAGACCTTTACACATCGATGAAATGAACTCCACCCTCACTGATTAAACATAGCTGAAACCTACTTCAACTTGAACCCATTTCACTTGAGCGACACCTCTAACACCATTTTTACACAAACTAGTAATATGTCAAAGTGATATCACTGAGTAGTTAATCTTAATCTTGATAAAAGTGCGAAACTGTCGAAATGTCGAATTGTTAAAGTATTAAACGCGTATTAATTGTAAGTATTAAAGCACTTAAACCTGCCACGGAACCAAAACCAAAATCGCCTATACTCCAAATCGTTTTCGATTATCCAGAAATATGTTTATGAGTAGATATTTGAAGGAATACATAAATAAATAAAAAGAATAAACTGTCAAACCGATAGAATGGATAAATATAATTAGGCAGATCAAAAATAAATAAAAAAAACAGATTGTTGCAAGCGCGAGATAACTATGTTTCTTTTTTCCAACCATATCTCTCCATCTCTCCTTATCTCTCTCGCTATGTCTCCACTCTTCTCACTCTCCTTCCCTGTCACTCGCCCTCTCCCCCTTTCTCTCTCTCAATCTCTCCCTCTCCTTCTCTCACCATCTCCTTATCCCTCACTTCTCTCCCTCTCCCTTCCTGTCTCTCTCTCTATCTATAAATTGTTTCCGAGCAATTTCATTTTGCGAAAGAGAAAGAGAGGAACGAAAAGAATAAGGAGGTATGTGGATATATATTGAGTAGATTACATGGAGTAAATGAAGTTGACTTTGGAGCGCTTGATCTGCCCCTACTACACTAATGGTGTAGGTTACAATTGACTCTGTTTGGAAAACGTTGCAATATAATATTTTCCACGACGGTTGCAAATAAGCACAATCAGATAATTAAAATTGCGCTCAGAAGTGCTGAATAAACGAAAAAAACGAGATCCTCAATTTTTATTTTTTTAAAAATTGAAAAGCGTGATGTAAAAATTGTATTATTTAAAAAATAATAATGTGATCAATAGATGATCAAGGTGACCAAAAATAACACAGAAACTTAAGTTTTTTTTTTGGTGACTTAAGTTTCTTCTCCCAAATCCTAGACAGCACATCAAATTATCATGTGCACTTCTCTAATGTTCCTCCAGTTCTTTGTTATCTCTTCTTTCTCTCTCTCTCTCTCTCTCTCTCTCTCTCTCTCTATCTCTCCCACTCTCTTCCCCGTCCCTCTCTCTCCCAATCCCATTCACATTCGACGCAAAGCCAATTGAACAGGAAAAGAAACGTTCGAGGATTCCTTCGGTCTAGGAAAGAGAAATTAAGATATGCTTGCGACAATGAGAGACCGACATCAGAAAAAATGAAAGAGAATGATAGGATGTAAGACATTTGTTATTGAATGTTCCAAGATGGTATTCATTCCGGCTGAAATGGTGGGAGATTCGAGAGGGCGGAAGGGGTATTTGAGAATGAGAGGGTTTGAGAACAAGAAAATGAGAAGAAATCATAAGACATATCCAAATGTTGACTGTAGAATAGCAAATAAATAGAAAATATTTGAAACTGTGAATTGCAGGTGCGATTTGAAATCAGAAATTAGCAAATTTACTACGTGTTTCAGAAACGGTAAGAAGATACAAGAGTGAGAAAAATCCGTTTTAACTGATTGTGGATCAATGCAGGCGATTCAGATTTAATAGCAATTTGTTATGAAAAAAATGTGCTAAATGGTTTAATTTCCCCAAAACAGACGATTTATTCATCGATATGGGAGTATTATTGCTTGTAATGATTATTCTGTTTCACTTATCATCTTATTTATGTTACACATCGATAAACTACACTTACCCTCATGCAAAAGCATGTGCAGCAGCACCACCTACAGAGGAAGCAAGCCTTCCTGGATGGAGAACAGGTGGTCGATGCAGGATAGGCCACTCCAATTTCTGAATCTTCTACGACGACTTCGTCTGCGGCCACGAGTGGTATCTGATTAGACGCCGGTGGCTCACGGCGTCGGCCCATACGGCGACGACGATAGATCTGAAAGGTTGTTGCTTCAATTTTAAAATTTTTAGATTTTTAGATATTCACTAGCACGGAACAAAACATGGCAAACGATTATAATATTTGAGCAGATTGAAACATATAAATTATCTTTTTTTTCGTTTTTTGAAAGAACAATGAAAGAATTTTAGAGAAAATTGTTTTTATATTTAAGGAGATAAGGTATACATATAGTTCTGCCGGGTAAGTTTAGCCACGAAAATCTCCCCTTCTTTAATAACCGATCTGTATTTGCTAAATTTGGATCGTATTAAGTGAAGTAATGATCGAATGAATGTTAAATGGGTCAACAAAAAATCAACAAATGTAAAGACGAGCCGGAAAACTGATGAGGGCAAAGTGATGTCACATGAGTGAACGAATGAATCTGATATATTGAATTAGAGGAATCTAACTAAATATATTTAGAGTTATGAGTGCACTTTGCCACAGTCAGAAAAGCGAGCGCATGAATAGTAAAGTGTTTTGCGGTTAGACTTTCGTGAAATTCAGAATTACTCTCTGCTCTGGTAACACTCTCTCGCTGTATTTGTCTGTCAGATAGTGTGGCCAGAGGGGCGAATCAAAATAGCTCGAGGTGAGCCTTTAATGAATTTATGAGCAATTCTGAATCGCACAACAGTCGAACCGTAAAACTGTTTATTATTCATGCTCTCTCGTTTTTGTCCGCTCTCGCCGCACTCTCTCGTTTTGTTTTTCAGCAAGATAGTGTGGCCAGAGTGGAGCGTTAAAAAACTCGGGGTGATTAATTCAATTAAAATATCCACGAACGATCGATGACGAATACGGATCAGGACAAGAGTACTTCAATCAGATTGACCAATGTTTGTTTTCAAACAAAGATAGGACAAAAAAGCAAGCGTTAGCGTCATAAAGTATTCTTTAAATACACATCGCGAATGAATGATAATGAACAAATCAGAGATCTTACGATAATTTCGAAATGTGTAAATACAACAAAAAGGTGAGAATAATGAAGACAAAGTAGAGACAATAATGACAAAGGAGCGTAAACCAATGAGACGATGCATTCAACTATTGTTGCATTACTCTCTTCATTACTTTTGCACTTTTCTCCATCCTTTTTTTCGTTTTTGTTTCTGTGTACCCATTTCTCTCTCTGTCTCTCTCTATCTCATTCTCTCTCACTTCTCTCTCTCTCTTTGTCTCCTCTCTCTCTCTCTCTCTCTCTCTCTCTGTGTCTCTTCTCTCTCTCTCTCTCACTCGTTCTACCTCTCTCACCCACCAAAAGAGAAAGAAAGAAAGAGATAGAAAGAATGGAGTCCGTTGCCAATTTCATAAAACGAGTCCTCCACTTTGATGATAATTAGGACCACGGAAGAAAGGAAAGGGGATAGAAGGAGTGATAGGGGAGGAGAGAGAGAGAGAGAGAGAGAGAAAGAGAGAGAGATGATAGAGAGAGGAGATCGAGAGGGAGGGAGAAAGTTGTAGAGAGAGGGAGAGACAGAAAAGTTAAACTATCCCTTACGTATCGGGACAAATAGAGAGTCCATGGTCCTCGGGAGAGAGTGGGGAAATGGTGATATTAGAAATGTGCGAAATAAAGGGCTGGAGAAGACGTGAGATGTACTACTTTGGGTATATGATCTCCTATCGCTATGTAAGAGTTAGCGCCTATTTGAGGTAAACTTCACCCCATACGTACACGCAAGAAAACAATAGACAGTGAGTAGCTCACGAAAATCACTTTTTTTTCTATTATTTGCCAAAATACGGGAAGGTGTTTTCAAATAAACCATAATTTTGAAATTCTATAAAACGATTATATTTAAAATCATGGTTCGGTGAGGTTGTATGCTTAAAAATGATTCTATTGCAAGGAAGCAAAGGACGATTGAGAAGATAGAGAATATAGTATGCTAATGAAACTATGCAACAACAAACCGCAATCGCAGTTTTATTGCTTTGCTGTTCTTTTCACAATTTTAGAAAATATACGCGAGGAAAAAAAGTTATGAATATAAATATATTTGAATTGGCGCCATAGATAAATGCAGAAAGTCTGCCTTGTAATGGAGTTCGGATAAGAAAAAGGTTAAAAAAGGGTAGATATGTTCAAATCACTGTAATATCTTATCTGAAAACGCAACAGTGATTATTAGTAGTTAAAATAATCGCAGAAATGAAACAATGAGTCTATTGAAAGGAAAGAAAGAACGATTGAGAAGATTGAGAATAACGTAGAGTACGCTAATGAAATATGATACTGTTCCATCCACTTGAACTGTATCCAACAAACCGAATTCGCTGTTTTTTTCTCGCCTTGCTGTTCTTTTTCTTTGAAAAATACGTAAAGAAAAAAGTTCTGAATAAAAATATATTTGAATTGGCGCCACCGATAAATGCAGTAAGTCTGCCTTGTAATGGCGTTAGGACATCGCTGAAAGCACAGCGATGTTTGCATATTCCACGCATCCCACGCTACCGGTCTCTTTTTACGCCGTGGCATAATACACTCTTGCAAAAAAAGAGAAACGATGACTATCTATATTTTATAAGAGTGTTGTAATTATTCATACAGAAGGATGATTGTTAAGACTGTTAATAAAAATATGTAGAAGAGAATAGATAAGGAGAGCAAATCAAACTGCGGTCAGATGTTTCCGAAACGCGTATAAAAACGTTGGGTATGCATATTTCTCGAAAAATCAGCTAAAAAAGATTCATAAATGAAAAATTATAAAAGAGGAGTATTACAAGAAATACAAGAATACTCAAAACCTTTGTGGGAGACTCCGTTTCACCTTTTGCGGTATCCTGTCTCCATATCTACTTCACCTTCTCCTCTGTATCCCTGTCTCTCTCTTTTCCCTCTCTCCCTCTCTCTCCCTAACTCTCCCTCTCCCTCTCCATCCACTCCTTTCATATACTCTTAAGTCGTTTGGGTGTCCAATAAAAGTGAACGTTCTACTTCTTCTTCTTCGACTCCATCGTCTGCCCATTTGACATGTATGGAAGGAGGAAAGGAGAGAATGGAGACTGAGAACAAGACATGAAAGAGGAGGTGGAAGGTATACAGAGTTGAGGATCGTGCACGATAACTGGCAAGGTACTTTCCCCATTCTTTAACGGGAGGTTACGAAATCCGAGACATTTTCAAAATTTGACAATTGTTCCAGAATTGTGCAGCGCCAGAAGTGGGGGGGGGGAGAGGGGCGCTCGCTTGGCTCCGTTTCGGACCATCCATGTGCGGCCATTCTCAGTAATTCTTATTCATGTCTCCGGTATTTCTGTCTCGCGGTACAGGGGATTGGCCTCCACACGGTGCGGGATGGGAAGATGGCGACATTACATGAGGAAACGCTGCATGACAGAAATGAACATGCGAAATCCACGGCGTATTTCCCACACCGCACGATGGTGCGAGAGTCAGAAATACCGGAACATCCTATTATCTTGTATAGCATGTTTTCCAAAAATGAATAATGTGCGTGGTCACGTAAAAAGTGGATAACGATGAAGGAAAAGCGCAATCGTGACTACTTAAGAGGACTACATGGGTAAATGTAGGCGCAATCTGAAGGAGTTTGTCATCGGTATCTCATTCATCATTATCTATCGCTCCCTCTCCCTCTCTCTCTCCTCCTCTCTCTCTCTCTATCTCTTTCTCTCTTCCTTTCTTCCTCTCTCTCCCTCTAACCCTCTCTCTTTCTCTCTCTCCTCTCTCCCTCTCCCTCTTGTCATGCTCCATCAACTACCGGTAACGATGAGATAGATGTCTAGGAATTGAAGGGAAGAGAGGAAGAGGAAAAGTTAGTGGAGAAGCAGAGGGAGAGGGAGATGTAGAGAGGGAGAGAGGGAAAATGAGAAGAGGAATTGAGGTAGAGGTAGAGGGAGCGAATAATAGATGTAGATGAAGAGGTTAGAAGGGGACAATGATGTGAGAGACCACACTTGATGGTATTATATCATATATAATAGTTTCCTGGTGTTGCTCAGTCTCAGTATGACGGAGGTCACGCTAAAGGATTACGAAATTACTAAATTCGGTGATACTTTATAGGAAATGCGCAACAAATACCCCTAGGAATTCACAAATCAAATTTTACGTTTGTTTTTTTCGGAGAGCGCAAAATTACTCAAAATGTCGGGTGAATAAAGGTAGAGATCGGGAGAAAAAAGAGAACAAAACAGATGAAATTGAGACGAGAACTGCGTTCTATATTAAAACGAGAGAAAGAATCGCGAGCCCTTTGATGGCTTGAAGATTGGAAATGGAATGGACGTATATGGATAAAGAAGTAGAAGGAATTGTCATGTATTTGAGAACAAGAGATAATTTTGCGCACTTTCCGAGCGTGTCACCCGCTCTCGCAGGCAGGGAAGGCGAGAGTGTGCAGCCAGAGCGGAGCAGAGCTGATGCGGATGTGTCCTCACGAACAAGTGATAACGTCAAAATATAAGTACCCTTTTCAAAAAAAGCTTGAACAAACGCTACCATCCTTCTGCTTTTACAAAAACCGTTGCGTAGCGATCGTTTTAGGGCACAGCCGAAATTTTTCGCTGTTGGAACGCTCTCTCCTGGGCAAAGACAGCGAGAGAGAGTATCGTCAGAGCGCAGGATTAGTGCTAACAATAAGCGATAGTTTTTGTGTATCTTTCAGACACAAGGATATGCCTGAACACGGAGAGATTGTACCATGGCATAGTAGGAATCGAAGACAGAATCTACATAAGATGAATGGCTGTTCCCCTCTCATCTTTCACCAATTCTCCCATTGATGAATGTGCACGCGAATGTAGAGGAGAGGGTGGATGACTCTAGTATTTTTTCCAGCCTGGAACCCCGTAAATTTTCAGCCTGGCCAACTGCACGGATCCAAGCTGGAAATCTGCCGGGCACCAGCTATAGATACCGGGAAAAGGACACTATAGAGGGTATCAGGTTGAAAAAAGAGGAGAGGTTGGCAAGATGTATCAGCATGACAAATGTGTTATCAACTAGTAGTGACGCCAAGATATATCATGAAATAGTTCGCGATTAAAGAGACGATCATGGGGAAGTTCGCCTTTTAGAACCAAGATATTGTTTCTTCTGTGTTGATTGAAAGAAAGAATAGAGCAAAGAGTATGACACAGAGAATAGTATCATTTAGGTCGATACAAATATCATGAAAGAAGAATTAATGTGCGAAGAATGTTGTTCCTAACTTTGTGAAAATTGCAAGAAACAAGGATCGTGGAACCATCTCATATTGCTAAAGATCCGACGACCATAGTTTATCTAGACAAAGTTTTTAAATGTAAAATGTGAACTTAAATGTAAATAAACGAGAATAACGCCTGTGAATGTCTCATCAAAGACTAATACTTTTTCCAGAGAACGGAGCTACAGTGTGAAGATAAATGAAGATTCGCAAAAGTATTTATACCTTTCAAATACTTTAAAAAAATGCCGGGTTGGTTGAATCTGGGCTTCTGTAATACAGTTTTGGGAAGATACAAATATGACGGCGACTGGAACAGGTTTATTTGTTCCACTCTTGTTATCGTTTAAGATTCTGTGAAATAAAGAGACCATTGATAAATGTCACACTTTAAAGGCACACCACAATCTATTTTGAAGCTCTCAGCATACGAGAGAGCTCTACCAGAGCGGAGAGTTTCAAATGAGCTATTTCAAATGAGTTCAAATGATCAAATGAGGCACACCCTTTATGTAAAAGAATGGAAATAAGTTGTGACAATAGAAACAATGAAAATTCAAGAAGGTGATCAAAATAGTTGTTTCGTATCAGGATTAATAACCGACCAGGTTCTGGTTGTGACCTCGCGCCTAGTACACAACCTAATCAAGAAACAACCACTGTTTCATTATTGGGGATATACAAGGGGAGAGCAAGGAACAAGATTAATGTAGCCTTCCCTCAATATCTCTCTCTATTTCTCTTTCTCTCAATCTCTCTCTCTCTCTCTCTCTCTCTCTCTCTCTCTCTCTAATTTTTCTCCCTCTCCATCTCCCCCCTCTCTCTTCTTCTTCCTCCCCCTCCCTCTCACTCTCTCCCTGCTTCCCATCACCATCCACGTTTCTCCCTACAGAATCTGCGCATCTACCTATTCCTCTTTCTCTCCCTCTGCCTCTCCTCTGCCTTCCAGCCTGAAGAAGGACATGGATTGGGGATAGAGAGAGGGAGGGATTATGCCTATATGCACTTAAGTGGGTGTCCATGACAATCCCCCCGACCACCATTGACTCTACATAATGAATATGGATCATGAGGGATATTGGGGTGGAAATTCGGTAAATATATCATACATAACACGGGTCTCCTGTGAAAGTGTAGCAAAAAAGGCCGATTCTGCCACTAGGAAAAATTTTTTGTTTCCGATTTCGATGAAAGTCGGTCAGTGGGTGTGGCTGGGGGTCATGAGAAGGCCATGCCACTTCATTTGGCCAAAATTGCAAAGTATCGATTTTTTGTGATCTACCATGAAAATAATCATTGGTGTGTTCAATCTTTTTCTCTAAATCTCTCGAAATACACGCTCTCTAATTCTCTCTAACAAAAGTTGCGTCGAAAGTTGCGAAGAAAAGATGCGACTAAAGTTGCGAACTTTGTTGCGAGGTCGGTTAGAGCAGGGGAGAGAGTGTGCATTTGAAGAGGAGCAGAAAAAGTAAACGGAGCTTTACATAAAGTTGCGACGAAACTTGAATTTACAAAAGTGATAGTGTGATGGTGAAATTGTTATTGCTCAACTCCTTATGAGTGTGTGTTCAATATGTTATGAATTTTTTTAAAGAAAACTCTTATTATTTATACAAAAACTGCAAAAGAAGTCGTGTGCGCGCTCACGGATTTTCGTTTGAACTCTAGCTAGAAGGGGCGGGGCGACTGTCACCAAACCCGTCTGGGGTTTGCCGAAGTCTTTAATACAAGTATATAAGGCCCTTACCCACCAAAGGGGTAGGAGAGCCTTCGGATGTAAGTTGAGAGGAGAGGTGCGCCTAACCCGTCTGAGGTTCGCCGTAGGCATTCTTACAAGTATGTAAACCCCTTGTCTATGTGAGGGGTAGGAGAGCTTTCGGACGAAAGTTGCGAGGAAAGTTCGCATCTTTCTGCTGAACTCTCGCTAGAAAGTTGCGAACTTTCTTCTGAACTTTCGATCGAAAGTGACAGATTGGACGGACCCCATAACTCGGTTCATTTTCATCCCACAACGAGTTGGCAAGTGTCGTTCGAACCGTATTCCAATGCTCTCCAAAAAAGTTTATGACCCGTTCGCTGCTAAGTCGTCTTCAGGCGAAAAACGCGAAAAACATATTTTCTGAACAAAAAAGTTGCATGTTCTCGAAAATTTTCTCTTGGACACTTCCGTATTATTGCAGAAAATAAGTTTTCAGATCACGTACGAGGTCGGTAAGTTGTTCATTTACCGTATCTTTCTCCTCCCAATGCTGTTTACTAGTAGAAAACACGGGACTTAGTCATTTTTTCGCCTCAACCATTTTTTTTGATCGTATCTACCTTCAAAATATTCGAATCGACTATTTCAAAAATGGAAAATGATGCTCTCGGAAAAGCGAATAAAAAGTTCTTCGATGATCGAATAGCTATAATAACCCATTTTCGAGTTATTCGAGGAAAATCACTACATTTTCTCCTTTTTCATCGATTCCAATGAATGACCGGAAAGAAAATTATTCTTTGTACTGCTAAAAACCACCCAATCGACTTTATTTTTCATTATACATGAGAAACTGTTATAAAAGCATGTAATCAATATGCAATTATCAACATCACTGATCGAAAACGAGGGATGTAGACAAGTCAGGGTCCTCATCCGTGAACAAAGTGTTAATCTCGGTTTTCATCCAGTTGTAGATTGCATCGGAGGAGATAGTCAGATCTTCCTCATGCTCTCTTGACTCTTGTGGTGCTCTTCAGCTTCTTCTCTGTCTCCTCTCCTTCTTCTTCGCTAGCAGTGCCCGAATGCAGTTCTTGATCTGATGTGGCACTGGACATGGATTTCATCAACGACTGGGAGAAGGAGTACGATGAGGAGGGAGGAGGAATTGAGGTTAAAGTGAAAGTGCATGAGGAAGATTTGACTATCTCCTCCGATGCAATCTACAACTGGATAAAAACCGAGATTAACACTTTGTTCACGGATGAGGACCCTGACTTGTCTACATCCCTCGATTTCGATCAGTGATGTTGATAATTGCATATTAATTACATGCTTTTATAACAGTTTCTATGTATAATGAAAAAGAAAGTCGATTGGGTGATTTTTAGCAGTACAAAGAATAATTTTCTTTCCGGTCATTCATTGGAATCGATGAAAAAGGAGAAAATGTAGTGATTATCCTCGAATAACTCGAAAATGGGTTATTATAGCTATTTGATCATCGACGAACTTTTTATTCGCGTTTCCGAGAGCATCATTTTCCATTTTTGAAATAGTCGATTCGAATATTTTCAAGGCAGATACGATCAAAAAACTGTTGAGGCGAAAAAATGACTAAGTCCCGATTCATTCAGTAAACGGTATTGGGAGGACAGAGATACGGTAAATGAACAACATACCTACTTTGTACGTGATCTGAAAACTTATTTTCTGCAATAATAAGGAATGGTCCAAGAGAAAATTTTCGAGAATATGTCACCCTTTTGTTCAGAAAATATGTTTTTTCGCGTTTTTCGCCTGAAGACGACTTAGCAGCGAACGGGTCATAATCAACTTTTTTGGAGAGCATTGGAATACGGTTCGAACGACACTTGCCAACTCGTTGTGGGATGAAAATGAACCGAGTTATGATTATTTTCATGGTAGATCACAAAAAATCGATACTTTGCAATTTTGGCCAAATGAAGTGGCTTGGCCTTCTCATGACCCCACACCCACTGACCGACTTTCATCGAAATCGGAAACAAAAAGATTTTTCCTAGTGGCAAGCGTTGCTAGACTTTTACCGGAGACCCGTGATAACTGTGTAGTTGAAAGTATAATTGTTTCGTTTGGCAACACATGAAATTGAATAACTAAGATATGGTTTGATAATACAAATATCTGCTGTTGCACGTAGAGTGCATTAAAGTGTTATTTGAAAACTCTCCGCTCTGGTAATAATTTCTCGCTTTCTTTGTCTGCGAGAGAGCATTGCGAGAGCGGAGATTAAATTAGCTCGGGGTGTGCCTTTAAATGAACACTTTTTCGAGGTGAAGTGATTTTGACAAATAAGAATAAGATAATATCTTTTCATTTCATGTGTACCGGAACTTTCATCATGCCCTCTTCGCTTCGCTTTTTTCGCTAATTAGTTCGCTCGGTTTAAAATTCATTGACCGTCATAATGAATGGTCCCCTTTTTTCTCTTTCTTCAAGTCAATCTTACTTATTGAAACATCTTTATGTTTTATATTAAAATTGATAATTTCCTGTGCTTGAATTTAGAACTGATTCGAAATTTACCGCTACTCTCGCACTTTCTTTATGCGAACGATTAGATATTTCTTATTTTTCGAAGATGGGCTTATGGAAAAGATATAATAATGTATTAATACAAATATTTATTTACACTAAGATGTGAGTGTTCTATACACTATAAACAATTCTTTACATTTTATTAGACATATTATCGATCTCTATAAGATTCTTGAGACGTGAAACGATTGATCGTAAAGAAGGATGCGTAGTATTCTCAAGGATTCTGTCGAAAAGAGTAATGGAAGTACACAGCTTGAGGTGCCTGAAATAATTGATAACCTTTTGAACATTTCGTGATTCATTTATATCCCTTATTTTGCTGAACATCTTGTGAGCACCTACCAAATTTTTTTTCAAAACTAGCTAAATTCCTTCTTCTTTAAAGGCGTATGCTTTTAAAGGCACCCCAAGCTAATTTTACACCACGCATTGGCAATACTCTCTCGTAGACAAAGACAGCGAGCGAGTGTGACCAGAGCGGAGAGTTTCAAATTAGCTTGGGGCCAGGGATGGGCGAACATGATCGGACGAAAAAAATTCGAAAACGAAAAATTTTCGTTTCAAAACCTCGAAAAAAATTCGAAAAATTCGAAAAAAACGAAAAAAAATCTAATTTTACTGTTAAAGTAATTTATAATGTTGAAATAGTTGAGCTCGAAAGTCATTCTTTATTGAATGCTTCCAGAAAACTTATTTAGGCAAAATATGGAAGAGGACGAAACAATAAGAAACGTAAATTCGACACAACTTCACCTCAAACGAAACTCATGAGAGGAATATTGACATTGAGAAAAATCAGAGATTCGAAAGAGGAATGAGAGAGGCGACTACGATTATCGGTCATTATGGTTTCCGCAGTAGAGAAAAATCTCCCCATTTCCATACTTCCAGGGAGGGAATTTTTTTCACATGAATTTTCCCTGCTAGATATTCGTGAATTTGGCTTGAAATTATATGGAAAAACAGTCGTCAGCGATTCAGAAAAAGTTAAAATACAATAAGAACACGATCATTTCTCGAGTGGAAAACATACAGTATGAAAAAAGTATTGAATTTCTTTCGAAAATACCTTTTTTGTAATTGAACATCCCATTTTCCCTATATTTCGTTGGTTTTGAACTCCCAGAATATCTAGTGTAAAACTCGAAAAATTTCCGAGAAAGACGAAAAATTTTTCGATCGAACAATTTTTCGTCTGGGGGTCGAAAAAAACGAAAAAAACGAACACGAAAAAAACTTTTTCGCCCATCCCTGCTTGGGGCGTCGCTTTAAAGAAGAAGGAATATAGCTAGTTTTGAAAAAAATTTAATCCATGCTCTATGAATTGATGATGCCTTCGGCATCGTTAAATTTGCCTTACCCAATACATAATATTCGTTGAACTTCACTCGACGAACAAATATTATCGATAGTCCATAACGCCCATGCTTGTGCTCCTACACGATCCGTTTGATGGAGGAGATGAATTAGCTCTGGCAACGATCTTAATTGCTATTTTTAGAATTATTTGGAATTTTCAGAATTTAGAATTAGGAACAAAAAATTAAAGGATAATTACGCATGAGTGTTTCACTAAGTTTTGTTGAAAAGTTGCAGAGGGAAAAGAGCAAAAAGCGAAATCCGCCTAAGTTTGCCCAATCCATCGCCCTTTATCTTTACTTTTCGGACTTTTGAACCAAATAGTAACAATTTGACACAGAACCAACTAACAATAGTGAGGTTAATATACTTTTGACTAATGTCTTGACTTTGACTTTTGACTGACTTCGTATGAATTTCATTAATATCAGATTCTTACGGTTAAGATTTTAAACACTTTACCAAAGTTAAAAAAAAAAAAACGTTGTTAATCTTTCGTATCAACTCACCTATAACTCGTTACGATGTATGAGAGACGAGGCCAAAAGGAGATGGTTGATAACTAAATAATACAAAAATAATACAAATTATACTGAATAAAAACATCATATTTATGATATTTTTACTAATTTTTCATTTCCCAACTTACTCTGGTATTTCCAAACTAGTAGTTTACTTACGTGACATCACAGACTAGTAGTTTACTGCTAATTTACTACTTCAAGTCGGTGACATAGTTTAAGTAGACTTTAAGTTTCGAAATACCGGAGGGAGAGATCAGCCATTGAGCATTGGCTGAATATTATTCACATCATTAGTACTTCACTATAAGCCACATAAATGAAAACATTTCAAACTTGAGAAATTTAGAAATTGTCGGACCAGGAATCCCGGGTCATGGAAATCGACTTTTCCAGGAGCGCGCCAGTCATCTGGGTTTCAGTGGATTCTTACTCATCCCATCTCAGAATGTCGTATGATACGCAGAACATATCCAATTCCCTCCAGGAAAGTGGTCTGGGGGCGAAAAAAACAGCTCCAAAAAGCACATTTTGTTTTTTTAAATACTGAGATAATATCGATTCGTTTGAAATTGTGTTTTATTAGTGCAGAATCGTGTGGGCTATTTTATGTGTTATAGGAAGTTCCGGTCTATTGATATTTACTGGGTGAAAATCTCGCGGAAATGCTTAAAAACGTGTTTGTAGACGTTCACAACTCGATGTTCCTAGTGTTTCTACGCACTTTTGAGATGTCCAACTATACCGTGAAACAATATCGAGGCTAACTGGTTTCATTCGCAAAATATGATTTTTCGAAGTTTGCCATTTTTTCGACTTTAGAATTTCGCCGTTGGAAGCGTTGGAGACCGAATGCCTCACTCACTACACTTTTGTAAATAGGAGCCAGGCCACCTTCCACCATGAAAGCATGGAGGCCTGAATCCTTTTGCTAGGGGAAATTTCCGGGGAATGCTCAAAATGGTAAATAATTACGTAGCCTGTACGTAGAATTACGTAGAATTACGTACAACAAACCATTTTTGTTTCGCAAAGCCTTTTCTTCTCGGCGTCAGATTCGCTATTAAGAGCTTGGACGAAAATTCAGAAAAGCAACTTCGAATTTCTGAGATTCTTGGAAAGTGCGGAAACATCCTCCTGCATTGACTATATCTATATGCATCAGAATGTCTCTGAAATTATTTATTTATTTAATTATTTTTATTTATAGATCAGGGCGAGTGCCGAAGGTAGTTATTATTATTTTAAGAAATATATCAATTACTTAAAATGGCCACGGTATCAGGGCTGTTCGGAAAAAATATTTTCGGAAAATCGGAAAATCGGAAATTTCCGAAAATATTTTCGGAAAATTCGGAAAAATTTCGGAAAATTCGGAAAATTTTGGGAAAATATTTTTTAAAGTTGTTATTATTCTGAAAATATTAAAAACGATAATATTTAACAACAAGTCTATTTTGAAACTCAAAATATATAAATAAAACAGCATCTTTGGAACTATTGAGTCAGTTATGGTAGGTGATAATTTTCGGAATGAGTAACTGCTCAATATTATCATGGTCGTGAGATTTTATTCAAATGACTTTAAGCCACTAGAAATGTTTTTAATCTATATTTCGTGAGAAAAATATTTTATTCAATGACTTTTAGTTACTGGAAATTTTCCGAATTTTCCGAAAAAATTTCGGAAAATCGGAAAATTCGGAAAATCGGAAAAACGGAAATCCCAGCCCTGCACGGTATCGCTCCATTTAGTCAAATACTAATTGTAACTATACAGTATATCCCGGTCGTGCTTAAATACACATGCTCCGATGCGAGGCGCATTTGGACGCATCATTTATTTCCTTTGCGTATGAATATTTTTGTATTCTCAAAGTCTTAATCATCAGTTTCCATGATAAAAAGTTCTTTTAATGACTAAAGAAAATGAAACAAAATATTAAATGATGAGAAAAAACAATTGAAAGGTAACTCACACCTGTCCGAAAAGGATAAGTTTCGCTAAAATATTGACGTGTCACGAATTCTTTAATGCCAAAAATGCATGGTTCAATGTTGTTAATTCGGCTGGAGCGGCCGTTGTTCAACATGGAACGTTGCAAATTATTCAGATTTTTTTGCTCTTTCGTTTGGTATATAACACGCTGGGTTTCGCTGAAAATTTTTCATGTCAGGAATTGTTTTGTTCTTATCAGAGTGATGGTTACTTTTGTACTTAGAGCATTGTAGAATCAACAAAAGATTACAGCTTGACATGAACTGAAGTGTACATTATCCAGAATTTTTTGCTCTTTCGTTTGGTGTATGACACGCTGGGTTTCGCTGAAAATTTTTCATGTCAGGAATTGTTTTGTTCTTATCAGAGTGATGGTTACTTTTGTACTTAGAGCATTGTAGAATCAACAAAAGATTACAGCTTGACATGAACTGAAGTGTACATTATTCAGAATTTTTTGCTCTTTCGTTTGGTGTATGACACGCTGGGTTTCGCTGAAAGTTTTTCATGTCAGGAACTGTTTTGTTCTTATCAGAGTGATGGTTACTTTTGTACTTAGGGCATTGTAGAATCAACAAAAGATTACAGCTTGACATGACCTGAAGTGTACATTATTCAGAATTTTTTGCTCTTTCGTTTGGTGTATGACACGCTGGGTTTCGCTGAAAATTTTTCATGTCAGGAACTGTTTTGTTCTTATCAGAGTGATGGCTACTTTTGTACTTAGGGCATTGTAGAATCAACAAAAGATTACAGCTTGACATGAACTGAAGTGTACATTATTCAGAATTTTTTGCTCTTTCGTTTGGTGTATGACACGCTGGGTTTCGCTGAAAATTTTTCATGTCAGGAACTGTTTTGTTCTTATCAGAGTGATGGCTACTTTTGTACTTAGGGCATTGTAGAATCAACAAAAGATTACAGCTTGACATGAACTGAAGTGTACATTATTCAGAATTTTTTGCTCTTTCTCGTGGTATATGACGCGATAAGTTTAGCTAAAATATTGACGTGTCACGAATTCTTTAATGCCAAAAATGCATGGTTCAATGTTGTTAATTCGGCTGGAGCGGCCGTTGTTCAACATGGAACGTCGCAAATTATTCAGAATTTTTTGCTCTTTCGTTTGGTATATGACACGCTGGGCTTCGCTGAAAATTTTTCATGTCAGGAATTGTTTTGTTCTTATCAGAGTGATGGTTACTTTTGTACTTAGGGCATTGTAGAATCAACAAAAGATTACAGCTTGACATGAACTGAAGTGTACATTATTCAGAATTTTTTGCTCTTTCTCGTGGTATATGACACGATAAGTTTCGCTAAAATATTGACGTGTCACGAATTCTTTAATGCCAAAAATGCATGGTTCAATGTTGTTAATTCGGCTGGAGCGGCCGTTGTTCAACATGGAACGTTGCAAATTATTCAGAATTTTTTGCTCTTTCGTTTGGTATATGACACGCTGGGCCTCGCTGAAAATTTTTCATGTCAGGAATTGTTTTGTTCTTATCAGAGTGATGGTTACTTTTGTACTTAGGGCATTGTAGAATCAACAAAAGATCACAGCTTGACATGAACTGAAGTGTACATTATTCAGAATATTTTGCTCTTTCTCGTGGTATATGACACGATAAGTTTCGCTAAAATATTAACGTGTCACGAATTCTTTAATGCCAAAAATGCATGGTTCAATGTTGTTAATTCGGCTGGAGCGGCCGTTGTTCAACATGGAACGTTGCAAATTATTCAGAATTTTTTGCTCTTTCGTTTGGTATATGACACGCTGGGTTTCGCTGAAAATTTTTCATGTCAGGAATTGTTTTGTTCTTATCAGAGTGATGGTTACTTTTGTACTTAGGGCATTGTAGAATCAACAAAAGATTACAGCTTGACATGAACTGAAGTGTACATTATTCAGAATTTTTTGCTCTTTCGTTTGGTGTATGACACGCTGGGTTTCGCTGAAAATTTTTCATGTCAGGAACTGTTTTGTTCTTATCAGAGTGATGGCTACTTTTGTACTTAGGGCATTGTAGAATCAACAAAAGATTACAGCTTGACATGAACTGAAGTGTACATTATTCAGAATTTTTTGCTCTTTCGTTTGGTGTATGACACGCTGGGTTTCGCTGAAAATTTTTCATGTCAGGAACTGTTTTGTTCTTATCAGAGTGATGGCTACTTTTGTACTTAGGGCATTGTAGAATCAACAAAAGATTACAGCTTGACATGAACTGAAGTGTACATTATTCAGAATTTTTTGCTCTTTCTCGTGGTATATGACGCGATAAGTTTAGCTAAAATATTGACGTGTCACGAATTCTTTAATGCCAAAAATGCATGGTTCAATGTTGTTAATTCGGCTGGAGCGGCCGTTGTTCAACATGGAACGTCGCAAATTATTCAGAATTTTTTGCTCTTTCGTTTGGTATATGACACGCTGGGCTTCGCTGAAAATTTTTCATGTCAGGAATTGTTTTGTTCTTATCAGAGTGATGGTTACTTTTGTACTTAGGGCATTGTAGAATCAACAAAAGATTACAGCTTGACATGAACTGAAGTGTACATTATTCAGAATTTTTTGCTCTTTCTCGTGGTATATGACACGATAAGTTTCGCTAAAATATTGACGTGTCACGAATTCTTTAATGCCAAAAATGCATGGTTCAATGTTGTTAATTCGGCTGGAGCGGCCGTTGTTCAACATGGAACGTCGCAAATTATTCAGAATTTTTTGCTCTTTCGTTTGGTATATGACACGCTGGGCTTCGCTGAAAATTTTTCATGTCAGGAATTGTTTTGTTCTTATCAGAGTGATGGTTACTTTTGTACTTAGGGCATTGTAGAATCAACAAAAGATTACAGCTTGACATGAACTGAAGTGTACATTATTCAGAATTTTTTGCTCTTTCTCGTGGTATATGACACGATAAGTTTCGCTAAAATATTGACGTGTCACGAATTCTTTAATGCCAAAAATGCATGGTTCAATGTTGTTAATTCGGCTGGAGCGGCCGTTGTTCAACATGGAACGTTGCAAATTATTCAGAATTTTTTGCTCTTTCGTTTGGTATATGACACGCTGGGCCTCGCTGAAAATTTTTCATGTCAGGAATTGTTTTGTTCTTATCAGAGTGATGGTTACTTTTGTACTTAGGGCATTGTAGAATCAACAAAAGATCACAGCTTGACATGAACTGAAGTGTACATTATTCAGAATATTTTGCTCTTTCTCGTGGTATATGACACGATAAGTTTCGCTAAAATATTAACGTGTCACGAATTCTTTAATGCCAAAAATGCATGGTTCAATGTTGTTAATTCGGCTGGAGCGGCCGTTGTTCAACATGGAACGTTGCAAATTATTCAGAATTTTTTGCTCTTTCGTTTGGTATATGACACGCTGGGTTTCGCTGAAAATTTTTCATGTCAGGAATTGTTTTGTTCTTATCAGAGTGATGGTTACTTTTGTACTTAGGGCATTGTAGAATCAACAAAAGATTACAGCTTGACATGAACTGAAGTGTACATTATTCAGAATTTTTTGCTCTTTCTCGTGGTATATGACACGATAAGTTTCGCTAAAATATTGACGTGTCACGAATTCTTTAATGCCAAAAATGCATGGTTCAATGTTGTTAATTCGGCTGGAGCGGCCGTTGTTCAACATGGAACGTTGCAAATTATTCAGAATTTTTTGCTCTTTCGTTTGGTATATGACACGCTGGGCTTCGCTGAAAATTTTTCATGTCAGGAATTGTTTTGTTCTTATCAGAGTGATGGTTACTTTTGTACTTAGGGCATTGTAGAATGAACAAAAGATCACAGCTTGACATGAACTGAAGTGTACATTATTCAGAATTTTTTGCTCTTTCGTTTGGTGTATGACACGCTGGGTTTCGCTGAAAATTTTTCATGTCAGGAATTGTTTTGTTCTTATCAGAGTGATGGTTACTTTTGTACTTAGGGCATTGTAGAATCAACAAAAGATCACAGCTTGACATGAACTGAAGTGTACTTTATTCAGAATTTTTTGCTCTTTCGTTTGGTGTATGACACGCTGGGTTTCGCTGAAAATTTTTCATGTCAGGAATTGTTTTGTTCTTATCAGAGTGATGGTTACTTTTGTACTTAGGGCATTGTAGAATCAACAAAAGATTACAGCTTGACATGAACTGAAGTGTACATTATTCAGAATTTTTTGCTCTTTCTCGTGGTATATGACACGATAAGTTTCGCTAAAATATTGACGTGTCACGAATTCTTTAATGCCAAAAATGCATGGTTCAATGTTGTTAATTCGGCTGGAGCGGCCGTTGTTCAACATGGAACGTTGCAAATTATTCAGAATTTTTTGCTCTTTCGTTTGGTATATGACACGATGGGTTTCGCTGAAAATTTTTCATGTCAGGAATTGTTTTGTTCTTATCAGAGTGATGGTTACTTTTGTACTTAGAGCATTGTAGAATCAACAAAAGATTACAGCTTGACATGAACTGAAGTGTACATTATTCAGAATTTTTTGCTCTTTCGTTTGGTGTATGACACGCTGGGTTTCGCTGAAAGTTTTTCATGTCAGGAACTGTTTTGTTCTTATCAGAGTGATGGTTACTTTTGTACTTAGGGCATTGTAGAATCAACAAAAGATTACAGCTTGACATGAACTGAAGTGTACATTATTCAGAATTTTTTGCTCTTTCGTTTGGTGTATGACACGCTGGGTTTCGTTGAAAATTTTTCATGTCAGGAATTGTTTTGTTCTTATCAGAGTGATGGTTACTTTTGTACTTAGAGCATTGTAGAATCAACAAAAGATTACAGCTTGACATGAACTGAAGTGTACATTATTCAGAATTTTTTGCTCTTTCGTTTGGTGTATGACACGCTGGGTTTCGCTGAAAATTTTTCATGTCAGGAATTGTTTTGTTCTTATCAGAGTGATGGTTACTTTTGTACTTAGGGCATTGTAGAATCAACAAAAGATTACAGCTTGACATGAACTGAAGTGTACATTATTCAGAATTTTTTGCTCTTTCTCGTGGTATATGACACGATAAGTTTCGCTAAAATATTGACGTGTCACGAATTCTTTAATGCCAAAAATGCATGGTTCAATGTTGTTAATTCGGCTGGAGCGGCCGTTGTTCAACATGGAACGTTGCAAATTATTCAGAATTTTTTGCTCTTTCGTTTGGTATATGACACGATGGGTTTCGCTGAAAATTTTTCATGTCAGGAATTGTTTTGTTCTTATCAGAGTGATGGTTACTTTTGTACTTAGAGCATTGTAGAATCAACAAAAGATTACAGCTTGACATGAACTGAAGTGTACATTATTCAGAATTTTTTGCTCTTTCGTTTGGTGTATGACACGCTGGGTTTCGCTGAAAGTTTTTCATGTCAGGAACTGTTTTGTTCTTATCAGAGTGATGGTTACTTTTGTACTTAGGGCATTGTAGAATCAACAAAAGATTACAGCTTGACATGAACTGAAGTGTACATTATTCAGAATTTTTTGCTCTTTCGTTTGGTGTATGACACGCTGGGTTTCGCTGAAAATTTTTCATGTCAGGAATTGTTTTGTTCTTATCAGAGTGATGGTTACTTTTGTACTTAGAGCATTGTAGAATCAACAAAAGATTACAGCTTGACATGAACTGAAGTGTACATTATTCAGAATTTTTTGCTCTTTCGTTTGGTGTATGACACGCTGGGTTTCGCTGAAAATTTTTCATGTCAGGAATTGTTTTGTTCTTATCAGAGTGATGGTTACTTTTGTACTTAGGGCATTGTAGAATCAACAAAAGATTACAGCTTGACATGAACTGAAGTGTACATTATTCAGAATTTTTTGCTCTTTCTCGTGGTATATGACACGATAAGTTTCGCTAAAATATTGACGTGTCACGAATTCTTTAATGCCAAAAATGCATGGTTCAATGTTGTTAATTCGGCTGGAGCAGCTGTTGTTCAACATGGAACGTTGCAAATTATTCAGAATTTTTTGCTCTTTCGTTTGGTGTATGACACGCTGGGTTTCGCTGAAAATTTTTCATGTCAGGAATTGTTTTGTTCTTATCAGAGTGATGGTTACTTTTGTACTTAGGGCATTGTAGAATCAACAAAAGATTACAGCTTGACATGAACTGAAGTGTACATTATTCAGAATTTTTTGCTCTTTCTCGTGGTATATGACACGATAAGTTTCGCTAAAATATTGACGTGTCACGAATTCTTTAATGCCAAAAATGCATGGTTCAATGTTGTTAATTCGGCTGGAGCGGCCGTTGTTCAACATGGAACGTTGCAAATTATTCAGAATTTTTTGCTCTTTCGTTTGGTGTATGACACGCTGGGTTTCGCTGAAAGTTTTTCATGTCAGGAACTGTTTTGTTCTTATCAGAGTGATGGTTACTTTTGTACTTAGGGCATTGTAGAATCAACAAAAGATTACAGCTTGACATGAACTGAAGTGTACATTATTCAGAATTTTTTGCTCTTTCTCGTGGTATATGACACGATAAGTTTCGCTAAAATATTGACGTGTCACGAATTCTTTAATGCCAAAAATGCATGGTTCAATGTTGTTAATTCGGCTGGAGCAGCTGTTGTTCAACATGGAACGTTGCAAATTATTCAGAATTTTTTGCTCTTTCGTTTGGTGTATGACACGCTGGGTTTCGCTGAAAATTTTTCATGTCAGGAATTGTTTTGTTCTTATCAGAGTGATGGTTACTTTTGTACTTAGGGCATTGTAGAATCAACAAAAGATTACAGCTTGACATGAACTGAAGTGTACATTATTCAGAATTTTTTGCTCTTTCTCGTGGTATATGACACGATAAGTTTCGCTAAAATATTGACGTGTCACGAATTCTTTAATGCCAAAAATGCATGGTTCAATGTTGTTAATTCGGCTGGAGCGGCCGTTGTTCAACATGGAACGTTGCAAATTATTCAGAATTTTTTGCTCTTTCGTTTGGTGTATGACACGCTGGGTTTCGCTGAAAGTTTTTCATGTCAGGAACTGTTTTGTTCTTATCAGAGTGATGGTTACTTTTGTACTTAGGGCATTGTAGAATCAACAAAAGATTACAGCTTGACATGAACTGAAGTGTACATTATTCAGATTTTTTTGCTCTTTCGTTTGGTGTATGACACGCTGGGTTTCGCTGAAAATTTTTCATGTCAGGAACTGTTTTGTTCTTATCAGAGTGATGGTTACTTTTGTACTTAGGGCATTGTAGAATCAACAAAAGATTACAGCTTGACATGAACTGAAGTGTACATTATTCAGAATTTTTTGCTCTTTCTCGTGGTATATGACACGATAAGTTTCGCTAAAATATTGACGTGTCACGAATTCTTTAATGCCAAAAATGCATGGTTCAATGTTGTTAATTCGGCTGGAGCGGCCGTTGTTCAACATGGAACGTTGCAAATTATTCAGAATTTTTTGCTCTTTCGTTTGGTATATGACACGCTGGGCTTCGCTGAAAATTTTTCATGTCAGGAATTGTTTTGTTCTTATCAGAGTGATGGTTACTTTTGTACTTAGGGCATTGTAGAATCAACAAAAGATTACAGCTTGACATGAACTGAAGTGTACATTATTCAGAATGTTTTGCTCTTTCGTTTGGTGTATGACACGCTGGGTTTCGCTGAAAATTTTTCATGTCAGGAATTGTTTTGTTCTTATCAGAGTGATGGTTACTTTTGTACTTAGGGCATTGTAGAATCAACAAAAGATTACAGCTTGACATGAACTGAAGTGTACATTATTCAGAATGTTTTGCTCTTTCGTTTGGTGTATGACACGCTGGGTTTCGCTGAAAATTTTTCATGTCAGGAATTGTTTTGTTCTTATCAGAGTGATGGTTACTTTTGTACTTAAGGCATTGTAGAATCAACAAAAGATTACAGCTTGACATGAACTGAAGTGTACATTATTCAGAATTTTTTGCTCTTTCGTTTGGTGTATGATACGCAGGGTTTCGCTGAAAATTTTTCATGTCAGGAATTGTTTTGTTCTTATCAGAGTGATGCTTACTTTTGTACTTAGGGCATTGTAGAATCAACAAAAGATTACAGCTTGACATGAACTGAAGTGTACATTATTCAGAATGTTTTGATCTTTCGTTTGGTGTATGACACGCTGGGTTTCGCTGAAAATTTTTCATGTCAGGAATTGTTTTGTTCTTATCAGAGTGATGGTTACTTTTGTACTTAGAGCATTGTAGAATCAACAAAAGATTACAGCTTGACATGAACTGAAGTGTACATTATTCAGAATTTTTTGCTCTTTCTCGTGGTATATGACACGATAAGTTTCGCTAAAATATTGACGTGTCACGAATTCTTTAATGCCAAAAATGCATGGTTCAATGTTGTTAATTCGGCTGGAGCGGCCGTTGTTCAACATGGAACGTTGCAAATTATTCAGAATTTTTTGCTCTTTCGTTTGGTATATGACACGCTGGGCTTCGCTGAAAATTTTTCATGTCAGGAATTGTTTTGTTCTTATCAGAGTGATGGTTACTTTTGTACTTAGGGCATTGTAGAATCAACAAAAGATCACAGCTTGACATGAACTGAAGTGTACATTATTCAGAATTTTTTGCTCTTTCGTTTGGTGTATGACACGCTGGGTTTCGCTGAAAATTTTTCATGTCAGGAATTGTTTTGTTCTTATCAGAGTGATGGTTACTTTTGTACTTAAGGCATTGTAGAATCAACAAAAGATTACAGCTTGACATGAACTGAAGTGTACATTATTCAGAATGTTTTGCTCTTTCGTTTGGTGTATGACACGCTGGGTTTCGCTGAAAATTTTTCATGTCAGGAATTGTTTTGTTCTTATCAGAGTGATGCTTACTTTTGTACTTAGGGCATTGTAGAATCAACAAAAGATCACAGCTTGACATGAACTGAAGTGTACATTATTCAGAATTTTTTGCTCTTTCGTTTGGTGTATGACACGCTGGGTTTCGCTGAAAATTTTTCATGTCAGGAATTGTTTTGTTCTTATCAGAGTGATGGTTACTTTTGTACTTAAGGCATTGTAGAATCAACAAAAGATTACAGCTTGACATGAACTGAAGTGTACATTATTCAGAATGTTTTGCTCTTTCGTTTGGTGTATGATACGCTGGGTTTCGCTGAAAATTTTTCATGTCAGGAATTGTTTTGTTCTTATCAGAGTGATGCTTACTTTTGTACTTAGGGCATTGTAGAATCAACAAAAGATTACAGCTTGACATGAACTGAAGTGTACATTATTCAGAATGTTTTGCTCTTTCGTTTGGTGTATGACACGCTGGGTTTCGCTGAAAATTTTTCATGTCAGGAATTGTTTTGTTCTTATCAGAGTGATGGTTACTTTTGTACTTAGAGCATTGTAGAATCAACAAAAGATTACAGCTTGACATGAACTGAAGTGTACATTATTCAGAATTTTTTGCTCTTTCTCGTGGTATATGACACGATAAGTTTCGCTAAAATATTGACGTGTCACGAATTCTTTAATGCCAAAAATGCATGGTTCAATGTTGTTAATTCGGCTGGAGCGGCCGTTGTTCAACATGGAACGTTGCAAATTATTCAGAATTTTTTGCTCTTTCGTTTGGTATATGACACGCTGGGCTTCGCTGAAAATTTTTCATGTCAGGAATTGTTTTGTTCTTATCAGAGTGATGGTTACTTTTGTACTTAGGGCATTGTAGAATCAACAAAAGATCACAGCTTGACATGAACTGAAGTGTACATTATTCAGAATTTTTTGCTCTTTCGTTTGGTGTATGACACGCTGGGTTTCGCTGAAAATTTTTCATGTCAGGAATTGTTTTGTTCTTATCAGAGTGATGGTTACTTTTGTACTTAAGGCATTGTAGAATCAACAAAAGATTACAGCTTGACATGAACTGAAGTGTACATTATTCAGAATGTTTTGCTCTTTCGTTTGGTGTATGACACGCTGGGTTTCGCTGAAAATTTTTCATGTCAGGAATTGTTTTGTTCTTATCAGAGTGATGGTTACTTTTGTACTTAGAGCATTGTAGAATCAACAAAAGATTACAGCTTGACATGAACTGAAGTGTACATTATTCAGAATTTTTTGCTCTTTCGTTTGGTGTATGACACGCTGGGTTTCGCTGAAAGTTTTTCATGTCAGGAACTGTTTTGTTCTTATCAGAGTGATGGTTACTTTTGTACTTAGGGCATTGTAGAATCAACAAAAGATTACAGCTTGACATGAACTGAAGTGTACATTATTCAGAATTTTTTGCTCTTTCTCGTGGTATATGACACGATAAGTTTCGCTAAAATATTGACGTGTCACGAATTCTTTAATGCCAAAAATGCATGGTTCAATGTTGTTAATTCGGCTGGAGCGGCCGTTGTTCAACATGGAACGTTGCAAATTATTCAGAATTTTTTGCTCTTTCGTTTGGTATATGACACGCTGGGTTTCGCTGAAAATTTTTCATGTCAGGAATTGTTTTGTTCTTATCAGAGTGATGGTTACTTTTGTACTTAGGGCATTGTAGAATCAACAAAAGATTACAGCTTGACATGAACTGAAGTGAACATTATTCAGAATTTTTTGCTCTTTCTCGTGGTATATGACACGATAAGTTTCGCTAAAATATTGACGTGTCACGAATTCTTTAATGCCTAAAATGCATGGTTCAATGTTGTTAATTCGGCTGGAGCGGCCGTTGTTCAACATTGAACGTTGCAAATTATTCAGAATTTTTTGCTCTTTCGTTTGGTATATGACACGCTGGGTTTCGCTGAAAATTTTTCATGTCAGGAATTGTTTTGTTCTTAGCAGAGTGATGGTTACTTTTGTACTTAGGGCATTGTAGAATCAACAAAAGATTACAGCTTGACATGAACTGAAGTGTACATTATTCAGAATTTTTTGCTCTTTCTCGTGGTATATGACACGATAAGTTTCGCTAAAATATTGACGTGTCACGAATTCTTTAATGCCAAAAATGCATGGTTCAATGTTGTTAATTCGGCTGGAGCGGCCGTTGTTCAACATGGAACGTTGCAAATTATTCAGAATTTTTTGCTCTTTCGTTTGGTATATGACACGCTGGGTTTTGCTGAAAATTTTTCATGTCAGGAATTGTTTTGTTCTTATCAGAGTGATGGTTACTTTTGTACTTAGGGCATTGTAGAATCAACAAAAGATTACAGCTTGACATGAACTGAAGTGTACATTATTCAGAATTTTTTGCTCTTTCTCGTGGTATATGACACGATAAGTTTCGCTAAAATATTGACGTGTCACGAATTCTTTAATGCCAAAAATGCATGGTTCAATGTTGTTAATTCGGCTGGAGCGGCCGTTGTTCAACATTGAATGTTGCAAATTATTCAGAATTTTTTGCTCTTTCGTTTGGTATATGACACGATGGGTTTCGCTGAAAATTTTTCATGTCAGGAATTGTTTTGTTCTTATCAGAGTGATGGTTACTTTTGTACTTAGGGCATTGTAGAATCAACAAAAGATTACAGCTTGACATGAACTGAAGCGTACATTATTCAGAATTTTTTGCTCTTTGTCGTGGTATATGACACGCTGGGTTTCGCTGAAAGTTTTTCATGTCAGGAACTGTTTTGTTCTTATCAGAGTGATGGTTACTTTTGTACTTAGGGCATTGTAGAATCAACAAAAGATTACAGCTTGACATGAACTGAAGTGTACATTATTCAGAATTTTTTGCTCTTTCGTTTGGTGTATGACACGCTGGGTTTCGCTGAAAATTTTTCATGTCAGGAATTGTTTTGTTCTTATCAGAGTGATGGTTACTTTTGTACTTAGGGCATTGTAGAATCAACAAAAGATTACAGCTTGACATGAACTGAAGTGTACATTATTCAGAATGTTTTGCTCTTTCGTTTGGTGTATGACACGCTGGGTTTCGCTGAAAATTTTTCATGTCAGGAATTGTTTTGTTCTTATCAGAGTGATGGTTACTTTTGTACTTAGGGCATTGTAGAATCAACAAAACATTACAGCTTGACATGAACTGAAGTGTACATTATTCAGATTTTTTTGCTCTTTCTCGTGGTATATGACACGATAAGTTTCGCTAAAATATTGACGTGTCACGAATTCTTTAATGCCAAAAATGCATGGTTCAATGTTGTTAATTCGGCTGGAGCGGCCGTTGTTCAACATGGAACGTTGCAAATTATTCAGAATTTTTTGCTCTTTCGTTTGGTATATGACACGCTGGGTTTCGCTGAAAATTTTTCATGTCAGGAATTGTTTTGTTCTTATCAGAGTGATGGTTACTTTTGTACTTAGGGCATTGTAGAATCAACAAAAGATTACAGCTTGACATGAACTGAAGTGTACATTATTCAGAATTTTTTGCTCTTTCTCGTGGTATATGACACGATAAGTTTCGCTAAAATATTGACGTGTCACGAATTCTTTAATGCCAAAAATGCATGGTTCAATGTTGTTAATTCGGCTGGAGCGGCCGTTGTTCAACATTGAACGTTGCAAATTATTCAGAATTTTTTGCTCTTTCGTTTGGTATATGACACGCTGGGTTTCGCTGAAAATTTTTCATGTCAGGAATTGTTTTGTTCTTATCAGAGTGATGGTTACTTTTGTACTTAGGGCATTGTAGAATCAACAAAAGATTACAGCTTGACATGAACTGAAGTGTACATTATTCAGAATATTTTGCTCTTTCTCGTGGTATATGACACGATAAGTTTCGCTAAAATATTGACGTGTCACGAATTCTTTAATGCCAAAATGCATGGTTCAATGTTGTTAATTCGGCTGGAGCGGCCGTTGTTCAACATGGAACGTTGCAAATTATTCAGAATTTTTTGCTCTTTCGTTTGGTATATGACACGCTGGGCTTCGCTGAAAATTTTTCATGTCAGGAATTGTTTTGTTCTTATCAGAGTGATGGTTACTTTTGTACTTAGGGCATTGTAGAATCAACAAAAGATCACAGCTTGACATGAACTGAAGTGTACATTATTCAGAATTTTTTGCTCTTTCGTTTGGTGTATGACACTCTGGGTTTCGCTGAAAATTTTTCATGTCAGGAATTGTTTTGTTCTTATCAGAGTGATGGTTACTTTTGTACTTAGGGCATTGTAGAATCAACAAAAGATTACAGCTTGACATGAACTGAAGTGTACATTATTCAGAATTTTTTGCTCTTTCTCGTGGTATATGACACGATAAGTTTCGCTAAAATATTGACGTGTCACGAATTCTTTAATGCCAAAAATGCATGGTTCAATGTTGTTAATTCGGCTGTAGCGGCCGTTGTTCAACATGGAACGTTGCAAATTATTCAGAATTTTTTGCTCTTTCGTTTCGTATATGACACGCTGGGCTTCGCTGAAAATTTTTCATGTCAGGAATTGTTTTGTTCTTAGCAGAGTGATGGTTACTTTTGTACTTAGGGCATTGTAGAATCAACAAAAGATCACAGCTTGACATGAACTGAAGTGTACATTATTCAGAATATTTTGCTCTTTCTCGTGGTATATGACACGATAAGTTTCGCTAAAATATTGACGTGTCACGAATTCTTTAATGCCAAAAATGCATGGTTCAATGTTGTTAATTCGGCTGGAGCGGCCGTTGTTCAACATGGAACGTTGCAAATTATTCAGAATTTTTTGCTCTTTCGTTTGGTATATGACACGCTGGGTTTCGCTGAAAATTTTTCATGTCAGGAATTGTTTTGTTCTTATCAGAGTGATGGTTACTTTTGTACTTAGGGCATTGTAGAATCAACAAAAGATTACAGCTTGACATGAACTGAAGTGTACATTATTCAGAATTTTTTGCTCTTTCTCGTGGTATATGACACGATAAGTTTCGCTAAAATATTGACGTGTCACGAATTCTTTAATGCCAAAAATGCATGGTTCAATGTTGTTAATTCGGCTGGAGCGGCCGTTGTTCAACATGGAACGTTGCAAATTATTCAGAATTTTTTGCTCTTTCGTTTGGTATATGACACGCTGGGCTTCGCTGAAAATTTTTCATGTCAGGAATTGTTTTGTTCTTATCAGAGTGATGGTTACTTTTGTACTTAGGGCATTGTAGAATCAACAAAAGATCACAGCTTGACATGAACTGAAGTGTACATTATTCAGAATTTTTTGCTCTTTCGTTTGGTGTATGACACTCTGGGTTTCGCTGAAAATTTTTCATGTCAGGAATTGTTTTGTTCTTATCAGAGTGATGGTTACTTTTGTACTTAGGGCATTGTAGAATCAACAAAAGATTACAGCTTGACATGAACTGAAGTGTACATTATTCAGAATTTTTTGATCTTTCTCGTGGTATATGACACGATAAGTTTCGCTAAAATATTGACGTGTCACGAATTCTTTAATGCCAAAAATGCATGGTTCAATGTTGTTAATTCGGCTGGAGCGGCCGTTGTTCAACATGGAACGTTGCAAATTATTCAGAATTTTTTGCTCTTTCGTTTGGTGTATGACACGCTGGGTTTCGCTGAAAATTTTTCATGTCAGGAATTGTTTTGTTCTTATCAGAGTGATGGTTACTTTTGTACTTAGAGCATTGTAGAATCAACAAAAGATTACAGCTTGACATGAACTGAAGTGTACATTATTCAGAATTTTTTGCTCTTTCGTTTGGTGTATGACACGCTGGGTTTCGCTGAAAGTTTTTCATGTCAGGAACTGTTTTGTTCTTATCAGAGTGATGGTTACTTTTGTACTTAGGGCATTGTAGAATCAACAAAAGATTACAGCTTGACATGAACTGAAGTGTACATTATTCAGAATTTTTTGCTCTTTCGTTTGGTGTATGACACGCTGGGTTTCGCTGAAAATTTTTCATGTCAGGAACTGTTTTGTTCTTATCAGAGTGATGGCTACTTTTGTACTTAGGGCATTGTAGAATCAACAAAAGATTACAGCTTGACATGAACTGAAGTGTACATTATTCAGAATTTTTTGCTCTTTCTCGTGGTATATGACGCGATAAGTTTAGCTAAAATATTGACGTGTCACGAATTCTTTAATGCCAAAAATGCATGGTTCAATGTTGTTAATTCGGCTGGAGCGGCCGTTGTTCAACATGGAACGTCGCAAATTATTCAGAATTTTTTGCTCTTTCGTTTGGTATATGACACGCTGGGCTTCGCTGAAAATTTTTCATGTCAGGAATTGTTTTGTTCTTATCAGAGTGATGGTTACTTTTGTACTTAGGGCATTGTAGAATCAACAAAAGATTACAGCTTGACATGAACTGAAGTGTACATTATTCAGAATTTTTTGCTCTTTCTCGTGGTATATGACACGATAAGTTTCGCTAAAATATTGACGTGTCACGAATTCTTTAATGCCAAAAATGCATGGTTCAATGTTGTTAATTCGGCTGGAGCGGCCGTTGTTCAACATGGAACGTTGCAAATTATTCAGAATTTTTTGCTCTTTCGTTTGGTATATGACACGCTGGGCCTCGCTGAAAATTTTTCATGTCAGGAATTGTTTTGTTCTTATCAGAGTGATGGTTACTTTTGTACTTAGGGCATTGTAGAATCAACAAAAGATCACAGCTTGACATGAACTGAAGTGTACATTATTCAGAATATTTTGCTCTTTCTCGTGGTATATGACACGATAAGTTTCGCTAAAATATTAACGTGTCACGAATTCTTTAATGCCAAAAATGCATGGTTCAATGTTGTTAATTCGGCTGGAGCGGCCGTTGTTCAACATGGAACGTTGCAAATTATTCAGAATTTTTTGCTCTTTCGTTTGGTATATGACACGCTGGGTTTCGCTGAAAATTTTTCATGTCAGGAATTGTTTTGTTCTTATCAGAGTGATGGTTACTTTTGTACTTAGGGCATTGTAGAATCAACAAAAGATTACAGCTTGACATGAACTGAAGTGTACATTATTCAGAATTTTTTGCTCTTTCGTTTGGTGTATGACACGCTGGGTTTCGCTGAAAATTTTTCATGTCAGGAACTGTTTTGTTCTTATCAGAGTGATGGCTACTTTTGTACTTAGGGCATTGTAGAATCAACAAAAGATTACAGCTTGACATGAACTGAAGTGTACATTATTCAGAATTTTTTGCTCTTTCGTTTGGTGTATGACACGCTGGGTTTCGCTGAAAATTTTTCATGTCAGGAACTGTTTTGTTCTTATCAGAGTGATGGCTACTTTTGTACTTAGGGCATTGTAGAATCAACAAAAGATTACAGCTTGACATGAACTGAAGTGTACATTATTCAGAATTTTTTGCTCTTTCTCGTGGTATATGACGCGATAAGTTTAGCTAAAATATTGACGTGTCACGAATTCTTTAATGCCAAAAATGCATGGTTCAATGTTGTTAATTCGGCTGGAGCGGCCGTTGTTCAACATGGAACGTCGCAAATTATTCAGAATTTTTTGCTCTTTCGTTTGGTATATGACACGCTGGGCTTCGCTGAAAATTTTTCATGTCAGGAATTGTTTTGTTCTTATCAGAGTGATGGTTACTTTTGTACTTAGGGCATTGTAGAATCAACAAAAGATTACAGCTTGACATGAACTGAAGTGTACATTATTCAGAATTTTTTGCTCTTTCTCGTGGTATATGACACGATAAGTTTCGCTAAAATATTGACGTGTCACGAATTCTTTAATGCCAAAAATGCATGGTTCAATGTTGTTAATTCGGCTGGAGCGGCCGTTGTTCAACATGGAACGTTGCAAATTATTCAGAATTTTTTGCTCTTTCGTTTGGTATATGACACGCTGGGCCTCGCTGAAAATTTTTCATGTCAGGAATTGTTTTGTTCTTATCAGAGTGATGGTTACTTTTGTACTTAGGGCATTGTAGAATCAACAAAAGATCACAGCTTGACATGAACTGAAGTGTACATTATTCAGAATATTTTGCTCTTTCTCGTGGTATATGACACGATAAGTTTCGCTAAAATATTAACGTGTCACGAATTCTTTAATGCCAAAAATGCATGGTTCAATGTTGTTAATTCGGCTGGAGCGGCCGTTGTTCAACATGGAACGTTGCAAATTATTCAGAATTTTTTGCTCTTTCGTTTGGTATATGACACGCTGGGTTTCGCTGAAAATTTTTCATGTCAGGAATTGTTTTGTTCTTATCAGAGTGATGGTTACTTTTGTACTTAGGGCATTGTAGAATCAACAAAAGATTACAGCTTGACATGAACTGAAGTGTACATTATTCAGAATTTTTTGCTCTTTCTCGTGGTATATGACACGATAAGTTTCGCTAAAATATTGACGTGTCACGAATTCTTTAATGCCAAAAATGCATGGTTCAATGTTGTTAATTCGGCTGGAGCGGCCGTTGTTCAACATGGAACGTTGCAAATTATTCAGAATTTTTTGCTCTTTCGTTTGGTATATGACACGCTGGGCTTCGCTGAAAATTTTTCATGTCAGGAATTGTTTTGTTCTTATCAGAGTGATGGTTACTTTTGTACTTAGGGCATTGTAGAATGAACAAAAGATCACAGCTTGACATGAACTGAAGTGTACATTATTCAGAATTTTTTGCTCTTTCGTTTGGTGTATGACACGCTGGGTTTCGCTGAAAATTTTTCATGTCAGGAATTGTTTTGTTCTTATCAGAGTGATGGTTACTTTTGTACTTAGGGCATTGTAGAATCAACAAAAGATTACAGCTTGACATGAACTGAAGTGTACATTATTCAGAATGTTTTGGTCTTTCGTTTGGTGTATGACACGCTGGGTTTCGCTGAAAATTTTTCATGTCAGGAATTGTTTTGTTCTTATCAGAGTGATGGTTACTTTTGTACTTAGAGCATTGTAGAATCAACAAAAGATTACAGCTTGACATGAACTGAAGTGTACATTATTCAGAATTTTTTGCTCTTTCGTTTGGTGTATGACACGCTGGGTTTCGCTGAAAGTTTTTCATGTCAGGAACTGTTTTGTTCTTATCAGAGTGATGGTTACTTTTGTACTTAGGGCATTGTAGAATCAACAAAAGATTACAGCTTGACATGAACTGAAGTGTACATTATTCAGAATTTTTTGCTCTTTCTCGTGGTATATGACACGATAAGTTTCGCTAAAATATTGACGTGTCACGAATTCTTTAATGCCAAAAATGCATGGTTCAATGTTGTTAATTCGGCTGGAGCGGCCGTTGTTCAACATGGAACGTTGCAAATTATTCAGAATTTTTTGCTCTTTCGTTTGGTATATGACACGCTGGGCTTCGCTGAAAATTTTTCATGTCAGGAATTGTTTTGTTCTTATCAGAGTGATGGTTACTTTTGTACTTAGGGCATTGTAGAATCAACAAAAGATCACAGCTTGACATGAACTGAAGTGTACTTTATTCAGAATTTTTTGCTCTTTCGTTTGGTGTATGACACGCTGGGTTTCGCTGAAAATTTTTCATGTCAGGAATTGTTTTGTTCTTATCAGAGTGATGGTTACTTTTGTACTTAGGGCATTGTAGAATCAACAAAAGATTACAGCTTGACATGAACTGAAGTGTACATTATTCAGAATTTTTTGCTCTTTCTCGTGGTATATGACACGATAAGTTTCGCTAAAATATTGACGTGTCACGAATTCTTTAATGCCAAAAATGCATGGTTCAATGTTGTTAATTCGGCTGGAGCGGCCGTTGTTCAACATGGAACGTTGCAAATTATTCAGAATTTTTTGCTCTTTCGTTTGGTATATGACACGATGGGTTTCGCTGAAAATTTTTCATGTCAGGAATTGTTTTGTTCTTATCAGAGTGATGGTTACTTTTGTACTTAGAGCATTGTAGAATCAACAAAAGATTACAGCTTGACATGAACTGAAGTGTACATTATTCAGAATTTTTTGCTCTTTCGTTTGGTGTATGACACGCTGGGTTTCGCTGAAAGTTTTTCATGTCAGGAACTGTTTTGTTCTTATCAGAGTGATGGTTACTTTTGTACTTAGGGCATTGTAGAATCAACAAAAGATTACAGCTTGACATGAACTGAAGTGTACATTATTCAGAATTTTTTGCTCTTTCGTTTGGTGTATGACACGCTGGGTTTCGTTGAAAATTTTTCATGTCAGGAATTGTTTTGTTCTTATCAGAGTGATGGTTACTTTTGTACTTAGAGCATTGTAGAATGAACAAAAGATCACAGCTTGACATGAACTGAAGTGTACATTATTCAGAATTTTTTGCTCTTTCGTTTGGTGTATGACACGCTGGGTTTCGCTGAAAATTTTTCATGTCAGGAATTGTTTTGTTCTTATCAGAGTGATGGTTACTTTTGTACTTAGGGCATTGTAGAATCAACAAAAGATTACAGCTTGACATGAACTGAAGTGTACATTATTCAGAATGTTTTGGTCTTTCGTTTGGTGTATGACACGCTGGGTTTCGCTGAAAATTTTTCATGTCAGGAATTGTTTTGTTCTTATCAGAGTGATGGTTACTTTTGTACTTAGAGCATTGTAGAATCAACAAAAGATTACAGCTTGACATGAACTGAAGTGTACATTATTCAGAATTTTTTGCTCTTTCGTTTGGTGTATGACACGCTGGGTTTCGCTGAAAGTTTTTCATGTCAGGAACTGTTTTGTTCTTATCAGAGTGATGGTTACTTTTGTACTTAGGGCATTGTAGAATCAACAAAAGATTACAGCTTGACATGAACTGAAGTGTACATTATTCAGAATTTTTTGCTCTTTCTCGTGGTATATGACACGATAAGTTTCGCTAAAATATTGACGTGTCACGAATTCTTTAATGCCAAAAATGCATGGTTCAATGTTGTTAATTCGGCTGGAGCGGCCGTTGTTCAACATGGAACGTTGCAAATTATTCAGAATTTTTTGCTCTTTCGTTTGGTATATGACACGCTGGGCTTCGCTGAAAATTTTTCATGTCAGGAATTGTTTTGTTCTTATCAGAGTGATGGTTACTTTTGTACTTAGGGCATTGTAGAATCAACAAAAGATCACAGCTTGACATGAACTGAAGTGTACTTTATTCAGAATTTTTTGCTCTTTCGTTTGGTGTATGACACGCTGGGTTTCGCTGAAAATTTTTCATGTCAGGAATTGTTTTGTTCTTATCAGAGTGATGGTTACTTTTGTACTTAGGGCATTGTAGAATCAACAAAAGATTACAGCTTGACATGAACTGAAGTGTACATTATTCAGAATTTTTTGCTCTTTCTCGTGGTATATGACACGATAAGTTTCGCTAAAATATTGACGTGTCACGAATTCTTTAATGCCAAAAATGCATGGTTCAATGTTGTTAATTCGGCTGGAGCGGCCGTTGTTCAACATGGAACGTTGCAAATTATTCAGAATTTTTTGCTCTTTCGTTTGGTATATGACACGATGGGTTTCGCTGAAAATTTTTCATGTCAGGAATTGTTTTGTTCTTATCAGAGTGATGGTTACTTTTGTACTTAGAGCATTGTAGAATCAACAAAAGATTACAGCTTGACATGAACTGAAGTGTACATTATTCAGAATTTTTTGCTCTTTCGTTTGGTGTATGACACGCTGGGTTTCGCTGAAAGTTTTTCATGTCAGGAACTGTTTTGTTCTTATCAGAGTGATGGTTACTTTTGTACTTAGGGCATTGTAGAATCAACAAAAGATTACAGCTTGACATGAACTGAAGTGTACATTATTCAGAATTTTTTGCTCTTTCGTTTGGTGTATGACACGCTGGGTTTCGTTGAAAATTTTTCATGTCAGGAATTGTTTTGTTCTTATCAGAGTGATGGTTACTTTTGTACTTAGAGCATTGTAGAATCAACAAAAGATTACAGCTTGACATGAACTGAAGTGTACATTATTCAGAATTTTTTGCTCTTTCGTTTGGTGTATGACACGCTGGGTTTCGCTGAAAATTTTTCATGTCAGGAATTGTTTTGTTCTTATCAGAGTGATGGTTACTTTTGTACTTAGGGCATTGTAGAATCAACAAAAGATTACAGCTTGACATGAACTGAAGTGTACATTATTCAGAATTTTTTGCTCTTTCTCGTGGTATATGACACGATAAGTTTCGCTAAAATATTGACGTGTCACGAATTCTTTAATGCCAAAAATGCATGGTTCAATGTTGTTAATTCGGCTGGAGCGGCCGTTGTTCAACATGGAACGTTGCAAATTATTCAGAATTTTTTGCTCTTTCGTTTGGTATATGACACGATGGGTTTCGCTGAAAATTTTTCATGTCAGGAATTGTTTTGTTCTTATCAGAGTGATGGTTACTTTTGTACTTAGAGCATTGTAGAATCAACAAAAGATTACAGCTTGACATGAACTGAAGTGTACATTATTCAGAATTTTTTGCTCTTTCGTTTGGTGTATGACACGCTGGGTTTCGCTGAAAGTTTTTCATGTCAGGAACTGTTTTGTTCTTATCAGAGTGATGGTTACTTTTGTACTTAGGGCATTGTAGAATCAACAAAAGATTACAGCTTGACATGAACTGAAGTGTACATTATTCAGAATTTTTTGCTCTTTCGTTTGGTGTATGACACGCTGGGTTTCGCTGAAAATTTTTCATGTCAGGAATTGTTTTGTTCTTATCAGAGTGATGGTTACTTTTGTACTTAGAGCATTGTAGAATCAACAAAAGATTACAGCTTGACATGAACTGAAGTGTACATTATTCAGAATTTTTTGCTCTTTCGTTTGGTGTATGACACGCTGGGTTTCGCTGAAAATTTTTCATGTCAGGAATTGTTTTGTTCTTATCAGAGTGATGGTTACTTTTGTACTTAGGGCATTGTAGAATCAACAAAAGATTACAGCTTGACATGAACTGAAGTGTACATTATTCAGAATTTTTTGCTCTTTCTCGTGGTATATGACACGATAAGTTTCGCTAAAATATTGACGTGTCACGAATTCTTTAATGCCAAAAATGCATGGTTCAATGTTGTTAATTCGGCTGGAGCAGCTGTTGTTCAACATGGAACGTTGCAAATTATTCAGAATTTTTTGCTCTTTCGTTTGGTGTATGACACGCTGGGTTTCGCTGAAAATTTTTCATGTCAGGAATTGTTTTGTTCTTATCAGAGTGATGGTTACTTTTGTACTTAGGGCATTGTAGAATCAACAAAAGATTACAGCTTGACATGAACTGAAGTGTACATTATTCAGAATTTTTTGCTCTTTCTCGTGGTATATGACACGATAAGTTTCGCTAAAATATTGACGTGTCACGAATTCTTTAATGCCAAAAATGCATGGTTCAATGTTGTTAATTCGGCTGGAGCGGCCGTTGTTCAACATGGAACGTTGCAAATTATTCAGAATTTTTTGCTCTTTCGTTTGGTGTATGACACGCTGGGTTTCGCTGAAAGTTTTTCATGTCAGGAACTGTTTTGTTCTTATCAGAGTGATGGTTACTTTTGTACTTAGGGCATTGTAGAATCAACAAAAGATTACAGCTTGACATGAACTGAAGTGTACATTATTCAGAATTTTTTGCTCTTTCTCGTGGTATATGACACGATAAGTTTCGCTAAAATATTGACGTGTCACGAATTCTTTAATGCCAAAAATGCATGGTTCAATGTTGTTAATTCGGCTGGAGCAGCTGTTGTTCAACATGGAACGTTGCAAATTATTCAGAATTTTTTGCTCTTTCGTTTGGTGTATGACACGCTGGGTTTCGCTGAAAATTTTTCATGTCAGGAATTGTTTTGTTCTTATCAGAGTGATGGTTACTTTTGTACTTAGGGCATTGTAGAATCAACAAAAGATTACAGCTTGACATGAACTGAAGTGTACATTATTCAGAATTTTTTGCTCTTTCTCGTGGTATATGACACGATAAGTTTCGCTAAAATATTGACGTGTCACGAATTCTTTAATGCCAAAAATGCATGGTTCAATGTTGTTAATTCGGCTGGAGCGGCCGTTGTTCAACATGGAACATTGCAAATTATTCAGAATTTTTTGCTCTTTCGTTTGGTATATGACACGATGGGTTTCGCTGAAAATTTTTCATGTCAGGAACTGTTTTGTTCTTATCAGAGTGATGGTTACTTTTGTACTTAGGGCATTGTAGAATCAACAAAAGATTACAGCTTGACATGAACTGAAGTGTACATTATTCAGATTTTTTTGCTCTTTCGTTTGGTGTATGACACGCTGGGTTTCGCTGAAAATTTTTCATGTCAGGAACTGTTTTGTTCTTATCAGAGTGATGGTTACTTTTGTACTTAGGGCATTGTAGAATCAACAAAAGATTACAGCTTGACATGAACTGAAGTGTACATTATTCAGAATTTTTTGCTCTTTCTCGTGGTATATGACACGATAAGTTTCGCTAAAATATTGACGTGTCACGAATTCTTTAATGCCAAAAATGCATGGTTCAATGTTGTTAATTCGGCTGGAGCGGCCGTTGTTCAACATGGAACGTTGCAAATTATTCAGAATTTTTTGCTCTTTCGTTTGGTATATGACACGCTGGGCTTCGCTGAAAATTTTTCATGTCAGGAATTGTTTTGTTCTTATCAGAGTGATGGTTACTTTTGTACTTAGGGCATTGTAGAATGAACAAAAGATCACAGCTTGACATGAACTGAAGTGTACATTATTCAGAATTTTGTGCTCTTTCGTTTGGTGTATGACACGCTGGGTTTCGCTGAAAATTTTTCATGTCAGGAATTGTTTTGTTCTTATCAGAGTGATGGTTACTTTTGTACTTAGGGCATTGTAGAATCAACAAAAGATTACAGCTTGACATGAACTGAAGTGTACATTATTCAGAATGTTTTGCTCTTTCGTTTGGTGTATGACACGCTGGGTTTCGCTGAAAATTTTTCATGTCAGGAATTGTTTTGTTCTTATCAGAGTGATGGTTACTTTTGTACTTAGGGCATTGTAGAATCAACAAAAGATTACAGCTTGACATGAACTGAAGTGTACATTATTCAGAATGTTTTGCTCTTTCGTTTGGTGTATGACACGCTGGGTTTCGCTGAAAATTTTTCATGTCAGGAATTGTTTTGTTCTTATCAGAGTGATGGTTACTTTTGTACTTAAGGCATTGTAGAATCAACAAAAGATTACAGCTTGACATGAACTGAAGTGTACATTATTCAGAATTTTTTGCTCTTTCGTTTGGTGTATGATACGCAGGGTTTCGCTGAAAATTTTTCATGTCAGGAATTGTTTTGTTCTTATCAGAGTGATGCTTACTTTTGTACTTAGGGCATTGTAGAATCAACAAAAGATTACAGCTTGACATGAACTGAAGTGTACATTATTCAGAATGTTTTGATCTTTCGTTTGGTGTATGACACGCTGGGTTTCGCTGAAAATTTTTCATGTCAGGAATTGTTTTGTTCTTATCAGAGTGATGGTTACTTTTGTACTTAGAGCATTGTAGAATCAACAAAAGATTACAGCTTGACATGAACTGAAGTGTACATTATTCAGAATTTTTTGCTCTTTCTCGTGGTATATGACACGATAAGTTTCGCTAAAATATTGACGTGTCACGAATTCTTTAATGCCAAAAATGCATGGTTCAATGTTGTTAATTCGGCTGGAGCGGCCGTTGTTCAACATGGAACGTTGCAAATTATTCAGAATTTTTTGCTCTTTCGTTTGGTATATGACACGCTGGGCTTCGCTGAAAATTTTTCATGTCAGGAATTGTTTTGTTCTTATCAGAGTGATGGTTACTTTTGTACTTAGGGCATTGTAGAATCAACAAAAGATCACAGCTTGACATGAACTGAAGTGTACATTATTCAGAATTTTTTGCTCTTTCGTTTGGTGTATGACACGCTGGGTTTCGCTGAAAATTTTTCATGTCAGGAATTGTTTTGTTCTTATCAGAGTGATGGTTACTTTTGTACTTAAGGCATTGTAGAATCAACAAAAGATTACAGCTTGACATGAACTGAAGTGTACATTATTCAGAATGTTTTGCTCTTTCGTTTGGTGTATGACACGCTGGGTTTCGCTGAAAATTTTTCATGTCAGGAATTGTTTTGTTCTTATCAGAGTGATGCTTACTTTTGTACTTAGGGCATTGTAGAATCAACAAAAGATCACAGCTTGACATGAACTGAAGTGTACATTATTCAGAATTTTTTGCTCTTTCGTTTGGTGTATGACACGCTGGGTTTCGCTGAAAATTTTTCATGTCAGGAATTGTTTTGTTCTTATCAGAGTGATGGTTACTTTTGTACTTAAGGCATTGTAGAATCAACAAAAGATTACAGCTTGACATGAACTGAAGTGTACATTATTCAGAATGTTTTGCTCTTTCGTTTGGTGTATGATACGCTGGGTTTCGCTGAAAATTTTTCATGTCAGGAATTGTTTTGTTCTTATCAGAGTGATGCTTACTTTTGTACTTAGGGCATTGTAGAATCAACAAAAGATTACAGCTTGACATGAACTGAAGTGTACATTATTCAGAATGTTTTGCTCTTTCGTTTGGTGTATGACACGCTGGGTTTCGCTGAAAATTTTTCATGTCAGGAATTGTTTTGTTCTTATCAGAGTGATGGTTACTTTTGTACTTAGAGCATTGTAGAATCAACAAAAGATTACAGCTTGACATGAACTGAAGTGTACATTATTCAGAATTTTTTGCTCTTTCTCGTGGTATATGACACGATAAGTTTCGCTAAAATATTGACGTGTCACGAATTCTTTAATGCCAAAAATGCATGGTTCAATGTTGTTAATTCGGCTGGAGCGGCCGTTGTTCAACATGGAACGTTGCAAATTATTCAGAATTTTTTGCTCTTTCGTTTGGTATATGACACGCTGGGCTTCGCTGAAAATTTCTCATGTCAGGAATTGTTTTGTTCTTATCAGAGTGATGGTTACTTTTGTACTTAGGGCATTGTAGAATCAACAAAAGATCACAGCTTGACATGAACTGAAGTGTACATTATTCAGAATTTTTTGCTCTTTCGTTTGGTGTATGACACGCTGGGTTTCGCTGAAAATTTTTCATGTCAGGAATTGTTTTGTTCTTATCAGAGTGATGGTTACTTTTGTACTTAAGGCATTGTAGAATCAACAAAAGATTACAGCTTGACATGAACTGAAGTGTACATTATTCAGAATGTTTTGCTCTTTCGTTTGGTGTATGACACGCTGGGTTTCGCTGAAAATTTTTCATGTCAGGAATTGTTTTGTTCTTATCAGAGTGATGGTTACTTTTGTACTTAGAGCATTGTAGAATCAACAAAAGATTACAGCTTGACATGAACTGAAGTGTACATTATTCAGAATTTTTTGCTCTTTCGTTTGGTGTATGACACGCTGGGTTTCGCTGAAAGTTTTTCATGTCAGGAACTGTTTTGTTCTTATCAGAGTGATGGTTACTTTTGTACTTAGGGCATTGTAGAATCAACAAAAGATTACAGCTTGACATGAACTGAAGTGTACATTATTCAGAATTTTTTGCTCTTTCTCGTGGTATATGACACGATAAGTTTCGCTAAAATATTGACGTGTCACGAATTCTTTAATGCCAAAAATGCATGGTTCAATGTTGTTAATTCGGCTGGAGCGGCCGTTGTTCAACATGGAACGTTGCAAATTATTCAGAATTTTTTGCTCTTTCGTTTGGTATATGACACGCTGGGTTTCGCTGAAAATTTTTCATGTCAGGAATTGTTTTGTTCTTATCAGAGTGATGGTTACTTTTGTACTTAGGGCATTGTAGAATCAACAAAAGATTACAGCTTGACATGAACTGAAGTGAACATTATTCAGAATTTTTTGCTCTTTCTCGTGGTATATGACACGATAAGTTTCGCTAAAATATTGACGTGTCACGAATTCTTTAATGCCTAAAATGCATGGTTCAATGTTGTTAATTCGGCTGGAGCGGCCGTTGTTCAACATTGAACGTTGCAAATTATTCAGAATTTTTTGCTCTTTCGTTTGGTATATGACACGCTGGGTTTCGCTGAAAATTTTTCATGTCAGGAATTGTTTTGTTCTTAGCAGAGTGATGGTTACTTTTGTACTTAGGGCATTGTAGAATCAACAAAAGATTACAGCTTGACATGAACTGAAGTGTACATTATTCAGAATTTTTTGCTCTTTCTCGTGGTATATGACACGATAAGTTTCGCTAAAATATTGACGTGTCACGAATTCTTTAATGCCAAAAATGCATGGTTCAATGTTGTTAATTCGGCTGGAGCGGCCGTTGTTCAACATGGAACGTTGCAAATTATTCAGAATTTTTTGCTCTTTCGTTTGGTATATGACACGCTGGGTTTTGCTGAAAATTTTTCATGTCAGGAATTGTTTTGTTCTTATCAGAGTGATGGTTACTTTTGTACTTAGGGCATTGTAGAATCAACAAAAGATTACAGCTTGACATGAACTGAAGTGTACATTATTCAGAATTTTTTGCTCTTTCTCGTGGTATATGACACGATAAGTTTCGCTAAAATATTGACGTGTCACGAATTCTTTAATGCCAAAAATGCATGGTTCAATGTTGTTAATTCGGCTGGAGCGGCCGTTGTTCAACATTGAATGTTGCAAATTATTCAGAATTTTTTGCTCTTTCGTTTGGTATATGACACGATGGGTTTCGCTGAAAATTTTTCATGTCAGGAATTGTTTTGTTCTTATCAGAGTGATGGTTACTTTTGTACTTAGGGCATTGTAGAATCAACAAAAGATTACAGCTTGACATGAACTGAAGCGTACATTATTCAGAATTTTTTGCTCTTTGTCGTGGTATATGACACGCTGGGTTTCGCTGAAAGTTTTTCATGTCAGGAACTGTTTTGTTCTTATCAGAGTGATGGTTACTTTTGTACTTAGGGCATTGTAGAATCAACAAAAGATTACAGCTTGACATGAACTGAAGTGTACATTATTCAGAATTTTTTGCTCTTTCGTTTGGTGTATGACACGCTGGGTTTCGCTGAAAATTTTTCATGTCAGGAATTGTTTTGTTCTTATCAGAGTGATGGTTACTTTTGTACTTAGGGCATTGTAGAATCAACAAAAGATTACAGCTTGACATGAACTGAAGTGTACATTATTCAGAATGTTTTGCTCTTTCGTTTGGTGTATGACACGCTGGGTTTCGCTGAAAATTTTTCATGTCAGGAATTGTTTTGTTCTTATCAGAGTGATGGTTACTTTTGTACTTAGGGCATTGTAGAATCAACAAAACATTACAGCTTGACATGAACTGAAGTGTACATTATTCAGATTTTTTTGCTCTTTCTCGTGGTATATGACACGATAAGTTTCGCTAAAATATTGACGTGTCACGAATTCTTTAATGCCAAAAATGCATGGTTCAATGTTGTTAATTCGGCTGGAGCGGCCGTTGTTCAACATGGAACGTTGCAAATTATTCAGAATTTTTTGCTCTTTCGTTTGGTATATGACACGCTGGGTTTCGCTGAAAATTTTTCATGTCAGGAATTGTTTTGTTCTTATCAGAGTGATGGTTACTTTTGTACTTAGGGCATTGTAGAATCAACAAAAGATTACAGCTTGACATGAACTGAAGTGTACATTATTCAGAATTTTTTGCTCTTTCTCGTGGTATATGACACGATAAGTTTCGCTAAAATATTGACGTGTCACGAATTCTTTAATGCCAAAAATGCATGGTTCAATGTTGTTAATTCGGCTGGAGCGGCCGTTGTTCAACATTGAACGTTGCAAATTATTCAGAATTTTTTGCTCTTTCGTTTGGTATATGACACGCTGGGTTTCGCTGAAAATTTTTCATGTCAGGAATTGTTTTGTTCTTATCAGAGTGATGGTTACTTTTGTACTTAGGGCATTGTAGAATCAACAAAAGATTACAGCTTGACATGAACTGAAGTGTACATTATTCAGAATTTTTTGCTCTTTCTCGTGGTATATGACACGATAAGTTTCGCTAAAATATTGACGTGTCACGAATTCTTTAATGCCAAAAATGCATGGTTCAATGTTGTTAATTCGGCTGGAGCGGCCGTTGTTCAACATTGAACGTTGCAAATTATTCAGAATTTTTTGCTCTTTCGTTTGGTATATGACACGCTGGGTTTCGCTGAAAATTTTTCATGTCAGGAATTGTTTTGTTCTTATCAGAGTGATGGTTACTTTTGTACTTAGGGCATTGTAGAATCAACAAAAGATTACAGCTTGACATGAACTGAAGTGTACATTATTCAGAATATTTTGCTCTTTCTCGTGGTATATGACACGATAAGTTTCGCTAAAATATTGACGTGTCACGAATTCTTTAATGCCAAAATGCATGGTTCAATGTTGTTAATTCGGCTGGAGCGGCCGTTGTTCAACATGGAACGTTGCAAATTATTCAGAATTTTTTGCTCTTTCGTTTGGTATATGACACGCTGGGCTTCGCTGAAAATTTTTCATGTCAGGAATTGTTTTGTTCTTATCAGAGTGATGGTTACTTTTGTACTTAGGGCATTGTAGAATCAACAAAAGATCACAGCTTGACATGAACTGAAGTGTACATTATTCAGAATTTTTTGCTCTTTCGTTTGGTGTATGACACTCTGGGTTTCGCTGAAAATTTTTCATGTCAGGAATTGTTTTGTTCTTATCAGAGTGATGGTTACTTTTGTACTTAGGGCATTGTAGAATCAACAAAAGATTACAGCTTGACATGAACTGAAGTGTACATTATTCAGAATTTTTTGCTCTTTCTCGTGGTATATGACACGATAAGTTTCGCTAAAATATTGACGTGTCACGAATTCTTTAATGCCAAAAATGCATGGTTCAATGTTGTTAATTCGGCTGTAGCGGCCGTTGTTCAACATGGAACGTTGCAAATTATTCAGAATTTTTTGCTCTTTCGTTTCGTATATGACACGCTGGGCTTCGCTGAAAATTTTTCATGTCAGGAATTGTTTTGTTCTTAGCAGAGTGATGGTTACTTTTGTACTTAGGGCATTGTAGAATCAACAAAAGATCACAGCTTGACATGAACTGAAGTGTACATTATTCAGAATATTTTGCTCTTTCTCGTGGTATATGACACGATAAGTTTCGCTAAAATATTGACGTGTCACGAATTCTTTAATGCCAAAAATGCATGGTTCAATGTTGTTAATTCGGCTGGAGCGGCCGTTGTTCAACATTGAACGTTGCAAATTATTCAGAATTTTTTGCTCTTTCGTTTGGTATATGACACGCTGGGTTTCGCTGAAAATTTTTCATGTCAGGAATTGTTTTGTTCTTATCAGAGTGATGGTTACTTTTGTACTTAGGGCATTGTAGAATCAACAAAAGATTACAGCTTGACATGAACTGAAGTGTACATTATTCAGAATATTTTGCTCTTTCTCGTGGTATATGACACGATAAGTTTCGCTAAAATATTGACGTGTCACGAATTCTTTAATGCCAAAAATGCATGGTTCAATGTTGTTAATTCGGCTGGAGCGGCCGTTGTTCAACATGGAACGTTGCAAATTATTCAGAATTTTTTGCTCTTTCGTTTGGTATATGACACGCTGGGTTTCGCTGAAAATTTTTCATGTCAGGAATTGTTTTGTTCTTATCAGAGTGATGGTTACTTTTGTACTTAGGGCATTGTAGAATCAACAAAAGATTACAGCTTGACATGAACTGAAGTGTACATTATTCAGAATTTTTTGCTCTTTCTCGTGGTATATGACACGATAAGTTTCGCTAAAATATTGACGTGTCACGAATTCTTTAATGCCAAAAATGCATGGTTCAATGTTGTTAATTCGGCTGGAGCGGCCGTTGTTCAACATTGAACGTTGCAAATTATTCAGAATTTTTTGCTCTTTCGTTTGGTATATGACACGCTGGGTTTCGCTGAAAATTTTTCATGTCAGGAATTGTTTTGTTCTTATCAGAGTGATGGTTACTTTTGTACTTAGGGCATTGTAGAATCAACAAAAGATTACAGCTTGACATGAACTGAAGTGTACATTATTCAGAATATTTTGCTCTTTCTCGTGGTATATGACACGATAAGTTTCGCTAAAATATTGACGTGTCACGAATTCTTTAATGCCAAAATGCATGGTTCAATGTTGTTAATTCGGCTGGAGCGGCCGTTGTTCAACATGGAACGTTGCAAATTATTCAGAATTTTTTGCTCTTTCGTTTGGTATATGACACGCTGGGCTTCGCTGAAAATTTTTCATGTCAGGAATTGTTTTGTTCTTATCAGAGTGATGGTTACTTTTGTACTTAGGGCATTGTAGAATCAACAAAAGATCACAGCTTGACATGAACTGAAGTGTACATTATTCAGAATTTTTTGCTCTTTCGTTTCGTATATGACACGCTGGGCTTCGCTGAAAATTTTTCATGTCAGGAATTGTTTTGTTCTTAGCAGAGTGATGGTTACTTTTGTACTTAGGGCATTGTAGAATCAACAAAAGATCACAGCTTGACATGAACTGAAGTGTACATTATTCAGAATATTTTGCTCTTTCTCGTGGTATATGACACGATAAGTTTCGCTAAAATATTGACGTGTCACGAATTCTTTAATGCCAAAAATGCATGGTTCAATGTTGTTAATTCGGCTGGAGCGGCCGTTGTTCAACATTGAACGTTGCAAATTATTCAGAATTTTTTGCTCTTTCGTTTGGTATATGACACGCTGGGTTTCGCTGAAAATTTTTCATGTCAGGAATTGTTTTGTTCTTATCAGAGTGATGGTTACTTTTGTACTTAGGGCATTGTAGAATCAACAAAAGATTACAGCTTGACATGAACTGAAGTGTACATTATTCAGAATATTTTGCTCTTTCTCGTGGTATATGACACGATAAGTTTCGCTAAAATATTGACGTGTCACGAATTCTTTAATGCCAAAAATGCATGGTTCAATGTTGTTAATTCGGCTGGAGCGGCCGTTGTTCAACATGGAACGTTGCAAATTATTCAGAATTTTTTGCTCTTTCGTTTGGTATATGACACGCTGGGTTTCGCTGAAAATTTTTCATGTCAGGAATTGTTTTGTTCTTATCAGAGTGATGGTTACTTTTGTACTTAGGGCATTGTAGAATCAACAAAAGATTACAGCTTGACATGAACTGAAGTGTACATTATTCAGAATTTTTTGCTCTTTCTCGTGGTATATGACACGATAAGTTTCGCTAAAATATTGACGTGTCACGAATTCTTTAATGCCAAAAATGCATGGTTCAATGTTGTTAATTCGGCTGGAGCGGCCGTTGTTCAACATTGAACGTTGCAAATTATTCAGAATTTTTTGCTCTTTCGTTTGGTATATGACACGCTGGGTTTCGCTGAAAATTTTTCATGTCAGGAATTGTTTTGTTCTTATCAGAGTGATGGTTACTTTTGTACTTAGGGCATTGTAGAATCAACAAAAGATTACAGCTTGACATGAACTGAAGTGTACATTATTCAGAATATTTTGCTCTTTCTCGTGGTATATGACACGATAAGTTTCGCTAAAATATTGACGTGTCACGAATTCTTTAATGCCAAAATGCATGGTTCAATGTTGTTAATTCGGCTGGAGCGGCCGTTGTTCAACATGGAACGTTGCAAATTATTCAGAATTTTTTGCTCTTTCGTTTGGTATATGACACGCTGGGCTTCGCTGAAAATTTTTCATGTCAGGAATTGTTTTGTTCTTATCAGAGTGATGGTTACTTTTGTACTTAGGGCATTGTAGAATCAACAAAAGATCACAGCTTGACATGAACTGAAGTGTACATTATTCAGAATTTTTTGCTCTTTCGTTTGGTGTATGACACTCTGGGTTTCGCTGAAAATTTTTCATGTCAGGAATTGTTTTGTTCTTATCAGAGTGATGGTTACTTTTGTACTTAGGGCATTGTAGAATCAACAAAAGATTACAGCTTGACATGAACTGAAGTGTACATTATTCAGAATTTTTTGCTCTTTCTCGTGGTATATGACACGATAAGTTTCGCTAAAATATTGACGTGTCACGAATTCTTTAATGCCAAAAATGCATGGTTCAATGTTGTTAATTCGGCTGTAGCGGCCGTTGTTCAACATGGAACGTTGCAAATTATTCAGAATTTTTTGCTCTTTCGTTTCGTATATGACACGCTGGGCTTCGCTGAAAATTTTTCATGTCAGGAATTGTTTTGTTCTTAGCAGAGTGATGGTTACTTTTGTACTTAGGGCATTGTAGAATCAACAAAAGATCACAGCTTGACATGAACTGAAGTGTACATTATTCAGAATATTTTGCTCTTTCTCGTGGTATATGACACGATAAGTTTCGCTAAAATATTGACGTGTCACGAATTCTTTAATGCCAAAAATGCATGGTTCAATGTTGTTAATTCGGCTGGAGCGGCCGTTGTTCAACATGGAACGTTGCAAATTATTCAGAATTTATTGCTCTTTCGTTTGGTATATGACACGCTGGGTTTCGCTGAAAATTTTTCATGTCAGGAATTGTTTTGTTCTTATCAGAGTGATGGTTACTTTTGTACTTAGGGCATTGTAGAATCAACAAAAGATTACAGCTTGACATGAACTGAAGTGTACATTATTCAGAATTTTTTGCTCTTTCTCGTGGTATATGACACGATAAGTTTCGCTAAAATATTGACGTGTCACGAATTCTTTAATGCCAAAAATGCATGGTTCAATGTTGTTAATTCGGCTGGAGCGGCCGTTGTTCAACATGGAACGTTGCAAATTATTCAGAATTTTTTGCTCTTTCGTTTGGTATATGACACGCTGGGCTTCGCTGAAAATTTTTCATGTCAGGAATTGTTTTGTTCTTATCAGAGTGATGGTTACTTTTGTACTTAGGGCATTGTAGAATCAACAAAAGATCACAGCTTGACATGAACTGAAGTGTACATTATTCAGAATTTTTTGCTCTTTCGTTTGGTGTATGACACTCTGGGTTTCGCTGAAAATTTTTCATGTCAGGAATTGTTTTGTTCTTATCAGAGTGATGGTTACTTTTGTACTTAGGGCATTGTAGAATCAACAAAAGATTACAGCTTGACATGAACTGAAGTGTACATTATTCAGAATTTTTTGATCTTTCTCGTGGTATATGACACGATAAGTTTCGCTAAAATATTGACGTGTCACGAATTCTTTAATGCCAAAAATGCATGGTTCAATGTTGTTAATTCGGCTGGAGCGGCCGTTGTTCAACATGGAACGTTGCAAATTATTCAGAATTTTTTGCTCTTTCGTTTGGTATATGACACGCTGGGCCTCGCTGAAAATTTTTCATGTCAGGAATTGTTTTGTTCTTATCAGAGTGATGGTTACTTTTGTACTTAGGGCATTGTAGAATCAACAAAAGATCACAGCTTGACATGAACTGAAGTGTACATTATTCAGAATATTTTGCTCTTTCTCGTGGTATATGACACGATAAGTTTCGCTAAAATATTGACGTGTCACGAATTCTTTAATGCCAAAAATGCATGGTTCAATGTTGTTAATTCGGCTGGAGCGGCCGTTGTTCAACATGGAACGTTGCAAATTATTCAGAATTTTTTGATCTTTCGTTTGGTATATGACACGCTGGGCTTCGCTGAAAATTTTTCATGTCAGGAATTGTTTTGTTCTTATCAGAGTGATGGTTACTTTTGTACTTAGGGCATTGTAGAATCAACAAAAGATCACAGCTTGACATGAACTGAAGTGTACATTATTCAGAATTTTTTGCTCTTTCGTTTGGTGTATGACACTCTGGGTTTCGCTGAAAATTTTTCATGTCAGGAATTGTTTTGTTCTTATCAGAGTGATGGTTACTTTTGTACTTAGGGCATTGTAGAATCAACAAAAGATTACAGCTTGACATGAACTGAAGTGTACATTATTCAGAATTTTTTGATCTTTCTCGTGGTATATGACACGATAAGTTTCGCTAAAATATTGACGTGTCACGAATTCTTTAATGCCAAAAATGCATGGTTCAATGTTGTTAATTCGGCTGGAGCGGCCGTTGTTCAACATGGAACGTTGCAAATTATTCAGAATTTTTTGCTCTTTCGTTTGGTATATGACACGCTGGGCCTCGCTGAAAATTTTTCATGTCAGGAATTGTTTTGTTCTTATCAGAGTGATGGTTACTTTTGTACTTAGGGCATTGTAGAATCAACAAAAGATCACAGCTTGACATGAACTGAAGTGTACATTATTCAGAATATTTTGCTCTTTCTCGTGGTATATGACACGATAAGTTTCGCTAAAATATTGACGTGTCACGAATTCTTTAATGCCAAAAATGCATGGTTCAATGTTGTTAATTCGGCTGGAGCGGCCGTTGTTCAACATGGAACGTTGCAAATTATTCAGAATTTTTTGATCTTTCGTTTGGTGTATGACACGCTGGGTTTCGCCAAAAATTTTTCATGCCAGGAATTGTTTTGTTCTTATCAGAGTGATGGTTACTTTTGTACTTAGGGCATTGTAGAATCAACAAAAGATTACAGCTTGACATGAACTGAAGTGTACATTATTCAGAATTTTTTGCTCTTTCTCGTGGTATATGACACGATAAGTTTCGCTAAAATATTGACGTGTCACGAATTCTTTAATGCCAAAAATGCATGGTTCAATGTTGTTAATTCGGCTGGAGCGGCCGTTGTTCAACATGGAACGTTGCAAATTATTCAGAATTTTTTGCTCTTTCGTTTGGTGTATGACACGCTGTGTTTCGCTGAAAATTTTTCATGTCAGGAATTGTTTTGTTCTTATCAGAGTGATGGTTACTTTTGTACTTAGGGCATTGTAGAATCAACAAAAGATTACAGCTTGACATGAACTGAAGTGTACATTATTCAGAATTTTTTGCTCTTTCTCGTGGTATATGACACGATAAGTTTCGCTAAAATATTGACGTGTCACGAATTCTTTAATGCCAAAAATGCATGGTTCAATGTTGTTAATTCGGCTGGAGCGGCCGTTGTTCAACATGGAACGTTGCAAATTATTCAGAATTTTTTGCTCTTTCGTTTGGTATATGACACGCTGGGCTTCGCTGAAAATATTTCATGTCAGGAATTGTTTTGTTCTTATCAGAGTGATGGTTACTTTTGTACTTAGGGCATTGTAGAATCAACAAAAGATCACAGCTTGACATGAACTGAAGTGTACATTATTCAGAATTTTTTGCTCTTTCGTTTGGTGTATGACACTCTGGGTTTCGCTGAAAATTTTTCATGTCAGGAATTGTTTTGTTCTTATCAGAGTGATGGTTACTTTTGTACTTAGGGCATTGTAGAATCAACAAAAGATTACAGCTTGACATGAACTGAAGTGTACATTATTCAGAATTTTTTGATCTTTCTCGTGGTATATGACACGATAAGTTTCGCTAAAATATTGACGTGTCACGAATTCTTTAATGCCAAAAATGCATGGTTCAATGTTGTTAATTCGGCTGGAGCGGCCGTTGTTCAACATGGAACGTTGCAAATTATTCAGAATTTTTTGCTCTTTCGTTTGGTGTATGACACGCTGTGTTTCGCTGAAAATTTGTCATGTCAGGAATTGTTTTGTTCTTATCAGAGTGATGGTTACTTTTGTACTTAGGGCATTGTAGAATCAACAAAAGATTACAGCTTGACATGAACTGAAGTGTACATTATTCAGAATTTTTTGCTCTTTCTCGTGGTATATGACACGATAAGTTTCGCTAAAATATTGACGTGTCACGAATTCTTTAATGCCAAAAATGCATGGTTCAATGTTGTTAATTCGGCTGGAGCGGCCGTTGTTCAACATGGAACGTTGCAAATTATTCAGAATTTTTTGCTCTTTCGTTTGGTATATGACACGCTGGGTTTCGCTGAAAATTTTTCATGTCAGGAATTGTTTTGTTCTTATCAGAGTGATGGTTACTTTTGTACTTAGGGCATTGTAGAATCAACAAAAGATCACAGCTTGACATGAACTGAAGTGTACATTATTCAGAATTTTTTGCTCTTTCTCGTGGTATATGACACGATAAGTTTCGCTAAAATATTGACGTGTCACGAATTCTTTAATGCCAAAAATGCATGGTTCAATGTTGTTAATTCGGCTGGAGCGGCCGTTGTTCAACATGGAACGTTGCAAATTATTCAGAATTTTTTGCTCTTTCGTTTGGTATATGACACGCTGGGCTTCGCTGAAAATTTTTCATGTCAGGAATTGTTTTGTTCTTATCAGAGTGATGGTTACTTTTGTACTTAGGGCATTGTAGAATCAACAAAAGATCACAGCTTGACATGAACTGAAGTGTACATTATTCAGAATTTTTTGCTCTTTCGTTTGGTGTATGACACTCTGGGTTTCGCTGAAAATTTTTCATGTCAGGAATTGTTTTGTTCTTATCAGAGTGATGGTTACTTTTGTACTTAGGGCATTGTAGAATCAACAAAAGATTACAGCTTGACATGAACTGAAGTGTACATTATTCAGAATTTTTTGATCTTTCTCGTGGTATATGACACGATAAGTTTCGCTAAAATATTGACGTGTCACGAATTCTTTAATGCCAAAAATGCATGGTTCAATGTTGTTAATTCGGCTGGAGCGGCCGTTGTTCAACATGGAACGTTGCAAATTATTCAGAATTTTTTGCTCTTTCGTTTGGTATATGACACGCTGGGCCTCGCTGAAAATTTTTCATGTCAGGAATTGTTTTGTTCTTATCAGAGTGATGGTTACTTTTGTACTTAGGGCATTGTAGAATCAACAAAAGATCACAGCTTGACATGAACTGAAGTGTACATTATTCAGAATTTTTTGCTCTTTCGTTTGGTGTATGACACTCTGGGTTTCGCTGAAAATTTTTCATGTCAGGAATTGTTTTGTTCTTATCAGAGTGATGGTTACTTTTGTACTTAGGGCATTGTAGAATCAACAAAAGATTACAGCTTGACATGAACTGAAGTGTACATTATTCAGAATTTTTTGATCTTTCTCGTGGTATATGACACGATAAGTTTCGCTAAAATATTGACGTGTCACGAATTCTTTAATGCCAAAAATGCATGGTTCAATGTTGTTAATTCGGCTGGAGCGGCCGTTGTTCAACATGGAACGTTGCAAATTATTCAGAATTTTTTGCTCTTTCGTTTGGTATATGACACGCTGGGCCTCGCTGAAAATTTTTCATGTCAGGAATTGTTTTGTTCTTATCAGAGTGATGGTTACTTTTGTACTTAGGGCATTGTAGAATCAACAAAAGATCACAGCTTGACATGAACTGAAGTGTACATTATTCAGAATATTTTGCTCTTTCTCGTGGTATATGACACGATAAGTTTCGCTAAAATATTGACGTGTCACGAATTCTTTAATGCCAAAAATGCATGGTTCAATGTTGTTAATTCGGCTGGAGCGGCCGTTGTTCAACATGGAACGTTGCAAATTATTCAGAATTTTTTGATCTTTCGTTTGGTGTATGACACGCTGGGTTTCGCCAAAAATTTTTCATGCCAGGAATTGTTTTGTTCTTATCAGAGTGATGGTTACTTTTGTACTTAGGGCATTGTAGAATCAACAAAAGATTACAGCTTGACATGAACTGAAGTGTTCATTATTCAGAATTTTTTGCTCTTTCTCGTAGTATATGACACGATAAGTTTCGCTAAAATATTGACGTGTCACGAATTCTTTAATGCCAAAAATGCATGGTTCAATGTTGTTAATTCGGCTGGAGCGGCCGTTGTTCAACATGGAACGTTGCAAATTATTCAGAATTTTTTGCTCTTTCGTTTGGTGTATGACACGCTGTGTTTCGCTGAAAATTTGTCATGTCAGGAATTGTTTTGTTCTTATCAGAGTGATGGTTACTTTTGTACTTAGGGCATTGTAGAATCAACAAAAGATTACAGCTTGACATGAACTGAAGTGTACATTATTCAGAATTTTTTGCTCTTTCTCGTGGTATATGACACGATAAGTTTCGCTAAAATATTGACGTGTCACGAATTCTTTAATGCCAAAAATGCATGGTTCAATGTTGTTAATTCGGCTGGAGCGGCCGTTGTTCAACATGGAACGTTGCAAATTATTCAGAATTTTTTGCTCTTTCGTTTGGTATATGACACGCTGGGTTTCGCTGAAAATTTTTCATGTCAGGAATTGTTTTGTTCTTATCAGAGTGATGGTTACTTTTGTACTTAGGGCATTGTAGAATCAACAAAAGATCACAGCTTGACATGAACTGAAGTGTACATTATTCAGAATTTTTTGCTCTTTCTCGTGGTATATGACACGATAAGTTTCGCTAAAATATTGACGTGTCACGAATTCTTTAATGCCAAAAATGCATGGTTCAATGTTGTTAATTCGGCTGGAGCGGCCGTTGTTCAACATGGAACGTTGCAAATTATTCAGAATTTTTTGCTCTTTCGTTTGGTATATGACACGCTGGGCTTCGCTGAAAATTTTTCATGTCAGGAATTGTTTTGTTCTTATCAGAGTGATGGTTACTTTTGTACTTAGGGCATTGTAGAATCAACAAAAGATCACAGCTTGACATGAACTGAAGTGTACATTATTCAGAATTTTTTGCTCTTTCGTTTGGTGTATGACACTCTGGGTTTCGCTGAAAATTTTTCATGTCAGGAATTGTTTTGTTCTTATCAGAGTGATGGTTACTTTTGTACTTAGGGCATTGTAGAATCAACAAAAGATTACAGCTTGACATGAACTGAAGTGTACATTATTCAGAATTTTTTGATCTTTCTCGTGGTATATGACACGATAAGTTTCGCTAAAATATTGACGTGTCACGAATTCTTTAATGCCAAAAATGCATGGTTCAATGTTGTTAATTCGGCTGGAGCGGCCGTTGTTCAACATGGAACGTTGCAAATTATTCAGAATTTTTTGCTCTTTCGTTTGGTATATGACACGCTGGGCCTCGCTGAAAATTTTTCATGTCAGGAATTGTTTTGTTCTTATCAGAGTGATGGTTACTTTTGTACTTAGGGCATTGTAGAATCAACAAAAGATCACAGCTTGACATGAACTGAAGTGTACATTATTCAGAATATTTTGCTCTTTCTCGTGGTATATGACACGATAAGTTTCGCTAAAATATTGACGTGTCACGAATTCTTTAATGCCAAAAATGCATGGTTCAATGTTGTTAATTCGGCTGGAGCGGCCGTTGTTCAACATGGAACGTTGCAAATTATTCAGAATTTTTTGATCTTTCGTTTGGTGTATGACACGCTGGGTTTCGCCAAAAATTTTTCATGCCAGGAATTGTTTTGTTCTTATCAGAGTGATGGTTACTTTTGTACTTAGGGCATTGTAGAATCAACAAAAGATTACAGCTTGACATGAACTGAAGTGTTCATTATTCAGAATTTTTTGCTCTTTCTCGTGGTATATGACACGATAAGTTTCGCTAGAATATTGACGTGTCACGAATTCTTTAATGCCAAAAATGCATGGTTCAATGTTGTTAATTCGGCTGGAGCGGCCGTTGTTCAACATGGAACGTTGCAAATTATTCAGAATTTTTTGCTCTTTCGTTTGGTGTATGACACGCTGTGTTTCGCTGAAAATTTTTCATGTCAGGAATTGTTTTGTTCTTATCAGAGTGATGGTTACTTTTGTACTTAGGGCATTGTAGAATCAACAAAAGATTACAGCTTGACATGAACTGAAGTGTACATTATTCAGAATTTTTTGCTCTTTCTCGTGGTATATGACACGATAAGTTTCGCTAAAATATTGACGTGTCACGAATTCTTTAATGCCAAAAATGCATGGTTCAATGTTGTTAATTCGGCTGGAGCGGCCGTTGTTCAACATGGAACGTTGCAAATTATTCAGAATTTTTTGCTCTTTCGTTTGGTGTATGACACGCTGGGTTTCGCTGAAAATTTGTCATGTCAGGAATTGTTTTGTTCTTATCAGAGTGATGGTTACTTTTGTACTTAGGGCATTGTAGAATCAACAAAAGATTACAGCTTGACATGAACTGAAGTGTACATTATTCAGAATTTTTTGCTCTTTCTCGTGGTATATGACACGATAAGTTTCGCTAAAATATTGACGTGTCACGAATTCTTTAATGCCAAAAATGCATGGTTCAATGTTGTTAATTCGGCTGGAGCGGCCGTTGTTCAACATGGAACGTTGCAAATTATTCAGAATTTTTTGCTCTTTCGTTTGGTATATGACACGCTGGGTTTCGCTGAAAATTTTTCATGTCAGGAATTGTTTTGTTCTTATCAGAGTGATGGTTACTTTTGTACTTAGGGCATTGTAGAATCAACAAAAGATCACAGCTTGACATGAACTGAAGTGTACATTATTCAGAATTTTTTGCTCTTTCTCGTGGTATATGACACGATAAGTTTCGCTAAAACATTGACGTGTCACGAATTCTTTAATGCCAAAAATGCATGGTTCAATGTTGTTAATTCGGCTGGACGGGCCGTTGTTCAACATGGAACGTTGCAAATTATTCAGAATTTTTTGCTCTTTCGTTTCGTATATGACACGCTGGGCTTCGCTGAAAATTTTTCATGTCAGGAATTGTTTTGTTCTTAGCAGAGTGATGGTTACTTTTGTACTTAGGGCATTGTAGAATCAACAAAAGATTACAGCTTGACATGAACTGAAGTGTTCATTATTCAGAATTTTTTGCTCTTTCTCGTGGTATATGACACGATAAGTTTCGCTAAAATATTGACGTGTCACGAATTCTTTAATGCCAAAAATGCATGGTTCAATGTTGTTAATTCGGCTGGAGCGGCCGTTGTTCAACATGGAACGTTGCAAATTATTCAGAATTTTTTGCTCTTTCGTTTGGTATATGACACGCTGGTTTTCGCTGAAAATTTTTCATGTCAGGAATTGTTTTGTTCTTATCAGAGTGATGGTTACTTTTGTACTTAGGGCATTGTAGAATCAACAAAAGATTACAGCTTGACATGAACTGAAGTGTACATTATTCAGAATTTTTTGCTCTTTCTCGTGGTATATGACACGATAAGTTTCGCTAAAATATTGACGTGTCACGAATTCTTTAATGCCAAAAATGCATGGTTCAATGTTGTTAATTCGGCTGGAGCGGCCGTTGTTCAACATTGAACGTTGCAAATTATTCAGAATTTTTTGCTCTTTCGTTTGGTGTATGACACGCTGTGTTTCGCTGAAAATTTTTCATGTCAGGAATTGTTTTGTTCTTATCAGAGTGATGGTTACTTTTGTACTTAGGGCATTGTAGAATCAACAAAAGATTACAGCTTGACATGAACTGAAGTGTACATTATTCAGAATTTTTTGCTCTTTCTCGTGGTATATGACACGATAAGTTTCGCTAAAATATTGACGTGTCACGAATTCTTTAATGCCAAAAATGCATGGTTCAATGTTGTTAATTCGGCTGGAGCGGCCGTTGTTCAACATGGAACGTTGCAAATTATTCAGAATTTTTTGCTCTTTCGTTTGGTGTATGACACGCTGTGTTTCGCTGAAAATTTTTCATGTCAGGAATTGTTTTGTTCTTATCAGAGTGATGGTTACTTTTGTACTTAGGGCATTGTAGAATCAACAAAATATTACAGCTTGACATGAACTGAAGTGTTCATTATTCAGAATTTTTTGCTCTTTCTCGTGGTATATGACACGATAAGTTTCGCTAAAATATTGACGTGTCACGAATTCTTTAATGCCAAAAATGCGTGGTTCAATGTTGTTAATTCGGCTGGAGCGGCCGTTGTTCAACATTGAACGTTGCAAATTATTCAGAATTTTTTGCTCTTTCGTTTGGTATATGACACGATGGGTTTCGCTGAAAATTTTTCATGTCAGGAATTGTTTTGTTCTTATCAGAGTGATGGTTACTTTTGTACTTAGGGCATTGTAGAATCAACAAAAGATTACAGCTTGACATGAACTGAAGTGTACATTATTCAGAATTTTTTGATCTTTCGTTTGGTGTATGACACGCTGGGTTTCGCTGAAAATTTTTCATGTCAGGAATTGTTTTGTTCTTATCAGAGTGATGGTTACTTTTGTACTTAGGGCATTGTAGAATCAACAAAAGATTACAGCTTGACATGAACTGAAGTGTTCATTATTCAGAATTTTTTTGCTCTTTCTCGTGGTATATGACACGATAAGTTTCGCTAAAACATTGACGTGTCACGAATTCTTTAATGCCAAAAATGCATGGTTCAATGTTGTTAATTCGGCTGGACGGGCCGTTGTTCAACATGGAACGTTGCAAATTATTCAGAATTTTTTGCTCTTTCGTTTCGTATATGACACGCTGGGCTTCGCTGAAAATTTTTCATGTCAGGAATTGTTTTGTTCTTAGCAGAGTGATGGTTACTTTTGTACTTAGGGCATTGTAGAATCAACAAAAGATTACAGCTTGACATGAACTGAAGTGTTCATTATTCAGAATTTTTTGCTCTTTCTCGTGGTATATGACACGATAAGTTTCGCTAAAATATTGACGTGTCACGAATTCTTTAATGCCAAAAATGCATGGTTCAATGTTGTTAATTCGGCTGGAGCGGCCGTTGTTCAACATGGAACGTTGCAAATTATTCAGAATTTTTTGCTCTTTCGTTTGGTATATGACACGCTGGTTTTCGCTGAAAATTTTTCATGTCAGGAATTGTTTTGTTCTTATCAGAGTGATGGTTACTTTTGTACTTAGGGCATTGTAGAATCAACAAAAGATTACAGCTTGACATGAACTGAAGTGTACATTATTCAGAATTTTTTGCTCTTTCTCGTGGTATATGACACGATAAGTTTCGCTAAAATATTGACGTGTCACGAATTCTTTAATGCCAAAAATGCATGGTTCAATGTTGTTAATTCGGCTGGAGCGGCCGTTGTTCAACATTGAACGTTGCAAATTATTCAGAATTTTTTGCTCTTTCGTTTGGTGTATGACACGCTGTGTTTCGCTGAAAATTTTTCATGTCAGGAATTGTTTTGTTCTTATCAGAGTGATGGTTACTTTTGTACTTAGGGCATTGTAGAATCAACAAAAGATTACAGCTTGACATGAACTGAAGTGTACATTATTCAGAATTTTTTGCTCTTTCTCGTGGTATATGACACGATAAGTTTCGCTAAAATATTGACGTGTCACGAATTCTTTAATGCCAAAAATGCATGGTTCAATGTTGTTAATTCGGCTGGAGCGGCCGTTGTTCAACATGGAACGTTGCAAATTATTCAGAATTTTTTGCTCTTTCGTTTGGTGTATGACACGCTGTGTTTCGCTGAAAATTTTTCATGTCAGGAATTGTTTTGTTCTTATCAGAGTGATGGTTACTTTTGTACTTAGGGCATTGTAGAATCAACAAAATATTACAGCTTGACATGAACTGAAGTGTTCATTATTCAGAATTTTTTGCTCTTTCTCGTGGTATATGACACGATAAGTTTCGCTAAAATATTGACGTGTCACGAATTCTTTAATGCCAAAAATGCGTGGTTCAATGTTGTTAATTCGGCTGGAGCGGCCGTTGTTCAACATTGAACGTTGCAAATTATTCAGAATTTTTTGCTCTTTCGTTTGGTATATGACACGATGGGTTTCGCTGAAAATTTTTCATGTCAGGAATTGTTTTGTTCTTATCAGAGTGATGGTTACTTTTGTACTTAGGGCATTGTAGAATCAACAAAAGATTACAGCTTGACATGAACTGAAGTGTACATTATTCAGAATTTTTTGATCTTTCGTTTGGTGTATGACACGCTGGGTTTCGCTGAAAATTTTTCATGTCAGGAATTGTTTTGTTCTTATCAGAGTGATGGTTACTTTTGTACTTAGGGCATTGTAGAATCAACAAAAGATTACAGCTTGACATGAACTGAAGTGTTCATTATTCAGAATTTTTTTGCTCTTTCTCGTGGTATATGACACGATAAGTTTCGCTAAAATATTGACGTGTCACGAATTCTTTAATGCCAAAAATGCATGGTTCAATGTTGTTAATTCGGCTGGAGCGGCCGTTGTTCAACATGGAACGTTGCAAATTATTCAGAATTTTTTGCTCTTTCGTTTGGTATATGACACGCTGGGTTTCGCTGAAAATTTTTCATGTCAGGAATTGTTTTGTTCTTATCAGAGTGATGGTTACTTTTGTACTTAGGGCATTGTAGAATCAACAAAAGATCACAGCTTGACATGAACTGAAGTGTACATTATTCAGAATTTTTTGCTCTTTCTCGTGGTATATGACACGATAAGTTTCGCTAAAACATTGACGTGTCACGAATTCTTTAATGCCAAAAATGCATGGTTCAATGTTGTTAATTCGGCTGGACGGGCCCTTGTTCAACATGGAACGTTGCAAATTATTCAGAATTTTTTGCTCTTTCGTTTCGTATATGACACGCTGGGTTTCGCTGAAAATTTTTCATGTCAGGAATTGTTTTGTTCTTATCAGAGTGATGGTTACTTTTGTACTTAGGGCATTGTAGAATCAACAAAAGATTACAGCTTGACATGAACTGAAGTGTTCATTATTCAGAATTTTTTGCTCTTTCTCGTGGTATATGACACGATAAGTTTCGCTAAAATATTGACGTGTCACGAATTCTTTAATGCCAAAAATGCATGGTTCAATGTTGTTAATTCGGCTGGAGCGGCCGTTGTTCAACATGGAACGTTGCAAATTATTCAGAATTTTTTGCTCTTTCGTTTGGTATATGACACGCTGGTTTTCGCTGAAAATTTTTCATGTCAGGAATTGTTTTGTTCTTATCAGAGTGATGGTTACTTTTGTACTTAGGGCATTGTAGAATCAACAAAAGATTACAGCTTGACATGAACTGAAGTGTACATTATTCAGAATTTTTTGCTCTTTCTCGTGGTATATGACACGATAAGTTTCGCTAAAATATTGACGTGTCACGAATTCTTTAATGCCAAAAATGCATGGTTCAATGTTGTTAATTCGGCTGGAGCGGCCGTTGTTCAACATTGAACGTTGCAAATTATTCAGAATTTTTTGCTCTTTCGTTTGGTATATGACACGATGGGTTTCGCTGAAAATTTTTCATGTCAGGAATTGTTTTGTTCTTATCAGAGTGATGGTTACTTTTGTACTTAGGGCATTGTAGAATCAACAAAAGATTACAGCTTGACATGAACTGAAGTGTTCATTATTCAGAATTTTTTGCTCTTTCTCGTGGTATATGACACGATAAGTTTCGCTAAAATATTGACGTGTCACGAATTCTTTAATGCCAAAAATGCATGGTTCAATGTTGTTAATTCGGCTGGAGCGGCCGTTGTTCAACATTGAACGTTGCAAATTATTCAGAATTTTTTGCTCTTTCGTTTGGTATATGACACGATGGGTTTCGCTGAAAATTTTTCATGTCAGGAATTGTTTTGTTCTTATCAGAGTGATGGTTACTTTTGTACTTAGGGCATTGTAGAATCAACAAAAGATTACAGCTTGACATGAACTGAAGTGTACATTATTCAGAATTTTTTGATCTTTCGTTTGGTGTATGACACGCTGGGTTTCGCTGAAAATTTTTCATGTCAGGAATTGTTTTGTTCTTATCAGAGTGATGGTTACTTTTGTACTTAGGGCATTGTAGAATCAACAAAAGATTACAGCTTGACATGAACTGAAGTGTTCATTATTCAGAATTTTTTGCTCTTTCTCGTGGTATATGACACGATAAGTTTCGCTAAAATATTGACGTGTCACGAATTCTTTAATGCCAAAAATGCATGGTTCAATGTTGTTAATTCGGCTGGAGCGGCCGTTGTTCAACATGGAACGTTGCAAATTATTCAGAATTTTTTGCTCTTTCGTTTGGTATATGACACGCTGGTTTTCGCTGAAAATTTTTCATGTCAGGAATTGTTTTGTTCTTATCAGAGTGATGGTTACTTTTGTACTTAGGGCATTGTAGAATCAACAAAAGATTACAGCTTGACATGAACTGAAGTGTACATTATTCAGAATTTTTTGCTCTTTCTCGTGGTATATGACACGATAAGTTTCGCTAAAATATTGACGTGTCACGAATTCTTTAATGCCAAAAATGCATGGTTCAATGTTGTTAATTCGGCTGGAGCGGCCGTTGTTCAACATTGAACGTTGCAAATTATTCAGAATTTTTTGCTCTTTCGTTTGGTATATGACACGATGGGTTTCGCTGAAAATTTTTCATGTCAGGAATTGTTTTGTTCTTATCAGAGTGATGGTTACTTTTGTACTTAGGGCATTGTAGAATCAACAAAAGATTACAGCTTGACATGAACTGAAGTGTTCATTATTCAGAATTTTTTGCTCTTTCTCGTGGTATATGACACGATAAGTTTCGCTAAAATATTGACGTGTCACGAATTCTTTAATGCCAAAAATGCATGGTTCAATGTTGTTAATTCGGCTGGAGCGGCCGTTGTTCAACATTGAACGTTGCAAATTATTCAGAATTTTTTGCTCTTTCGTTTGGTATATGACACGATGGGTTTCGCTGAAAATTTTTCATGTCAGGAATTGTTTTGTTCTTATCAGAGTGATGGTTACTTTTGTACTTAGGGCATTGTAGAATCAACAAAAGATTACAGCTTGACATGAACTGAAGTGTACATTATTCAGAATTTTTTGCTCTTTCTCGTGGTATATGACACGATAAGTTTCGCTAAAATATTGACGTGTCACGAATTCTTTAATGCCAAAAATGCATGGTTCAATGTTGTTAATTCGGCTGGAGCGGCCGTTGTTCAACATGGAACGTTGCAAATTATTCAGAATTTTTTGCTCTTTCGTTTGGTATATGACACGCTGGGCCTCGCTGAAAATTTTTCATGTCAGGAATTGTTTTGTTCTTATCAGAGTGATGGTTACTTTTGTACTTAGGGCATTGTAGAATCAACAAAAGATCACAGCTTGACATGAACTGAAGTGTACATTATTCAGAATATTTTGCTCTTTCTCGTGGTATATGACACGATAAGTTTCGCTAAAATATTGACGTGTCACGAATTCTTTAATGCCAAAAATGCATGGTTCAATGTTGTTAATTCGGCTGGAGCGGCCGTTGTTCAACATGGAACGTTGCAAATTATTCAGAATTTTTTGCTCTTTCGTTTGGTGTATGACACGCTGTGTTTCGCTGAAAATTTTTCATGTCAGGAATTGTTTTGTTCTTATCAGAGTGATGGTTACTTTTGTACTTAGGGCATTGTAGAATCAACAAAAGATTACAGCTTGACATGAACTGAAGTGTACATTATTCAGAATTTTTTGCTCTTTCTCGTGGTATATGACACGATAAGTTTCGCTAAAATATTGACGTGTCACGAATTCTTTAATGCCAAAAATGCATGGTTCAATGTTGTTAATTCGGCTGGAGCGGCCGTTGTTCAACATGGAACGTTGCAAATTATTCAGAATTTTTTGCTCTTTCGTTTGGTGTATGACACGCTGTGTTTCGCTGAAAATTTTTCATGTCAGGAATTGTTTTGTTCTTATCAGAGTGATGGTTACTTTTGTACTTAGGGCATTGTAGAATCAACAAAAGATTACAGCTTGACATGAACTGAAGTGTTCATTATTCAGAATTTTTTGCTCTTTCTCGTGGTATATGACACGATAAGTTTCGCTAAAATATTGACGTGTCACGAATTCTTTAATGCCAAAAATGCATGGTTCAATGTTGTTAATTCGGCTGGAGCGGCCGTTGTTCAACATGGAACGTTGCAAATTATTCAGAATTTTTTGCTCTTTCGTTTGGTATATGACACGCTGGTTTTCGCTGAAAATTTTTCATGTCAGGAATTGTTTTGTTCTTATCAGAGTGATGGTTACTTTTGTACTTAGGGCATTGTAGAATCAACAAAAGATTACAGCTTGACATGAACTGAAGTGTACATTATTCAGAATTTTTTGCTCTTTCTCGTGGTATTTGACATTTTTTTTGACATTGAACTACTTTATCAGCTCATGGGTGTTACGTAGCTGGGTTGCCATGAAATTTCTCCATTCCGAACGATTGTGCCTCGCAATTTGCATGAATTGAGGACCAGCAGCCTTCACGAAATCGTCCCTCCATCTCTTGACTGGGCGTCCCTGTTTCCTCTTGCAACTGGGGGTCCAATTGAGCACACTCAGCGACCATCGATCATGCCGCAGTCTCGAGAGCCTCTCTACCCACAACCACCTCCGTCTCTCCGCTTCCCTAACAACGTCCTTGAAATTTGTAATGTCACGGATTTGCTCATTGGATATTCGGTCCAGAATTGAAACCCCGAGAGTTTTACGTTCGAGTCTACGCTGGGCAACTGACAGCCTTTGCTTTTCACGTTTACTGAGATACCATGTTTCGGAGCCATAAAGAAATGCAGGGAGGACCACCCCATCAAACAGCCGTTTTTTCAAATACATTGGACAACCCCTTTTTCGGAAGAATTCCGAATATTTGAAGAATGCCCAGTTCCCACTTCGAATTCTTCGGTGAATTTCACCCTCAAACCGTTTTATTCCCAGAGTAATTTCCTGTCCCAAATACACAACCCTTTCCATAACCTTCACCTGATCTCCCGCAACAGTAACCGGTTCACTTCTTGGATTGGTAGATAGCGCCACAGTTTTATTCCCGTTGAGACGCAGCCCCACCTTTTGCAACTCTCCTTCCAATTGAGCAACCATGGTTTGGGCTTGACGAGCATTATGCGCTATGAGGACACAATCATCTGCGTATAGTAAATGTGAGAGATATTCCCCATTGACCCTAACTCCTTTCTCTTCCCAATTGAGATTATTGAAAACTGTATCTAGTACCGATGTGAATAGGCGAGGGCTTAATCCATCCCCCTGCCGTACACCCCTCCCGATTGAAACCTCTACTCCCTTTCCATTTACTATGACCTTGCTTCTACTCTGAACAGTGAGCGACTGCATAAAGCGAACGTAAGTGGAGTGAACTCCATCACGCTCAAGTGCAGATAATACTGAATCACACTGAACTGAATCGAAAGCCTTACTTACATCAAGAAATAGGAGATAAAGGGGAAAGTGGTATTCCCTTGATGATGTAATGAGTGTGTTAAGAATAAAAATCCCATCCACCGTAGAATGCCCCGAACGGAAACCCAGTTGTTCTCGAGATCTATTATCATCAAGACAACTCCCAATTCTATTATTGATGACAGATGTAAGGGTTTTTTGTACCACCGGGAGAAGGGATATAGGCCGATAGTTTTTGGGTGTAGTTTTATCCCCTCCCTTATGCAGAAGTATGGTACGACTATCACCAAACCCAGATGGAATGATACCATTTTGAAGGATACCATTGAATATGGAAGCGAGGTAAGGTGATAGAATGTCGGCTCCGACCTTCAGCATTTCCCCGGTGACGCCATCCTCCCCAGGAGATTTTCCCGATGTGAATGCTCTTAGAACGCTCTCTATTTCGTCTCTCTCAATTGGGATGAATTCATCCTCCGACTCTTTCACAATGTAATGTTTGCCCCCATCCCCTTTGTATAAGTCATTATAAAAATTCATGAACACTCTCTCCAACTCAGCTTGACTACTGACTACCCCATTTGGACCCTGCAATCTCACAATGCGCTCTTTCCCTGCACTTTGTTTCCCCAAAACCTTTTTATAATTTCTACCCTCCTCAACCGCCTTCTCAACCATCCTAGTCATCCTATCTATTGCATCCTGTTGGATACTCCCTCTTAGTGATTTATTGATAGCAACCCACTGTACCCTATCTCTCCCCTGCACTGTTGCTTTGAGCTTGTACCTCTCTGCAAACAGTTTGGTAGTCCTATTGGAATAGCGGGGTACCGTAGCAGCAGGGATTCTTATCAGAGTGATGGTTACTTTTGTACTTAGGGCATTGTAGAATCAACAAAAGATTACAGCTTGACATGAACTGAAGTGTACATTATTCAGAATTTTTTGCTCTTTCTCGTGGTATTTGACACGATAAGTTTCGCTAAAATATTGACGTGTCACGAATTCTTTAATGCCAAAAATGCATGGTTCAATGTTGTTAATTCGGCTGGAGCGGCCGTTGTTCAACATTGAACGTTGCAAATTATTCAGAATTTTTTGCTCTTTCGTTTGGTATATGACACGATGGGTTTCGCTGAAAATTTTTCATGTCAGGAATTGTTTTGTTCTTATCAGAGTGATGGTTACTTTTGTACTTAGGGCATTGTAGAATCAACAAAAGATTACAGCTTGACATGAACTGAAGTGTACATTATTCAGAATTTTTTGCTCTTTCTCGTGGTATATGACACGATAAGTTTCGCTAAAATATTGACGTGTCACGAATTCTTTAATGCCAAAAATGCATGGTTCAATGTTGTTAATTCGGCTGGAGCGGCCGTTGTTCAACATGGAACGTTGCAAATTATTCAGAATTTTTTGCTCTTTCGTTTGGTGTATGACACGCTGTGTTTCGCTGAAAATTTTTCATGTCAGGAATTGTTTTGTTCTTATCAGAGTGATGGTTACTTTTGTACTTAGGGCATTGTAGAATCAACAAAAGATTACAGCTTGACATGAACTGAAGTGTACATTATTCAGAATTTTTTGCTCTTTCTCGTGGTATATGACACGATAAGTTTCGCTAAAATATTGACGTGTCACGAATTCTTTAATGCCAAAAATGCATGGTTCAATGTTGTTAATTCGGCTGGAGCGGCCGTTGTTGAACATGGAACGTTGCAAATTATTCAGAATTTTTTGCTCTTTCGTTTGGTATATGACACGCTGGGCCTCGCTGAAAATTTTTCATGTCAGGAATTGTTTTGTTCTTATCAGAGTGATGGTTACTTTTGTACTTAGGGCATTGTAGAATCAACAAAAGATCACAGCTTGACATGAACTGAAGTGTACATTATTCAGAATATTTTGCTCTTTCTCGTGGTATATGACACGATAAGTTTCGCTAAAATATTGACGTGTCACGAATTCTTTAATGCCAAAAATGCATGGTTCAATGTTGTTAATTCGGCTGGAGCGGCCGTTGTTCAACATGGAACGTTGCAAATTATTCAGAATTTTTTGCTCTTTCGTTTGGTGTATGACACGCTGTGTTTCGCTGAAAATTTTTCATGTCAGGAATTGTTTTGTTCTTATCAGAGTGATGGTTACTTTTGTACTTAGGGCATTGTAGAATCAACAAAAGATTACAGCTTGACATGAACTGAAGTGTACATTATTCAGAATTTTTTGCTCTTTCTCGTGGTATATGACACGATAAGTTTCGCTAAAATATTGACGTGTCACGAATTCTTTAATGCCAAAAATGCATGGTTCAATGTTGTTAATTCGGCTGGAGCGGCCGTTGTTCAACATGGAACGTTGCAAATTATTCAGAATTTTTTGCTCTTTCGTTTGGTATATGACACGCTGGGTTTCGCTGAAAATTTTTCATGTCAGGAATTGTTTTGTTCTTATCAGAGTGATGGTTACTTTTGTACTTAGGGCATTGTAGAATCAACAAAAGATTACAGCTTGACATGAACTGAAGTGTACATTATTCAGAATGTTTTGCTCTTTCTCGTGGTATATGACACGATAAGTTTCGCTAAAATATTGACGTGTCACGAATTCTTTAATGCCAAAAATGCATGGTTCAATGTTGTTAATTCGGCTGGAGCGGCCGTTGTTCAACATTGAACGTTGCAAATTATTCAGAATTTTTTGCTCTTTCGTTTGGTATATGACACGATGGGTTTCGCTGAAAATTTTTCATGTCAGGAATTGTTTTGTTCTTATCAGAGTGATGGTTACTTTTGTACTTAGGGCATTGTAGAATCAACAAAAGATTACAGCTTTACATGAACTGAAGTGTACATTATTCAGAATTTTTTGCTCTTTCTCGTGGTATATGACACGATAAGTTTCGCTAAAATATTGACGTGTCACGAATTCTTTAATGCCAAAAATGCATGGTTCAATGTTGTTAATTCGGCTGGAGCGGCCGTTGTTCAACATTGAATGTTGCAAATTATTCAGAATTTTTTGCTCTTTCGTTTGGTATATGACACGATGGGTTTCGCTGAAAATTTTTCATGTCAGGAATTGTTTTGTTCTTATCAGAGTGATGGTTACTTTTGTACTTAGGGCATTGTAGAATCAACAAAAGATTACAGCTTGACATGAACTGAAGTGTACATTATTCATAATGTTTTGCTCTTCCTCGTGGTATATGACACGCTGGGTTTCGCTGAAAGTTTTTCATGTCAGGAACTGTTTTGTTCTTATCAGAGTGATGGTTACTTATGTACTTAGGGCATTGTAGAATCAACAAAAGATTACAGCTTGACATGAACTGAAGTGTACATTATTCAGAATTATTTGCTCTTTCGTTTGGTGTATGGCACGCTGGGTTTCGCTGAAAATTTTTCATGTCAGGAATTGTTTTGTTCTTATCAGAGTGATGGTTACTTTTGTACTTAGGGCATTGTAGAATCAACAAAAGATTACAGCTTGACATGAACTGAAGTGTACATTATTCAGAATGTTTTGCTCTTTCGTTTGGTGTATGACACGCTGGGTTTCGCTGAAAATTTTTCATGTCAGGAATTGTTTTGTTCTTATCAGAGTGATGGTTACTTTTGTACTTAGAGCATTGTAGAATCAACAAAAGATTACAGCTTGACATGAACTGAAGTGTACATTATTCAGAATTTTTTGCTCTTTCTCGTGGTATATGACACGATAAGTTTCGCTAAAATATTGACGTGTCACGAATTCTTTAATGCCAAAAATGCATGGTTCAATGTTGTTAATTCGGCTGGAGCGGCCGTTGTTCAACATTGAATGTTGCAAATTATTCAGAATTTTTTGCTCTTTCGTTTGGTATATGACACGATGGGTTTCGCTGAAAATTTTTCATGTCAGGAATTGTTTTGTTCTTATCAGAGTGATGGTTACTTTTGTACTTAGGGCATTGTAGAATCAACAAAAGATTACAGCTTGACATGAACTGAAGTGTACATTATTCAGAATGTTTTGCTCTTCCTCGTGGTATATGACACGCTGGGTTTCGCTGAAAGTTTTTCATGTCAGGAACTGTTTTGTTCTTATCAGAGTGATGGTTACTTATGTACTTAGGGCATTGTAGAATCAACAAAAGATTACAGCTTGACATGAACTGAAGTGTACATTATTCAGAATTATTTGCTCTTTCGTTTGGTGTATGGCACGCTGGGTTTCGCTGAAATTTTTTCATGTCAGGAATTGTTTTGTTCTTATCAGAGTGATGGTTACTTTTGTACTTAGGGCATTGTAGAATCAACAAAAGATTACAGCTTGACATGAACTGAAGTGTACATTATTCAGAATGTTTTGCTCTTTCGTTTGGTGTATGACACGCTGGGATTCGCTGAAAATTTTTCATGTCAGGAATTGTTTTGTTCTTATCAGAGTGATGGTTACTTTTGTACTTAGAGCATTGTAGAATCAACAAAAGATTACAGCTTGACATGAACTGAAGTGTACATTATTCAGAATTTTTTGCTCTTTCTCGTGGTATATGACACGATAAGTTTCGCTAAAATATTGACGTGTCACGAATTCTTTAATGCCAAAAATGCATGGTTCAATGTTGTTAATTCGGCTGGAGCGGCCGTTGTTCAACATTGAATGTTGCAAATTATTCAGAATTTTTTGCTCTTTCGTTTGGTATATGACACGATGGGTTTCGCTGAAAATTTTTCATGTCAGGAATTGTTTTGTTCTTATCAGAGTGATGGTTACTTTTGTACTTAGGGCATTGTAGAATCAACAAAAGATTACAGCTTGACATGAACTGAAGTGTACATTATTCAGAATTTTTTGCTCTTTCTCGTGGTATATGACACGATAAGTTTCGCTAAAATATTGACGTGTCACGAATTCTTTAATGCCAAAAATGCATGGTTCAATGTTGTTAATTCGGCTGGAGCGGCCGTTGTTCAACATTGAACGTTGCAAATTATTCAGAATTTTTTGCTCTTTCGTTTGGTATATGACACGATGGGTTTCGCTGAAAATTTTTCATGTCAGGAATTGTTTTGTTCTTATCAGAGTGATGGTTACTTTTGTACTTAGGGCATTGTAGAATCAACAAAAGATTACAGCTTTACATGAACTGAAGTGTACATTATTCAGAATTTTTTGCTCTTTCTCGTGGTATATGACACGATAAGTTTCGCTAAAATATTGACGTGTCACGAATTCTTTAATGCCAAAAATGCATGGTTCAATGTTGTTAATTCGGCTGGAGCGGCCGGTGTTCAACATTGAATGTTGCAAATTATTCAGAATTTTTTGCTCTTTCGTTTGGTATATGACACGATGGGTTTCGCTGAAAATTTTTCATGTCAGGAATTGTTTTGTTCTTATCAGAGTGATGGTTACTTTTGTACTTAGGGCATTGTAGAATCAACAATAGATTACAGCTTGACATGAACTGAAGTGTACATTATTCAGAATGTTTTGCTCTTTCGTTTGGTGTATGACACGCTGGGTTTCGCTGAAAATTTTTCATGTCAGGAATTGTTTTGTTCTTATCAGAGTGATGGTTACTTTTGTACTTAGGGCATTGTAGAATCAACAAAAGATTACAGCTTGACATGAACTGAAGTGTACATTATTCAGAATTTTTTGCTCTTTCTCGTGGTATATGACACGATAAGTTTCGCTAAAATATTGACGTGTCACGAATTCTTTAATGCCAAAAATGCATGGTTCAATGTTGTTAATTCGGCTGGAGCGGCCGTTGTTCAACATTGAATGTTGCAAATTATTCAGAATTTTTTGCTCTTTCGTTTGGTATATGACACGATGGGTTTCGCTGAAAATTTTTCATGTCAGGAATTGTTTTGTTCTTATCAGAGTGATGGTTACTTTTGTACTTAGGGCATTGTAGAATCAACAAAAGATTACAGCTTGACATGAACTGAAGTGTACATTATTCAGAATTTTTTGCTCTTTCTCGTGGTATATGACACGATAAGTTTCGCTAAAATATTGACGTGTCACGAATTCTTTAATGCCAAAAATGCATGGTTCAATGTTGTTAATTCGGCTGGAGCGGCCGTTGTTCAACATTGAACGTTGCAAATTATTCAGAATTTTTTGCTCTTTCGTTTGGTATATGACACGATGGGTTTCGCTGAAAATTTTTCATGTCAGGAATTGTTTTGTTCTTATCAGAGTGATGGTTACTTTTGTACTTAGGGCATTGTAGAATCAACAAAAGATTACAGCTTGACATGAACTGAAGTGTACATTATTCAGAATTTTTTGCTCTTTCTCGTGGTATATGACACGATAAGTTTCGCTAAAATATTGACGTGTCACGAATTCTTTAATGCCAAAAATGCATGGTTCAATGTTGTTAATTCGGCTGGAGCGGCCGTTGTTCAACATTGAATGTTGCAAATTATTCAGAATGTTTTGCTCTTTCGTTTGGTATATGACACGATGGGTTTCGCTGAAAATTTTTCATGTCAGGAATTGTTTTGTTCTTATCAGAGTGATGGTTACTTTTGTACTTAGGGCATTGTAGAATCAACAAAAGATTACAGCTTGACATGAACTGAAGTGTACATTATTCAGAATTTTTTGCTCTTTCTCGTGGTATATGACACGATAAGTTTCGCTAAAATATTGACGTGTCACGAATTCTTTAATGCCAAAAATGCATGGTTCAATGTTGTTAATTCGGCTGGAGCGGCCGTTGTTCAACATGGAACGTTGCAAATTATTCAGAATTTTTTGCTCTTTCGTTTGGTATATGACACGCTGGGTTTCGCTGAAAATTTTTCATGTCAGGAATTGTTTTGTTCTTATCAGAGTGATGGTTACTTTTGTACTTAGGGCATTGTAGAATCAACAAAAGATTACAGCTTGACATGAACTGAAGTGTACATTATTCAGAATTTTTTGCTCTTTCTCGTGGTATATGACACGATAAGTTTCGCTAAAATATTGACGTGTCACGAATTCTTTAATGCCAAAAATGCATGGTTCAATGTTGTTAATTCGGCTGGAGCGGCCGTTGTTCAACATTGAACGTTGCAAATTATTCAGAATTTTTTGCTCTTTCGTTTGGTATATGACACGATGGGTTTCGCTGAAAATTTTTCATGTCAGGAATTGTTTTGTTCTTATCAGAGTGATGGTTACTTTTGTACTTAGGGCATTGTAGAATCAACAAAAGATTACAGCTTGACATGAACTGAAGTGTACATTATTCAGAATTTTTTGCTCTTTCTCGTGGTATATGACACGATAAGTTTCGCTAAAATATTGACGTGTCACGAATTCTTTAATGCCAAAAATGCATGGTTCAATGTTGTTAATTCGGCTGGAGCGGCCGTTGTTCAACATTGAACGTTGCAAATTATTCAGAATTTTTTGCTCTTTCGTTTGGTATATGACACGATGGGTTTCGCTGAAAATTTTTCATGTCAGGAATTGTTTTGTTCTTATCAGAGTGATGGTTACTTTTGTACTTAGGGCATTGTAGAATCAACAAAAGATTACAGCTTTACATGAACTGAAGTGTACATTATTCAGAATTTTTTGCTCTTTCTCGTGGTATATGACACGATAAGTTTCGCTAAAATATTGACGTGTCACGAATTCTTTAATGCCAAAAATGCATGGTTCAATGTTGTTAATTCGGCTGGAGCGGCCGTTGTTCAACATGGAACGTTGCAAATTATTCAGAATTTTTTGCTCTTTCGTTTGGTATATGACACGCTGGGTTTCGCTGAAAATTTTTCATGTCAGGAATTGTTTTGTTCTTATCAGAGTGATGGTTACTTTTGTACTTAGGGCATTGTAGAATCAACAAAAGATTACAGCTTGACATGAACTGAAGTGTACATTATTCAGAATTTTTTGCTCTTTCTCGTGGTATATGACACGATAAGTTTCGCTAAAATATTGACGTGTCACGAATTCTTTAATGCCAAAAATGCATGGTTCAATGTTGTTAATTCGGCTGGAGCGGCCGTTGTTCAACATGGAACGTTGCAAATTATTCAGAATTTTTTGCTCTTTCGTTTGGTATATGACACGCTGGGTTTCGCTGAAAATTTTTCATGTCAGTAATTGTTTTGTTCATATCAGAGTGATGGTTACTTTTGTACTTAGGGCATTGTAGAATCAACAAAAGATTACAGCTTGACATGAACTGAAGTGTACATTATTCAGAATTTTTTGCTCTTTCTCGTGGTATATGACACGATAAGTTTCGCTAAAATATTGACGTGTCACGAATTCTTTAATGCCAAAAATGCATGGTTCAATGTTGTTAATTCGGCTGGAGCGGCCGTTGTTCAACATGGAACGTTGCAAATTATTCAGAATTTTTTGCTCTTTCGTTTGGTATATGACACGCTGGGTTTCGCTGAAAATTTTTCATGTCAGGAATTGTTTTGTTCTTATCAGAGTGATGGTTACTTTTGTACTTAGGGCATTGTAGAATCAACAAAAGATTACAGCTTGACATGAACTGAAGTGTACATTATTCAGAATTTTTTGCTCTTTCTCGTGGTATATGACACGATAAGTTTCGCTAAAATATTGACGTGTCACGAATTCTTTAATGCCAAAAATGCATGGTTCAATGTTGTTAATTCGGCTGGAGCGGCCGTTGTTCAGCATTGAACGTTGCAAATTATTCAGAATTTTTTGCTCTTTCGTTTGGTATATGACACGCTGGGTTTCGCTGAAAATTTTTCATGTCAGGAATTGTTTTGTTCTTATCAGAGTGATGGTTACTTTTGTACTTAGGGCATTGTAGAATCAACAAAAGATTACAGCTTGACATGAACTGAAGTGTACATTATTCAGAATTTTTTGCTCTTTCTCGTGGTATATGACACGATAAGTTTCGCTAAAATATTGACGTGTCACGAATTCTTTAATGCCAAAAATGCATGGTTCAATGTTGTTAATTCGGCTGGAGCGGCCGTTGTTCAACATGGAACGTTGCAAATTATTCAGAATTTTTTGCTCTTTCGTTTGGTATATGACACGCTGGGTTTCGCTGAAAATTTTTCATGTCAGGAATTGTTTTGTTCTTATCAGAGTGATGGTTACTTTTGCACTTAGGGCATTGTAGAATCAACAAAAGATTACAGCTTGACATGAACTGAAGTGTACATTATTCAGAATTTTTTGCTCTTTCGTTTGGTATATGACACGCTGGGTTTCGCTGAAAATTTTTCATGTCAGGAATTGTTTTGTTCTTATCAGAGTGATGGTTACTTTTGTACTTAGGGCATTGTAGAATCAACAAAAGATTACAGCTTGACATGAACTGAAGTGTACATTATTCAGAATTTTTTGCTCTTTCGTTTGGTGTATGACACGATGGATTTCGCTGAAAATTTTTCATGTCAGGAATTGTTTTGTTCTTATCAGAGTGATGGTTACTTTTGCACTTAGGGCATTGTAGAATCAACAAAAGATTACAGCTTGACATGAACTGAAGTGTACATTATTCAGAATTTTTTGCTCTTTCGTTTGGTATATGACACGCTGGGTTTCGCTGAAAATTTTTCATGTCAGGAATTGTTTTGTTCTTATCAGAGTGATGGTTACTTTTGTACTTAGGGCATTGTAGAATCAACAAAAGATTACAGCTTGACATGAACTGAAGTGTACATTATTCAGAATTTTTTGCTCTTTCGTTTGGTGTATGACACGATGGATTTCGCTGAAAATTTTTCATGTCAGGAATTGTTTTGTTCTTATCAGAGTGATGGTTACTTTTGCACTTAGGGCATTGTAGAATCAACAAAAGATTACAGCTTGACATGAACTGAAGTGTACATTATTCAGAATTTTTTGCTCTTTCGTTTGGTATATGACACGCTGGGTTTCGCTGAAAATTTTTCATGTCAGGAATTGTTTTGTTCTTATCAGAGTGATGGTTACTTTTGTACTTAGGGCATTGTAGAATCAACAAAAGATTACAGCTTGACATGAACTGAAGTGTACATTATTCAGAATTTTTTGCTCTTTCGTTTGGTGTATGACACGATGGATTTCGCTGAAAATTTTTCATGTCAGGAATTGTTTTGTTCTTATCAGAGTGATGGTTACTTTTGCACTTAGGGCATTGTAGAATCAACAAAAGATTACAGCTTGACATGAACTGAAGTGTACATTATTCAGAATTTTTTGCTCTTTCGTTTGGTATATGACACGCTGGGTTTCGCTGAAAATTTTTCATGTCAGGAATTGTTTTGTTCTTATCAGAGTGATGGTTACTTTTGTACTTAGGGCATTGTAGAATCAACAAAAGATTACAGCTTGACATGAACTGAAGTGTACATTATTCAGAATTTTTTGCTCTTTCTCGTGGTATATGACACGATAAGTTTCGCTAAAATATTGACGTGTCACGAATTCTTTAATGCCAAAAATGCATGGTTCAATGTTGTTAATTCGGCTGGAGCGGCCGTTGTTCAACATGGAACGTTGCAAATTATTCAGAATTTTTTGCTCTTTCGTTTGGTATATGACACGCTGGGTTTCGCTGAAAATTTTTCATGTCAGGAATTGTTTTGTTCTTATCAGAGTGATGGTTACTTTTGTACTTAGGGCATTGTAGAATCAACAAAAGATTACAGCTTGACATGAACTGAAGTGTACATTATTCAGAATTTTTTGCTCTTTCTCGTGGTATATGACACGATAAGTTTCGCTAAAATATTGACGTGTCACGAATTCTTTAATGCCAAAAATGCATGGTTCAATGTTGTTAATTCGGCTGGAGCGGCCGTTGTTCAACATGGAACGTTGCAAATTATTCAGAATTTTTTGCTCTTTCGTTTGGTATATGACACGCTGGGTTTCGCTGAAAATTTTTCATGTCAGGAATTGTTTTGTTCTTATCAGAGTGATGGTTACTTTTGTACTTAGGGCATTGTAGAATCAACAAAAGATTACAGCTTGACATGAACTGAAGTGTACATTATTCAGAATTTTTTGCTCTTTCGTTTGGTGTATGACACGATGGATTTCGCTGAAAATTTTTCATGTCAGGAATTGTTTTGTTCTTATCAGAGTGATGGTTACTTTTGCACTTAGGGCATTGTAGAATCAACAAAAGATTACAGCTTGACATGAACTGAAGTGTACATTATTCAGAATTTTTTGCTCTTTCTCGTGGTATATGACACGATAAGTTTCGCTAAAATATTGACGTGTCACGAATTCTTTAATGCCAAAAATGCATGGTTCAATGTTGTTAATTCGGCTGGAGCGGCCGTTGTTCAACATGGAACGTTGCAAATTATTCAGAATTTTTTGCTCTTTCGTTTGGTATATGACACGCTGGGTTTCGCTGAAAATTTTTCATGTCAGGAATTGTTTTGTTCTTATCAGAGTGATGGTTACTTTTGTACTTAGGGCATTGTAGAATCAACAAAAGATTACAGCTTGACATGAACTGAAGTGTACATTATTCAGAATTTTTTGCTCTTTCGTTTGGTGTATGACACGATGGATTTCGCTGAAAATTTTTCATGTCAGGAATTGTTTTGTTCTTATCAGAGTGATGGTTACTTTTGCACTTAGGGCATTGTAGAATCAACAAAAGATTACAGCTTGACATGAACTGAAGTGTACAATGTTCAGAATTTTTTGCTCTTTCGTTTGGTATATGACACGCTGGGTTTCGCTGAAAATTTTTCATGTCAGGAATTGTTTTGTTCTTATCAGAGTGATGGTTACTTTTGTACTTAGGGCATTGTAGAATCAACAAAAGATTACAGCTTGACATGAACTGAAGTGTACATTATTCAGAATTTTTTGCTCTTTCGTTTGGTATATGACACGCTGGGTTTCGCTGAAAATTTTTCATCTCAGGAATTGTTTTGTTCTTATCAGAGTGATGGTTACTTTTGTACTTAGGGCATTGTAGAATCAACAAAAGATTACAGCTTGACATGAACTGAAGTGTACATTATTCAGAATTTTTTGCTCTTTCGTTTGGTGTATGACACGATGGATTTCGCTGAAAATTTTTCATGTCAGGAATTGTTTTGTTCTTATCAGAGTGATGGTTACTTTTGCACTTAGGGCATTGTAGAATCAACAAAAGATTACAGCTTGACATGAACTGAAGTGTACATTATTCAGAATTTTTTGCTCTTTCGTTTGGTATATGACACGCTGGGTTTCGCTGAAAATTTTTCATGTCAGGAATTGTTTTGTTCTTATCAGAGTGATGGTTACTTTTGTACTTAGGGCATTGTAGAATCAACAAAAGATTACAGCTTGACATGAACTGAAGTGTACATTATTCAGAATTTTTTGCTCTTTCGTTTGGTGTATGACACGATGGATTTCGCTGAAAATTTTTCATGTCAGGAATTGTTTTGTTCTTATCAGAGTGATGGTTACTTTTGCACTTAGGGCATTGTAGAATCAACAAAAGATTACAGCTTGACATGAACTGAAGTGTACATTATTCAGAATTTTTTGCTCTTTCGTTTGGTATATGACACGCTGGGTTTCGCTGAAAATTTTTCATGTCAGGAATTGTTTTGTTCTTATCAGAGTGATGGTTACTTTTGTACTTAGGGCATTGTAGAATCAACAAAAGATTACAGCTTGACATGAACTGAAGTGTACATTATTCAGAATTTTTTGCTCTTTCTCGTGGTATATGACACGATAAGTTTCGCTAAAATATTGACGTGTCACGAATTCTTTAATGCCAAAAATGCATGGTTCAATGTTGTTAATTCGGCTGGAGCGGCCGTTGTTCAACATGGAACGTTGCAAATTATTCAGAATTTTTTGCTCTTTCGTTTGGTATATGACACGCTGGGTTTCGCTGAAAATTTTTCATGTCAGGAATTGTTTTGTTCTTATCAGAGTGATGGTTACTTTTGTACTTAGGGCATTGTAGAATCAACAAAAGATTACAGCTTGACATGAACTGAAGTGTACATTATTCAGAATTTTTTGCTCTTTCGTTTGGTGTATGACACGATGGATTTCGCTGAAAATTTTTCATGTCAGGAATTGTTTTGTTCTTATCAGAGTGATGGTTACTTTTGCACTTAGGGCATTGTAGAATCAACAAAAGATTACAGCTTGACATGAACTGAAGTGTACATTATTCAGAATTTTTTGCTCTTTCTCGTGGTATATGACACGATAAGTTTCGCTAAAATATTGACGTGTCACGAATTCTTTAATGCCAAAAATGCATGGTTCAATGTTGTTAATTCGGCTGGAGCGGCCGTTGTTCAACATGGAACGTTGCAAATTATTCAGAATTTTTTGCTCTTTCGTTTGGTATATGACACGCTGGGTTTCGCTGAAAATTTTTCATGTCAGGAATTGTTTTGTTCTTATCAGAGTGATGGTTACTTTTGTACTTAGGGCATTGTAGAATCAACAAAAGATTACAGCTTGACATGAACTGAAGTGTACATTATTCAGAATTTTTTGCTCTTTCGTTTGGTGTATGACACGATGGATTTCGCTGAAAATTTTTCATGTCAGGAATTGTTTTGTTCTTATCAGAGTGATGGTTACTTTTGCACTTAGGGCATTGTAGAATCAACAAAAGATTACAGCTTGACATGAACTGAAGTGTACAATGTTCAGAATTTTTTGCTCTTTCGTTTGGTATATGACACGCTGGGTTTCGCTGAAAATTTTTCATGTCAGGAATTGTTTTGTTCTTATCAGAGTGATGGTTACTTTTGTACTTAGGGCATTGTAGAATCAACAAAAGATTACAGCTTGACATGAACTGAAGTGTACATTATTCAGAATTTTTTGCTCTTTCGTTTGGTATATGACACGCTGGGTTTCGCTGAAAATTTTTCATCTCAGGAATTGTTTTGTTCTTATCAGAGTGATGGTTACTTTTGTACTTAGGGCATTGTAGAATCAACAAAAGATTACAGCTTGACATGAACTGAAGTGTACATTATTCAGAATTTTTTGCTCTTTCGTTTGGTGTATGACACGATGGATTTCGCTGAAAATTTTTCATGTCAGGAATTGTTTTGTTCTTATCAGAGTGATGGTTACTTTTGCACTTAGGGCATTGTAGAATCAACAAAAGATTACAGCTTGACATGAACTGAAGTGTACATTATTCAGAATTTTTTGCTCTTTCGTTTGGTATATGACACGCTGGGTTTCGCTGAAAATTTTTCATGTCAGGAATTGTTTTGTTCTTATCAGAGTGATGGTTACTTTTGTACTTAGGGCATTGTAGAATCAACAAAAGATTACAGCTTGACATGAACTGAAGTGTACATTATTCAGAATTTTTTGCTCTTTCGTTTGGTGTATGACACGATGGATTTCGCTGAAAATTTTTCATGTCAGGAATTGTTTTGTTCTTATCAGAGTGATGGTTACTTTTGCACTTAGGGCATTGTAGAATCAACAAAAGATTACAGCTTGACATGAACTGAAGTGTACATTATTCAGAATTTTTTGCTCTTTCGTTTGGTATATGACACGCTGGGTTTCGCTGAAAATTTTTCATGTCAGGAATTGTTTTGTTCTTATCAGAGTGATGGTTACTTTTGTACTTAGGGCATTGTAGAATCAACAAAAGATTACAGCTTGACATGAACTGAAGTGTACATTATTCAGAATTTTTTGCTCTTTCTCGTGGTATATGACACGATAAGTTTCGCTAAAATATTGACGTGTCACGAATTCTTTAATGCCAAAAATGCATGGTTCAATGTTGTTAATTCGGCTGGAGCGGCCGTTGTTCAACATGGAACGTTGCAAATTATTCAGAATTTTTTGCTCTTTCGTTTGGTATATGACACGCTGGGTTTCGCTGAAAATTTTTCATGTCAGGAATTGTTTTGTTCTTATCAGAGTGATGGTTACTTTTGTACTTAGGGCATTGTAGAATCAACAAAAGATTACAGCTTGACATGAACTGAAGTGTACATTATTCAGAATTTTTTGCTCTTTCTCGTGGTATATGACAAGATAAGTTTCGCTAAAATATTGACGTGTCACGAATTCTTTAATGCCAAAAATGCATGGTTCAATGTTGTTAATTCGGCTGGAGCGGCCGTTGTTCAACATTGAATGTTGCAAATTATTCAGAATTTTTTGCTCTTTCGTTTGGTATATGACACGATGGGTTTCGCTGAAAATTTTTCATGTCAGGAATTGTTTTGTTCTTATCAGAGTGATGGTTACTTTTGTACTTAGGGCATTGTAGAATCAACAAAAGATTACAGCTTGACATGAACTGAAGTGTACATTATTCAGAATTTTTTGCTCTTTCTCGTGGTATATGACACGATAAGTTTCGCTAAAATATTGACGTGTCACGAATTCTTTAATGCCAAAAATGCATGGTTCAATGTTGTTAATTCGGCTGGAGCGGCCGTTGTTCAACATTGAACGTTGCAAATTATTCAGAATTTTTTGCTCTTTCGTTTGGTATATGACACGATGGGTTTCGCTGAAAATTTTTCATGTCAGGAATTGTTTTGTTCTTATCAGAGTGATGGTTACTTTTGTACTTAGGGCATTGTAGAATCAACAAAAGATTACAGCTTTACATGAACTGAAGTGTACATTATTCAGAATTTTTTGCTCTTTCTCGTGGTATATGACACGATAAGTTTCGCTAAAATATTGACGTGTCACGAATTCTTTAATGCCAAAAATGCATGGTTCAATGTTGTTAATTCGGCTGGAGCGGCCGTTGTTCAACATGGAACGTTGCAAATTATTCAGAATTTTTTGCTCTTTCGTTTGGTATATGACACGCTGGGTTTCGCTGAAAATTTTTCATGTCAGGAATTGTTTTGTTCTTATCAGAGTGATGGTTACTTTTGTACTTAGGGCATTGTAGAATCAACAAAAGATTACAGCTTGACATGAACTGAAGTGTACATTATTCAGAATTTTTTGCTCTTTCTCGTGGTATATGACACGATAAGTTTCGCTAAAATATTGACGTGTCACGAATTCTTTAATGCCAAAAATGCATGGTTCAATGTTGTTAATTCGGCTGGAGCGGCCGTTGTTCAACATGGAACGTTGCAAATTATTCAGAATTTTTTGCTCTTTCGTTTGGTATATGACACGATGGGTTTCGCTGAAAATTTTTCATGTCAGGAATTGTTTTGTTCTTATCAGAGTGATGGTTACTTTTGTACTTAGGGCATTGTAGAATCAACAAAAGATTACAGCTTTACATGAACTGAAGTGTACATTATTCAGAATTTTTTGCTCTTTCTCGTGGTATATGACACGATAAGTTTCGCTAAAATATTGACGTGTCACGAATTCTTTAATGCCAAAAATGCATGGTTCAATGTTGTTAATTCGGCTGGAGCGGCCGTTGTTCAACATGGAACGTTGCAAATTATTCAGAATTTTTTGCTCTTTCGTTTGGTATATGACACGATGGGTTTCGCTGAAAATTTTTCATGTCAGGAATTGTTTTGTTCTTATCAGAGTGATGGTTACTTTTGTACTTAGGGCATTGTAGAATCAACAAAAGATTACAGCTTGACATGAACTGAAGTGTACATTATTCAGAATTTTTTGCTCTTTCGTTTGGTATATGACACGCTGGGTTTCGCTGAAAATTTTTCATCTCAGGAATTGTTTTGTTCTTATCAGAGTGATGGTTACTTTTGTACTTAGGGCATTGTAGAATCAACAAAAGATTACAGCTTGACATGAACTGAAGTGTACATTATTCAGAATTTTTTGCTCTTTCGTTTGGTGTATGACACGATGGATTTCGCTGAAAATTTTTCATGTCAGGAATTGTTTTGTTCTTATCAGAGTGATGGTTACTTTTGCACTTAGGGCATTGTAGAATCAACAAAAGATTACAGCTTGACATGAACTGAAGTGTACATTATTCAGAATTTTTTGCTCTTTCGTTTGGTATATGACACGCTGGGTTTCGCTGAAAATTTTTCATGTCAGGAATTGTTTTGTTCTTATCAGAGTGATGGTTACTTTTGTACTTAGGGCATTGTAGAATCAACAAAAGATTACAGCTTGACATGAACTGAAGTGTACATTATTCAGAATTTTTTGCTCTTTCGTTTGGTGTATGACACGATGGATTTCGCTGAAAATTTTTCATGTCAGGAATTGTTTTGTTCTTATCAGAGTGATGGTTACTTTTGCACTTAGGGCATTGTAGAATCAACAAAAGATTACAGCTTGACATGAACTGAAGTGTACATTATTCAGAATTTTTTGCTCTTTCGTTTGGTATATGACACGCTGGGTTTCGCTGAAAATTTTTCATGTCAGGAATTGTTTTGTTCTTATCAGAGTGATGGTTACTTTTGTACTTAGGGCATTGTAGAATCAACAAAAGATTACAGCTTGACATGAACTGAAGTGTACATTATTCAGAATTTTTTGCTCTTTCTCGTGGTATATGACACGATAAGTTTCGCTAAAATATTGACGTGTCACGAATTCTTTAATGCCAAAAATGCATGGTTCAATGTTGTTAATTCGGCTGGAGCGGCCGTTGTTCAACATGGAACGTTGCAAATTATTCAGAATTTTTTGCTCTTTCGTTTGGTATATGACACGCTGGGTTTCGCTGAAAATTTTTCATGTCAGGAATTGTTTTGTTCTTATCAGAGTGATGGTTACTTTTGTACTTAGGGCATTGTAGAATCAACAAAAGATTACAGCTTGACATGAACTGAAGTGTACATTATTCAGAATTTTTTGCTCTTTCTCGTGGTATATGACACGATAAGTTTCGCTAAAATATTGACGTGTCACGAATTCTTTAATGCCAAAAATGCATGGTTCAATGTTGTTAATTCGGCTGGAGCGGCCGTTGTTCAACATGGAACGTTGCAAATTATTCAGAATTTTTTGCTCTTTCGTTTGGTATATGACACGCTGGGTTTCGCTGAAAATTTTTCATGTCAGGAATTGTTTTGTTCTTATCAGAGTGATGGTTACTTTTGTACTTAGGGCATTGTAGAATCAACAAAAGATTACAGCTTGACATGAACTGAAGTGTACATTATTCAGAATTTTTTGCTCTTTCGTTTGGTGTATGACACGATGGATTTCGCTGAAAATTTTTCATGTCAGGAATTGTTTTGTTCTTATCAGAGTGATGGTTACTTTTGCACTTAGGGCATTGTAGAATCAACAAAAGATTACAGCTTGACATGAACTGAAGTGTACATTATTCAGAATTTTTTGCTCTTTCTCGTGGTATATGACACGATAAGTTTCGCTAAAATATTGACGTGTCACGAATTCTTTAATGCCAAAAATGCATGGTTCAATGTTGTTAATTCGGCTGGAGCGGCCGTTGTTCAACATGGAACGTTGCAAATTATTCAGAATTTTTTGCTCTTTCGTTTGGTATATGACACGCTGGGTTTCGCTGAAAATTTTTCATGTCAGGAATTGTTTTGTTCTTATCAGAGTGATGGTTACTTTTGTACTTAGGGCATTGTAGAATCAACAAAAGATTACAGCTTGACATGAACTGAAGTGTACATTATTCAGAATTTTTTGCTCTTTCGTTTGGTGTATGACACGATGGATTTCGCTGAAAATTTTTCATGTCAGGAATTGTTTTGTTCTTATCAGAGTGATGGTTACTTTTGCACTTAGGGCATTGTAGAATCAACAAAAGATTACAGCTTGACATGAACTGAAGTGTACAATGTTCAGAATTTTTTGCTCTTTCGTTTGGTATATGACACGCTGGGTTTCGCTGAAAATTTTTCATGTCAGGAATTGTTTTGTTCTTATCAGAGTGATGGTTACTTTTGTACTTAGGGCATTGTAGAATCAACAAAAGATTACAGCTTGACATGAACTGAAGTGTACATTATTCAGAATTTTTTGCTCTTTCTCGTGGTATATGACACGATAAGTTTCGCTAAAATATTGACGTGTCACGAATTCTTTAATGCCAAAAATGCATGGTTCAATGTTGTTAATTCGGCTGGAGCGGCCGTTGTTCAACATGGAACGTTGCAAATTATTCAGAATTTTTTGCTCTTTCGTTTGGTATATGACACGCTGGGTTTCGCTGAAAATTTTTCATGTCAGGAATTGTTTTGTTCTTATCAGAGTGATGGTTACTTTTGTACTTAGGGCATTGTAGAATCAACAAAAGATTACAGCTTGACATGAACTGAAGTGTACATTATTCAGAATTTTTTGCTCTTTCTCGTGGTATATGACACGATAAGTTTCGCTAAAATATTGACGTGTCACGAATTCTTTAATGCCAAAAATGCATGGTTCAATGTTGTTAATTCGGCTGGAGCGGCCGTTGTTCAACATGGAACGTTGCAAATTATTCAGAATTTTTTGCTCTTTCGTTTGGTATATGACACGCTGGGTTTCGCTGAAAATTTTTCATGTCAGGAATTGTTTTGTTCTTATCAGAGTGATGGTTACTTTTGTACTTAGGGCATTGTAGAATCAACAAAAGATTACAGCTTGACATGAACTGAAGTGTACATTATTCAGAATTTTTTGCTCTTTCGTTTGGTGTATGACACGATGGATTTCGCTGAAAATTTTTCATGTCAGGAATTGTTTTGTTCTTATCAGAGTGATGGTTACTTTTGCACTTAGGGCATTGTAGAATCAACAAAAGATTACAGCTTGACATGAACTGAAGTGTACAATGTTCAGAATTTTTTGCTCTTTCGTTTGGTATATGACACGCTGGGTTTCGCTGAAAATTTTTCATGTCAGGAATTGTTTTGTTCTTATCAGAGTGATGGTTACTTTTGTACTTAGGGCATTGTAGAATCAACAAAAGATTACAGCTTGACATGAACTGAAGTGTACATTATTCAGAATTTTTTGCTCTTTCTCGTGGTATATGACACGATAAGTTTCGCTAAAATATTGACGTGTCACGAATTCTTTAATGCCAAAAATGCATGGTTCAATGTTGTTAATTCGGCTGGAGCGGCCGTTGTTCAACATGGAACGTTGCAAATTATTCAGAATTTTTTGCTCTTTCGTTTGGTATATGACACGCTGGGTTTCGCTGAAAATTTTTCATGTCAGGAATTGTTTTGTTCTTATCAGAGTGATGGTTACTTTTGTACTTAGGGCATTGTAGAATCAACAAAAGATTACAGCTTGACATGAACTGAAGTGTACATTATTCAGAATTTTTTGCTCTTTCGTTTGGTGTATGACACGATGGATTTCGCTGAAAAATTTTCATGTCAGGAATTGTTTTGTTCTTATCAGAGTGATGGTTACTTTTGTACTTAGGGCATTGTAGAATCAACAAAAGATTACAGCTTGACATGAACTGAAGTGTACATTATTCAGAATTTTTTGCTCTTTCTCGTGGTATATGACACGATAAGTTTCGCTAAAATATTGACGTGTCACGAATTCTTTAATGCCAAAAATGCATGGTTCAATGTTGTTAATTCGGCTGGAGCGGCCGTTGTTCAACATGGAACGTTGCAAATTATTCAGAATTTTTTGCTCTTTCGTTTGGTGTATGACACGCTGTGTTTCGCTGAAAATTTTTCATGTCAGGAATTGTTTTGTTCTTATCAGAGTGATGGTTACTTTTGTACTTAGGGCATTGTAGAATCAACAAAAGATTACAGCTTGACATGAACTGAAGTGTACATTATTCAGAATTTTTTGCTCTTTCTCGTGGTATATGACACGATAAGTTTCGCTAAAATATTGACGTGTCACGAATTCTTTAATGCCAAAAATGCATGGTTCAATGTTGTTAATTCGGCTGGAGCGGCCGTTGTTCAACATGGAACGTTGCAAATTATTCAGAATTTTTTGCTCTTTCGTTTGGTATATGACACGCTGGGTTTCGCTGAAAATTTTTCATGTCAGGAATTGTTTTGTTCTTATCAGAGTGATGGTTACTTTTGTACTTAGGGCATTGTTGAATCAACAAAAGATTACAGCTTGACATGAACTGAAGTGTACATTATTCAGAATTTTTTGCTCTTTCTCGTGGTATATGACACGATAAGTTTCGCAAAAATATTGACGTGTCACGAATTCTTTAATGCCAAAAATGCATGGTTCAATGTTGTTAATTCGGCTGGAGCGGCCGTTGTTCAACATGGAACGTTGCAAATTATTCAGAATTTTTTGCTCTTTCGTTTGGTATATGACACGCTGGGTTTCGCTGAAAATTTTTCATGTCAGGAATTGTTTTGTTCTTATCAGAGTGATGGTTACTTTTGTACTTAGGGCATTGTAGAATCAACAAAAGATTACAGCTTGACATGAACTGAAGTGTACATTATTCAGAATTTTTTGCTCTTTCGTTTGGTGTATGACACGCTGGGTTTCGCTGAAAATTTTTCATGTCAGGAATTGTTTTGTTCTTATCAGAGTGATGGTTACTTTTGTACTTAGAGCATTGTAGAATCAACAAAAGATTACAGCTTGACATGAACTGAAGTGTACATTATTCAGAATTTTTTGCTCTTTCGTTTGGTGTATGACACGCTGGGTTTCGCTGAAAATTTTTCATGTCAGGAATTGTTTTGTTCTTATCAGAGTGATGGTTACTTTTGTACTTAGGGCATTGTAGAATCAACAAAAGATTACAGCTTGACATGAACTGAAGTGTACATTATTCAGAATTTTTTGCTCTTTCTCGTGGTATATGACACGATAAGTTTCGCTAAAATATTGACGTGTCACGAATTCTTTAATGCCAAAAATGCATGGTTCAATGTTGTTAATTCGGCTGGAGCGGCCGTTGTTCAACATTGAATGTTGCAAATTATTCAGAATTTTTTGCTCTTTCGTTTGGTATATGACACGATGGGTTTCGCTGAAAATTTTTCATGTCAGGAATTGTTTTGTTCTTATCAGAGTGATGGTTACTTTTGTACTTAGGGCATTGTAGAATCAACAAAAGATTACAGCTTGACATGAACTGAAGTGTACATTATTCAGAATTTTTTGCTCTTTCTCGTGGTATATGACACGATAAGTTTCGCTAAAATATTGACGTGTCACGAATTCTTTAATGCCAAAAATGCATGGTTCAATGTTGTTAATTCGGCTGGAGCGGCCGTTGTTCAACATTGAACGTTGCAAATTATTCAGAATTTTTTGCTCTTTCGTTTGGTATATGACACGATGGGTTTCGCTGAAAATTATTCATGTCAGGAATTGTTTTGTTCTTATCAGAGTGATGGTTACTTTTGTACTTAGGGCATTGTAGAATCAACAAAAGATTACAGCTTTACATGAACTGAAGTGTACATTATTCAGAATTTTTTGCTCTTTCTCGTGGTATATGACACGATAAGTTTCGCTAAAATATTGACGTGTCACGAATTCTTTAATGCCAAAAATGCATGGTTCAATGTTGTTAATTCGGCTGGAGCGGCCGTTGTTCAACATGGAACGTTGCAAATTTTTCAGAATTTTTTGCTCTTTCGTTTGGTGTATGACACGCTGGGTTTCGCTGAAAATTTTTCATGTCAGGAATTGTTTTGTTCTTATCAGAGTGATGGTTACTTTTGTACTTAGGGCATTGTAGAATCAACAAAAGATTACAGCTTGACATGAACTGAAGTGTACATTATTCAGAATTTTTTGCTCTTTCTCGTGGTATATGACACGATAAGTTTCGCTAAAATATTGACGTGTCACGAATTCTTTAATGCCAAAAATGCATGGTTCAATGTTGTTAATTCGGCTGGAGCGGCCGTTGTTCAACATGGAACGTTGCAAATTATTCAGAATTTTTTGCTCTTTCGTTTGGTATATGACACGCTGGGTTTCGCTGAAAATTTTTCATGTCAGGAATTGTTTTGTTCTTATCAGAGTGATGGTTACTTTTGTACTTAGGGCATTGTAGAATCAACAAAAGATTACAGCTTGACATGAACTGAAGTGTACATTATTCAGAATTTTTTGCTCTTTCGTTTGGTGTATGACACGCTGGGTTTCGCTGAAAATTTTTCATGTCAGGAATTGTTTTGTTCTTATCAGAGTGATGGTTACTTTTGTACTTAGGGCATTGTAGAATCAACAAAAGATTACAGCTTGACATGAACTGAAGTGTACATTATTCAGAATTTTTTGCTCTTTCGTTTGGTGTATGACACGCTGGGTTTCGCTGAAAATTTTTCATGTCAGGAATTGTTTTGTTCTTATCAGAGTGATGGTTACTTTTGTACTTAGGGCATTGTAGAATCAACAAAAGATTACAGCTTGACATGAACTGAAGTGTACATTATTCAGAATTTTTTGCTCTTTCTCGTGGTATATGACACGATAAGTTTCGCTAAAATATTGACGTGTCACGAATTCTTTAATGCCAAAAATGCATGGTTCAATGTTGTTAATTCGGCTGGAGCGGCCGTTGTTCAACATGGAACGTTGCAAATTATTCAGAATTTTTTGCTCTTTCGTTTGGTATATGACACGCTGGGTTTCGCTGAAAATTTTTCATGTCAGGAATTGTTTTGTTCTTATCAGAGTGATGGTTACTTTTGCACTTAGGGCATTGTAGAATCAACAAAAGATTACAGCTTGACATGAACTGAAGTGTACATTATTCAGAATTTTTTGCTCTTTCGTTTGGTATATGACACGCTGGGTTTCGCTGAAAATTTTTCATGTCAGGAATTGTTTTGTTCTTATCAGAGTGATGGTTACTTTTGTACTTAGGGCATTGTAGAATCAACAAAAGATTACAGCTTGACATGAACTGAAGTGTACATTATTCAGAATTTTTTGCTCTTTCGTTTGGTGTATGACACGCTGGGTTTCGCTGAAAATTTTTCATGTCAGGAATTGTTTTGTTCTTATCAGAGTGATGGTTACTTTTGTACTTAGGGCATTGTAGAATCAACAAAAGATTACAGCTTGACATGAACTGAAGTGTACATTATTCAGAATTTTTTGCTCTTTCTCGTGGTATATGACACGATAAGTTTCGCTAAAATATTGACGTGTCACGAATTCTTTAATGCCAAAAATGCATGGTTCAATGTTGTTAATTCGGCTGGAGCGGCCGTTGTTCAACATTGAATGTTGCAAATTATTCAGAATTTTTTGCTCTTTCGTTTGGTATATGACACGATGGGTTTCTCTGAAAATTTTTCATGTCAGGAATTGTTTTGTTCTTATCAGAGTGATGGTTACTTTTGTACTTAGGGCATTGTAGAATCAACAAAAGATTACAGCTTGACATGAACTGAAGTGTACATTATTCAGAATTTTTTGCTCTTTCTCGTGGTATATGACACGATAAGTTTCGCTAAAATATTGACGTGTCACGAATTCTTTAATGCCAAAAATGCATGGTTCAATGTTGTTAATTCGGCTGGAGCGGCCGTTGTTCAACATTGAACGTTGCAAATTATTCAGAATTTTTTGCTCTTTCGTTTGGTATATGACACGCTGGTTTTCGCTGAAAATTTTTCATGTCAGGAATTGTTTTGTTCTTATCAGAGTGATGGTTACTTTTGTACTTAGGGCATTGTAGAATCAACAAAAGATTACAGCTTGACATGAACTGAAGTGTACATTATTCAGAATTTTTTGCTCTTTCTCGTGGTATATGACACGATAAGTTTCGCTAAAATATTGACGTGTCACGAATTCTTTAATGCCAAAAATGCATGGTTCAATGTTGTTAATTCGGCTGGAGCGGCCGTTGTTCAACATTGAACGTTGCAAATTATTCAGAATTTTTTGCTCTTTCGTTTGGTATATGACACGATGGGTTTCGCTGAAAATTTTTCATGTCAGGAATTGTTTTGTTCTTATCAGAGTGATGGTTACTTTTGTACTTAGGGCATTGTAGAATCAACAAAAGATTACAGCTTGACATGAACTGAAGTGTACATTATTCAGAATTTTTTGCTCTTTCTCGTGGTATATGACACGATAAGTTTCGCTAAAATATTGACGTGTCACGAATTCTTTAATGCCAAAAATGCATGGTTCAATGTTGTTAATTCGGCTGGAGCGGCCGTTGTTCAACATTGAACGTTGCAAATTATTCAGAATTTTTTGCTCTTTCGTTTGGTATATGACACGATGGGTTTCGCTGAAAATTTTTCATGTCAGGAATTGTTTTGTTCTTATCAGAGTGATGGTTACTTTTGTACTTAGGGCATTGTAGAATCAACAAAAGATTACAGCTTTACATGAACTGAAGTGTACATTATTCAGAATTTTTTGCTCTTTCTCGTGGTATATGACACGATAAGTTTCGCTAAAATATTGACGTGTCACGAATTCTTTAATGCCAAAAATGCATGGTTCAATGTTGTTAATTCGGCTGGAGCGGCCGTTGTTCAACATTGAACGTTGCAAATTATTCAGAATTTTTTGCTCTTTGGTTTGGTATATGACACGATGGGTTTCGCTGAAAATTTTTCATGTCAGGAATTGTTTTGTTCTTATCAGAGTGATGGTTACTTTTGTACTTAGGGCATTGTAGAATCAACAAAAGATTACAGCTTTACATGAACTGAAGTGTACATTATTCAGAATTTTTTGCTCTTTCTCGTGGTATATGACACGATAAGTTTCGCTAAAATATTGACGTGTCACGAATTCTTTAATGCCAAAAATGCATGGTTCAATGTTGTTAATTCGGCTGGAGCGGCCGTTGTTCAACATGGAACGTTGCAAATTATTCAGAATTTTTTGCTCTTTCGTTTGGTATATGACACGCTGGGTTTCGCTGAAAATTTTTCATGTCAGTAATTGTTTTGTTCTTATCAGAGTGATGGTTACTTTTGTACTTAGGGCATTGTAGAATCAACAAAAGATTACAGCTTGACATGAACTGAAGTGTACATTATTCAGAATTTTTTGCTCTTTCTCGTGGTATATGACACGATAAGTTTCGCTAAAATATTGACGTGTCACGAATTCTTTAATGCCAAAAATGCATGGTTCAATGTTGTTAATTCGGCTGGAGCGGCCGTTGTTCAACATGGAACGTTGCAAATTATTCAGAATTTTTTGCTCTTTCGTTTGGTATATGACACGCTGGGTTTCGCTGAAAATTTTTCATGTCAGGAATTGTTTTGTTCTTATCAGAGTGATGGTTACTTTTGTACTTAGGGCATTGTAGAATCAACAAAAGATTACAGCTTGACATGAACTGAAGTGTACATTATTCAGAATTTTTTGCTCTTTCTCGTGGTATATGACACGATAAGTTTCGCTAAAATATTGACGTGTCACGAATTCTTTAATGCCAAAAATGCATGGTTCAATGTTGTTAATTCGGCTGGAGCGGCCGTTGTTCAACATTGAACGTTGCAAATTATTCAGAATTTTTTGCTCTTTCGTTTGGTATATGACACGATGGGTTTCGCTGAAAATTTTTCATGTCAGGAATTGTTTTGTTCTTATCAGAGTGATGGTTACTTTTGTACTTAGGGCATTGTAGAATCAACAAAAGATTACAGCTTTACATGAACTGAAGTGTACATTATTCAGAATTTTTTGCTCTTTCTCGTGGTATATGACATGATAAGTTTCGCTAAAATATTGACGTGTCACGAATTCTTTAATGCCAAAAATGCATGGTTCAATGTTGTTAATTCGGCTGGAGCGGCCGTTGTTCAACATGGAACGTTGCAAATTATTCAGAATTTTTTGCTCTTTCGTTTGGTATATGACACGCTGGGTTTCGCTGAAAATTTTTCATGTCAGGAATTGTTTTGTTCTTATCAGAGTGATGGTTACTTTTGTACTTAGGGCATTGTAGAATCAACAAAAGATTACAGCTTGACATGAACTGAAGTGTACATTATTCAGAATTTTTTGCTCTTTCTCGTGGTATATGACACGATAAGTTTCGCTAAAATATTGACGTGTCACGAATTCTTTAATGCCAAAAATGCATGGTTCAATGTTGTTAATTCGGCTGGAGCGGCCGTTGTTCAACATGGAACGTTGCAAATTATTCAGAATTTTTTGCTCTTTCGTTTGGTATATGACACGCTGGGTTTCGCTGAAAATTTTTCATGTCAGTAATTGTTTTGTTCTTATCAGAGTGATGGTTACTTTTGTACTTAGGGCATTGTAGAATCAACAAAAGATTACAGCTTTACATGAACTGAAGTGTACATTATTCAGAATTTTTTGCTCTTTCTCGTGGTATATGACACGATAAGTTTCGCTAAAATATTGACGTGTCACGAATTCTTTAATGCCAAAAATGCATGGTTCAATGTTGTTAATTCGGCTGGAGCGGCCGTTGTTCAACATTGAACGTTGCAAATTATTCAGAATTTTTTGCTCTTTGGTTTGGTATATGACACGATGGGTTTCGCTGAAAATTTTTCATGTCAGGAATTGTTTTGTTCTTATCAGAGTGATGGTTACTTTTGTACTTAGGGCATTGTAGAATCAACAAAAGATTACAGCTTTACATGAACTGAAGTGTACATTATTCAGAATTTTTTGCTCTTTCTCGTGGTATATGACACGATAAGTTTCGCTAAAATATTGACGTGTCACGAATTCTTTAATGCCAAAAATGCATGGTTCAATGTTGTTAATTCGGCTGGAGCGGCCGTTGTTCAACATGGAACGTTGCAAATTATTCAGAATTTTTTGCTCTTTCGTTTGGTATATGACACGCTGGGTTTCGCTGAAAATTTTTCATGTCAGTAATTGTTTTGTTCTTATCAGAGTGATGGTTACTTTTGTACTTAGGGCATTGTAGAATCAACAAAAGATTACAGCTTGACATGAACTGAAGTGTACATTATTCAGAATTTTTTGCTCTTTCTCGTGGTATATGACACGATAAGTTTCGCTAAAATATTGACGTGTCACGAATTCTTTAATGCCAAAAATGCATGGTTCAATGTTGTTAATTCGGCTGGAGCGGCCGTTGTTCAACATGGAACGTTGCAAATTATTCAGAATTTTTTGCTCTTTCGTTTGGTATATGACACGCTGGGTTTCGCTGAAAATTTTTCATGTCAGGAATTGTTTTGTTCTTATCAGAGTGATGGTTACTTTTGTACTTAGGGCATTGTAGAATCAACAAAAGATTACAGCTTGACATGAACTGAAGTGTACATTATTCAGAATTTTTTGCTCTTTCTCGTGGTATATGACACGATAAGTTTCGCTAAAATATTGACGTGTCACGAATTCTTTAATGCCAAAAATGCATGGTTCAATGTTGTTAATTCGGCTGGAGCGGCCGTTGTTCAACATTGAACGTTGCAAATTATTCAGAATTTTTTGCTCTTTCGTTTGGTATATGACACGATGGGTTTCGCTGAAAATTTTTCATGTCAGGAATTGTTTTGTTCTTATCAGAGTGATGGTTACTTTTGTACTTAGGGCATTGTAGAATCAACAAAAGATTACAGCTTTACATGAACTGAAGTGTACATTATTCAGAATTTTTTGCTCTTTCTCGTGGTATATGACATGATAAGTTTCGCTAAAATATTGACGTGTCACGAATTCTTTAATGCCAAAAATGCATGGTTCAATGTTGTTAATTCGGCTGGAGCGGCCGTTGTTCAACATGGAACGTTGCAAATTATTCAGAATTTTTTGCTCTTTCGTTTGGTATATGACACGCTGGGTTTCGCTGAAAATTTTTCATGTCAGGAATTGTTTTGTTCTTATCAGAGTGATGGTTACTTTTGTACTTAGGGCATTGTAGAATCAACAAAAGATTACAGCTTGACATGAACTGAAGTGTACATTATTCAGAATTTTTTGCTCTTTCTCGTGGTATATGACACGATAAGTTTCGCTAAAATATTGACGTGTCACGAATTCTTTAATGCCAAAAATGCATGGTTCAATGTTGTTAATTCGGCTGGAGCGGCCGTTGTTCAACATGGAACGTTGCAAATTATTCAGAATTTTTTGCTCTTTCGTTTGGTATATGACACGCTGGGTTTCGCTGAAAATTTTTCATGTCAGTAATTGTTTTGTTCTTATCAGAGTGATGGTTACTTTTGTACTTAGGGCATTGTAGAATCAACAAAAGATTACAGCTTTACATGAACTGAAGTGTACATTATTCAGAATTTTTTGCTCTTTCTCGTGGTATATGACACGATAAGTTTCGCTAAAATATTGACGTGTCACGAATTCTTTAATGCCAAAAATGCATGGTTCAATGTTGTTAATTCGGCTGGAGCGGCCGTTGTTCAACATTGAATGTTGCAAATTATTCAGAATTTTTTGCTCTTTCGTTTGGTATATGACACGATGGGTTTCGCTGAAAATTTTTCATGTCAGGAATTGTTTTGTTCTTATCAGAGTGATGGTTACTTTTGTACTTAGGGCATTGTAGAATCAACAAAAGATTACAGCTTGACATGAACTGAAGTGTACATTATTCAGAATTTTTTGCTCTTTCTCGTGGTATATGACACGATAAGTTTCGCTAAAATATTGACGTGTCACGAATTCTTTAATGCCAAAAATGCATGGTTCAATGTTGTTAATTCGGCTGGAGCGGCCGTTGTTCAACATTGAACGTTGCAAATTATTCAGAATTTTTTGCTCTTTCGTTTGGTATATGACACGCTGGGTTTCGCTGAAAATTTTTCATGTCAGGAATTGTTTTGTTCTTATCAGAGTGATGGTTACTTTTGTACTTAGGGCATTGTAGAATCAACAAAAGATTACAGCTTTACATGAACTGAAGTGTACATTATTCAGAATTTTTTGCTCTTTCTCGTGGTATATGACACGATAAGTTTCGCTAAAATATTGACGTGTCACGAATTCTTTAATGCCAAAAATGCATGGTTCAATGTTGTTAATTCGGCTGGAGCGGCCGTTGTTCAACATGGAACGTTGCAAATTATTCAGAATTTTTTGCTCTTTCGTTTGGTATATGACACGCTGGGTTTCGCTGAAAATTTTTCATGTCAGGAATTGTTTTGTTCTTATCAGAGTGATGGTTACTTTTGTACTTAGGGCATTGTAGAATCAACAAAAGATTACAGCTTGACATGAACTGAAGTGTACATTATTCAGAATTTTTTGCTCTTTCTCGTGGTATATGACACGATAAGTTTCGCTAAAATATTGACGTGTCACGAATTCTTTAATGCCAAAAATGCATGGTTCAATGTTGTTAATTCGGCTGGAGCGGCCGTTGTTCAACATGGAACGTTGCAAATTATTCAGAATTTTTTGCTCTTTCGTTTGGTATATGACACGCTGGGTTTCGCTGAAAATATTTCATGTCAGTAATTGTTTTGTTCTTATCAGAGTGATGGTTACTTTTGTACTTAGGGCATTGTAGAATCAACAAAAGATTACAGCTTTACATGAACTGAAGTGTACATTATTCAGAATTTTTTGCTCTTTCTCGTGGTATATGACACGATAAGTTTCGCTAAAATATTGACGTGTCACGAATTCTTTAATGCCAAAAATGCATGGTTCAATGTTGTTAATTCGGCTGGAGCGGCCGTTGTTCAACATGGAACGTTGCAAATTATTCAGAATTTTTTGCTCTTTCGTTTGGTATATGACACGCTGGGTTTCGCTGAAAATTTTTCATGTCAGGAATTGTTTTGTTCTTATCAGAGTGATGGTTACTTTTGTACTTAGGGCATTGTAGAATCAACAAAAGATTACAGCTTGACATGAACTGAAGTGTACATTATTCAGAATTTTTTGCTCTTTCTCGTGGTATATGACACGATAAGTTTCGCTAAAATATTGACGTGTCACGAATTCTTTAATGCCAAAAATGCATGGTTCAATGTTGTTAATTCGGCTGGAGCGGCCGTTGTTCAACATGGAACGTTGCAAATTATTCAGAATTTTTTGCTCTTTCGTTTGGTATATGACACGCTGGGTTTCGCTGAAAATTTTTCATGTCAGTAATTGTTTTGTTCTTATCAGAGTGATGGTTACTTTTGTACTTAGGGCATTGTAGAATCAACAAAAGATTACAGCTTTACATGAACTGAAGTGTACATTATTCAGAATTTTTTGCTCTTTCTCGTGGTATATGACACGATAAGTTTCGCTAAAATATTGACGTGTCACGAATTCTTTAATGCCAAAAATGCATGGTTCAATGTTGTTAATTCGGCTGGAGCGGCCGTTGTTCAACATTGAATGTTGCAAATTATTCAGAATTTTTTGCTCTTTCGTTTGGTATATGACACGATGGGTTTCGCTGAAAATTTTTCATGTCAGGAATTGTTTTGTTCTTATCAGAGTGATGGTTACTTTTGTACTTAGGGCATTGTAGAATCAACAAAAGATTACAGCTTTACATGAACTGAAGTGTACATTATTCAGAATTTTTTGCTCTTTCTCGTGGTATATGACACGATAAGTTTCGCTAAAATATTGACGTGTCACGAATTCTTTAATGCCAAAAATGCATGGTTCAATGTTGTTAATTCGGCTGGAGCGGCCGTTGTTCAACATGGAACGTTGCAAATTATTCAGAATTTTTTGCTCTTTCGTTTGGTATATGACACGCTGGGTTTCGCTGAAAATTTTTGATGTCAGGAATTGTTTTGTTCTTATCAGAGTGATGGTTACTTTTGTACTTAGGGCATTGTAGAATCAACAAAAGATTACAGCTTGACATGAACTGAAGTGTACATTATTCAGAATTTTTTGCTCTTTCTCGTGGTATATGACACGATAAGTTTCGCTAAAATATTGACGTGTCACGAATTCTTTAATGCCAAAAATGCATGGTTCAATGTTGTTAATTCGGCTGGAGCGGCCGTTGTTCAACATTGAATGTTGCAAATTATTCAGAATTTTTTGCTCTTTCGTTTGGTATATGACACGATGGGTTTCGCTGAAAATTTTTCATGTCAGGAATTGTTTTGTTCTTATCAGAGTGATGGTTACTTTTGTACTTAGGGCATTGTAGAATCAACAAAAGATTACAGCTTTACATGAACTGAAGTGTACATTATTCAGAATTTTTTGCTCTTTCTCGTGGTATATGACACGATAAGTTTCGCTAAAATATTGACGTGTCACGAATTCTTTAATGCCAAAAATGCATGGTTCAATGTTGTTAATTCGGCTGGAGCGGCCGTTGTTCAACATGGAACGTTGCAAATTATTCAGAATTTTTTGCTCTTTCGTTTGGTATATGACACGCTGGGTTTCGCTGAAAATTTTTGATGTCAGGAATTGTTTTGTTCTTATCAGAGTGATGGTTACTTTTGTACTTAGGGCATTGTAGAATCAACAAAAGATTACAGCTTGACATGAACTGAAGTGTACATTATTCAGAATTTTTTGCTCTTTCTCGTGGTATATGACACGATAAGTTTCGCTAAAATATTGACGTGTCACGAATTCTTTAATGCCAAAAATGCATGGTTCAATGTTGTTAATTCGGCTGGAGCGGCCGTTGTTCAACATGGAACGTTGCAAATTATTCAGAATTTTTTGCTCTTTCGTTTGGTATATGACACGCTGGGTTTCGCTGAAAATTTTTCATGTCAGTAATTGTTTTGTTCATATCAGAGTGATGGTTACTTTTGTACTTAGGGCATTGTAGAATCAACAAAAGATTACAGCTTGACATGAACTGAAGTGTACATTATTCAGAATTTTTTGCTCTTTCTCGTGGTATATGACACGATAAGTTTCGCTAAAATATTGACGTGTCACGAATTCTTTAATGCCAAAAATGCATGGTTCAATGTTGTTAATTCGGCTGGAGCGGCCGTTGTTCAACATGGAACGTTGCAAATTATTCAGAATTTTTTGCTCTTTCGTTTGGTATATGACACGCTGGGTTTCGCTGAAAATTTTTCATGTCAGGAATTGTTTTGTTCTTATCAGAGTGATGGTTACTTTTGTACTTAGGGCATTGTAGAATCAACAAAAGATTACAGCTTGACATGAACTGAAGTGTACATTATTCAGAATTTTTTGCTCTTTCTCGTGGTATATGACACGATAAGTTTCGCTAAAATATTGACGTGTCACGAATTCTTTAATGCCAAAAATGCATGGTTCAATGTTGTTAATTCGGCTGGAGCGGCCGTTGTTCAGCATTGAACGTTGCAAATTATTCAGAATTTTTTGCTCTTTCGTTTGGTATATGACACGCTGGGTTTCGCTGAAAATTTTTCATGTCAGGAATTGTTTTGTTCTTATCAGAGTGATGGTTACTTTTGTACTTAGGGCATTGTAGAATCAACAAAAGATTACAGCTTGACATGAACTGAAGTGTACATTATTCAGAATTTTTTGCTCTTTCTCGTGGTATATGACACGATAAGTTTCGCTAAAATATTGACGTGTCACGAATTCTTTAATGCCAAAAATGCATGGTTCAATGTTGTTAATTCGGCTGGAGCGGCCGTTGTTCAACATGGAACGTTGCAAATTATTCAGAATTTTTTGCTCTTTCGTTTGGTATATGACACGCTGGGTTTCGCTGAAAATTTTTCATGTCAGGAATTGTTTTGTTCTTATCAGAGTGATGGTTACTTTTGTACTTAGGGCATTGTAGAATCAACAAAAGATTACAGCTTGACATGAACTGAAGTGTACATTATTCAGAATTTTTTGCTCTTTCGTTTGGTGTATGACACGATGGATTTCGCTGAAAATTTTTCATGTCAGGAATTGTTTTGTTCTTATCAGAGTGATGGTTACTTTTGCACTTAGGGCATTGTAGAATCAACAAAAGATTACAGCTTGACATGAACTGAAGTGTACATTATTCAGAATTTTTTGCTCTTTCGTTTGGTATATGACACGCTGGGTTTCGCTGAAAATTTTTCATGTCAGGAATTGTTTTGTTCTTATCAGAGTGATGGTTACTTTTGTACTTAGGGCATTGTAGAATCAACAAAAGATTACAGCTTGACATGAACTGAAGTGTACATTATTCAGAATTTTTTGCTCTTTCTCGTGGTATATGACACGATAAGTTTCGCTAAAATATTGACGTGTCACGAATTCTTTAATGCCAAAAATGCATGGTTCAATGTTGTTAATTCGGCTGGAGCGGCCGTTGTTCAACATGGAACGTTGCAAATTATTCAGAATTTTTTGCTCTTTCGTTTGGTATATGACACGCTGGGTTTCGCTGAAAATTTTTCATGTCAGGAATTGTTTTGTTCTTATCAGAGTGATGGTTACTTTTGTACTTAGGGCATTGTAGAATCAACAAAAGATTACAGCTTGACATGAACTGAAGTGTACATTATTCAGAATTTTTTGCTCTTTCGTTTGGTGTATGACACGATGGATTTCGCTGAAAATTTTTCATGTCAGGAATTGTTTTGTTCTTATCAGAGTGATGGTTACTTTTGCACTTAGGGCATTGTAGAATCAACAAAAGATTACAGCTTGACATGAACTGAAGTGTACATTATTCAGAATTTTTTGCTCTTTCGTTTGGTATATGACACGCTGGGTTTCGCTGAAAATATTTCATGTCAGTAATTGTTTTGTTCTTATCAGAGTGATGGTTACTTTTGTACTTAGGGCATTGTAGAATCAACAAAAGATTACAGCTTTACATGAACTGAAGTGTACATTATTCAGAATTTTTTGCTCTTTCTCGTGGTATATGACACGATAAGTTTCGCTAAAATATTGACGTGTCACGAATTCTTTAATGCCAAAAATGCATGGTTCAATGTTGTTAATTCGGCTGGAGCGGCCGTTGTTCAACATGGAACGTTGCAAATTATTCAGAATTTTTTGCTCTTTCGTTTGGTATATGACACGCTGGGTTTCGCTGAAAATTTTTCATGTCAGGAATTGTTTTGTTCTTATCAGAGTGATGGTTACTTTTGTACTTAGGGCATTGTAGAATCAACAAAAGATTACAGCTTGACATGAACTGAAGTGTACATTATTCAGAATTTTTTGCTCTTTCTCGTGGTATATGACACGATAAGTTTCGCTAAAATATTGACGTGTCACGAATTCTTTAATGCCAAAAATGCATGGTTCAATGTTGTTAATTCGGCTGGAGCGGCCGTTGTTCAACATGGAACGTTGCAAATTATTCAGAATTTTTTGCTCTTTCGTTTGGTATATGACACGCTGGGTTTCGCTGAAAATTTTTCATGTCAGTAATTGTTTTGTTCTTATCAGAGTGATGGTTACTTTTGTACTTAGGGCATTGTAGAATCAACAAAAGATTACAGCTTTACATGAACTGAAGTGTACATTATTCAGAATTTTTTGCTCTTTCTCGTGGTATATGACACGATAAGTTTCGCTAAAATATTGACGTGTCACGAATTCTTTAATGCCAAAAATGCATGGTTCAATGTTGTTAATTCGGCTGGAGCGGCCGTTGTTCAACATTGAATGTTGCAAATTATTCAGAATTTTTTGCTCTTTCGTTTGGTATATGACACGATGGGTTTCGCTGAAAATTTTTCATGTCAGGAATTGTTTTGTTCTTATCAGAGTGATGGTTACTTTTGTACTTAGGGCATTGTAGAATCAACAAAAGATTACAGCTTTACATGAACTGAAGTGTACATTATTCAGAATTTTTTGCTCTTTCTCGTGGTATATGACACGATAAGTTTCGCTAAAATATTGACGTGTCACGAATTCTTTAATGCCAAAAATGCATGGTTCAATGTTGTTAATTCGGCTGGAGCGGCCGTTGTTCAACATGGAACGTTGCAAATTATTCAGAATTTTTTGCTCTTTCGTTTGGTATATGACACGCTGGGTTTCGCTGAAAATTTTTGATGTCAGGAATTGTTTTGTTCTTATCAGAGTGATGGTTACTTTTGTACTTAGGGCATTGTAGAATCAACAAAAGATTACAGCTTGACATGAACTGAAGTGTACATTATTCAGAATTTTTTGCTCTTTCTCGTGGTATATGACACGATAAGTTTCGCTAAAATATTGACGTGTCACGAATTCTTTAATGCCAAAAATGCATGGTTCAATGTTGTTAATTCGGCTGGAGCGGCCGTTGTTCAACATGGAACGTTGCAAATTATTCAGAATTTTTTGCTCTTTCGTTTGGTATATGACACGCTGGGTTTCGCTGAAAATTTTTCATGTCAGTAATTGTTTTGTTCATATCAGAGTGATGGTTACTTTTGTACTTAGGGCATTGTAGAATCAACAAAAGATTACAGCTTGACATGAACTGAAGTGTACATTATTCAGAATTTTTTGCTCTTTCTCGTGGTATATGACACGATAAGTTTCGCTAAAATATTGACGTGTCACGAATTCTTTAATGCCAAAAATGCATGGTTCAATGTTGTTAATTCGGCTGGAGCGGCCGTTGTTCAACATGGAACGTTGCAAATTATTCAGAATTTTTTGCTCTTTCGTTTGGTATATGACACGCTGGGTTTCGCTGAAAATTTTTCATGTCAGGAATTGTTTTGTTCTTATCAGAGTGATGGTTACTTTTGTACTTAGGGCATTGTAGAATCAACAAAAGATTACAGCTTGACATGAACTGAAGTGTACATTATTCAGAATTTTTTGCTCTTTCTCGTGGTATATGACACGATAAGTTTCGCTAAAATATTGACGTGTCACGAATTCTTTAATGCCAAAAATGCATGGTTCAATGTTGTTAATTCGGCTGGAGCGGCCGTTGTTCAGCATTGAACGTTGCAAATTATTCAGAATTTTTTGCTCTTTCGTTTGGTATATGACACGCTGGGTTTCGCTGAAAATTTTTCATGTCAGGAATTGTTTTGTTCTTATCAGAGTGATGGTTACTTTTGTACTTAGGGCATTGTAGAATCAACAAAAGATTACAGCTTGACATGAACTGAAGTGTACATTATTCAGAATTTTTTGCTCTTTCTCGTGGTATATGACACGATAAGTTTCGCTAAAATATTGACGTGTCACGAATTCTTTAATGCCAAAAATGCATGGTTCAATGTTGTTAATTCGGCTGGAGCGGCCGTTGTTCAACATGGAACGTTGCAAATTATTCAGAATTTTTTGCTCTTTCGTTTGGTATATGACACGCTGGGTTTCGCTGAAAATTTTTCATGTCAGGAATTGTTTTGTTCTTATCAGAGTGATGGTTACTTTTGTACTTAGGGCATTGTAGAATCAACAAAAGATTACAGCTTGACATGAACTGAAGTGTACATTATTCAGAATTTTTTGCTCTTTCGTTTGGTGTATGACACGATGGATTTCGCTGAAAATTTTTCATGTCAGGAATTGTTTTGTTCTTATCAGAGTGATGGTTACTTTTGCACTTAGGGCATTGTAGAATCAACAAAAGATTACAGCTTGACATGAACTGAAGTGTACATTATTCAGAATTTTTTGCTCTTTCGTTTGGTATATGACACGCTGGGTTTCGCTGAAAATTTTTCATGTCAGGAATTGTTTTGTTCTTATCAGAGTGATGGTTACTTTTGTACTTAGGGCATTGTAGAATCAACAAAAGATTACAGCTTGACATGAACTGAAGTGTACATTATTCAGAATTTTTTGCTCTTTCTCGTGGTATATGACACGATAAGTTTCGCTAAAATATTGACGTGTCACGAATTCTTTAATGCCAAAAATGCATGGTTCAATGTTGTTAATTCGGCTGGAGCGGCCGTTGTTCAACATGGAACGTTGCAAATTATTCAGAATTTTTTGCTCTTTCGTTTGGTATATGACACGCTGGGTTTCGCTGAAAATTTTTCATGTCAGGAATTGTTTTGTTCTTATCAGAGTGATGGTTACTTTTGTACTTAGGGCATTGTAGAATCAACAAAAGATTACAGCTTGACATGAACTGAAGTGTACATTATTCAGAATTTTTTGCTCTTTCGTTTGGTGTATGACACGATGGATTTCGCTGAAAATTTTTCATGTCAGGAATTGTTTTGTTCTTATCAGAGTGATGGTTACTTTTGCACTTAGGGCATTGTAGAATCAACAAAAGATTACAGCTTGACATGAACTGAAGTGTACATTATTCAGAATTTTTTGCTCTTTCGTTTGGTATATGACACGCTGGGTTTCGCTGAAAATTTTTCATGTCAGGAATTGTTTTGTTCTTATCAGAGTGATGGTTACTTTTGTACTTAGGGCATTGTAGAATCAACAAAAGATTACAGCTTGACATGAACTGAAGTGTACATTATTCAGAATTTTTTGCTCTTTCTCGTGGTATATGACACGATAAGTTTCGCTAAAATATTGACGTGTCACGAATTCTTTAATGCCAAAAATGCATGGTTCAATGTTGTTAATTCGGCTGGAGCGGCCGTTGTTCAACATGGAACGTTGCAAATTATTCAGAATTTTTTGCTCTTTCGTTTGGTATATGACACGCTGGGTTTCGCTGAAAATTTTTCACGTCAGGAATTGTTTTGTTCTTATCAGAGTGATGGTTACTTTTGTACTTAGGGCATTGTAGAATCAACAAAAGATTACAGCTTGACATGAACTGAAGTGTACATTATTCAGAATTTTTTGCTCTTTCGTTTGGTGTATGACACGATGGATTTCGCTGAAAATTTTTCATGTCAGGAATTGTTTTGTTCTTATCAGAGTGATGGTTACTTTTGTACTTAGGGCATTGTAGAATCAACAAAAGATTACAGCTTGACATGAACTGAAGTGTACATTATTCAGAATTTTTTGCTCTTTCGTTTGGTGTATGACACGATGGATTTCGCTGAAAATTTTTCATGTCAGGAATTGTTTTGTTCTTATCAGAGTGATGGTTACTTTTGCACTTAGGGCATTGTAGAATCAACAAAAGATTACAGCTTGACATGAACTGAAGTGTACATTATTCAGAATTTTTTGCTCTTTCGTTTGGTATATGACACGCTGGGTTTCGCTGAAAATTTTTCATGTCAGGAATTGTTTTGTTCTTATCAGAGTGATGGTTACTTTTGTACTTAGGGCATTGTAGAATCAACAAAAGATTACAGCTTGACATGAACTGAAGTGTACATTATTCAGAATTTTTTGCTCTTTCTCGTGGTATATGACACGATAAGTTTCGCTAAAATATTGACGTGTCACGAATTCTTTAATGCCAAAAATGCATGGTTCAATGTTGTTAATTCGGCTGGAGCGGCCGTTGTTCAACATGGAACGTTGCAAATTATTCAGAATTTTTTGCTCTTTCGTTTGGTATATGACACGCTGGGTTTCGCTGAAAATTTTTCACGTCAGGAATTGTTTTGTTCTTATCAGAGTGATGGTTACTTTTGTACTTAGGGCATTGTAGAATCAACAAAAGATTACAGCTTGACATGAACTGAAGTGTACATTATTCAGAATTTTTTGCTCTTTCGTTTGGTGTATGACACGATGGATTTCGCTGAAAATTTTTCATGTCAGGAATTGTTTTGTTCTTATCAGAGTGATGGTTACTTTTGTACTTAGGGCATTGTAGAATCAACAAAAGATTACAGCTTGACATGAACTGAAGTGTACATTATTCAGAATTTTTTGCTCTTTCTCGTGGTATATGACACGATAAGTTTCGCTAAAATATTGACGTGTCACGAATTCTTTAATGCCAAAAATGCATGGTTCAATGTTGTTAATTCGGCTGGAGCGGCCGTTGTTCAACATGGAACGTTGCAAATTATTCAGAATTTTTTGCTCTTTCGTTTGGTATATGACACGCTGGGTTTCGCTGAAAATTTTTCATGTCAGGAATTGTTTTGTTCTTATCAGAGTGATGGTTAGTTTTGTACTTAGGGCATTGTTGAATCAACAAAAGATTACAGCTTGACATGAACTGAAGTGTACATTATTCAGAATTTTTTGCTCTTTCTCGTGGTATATGACACGATAAGTTTCGCTAAAATATTGACGTGTCACGAATTCTTTAATGCCAAAAATGCATGGTTCAATGTTGTTAATTCGGCTGGAGCGGCCGTTGTTCAACATGGAACGTTGCAAATTATTCAGAATTTTTTGCTCTTTCGTTTGGTATATGACACGCTGGGTTTCGCTGAAAATTTTTCATGTCAGGAATTGTTTTGTTCTTATCAGAGTGATGGTTACTTTTGTACTTAGGGCATTGTAGAATCAACAAAAGATTACAGCTTGACATGAACTGAAGTGTACATTATTCAGAATTTTTTGCTCTTTCGTTTGGTGTATGACACGCTGGGTTTCGCTGAAAATTTTTCATGTCAGGAATTGTTTTGTTCTTATCAGAGTGATGGTTACTTTTGTACTTAGAGCATTGTAGAATCAACAAAAGATTACAGCTTGACATGAACTGAAGTGTACATTATTCAGAATTTTTTGCTCTTTCTCGTGGTATATGACACGATAAGTTTCGCTAAAATATTGACGTGTCACGAATTCTTTAATGCCAAAAATGCATGGTTCAATGTTGTTAATTCGGCTGGAGCGGCCGTTGTTCAGCATTGAACGTTGCAAATTATTCAGAATTTTTTGCTCTTTCGTTTGGTATATGACACGCTGGGTTTCGCTGAAAATTTTTCATGTCAGGAATTGTTTTGTTCTTATCAGAGTGATGGTTACTTTTGTACTTAGGGCATTGTAGAATCAACAAAAGATTACAGCTTGACATGAACTGAAGTGTACATTATTCAGAATTTTTTGCTCTTTCTCGTGGTATATGACACGATAAGTTTCGCTAAAATATTGACGTGTCACGAATTCTTTAATGCCAAAAATGCATGGTTCAATGTTGTTAATTCGGCTGGAGCGGCCGTTGTTCAACATGGAACGTTGCAAATTATTCAGAATTTTTTGCTCTTTCGTTTGGTATATGACACGCTGGGTTTCGCTGAAAATTTTTCATGTCAGGAATTGTTTTGTTCTTATCAGAGTGATGGTTACTTTTGTACTTAGGGCATTGTAGAATCAACAAAAGATTACAGCTTGACATGAACTGAAGTGTACATTATTCAGAATTTTTTGCTCTTTCGTTTGGTGTATGACACGATGGATTTCGCTGAAAATTTTTCATGTCAGGAATTGTTTTGTTCTTATCAGAGTGATGGTTACTTTTGCACTTAGGGCATTGTAGAATCAACAAAAGATTACAGCTTGACATGAACTGAAGTGTACATTATTCAGAATTTTTTGCTCTTTCGTTTGGTATATGACACGCTGGGTTTCGCTGAAAATTTTTCATGTCAGGAATTGTTTTGTTCTTATCAGAGTGATGGTTACTTTTGTACTTAGGGCATTGTAGAATCAACAAAAGATTACAGCTTGACATGAACTGAAGTGTACATTATTCAGAATTTTTTGCTCTTTCTCGTGGTATATGACACGATAAGTTTCGCTAAAATATTGACGTGTCACGAATTCTTTAATGCCAAAAATGCATGGTTCAATGTTGTTAATTCGGCTGGAGCGGCCGTTGTTCAACATGGAACGTTGCAAATTATTCAGAATTTTTTGCTCTTTCGTTTGGTATATGACACGCTGGGTTTCGCTGAAAATTTTTCATGTCAGGAATTGTTTTGTTCTTATCAGAGTGATGGTTACTTTTGTACTTAGGGCATTGTAGAATCAACAAAAGATTACAGCTTGACATGAACTGAAGTGTACATTATTCAGAATTTTTTGCTCTTTCGTTTGGTGTATGACACGATGGATTTCGCTGAAAATTTTTCATGTCAGGAATTGTTTTGTTCTTATCAGAGTGATGGTTACTTTTGCACTTAGGGCATTGTAGAATCAACAAAAGATTACAGCTTGACATGAACTGAAGTGTACATTATTCAGAATTTTTTGCTCTTTCGTTTGGTATATGACACGCTGGGTTTCGCTGAAAATTTTTCATGTCAGGAATTGTTTTGTTCTTATCAGAGTGATGGTTACTTTTGTACTTAGGGCATTGTAGAATCAACAAAAGATTACAGCTTGACATGAACTGAAGTGTACATTATTCAGAATTTTTTGCTCTTTCTCGTGGTATATGACACGATAAGTTTCGCTAAAATATTGACGTGTCACGAATTCTTTAATGCCAAAAATGCATGGTTCAATGTTGTTAATTCGGCTGGAGCGGCCGTTGTTCAACATGGAACGTTGCAAATTATTCAGAATTTTTTGCTCTTTCGTTTGGTATATGACACGCTGGGTTTCGCTGAAAATTTTTCATGTCAGGAATTGTTTTGTTCTTATCAGAGTGATGGTTACTTTTGTACTTAGGGCATTGTAGAATCAACAAAAGATTACAGCTTGACATGAACTGAAGTGTACATTATTCAGAATTTTTTGCTCTTTCGTTTGGTGTATGACACGATGGATTTCGCTGAAAATTTTTCATGTCAGGAATTGTTTTGTTCTTATCAGAGTGATGGTTACTTTTGTACTTAGGGCATTGTAGAATCAACAAAAGATTACAGCTTGACATGAACTGAAGTGTACATTATTCAGAATTTTTTGCTCTTTCTCGTGGTATATGACACGATAAGTTTCGCTAAAATATTGACGTGTCACGAATTCTTTAATGCCAAAAATGCATGGTTCAATGTTGTTAATTCGGCTGGAGCGGCCGTTGTTCAACATGGAACGTTGCAAATTATTCAGAATTTTTTGCTCTTTCGTTTGGTATATGACACGCTGGGTTTCGCTGAAAATTTTTCATGTCAGGAATTGTTTTGTTCTTATCAGAGTGATGGTTACTTTTGTACTTAGGGCATTGTTGAATCAACAAAAGATTACAGCTTGACATGAACTGAAGTGTACATTATTCAGAATTTTTTGCTCTTTCTCGTGGTATATGACACGATAAGTTTCGCTAAAATATTGACGTGTCACGAATTCTTTAATGCCAAAAATGCATGGTTCAATGTTGTTAATTCGGCTGGAGCGGCCGTTGTTCAACATGGAACGTTGCAAATTATTCAGAATTTTTTGCTCTTTCGTTTGGTATATGACACGCTGGGTTTCGCTGAAAATTTTTCATGTCAGGAATTGTTTTGTTCTTATCAGAGTGATGGTTACTTTTGTACTTAGGGCATTGTAGAATCAACAAAAGATTACAGCTTGACATGAACTGAAGTGTACATTATTCAGAATTTTTTGCTCTTTCGTTTGGTGTATGACACGCTGGGTTTCGCTGAAAATTTTTCATGTCAGGAATTGTTTTGTTCTTATCAGAGTGATGGTTACTTTTGTACTTAGAGCATTGTAGAATCAACAAAAGATTACAGCTTGACATGAACTGAAGTGTACATTATTCAGAATTTTTTGCTCTTTCGTTTGGTGTATGACACGCTGGGTTTCGCTGAAAATTTTTCATGTCAGGAATTGTTTTGTTCTTATCAGAGTGATGGTTACTTTTGTACTTAGGGCATTGTAGAATCAACAAAAGATTACAGCTTGACATGAACTGAAGTGTACATTATTCAGAATTTTTTGCTCTTTCTCGTGGTATATGACACGATAAGTTTCGCTAAAATATTGACGTGTCACGAATTCTTTAATGCCAAAAATGCATGGTTCAATGTTGTTAATTCGGCTGGAGCGGCCGTTGTTCAACATTGAATGTTGCAAATTATTCAGAATTTTTTGCTCTTTCGTTTGGTATATGACACGATGGGTTTCGCTGAAAATTTTTCATGTCAGGAATTGTTTTGTTCTTATCAGAGTGATGGTTACTTTTGTACTTAGGGCATTGTAGAATCAACAAAAGATTACAGCTTGACATGAACTGAAGTGTACATTATTCAGAATTTTTTGCTCTTTCTCGTGGTATATGACACGATAAGTTTCGCTAAAATATTGACGTGTCACGAATTCTTTAATGCCAAAAATGCATGGTTCAATGTTGTTAATTCGGCTGGAGCGGCCGTTGTTCAACATTGAACGTTGCAAATTATTCAGAATTTTTTGCTCTTTCGTTTGGTATATGACACGATGGGTTTCGCTGAAAATTTTTCATGTCAGGAATTGTTTTGTTCTTATCAGAGTGATGGTTACTTTTGTACTTAGGGCATTGTAGAATCAACAAAAGATTACAGCTTTACATGAACTGAAGTGTACATTATTCAGAATTTTTTGCTCTTTCTCGTGGTATATGACACGATAAGTTTCGCTAAAATATTGACGTGTCACGAATTCTTTAATGCCAAAAATGCATGGTTCAATGTTGTTAATTCGGCTGGAGCGGCCGTTGTTCAACATGGAACGTTGCAAATTATTCAGAATTTTTTGCTCTTTCGTTTGGTATATGACACGCTGGGTTTCGCTGAAAATTTTTCATGTCAGGAATTGTTTTGTTCTTATCAGAGTGATGGTTACTTTTGTACTTAGGGCATTGTAGAATCAACAAAAGATTACAGCTTGACATGAACTGAAGTGTACATTATTCAGAATTTTTTGCTCTTTCTCGTGGTATATGACACGATAAGTTTCGCTAAAATATTGACGTGTCACGAATTCTTTAATGCCAAAAATGCATGGTTCAATGTTGTTAATTCGGCTGGAGCGGCCGTTGTTCAACATGGAACGTTGCAAATTATTCAGAATTTTTTGCTCTTTCGTTTGGTATATGACACGCTGGGTTTCGCTGAAAATTTTTCATGTCAGTAATTGTTTTGTTCTTATCAGAGTGATGGTTACTTTTGTACTTAGGGCATTGTAGAATCAACAAAAGATTACAGCTTGACATGAACTGAAGTGTACATTATTCAGAATTTTTTGCTCTTTCTCGTGGTATATGACACGATAAGTTTCGCTAAAATATTGACGTGTCACGAATTCTTTAATGCCAAAAATGCATGGTTCAATGTTGTTAATTCGGCTGGAGCGGCCGTTGTTCAACATGGAACGTTGCAAATTATTCAGAATTTTTTGCTCTTTCGTTTGGTATATGACACGCTGGGTTTCGCTGAAAATTTTTCATGTCAGGAATTGTTTTGTTCTTATCAGAGTGATGGTTACTTTTGTACTTAGGGCATTGTAGAATCAACAAAAGATTACAGCTTGACATGAACTGAAGTGTACATTATTCAGAATTTTTTGCTCTTTCGTTTGGTGTATGACACGCTGGGTTTCGCTGAAAATTTTTCATGTCAGGAATTGTTTTGTTCTTATCAGAGTGATGGTTACTTTTGTACTTAGGGCATTGTAGAATCAACAAAAGATTACAGCTTGACATGAACTGAAGTGTACATTATTCAGAATTTTTTGCTCTTTCTCGTGGTATATGACACGATAAGTTTCGCTAAAATATTGACGTGTCACGAATTCTTTAATGCCAAAAATGCATGGTTCAATGTTGTTAATTCGGCTGGAGCGGCCGTTGTTCAACATGGAACGTTGCAAATTATTCAGAATTTTTTGCTCTTTCGTTTGGTATATGACACGCTGGGTTTCGCTGAAAATTTTTCATGTCAGTAATTGTTTTGTTCTTATCAGAGTGATGGTTACTTTTGTACTTAGGGCATTGTAGAATCAACAAAAGATTACAGCTTGACATGAACTGAAGTGTACATTATTCAGAATTTTTTGCTCTTTCTCGTGGTATATGACACGATAAGTTTCGCTAAAATATTGACGTGTCACGAATTCTTTAATGCCAAAAATGCATGGTTCAATGTTGTTAATTCGGCTGGAGCGGCCGTTGTTCAACATTGAATGTTGCAAATTATTCAGAATTTTTTGCTCTTTCGTTTGGTATATGACACGATGGGTTTCGCTGAAAATTTTTCATGTCAGGAATTGTTTTGTTCTTATCAGAGTGATGGTTACTTTTGTACTTAGGGCATTGTAGAATCAACAAAAGATTACAGCTTGACATGAACTGAAGTGTACATTATTCAGAATTTTTTGCTCTTTCTCGTGGTATATGACACGATAAGTTTCGCTAAAATATTGACGTGTCACGAATTCTTTAATGCCAAAAATGCATGGTTCAATGTTGTTAATTCGGCTGGAGCGGCCGTTGTTCAACATGGAACGTTGCAAATTATTCAGAATTTTTTGCTCTTTCGTTTGGTATATGACACGCTGGGTTTCGCTGAAAATTTTTCATGTCAGGAATTGTTTTGTTCTTATCAGAGTGATGGTTACTTTTGTACTTAGGGCATTGTAGAATCAACAAAAGATTACAGCTTGACATGAACTGAAGTGTACATTATTCAGAATTTTTTGCTCTTTCGTTTGGTGTATGACACGATGGATTTCGCTGAAAATTTTTCATGTCAGGAATTGTTTTGTTCTTATCAGAGTGATGGTTACTTTTGCACTTAGGGCATTGTAGAATCAACAAAAGATTACAGCTTGACATGAACTGAAGTGTACATTATTCAGAATTTTTTGCTCTTTCGTTTGGTATATGACACGCTGGGTTTCGCTGAAAATTTTTCATGTCAGGAATTGTTTTGTTCTTATCAGAGTGATGGTTACTTTTGTACTTAGGGCATTGTAGAATCAACAAAAGATTACAGCTTGACATGAACTGAAGTGTACATTATTCAGAATTTTTTGCTCTTTCTCGTGGTATATGACACGATAAGTTTCGCTAAAATATTGACGTGTCACGAATTCTTTAATGCCAAAAATGCATGGTTCAATGTTGTTAATTCGGCTGGAGCGGCCGTTGTTCAACATGGAACGTTGCAAATTATTCAGAATTTTTTGCTCTTTCGTTTGGTATATGACACGCTGGGTTTCGCTGAAAATTTTTCATGTCAGGAATTGTTTTGTTCTTATCAGAGTGATGGTTACTTTTGTACTTAGGGCATTGTAGAATCAACAAAAGATTACAGCTTGACATGAACTGAAGTGTACATTATTCAGAATTTTTTGCTCTTTCGTTTGGTGTATGACACGATGGATTTCGCTGAAAATTTTTCATGTCAGGAATTGTTTTGTTCTTATCAGAGTGATGGTTACTTTTGCACTTAGGGCATTGTAGAATCAACAAAAGATTACAGCTTGACATGAACTGAAGTGTACATTATTCAGAATTTTTTGCTCTTTCGTTTGGTATATGACACGCTGGGTTTCGCTGAAAATTTTTCATGTCAGGAATTGTTTTGTTCTTATCAGAGTGATGGTTACTTTTGTACTTAGGGCATTGTAGAATCAACAAAAGATTACAGCTTGACATGAACTGAAGTGTACATTATTCAGAATTTTTTGCTCTTTCTCGTGGTATATGACACGATAAGTTTCGCTAAAATATTGACGTGTCACGAATTCTTTAATGCCAAAAATGCATGGTTCAATGTTGTTAATTCGGCTGGAGCGGCCGTTGTTCAACATGGAACGTTGCAAATTATTCAGAATTTTTTGCTCTTTCGTTTGGTATATGACACGCTGGGTTTCGCTGAAAATTTTTCATGTCAGGAATTGTTTTGTTCTTATCAGAGTGATGGTTACTTTTGTACTTAGGGCATTGTAGAATCAACAAAAGATTACAGCTTGACATGAACTGAAGTGTACATTATTCAGAATTTTTTGCTCTTTCGTTTGGTGTATGACACGATGGATTTCGCTGAAAATTTTTCATGTCAGGAATTGTTTTGTTCTTATCAGAGTGATGGTTACTTTTGTACTTAGGGCATTGTAGAATCAACAAAAGATTACAGCTTGACATTAACTGAAGTGTACATTATTCAGAATTTTTTGCTCTTTCTCGTGGTATATGACACGATAAGTTTCGCTAAAATATTGACGTGTCACGAATTCTTTAATGCCAAAAATGCATGGTTCAATGTTGTTAATTCGGCTGGAGCGGCCGTTGTTCAACATGGAACGTTGCAAATTATTCAGAATTTTTTGCTCTTTCGTTTGGTATATGACACGCTGGGTTTCGCTGAAAATTTTTCATGTCAGGAATTGTTTTGTTCTTATCAGAGTGATGGTTACTTTTGTACTTAGGGCATTGTTGAATCAACAAAAGATTACAGCTTGACATGAACTGAAGTGTACATTATTCAGAATTTTTTGCTCTTTCTCGTGGTATATGACACGATAAGTTTCGCTAAAATATTGACGTGTCACGAATTCTTTAATGCCAAAAATGCATGGTTCAATGTTGTTAATTCGGCTGGAGCGGCCGTTGTTCAACATGGAACGTTGCAAATTATTCAGAATTTTTTGCTCTTTCGTTTGGTATATGACACGCTGGGTTTCGCTGAAAATTTTTCATGTCAGGAATTGTTTTGTTCTTATCAGAGTGATGGTTACTTTTGTACTTAGGGCATTGTAGAATCAACAAAAGATTACAGCTTGACATGAACTGAAGTGTACATTATTCAGAATTTTTTGCTCTTTCGTTTGGTGTATGACACGCTGGGTTTCGCTGAAAATTTTTCATGTCAGGAATTGTTTTGTTCTTATCAGAGTGATGGTTACTTTTGTACTTAGAGCATTGTAGAATCAACAAAAGATTACAGCTTGACATGAACTGAAGTGTACATTATTCAGAATTTTTTGCTCTTTCGTTTGGTGTATGACACGCTGGGTTTCGCTGAAAATTTTTCATGTCAGGAATTGTTTTGTTCTTATCAGAGTGATGGTTACTTTTGTACTTAGGGCATTGTAGAATCAACAAAAGATTACAGCTTGACATGAACTGAAGTGTACATTATTCAGAATTTTTTTGCTCTTTCTCGTGGTATATGACACGATAAGTTTCGCTAAAATATTGACGTGTCACGAATTCTTTAATGCCAAAAATGCATGGTTCAATGTTGTTAATTCGGCTGGAGCGGCCGTTGTTCAACATTGAATGTTGCAAATTATTCAGAATTTTTTGCTCTTTCGTTTGGTATATGACACGATGGGTTTCGCTGAAAATTTTTCATGTCAGGAATTGTTTTGTTCTTATCAGAGTGATGGTTACTTTTGTACTTAGGGCATTGTAGAATCAACAAAAGATTACAGCTTGACATGAACTGAAGTGTACATTATTCAGAATTTTTTGCTCTTTCTCGTGGTATATGACACGATAAGTTTCGCTAAAATATTGACGTGTCACGAATTCTTTAATGCCAAAAATGCATGGTTCAATGTTGTTAATTCGGCTGGAGCGGCCGTTGTTCAACATTGAACGTTGCAAATTATTCAGAATTTTTTGCTCTTTCGTTTGGTATATGACACGATGGGTTTCGCTGAAAATTTTTCATGTCAGGAATTGTTTTGTTCTTATCAGAGTGATGGTTACTTTTGTACTTAGGGCATTGTAGAATCAACAAAAGATTACAGCTTTACATGAACTGAAGTGTACATTATTCAGAATTTTTTGCTCTTTCTCGTGGTATATGACACGATAAGTTTCGCTAAAATATTGACGTGTCACGAATTCTTTAATGCCAAAAATGCATGGTTCAATGTTGTTAATTCGGCTGGAGCGGCCGTTGTTCAACATGGAACGTTGCAAATTATTCAGAATTTTTTGCTCTTTCGTTTGGTATATGACACGCTGGGTTTCGCTGAAAATTTTTCATGTCAGGAATTGTTTTGTTCTTATCAGAGTGATGGTTACTTTTGTACTTAGGGCATTGTAGAATCAACAAAAGATTACAGCTTGACATGAACTGAAGTGTACATTATTCAGAATTTTTTGCTCTTTCTCGTGGTATATGACACGATAAGTTTCGCTAAAATATTGACGTGTCACGAATTCTTTAATGCCAAAAATGCATGGTTCAATGTTGTTAATTCGGCTGGAGCGGCCGTTGTTCAACATGGAACGTTGCAAATTATTCAGAATTTTTTGCTCTTTCGTTTGGTATATGACACGCTGGGTTTCGCTGAAAATTTTTCATGTCAGTAATTGTTTTGTTCTTATCAGAGTGATGGTTACTTTTGTACTTAGGGCATTGTAGAATCAACAAAAGATTACAGCTTGACATGAACTGAAGTGTACATTATTCAGAATTTTTTGCTCTTTCTCGTGGTATATGACACGATAAGTTTCGCTAAAATATTGACGTGTCACGAATTCTTTAATGCCAAAAATGCATGGTTCAATGTTGTTAATTCGGCTGGAGCGGCCGTTGTTCAACATGGAACGTTGCAAATTATTCAGAATTTTTTGCTCTTTCGTTTGGTATATGACACGCTGGGTTTCGCTGAAAATTTTTCATGTCAGGAATTGTTTTGTTCTTATCAGAGTGATGGTTACTTTTGTACTTAGGGCATTGTAGAATCAACAAAAGATTACAGCTTGACATGAACTGAAGTGTACATTATTCAGAATTTTTTGCTCTTTCGTTTGGTGTATGACACGCTGGGTTTCGCTGAAAATTTTTCATGTCAGGAATTGTTTTGTTCTTATCAGAGTGATGGTTACTTTTGTACTTAGGGCATTGTAGAATCAACAAAAGATTACAGCTTGACATGAACTGAAGTGTACATTATTCAGAATTTTTTGCTCTTTCTCGTGGTATATGACACGATAAGTTTCGCTAAAATATTGACGTGTCACGAATTCTTTAATGCCAAAAATGCATGGTTCAATGTTGTTAATTCGGCTGGAGCGGCCGTTGTTCAACATGGAACGTTGCAAATTATTCAGAATTTTTTGCTCTTTCGTTTGGTATATGACACGCTGGGTTTCGCTGAAAATTTTTCATGTCAGGAATTGTTTTGTTCTTATCAGAGTGATGGTTACTTTTGCACTTAGGGCATTGTAGAATCAACAAAAGATTACAGCTTGACATGAACTGAAGTGTACATTATTCAGAATTTTTTGCTCTTTCGTTTGGTATATGACACGCTGGGTTTCGCTGAAAATTTTTCATGTCAGGAATTGTTTTGTTCTTATCAGAGTGATGGTTACTTTTGTACTTAGGGCATTGTAGAATCAACAAAAGATTACAGCTTGACATGAACTGAAGTGCACATTATTCAGAATTTTTTGCTCTTTCGTTTGGTGTATGACACGCTGGGTTTCGCTGAAAATTTTTCATGTCAGGAATTGTTTTGTTCTTATCAGAGTGATGGTTACTTTTGTACTTAGGGCATTGTAGAATCAACAAAAGATTACAGCTTGACATGAACTGAAGTGTACATTATTCAAAATTTTTTGCTCTTTCTCGTGGTATATGACACGATAAGTTTCGCTAAAATATTGACGTGTCACGAATTCTTTAATGCCAAAAATGCATGGTTCAATGTTGTTAATTCGGCTGGAGCGGCCGTTGTTCAACATGGAACGTTGCAAATTATTCAGAATTTTTTGCTCTTTCGTTTGGTATATGACACGATGGGTTTCGCTGAAAATTTTTCATGTCAGGAATTGTTTTGTTCTTATCAGAGTGATGGTTACTTTTGTACTTAGGGCATTGTAGAATCAACAAAAGATTACAGCTTGACATGAACTGAAATGTACATTATTCAGAATTTTTTGCTCTTTCTCGTGGTATATGACACGATAAGTTTCGCTAAAATATTGACGTGTCACGAATTCTTTAATGCCAAAAATGCATGGTTCAATGTTGTTAATTCGGCTGGAGCGGCCGTTGTTCAACATGGAACGTTGCAAATTATTCAGAATTTTTTGCTCTTTCGTTTGGTATATGACACGCTGGGTTTCGCTGAAAATTTTTCATGTCAGTAATTGTTTTGTTCTTATCAGAGTGATGGTTACTTTTGTACTTAGGGCATTGTAGAATCAACAAAAGATTACAGCTTGACATGAACTGAAGTGTACATTATTCAGAATTTTTTGTTCTTTCTCGTGGTATATGACACGATAAGTTTCGCTAAAATATTGACGTGTCACGAATTCTTTAATGCCAAAAATGCATGGTTCAATGTTGTTAATTCGGCTGGAGCGGCCGTTGTTCAACATGGAACGTTGCAAATTATTCAGAATTTTTTGCTCTTTCGTTTGGTATATGACACGCTGGGTTTCGCTGAAAATTTTTCATGTCAGGAATTGTTTTGTTCTTATCAGAGTGATGGTTACTTTTGTACTTAGGGCATTGTAGAATCAACAAAAGATTACAGCTTGACATGAACTGAAGTGAACATTATTCAGAATTTTTTGCTCTTTCTCGTGATATATGACACGATAAGTTTCGCTAAAATATTGACGTGTCACGAATTCTTTAATGCCAAAAATGCATGGTTCAATGTTGTTAATTCGGCTGGAGCGGCCGTTGTTCAACATTGAACGTTGCAAATTATTCAGAATTTTTTGCTCTTTCGTTTGGTATATGACACGATGGGTTTCGCTGAAAATTTTTCATGTCAGGAATTGTTTTGTTCTTATCAGAGTGATGGTTACTTTTGTACTTAGGGCATTGTAGAATCAACAAAAGATTACAGCTTTACATGAACTGAAGTGTACATTATTCAGAATTTTTTGCTCTTTCTCGTGGTATATGACATGATAAGTTTCGCTAAAATATTGACGTGTCACGAATTCTTTAATGCCAAAAATGCATGGTTCAATGTTGTTAATTCGGCTGGAGCGGCCGTTGTTCAACATGGAACGTTGCAAATTATTCAGAATTTTTTGCTCTTTCGTTTGGTATATGACACGCTGGGTTTCGCTGAAAATTTTTCATGTCAGGAATTGTTTTGTTCTTATCAGAGTGATGGTTACTTTTGTACTTAGGGCATTGTAGAATCAACAAAAGATTACAGCTTGACATGAACTGAAGTGTACATTATTCAGAATTTTTTGCTCTTTCTCGTGGTATATGACACGATAAGTTTCGCTAAAATATTGACGTGTCACGAATTCTTTAATGCCAAAAATGCATGGTTCAATGTTGTTAATTCGGCTGGAGCGGCCGTTGTTCAACATGGAACGTTGCAAATTATTCAGAATTTTTTGCTCTTTCGTTTGGTATATGACACGCTGGGTTTCGCTGAAAATTTTTCATGTCAGTAATTGTTTTGTTCTTATCAGAGTGATGGTTACTTTTGTACTTAGGGCATTGTAGAATCAACAAAAGATTACAGCTTGACATGAACTGAAGTGTACATTATTCAGAATTTTTTGCTCTTTCTCGTGGTATATGACACGATAAGTTTCGCTAAAATATTGACGTGTCACGAATTCTTTAATGCCAAAAATGCATGGTTCAATGTTGTTAATTCGGCTGGAGCGGCCGTTGTTCAACATTGAATGTTGCAAATTATTCAGAATTTTTTGCTCTTTCGTTTGGTATATGACACGATGGGTTTCGCTGAAAATTTTTCATGTCAGGAATTGTTTTGTTCTTATCAGAGTGATGGTTACTTTTGTACTTAGGGCATTGTAGAATCAACAAAAGATTACAGCTTGACATGAACTGAAGTGTACATTATTCAGAATTTTTTGCTCTTTCTCGTGGTATATGACACGATAAGTTTCGCTAAAATATTGACGTGTCACGAATTCTTTAATGCCAAAAATGCATGGTTCAATGTTGTTAATTCGGCTGGAGCGGCCGTTGTTCAACATGGAACGTTGCAAATTATTCAGAATTTTTTGCTCTTTCGTTTGGTATATGACACGCTGGGTTTCGCTGAAAATTTTTCATGTCAGGAATTGTTTTGTTCTTATCAGAGTGATGGTTACTTTTGTACTTAGGGCATTGTAGAATCAACAAAAGATTACAGCTTGACATGAACTGAAGTGTACATTATTCAGAATTTTTTGCTCTTTCTCGTGGTATATGACAAGATAAGTTTCGCTAAAATATTGACGTGTCACGAATTCTTTAATGCCAAAAATGCATGGTTCAATGTTGTTAATTCGGCTGGAGCGGCCGTTGTTCAACATTGAATGTTGCAAATTATTCAGAATTTTTTGCTCTTTCGTTTGGTATATGACACGATGGGTTTCGCTGAAAATTTTTCATGTCAGGAATTGTTTTGTTCTTATCAGAGTGATGGTTACTTTTGTACTTAGGGCATTGTAGAATCAACAAAAGATTACAGCTTGACATGAACTGAAGTGTACATTATTCAGAATTTTTTGCTCTTTCTCGTGGTATATGACACGATAAGTTTCGCTAAAATATTGACGTGTCACGAATTCTTTAATGCCAAAAATGCATGGTTCAATGTTGTTAATTCGGCTGGAGCGGCCGTTGTTCAACATTGAACGTTGCAAATTATTCAGAATTTTTTGCTCTTTCGTTTGGTATATGACACGATGGGTTTCGCTGAAAATTTTTCATGTCAGGAATTGTTTTGTTCTTATCAGAGTGATGGTTACTTTTGTACTTAGGGCATTGTAGAATCAACAAAAGATTACAGCTTTACATGAACTGAAGTGTACATTATTCAGAATTTTTTGCTCTTTCTCGTGGTATATGACACGATAAGTTTCGCTAAAATATTGACGTGTCACGAATTCTTTAATGCCAAAAATGCATGGTTCAATGTTGTTAATTCGGCTGGAGCGGCCGTTGTTCAACATTGAACGTTGCAAATTATTCAGAATTTTTTGCTCTTTCGTTTGGTATATGACACGATGGGTTTCGCTGAAAATTTTTCATGTCAGGAATTGTTTTGTTCTTATCAGAGTGATGGTTACTTTTGTACTTAGGGCATTGTAGAATCAACAAAAGATTACAGCTTTACATGAACTGAAGTGTACATTATTCAGAATTTTTTGCTCTTTCTCGTGGTATATGACACGATAAGTTTCGCTAAAATATTGACGTGTCACGAATTCTTTAATGCCAAAAATGCATGGTTCAATGTTGTTAATTCGGCTGGAGCGGCCGTTGTTCAACATGGAACGTTGCAAATTATTCAGAATTTTTTGCTCTTTCGTTTGGTGTATGACACGATGGGTTTCGCTGAAAATTTTTCATGTCAGGAATTGTTTTGTTCTTATCAGAGTGATGGTTACTTTTGTACTTAGGGCATTGTAGAATCAACAAAAGATTACAGCTTTACATGAACTGAAGTGTACATTATTCAGAATTTTTTGCTCTTTCTCGTGGTATATGACACGATAAGTTTCGCTAAAATATTGACGTGTCACGAATTCTTTAATGCCAAAAATGCATGGTTCAATGTTGTTAATTCGGCTGGAGCGGCCGTTGTTCAACATGGAACGTTGCAAATTATTCAGAATTTTTTGCTCTTTCGTTTGGTATATGACACGCTGGGTTTCGCTGAAAATTTTTCATGTCAGGAATTGTTTTGTTCTTATCAGAGTGATGGTTACTTTTGTACTTAGGGCATTGTAGAATCAACAAAAGATTACAGCTTGACATGAACTGAAGTGTACATTATTCAGAATTTTTTGCTCTTTCTCGTGGTATATGACACGATAAGTTTCGCTAAAATATTGACGTGTCACGAATTCTTTAATGCCAAAAATGCATGGTTCAATGTTGTTAATTCGGCTGGAGCGGCCGTTGTTCAACATGGAACGTTGCAAATTATTCAGAATTTTTTGCTCTTTCGTTTGGTATATGACACGCTGGGTTTCGCTGAAAATTTTTCATGTCAGGAATTGTTTTGTTCTTATCAGAGTGATGGTTACTTTTGTACTTAGGGCATTGTAGAATCAACAAAAGATTACAGCTTGACATGAACTGAAGTGTACATTATTCAGAATTTTTTGCTCTTTCTCGTGGTATATGACACGATAAGTTTCGCTAAAATATTGACGTGTCACGAATTCTTTAATGCCAAAAATGCATGGTTCAATGTTGTTAATTCGGCTGGAGCGGCCGTTGTTCAACATGGAACGTTGCAAATTATTCAGAATTTTTTGCTCTTTCGTTTGGTATATGACACGCTGGGTTTCGCTGAAAATTTTTCATGTCAGTAATTGTTTTGTTCTTATCAGAGTGATGGTTACTTTTGTACTTAGGGCATTGTAGAATCAACAAAAGATTACAGCTTGACATGAACTGAAGTGTACATTATTCAGAATTTTTTGCTCTTTCTCGTGGTATATGACACGATAAGTTTCGCTAAAATATTGACGTGTCACGAATTCTTTAATGCCAAAAATGCATGGTTCAATGTTGTTAATTCGGCTGGAGCGGCCGTTGTTCAACATTAAATGTTGCAAATTATTCAGAATTTTTTGCTCTTTCGTTTGGTATATGACACGATGGGTTTCGCTGAAAATTTTTCATGTCAGGAATTGTTTTGTTCTTATCAGAGTGATGGTTACTTTTGTACTTAGGGCATTGTAGAATCAACAAAAGATTACAGCTTGAAATGAACTGAAGTGTACATTATTCAGAATTTTTTGCTCTTTCTCGTGGTATATGACACGATAAGTTTCGCTAAAATATTGACGTGTCACGAATTCTTTAATGCCAAAAATGCATGGTTCAATGTTGTTAATTCGGCTGGAGCGGCCGTTGTTCAACATGGAACGTTGCAAATTATTCAGAATTTTTTGCTCTTTCGTTTGGTATATGACACGCTGGGTTTCGCTGAAAATTTTTCATGTCAGGAATTGTTTTGTTCTTATCAGAGTGATGGTTACTTTTGCACTTAGGGCATTGTAGAATCAACAAAAGATTACAGCTTGACATGAACTGAAGTGTACATTATTCAGAATTTTTTGCTCTTTCGTTTGGTATATGACACGCTGGGTTTCGCTGAAAATTTTTCATGTCAGGAATTGTTTTGTTCTTATCAGAGTGATGGTTACTTTTGTACTTAGGGCATTGTAGAATCAACAAAAGATTACAGCTTGACATGAACTGAAGTGTACATTATTCAGAATTTGTTGCTCTTTCTCGTGGTATATGACACGATAAGTTTCGCTAAAATATTGACGTGTCACGAATTCTTTAATGCCAAAAATGCATGGTTCAATGTTGTTAATTCGGCTGGAGCGGCCGTTGTTCAACATGGAACGTTGCAAATTATTCAGAATTTTTTGCTCTTTCGTTTGGTATATGACACGCTGGGTTTCGCTGAAAATTTTTCATGTCAGGAATTGTTTTGTTCTTATCAGAGTGATGGTTACTTTTGTACTTAGGGCATTGTAGAATCAACAAAAGATTACAGCTTGACATGAACTGAAGTGTACATTATTCAGAATTTTTTGCTCTTTCGTTTGGTGTATGACACGATGGATTTCGCTGAAAATTTTTCATGTCAGGAATTGTTTTGTTCTTATCAGAGTGATGGTTACTTTTGTACTTAGGGCATTGTAGAATCAACAAAAGATTACAGCTTGACATGAACTGAAGTGTACATTATTCAGAATTTTTTGCTCTTTCTCGTGGTATATGACACGATAAGTTTCGCTAAAATATTGACGTGTCACGAATTCTTTAATGCCAAAAATGCATGGTTCAATGTTGTTAATTCGGCTGGAGCGGCCGTTGTTCAACATGGAACGTTGCAAATTATTCAGAATTTTTTGCTCTTTCGTTTGGTATATGACACGCTGGGTTTCGCTGAAAATTTTTCATGTCAGGAATTGTTTTGTTCTTATCAGAGTGATGGTTACTTTTGTACTTAGGGCATTGTAGAATCAACAAAAGATTACAGCTTGACATGAACTGAAGTGTACATTATTCAGAATTTTTTGCTCTTTCTCGTGGTATATGACACGATAAGTTTCGCTAAAATATTGACGTGTCACGAATTCTTTAATGCCAAAAATGCATGGTTCAATGTTGTTAATTCGGCTGGAGCGGCCGTTGTTCAACATGGAACGTTGCAAATTATTCAGAATTTTTTGCTCTTTCGTTTGGTATATGACACGATGGGTTTCGCTGAAAATTTTTCATGTCAGGAATTGTTTTGTTCTTATCAGAGTGATGGTTACTTTTGTACTTAGGGCATTGTAGAATCAACAAAAGATTACAGCTTGACATGAACTGAAGTGTACATTATTCAGAATTTTTTGCTCTTTCTCGTGGTATATGACACGATAAGTTTCGCTAAAATATTGACGTGTCACGAATTCTTTAATGCCAAAAATGCATGGTTCAATGTTGTTAATTCGGCTGGAGCGGCCGTTGTTCAACATGGAACGTTGCAAATTATTCAGAATTTTTTGCTCTTTCGTTTGGTATATGACACGCTGGGTTTCGCTGAAAATTTTTCATGTCAGGAATTGTTTTGTTCTTATCAGAGTGATGGTTACTTTTGTACTTAGGGCATTGTAGAATCAACAAAAGATTACAGCTTGACATGAACTGAAGTGTACATTATTCAGAATTTTTTGCTCTTTCTCGTGGTATATGACACGATAAGTTTCGCTAAAATATTGACGTGCCACGAATTCTTTAATGCCAAAAATGCATGGTTCAATGTTGTTAATTCGGCTGGAGCGGCCGTTGTTCAACATGGAACGTTGCAAATTATTCAGAATTTTTTGCTCTTTCGTTTGGTATATGACACGCTGGGTTTCGCTGAAAATTTTTCATGTCAGGAATTGTTTTGTTCTTATCAGAGTGATGGTTACTTTTGCACTTAGGGCATTGTAGAATCAACAAAAGATTACAGCTTGACATGAACTGAAGTGTACATTATTCAGAATTTTTTGCTCTTTCGTTTGGTATATGACACGCTGGGTTTCGCTGAAAATTTTTCATGTCAGGAATTGTGTTGTTCTTATCAGAGTGATGGTTACTTTTGTACTTAGGGCATTGTAGAATCAACAAAAGATTACAGCTTGACATGAACTGAAGTGTACATTATTCAGAATTTTTTGCTCTTTCGTTTGGTATATGACACGATGGGTTTCGCTGAAAATTTTTCATGTCAGGAATTGTTTTGTTCTTATCAGAGTGATGGTTACTTTTGTACTTAGGGCATTGTAGAATCAACAAAAGATTACAGCTTGACATGAACTGAAGTGTACATTATTCAGAATTTTTTGCTCTTTCGTTTGGTGTATGACACGCTGGATTTCGCTGAAAATTTTTCATGTCAGGAATTGTTTTGTTCTTATCAGAGTGATGGTTACTTTTGTACTTAGGGCATTGTAGAATCAACAAAAGATTACAGCTTGACATGAACTGAAGTGTACATTATTCAGAATTTTTTGCTCTTTCTCGTGGTATATGACACGATAAGTTTCGCTAAAATATTGACGTGTCACGAATTCTTTAATGCCAAAAATGCATGGTTCAATGTTGTTAATTCGGCTGGAGCGGCCGTTGTTCAACATGGAACGTTGCAAATTATTCAGAATTTTTTGCTCTTTCGTTTGGTATATGACACGCTGGGTTTCGCTGAAAATTTTTCATGTCAGGAATTGTTTTGTTCTTATCAGAGTGATGGTTACTTTTGCACTTAGGGCATTGTAGAATCAACAAAAGATTACAGCTTGACATGAACTGAAGTGTACATTATTCAGAATTTTTTGCTCTTTCGTTTGGTATATGACACGCTGGGTTTCGCTGAAAATTTTTCATGTCAGGAATTGTGTTGTTCTTATCAGAGTGATGGTTACTTTTGTACTTAGGGCATTGTAGAATCAACAAAAGATTACAGCTTGACATGAACTGAAGTGTACATTATTCAGAATTTTTTGCTCTTTCGTTTGGTATATGACACGATGGGTTTCGCTGAAAATTTTTCATGTCAGGAATTGTTTTGTTCTTATCAGAGTGATGGTTACTTTTGTACTTAGGGCATTGTAGAATCAACAAAAGATTACAGCTTGACATGAACTGAAGTGTACATTATTCAGAATTTTTTGCTCTTTCGTTTGGTGTATGACACGCTGGATTTCGCTGAAAATTTTTCATGTCAGGAATTGTTTTGTTCTTATCAGAGTGATGGTTACTTTTGTACTTAGGGCATTGTAGAATCAACAAAAGATTACAGCTTGACATGAACTGAAGTGTACATTATTCAGAATTTTTTGCTCTTTCTCGTGGTATATGACACGATAAGTTTCGCTAAAATATTGACGTGTCACGAATTCTTTAATGCCAAAAATGCATGGTTCAATGTTGTTAATTCGGCTGGAGCGGCCGTTGTTCAACATGGAACGTTGCAAATTATTCAGAATTTTTTGCTCTTTCGTTTGGTATATGACACGCTGGGTTTCGCTGAAAATTTTTCATGTCAGGAATTGTTTTGTTCTTATCAGAGTGATGGTTACTTTTGTACTTAGGGCATTGTAGAATCAACAAAAGATTACAGCTTGACATGAACTGAAGTGTACATTATTCAGAATTTTTTGCTCTTTCTCGTGGTATATGACACGATAAGTTTCGCTAAAATATTGACGTGCCACGAATTCTTTAATGCCAAAAATGCATGGTTCAATGTTGTTAATTCGGCTGGAGCGGCCGTTGTTCAACATGGAACGTTGCAAATTATTCAGAATTTTTTGCTCTTTCGTTTGGTATATGACACGCTGGGTTTCGCTGAAAATTTTTCATGTCAGGAATTGTTTTGTTCTTATCAGAGTGATGGTTACTTTTGCACTTAGGGCATTGTAGAATCAACAAAAGATTACAGCTTGACATGAACTGAAGTGTACATTATTCAGAATTTTTTGCTCTTTCGTTTGGTATATGACACGCTGGGTTTCGCTGAAAATTTTTCATGTCAGGAATTGTGTTGTTCTTATCAGAGTGATGGTTACTTTTGTACTTAGGGCATTGTAGAATCAACAAAAGATTACAGCTTGACATGAACTGAAGTGTACATTATTCAGAATTTTTTGCTCTTTCGTTTGGTATATGACACGATGGGTTTCGCTGAAAATTTTTCATGTCAGGAATTGTTTTGTTCTTATCAGAGTGATGGTTACTTTTGTACTTAGGGCATTGTAGAATCAACAAAAGATTACAGCTTGACATGAACTGAAGTGTACATTATTCAGAATTTTTTGCTCTTTCGTTTGGTGTATGACACGCTGGATTTCGCTGAAAATTTTTCATGTCAGGAATTGTTTTGTTCTTATCAGAGTGATGGTTACTTTTGTACTTAGGGCATTGTAGAATCAACAAAAGATTACAGCTTGACATGAACTGAAGTGTACATTATTCAGAATTTTTTGCTCTTTCTCGTGGTATATGACACGATAAGTTTCGCTAAAATATTGACGTGTCACGAATTCTTTAATGCCAAAAATGCATGGTTCAATGTTGTTAATTCGGCTGGAGCGGCCGTTGTTCAACATGGAACGTTGCAAATTATTCAGAATTTTTTGCTCTTTCGTTTGGTATATGACACGCTGGATTTCGCTGAAAATTTTTCATGTCAGGAATTGTTTTGTTCTTATCAGAGTGATGGTTACTTTTGTACTTAGGGCATTGTAGAATCAACAAAAGATTACAGCTTGACATGAACTGAGGTGTACATTATTCAGATTTTTTTGCTCTTTCTCGTGGTATATGACACGATAAGTTTCGCTAAAATATTGACGTGTCACGAATTCTTTAATGCCAAAAATGCATGGTTCAATGTTGTTAATTCGGCTGGAGCGGCCGTTGTTCAACATGGAACGTTGCAAATTATTCAGAATTTTTTGCTCTTTCGTTTGGTATATGACACGCTGGGTTTCGCTGAAAATTTTTCATGTCAGGAATTGTTTTGTTCTTATCAGAGTGATGGTTACTTTTGTACTTAGGGCATTGTAGAATCAACAAAAGATTACAGCTTGACATGAACTGAAGTGTACATTATTCAGAATTTTTTGCTCTTTCTCGTGGTATATGACACGATAAGTTTCGCTAAAATATTGACGTGTCACGAATTCTTTAATGCCAAAAATGCATGGTTCAATGTTGTTAATTCGGCTGGAGCGGCCGTTGTTCAACATGGAACGTTGCAAATTATTCAGAATTTTTTGCTCTTTCGTTTGGTATATGACACGATGGGTTTCGCTGAAAATTTTTCATGTCAGGAATTGTTTTGTTCTTATCAGAGTGATGGTTACTTTTGTACTTAGGGCATTGTAGAATCAACAAAAGATTACAGCTTGACATGAACTGAAGTGTACATTATTCAGAATTTTTTGCTCTTTCTCGTGGTATATGACACGATAAGTTTCGCTAAAATATTGACGTGTCACGAATTCTTTAATGCCAAAAATGCATGGTTCAATGTTGTTAATTCGGCTGGAGCGGCCGTTGTTCAACATGGAACGTTGCAAATTATTCAGAATTTTTTGCTCTTTCGTTTGGTATATGACACGCTGGGTTTCGCTGAAAATTTTTCATGTCAGGAATTGTTTTGTTCTTATCAGAGTGATGGTTACTTTTGTACTTAGGGCATTGTAGAATCAACAAAAGATTACAGCTTGACATGAACTGAAGTGTACATTATTCAGAATTTTTTGCTCTTTCTCGTGGTATATGACACGATAAGTTTCGCTAAAATATTGACGTGTCACGAATTCTTTAATGCCAAAAATGCATGGTTCAATGTTGTTAATTCGGCTGGAGCGGCCGTTGTTCAACATGGAACGTTGCAAATTATTCAGAATTTTTTGCTCTTTCGTTTGGTATATGACACGCTGGGTTTCGCTGAAAATTTTTCACGTCAGGAATTGTTTTGTTCTTATCAGAGTGATGGTTACTTTTGTACTTAGGGCATTGTAGAATCAACAAAAGATTACAGCTTGACATGAACTGAAGTGTACATTATTCAGAATTTTTTGCTCTTTCTCGTGGTATATGACACGATAAGTTTCGCTAAAAATATTGACGTGTCACGAATTCTTTAATGCCAAAAATGCATGGTTCAATGTTGTTAATTCGGCTGGAGCGGCCGTTGTTCAACATGGAACGTTGCAAATTATTCAGAATTTTTTGCTCTTTCGTTTGGTATATGACACGCTGGGTTTCGCTGAAAATTTTTCATGTCAGGAATTGTTTTGTTCTTATCAGAGTGATGGTTACTTTTGTACTTAGGGCATTGTAGAATCAACAAAAGATTACAGCTTGACATGAACTGAAGTGTACATTATTCAGAATTTTTTGCTCTTTCTCGTGGTATATGACACGATAAGTTTCGCTAAAATATTGACGTGTCACGAATTCTTTAATGCCAAAAATGCATGGTTCAATGTTGTTAATTCGGCTGGAGCGGCCGTTGTTCAACATGGAACGTTGCAAATTATTCAGAATTTTTTGCTCTTTCGTTTGGTATATGACACGCTGGGTTTCGCTGAAAATTTTTCATGTCAGGAATTGTTTTGTTCTTATCAGAGTGATGGTTACTTTTGTACTTAGGGCATTGTAGAATCAACAAAAGATTACAGCTTGACATGAACTGAAGTGTACATTATTCAGAATTTTTTGCTCTTTCTCGTGGTATATGACACGATAAGTTTCGCTAAAATATTGACGTGTCACGAATTCTTTAATGCCAAAAATGCATGGTTCAATGTTGTTAATTCGGCTGGAGCGGCCGTTGTTCAACATGGAACGTTGCAAATTATTCAGAATTTTTTGCTCTTTCGTTTGGTATATGACACGCTGGGTTTCGCTGAAAATTTTTCATGTCAGGAATTGTTTTGTTCTTATCAGAGTGATGGTTACTTTTGTACTTAGGGCATTGTAGAATCAACAAAAGATTACAGCTTGACATGAACTGAAGTGTACATTATTCAGAATTTTTTGCTCTTTCTCGTGGTATATGACACGATAAGTTTCGCTAAAATATTGACGTGTCACGAATTCTTTAATGCCAAAAATGCATGGTTCAATGTTGTTAATTCGGCTGGAGCGGCCGTTGTTCAACATGGAACGTTGCAAATTATTCAGAATTTTTTGCTCTTTCGTTTGGTATATGACACGCTGGGTTTCGCTGAAAATTTTTCACGTCAGGAATTGTTTTGTTCTTATCAGAGTGATGGTTACTTTTGTACTTAGGGCATTGTAGAATCAACAAAAGATTACAGCTTGACATGAACTGAAGTGTACATTATTCAGAATTTTTTGCTCTTTCTCGTGGTATATGACACGATAAGTTTCGCTAAAAATATTGACGTGTCACGAATTCTTTAATGCCAAAAATGCATGGTTCAATGTTGTTAATTCGGCTGGAGCGGCCGTTGTTCAACATGGAACGTTGCAAATTATTCAGAATTTTTTGCTCTTTCGTTTGGTATATGACACGCTGGGTTTCGCTGAAAATTTTTCATGTCAGGAATTGTTTTGTTCTTATCAGAGTGATGGTTACTTTTGTACTTAGGGCATTGTAGAATCAACAAAAGATTACAGCTTGACATGAACTGAAGTGTACATTATTCAGAATTTTTTGCTCTTTCTCGTGGTATATGACACGATAAGTTTCGCTAAAATATTGACGTGTCACGAATTCTTTAATGCCAAAAATGCATGGTTCAATGTTGTTAATTCGGCTGGAGCGGCCGTTGTTCAACATGGAACGTTGCAAATTATTCAGAATTTTTTGCTCTTTCGTTTGGTATATGACACGCTGGGTTTCGCTGAAAATTTTTCATGTCAGGAATTGTTTTGTTCTTATCAGAGTGATGGTTACTTTTGTACTTAGGGCATTGTAGAATCAACAAAAGATTACAGCTTGACATGAACTGAAGTGTACATTATTCAGAATTTTTTGCTTTTTCTCGTGGTATATGACACGATAAGTTTCGCTAAAATATTGACGTGTCACGAATTCTTTAATGCCAAAAATGCATGGTTCAATGTTGTTAATTCGGCTGGAGCGGCCGTTGTTCAACATGGAACGTTGCAAATTATTCAGAATTTTTTGCTCTTTCGTTTGGTATATGACACGCTGGGTTTCGCTGAAAATTTTTCATGTCAGGAATTGTTTTGTTCTTATCAGAGTGATGGTTACTTTTGTACTTAGGGCATTGTAGAATCAACAAAAGATTACAGCTTGACATGAACTGAAGTGTACATTATTCAGAATTTTTTGCTCTTTCTCGTGGTATATGACACGATAAGTTTCGCTAAAATATTGACGTGTCACGAATTCTTTAATGCCAAAAATGCATGGTTCAATGTTGTTAATTCGGCTGGAGCGGCCGTTGTTCAACATGGAACGTTGCAAATTATTCAGAATTTTTTGCTCTTTCGTTTGGTATATGACACGCTGGGTTTCGCTGAAAATTTTTCATGTCAGGAATTGTTTTGTTCTTATCAGAGTGATGGTTACTTTTGTACTTAGGGCATTGTAGAATCAACAAAAGATTACAGCTTGACATGAACTGAAGTGTACATTATTCAGAATTTTTTGCTCTTTCTCGTGGTATATGACACGATAAGTTTCGCTAAAATATTGACGTGTCACGAATTCTTTAATGCCAAAAATGCATGGTTCAATGTTGTTAATTCGGCTGGAGCGGCCGTTGTTCAACATGGAACGTTGCAAATTATTCAGAATTTTTTGCTCTTTCGTTTGGTATATGACACGCTGGGTTTCGCTGAAAATTTTTCACGTCAGGAATTGTTTTGTTCTTATCAGAGTGATGGTTACTTTTGTACTTAGGGCATTGTAGAATCAACAAAAGATTACAGCTTGACATGAACTGAAGTGTACATTATTCAGAATTTTTTGCTCTTTCTCGTGGTATATGACACGATAAGTTTCGCTAAAATATTGACGTGTCACGAATTCTTTAATGCCAAAAATGCATGGTTCAATGTTGTTAATTCGGCTGGAGCGGCCGTTGTTCAACATGGAACGTTGCAAATTATTCAGAATTTTTTGCTCTTTCGTTTGGTATATGACACGCTGGGTTTCGCTGAAAATTTTTCATGTCAGGAATTGTTTTGTTCTTATCAGAGTGATGGTTACTTTTGTACTTAGGGCATTGTAGAATCAACAAAAGATTACAGCTTGACATGAACTGAAGTATACATTATTCAGAATTTTTTGCTCTTTCTCGTGGTATATGACACGATAAGTTTCGCTAAAATATTGACGTGTCACGAATTCTTTAATGCCAAAAATGCATGGTTCAATGTTGTTAATTCGGCTGGAGCGGCCGTTGTTCAACATGGAACGTTGCAAATTATTCAGAATTTTTTGCTCTTTCGTTTGGTATATGACACGCTGGGTTTCGCTGAAAATTTTTCATGTCAGGAATTGTTTTGTTCTTATCAGAGTGATGGTTACTTTTGTACTTAGGGCATTGTAGAATCAACAAAAGATTACAGCTTGACATGAACTGAAGTGTACATTATTCAGAATTTTTTGCTCTTTCTCGTGGTATATGACACGATAAGTTTCGCTAAAATATTGACGTGTCACGAATTCTTTAATGCCAAAAATGCATGGTTCAATGTTGTTAATTCGGCTGGAGCGGCCGTTGTTCAACATGGAACGTTGCAAATTATTCAGAATTTTTTGCTCTTTCGTTTGGTATATGACACGCTGGGTTTCGCTGAAAATTTTTCATGTCAGGAATTGTTTTGTTCTTATCAGAGTGATGGTTACTTTTGTACTTAGGGCATTGTAGAATCAACAAAAGATTACAGCTTGACATGAACTGAAGTGTACATTATTCAGAATTTTTTGCTCTTTCTCGTGGTATATGACACGATAAGTTTCGCTAAAATATTGACGTGTCACGAATTCTTTAATGCCAAAAATGCATGGTTCAATGTTGTTAATTCGGCTGGAGCGGCCGTTGTTCAACATGGAACGTTGCAAATTATTCAGAATTTTTTGCTCTTTCGCTTGGTATATGACACGCTGGGTTTCGCTGAAAATTTTTCATGTCAGGAATTGTTTTGTTCTTATCAGAGTGATGGTTACTTTTGTACTTAGGGCATTGTAGAATCAACAAAAGATTACAGCTTGACATGAACTGAAGTGTACATTATTCAGAATTTTTTGCTTTTTCTCGTGGTATATGACACGATAAGTTTCGCTAAAATATTGACGTGTCACGAATTCTTTAATGCCAAAAATGCATGGTTCAATGTTGTTAATTCGGCTGGAGCGGCCGTTGTTCAACATGGAACGTTGCAAATTATTCAGAATTTTTTGCTCTTTCGTTTGGTATATGACACGCTGGGTTTCGCTGAAAATTTTTCATGTCAGGAATTGTTTTGTTCTTATCAGAGTGATGGTTACTTTTGTACTTAGGGCATTGTAGAATCAACAAAAGATTACAGCTTGACATGAACTGAAGTGTACATTATTCAGAATTTTTTGCTTTTTCTCGTGGTATATGACACGATAAGTTTCGCTAAAATATTGACGTGTCACGAATTCTTTAATGCCAAAAATGCATGGTTCAATGTTGTTAATTCGGCTGGAGCGGCCGTTGTTCAACATGGAACGTTGCAAATTATTCAGAATTTTTTGCTCTTTCGTTTGGTATATGACACGCTGGGTTTCGCTGAAAATTTTTCATGTCAGGAATTGTTTTGTTCTTATCAGAGTGATGGTTACTTTTGTACTTAGGGCATTGTAGAATCAACAAAAGATTACAGCTTGACATGAACTGAAGTGTACATTATTCAGAATTTTTTGCTCTTTCTCGTGGTATATGACACGATAAGTTTCGCTAAAATATTGACGTGTCACGAATTCTTTAATGCCAAAAATGCATGGTTCAATGTTGTTAATTCGGCTGGAGCGGCCGTTGTTCAACATGGAACGTTGCAAATTATTCAGAATTTTTTGCTCTTTCGTTTGGTATATGACACGCTGGGTTTCGCTGAAAATTTTTCACGTCAGGAATTGTTTTGTTCTTATCAGAGTGATGGTTACTTTTGTACTTAGGGCATTGTAGAATCAACAAAAGATTACAGCTTGACATGAACTGAAGTGTACATTATTCAGAATTTTTTGCTCTTTCTCGTGGTATATGACACGATAAGTTTCGCTAAAATATTGACGTGTCACGAATTCTTTAATGCCAAAAATGCATGGTTCAATGTTGTTAATTCGGCTGGAGCGGCCGTTGTTCAACATGGAACGTTGCAAATTATTCAGAATTTTTTGCTCTTTCGTTTGGTATATGACACGCTGGGTTTCGCTGAAAATTTTTCACGTCAGGAATTGTTTTGTTCTTATCAGAGTGATGGTTACTTTTGTACTTAGGGCATTGTAGAATCAACAAAAGATTACAGCTTGACATGAACTGAAGTGTACATTATTCAGAATTTTTTGCTCTTTCTCGTGGTATATGACACGATAAGTTTCGCTAAAATATTGACGTGTCACGAATTCTTTAATGCCAAAAATGCATGGTTCAATGTTGTTAATTCGGCTGGAGCGGCCGTTGTTCAACATGGAACGTTGCAAATTATTCAGAATTTTTTGCTCTTTCGTTTGGTATATGACACGCTGGGTTTCGCTGAAAATTTTTCATGTCAGGAATTGTTTTGTTCTTATCAGAGTGATGGTTACTTTTGTACTTAGGGCATTGTAGAATCAACAAAAGATTACAGCTTGACATGAACTGAAGTGTACATTATTCAGAATTTTTTGCTCTTTCTCGTGGTATATGACACGATAAGTTTCGCTAAAATATTGACGTGTCACGAATTCTTTAATGCCAAAAATGCATGGTTCAATGTTGTTAATTCGGCTGGAGCGGCCGTTGTTCAACATTGAATGTTGCAAATTATTCAGAATTTTTTGCTCTTTCGTTTGGTATATGACACGATGGGTTTCGCTGAAAATTTTTCATGTCAGGAATTGTTTTGTTCTTATCAGAGTGATGGTTACTTTTGTACTTAGGGCATTGTAGAATCAACAAAAGATTACAGCTTGACATGAACTGAAGTGTACATTATTCAGAATTTTTTGCTCTTTCGTTTGGTGTATGACACGCTGGATTTCGCTGAAAATTTTTCATGTCAGGAATTGTTTTGTTCTTACCAGAGTGATGGTTACTTTTGTACTTAGGGCATTGTAGAATCAACAAAAGATTACAGCTTGACATGAACTGAAGTGTACATTATTCAGAATTTTTTGCTCTTTCGTTTGGTGTATGACACGCTGGATTTCGCTGAAAATTTTTCATGTCAGGAATTGTTTTGTTCTTATCAGAGTGATGGTTACTTTTGTACTTAGGGCATTGTAGAATCAACAAAAGATTACAGCTTGACATGAACTGAAGTGTACATTATTCAGAATTTTTTGCTCTTTCTCGTGGTATATGACACGATAAGTTTCGCTAAAATATTGACGTGTCACGAATTCTTTAATGCCAAAAATGCATGGTTCAATGTTGTTAATTCGGCTGGAGCGGCCGTTGTTCAACATGGAACGTTGCAAATTATTCAGAATTTTTTGCTCTTTCGTTTGGTATATGACACGCTGGGTTTCGCTGAAAATTTTTCATGTCAGGAATTGTTTTGTTCTTATCAGAGTGATGGTTACTTTTGTACTTAGGGCATTGTAGAATCAACAAAAGATTACAGCTTGACATGAACTGAAGTGTACATTATTCAGAATTTTTTGCTCTTTCTCGTGGTATATGACACGATAAGTTTCGCTAAAATATTGACGTGTCACGAATTCTTTAATGCCAAAAATGCATGGTTCAATGTTGTTAATTCGGCTGGAGCGGCCGTTGTTCAACATTGAATGTTGCAAATTATTCAGAATTTTTTGCTCTTTCGTTTGGTATATGACACGATGGGTTTCGCTGAAAATTTTTCATGTCAGGAATTGTTTTGTTCTTATCAGAGTGATGGTTACTTTTGTACTTAGGGCATTGTAGAATCAACAAAAGATTACAGCTTGACATGAACTGAAGTGTACATTATTCAGAATTTTTTGCTCTTTCTCGTGGTATATGACACGATAAGTTTCGCTAAAATATTGACGTGTCACGAATTCTTTAATGCCAAAAATGCATGGTTCAATGTTGTTAATTCGGCTGGAGCGGCCGTTGTTCAACATTGAATGTTGCAAATTATTCAGAATTTTTTGCTCTTTCGTTTGGTATATGACACGATGGGTTTCGCTGAAAATTTTTCATGTCAGGAATTGTTTTGTTCTTATCAGAGTGATGGTTACTTTTGTACTTAGGGCATTGTAGAATCAACAAAAGATTACAGCTTGACATGAACTGAAGTGTACATTATTCAGAATTTTTTGCTCTTTCGTTTGGTGTATGACACGCTGGATTTCGCTGAAAATTTTTCATGTCAGGAATTGTTTTGTTCTTATCAGAGTGATGGTTACTTTTGTACTTAGGGCATTGTAGAATCAACAAAAGATTACAGCTTGACATGAACTGAAGTGTACATTATTCAGAATTTTTTGCTCTTTCGTTTGGTGTATGACACGCTGGATTTCGCTGAAAATTTTTCATGTCAGGAATTGTTTTGTTCTTATCAGAGTGATGGTTACTTTTGTACTTAGGGCATTGTAGAATCAACAAAAGATTACAGCTTGACATGAACTGAAGTGTACATTATTCAGAATTTTTTGCTCTTTCTCGTGGTATATGACACGATAAGTTTCGCTAAAATATTGACGTGTCACGAATTCTTTAATGCCAAAAATGCATGGTTCAATGTTGTTAATTCGGCTGGAGCGGCCGTTGTTCAACATGGAACGTTGCAAATTATTCAGAATTTTTTGCTCTTTCGTTTGGTATATGACACGCTGGGTTTCGCTGAAAATTTTTCATGTCAGGAATTGTTTTGTTCTTATCAGAGTGATGGTTACTTTTGTACTTAGGGCATTGTAGAATCAACAAAAGATTACAGCTTGACATGAACTGAAGTGTACATTATTCAGAATTTTTTGCTCTTTCTCGTGGTATATGACACGATAAGTTTCGCTAAAATATTGACGTGTCACGAATTCTTTAATGCCAAAAATGCATGGTTCAATGTTGTTAATTCGGCTGGAGCGGCCGTTGTTCAACATTGAATGTTGCAAATTATTCAGAATTTTTTGCTCTTTCGTTTGGTATATGACACGATGGGTTTCGCTGAAAATTTTTCATGTCAGGAATTGTTTTGTTCTTATCAGAGTGATGGTTACTTTTGTACTTAGGGCATTGTAGAATCAACAAAAGATTACAGCTTGACATGAACTGAAGTGTACATTATTCAGAATTTTTTGCTCTTTCTCGTGGTATATGACACGATAAGTTTCGCTAAAATATTGACGTGTCACGAATTCTTTAATGCCAAAAATGCATGGTTCAATGTTGTTAATTCGGCTGGAGCGGCCGTTGTTCAACATTGAATGTTGCAAATTATTCAGAATTTTTTGCTCTTTCGTTTGGTATATGACACGATGGGTTTCGCTGAAAATTTTTCATGTCAGGAATTGTTTTGTTCTTATCAGAGTGATGGTTACTTTTGTACTTAGGGCATTGTAGAATCAACAAAAGATTACAGCTTGACATGAACTGAAGTGTACATTATTCAGAATTTTTTGCTCTTTCGTTTGGTGTATGACACGCTGGATTTCGCTGAAAATTTTTCATGTCAGGAATTGTTTTGTTCTTATCAGAGTGATGGTTACTTTTGTACTTAGGGCATTGTAGAATCAACAAAAGATTACAGCTTGACATGAACTGAAGTGTACATTATTCAGAATTTTTTGCTCTTTCTCGTGGTATATGACACGATAAGTTTCGCTAAAATATTGACGTGTCACGAATTCTTTAATGCCAAAAATGCATGGTTCAATGTTGTTAATTCGGCTGGAGCGGCCGTTGTTCAACATTGAATGTTGCAAATTATTCAGAATTTTTTGCTCTTTCGTTTGGTATATGACACGATGGGTTTCGCTGAAAATTTTTCATGTCAGGAATTGTTTTGTTCTTATCAGAGTGATGGTTACTTTTGTACTTAGGGCATTGTAGAATCAACAAAAGATTACAGCTTGACATGAACTGAAGTGTACATTATTCAGAATTTTTTGCTCTTTCTCGTGGTATATGACACGATAAGTTTCGCTAAAATATTGACGTGTCACGAATTCTTTAATGCCAAAAATGCATGGTTCAATGTTGTTAATTCGGCTGGAGCGGCCGTTGTTCAACATTGAATGTTGCAAATTATTCAGAATTTTTTGCTCTTTCGTTTGGTATATGACACGATGGGTTTCGCTGAAAATTTTTCATGTCAGGAATTGTTTTGTTCTTATCAGAGTGATGGTTACTTTTGTACTTAGGGCATTGTAGAATCAACAAAAGATTACAGCTTGACATGAACTGAAGTGTACATTATTCAGAATTTTTTGCTCTTTCGTTTGGTGTATGACACGCTGGATTTCGCTGAAAATTTTTCATGTCAGGAATTGTTTTGTTCTTATCAGAGTGATGGTTACTTTTGTACTTAGGGCATTGTAGAATCAACAAAAGATTACAGCTTGACATGAACTGAAGTGTACATTATTCAGAATTTTTTGCTCTTTCTCGTGGTATATGACACGATAAGTTTCGCTAAAATATTGACGTGTCACGAATTCTTTAATGCCAAAAATGCATGGTTCAATGTTGTTAATTCGGCTGGAGCGGCCGTTGTTCAACATGGAACGTTGCAAATTATTCAGAATTTTTTGCTCTTTCGTTTGGTATATGACACGCTGGGTTTCGCTGAAAATTTTTCATGTCAGGAATTGTTTTGTTCTTATCAGAGTGATGGTTACTTTTGTACTTAGGGCATTGTAGAATCAACAAAAGATTACAGCTTGACATGAACTAAAGTGTACATTATTCAGAATTTTTTGCTCTTTCTCGTGGTATATGACACGATAAGTTTCGCTAAAATATTGACGTGTCACGAATTCTTTAATGCCAAAAATGCATGGTTCAATGTTGTTAATTCGGCTGGAGCGGCCGTTGTTCAACATTGAACGTTGCAAATTATTCAGAATTTTTTGCTCTTTCGTTTGGTGTATGACACGCTGGATTTCGCTGAAAATTTTTCATGTCAGGAATTGTTTTGTTCTTATCAGAGTGATGGTTACTTTTGTACTTAGGGCATTGTAGAATCAACAAAAGATTACAGCTTGACATGAACTGAAGTGTACATTATTCAGAATTTTTTGCTCTTTCGTTTGGTGTATGACACGCTGGATTTCGCTGAAAATTTTTCATGTCAGGAATTGTTTTGTTCTTATCAGAGTGATGGTTACTTTTGTACTTAGGGCATTGTAGAATCAACAAAAGATTACAGCTTGACATGAACTGAAGTGTACATTATTCAGAATTTTTTGCTCTTTCGTTTGGTGTATGACACGCTGGATTTCGCTGAAAATTTTTCATGTCAGGAATTGTTTTGTTCTTATCAGAGTGATGGTTACTTTTGTACTTAGGACATTGTAGAATCAACAAAAGATTACAGCTTGACATGAACTGAAGTGTACATTATTCAGAATTTTTTGCTCTTTCTCGTGGTATATGACACGATAAGTTTCGCTAAAATATTGACGTGTCACGAATTCTTTAATGCCAAAAATGCATGGTTCAATGTTGTTAATTCGGCTGGAGCGGCCGTTGTTCAACATTGAACGTTGCAAATTATTCAGAATTTTTTGCTCTTTCGTTTGGTGTATGACACGCTGGATTTCGCTGAAAATTTTTCATGTCAGGAATTGTTTTGTTCTTATCAGAGTGATGGTTACTTTTGTACTTAGGGCATTGTAGAATCAACAAAAGATTACAGCTTGACATGAACTGAAGTGTACATTATTCAGAATTTTTTGCTCTTTCTCGTGGTATATGACACGATAAGTTTCGCTAAAATATTGACGTGTCACGAATTCTTTAATGCCAAAAATGCATGGTTCAATGTTGTTAATTCGGCTGGAGCGGCCGTTGTTCAACATTGAATGGTGCAAATTATTCAGAATTTTTTGCTCTTTCGTTTGGTATATGACACGATGGGTTTCGCTGAAAATTTTTCATGTCAGGAATTGTTTTGTTCTTATCAGAGTGATGGTTACTTTTGTACTTAGGGCATTGTAGAATCAACAAAAGATTACAGCTTGACATGAACTGAAGTGTACATTATTCAGAATTTTTTGCTCTTTCGTTTGGTGTATGACACGCTGGATTTCGCTGAAAATTTTTCATGTCAGGAATTGTTTTGTTCTTATCAGAGTGATGGTTACTTTTGTACTTAGGGCATTGTAGAATCAACAAAAGATTACAGCTTGACATGAACTGAAGTGTACATTATTCAGAATTTTTTGCTCTTTCGTTTGGTGTATGACACGCTGGATTTCGCTGAAAATTTTTCATGTCAGGAATTGTTTTGTTCTTATCAGAGTGATGGTTACTTTTGTACTTAGGGCATTGTAGAATCAACAAAAGATTACAGCTTGACATGAACTGAAGTGTACATTATTCAGAATTTTTTGCTCTTTCTCGTGGTATATGACACGATAAGTTTCGCTAAAATATTGACGTGTCACGAATTCTTTAATGCCAAAAATGCATGGTTCAATGTTGTTAATTCGGCTGGAGCGGCCGTTGTTCAACATTGAACGTTGCAAATTATTCAGAATTTTTTGCTCTTTCGTTTGGTGTATGACACGCTGGATTTCGCTGAAAATTTTTCATGTCAGGAATTGTTTTGTTCTTATCAGAGTGATGGTTACTTTTGTACTTAGGGCATTGTAGAATCAACAAAAGATTACAGCTTGACATGAACTGAAGTGTACATTATTCAGAATTTTTTGCTCTTTCTCGTGGTATATGACACGATAAGTTTCGCTAAAATATTGACGTGTCACGAATTCTTTAATGCCAAAAATGCATGGTTCAATGTTGTTAATTCGGCTGGAGCGGCCGTTGTTCAACATTGAATGTTGCAAATTATTCAGAATTTTTTGCTCTTTCGTTTGGTATATGACACGATGGGTTTCGCTGAAAATTTTTCATGTCAGGAATTGTTTTGTTCTTATCAGAGTGATGGTTACTTTTGTACTTAGGGCATTGTAGAATCAACAAAAGATTACAGCTTGACATGAACTGAAGTGTACATTATTCAGAATTTTTTGCTCTTTCGTTTGGTGTATGACACGCTGGATTTCGCTGAAAATTTTTCATGTCAGGAATTGTTTTGTTCTTATCAGAGTGATGGTTACTTTTGTACTTAGGGCATTGTAGAATCAACAAAAGATTACAGCTTGACATGAACTGAAGTGTACATTATTCAGAATTTTTTGCTCTTTCGTTTGGTGTATGACACGCTGGATTTCGCTGAAAATTTTTCATGTCAGGAATTGTTTTGTTCTTATCAGAGTGATGGTTACTTTTGTACTTAGGGCATTGTAGAATCAACAAAAGATTACAGCTTGACATGAACTGAAGTGTACATTATTCAGAATTTTTTGCTCTTTCTCGTGGTATATGACACGATAAGTTTCGCTAAAATATTGACGTGTCACGAATTCTTTAATGCCAAAAATGCATGGTTCAATGTTGTTAATTCGGCTGGAGCGGCCGTTGTTCAACATGGAACGTTGCAAATTATTCAGAATTTTTTGCTCTTTCGTTTGGTATATGACACGCTGGGTTTCGCTGAAAATTTTTCATGTCAGGAATTGTTTTGTTCTTATCAGAGTGATGGTAACTTTTGTACTTAGGGCATTGTAGAATCAACAAAAGATTACAGCTTGACATGAACTGAAGTGTACATTATTCAGAATTTTTTGCTCTTTCTCGTGGTATATGACACGATAAGTTTCGCTAAAATATTGACGTGTCACGAATTCTTTAATGCCAAAAATGCATGGTTCAATGTTGTTAATTCGGCTGGAGCGGCCGTTGTTCAACATTGAACGTTGCAAATTATTCAGAATTTTTTGCTCTTTCGTTTGGTGTATGACACGCTGGATTTCGCTGAAAATTTTTCATGTCAGGAATTGTTTTGTTCTTATCAGAGTGATGGTTACTTTTGTACTTAGGGCATTGTAGAATCAACAAAAGATTACAGCTTGACATGAACTGAAGTGTACATTATTCAGAATTTTTTGCTCTTTCTCGTGGTATATGACACGATAAGTTTCGCTAAAATATTGACGTGTCACGAATTCTTTAATGCCAAAAATGCATGGTTCAATGTTGTTAATTCGGCTGGAGCGGCCGTTGTTCAACATGGAACGTTGCAAATTATTCAGAATTTTTTGCTCTTTCGTTTGGTATATGACACGCTGGGTTTCGCTGAAAATTTTTCATGTCAGGAATTGTTTTGTTCTTATCAGAGTGATGGTTACTTTTGTACTTAGGGCATTGTAGAATCAACAAAAGATTACAGCTTGACATGAACTGAAGTGTACATTATTCAGAATTTTTTGCTCTTTCTCGTGGTATATGACACGATAAGTTTCGCTAAAATATTGACGTGTCACGAATTCTTTAATGCCAAAAATGCATGGTTCAATGTTGTTAATTCGGCTGGAGCGGCCGTTGTTCAACATTGAACGTTGGAAATTATTCAGAATTTTTTGCTCTTTCGTTTGGTATATGACACGCTGGGTTTCGCTGAAAATTTTTCATGTCAGGAATTGTTTTGTTCTTATCAGAGTGATGGTTACTTTTGTACTTAGGGCATTGTAGAATCAACAAAAGATTACAGCTTGACATGAACTGAAGTGTACATTATTCAGAATTTTTTGCTCTTTCTCGTGGTATATGACACGATAAGTTTCGCTAAAATATTGACGTGTCACGAATTCTTTAATGCCAAAAATGCATGGTTCAATGTTGTTAATTCGGCTGGAGCGGCCGTTGTTCAACATTGAACGTTGCAAATTATTCAGAATTTTTTGCTCTTTCGTTTGGTATATGACACGATGGGTTTCGCTGAAAATTTTTCATGTCAGGAATTGTTTTGTTCTTATCAGAGTGATGGTTACTTTTGTACTTAGGGCATTGTAGAATCAACAAAAGATTACAGCTTGACATGAACTGAAGTGTACATGATTCAGAATTTTTTGCTCTTTCTCGTGGTATATGACACGATAAGTTTCGCTAAAATATTGACGTGTCACGAATTCTTTAATGCCAAAAATGCATGGTTCAATGTTGTTAATTCGGCTGGAGCGGCCGTTGTTCAACATTGAACGTTGCAAATTATTCAGAATTTTTTGCTCTTTCGTTTGGTATATGACACGCTGGGTTTCGCTGAAAATTTTTCATGTCAGGAATTGTTTTGTTCTTATCAGAGTGATGGTTACTTTTGTACTTAGGGCATTGTAGAATCAACAAAAGATTACAGCTTGACATGAACTGAAGTGTACATTATTCAGAATGTTTTGCTCTTTCGTTTGGTGTATGACACGCTGGGTTTCGCTGAAAATTTTTCATGTCAGGAATTGTTTTGTTCTTATCAGAGTGATGGTTACTTTTGTACTTAGAGCATTGTAGAATCAACAAAAGATTACAGCTTGACATGAACTGAAGTGAACATTATTCAGAATTTTTTGCTCTTTCTCGTGGTATATGACACGATAAGTTTCGCTAAAATATTGACGTGTCACGAATTCTTTAATGCTAAAAATGCATGGTTCAATGTTGTTAATTCGGCTGGAGCGGCCGTTGTTCAACATGGAACGTTGCAAATTATTCAGAATTTTTTGCTCTTTCGTTTGGTATATGACACGCTGAGTTTCGCTGAAAATTCTCCATGTCAGGAATTGTTTTGTTCTTATCAGAGTGATGGTTACTTTTGTACTTAGGGCATTGTAGAATCAACAAAAGATTACAGCTTGACATGAACTGAAGTGTACATTATTCAGAATTTTTTGCTCTTTCTCGTGGTATATGACACGATAAGTTTCGCTAAAATATTGACGTGTCACGAATTCTTTAATGCCAAAAATGCATGGTTCAATGTTGTTAATTCGGCTGGAGCGGCCGTTGTTCAACATGGAACGTTGCAAATTATTCAGAATTTTTTGCTCTTTCGTTTGGTATATGACACGCTGAGTTTCGCTGATAATTTTCCATGTCAGGAATTGTTTTGTTCTTATCAGAGTGATGGTTACTTTTGTACTTAGAGCATTGTAGAATCAACAAAAGATTACAGCTTGACATGAACTGAAGTGTACATTATTCAGAATTTTTTGCTCTTTCACGTGGTATATGACACGATAAGTTTCGCTAAAATATTGACGTGTCACGAATTCTTTAATGCCAAAAATGCATGGTTCAATGTTGTTAATTCGGCTGGAGCGGCCGTTGTTCAACATGGAACGTTGCAAATTATTCAGAATTTTTTGCTCTTTCGTTTGGTATATGACACGCTGGGTTTCGCTGAAAATTTTTCATGTCAGGAATTGTTTTGTTCTTATCAGAGTGATGGTTACTTTTGTACTTAGGGCATTGTAGAATCAACAAAAGATTACAGCTTGACATGAACTGAAGTGTACATTATTCAGAATTTTTTGCTCTTTCGTTTGGTGTATGACACGCTGGGTTTCGCTGAAAATTTTTCATGTCAGGAATTGTTTTGTTCTTATCAGAGTGATGGTTACTTTTGTACTTAGGGCATTGTAGAATCAACAAAAGATTACAGCTTGACATGAACTGAAGTGTACATTATTCAGAATGTTTTGCTCTTTCGTTTGGTGTATGACACGCTGGGTTTCGCTGAAAATTTTTCATGTCAGGAATTGTTTTGTTCTTATCAGAGTGATGGTTACTTTTGTACTTAGGGTATTGGGGGTTGCAATCCAGTAATTGCACCTATATCGTCGCTACTTCTTGTTTTAATATGTATTTTAATTGTTTATGAAAAATCCCTCGTCTCTTTTCTCCAAGATGCGATAAATATATTATTATTGTAGAATCAACAAAAGATTACAGCTTGACATGAACTGAAGTATACATTATTCAGAATTTTTTGCTCTTTCTCGTGGTATATGACACGATAAGTTTCGCTAAAATATTGACGTGTCACGAATTCTTTAATGCCAAAAATGCATGGTGCAATGTTGTTAATTCGGCTGGAGCGGCCGTTGTTCAACATGGAACGTTGCAAATTATTTAGAATTTTTTGCTCTTTCGTTTGGTATATGACACGCTGAGTTTCGCTGAAAATTTTCCATGTCAGGAATTGTTTTGTTCTTATCAGAGTGATGGTTACTTTTGTACTTAGAGCATTGTAGAATCAACAAAAGATTACAGCTTGACATGAACTGAAGTGTACATTATTCAGAATTTTTTGCTCTTTCACGTGGTATATGACACGCTGGGTTTCGCTGAAAATTTTTCATGTCAGGAATTCTTTTGTTCTTATCAGAGTGATGGTTACTTTTGTACTTAGGGCATTGGGGGTTGCAATCCAGTAATTGCACCTATATCGTCGCTACTTCTTGTTTTAATATGTATTTTAATTGTTTATGAAAAAATCCCTCGTCTCTTTTCTCCAAGATGCGATAAATATATTATTATTGTAGAATCAACAAAAGATTACAGCTTGACATGAACTGAAGTGTACATTATTCAGAATTTTTTGCTCTTTCTCGTGGTATATGACACGATAAGTTTCGCTAAAATATTGACGTGTCACGAATTCTTTAATGCCAAAAATGCATGGTTCAATGTTGTTAATTCGGCTGGAGCGGCCGTTGTTCAACATGGAACTTTGCAAATTATTCAGAATTTTTTGCTCTTTCGTTTGGTATATGACACGCTGAGTTTCGCTGAAAATTTTCCATGTCAGGAATTGTTTTGTTCTTATCAGAGTGATGGTTACTTTTGTACTTAGAGCATTGTAGAATCAACAAAAGATTACAGCTTGACATGAACTGAAGTGTACATTATTCAGAATTTTTTGCTCTTTCTCGTGGTATATGACACGATAAGTTTCGCTAAAATATTGACGTGTCACGAATTCTTTAATGCCAAAAATGCATGGTGCAATGTTGTTAATTCGGCTGGAGCGGCCGTTGTTCAACATGGAACGTTGCAAATTATTTAGAATTTTTTGCTCTTTTGTTTGGTATATGACACGCTGAGTTTCGCTGAAAATTTTCCATGTCAGGAATTGTTTTGTTCTTATCAGAGTGATGGTTACTTTTGTACTTAGGGCATTGTAGAATCAACAAAAGATTACAGCTTGACATGAACTGAAGTGTACATTATTCAGAATTTTTTGCTCTTTCGTTTGGTGTATGACACGCTGGGTTTCGCTGAAAATTTTTCATGTCAGGAATTGTTTTGTTCTTATCAGAGTGATGGTTAATTTTGTACTTAGGGCATTGTAGAATCAACAAAAGATTACAGCTTGACATGAACTGAAGTGTACATTATTCAGAATGTTTTGCTCTTTCGTTTGGTGTATGACACGCTGGGTTTCGCTGAAAATTTTTCATGTCAGGAATTGTTTTGTTCTTATCAGAGTGATGGTTACTTTTGTACTTAGGGCATTGGGGGTTGCAATCCAGTAATTGCACCTATATCGTCGCTACTTCTTGTTTTAATATGTATTTTAATTGTTTATGAAAAAATCCCTCGTCTCTTTTCTCCAAGATGCGATAAATATATTATTATTGTAGAATCAACAAAAGATTACAGCTTGACATGAACTGAAGTGTACATTATTCAGAATTTTTTGCTCTTTCTCGTGGTATATGACACGATAAGTTTCGCTAAAATATTGACGTGTCACGAATTCTTTAATGCCAAAAATGCATGGTGCAATGTTGTTAATTCGGCTGGAGCGGCCGTTGTTCAACATGGAACGTTGCAAATTATTTAGAATTTTTTGCTCTTTCGTTTGGTATATGACACGCTGAGTTTCGCTGAAAATTTTCCATGTCAGGAATTGTTTTGTTCTTATCAGAGTGATGGTTACTTTTGTACTTAGAGCATTGTAGAATCAACAAAAGATTACAGCTTGACATGAACTGAAGTGTACATTATTCAGATTTTTTTGCTCTTTCGTTTGGTGTATGACACGCTGGGTTTCGCTGAAAATTTTTCATGTCAGGAATTGTTTTGTTCTTATCAGAGTGATGGTTACTTTTGTACTTAGGGCATTGTAGAATCAACAAAAGATTACAGCTTGACATGAACTGAAGTGTACATTATTCAGAATTTTTTGCTCTTTCACGTGGTATATGACACGCTGGGTTTCGCTGAAAATTTTTCATGTCAGGAATTCTTTTGTTCTTATCAGAGTGATGGTTACTTTTGTACTTAGGGCATTGGGGGTTGCAATCCAGTAATTGCACCTATATCGTCGCTACTTCTTGTTTTAATATGTATTTTAATTGTTTATGAAAAAATCCCTCGTCTCTTTTCTCCAAGATGCGATAAATATATTATTATTGTAGAATCAACAAAAGATTACAGCTTGACATGAACTGAAGTGTACATTATTCAGAATTTTTTGCTCTTTCTCGTGGTATATGACACGATAAGTTTCGCTAAAATATTGACGTGTCACGAATTCTTTAATGCCAAAAATGCATGGTTCAATGTTGTTAATTCGGCTGGAGCGGCCGTTGTTCAACATGGAACGTTGCAAATTATTCAGAATTTTTTGCTCTTTCGTTTGGTATATGACACGCTGAGTTTCGCTGAAAATTTTCCATGTCAGGAATTGTTTTGTTCTTATCAGAGTGATGGTTACTTTTGTACTTAGAGCATTGTAGAATCAACAAAAGATTACAGCTTGACATGAACTGAAGTGTACATTATTCAGAATTTTTTGCTCTTTCGTTTGGTGTATGACACGCTGGGTTTCGCTGAAAATTTTTCATGTCAGGAATTGTTTTGTTCTTATCAGAGTGATGGTTACTTTTGTACTTAGAGCATTGTAGAATCAACAAAAGATTACAGCTTGACATGAACTGAAGTATACATTATTCAGAATGTTTTGCTCTTTCGTTTAGTGTATGACACGCTGGGTTTCGCTGACAATTTTTCATGTCAGGAATTGTTTTGTTCTTATCAGAGTGATGGTTACTTTTGTACTTAGGGCATTGGGGGTTGCAATCCAGTAATTGCACCTATATCGTCGCTACTTCTTGTTTTAATATGTATTTTAATTGTTTATGAAAAAATCCCTCGTCTCTTTTCTCCAAGATGCGATAAATATATTATTATTGTAGAATCAACAAAAGATTACAGCTTGACATGAACTGAAGTGTACATTATTCAGAATTTTTTGCTCTTTCACGTGGTATATGACACGATAAGTTTCGCTAAAATATTGACGTGTCACGAATTCTTTAATGCCAAAAATGCATGGTTCAATGTTGTTAATTCGGCTGGAGCGGCCGTTGTTCAACATGGAACGTTGCAAATTATTCAGAATTTTTTGCTCTTTCGTTTGGTATATGACACGCTGAGTTTCGCTGAAAATTTTCCATGTCAGGAATTGTTTTGTTCTTATCAGAGTGATGGTTACTTTTGTACTTAGAGCATTGTAGAATCAACAAAAGATTACAGCTTGACATGAACTGAAGTGTACATTATTCAGAATTTTTTGCTCTTTCACGTGGTATATGACACGATAAGTTTCGCTAAAATATTGACGTGTCACGAATTCTTTAATGCCAAAAATGCATGGTTCAATGTTGTTAATTCGGCTGGAGCGGTCGTTGTTCAACATGGAACGTTGCAAATTATTCAGAATTTTTTGCTCTTTCGTTTGGTGTATGACACGCTGGGTTTCGCTGAAAATTTTTCATGTCAGGAATTGTTTTGTTCTTATCAGAGTGATGGTTACTTTTGTACTTAGGGCATTGTAGAATCAACAAAAGATTACAGCTTGACATGAACTGAAGTGTACATTATTCAGAATGTTTTGCTCTTTCGTTTGGTGTATGACACGCTGGGTTTCGCTGAAAATTTTTCATGTCAGGAATTGTTTTGTTCTTACCAGAGTGATGGTTACTTTTGTACTTAGGGCATTGTAGAATCAACAAAAGATTACAGCTTGACATGAACTGAAGTGTACATTATTCAGAATTTTTTGCTCTTTCTCGTGGTATATGACACGATAAGTTTCGCTAAAATATTGACGTGTCACGAATTCTTTAATGCCAAAAATGCATGGTTCAATGTTGTTAATTCGGCTGGAGCGGCCGTTGTTCAACATGGAACGTTGCAAATTATTCAGAATTTTTTGCTCTTTCGTTTGGTATATGACACGCTGGGTTTCGCTGAAAATTTTCCATGTCAGGAATTGTTTTGTTCTTATCAGAGTGATGGTTACTTTTGTACTTAGAGCATTGTAGAATCAACAAAAGATTACAGCTTGACATAAACTGAAGTGTACATTATTCAGAATTTTTTGCTCTTTCGTTTGGTGTATGACACGCTGGGTTTCGCTGAAAATTTTTCATGTCAGGAATTGTTTTGTTCTTATCAGAGTGATGGTTACTTTTGTACTTAGGGCATTGTAGAATCAACAAAAGATTACAGCTTGACATGAACTGAAGTGTACATTATTCAGTATTTTTTGCTCTTTCTCGTGGTATATGACACGATAAGTTTCGCTAAAATATTGACGTGTCACGAATTCTTTAATGCCAAAAATGCATGGTTCAATGTTGTTAATTCGGCTGGAGCGGCCGTTGTTCAACATGGAACGTTGCAAATTATTCAGAATTTTTTGCTCTTTCGTTTGGTATATGACACGCTGGGTTTCGCTGAAAATTTTCCATGTCAGGAATTGTTTTGTTCTTATCAGAGTGATGGTTACTTTTGTACTTAGAGCATTGTAGAATCAACAAAAGATTACAGCTTGACATGAACTGAAGTGTACATTATTCAGAATTTTTTGCTCTTTCGTTTGGTGTATGACACGCTGGGTTTCGCTGAAAATTTTTCATGTCAGGAATTGTTTTGTTCTTATCAGAGTGATGGTTACTTTTGTACTTAGAGCAATTGTAGAATCAACAAAAGATTACAGCTTGACATGAACTGAAGTGTACATTATTCAGAATTTTTTGCTCTTTCTCGTGGTATATGACACGATAAGTTTCGCTAAAATATTGACGTGTCACGAATTCTTTAATGCCAAAAATGCATGGTTCAATGTTGTTAATTCGGCTGGAGCGGCCGTTGTTCAACATGGAACGTTGCAAATTATTCAGAATTTTTTGCTCTTTCGTTTGGTGTATGACACGCTGGGTTTCGCTGAAAATTTTTCATGTCAGGAATTGTTTTGTTCTTATCAGAGTGATGGTTACTTTTGTACTTAGGGCATTGTAGAATCAACAAAAGATTACAGCTTGACATGAACTGAAGTGTTCATTATTCAGAATGTTTTGCTCTTTCGTTTGGTATATGACACGCTGGGTTTCGCTGAAAATTTTTCATGTCAGGAATTGTTTTGTTCTTATCAGAGTGATGGTTACTTTTGTACTTAGGGCATTGTAGAATCAACAAAAGATTACAGCTTGACATGAACTGAAGTGTACATTATTCAAAATGTTTTGCTCTTTCGTTTGGTGTATGACACGCTGGGTTTCGCTGAAAATTTTTCATGTCAGGAATTGTTTTGTTCTTATCAGAGTGATGGTTACTTTTGTACTTAGGGCATTGTAGAATCAACAAAAGATTACAGCTTGACATTCACTGAAGTGTACATTATTCAGAATTTTTTGCTCTTTCACGTGGTATATGACACGCTGGGTTTCGCTGAAAATTTTTCATGTCAGGAATTGTTTTGTTCTTATCAGAGTGATGGTTTCTTTTGTACTTAGAGCATTGTAGAATCAACAAAAGATTACAGCTTGACATGAACTGAAGTGTACATTATTCAGAATTTTTTGCTCTTTCGTTTGGTGTATGACACGCTGGGTTTCGCTGAAAATTTTTCATGTCAGGAATTGTTTTGTTCTTATCAGAGTGATGGTTACTTTTGTACTTAGGGCATTGTAGAATCAACAAAAGATTACAGCTTGACATGAACTGAAGTGTACATTATTCAGAAAGTTTTGCTCTTTCGTTTGGTGTATGACACGCTGGGTTTCGCTGAAAATTTTTCATGTCAGGAATTGTTTTGTTCTTATCAGAGTGATGGTTACTTTTGTACTTAGGGCATTGGGGGTTGCAATCCAGTAATTGCACCTATATCGTCGCTACTTCTTGTTTTAATATGTATTTTAATTGTTTATGAAAAAATCCCTCGTCTCTTTTCTCCAAGATGCGATAAATATATTATTATTGTAGAATCAACAAAAGATTACAGCTTGACATGAACTGAAGTGTACATTATTCAGAATTTTTTGCTCTTTCTCGTGGTATATGACACGATAAGTTTCGCTAAAATATTGACGTGTCACGAATTCTTTAATGCCAAAAATGCATGGTTCAATGTTGTTAATTCGGCTGGAGCGGCCGTTGTTCAACATGGAACGTTGCAAATTATTCAGAATTTTTTGCTCTTTCGTTTGGTATATGACACGCTGGGTTTCGCTGAAAATTTTTCATGTCAGGAATTGTTTTGTTCTTATCAGAGTGATGGTTACTTTTGAACTTAGGGCATTGTAGAATCAACAAAAGATTACAGCTTGACATGAACTGAAGTGTACATTATTCAGAATTTTTTGCTCTTTCGTTTGGTGTATGACACGCTGGGTTTCGCTGAAAATTTTTCATGTCAGGAATTGTTTTGTTCTTATCAGAGTGATGGTTACTTTTGTACTTAGGGCATTGGGGGTTGCAATCCAGTAATTGCACCTATATCGTCGCTACTTCTTGTTTTAATATGTATTTTAATTGTTTATGAAAAAATCCCTCGTCTCTTTTCTCCAAGATGCGATAAATATATTATTATTGTAGAATCAACAAAAGATTACAGCTTGACATGAACTGAAGTGTACATTATTCAGAATTTTTTGCTCTTTCTCGTGGTATATGACACGATAAGTTTCGCTAAAATATTGACGTGTCACGAATTCTTTAATGCCAAAAATGCATGGTGCAATGTTGTTAATTCGGCTGGAGCGGCCGTTGTTCAACATGGAACGTTGCAAATTATTCAGAATTTTTTGCTCTTTCGTTTGGTGTATGACACGCTGGGTTTCGCTGAAAATTTTTCATGTCAGGAATTGTTTTGTTCTTATCAGAGTGATGGTTACTTTTGTACTTAGGGCATTGTAGAATCAACAAAAGATTACAGCTTGACATGAACTGAAGTGTTCATTATTCAGAATGTTTTGCTCTTTCGTTTGGTATATGACACGCTGGGTTTCGCTGAAAATTTTTCATGTCAGGAATTGTTTTGTTCTTATCAGAGTGATGGTTACTTTTGTACTTAGGGCATTGTAGAATCAACAAAAGATTACAGCTTGACATGAACTGAAGTGTACATTATTCAAAATGTTTTGCTCTTTCGTTTGGTGTATGACACGCTGGGTTTCGCTGAAAATTTTTCATGTCAGGAATTGTTTTGTTCTTATCAGAGTGATGGTTACTTTTGTACTTAGGGCATTGTAGAATCAACAAAAGATTACAGCTTGACATTCACTGAAGTGTACATTATTCAGAATTTTTTGCTCTTTCACGTGGTATATGACACGCTGGGTTTCGCTGAAAATTTTTCATGTCAGGAATTGTTTTGTTCTTATCAGAGTGATGGTTTCTTTTGTACTTAGAGCATTGTAGAATCAACAAAAGATTACAGCTTGACATGAACTGAAGTGTACATTATTCAGAATTTTTTGCTCTTTCGTTTGGTGTATGACACGCTGGGTTTCGCTGAAAATTTTTCATGTCAGGAATTGTTTTGTTCTTATCAGAGTGATGGTTACTTTTGTACTTAGGGCATTGTAGAATCAACAAAAGATTACAGCTTGACATGAACTGAAGTGTACATTATTCAGAATGTTTTGCTCTTTCGTTTGGTGTATGACACGCTGGGTTTCGCTGAAAATTTTTCATGTCAGGAATTGTTTTGTTCTTATCAGAGTGATGGTTACTTTTGTACTTAGGGCATTGGGGGTTGCAATCCAGTAATTGCACCTATATCGTCGCTACTTCTTGTTTTAATATGTATTTTAATTGTTTATGAAAAAATCCCTCGTCTCTTTTCTCCAAGATGCGATAAATATATTATTATTGTAGAATCAACAAAAGATTACAGCTTGACATGAACTGAAGTGTACATTATTCAGAATTTTTTGCTCTTTCTCGTGGTATATGACACGATAAGTTTCGCTAAAATATTGACGTGTCACGAATTCTTTAATGCCAAAAATGCATGGTTCAATGTTGTTAATTCGGCTGGAGCGGCCGTTGTTCAACATGGAACGTTGCAAATTATTCAGAATTTTTTGCTCTTTCGTTTGGTATATGACACGCTGGGTTTCGCTGAAAATTTTTCATGTCAGGAATTGTTTTGTTCTTATCAGAGTGATGGTTACTTTTGAACTTAGGGCATTGTAGAATCAACAAAAGATTACAGCTTGACATGAACTGAAGTGTACATTATTCAGAATTTTTTGCTCTTTCGTTTGGTGTATGACACGCTGGGTTTCGCTGAAAATTTTTCATGTCAGGAATTGTTTTGTTCTTATCAGAGTGATGGTTACTTTTGTACTTAGGGCATTGGGGGTTGCAATCCAGTAATTGCACCTATATCGTCGCTACTTCTTGTTTTAATATGTATTTTAATTGTTTATGAAAAAATCCCTCGTCTCTTTTCTCCAAGATGCGATAAATATATTATTATTGTAGAATCAACAAAAGATTACAGCTTGACATGAACTGAAGTGTACATTATTCAGAATTTTTTGCTCTTTCTCGTGGTATATGACACGATAAGTTTCGCTAAAATATTGACGTGTCACGAATTCTTTAATGCCAAAAATGCATGGTGCAATGTTGTTAATTCGGCTGGAGCGGCCGTTGTTCAACATGGAACGTTGCAAATTATTTAGAATTTTTTGCTCTTTCGTTTGGTATATGACACGCTGAGTTTCGCTGAAAATTTTCCATGTCAGGAATTGTTTTGTTCTTATCAGAGTGATGGTTACTTTTGTACTTAGAGCATTGTAGAATCAACAAAAGATTACAGCTTGACATGAACTGAAGTGTACATTATTCAGAATGTTTTGCTCTTTCACGTGGTATATGACACGATAAGTTTCGCTAAAATATTGACGTGTCACGAATTCTTTAATGCCAAAAATGCATGGTTCAATGTTGTTAATTCGGCTGGAGCGGCCGTTGTTCAACATGGAACGTTGCAAATTATTCAGAATTTTTTGCTCTTTCGTTTGGTATATGACACGCTGGGTTTCGCTGAAAATTTTTCATGTCAGGAATTGTTTTGTTCTTATCAGAGTGATGGTTACTTTTGTACTTAGGGCATTGTAGAATCAACAAAAGATTACAGCTTGACATGAACTGAAGTGTACATTATTCAGAATGTTTTGCTCTTTCGTTTAGTGTATGACACGCTGGGTTTCGCTGAAAATTTTTCATGTCAGGAATTGTTTTGTTCTTATCAGAGTGATGGTTACTTTTGTACTTAGGGCATTGGGGGTTGCAATCCAGTAATTGCACCTATATCGTCGCTACTTCTTGTTTTAATATGTATTTTAATTGTTTATGAAAAAATCCCTCGTCTCTTTTCTCCAAGATGCGATAAATATATTATTATTGTAGAATCAACAAAAGATTACAGCTTGACATGAACTGAAGTGTACATTATTCAGAATTTTTTGCTCTTTCTCGTGGTATATGACACGATAAGTTTCGCTAAAATATTGACGTGTCACGAATTCTTTAATGCCAAAAATGCATGGTGCAATGTTGTTAATTCGGCTGGAGCGGCCGTTGTTCAACATGGAACGTTGCAAATTATTTAGAATTTTTTGCTCTTTCGTTTGGTATATGACACGCTGAGTTTCGCTGAAAATTTTCCATGTCAGGAATTGTTTTGTTCTTATCAGAGTGATGGTTACTTTTGTACTTAGAGCATTGTAGAATCAACAAAAGATTACAGCTTGACATGAACTGAAGTGTACATTATTCAGAATTTTTTGCTCTTTCGTTTGGTGTATGACACGCTGGGTTTCGCTGAAAATTTTTCATGTCAGGAATTGTTTTGTTCTTATCAGAGTGATGGTTACTTTTGTACTTAGGGCATTGTAGAATCAACAAAAGATTACAGCTTGACATGAACTGAAGTGTACATTATTCAGAATTTTTTGCTCTTTCACGTGGTATATGACACGCTGGGTTTCGCTGAAAATTTTTCATGTCAGGAATTCTTTTGTTCTTATCAGAGTGATGGTTACTTTTGTACTTAGGGCATTGGGGGTTGCAATCCAGTAATTGCACCTATATCGTCGCTACTTCTTGTTTTAATATGTATTTTAATTGTTTATGAAAAAATCCCTCGTCTCTTTTCTCCAAGATGCGATAAATATATTATTATTGTAGAATCAACAAAAGATTACAGCTTGACATGAACTGAAGTGTACATTATTCAGAATTTTTTGCTCTTTCTCGTGGTATATGACACGATAAGTTTCGCTAAAATATTGACGTGTCACGAATTCTTTAATGCCAAAAATGCATGGTTCAATGTTGTTAATTCGGCTGGAGCGGCCGTTGTTCAACATGGAACGTTGCAAATTATTCAGAATTTTTTGCTCTTTCGTTTGGTATATGACACGCTGAGTTTCGCTGAAAATTTTCCATGTCAGGAATTGTTTTGTTCTTATCAGAGTGATGGTTACTTTTGTACTTAGAGCATTGTAGAATCAACAAAAGATTACAGCTTGACATGAACTGAAGTGTACATTATTCAGAATTTTTTGCTCTTTCGTTTGGTGTATGACACGCTGGGTTTCGCTGAAAATTTTTCATGTCAGGAATTGTTTTGTTCTTATCAGAGTGATGGTTACTTTTGTACTTAGAGCATTGTAGAATCAACAAAAGATTACAGCTTGACATGAACTGAAGTATACATTATTCAGAATGTTTTGCTCTTTCGTTTAGTGTATGACACGCTGGGTTTCGCTGAAAATTTTTCATGTCAGGAATTGTTTTGTTCTTATCAGAGTGATGGTTACTTTTGTACTTAGGGCATTGGGGGTTGCAATCCAGTAATTGCACCTATATCGTCGCTACTTCTTGTTTTAATATGTATTTTAATTGTTTATGAAAAAATCCCTCGTCTCTTTTCTCCAAGATGCGATAAATATATTATTATTGTAGAATCAACAAAAGATTACAGCTTGACATGAACTGAAGTGTACATTATTCAGAATTTTTTGCTCTTTCACGTGGTATATGACACGATAAGTTTCGCTAAAATATTGACGTGTCACGAATTCTTTAATGCCAAAAATGCATGGTTCAATGTTGTTAATTCGGCTGGAGCGGCCGTTGTTCAACATGGAACGTTGCAAATTATTCAGAATTTTTTGCTCTTTCGTTTGGTATATGACACGCTGAGTTTCGCTGAAAATTTTCCATGTCAGGAATTGTTTTGTTCTTATCAGAGTGATGGTTACTTTTGTACTTAGAGCATTGTAGAATCAACAAAAGATTACAGCTTGACATGAACTGAAGTGTACATTATTCAGAATTTTTTGCTCTTTCACGTGGTATATGACACGATAAGTTTCGCTAAAATATTGACGTGTCACGAATTCTTTAATGCCAAAAATGCATGGTTCAATGTTGTTAATTCGGCTGGAGCGGCCGTTGTTCAACATGGAACGTTGCAAATTATTCAGAATTGTTTGCTCTTTCGTTTGGTGTATGACACGCTGGGTTTCGCTGAAAATTTTTCATGTCAGGAATTGTTTTGTTCTTATCAGAGTGATGGTTACTTTTGTACTTAGAGCATTGTAGAATCAACAAAAGATTACAGCTTGACATGAACTGAAGTGTACATTATTCAGAATTTTTTGCTCTTTCGTTTGGTGTATGACACGCTGGGTTTCGCTGAAAATTTTTCATGTCAGGAATTGTTTTGTTCTTATCAGAGTGATGGTTACTTTTGTACTTAGAGCATTGTAGAATCAACAAAAGATTACAGCTTGACATGAACTGAAGTGTACATTATTCAGTATTTTTTGCTCTTTCTCGTGGTATATGACACGATAAGTTTCGCTAAAATATTGACGTGTCACGAATTCTTTAATGCCAAAAATGCATGGTTCAATGTTGTTAATTCGGCTGGAGCGGCCGTTGTTCAACATGGAACGTTGCAAATTATTCAGAATTTTTTGCTCTTTCGTTTGGTATATGACACGCTGGGTTTCGCTGAAAATTTTCCATGTCAGGAATTGTTTTGTTCTTATCAGAGTGATGGTTACTTTTGTACTTAGAGCATTGTAGAATCAACAAAAGATTACAGCTTGACATGAACTGAAGTGTACATTATTCAGAATTTTTTGCTCTTTCGTTTGGTGTATGACACGCTGGGTTTCGCTGAAAATTTTTCATGTCAGGAATTGTTTTGTTCTTATCAGAGTGATGGTTACTTTTGTACTTAGGGCATTGTAGAATCAACAAAAGATTACAGCTTGACATGAACTGAAGTGTACATTATTCAGAATTTTTTGCTCTTTCGTTTGGTGTATGACACGCTGGGTTTCGCTGAAAATTTTTCATGTCAGGAATTGTTTTGTTCTTATCAGAGTGATGGTTACTTTTGTACTTAGAGCATTGTAGAATCAACAAAAGATTACAGCTTGACATGAACTGAAGTGTACATTATTCAGTATTTTTTGCTCTTTCTCGTGGTATATGACACGATAAGTTTCGCTAAAATATTGACGTGTCACGAATTCTTTAATGCCAAAAATGCATGGTTCAATGTTGTTAATTCGGCTGGAGCGGCCGTTGTTCAACATGGAACGTTGCAAATTATTCAGAATTTTTTGCTCTTTCGTTTGGTATATGACACGCTGGGTTTCGCTGAAAATTTTCCATGTCAGGAATTGTTTTGTTCTTATCAGAGTGATGGTTACTTTTGTACTTAGAGCATTGTAGAATCAACAAAAGATTACAGCTTGACATGAACTGAAGTGTACATTATTCAGAATTTTTTGCTCTTTCGTTTGGTGTATGACACGCTGGGTTTCGCTGAAAATTTTTCATGTCAGGAATTGTTTTGTTCTTATCAGAGTGATGGTTACTTTTGTACTTAGGGCATTGTAGAATCAACAAAAGATTACAGCTTGACATGAACTGAAGTGTACATTATTCAGAATTTTTTGCTCTTTCGTTTGGTGTATGACACGCTGGGTTTCGCTGAAAATTTTTCATGTCAGGAATTGTTTTGTTCTTATCAGAGTGATGGTTACTTTTGTACTTAGGGCATTGTAGAATCAACAAAAGATTACAGCTTGACATGAACTGAAGTGTTCATTATTCAGAATGTTTTGCTCTTTCGTTTGGTGTATGACACGCAGGGTTTCGCTGAAAATTTTTCATGTCAGAAATTGTTTTGTTCTTATCAGAGTGATGGTTACTTTTGTACTTAGGGCATTGTAGAATCAAGAAAAGATTACAGCTTGACATGAACTGAAGTGTACATTATTCAGAATTTTTTGCTCTTTCTCGTGGTATATGACACGATAAGTTTCGCTAAAATATTGACGTGTCACGAATTCTTTAATGCCAAAAATGCATGGTTCAATGTTGTTAATTCGGCTGGAGCGGCCGTTGTTCAACATGGAACGTTGCAAATAATTCAGAATTTTTTGCTCTTTCGTTTTGTATATGACACGCTGGGTTTCGCTTAAAATTTTTCATGTTAGGAATTGTTTTGTTCTTATCAGAGTGATGGTTACTTTTGTACTTAGAGCAATTGTAGAATCAACAAAAGATTACAGCTTGACATGAACTGAAGCGTACATTATTCAGAATTTTTTGCTCTTTCTCGTGGTATATGACACGATAAGTTTCGCTAAAATATTGACGTGTCACAAATTCTTTAATGCCAAAAATGCATGGTTCAATGTTGTTAATTCGGCTGGAGCGGCCGTTGTTCAACATGGAACGTTGCAAATTATTCAGAATTTTTTGCTCTTTCGTTTGGTATATGACACGCTGGGTTTCGCTGAAAATTTTTCATGTTAGGAATTGTTTTGTTCTTATCAGAGTGATGGTTACTTTTGTACTTAGAGCAATTGTAGAATCAACAAAAGATTACAGCTTGACATGAACTGAAGTGTACATTATTCAGAATTTTTTGCTCTTTCTCGTGGTATATGACACGATAAGTTTCGCTAAAATATTGACGTGTCACGAATTCTTTAATGCCAAAAATGCATGGTTCAATGTTGTTAATTCGGCTGGAGCGGCCGTTGTTCAACATGGAACGTTGCAAATTATTCAGAATTTTTTGCTCTTTCGTTTGGTATATGACACGCTGGGTTTCGCTGAAAATTTTTCATGTCAGGAATTGTTTTGTTCTTATCAGAGTGATGGTTACTTTTGAACTTAGGGCATTGTAGAATCAACAAAAGATTACAGCTTGACATGAACTGAAGTGTACATTATTCAGAATTTTTTGCTCTTTCGTTTGGTATATGACACGCTGGGTTTCGCTGAAAATTTTTCATGTCAGGAATTGTTTTGTTCTTATCAGAGTGATGGTTACTTTTGTACTTAGGGCATTGTAGAATCAACAAAAGATTACAGCTTGACATGAACTGAAGTGTACATTATTCAGAATTTTTTGCTCTTTCGTTTGGTGTATGACACGCTGGGTTTCGCTGAAAATTTTTCATGTCAGGAATTGTTTTGTTCTTATCAGAGTGATGGTTACTTTTGTACTTAGGGCATTGTAGAATCAACAAAAGATTACAGCTTGACATGAACTGAAGTGTTCATTATTCAGAATGTTTTGCTCTTTCGTTTGGTGTATGACACGCAGGGTTTCGCTGAAAATTTTTCATGTCAGAAATTGTTTTGTTCTTATCAGAGTGATGGTTACTTTTGTACTTAGGGCATTGTAGAATCAACAAAAGATTACAGCTTGACATGAACTGAAGTGTACATTATTCAGAATTTTTTGCTCTTTCGTTTGGTGTATGACACGCTGGGTTTCGCTGAAAATTTTTCATGTCAGGAATTGTTTTGTTCTTATCAGAGTGATGGTTACTTTTGTACTTAGGGCATTGTAGAATCAACAAAAGATTACAGCTTGACATGAACTGAAGTGTTCATTATTCAGAATGTTCTGCTCTTTCGTTTGGTGTATGACACGCAGGGTTTCGCTGAAAATTTTTCATGTCAGAAATTGTTTTGTTCTTATCAGAGTGATGGTTACTTTTGTACTTAGGGCATTGTAGAATCAAGAAAAGATTACAGCTTGACATGAACTGAAGTGTACATTATTCAGAATTTTTTGCTCTTTCTCGTGGTATATGACACGATAAGTTTCGCTAAAATATTGACGTGTCACGAATTCTTTAATGCCAAAAATGCATGGTTCAATGTTGTTAATTCGGCTGGAGCGGCCGTTGTTCAACATGGAACGTTGCAAATTATTCAGAATTTTTTGCTCTTTCGTTTGGTATATGACACGCTGGGTTTCGCTGAAAATTTTCCATGTCAGGAATTGTTTTGTTCTTATCAGAGTGATGGTTACTTTTGTACTTAGAGCATTGTAGAATCAACAAAAGATTACAGCTTGACATGAACTGAAGTGTACATTATTCAGAATTTTTTGCTCTTTCGTTTGGTGTATGACACGCTGGGTTTCGCTGAAAATTTTTCATGTCAGGAATTGTTTTGTTCTTATCAGAGTGATGGTTACTTTTGTACTTAGGGCATTGTAGAATCAACAAAAGATTACAGCTTGACATGAACTGAAGTGTACATTATTCAGAATTTTTTGCTCTTTCGTTTGGTGTATGACACGCTGGGTTTCGCTGAAAATTTTTCATGTCAGGAATTGTTTTGTTCTTATCAGAGTGATGGTTACTTTTGTACTTAGGGCATTGTAGAATCAACAAAAGATTACAGCTTGACATGAACTGAAGTGTACATTATTCAGTATTTTTTGCTCTTTCTCGTGGTATATGACACGATAAGTTTCGCTAAAATATTGACGTGTCACGAATTCTTTAATGCCAAAAATGCATGGTTCAATGTTGTTAATTCGGCTGGAGCGGCCGTTGTTCAACATGGAACGTTGCAAATTATTCAGAATTTTTTGCTCTTTCGTTTGGTATATGACACGCTGGGTTTCGCTGAAAATTTTCCATGTCAGGAATTGTTTTGTTCTTATCAGAGTGATGGTTACTTTTGTACTTAGAGCATTGTAGAATCAACAAAAGATTACAGCTTGACATGAACTGAAGTGTACATTATTCAGAATTTTTTGCTCTTTCGTTTGGTGTATGACACGCTGGGTTTCGCTGAAAATTTTTCATGTCAGGAATTGTTTTGTTCTTATCAGAGTGATGGTTACTTTTGTACTTAGGGCATTGTAGAATCAACAAAAGATTACAGCTTGACATGAACTGAAGTGTACATTATTCAGAATTTTTTGCTCTTTCGTTTGGTGTATGACACGCTGGGTTTCGCTGAAAATTTTTCATGTCAGGAATTGTTTTGTTCTTATCAGAGTGATGGTTACTTTTGTACTTAGGGCATTGTAGAATCAACAAAAGATTACAGCTTGACATGAACTGAAGTGTTCATTATTCAGAATGTTTTGCTCTTTCGTTTGGTGTATGACACGCAGGGTTTCGCTGAAAATTTTTCATGTCAGAAATTGTTTTGTTCTTATCAGAGTGATGGTTACTTTTGTACTTAGGGCATTGTAGAATCAAGAAAAGATTACAGCTTGACATGAACTGAAGTGTACATTATTCAGAATTTTTTGCTCTTTCTCGTGGTATATGACACGATAAGTTTCGCTAAAATATTGACGTGTCACGAATTCTTTAATGCCAAAAATGCATGGTTCAATGTTGTTAATTCGGCTGGAGCGGCCGTTGTTCAACATGGAACGTTGCAAATAATTCAGAATTTTTTGCTCTTTCGTTTTGTATATGACACGCTGGGTTTCGCTTAAAATTTTTCATGTTAGGAATTGTTTTGTTCTTATCAGAGTGATGGTTACTTTTGTACTTAGAGCAATTGTAGAATCAACAAAAGATTACAGCTTGACATGAACTGAAGCGTACATTATTCAGAATTTTTTGCTCTTTCTCGTGGTATATGACACGATAAGTTTCGCTAAAATATTGACGTGTCACAAATTCTTTAATGCCAAAAATGCATGGTTCAATGTTGTTAATTCGGCTGGAGCGGCCGTTGTTCAACATGGAACGTTGCAAATTATTCAGAATTTTTTGCTCTTTCGTTTGGTATATGACACGCTGGGTTTCGCTGAAAATTTTTCATGTTAGGAATTGTTTTGTTCTTATCAGAGTGATGGTTACTTTTGTACTTAGAGCAATTGTAGAATCAACAAAAGATTACAGCTTGACATGAACTGAAGTGTACATTATTCAGAATTTTTTGCTCTTTCTCGTGGTATATGACACGATAAGTTTCGCTAAAATATTGACGTGTCACGAATTCTTTAATGCCAAAAATGCATGGTTCAATGTTGTTAATTCGGCTGGAGCGGCCGTTGTTCAACATGGAACGTTGCAAATTATTCAGAATTTTTTGCTCTTTCGTTTGGTATATGACACGCTGGGTTTCGCTGAAAATTTTTCATGTCAGGAATTGTTTTGTTCTTATCAGAGTGATGGTTACTTTTGAACTTAGGGCATTGTAGAATCAACAAAAGATTACAGCTTGACATGAACTGAAGTGTACATTATTCAGAATTTTTTGCTCTTTCGTTTGGTATATGACACGCTGGGTTTCGCTGAAAATTTTTCATGTCAGGAATTGTTTTGTTCTTATCAGAGTGATGGTTACTTTTGTACTTAGGGCATTGTAGAATCAACAAAAGATTACAGCTTGACATGAACTGAAGTGTACATTATTCAGAATTTTTTGCTCTTTCGTTTGGTGTATGACACGCTGGGTTTCGCTGAAAATTTTTCATGTCAGGAATTGTTTTGTTCTTATCAGAGTGATGGTTACTTTTGTACTTAGGGCATTGTAGAATCAACAAAAGATTACAGCTTGACATGAACTGAAGTGTTCATTATTCAGAATGTTTTGCTCTTTCGTTTGGTGTATGACACGCAGGGTTTCGCTGAAAATTTTTCATGTCAGAAATTGTTTTGTTCTTATCAGAGTGATGGTTACTTTTGTACTTAGGGCATTGTAGAATCAACAAAAGATTACAGCTTGACATGAACTGAAGTGTACATTATTCAGAATTTTTTGCTCTTTCGTTTGGTGTATGACACGCTGGGTTTCGCTGAAAATTTTTCATGTCAGGAATTGTTTTGTTCTTATCAGAGTGATGGTTACTTTTGTACTTAGGGCATTGTAGAATCAACAAAAGATTACAGCTTGACATGAACTGAAGTGTTCATTATTCAGAATGTTCTGCTCTTTCGTTTGGTGTATGACACGCAGGGTTTCGCTGAAAATTTTTCATGTCAGAAATTGTTTTGTTCTTATCAGAGTGATGGTTACTTTTGTACTTAGGGCATTGTAGAATCAAGAAAAGATTACAGCTTGACATGAACTGAAGTGTACATTATTCAGAATTTTTTGCTCTTTCTCGTGGTATATGACACGATAAGTTTCGCTAAAATATTGACGTGTCACGAATTCTTTAATGCCAAAAATGCATGGTTCAATGTTGTTAATTCGGCTGGAGCGGCCGTTGTTCAACATGGAACGTTGCAAATTATTCAGAATTTTTTGCTCTTTCGTTTGGTATATGACACGCTGGGTTTCGCTGAAAATTTTCCATGTCAGGAATTGTTTTGTTCTTATCAGAGTGATGGTTACTTTTGTACTTAGAGCATTGTAGAATCAACAAAAGATTACAGCTTGACATGAACTGAAGTGTACATTATTCAGAATTTTTTGCTCTTTCGTTTGGTGTATGACACGCTGGGTTTCGCTGAAAATTTTTCATGTCAGGAATTGTTTTGTTCTTATCAGAGTGATGGTTACTTTTGTACTTAGGGCATTGTAGAATCAACAAAAGATTACAGCTTGACATGAACTGAAGTGTACATTATTCAGAATTTTTTGCTCTTTCGTTTGGTGTATGACACGCTGGGTTTCGCTGAAAATTTTTCATGTCAGGAATTGTTTTGTTCTTATCAGAGTGATGGTTACTTTTGTACTTAGGGCATTGTAGAATCAACAAAAGATTACAGCTTGACATGAACTGAAGTGTTCATTATTCAGAATGTTTTGCTCTTTCGTTTGGTGTATGACACGCAGGGTTTCGCTGAAAATTTTTCATGTCAGAAATTGTTTTGTTCTTATCAGAGTGATGGTTACTTTTGTACTTAGGGCATTGTAGAATCAAGAAAAGATTACAGCTTGACATGAACTGAAGTGTACATTATTCAGAATTTTTTGCTCTTTCTCGTGGTATATGACACGATAAGTTTCGCTAAAATATTGACGTGTCACGAATTCTTTAATGCCAAAAATGCATGGTTCAATGTTGTTAATTCGGCTGGAGCGGCCGTTGTTCAACATGGAACGTTGCAAATAATTCAGAATTTTTTGCTCTTTCGTTTGGTATATGACACGCTGGGTTTCGCTGAAAATTTTTCATGTTAGGAATTGTTTTGTTCTTATCAGAGTGATGGTTACTTTTGTACTTAGAGCAATTGTAGAATCAACAAAAGATTACAGCTTGACATGAACTGAAGTGTACATTATTCAGAATTTTTTGCTCTTTCTCGTGGTATATGACACGATAAGTTTCGCTAAAATATTGACGTGTCACAAATTCTTTAATGCCAAAAATGCATGGTTCAATGTTGTTAATTCGGCTGGAGCGGCCGTTGTTCAACATGGAACGTTGCAAATTATTCAGAATTTTTTGCTCTTTCGTTTGGTATATGACACGCTGGGTTTCGCTGAAAATTTTTCATGTTAGGAATTGTTTTGTTCTTATCAGAGTGATGGTTACTTTTGTACTTAGAGCAATTGTAGAATCAACAAAAGATTACAGCTTGACATGAACTGAAGTGTACATTATTCAGAATTTTTTGCTCTTTCTCGTGGTATATGACACGATAAGTTTCGCTAAAATATTGACGTGTCACGAATTCTTTAATGCCAAAAATGCATGGTTCAATGTTGTTAATTCGGCTGGAGCGGCCGTTGTTCAACATGGAACGTTGCAAATTATTCAGAATTTTTTGCTCTTTCGTTTGGTATATGACACGCTGGGTTTCGCTGAAAATTTTTCATGTCAGGAATTGTTTTGTTCTTATCAGAGTGATGGTTACTTTTGAACTTAGGGCATTGTAGAATCAACAAAAGATTACAGCTTGACATGAACTGAAGTGTACATTATTCAGAATTTTTTGCTCTTTCGTTTGGTATATGACACGCTGGGTTTCGCTGAAAATTTTTCATGTCAGGAATTGTTTTGTTCTTATCAGAGTGATGGTTACTTTTGTACTTAGGGCATTGTAGAATCAACAAAAGATTACAGCTTGACATGAACTGAAGTGTACATTATTCAGAATTTTTTGCTCTTTCGTTTGGTGTATGACACGCTGGGTTTCGCTGAAAATTTTTCATGTCAGGAATTGTTTTGTTCTTATCAGAGTGATGGTTACTTTTGTACTTAGGGCATTGTAGAATCAACAAAAGATTACAGCTTGACATGAACTGAAGTGTTCATTATTCAGAATGTTTTGCTCTTTCGTTTGGTGTATGACACGCAGGGTTTCGCTGAAAATTTTTCATGTCAGAAATTGTTTTGTTCTTATCAGAGTGATGGTTACTTTTGTACTTAGGGCATTGTAGAATCAACAAAAGATTACAGCTTGACATGAACTGAAGTGTACATTATTCAGAATTTTTTGCTCTTTCGTTTGGTGTATGACACGCTGGGTTTCGCTGAAAATTTTTCATGTCAGGAATTGTTTTGTTCTTATCAGAGTGATGGTTACTTTTGTACTTAGGGCATTGTAGAATCAAGAAAAGATTACAGCTTGACATGAACTGAAGTGTACATTATTCAGTATTTTTTGCTCTTTCTCGTGGTATATGACACGATAAGTTTCGCTAAAATATTGACGTGTCACGAATTCTTTAATGCCAAAAATGCATGGTTCAATGTTGTTAATTCGGCTGGAGCGGCCGTTGTTCAACATGGAACGTTGCAAATTATTCAGAATTTTTTGCTCTTTCGTTTGGTATATGACACGCTGGGTTTCGCTGAAAATTTTTCATGTTAGGAATTGTTTTGTTCTTATCAGAGTGATGGTTACTTTTGTACTTAGAGCATTGTAGAATCAACAAAAGATTACAGCTTGACATGAACTGAAGTGTACATTATTCAGTATTTTTTGCTCTTTCTCGTGGTATATGACACGATAAGTTTCGCTAAAATATTGACGTGTCACGAATTCTTTAATGCCAAAAATGCATGGTTCAATGTTGTTAATTCGGCTGGAGCGGCCGTTGTTCAACATGGAACGTTGCAAATTATTCAGAATTTTTTGCTCTTTCGTTTGGTATATGACACGCTGGGTTTCGCTGAAAATTTTCCATGTCAGGAATTGTTTTGTTCTTATCAGAGTGATGGTTACTTTTGTACTTAGAGCATTGTAGAATCAACAAAAGATTACAGCTTGACATGAACTGAAGTGTACATTATTCAGAATTTTTTGCTCTTTCGTTTGGTGTATGACACGCTGGGTTTCGCTGAAAATTTTTCATGTCAGGAATTGTTTTGTTCTTATCAGAGTGATGGTTACTTTTGTACTTAGGGCATTGTAGAATCAACAAAAGATTACAGCTTGACATGAACTGAAGTGTACATTATTCAGAATTTTTTGCTCTTTCGTTTGGTGTATGACACGCTGGGTTTCGCTGAAAATTTTTCATGTCAGGAATTGTTTTGTTCTTATCAGAGTGATGGTTACTTTTGTACTTAGGGCATTGTAGAATCAACAAAAGATTACAGCTTGACATGAACTGAAGTGTTCATTATTCAGAATGTTTTGCTCTTTCGTTTGGTGTATGACACGCAGGGTTTCGCTGAAAATTTTTCATGTCAGAAATTGTTTTGTTCTTATCAGAGTGATGGTTACTTTTGTACTTAGGGCATTGTAGAATCAAGAAAAGATTACAGCTTGACATGAACTGAAGTGTACATTATTCAGAATTTTTTGCTCTTTCTCGTGGTATATGACACGATAAGTTTCGCTAAAATATTGACGTGTCACGAATTCTTTAATGCCAAAAATGCATGGTTCAATGTTGTTAATTCGGCTGGAGCGGCCGTTGTTCAACATGGAACGTTGCAAATAATTCAGAATTTTTTGCTCTTTCGTTTGGTATATGACACGCTGGGTTTCGCTGAAAATTTTTCATGTTAGGAATTGTTTTGTTCTTATCAGAGTGATGGTTACTTTTGTACTTAGAGCAATTGTAGAATCAACAAAAGATTACAGCTTGACATGAACTGAAGTGTACATTATTCAGAATTTTTTGCTCTTTCTCGTGGTATATGACACGATAAGTTTCGCTAAAATATTGACGTGTCACAAATTCTTTAATGCCAAAAATGCATGGTTCAATGTTGTTAATTCGGCTGGAGCGGCCGTTGTTCAACATGGAACGTTGCAAATTATTCAGAATTTTTTGCTCTTTCGTTTGGTATATGACACGCTGGGTTTCGCTGAAAATTTTTCATGTTAGGAATTGTTTTGTTCTTATCAGAGTGATGGTTACTTTTGTACTTAGAGCAATTGTAGAATCAACAAAAGATTACAGCTTGACATGAACTGAAGTGTACATTATTCAGAATTTTTTGCTCTTTCTCGTGGTATATGACACGATAAGTTTCGCTAAAATATTGACGTGTCACGAATTCTTTAATGCCAAAAATGCATGGTTCAATGTTGTTAATTCGGCTGGAGCGGCCGTTGTTCAACATGGAACGTTGCAAATTATTCAGAATTTTTTGCTCTTTCGTTTGGTATATGACACGCTGGGTTTCGCTGAAAATTTTTCATGTCAGGAATTGTTTTGTTCTTATCAGAGTGATGGTTACTTTTGAACTTAGGGCATTGTAGAATCAACAAAAGATTACAGCTTGACATGAACTGAAGTGTACATTATTCAGAATTTTTTGCTCTTTCGTTTGGTATATGACACGCTGGGTTTCGCTGAAAATTTTTCATGTCAGGAATTGTTTTGTTCTTATCAGAGTGATGGTTACTTTTGTACTTAGGGCATTGTAGAATCAACAAAAGATTACAGCTTGACATGAACTGAAGTGTACATTATTCAGAATTTTTTGCTCTTTCGTTTGGTGTATGACACGCTGGGTTTCGCTGAAAATTTTTCATGTCAGGAATTGTTTTGTTCTTATCAGAGTGATGGTTACTTTTGTACTTAGGGCATTGTAGAATCAACAAAAGATTACAGCTTGACATGAACTGAAGTGTTCATTATTCAGAATGTTTTGCTCTTTCGTTTGGTGTATGACACGCAGGGTTTCGCTGAAAATTTTTCATGTCAGAAATTGTTTTGTTCTTATCAGAGTGATGGTTACTTTTGTACTTAGGGCATTGTAGAATCAACAAAAGATTACAGCTTGACATGAACTGAAGTGTACATTATTCAGAATTTTTTGCTCTTTCGTTTGGTGTATGACACGCTGGGTTTCGCTGAAAATTTTTCATGTCAGGAATTGTTTTGTTCTTATCAGAGTGATGGTTACTTTTGTACTTAGGGCATTGTAGAATCAAGAAAAGATTACAGCTTGACATGAACTGAAGTGTACATTATTCAGAATTTTTTGCTCTTTCTCGTGGTATATGACACGATAAGTTTCGCTAAAATATTGACGTGTCACGAATTCTTTAATGCCAAAAATGCATGGTTCAATGTTGTTAATTCGGCTGGAGCGGCCGTTGTTCAACATGGAACGTTGCAAATTATTCAGAATTTTTTGCTCTTTCGTTTGGTATATGACACGCTGGGTTTCGCTGAAAATTTTTCATGTTAGGAATTGTTTTGTTCTTATCAGAGTGATGGTTACTTTTGTACTTAGAGCATTGTAGAATCAACAAAAGATTACAGCTTGACATGAACTGAAGTGTACATTATTCAGAATTTTTTGCTCTTTCGTTTGGTGTATGACACGCTGGGTTTCGCTGAAAATTTTTCATGTCAGGAATTGTTTTGTTCTTATCAGAGTGATGGTTACTTTTGTTTACAGTTTAATCACATTTATCAAGAGTAGGCTCTGATGTGCATGGGGGGCCACTCCTGACTTCTTGCTTGTCTCAGGAAAGTAGGACCGGCGATTCGCATGAAGAGATCCTTCCATCTTACTGGTGGGCGTCCGCGTCCCCGTTTAGGTCCTCGAGGAGTCCAATCGATCACAGATCTGCTCCACTTTAAGTCTCGATCATTAGCAATCTTATGAACCCAAAGCCATTTCCTTTTCAAGCAACACGAACAACGTCCCTCACCTTTGTAATGTCACGCAGCCTGTCGCTCGAGATCCGATCCAACACAGTGACTCCAGCCATCCAACGCTCCATGCGTCTTTGTGCCACCGATAATCTTTCGATTTGTACTTTTGATAATCCCCAAGTTTCACAACCATATAAGAAAGCAGGCAAAATGCAACCATTGAATAAACGCCGCTTATGAGCCATGGGAATAGACCGATTTATTAGGAATGGCCGATGCTTGTGGAAAGACCCATATGCAGCCTGAATTCTTCTGGTTACCTCATAATCCTCCCTCCCATTGATTGATATTGCACTTCCCAAATAAACCACGCTTGATTTTACTTTTGTACTTAGGGCATTGTAGAATCAACAAAAGATTACAGCTTGACATGAACTGAAGTATACATTATTCAGAATTTTTTGCTCTTTCACGTGGTATATGACACGATAAGTTTCGCTAAAATATTGACGTGTCACGAATTCTTTAATGCCAAAAATGCATGGTTCAATGTTGTTAATTCGGCTGGAGCGGCCGTTGTTCAACATGGAACGTTGCAAATTATTCAGAATTTTTTGCTCTTTCGTTTGGTATATGACACGCTGGGTTTCGCTGAAAATTTTTCATGTCAGGAATTGTTTTGTTCTTATCAGAGTGATGGTTACTTTTGTACTTAGGGCATTGTAGAATCAACAAAAGATTACAGCTTGACATGAACTGAAGTGTACATTATTCAGAATTTTTTGCTCTTTCGTTTGGTGTATGACACGCTGGGTTTCGCTGAAAATTTTTCATGTCAGGAATTGTTTTGTTCTTATCAGAGTGATGGTTACTTTTGTACTTAGGGCATTGTAGAATCAACAAAAGATTACAGCTTGACATGAACTGAAGTGTTCATTATTCAGAATGTTTTGCTCTTTCGTTTGGTGTATGACACGCAGGGTTTCGCTGAAAATTTTTCATGTCAGAAATTGTTTTGTTCTTATCAGAGTGATGGTTACTTTTGTACTTAGGGCATTGTAGAATCAAGAAAAGATTACAGCTTGACATGAACTGAAGTGTACATTATTCAGAATTTTTTGCTCTTTCTCGTGGTATATGACACGATAAGTTTCGCTAAAATATTGACGTGTCACGAATTCTTTAATGCCAAAAATGCATGGTTCAATGTTGTTAATTCGGCTGGAGCGGCCGTTGTTCAACATGGAACGTTGCAAATAATTCAGAATTTTTTGCTCTTTCGTTTGGTATATGACACGCTGGGTTTCGCTGAAAATTTTTCATGTTAGGAATTGTTTTGTTCTTATCAGAGTGATGGTTACTTTTGTACTTAGAGCAATTGTAGAATCAACAAAAGATTACAGCTTGACATGAACTGAAGTGTACATTATTCAGAATTTTTTGCTCTTTCTCGTGGTATATGACACGATAAGTTTCGCTAAAATATTGACGTGTCACAAATTCTTTAATGCCAAAAATGCATGGTTCAATGTTGTTAATTCGGCTGGAGCGGCCGTTGTTCAACATGGAACGTTGCAAATTATTCAGAATTTTTTGCTCTTTCGTTTGGTATATGACACGCTGGGTTTCGCTGAAAATTTTTCATGTTAGGAATTGTTTTGTTCTTATCAGAGTGATGGTTACTTTTGTACTTAGAGCAATTGTAGAATCAACAAAAGATTACAGCTTGACATGAACTGAAGTGTACATTATTCAGAATTTTTTGCTCTTTCTCGTGGTATATGGCACGATAAGTTTCGCTAAAATATTGACGTGTCACGAATTCTTTAATGCCAAAAATGCATGGTTCAATGTTGTTAATTCGGCTGGAGCGGCCGTTGTTCAACATGGAACGTTGCAAATTATTCAGAATTTTTTGCTCTTTCGTTTGGTATATGACACGCTGGGTTTCGCTGAAAATTTTTCATGTCAGGAATTGTTTTGTTCTTATCAGAGTGATGGTTACTTTTGAACTTAGGGCATTGTAGAATCAACAAAAGATTACAGCTTGACATGAACTGAAGTGTACATTATTCAGAATTTTTTGCTCTTTCGTTTGGTATATGACACGCTGGGTTTCGCTGAAAATTTTTCATGTCAGGAATTGTTTTGTTCTTATCAGAGTGATGGTTACTTTTGTACTTAGGGCATTGTAGAATCAACAAAAGATTACAGCTTGACATGAACTGAAGTGTACATTATTCAGAATTTTTTGCTCTTTCGTTTGGTGTATGACACGCTGGGTTTCGCTGAAAATTTTTCATGTCAGGAATTGTTTTGTTCTTATCAGAGTGATGGTTACTTTTGTACTTAGGGCATTGTAGAATCAACAAAAGATTACAGCTTGACATGAACTGAAGTGTTCATTATTCAGAATGTTTTGCTCTTTCGTTTGGTGTATGACACGCAGGGTTTCGCTGAAAATTTTTCATGTCAGAAATTGTTTTGTTCTTATCAGAGTGATGGTTACTTTTGTACTTAGGGCATTGTAGAATCAAGAAAAGATTACAGCTTGACATGAACTGAAGTGTACATTATTCAGAATTTTTTGCTCTTTCTCGTGGTATATGACACGATAAGTTTCGCTAAAATATTGACGTGTCACAAATTCTTTAATGCCAAAAATGCATGGTTCAATGTTGTTAATTCGGCTGGAGCGGCCGTTGTTCAACATGGAACGTTGCAAATTATTCAGAATTTTTTGCTCTTTCGTTTGGTATATGACACGCTGGGTTTCGCTGAAAATTTTTCATGTTAGGAATTGTTTTGTTCTTATCAGAGTGATGGTTACTTTTGTACTTAGAGCAATTGTAGAATCAACAAAAGATTACAGCTTGACATGAACTGAAGTGTACATTATTCAGAATTTTTTGCTCTTTCTCGTGGTATATGGCACGATAAGTTTCGCTAAAATATTGACGCGTCACGAATTCTTTAATGCCAAAAATGCATGGTTCAATGTTGTTAATTCGGCTGGAGCGGCCGTTGTTCAACATGGAACGTTGCAAATTATTCAGAATTTTTTGCTCTTTCGTTTGGTATATGACACGCTGGGTTTCGCTGAAAATTTTTCATGTCAGGAATTGTTTTGTTCTTATCAGAGTGATGGTTACTTTTGAACTTAGGGCATTGTAGAATCAACAAAAGATTACAGCTTGACATGAACTGAAGTGTACATTATTCAGAATTTTTTGCTCTTTCGTTTGGTATATGACACGCTGGGTTTCGCTGAAAATTTTTCATGTCAGGAATTGTTTTGTTCTTATCAGAGTGATGGTTACTTTTGTACTTAGGGCATTGTAGAATCAACAAAAGATTACAGCTTGACATGAACTGAAGTGTACATTATTCAGAATTTTTTGCTCTTTCGTTTGGTGTATGACACGCTGGGTTTCGCTGAAAATTTTTCATGTCAGGAATTGTTTTGTTCTTATCAGAGTGATGGTTACTTTTGTACTTAGGGCATTGTAGAATCAACAAAAGATTACAGCTTGACATGAACTGAAGTGTTCATTATTCAGAATGTTTTGCTCTTTCGTTTGGTGTATGACACGCAGGGTTTCGCTGAAAATTTTTCATGTCAGAAATTGTTTTGTTCTTATCAGAGTGATGGTTACTTTTGTACTTAGGGCATTGTAGAATCAAGAAAAGATTACAGCTTGACATGAACTGAAGTGTACATTATTCAGAATTTTTTGCTCTTTCTCGTGGTATATGACACGATAAGTTTCGCTAAAATATTGACGTGTCACGAATTCTTTAATGCCAAAAATGCATGGTTCAATGTTGTTAATTCGGCTGGAGCGGCCGTTGTTCAACATGGAACGTTGCAAATAATTCAGAATTTTTTGCTCTTTCGTTTGGTATATGACACGCTGGGTTTCGCTGAAAATTTTTCATGTTAGGAATTGTTTTGTTCTTATCAGAGTGATGGTTACTTTTGTACTTAGAGCAATTGTAGAATCAACAAAAGATTACAGCTTGACATGAACTGAAGTGTACATTATTCAGAATTTTTTGCTCTTTCTCGTGGTATATGACACGATAAGTTTCGCTAAAATATTGACGTGTCACAAATTCTTTAATGCCAAAAATGCATGGTTCAATGTTGTTAATTCGGCTGGAGCGGCCGTTGTTCAACATGGAACGTTGCAAATTATTCAGAATTTATTGCTCTTTCGTTTGGTATATGACACGCTGGGTTTCGCTGAAAATTTTTCATGTTAGGAATTGTTTTGTTCTTATCAGAGTGATGGTTACTTTTGTACTTAGAGCAATTGTAGAATCAACAAAAGATTACAGCTTGACATGAACTGAAGTGTACATTATTCAGAATTTTTTGCTCTTTCTCGTGGTATATGACACGATAAGTTTCGCTAAAATATTGACGTGTCACGAATTCTTTAATGCCAAAAATGCATGGTTCAATGCTGTTAATTCGGCTGGAGCGGCCGTTGTTCAACATGGAACGTTGCAAATTATTCAGAATTTTTTGCTCTTTCGTTTGGTATATGACACGCTGGGTTTCGCTGAAAATTTTTCATGTCAGGAATTGTTTTGTTCTTATCAGAGTGATGGTTACTTTTGAACTTAGGGCATTGTAGAATCAACAAAAGATTACAGCTTGACATGAACTGAAGTGTACATTATTCAGAATTTTTTGCTCTTTCGTTTGGTGTATGACACGCTGGGTTTCGCTGAAAATTTTTCATGTCAGGAATTGTTTTGTTCTTATCAGAGTGATGGTTACTTTTGTACTTAGGGCATTGTAGAATCAACAAAAGATTACAGCTTGACATGAACTGAAGTGTTCATTATTCAGAATGTTTTGCTCTTTCGTTTGGTATATGACACGCTGGGTTTCGCTGAAAATTTTTCATGTCAGGAATTGTTTTGTTCTTATCAGAGTGATGGTTACTTTTGTACTTAGGGCATTGTAGAATCAACAAAAGATTACAGCTTGACATGAACTGAAGTGTACATTATTCAAAATGTTTTGCTCTTTCGTTTGGTGTATGACACGCTGGGTTTCGCTGAAAATTTTTCATGTCAGGAATTGTTTTGTTCTTATCAGAGTGATGGTTACTTTTGTACTTAGGGCATTGTAGAATCAACAAAAGATTACAGCTTGACATTCACTGAAGTGTACATTATTCAGAATTTTTTGCTCTTTCACGTGGTATATGACACGCTGGGTTTCGCTGAAAATTTTTCATGTCAGGAATTGTTTTGTTCTTATCAGAGTGATGGTTACTTTTGTACTTAGAGCATTGTAGAATCAACAAAAGATTACAGCTTGACATGAACTGAAGTGTACATTATTCAGAATTTTTTGCTCTTTCGTTTGGTGTATGACACGCTGGGTTTCGCTGAAAATTTTTCATGTCAGGAATTGTTTTGTTCTTATCAGAGTGATGGTTACTTTTGTACTTAGGGCATTGTAGAATCAACAAAAGATTACAGCTTGACATGAACTGAAGTGTACATTATTCAGAATGTTTTGCTCTTTCGTTTGGTGTATGACACGCTGGGTTTCGCTGAAAATTTTTCATGTCAGGAATTGTTTTGTTCTTATCAGAGTGATGGTTACTTTTGTACTTAGGGCATTGGGGGTTGCAATCCAGTAATTGCACCTATATCGTCGCTACTTCTTGTTTTAATATGTATTTTAATTGTTTATGAAAAAATCCCTCGTCTCTTTTCTCCAAGATGCGATAAATATATTATTATTGTAGAATCAACAAAAGATTACAGCTTGACATGAACTGAAGTGTACATTATTCAGAATTTTTTGCTCTTTCTCGTGGTATATGACACGATAAGTTTCGCTAAAATATTGACGTGTCACGAATTCTTTAATGCCAAAAATGCATGGTTCAATGTTGTTAATTCGGCTGGAGCGGCCGTTGTTCAACATGGAACGTCGCAAATTATTCAGAATTTTTTGCTCTTTCGTTTGGTATATGACACGCTGGGTTTCGCTGAAAATTTTTCATGTCAGGAATTGTTTTGTTCTTATCAGAGTGATGGTTACTTTTGAACTTAGGGCATTGTAGAATCAACAAAAGATTACAGCTTGACATGAACTGAAGTGTACATTATTCAGAATGTTTTGCTCTTTCGTTTAGTGTATGACACGCTGGGTTTCGCTGAAAATTTTTCATGTCAGGAATTGTTTTGTTCTTATCAGAGTGATGGTTACTTTTGTACTTAGGGCATTGGGGGTTGCAATCCAGTAATTGCACCTATATCGTCGCTACTTCTTGTTTTAATATGTATTTTAATTGTTTATGAAAAAATCCCTCGTCTCTTTTCTCCAAGATGCGATAAATATATTATTATTGTAGAATCAACAAAAGATTACAGCTTGACATGAACTGAAGTGTACATTATTCAGAATTTTTTGCTCTTTCTCGTGGTATATGACACGATAAGTTTCGCTAAAATATTGACGTGTCACGAATTCTTTAATGCCAAAAATGCATGGTTCAATGTTGTTAATTCGGCTGGAGCGGCCGTTGTTCAACATGGAACGTTGCAAATTATTCAGAATTTTTTGCTCTTTCGTTTGGTATATGACACGCTGAGTTTCGCTGAAAATTTTCCATGTCAGGAATTGTTTTGTTCTTATCAGAGTGATGGTTACTTTTGTACTTAGAGCATTGTAGAATCAACAAAAGATTACAGCTTGACATGAACTGAAGTGTACATTATTCGGAATTTTTTGCTCTTTCGTTTGGTGTATGACACGCTGGGTTTCGCTGAAAATTTTTCATGTCAGGAATTGTTTTGTTCTTATCAGAGTGATGGTTACTTTTGTACTTAGGGCATTGTAGAATCAACAAAAGATTACAGCTTGACATGAACTGAAGTGTACATTATTCAGATTTTTTTGCTCTTTCACGTGGTATATGACACGATAAGTTTCGCTAAAATATTGACGTGTCACGAATTCTTTAATGCCAAAAATGCATGGTTCAATGTTGTTAATTCGGCTGGAGCGGCCGTTGTTCAACATGGAACGTTGCAAATTATTCAGAATTTTTTGCTCTTTCGTTTGGTATATGACACGCTGGGTTTCGCTGAAAATTTTTCATGTCAGGAATTGTTTTGTTCTTATCAGAGTGATGGTTACTTTTGTACTTAGGGCATTGTAGAATCAACAAAAGATTACAGCTTGACATGAACTGAAGTGTACATTATTCAGAATGTTTTGCTCTTTCGTTTGGTGTATGACACGCTGGGTTTCGCTGAAAATTTTTCATGTCAGGAATTGTTTTGTTCTTACCAGAGTGATGGTTACTTTTGTACTTAGGGCATTGTAGAATCAACAAAAGATTACAGCTTGACATGAACTGAAGTGTACATTATTCAGAATTTTTTGCTCTTTCTCGTGGTATATGACACGATAAGTTTCGCTAAAATATTGACGTGTCACGAATTCTTTAATGCCAAAAATGCATGGTTCAAAGGTGTTAATTCGGCTGGAGCGGCCGTTGTTCAACATGGAACGTTGCAAATTATTCAGAATTTTTTGCTCTTTCGTTTGGTGTATGACACGCTGGGTTTCGCTGAAAATTTTCCATGTCAGGAATTGTTTTGTTCTTATCAGAGTGATGGTTACTTTTGTTTACAGTTTAATCACATTTATCAAGAGTAGGCTCTGATGTGCATGGGGGGCCACTCCTGACTTCTTGCTTGTCTCAGGAAAGTAGGACCGGCGATTCGCATGAAGAGATCCTTCCATCTTACTGGTGGGCGTCCGCGTCCCCGTTTAGGTCCTCGAGGAGTCCAATCGATCACAGATCTGCTCCACTTTAAGTCTCGATCATTAGCAATCTTATGAACCCAAAGCCATTTCCTTTTCAATGCAACACGAACAACGTCCCTCACCTTTGTAATGTCACGCAGCCTGTCGCTCGAGATCCGATCCAACACAGTGACTCCAGCCATCCAACGCTCCATGCGTCTTTGTGCCACCGATAATCTTTCGATTTGTACTTTTGATAATCCCCAAGTTTCACAACCATATAAGAAAGCAGGCAAAATGCAACCATTGAATAAACGCCGCTTATGAGCCATGGGAATAGACCGATTTATTAGGAATGGCCGATGCTTGTGGAAAGACCCATATGCAACCTGAATTCTTCTGGTTACCTCACAATCCTCCCTCCCATTGATTGATATTGCACTTCCCAAATAAACCACGCTTGATTTTACTTTTGTACTTAGGGCATTGTAGAATCAACAAAAGATTACAGCTTGACATGAACTGAAGTATACATTATTCAGAATTTTTTGCTCTTTCACGTGGTATATGACACGATAAGTTTCGCGAAAATATTGACGTGTCACGAATTCTTTAATGCCAAAAATGCATGGTTCAATGTTGTTAATTCGGCTGGAGCGGCCGTTGTTCAACATGGAACGTTGCAAATTATTCAGAATTTTTTGCTCTTTCGTTTGGTATATGACACGCTGGGTTTCGCTGAAAATTTTTTATGTCAGGAATTGTTTTGTTCTTATCAGAGTGATGGTTACTTTTGTACTTAGGGCATTGTAGAATCAACAAAAGATTACAGCTTGACATGAACTGAAGTGTACATTATTCAGAATTTTTTGCTCTTTCGTTTGGTGTATGACACGCTGGGTTTTGCTGAAAATTTTTCATGTCAGGGGTGGTATTCTTTCGTCAATTTCGGCACATGCCGAAATATTTTTCGGCATTCCGAAATAAATTTCGCGCACACGTTGAGAGATAGAGCGGTCTGCCGAAAATTAGAGAGGCCTTCCGAATGCCGAAATATTCGGTAATGATTTAGACATCGTAAGAGAAAAATTCGGCGCACTTTTTCGAAAGCCTAAATATTTGAGAGGAGAACAAAGGGATTTCGGCATGACATCGTTTTCATTTTTGCTATTTGTCCTTTTCTTGAGCGGCGTCTCAGCAGCACGACCAACCGACCAGTGAATAGCAGAACGGGTGAAATGATGAATTAGAGACAATATTCCTAGGTACTAGGAATAGAAACGATAGAGAATGAAATGAAGCATCATAGTCTAGTGGTTGATTGATAATTTGTCATGAGGAAGGTCGGTGGTGCATTCTCCTCTCAAACATGCGTCTTTTGCGAGATTCTGTTGATAATTTTCGGCTATAGCCGTGAAATATTTCGGCAAGCCGCGAAATATTTCGGCACGCCGAAAATTTCGGCGTTGCCGAAATTGACGAAAGAATACCACCCCAGGAATTGTTTTGTTCTTATCAGAGTGATGGTTACTTTTGTACTTAGGGCATTGTAGAATCAACAAAAGATTACAGCTTGACATGAACTGAAGTGTTCATTATTCAGAATGTTTTGCTCTTTCGTTTGGTGTATGACACGCAGGGTTTCGCTGAAAATTTTTCATGTCAGGAATTGTTTTGTTCTTATCAGAGTGATGGTTACTTTTGTACTTAGGGCATTGTAGAATCAACAAAAGATTACAGCTTGACATGAACTGAAGTATACATTATTCAGAATTTTTTGCTCTTTCACGTGGTATATGACACGATAAGTTTCGCGAAAATATTGACGTGTCACGAATTCTTTAATGCCAAAAATGCATGGTTCAATGTTGTTAATTCGGCTGGAGCGGCCGTTGTTGAACATGGAACGTTGCAAATTATTCAGAATTTTTTGCTCTTTCGTTTGGTATATGACACGCTGGGTTTCGCTGAAAATTTTTCATGTTAGGAATTGTTTTGTTCTTATCAGAGTGATGGTTACTTTTGTACTTAGGGCATTGTAGAATCAACAAAAGATTACAGCTTGACATGAACTGAAGTGTACATTATTCAGAATTTTTTGCTCTTTCGTTTGGTGTATGACACGCTGGGTTTCGCTGAAAATTTTTCATGTCAGGAATTGTTTTGTTCTTATCAGAGTGATGGTTACTTTTGTACTTAGGGCATTGTAGAATCAACAAAAGATTACAGCTTGACATGAACTGAAGTGTACATTATTCAGAATTTTTTGCTCTTTCGTTTGGTATATGACACGCTGGGTTTCGCTGAAAATTTTTCATGTCAGGAATTGTTTTGTTCTTATCAGAGTGATGGTTACTTTTGTTTACAGTTTAATCACATTTATCAAGAGTAGGCTCTGATGTGCATGGGGGGCCACTCCTGACTTCTTGCTTGTCTCAGGAAAGTAGGACCGGCGATTCGCATGAAGAGATCCTTCCATCTTACTGGTGGGCGTCCGCGTCCCCGTTTAGGTCCTCGAGGAGTCCAATCGATCACAGATCTGCTCCACTTTAAGTCTCGATCATTAGCAATCTTATGAACCCAAAGCCATTTCCTTTTCAATGCAACACGAACAACGTCCCTCACCTTTGTAATGTCACGCAGCCTGTCGCTCGAGATCCGATCCAACACAGTGACTCCAGCCATCCAACGCTCCATGCGTCTTTGTGCCACCGATAATCTTTCGATTTGTACTTTTGATAATCCCCAAGTTTCACAACCATATAAGAAAGCAGGCAAAATGCAACCATTGAATAAACGCCGCTTATGAGCCATGGGAATAGACCGATTTATTAGGAATGGCCGATGCTTGTGGAAAGACCCATATGCAACCTGAATTCTTCTGGTTACCTCACAATCCTCCCTCCCATTGATTGATATTGCACTTCCCAAATAAACCACGCTTGATTTTACTTTTGTACTTAGGGCATTGTAGAATCAACAAAAGATTACAGCTTGACATGAACTGAAGTATACATTATTCAGAATTTTTTGCTCTTTCACGTGGTATATGACACGATAAGTTTCGCGAAAATATTGACGTGTCACGAATTCTTTAATGCCAAAAATGCATGGTTCAATGTTGTTAATTCGGCTGGAGCGGCCGTTGTTCAACATGGAACGTTGCAAATTATTCAGAATTTTTTGCTCTTTCGTTTGGTATATGACACGCTGGGTTTCGCTGAAAATTTTTTATGTCAGGAATTGTTTTGTTCTTATCAGAGTGATGGTTACTTTTGTACTTAGGGCATTGTAGAATCAACAAAAGATTACAGCTTGACATGAACTGAAGTGTACATTATTCAGAATTTTTTGCTCTTTCGTTTGGTGTATGACACGCTGGGTTTTGCTGAAAATTTTTCATGTCAGGGGTGGTATTCTTTCGTCAATTTCGGCACATGCCGAAATATTTTTCGGCATTCCGAAATAAATTTCGCGCACACGTTGAGAGATAGAGCGGTCTGCCGAAAATTAGAGAGGCCTTCCGAATGCCGAAATATTCGGTAATGATTTAGACATCGTAAGAGAAAAATTCGGCGCACTTTTTCGAAAGCCTAAATATTTGAGAGGAGAACAAAGGGATTTCGGCATGACATCGTTTTCATTTTTGCTATTTGTCCTTTTCTTGAGCGGCGTCTCAGCAGCACGACCAACCGACCAGTGAATAGCAGAACGGGTGAAATGATGAATTAGAGACAATATTCCTAGGTACTAGGAATAGAAACGATAGAGAATGAAATGAAGCATCATAGTCTAGTGGTTGATTGATAATTTGTCATGAGGAAGGTCGGTGGTGCATTCTCCTCTCAAACATGCGTCTTTTGCGAGATTCTGTTGATAATTTTCGGCTATAGCCGTGAAATATTTCGGCAAGCCGCGAAATATTTCGGCACGCCGAAAATTTCGGCGTTGCCGAAATTGACGAAAGAATACCACCCCAGGAATTGTTTTGTTCTTATCAGAGTGATGGTTACTTTTGTACTTAGGGCATTGTAGAATCAACAAAAGATTACAGCTTGACATGAACTGAAGTGTTCATTATTCAGAATGTTTTGCTCTTTCGTTTGGTGTATGACACGCAGGGTTTCGCTGAAAATTTTTCATGTCAGGAATTGTTTTGTTCTTATCAGAGTGATGGTTACTTTTGTACTTAGGGCATTGTAGAATCAACAAAAGATTACAGCTTGACATGAACTGAAGTATACATTATTCAGAATTTTTTGCTCTTTCACGTGGTATATGACACGATAAGTTTCGCGAAAATATTGACGTGTCACGAATTCTTTAATGCCAAAAATGCATGGTTCAATGTTGTTAATTCGGCTGGAGCGGCCGTTGTTGAACATGGAACGTTGCAAATTATTCAGAATTTTTTGCTCTTTCGTTTGGTATATGACACGCTGGGTTTCGCTGAAAATTTTTCATGTTAGGAATTGTTTTGTTCTTATCAGAGTGATGGTTACTTTTGTACTTAGGGCATTGTAGAATCAACAAAAGATTACAGCTTGACATGAACTGAAGTGTACATTATTCAGAATTTTTTGCTCTTTCGTTTGGTGTATGACACGCTGGGTTTCGCTGAAAATTTTTCATGTCAGGAATTGTTTTGTTCTTATCAGAGTGATGGTTACTTTTGTACTTAGGGCATTGTAGAATCAACAAAAGATTACAGCTTGACATGAACTGAAGTGTACATTATTCAGAATTTTTTGCTCTTTCGTTTGGTATATGACACGCTGGGTTTCGCTGAAAATTTTTCATGTCAGGAATTGTTTTGTTCTTATCAGAGTGATGGTTACTTTTGTTTACAGTTTAATCACATTTATCAAGAGTAGGCTCTGATGTGCATGGGGGGCCACTCCTGACTTCTTGCTTGTCTCAGGAAAGTAGGACCGGCGATTCGCATGAAGAGATCCTTCCATCTTACTGGTGGGCGTCCGCGTCCCCGTTTAGGTCCTCGAGGAGTCCAATCGATCACAGATCTGCTCCACTTTAAGTCTCGATCATTAGCAATCTTATGAACCCAAAGCCATTTCCTTTTCAATGCAACACGAACAACGTCCCTCACCTTTGTAATGTCACGCAGCCTGTCGCTCGAGATCCGATCCAACACAGTGACTCCAGCCATCCAACGCTCCATGCGTCTTTGTGCCACCGATAATCTTTCGATTTGTACTTTTGATAATCCCCAAGTTTCACAACCATATAAGAAAGCAGGCAAAATGCAACCATTGAATAAACGCCGCTTATGAGCCATGGGAATAGACCGATTTATTAGGAATGGCCGATGCTTGTGGAAAGACCCATATGCAACCTGAATTCTTCTGGTTACCTCACAATCCTCCCTCCCATTGATTGATATTGCACTTCCCAAATAAACCACGCTTGATTTTACTTTTGTACTTAGGGCATTGTAGAATCAACAAAAGATTACAGCTTGACATGAACTGAAGTATACATTATTCAGAATTTTTTGCTCTTTCACGTGGTATATGACACGATAAGTTTCGCGAAAATATTGACGTGTCACGAATTCTTTAATGCCAAAAATGCATGGTTCAATGTTGTTAATTCGGCTGGAGCGGCCGTTGTTCAACATGGAACGTTGCAAATTATTCAGAATTTTTTGCTCTTTCGTTTGGTATATGACACGCTGGGTTTCGCTGAAAATTTTTTATGTCAGGAATTGTTTTGTTCTTATCAGAGTGATGGTTACTTTTGTACTTAGGGCATTGTAGAATCAACAAAAGATTACAGCTTGACATGAACTGAAGTGTACATTATTCAGAATTTTTTGCTCTTTCGTTTGGTGTATGACACGCTGGGTTTTGCTGAAAATTTTTCATGTCAGGGGTGGTATTCTTTCGTCAATTTCGGCACATGCCGAAATATTTTTCGGCATTCCGAAATAAATTTCGCGCACACGTTGAGAGATAGAGCGGTCTGCCGAAAATTAGAGAGGCCTTCCGAATGCCGAAATATTCGGTAATGATTTAGACATCGTAAGAGAAAAATTCGGCGCACTTTTTCGAAAGCCTAAATATTTGAGAGGAGAACAAAGGGATTTCGGCATGACATCGTTTTCATTTTTGCTATTTGTCCTTTTCTTGAGCGGCGTCTCAGCAGCACGACCAACCGACCAGTGAATAGCAGAACGGGTGAAATGATGAATTAGAGACAATATTCCTAGGTACTAGGAATAGAAACGATAGAGAATGAAATGAAGCATCATAGTCTAGTGGTTGATTGATAATTTGTCATGAGGAAGGTCGGTGGTACATTCTCCTCTCAAACATGCGTCTTTTGCGAGATTCTGTTGATAATTTTCGGCTATAGCCGTGAAATATTTCGGCAAGCCGCGAAATATTTCGGCACGCCGAAAATTTCGGCGTTGCCGAAATTGACGAAAGAATACCACCCCAGGAATTGTTTTGTTCTTATCAGAGTGATGGTTACTTTTGTACTTAGGGCATTGTAGAATCAACAAAAGATTACAGCTTGACATGAACTGAAGTGTTCATTATTCAGAATGTTTTGCTCTTTCGTTTGGTGTATGACACGCAGGGTTTCGCTGAAAATTTTTCATGTCAGGAATTGTTTTGTTCTTATCAGAGTGATGGTTACTTTTGTACTTAGGGCATTGTAGAATCAACAAAAGATTACAGCTTGACATGAACTGAAGTGTACATTATTCAGAATTTTTTGCTCTTTCTCGTGGTATATGACAAGATAAGTTTCGCTAAAATATTGACGTGTCACGAATTCTTTAATGCCAAAAATGCATGGTTCAATGTTGTTAATTCGGCTGGAGCGGCCGTTGTTGAACATGGAACGTTGCAAATTATTCAGAATTTTTTGCTCTTTCGTTTGGTATATGACACGCTGGGTTTCGCTGAAAATTTTTCATGTTAGGAATTGTTTTGTTCTTATCAGAGTGATGGTTACTTTTGTACTTAGGGCATTGTAGAATCAACAAAAGATTACAGCTTGACATGAACTGAAGTGTACATTATTCAGAATTTCTTGCTCTTTCTCGTGGTATATGACACGATAAGTTTCGCAAAAATATTGACGTGTCACGAATTCTTTAATGCCAAAAAAGCATGGTTCAATGTTGTTAATTCGGCTGGAGCGGCCGTTGTTCAACATGGAACGTTGCAAATTATTCAGAATTTTTTGCTCTCTCGTTTGGTATATGACACGCTGGGTTTCGCTGAAAATTTTTCATGTCAGGAATTGTTTTGTTCTTATCAGAGTGATGGTTACTTTTGTACTTAGGGCATTGTAGAATCAACAAAAGATTACAGCTTGACATGAACTGAAGTGTACATTATCCAGCCGAATTAACAACATTGCACCATGCATTTTTGGCATTAAAGAATTCGTGACACGTCAATATTTTAGCGAAACTTATCGTGTTAGGGCATTGTAGAATCAACAAAAGATTACAGCTTGACATGAACTGAAGTGTACATTATTCAGAATGTTTTGCTCTTTCGTTTGGTGTATGACACGCTGGGTTTCGCTGAAAATTTTTCATGTCAGGAATTGTTTTGTTCTTATCAGAGTGATGGTTACTTTTGTACTTAGGGCATTGGGGGTTGCAATCCAGTAATTGCACCTATATCGTCGCTACTTCTTGTTTTAATATGTATTTTAATTGTTTATGAAAAAATCCCTCGTCTCTTTTCTCCAAGATGCGATAAATATATTATTATTGTAGAATCAACAAAAGATTACAGCTTGACATGAACTGAAGTGTACATTATTCAGAATTTTTTGCTCTTTCTCGTGGTATATGACACGATAAGTTTCGCTAAAATATTGACGTGTCACGAATTCTTTAATGCCAAAAATGCATGGTTCAATGTTGTTAATTCGGCTGGAGCGGCCGTTGTTCAACATGGAACGTTGCAAATTATTCAGAATTTTTTGCTCTTTCGTTTGGTATATGACACGCTGGGTTTCGCTGAAAATTTTTCATGTCAGGAATTGTTTTGTTCTTATCAGAGTGATGGTTACTTTTGAACTTAGGGCATTGTAGAATCAACAAAAGATTACAGCTTGACATGAACTGAAGTGTACATTATTCAGAATTTTTTGCTCTTTCGTTTGGTGTATGACACGCTGGGTTTCGCTGAAAATTTTTCATGTCAGGAATTGTTTTGTTCTTATCAGAGTGATGGTTACTTTTGTACTTAGGGCATTGGGGGTTGCAATCCAGTAATTGCACCTATATCGTCGCTACTTCTTGTTTTAATATGTATTTTAATTGTTTATGAAAAAATCCCTCGTCTCTTTTCTCCAAGATGCGATAAATATATTATTATTGTAGAATCAACAAAAGATTACAGCTTGACATGAACTGAAGTGTACATTATTCAGAATTTTTTGCTCTTTCTCGTGGTATATGACACGATAAGTTTCGCTAAAATATTGACGTGTCACGAATTCTTTAATGCCAAAAATGCATGGTGCAATGTTGTTAATTCGGCTGGAGCGGCCGTTGTTCAACATGGAACGTTGCAAATTATTCAGAATTTTTTGCTCTTTCGTTTGGTGTATGACACGCTGGGTTTCGCTGAAAATTTTTCATGTCAGGAATTGTTTTGTTCTTATCAGAGTGATGGTTACTTTTGTACTTAGGGCATTGTAGAATCAACAAAAGATTACAGCTTGACATGAACTGAAGTGTTCATTATTCAGAATGTTTTGCTCTTTCGTTTGGTATATGACACGCTGGGTTTCGCTGAAAATTTTTCATGTCAGGAATTGTTTTGTTCTTATCAGAGTGATGGTTACTTTTGTACTTAGGGCATTGTAGAATCAACAAAAGATTACAGCTTGACATGAACTGAAGTGTACATTATTCAAAATGTTTTGCTCTTTCGTTTGGTGTATGACACGCTGGGTTTCGCTGAAAATTTTTCATGTCAGGAATTGTTTTGTTCTTATCAGAGTGATGGTTACTTTTGTACTTAGGGCATTGTAGAATCAACAAAAGATTACAGCTTGACATTCACTGAAGTGTACATTATTCAGAATTTTTTGCTCTTTCACGTGGTATATGACACGCTGGGTTTCGCTGAAAATTTTTCATGTCAGGAATTGTTTTGTTCTTATCAGAGTGATGGTTTCTTTTGTACTTAGAGCATTGTAGAATCAACAAAAGATTACAGCTTGACATGAACTGAAGTGTACATTATTCAGAATTTTTTGCTCTTTCGTTTGGTGTATGACACGCTGGGTTTCGCTGAAAATTTTTCATGTCAGGAATTGTTTTGTTCTTATCAGAGTGATGGTTACTTTTGTACTTAGGGCATTGTAGAATCAACAAAAGATTACAGCTTGACATGAACTGAAGTGTACATTATTCAGAATGTTTTGCTCTTTCGTTTGGTGTATGACACGCTGGGTTTCGCTGAAAATTTTTCATGTCAGGAATTGTTTTGTTCTTATCAGAGTGATGGTTACTTTTGTACTTAGGGCATTGGGGGTTGCAATCCAGTAATTGCACCTATATCGTCGCTACTTCTTGTTTTAATATGTATTTTAATTGTTTATGAAAAAATCCCTCGTCTCTTTTCTCCAAGATGCGATAAATATATTATTATTGTAGAATCAACAAAAGATTACAGCTTGACATGAACTGAAGTGTACATTATTCAGAATTTTTTGCTCTTTCTCGTGGTATATGACACGATAAGTTTCGCTAAAATATTGACGTGTCACGAATTCTTTAATGCCAAAAATGCATGGTGCAATGTTGTTAATTCGGCTGGAGCGGCCGTTGTTCAACATGGAACGTTGCAAATTATTCAGAATTTTTTGCTCTTTCGTTTGGTGTATGACACGCTGGGTTTCGCTGAAAATTTTTCATGTCAGGAATTGTTTTGTTCTTATCAGAGTGATGGTTACTTTTGTACTTAGGGCATTGTAGAATCAACAAAAGATTACAGCTTGACATGAACTGAAGTGTTCATTATTCAGAATGTTTTGCTCTTTCGTTTGGTATATGACACGCTGGGTTTCGCTGAAAATTTTTCATGTCAGGAATTGTTTTGTTCTTATCAGAGTGATGGTTACTTTTGTACTTAGGGCATTGTAGAATCAACAAAAGATTACAGCTTGACATGAACTGAAGTGTACATTATTCAAAATGTTTTGCTCTTTCGTTTGGTGTATGACACGCTGGGTTTCGCTGAAAATTTTTCATGTCAGGAATTGTTTTGTTCTTATCAGAGTGATGGTTACTTTTGTACTTAGGGCATTGTAGAATCAACAAAAGATTACAGCTTGACATTCACTGAAGTGTACATTATTCAGAATTTTTTGCTCTTTCACGTGGTATATGACACGCTGGGTTTCGCTGAAAATTTTTCATGTCAGGAATTGTTTTGTTCTTATCAGAGTGATGGTTTCTTTTGTACTTAGAGCATTGTAGAATCAACAAAAGATTACAGCTTGACATGAACTGAAGTGTACATTATTCAGAATTTTTTGCTCTTTCGTTTGGTGTATGACACGCTGGGTTTCGCTGAAAATTTTTCATGTCAGGAATTGTTTTGTTCTTATCAGAGTGATGGTTACTTTTGTACTTAGGGCATTGTAGAATCAACAAAAGATTACAGCTTGACATGAACTGAAGTGTACATTATTCAGAATGTTTTGCTCTTTCGTTTGGTGTATGACACGCTGGGTTTCGCTGAAAATTTTTCATGTCAGGAATTGTTTTGTTCTTATCAGAGTGATGGTTACTTTTGTACTTAGGGCATTGGGGGTTGCAATCCAGTAATTGCACCTATATCGTCGCTACTTCTTGTTTTAATATGTATTTTAATTGTTTATGAAAAAATCCCTCGTCTCTTTTCTCCAAGATGCGATAAATATATTATTATTGTAGAATCAACAAAAGATTACAGCTTGACATGAACTGAAGTGTACATTATTCAGAATTTTTTGCTCTTTCTCGTGGTATATGACACGATAAGTTTCGCTAAAATATTGACGTGTCACGAATTCTTTAATGCCAAAAATGCATGGTTCAATGTTGTTAATTCGGCTGGAGCGGCCGTTGTTCAACATGGAACGTTGCAAATTATTCAGAATTTTTTGCTCTTTCGTTTGGTATATGACACGCTGGGTTTCGCTGAAAATTTTTCATGTCAGGAATTGTTTTGTTCTTATCAGAGTGATGGTTACTTTTGAACTTAGGGCATTGTAGAATCAACAAAAGATTACAGCTTGACATGAACTGAAGTGTACATTATTCAGAATTTTTTGCTCTTTCGTTTGGTGTATGACACGCTGGGTTTCGCTGAAAATTTTTCATGTCAGGAATTGTTTTGTTCTTATCAGAGTGATGGTTACTTTTGTACTTAGGGCATTGGGGGTTGCAATCCAGTAATTGCACCTATATCGTCGCTACTTCTTGTTTTAATATGTATTTTAATTGTTTATGAAAAAATCCCTCGTCTCTTTTCTCCAAGATGCGATAAATATATTATTATTGTAGAATCAACAAAAGATTACAGCTTGACATGAACTGAAGTGTACATTATTCAGAATTTTTTGCTCTTTCTCGTGGTATATGACACGATAAGTTTCGCTAAAATATTGACGTGTCACGAATTCTTTAATGCCAAAAATGCATGGTTCAATGTTGTTAATTCGGCTGGAGCGGCCGTTGTTCAACATGGAACGTTGCAAATTATTCAGAATTTTTTGCTCTTTCGTTTGGTATATGACACGCTGGGTTTCGCTGAAAATTTTTCATGTCAGGAATTGTTTTGTTCTTATCAGAGTGATGGTTACTTTTGTACTTAGGGCATTGTAGAATCAACAAAAGATTACAGCTTGACATGAACTGAAGTGTACATTATTCAGAATGTTTTGCTCTTTCGTTTAGTGTATGACACGCTGGGTTTCGCTGAAAATTTTTCATGTCAGGAATTGTTTTGTTCTTATCAGAGTGATGGTTACTTTTGTACTTAGGGCATTGGGGGTTGCAATCCAGTAATTGCACCTATATCGTCGCTACTTCTTGTTTTAATATGTATTTTAATTGTTTATGAAAAAATCCCTCGTCTCTTTTCTCCAAGATGCGATAAATATATTATTATTGTAGAATCAACAAAAGATTACAGCTTGACATGAACTGAAGTGTACATTATTCAGAATTTTTTGCTCTTTCTCGTGGTATATGACACGATAAGTTTCGCTAAAATATTGACGTGTCACGAATTCTTTAATGCCAAAAATGCATGGTGCAATGTTGTTAATTCGGCTGGAGCGGCCGTTGTTCAACATGGAACGTTGCAAATTATTCAGAATTTTTTGCTCTTTCGTTTGGTGTATGACACGCTGGGTTTCGCTGAAAATTTTTCATGTCAGGAATTGTTTTGTTCTTATCAGAGTGATGGTTACTTTTGTACTTAGGGCATTGTAGAATCAACAAAAGATTACAGCTTGACATGAACTGAAGTGTTCATTATTCAGAATGTTTTGCTCTTTCGTTTGGTATATGACACGCTGGGTTTCGCTGAAAATTTTTCATGTCAGGAATTGTTTTGTTCTTATCAGAGTGATGGTTACTTTTGTACTTAGGGCATTGTAGAATCAACAAAAGATTACAGCTTGACATGAACTGAAGTGTACATTATTCAAAATGTTTTGCTCTTTCGTTTGGTGTATGACACGCTGGGTTTCGCTGAAAATTTTTCATGTCAGGAATTGTTTTGTTCTTATCAGAGTGATGGTTACTTTTGTACTTAGGGCATTGTAGAATCAACAAAAGATTACAGCTTGACATTCACTGAAGTGTACATTATTCAGAATTTTTTGCTCTTTCACGTGGTATATGACACGCTGGGTTTCGCTGAAAATTTTTCATGTCAGGAATTGTTTTGTTCTTATCAGAGTGATGGTTTCTTTTGTACTTAGAGCATTGTAGAATCAACAAAAGATTACAGCTTGACATGAACTGAAGTGTACATTATTCAGAATTTTTTGCTCTTTCGTTTGGTGTATGACACGCTGGGTTTCGCTGAAAATTTTTCATGTCAGGAATTGTTTTGTTCTTATCAGAGTGATGGTTACTTTTGTACTTAGGGCATTGTAGAATCAACAAAAGATTACAGCTTGACATGAACTGAAGTGTACATTATTCAGAATGTTTTGCTCTTTCGTTTGGTGTATGACACGCTGGGTTTCGCTGAAAATTTTTCATGTCAGGAATTGTTTTGTTCTTATCAGAGTGATGGTTACTTTTGTACTTAGGGCATTGGGGGTTGCAATCCAGTAATTGCACCTATATCGTCGCTACTTCTTGTTTTAATATGTATTTTAATTGTTTATGAAAAAATCCCTCGTCTCTTTTCTCCAAGATGCGATAAATATATTATTATTGTAGAATCAACAAAAGATTACAGCTTGACATGAACTGAAGTGTACATTATTCAGAATTTTTTGCTCTTTCTCGTGGTATATGACACGATAAGTTTCGCTAAAATATTGACGTGTCACGAATTCTTTAATGCCAAAAATGCATGGTGCAATGTTGTTAATTCGGCTGGAGCGGCCGTTGTTCAACATGGAACGTTGCAAATTATTCAGAATTTTTTGCTCTTTCGTTTGGTGTATGACACGCTGGGTTTCGCTGAAAATTTTTCATGTCAGGAATTGTTTTGTTCTTATCAGAGTGATGGTTACTTTTGTACTTAGGGCATTGTAGAATCAACAAAAGATTACAGCTTGACATGAACTGAAGTGTTCATTATTCAGAATGTTTTGCTCTTTCGTTTGGTATATGACACGCTGGGTTTCGCTGAAAATTTTTCATGTCAGGAATTGTTTTGTTCTTATCAGAGTGATGGTTACTTTTGTACTTAGGGCATTGTAGAATCAACAAAAGATTACAGCTTGACATGAACTGAAGTGTACATTATTCAAAATGTTTTGCTCTTTCGTTTGGTGTATGACACGCTGGGTTTCGCTGAAAATTTTTCATGTCAGGAATTGTTTTGTTCTTATCAGAGTGATGGTTACTTTTGTACTTAGGGCATTGTAGAATCAACAAAAGATTACAGCTTGACATTCACTGAAGTGTACATTATTCAGAATTTTTTGCTCTTTCACGTGGTATATGACACGCTGGGTTTCGCTGAAAATTTTTCATGTCAGGAATTGTTTTGTTCTTATCAGAGTGATGGTTTCTTTTGTACTTAGAGCATTGTAGAATCAACAAAAGATTACAGCTTGACATGAACTGAAGTGTACATTATTCAGAATTTTTTGCTCTTTCGTTTGGTGTATGACACGCTGGGTTTCGCTGAAAATTTTTCATGTCAGGAATTGTTTTGTTCTTATCAGAGTGATGGTTACTTTTGTACTTAGGGCATTGTAGAATCAACAAAAGATTACAGCTTGACATGAACTGAAGTGTACATTATTCAGAATGTTTTGCTCTTTCGTTTGGTGTATGACACGCTGGGTTTCGCTGAAAATTTTTCATGTCAGGAATTGTTTTGTTCTTATCAGAGTGATGGTTACTTTTGTACTTAGGGCATTGGGGGTTGCAATCCAGTAATTGCACCTATATCGTCGCTACTTCTTGTTTTAATATGTATTTTAATTGTTTATGAAAAAATCCCTCGTCTCTTTTCTCCAAGATGCGATAAATATATTATTATTGTAGAATCAACAAAAGATTACAGCTTGACATGAACTGAAGTGTACATTATTCAGAATTTTTTGCTCTTTCTCGTGGTATATGACACGATAAGTTTCGCTAAAATATTGACGTGTCACGAATTCTTTAATGCCAAAAATGCATGGTTCAATGTTGTTAATTCGGCTGGAGCGGCCGTTGTTCAACATGGAACGTTGCAAATTATTCAGAATTTTTTGCTCTTTCGTTTGGTATATGACACGCTGGGTTTCGCTGAAAATTTTTCATGTCAGGAATTGTTTTGTTCTTATCAGAGTGATGGTTACTTTTGAACTTAGGGCATTGTAGAATCAACAAAAGATTACAGCTTGACATGAACTGAAGTGTACATTATTCAGAATTTTTTGCTCTTTCGTTTGGTGTATGACACGCTGGGTTTCGCTGAAAATTTTTCATGTCAGGAATTGTTTTGTTCTTATCAGAGTGATGGTTACTTTTGTACTTAGGGCATTGGGGGTTGCAATCCAGTAATTGCACCTATATCGTCGCTACTTCTTGTTTTAATATGTATTTTAATTGTTTATGAAAAAATCCCTCGTCTCTTTTCTCCAAGATGCGATAAATATATTATTATTGTAGAATCAACAAAAGATTACAGCTTGACATGAACTGAAGTGTACATTATTCAGAATTTTTTGCTCTTTCTCGTGGTATATGACACGATAAGTTTCGCTAAAATATTGACGTGTCACGAATTCTTTAATGCCAAAAATGCATGGTTCAATGTTGTTAATTCGGCTGGAGCGGCCGTTGTTCAACATGGAACGTTGCAAATTATTCAGAATTTTTTGCTCTTTCGTTTGGTATATGACACGCTGGGTTTCGCTGAAAATTTTTCATGTCAGGAATTGTTTTGTTCTTATCAGAGTGATGGTTACTTTTGTACTTAGGGCATTGTAGAATCAACAAAAGATTACAGCTTGACATGAACTGAAGTGTACATTATTCAGAATGTTTTGCTCTTTCGTTTAGTGTATGACACGCTGGGTTTCGCTGAAAATTTTTCATGTCAGGAATTGTTTTGTTCTTATCAGAGTGATGGTTACTTTTGTACTTAGGGCATTGGGGGTTGCAATCCAGTAATTGCACCTATATCGTCGCTACTTCTTGTTTTAATATGTATTTTAATTGTTTATGAAAAAATCCCTCGTCTCTTTTCTCCAAGATGCGATAAATATATTATTATTGTAGAATCAACAAAAGATTACAGCTTGACATGAACTGAAGTGTACATTATTCAGAATTTTTTGCTCTTTCTCGTGGTATATGACACGATAAGTTTCGCTAAAATATTGACGTGTCACGAATTCTTTAATGCCAAAAATGCATGGTGCAATGTTGTTAATTCGGCTGGAGCGGCCGTTGTTCAACATGGAACGTTGCAAATTATTTAGAATTTTTTGCTCTTTCGTTTGGTATATGACACGCTGAGTTTCGCTGAAAATTTTCCATGTCAGGAATTGTTTTGTTCTTATCAGAGTGATGGTTACTTTTGTACTTAGAGCATTGTAGAATCAACAAAAGATTACAGCTTGACATGAACTGAAGTGTACATTATTCAGAATTTTTTGCTCTTTCGTTTGGTGTATGACACGCTGGGTTTCGCTGAAAATTTTTCATGTCAGGAATTGTTTTGTTCTTATCAGAGTGATGGTTACTTTTGTACTTAGGGCATTGTAGAATCAACAAAAGATTACAGCTTGACATGAACTGAAGTGTACATTATTCAGAATTTTTTGCTCTTTCACGTGGTATATGACACGCTGGGTTTCGCTGAAAATTTTTCATGTCAGGAATTCTTTTGTTCTTATCAGAGTGATGGTTACTTTTGTACTTAGGGCATTGGGGGTTGCAATCCAGTAATTGCACCTATATCGTCGCTACTTCTTGTTTTAATATGTATTTTAATTGTTTATGAAAAAATCCCTCGTCTCTTTTCTCCAAGATGCGATAAATATATTATTATTGTAGAATCAACAAAAGATTACAGCTTGACATGAACTGAAGTGTACATTATTCAGAATTTTTTGCTCTTTCTCGTGGTATATGACACGATAAGTTTCGCTAAAATATTGACGTGTCACGAATTCTTTAATGCCAAAAATGCATGGTTCAATGTTGTTAATTCGGCTGGAGCGGCCGTTGTTCAACATGGAACGTTGCAAATTATTCAGAATTTTTTGCTCTTTCGTTTGGTATATGACACGCTGAGTTTCGCTGAAAATTTTCCATGTCAGGAATTGTTTTGTTCTTATCAGAGTGATGGTTACTTTTGTACTTAGAGCATTGTAGAATCAACAAAAGATTACAGCTTGACATGAGCTGAAGTGTACATTATTCAGAATTTTTTGCTCTTTCGTTTGGTGTATGACACGCTGGGTTTCGCTGAAAATTTTTCATGTCAGGAATTGTTTTGTTCTTATCAGAGTGATGGTTACTTTTGTACTTAGAGCATTGTAGAATCAACAAAAGATTACAGCTTGACATGAACTGAAGTATACATTATTCAGAATGTTTTGCTCTTTCGTTTAGTGTATGACACGCTGGGTTTCGCTGAAAATTTTTCATGTCAGGAATTGTTTTGTTCTTATCAGAGTGATGGTTACTTTTGTACTTAGGGCATTGGGGGTTGCAATCCAGTAATTGCACCTATATCGTCGCTACTTCTTGTTTTAATATGTATTTTAATTGTTTATGAAAAAATCCCTCGTCTCTTTTCTCCAAGATGCGATAAATATATTATTATTGTAGAATCAACAAAAGATTACAGCTTGACATGAACTGAAGTGTACATTATTCAGAATTTTTTGCTCTTTCACGTGGTATATGACACGATAAGTTTCGCTAAAATATTGACGTGTCACGAATTCTTTAATGCCAAAAATGCATGGTTCAATGTTGTTAATTCGGCTGGAGCGGCCGTTGTTCAACATGGAACGTTGCAAATTATTCAGAATTTTTTGCTCTTTCGTTTGGTATATGACACGCTGAGTTTCGCTGAAAATTTTCCATGTCAGGAATTGTTTTGTTCTTATCAGAGTGATGGTTACTTTTGTACTTAGAGCATTGTAGAATCAACAAAAGATTACAGCTTGACATGAAGTGAAGTGTACATTATTCAGAATTTTTTGCTCTTTCACGTGGTATATGACACGATAAGTTTCGCTAAAATATTGACGTGTCACGAATTCTTTAATGCCAAAAATGCATGGTTCAATGTTGTTAATTCGGCTGGAGCGGCCGTTGTTCAACATGGAACGTTGCAAATTATTCAGAATTGTTTGCTCTTTCGTTTGGTGTATGACACGCTGGGTTTCGCTGAAAATTTTTCATGTCAGGAATTGTTTTGTTCTTATCAGAGTGATGGTTACTTTTGTACTTAGAGCATTGTAGAATCAACAAAAGATTACAGCTTGACATGAACTGAAGTGTACATTATTCAGAATTTTTTGCTCTTTCGTTTGGTGTATGACACGCTGGGTTTCGCTGAAAATTTTTCATGTCAGGAATTGTTTTGTTCTTATCAGAGTGATGGTTACTTTTGTACTTAGAGCATTGTAGAATCAACAAAAGATTACAGCTTGACATGAACTGAAGTGTACATTATTCAGTATTTTTTGCTCTTTCTCGTGGTATATGACACGATAAGTTTCGCTAAAATATTGACGTGTCACGAATTCTTTAATGCCAAAAATGCATGGTTCAATGTTGTTAATTCGGCTGGAGCGGCCGTTGTTCAACATGGAACGTTGCAAATTATTCAGAATTTTTTGCTCTTTCGTTTGGTATATGACACGCTGGGTTTCGCTGAAAATTTTCCATGTCAGGAATTGTTTTGTTCTTATCAGAGTGATGGTTACTTTTGTACTTAGAGCATTGTAGAATCAACAAAAGATTACAGCTTGACATGAACTGAAGTGTACATTATTCAGAATTTTTTGCTCTTTCGTTTGGTGTATGACACGCTGGGTTTCGCTGAAAATTTTTCATGTCAGGAATTGTTTTGTTCTTATCAGAGTGATGGTTACTTTTGTACTTAGGGCATTGTAGAATCAACAAAAGATTACAGCTTGACATGAACTGAAGTGTACATTATTCAGAATTTTTTGCTCTTTCGTTTGGTGTATGACACGCTGGGTTTCGCTGAAAATTTTTCATGTCAGGAATTGTTTTGTTCTTATCAGAGTGATGGTTACTTTTGTACTTAGAGCATTGTAGAATCAACAAAAGATTACAGCTTGACATGAACTGAAGTGTACATTATTCAGTATTTTTTGCTCTTTCTCGTGGTATATGACACGATAAGTTTCGCTAAAATATTGACGTGTCACGAATTCTTTAATGCCAAAAATGCATGGTTCAATGTTGTTAATTCGGCTGGAGCGGCCGTTGTTCAACATGGAACGTTGCAAATTATTCAGAATTTTTTGCTCTTTCGTTTGGTATATGACACGCTGGGTTTCGCTGAAAATTTTCCATGTCAGGAATTGTTTTGTTCTTATCAGAGTGATGGTTACTTTTGTACTTAGAGCATTGTAGAATCAACAAAAGATTACAGCTTGACATGAACTGAAGTGTACATTATTCAGAATTTTTTGCTCTTTCGTTTGGTGTATGACACGCTGGGTTTCGCTGAAAATTTTTCATGTCAGGAATTGTTTTGTTCTTATCAGAGTGATGGTTACTTTTGTACTTAGGGCATTGTAGAATCAACAAAAGATTACAGCTTGACATGAACTGAAGTGTACATTATTCAGAATTTTTTGCTCTTTCGTTTGGTGTATGACACGCTGGGTTTCGCTGAAAATTTTTCATGTCAGGAATTGTTTTGTTCTTATCAGAGTGATGGTTACTTTTGTACTTAGGGCATTGTAGAATCAACAAAAGATTACAGCTTGACATGAACTGAAGTGTTCATTATTCAGAATGTTTTGCTCTTTCGTTTGGTGTATGACACGCAGGGTTTCGCTGAAAATTTTTCATGTCAGAAATTGTTTTGTTCTTATCAGAGTGATGGTTACTTTTGTACTTAGGGCATTGTAGAATCAAGAAAAGATTACAGCTTGACATGAACTGAAGTGTACATTATTCAGAATTTTTTGCTCTTTCTCGTGGTATATGACACGATAAGTTTCGCTAAAATATTGACGTGTCACGAATTCTTTAATGCCAAAAATGCATGGTTCAATGTTGTTAATTCGGCTGGAGCGGCCGTTGTTCAACATGGAACGTTGCAAATAATTCAGAATTTTTTGCTCTTTCGTTTTGTATATGACACGCTGGGTTTCGCTTAAAATTTTTCATGTTAGGAATTGTTTTGTTCTTATCAGAGTGATGGTTACTTTTGTACTTAGAGCAATTGTAGAATCAACAAAAGATTACAGCTTGACATGAACTGAAGTGTACATTATTCAGAATTTTTTGCTCTTTCTCGTGGTATATGACACGATAAGTTTCGCTAAAATATTGACGTGTCACAAATTCTTTAATGCCAAAAATGCATGGTTCAATGTTGTTAATTCGGCTGGAGCGGCCGTTGTTCAACATGGAACGTTGCAAATTATTCAGAATTTTTTGCTCTTTCGTTTGGTATATGACACGCTGGGTTTCGCTGAAAATTTTTCATGTTAGGAATTGTTTTGTTCTTATCAGAGTGATGGTTACTTTTGTACTTAGAGCAATTGTAGAATCAACAAAAGATTACAGCTTGACATGAACTGAAGTGTACATTATTCAGAATTTTTTGCTCTTTCTCGTGGTATATGACACGATAAGTTTCGCTAAAATATTGACGTGTCACGAATTCTTTAATGCCAAAAATGCATGGTTCAATGTTGTTAATTCGGCTGGAGCGGCCGTTGTTCAACATGGAACGTTGCAAATTATTCAGAATTTTTTGCTCTTTCGTTTGGTATATGACACGCTGGGTTTCGCTGAAAATTTTTCATGTCAGGAATTGTTTTGTTCTTATCAGAGTGATGGTTACTTTTGAACTTAGGGCATTGTAGAATCAACAAAAGATTACAGCTTGACATGAACTGAAGTGTACATTATTCAGAATTTTTTGCTCTTTCGTTTGGTATATGACACGCTGGGTTTCGCTGAAAATTTTTCATGTCAGGAATTGTTTTGTTCTTATCAGAGTGATGGTTACTTTTGTACTTAGGGCATTGTAGAATCAACAAAAGATTACAGCTTGACATGAACTGAAGTGTACATTATTCAGAATTTTTTGCTCTTTCGTTTGGTGTATGACACGCTGGGTTTCGCTGAAAATTTTTCATGTCAGGAATTGTTTTGTTCTTATCAGAGTGATGGTTACTTTTGTACTTAGGGCATTGTAGAATCAACAAAAGATTACAGCTTGACATGAACTGAAGTGTTCATTATTCAGAATGTTTTGCTCTTTCGTTTGGTGTATGACACGCAGGGTTTCGCTGAAAATTTTTCATGTCAGAAATTGTTTTGTTCTTATCAGAGTGATGGTTACTTTTGTACTTAGGGCATTGTAGAATCAACAAAAGATTACAGCTTGACATGAACTGAAGTGTACATTATTCAGAATTTTTTGCTCTTTCGTTTGGTGTATGACACGCTGGGTTTCGCTGAAAATTTTTCATGTCAGGAATTGTTTTGTTCTTATCAGAGTGATGGTTACTTTTGTACTTAGGGCATTGTAGAATCAACAAAAGATTACAGCTTGACATGAACTGAAGTGTTCATTATTCAGAATGTTTTGCTCTTTCGTTTGGTGTATGACACGCAGGGTTTCGCTGAAAATTTTTCATGTCAGAAATTGTTTTGTTCTTATCAGAGTGATGGTTACTTTTGTACTTAGGGCATTGTAGAATCAAGAAAAGATTACAGCTTGACATGAACTGAAGTGTACATTATTCAGAATTTTTTGCTCTTTCTCGTGGTATATGACACGATAAGTTTCGCTAAAATATTGACGTGTCACGAATTCTTTAATGCCAAAAATGCATGGTTCAATGTTGTTAATTCGGCTGGAGCGGCCGTTGTTCAACATGGAACGTTGCAAATAATTCAGAATTTTTTGCTCTTTCGTTTGGTATATGACACGCTGGGTTTCGCTGAAAATTTTTCATGTTAGGAATTGTTTTGTTCTTATCAGAGTGATGGTTACTTTTGTACTTAGAGCAATTGTAGAATCAACAAAAGATTACAGCTTGACATGAACTGAAGTGTACATTATTCAGAATTTTTTGCTCTTTCTCGTGGTATATGACACGATAAGTTTCGCTAAAATATTGACGTGTCACAAATTCTTTAATGCCAAAAATGCATGGTTCAATGTTGTTAATTCGGCTGGAGCGGCCGTTGTTCAACATGGAACGTTGCAAATTATTCAGAATTTTTTGCTCTTTCGTTTGGTATATGACACGCTGGGTTTCGCTGAAAATTTTTCATGTTAGGAATTGTTTTGTTCTTATCAGAGTGATGGTTACTTTTGTACTTAGAGCAATTGTAGAATCAACAAAAGATTACAGCTTGACATGAACTGAAGTGTACATTATTCAGAATTTTTTGCTCTTTCTCGTGGTATATGACACGATAAGTTTCGCTAAAATATTGACGTGTCACGAATTCTTTAATGCCAAAAATGCATGGTTCAATGTTGTTAATTCGGCTGGAGCGGCCGTTGTTCAACATGGAACGTTGCAAATTATTCAGAATTTTTTGCTCTTTCGTTTGGTATATGACACGCTGGGTTTCGCTGAAAATTTTTCATGTCAGGAATTGTTTTGTTCTTATCAGAGTGATGGTTACTTTTGAACTTAGGGCATTGTAGAATCAACAAAAGATTACAGCTTGACATGAACTGAAGTGTACATTATTCAGAATTTTTTGCTCTTTCGTTTGGTATATGACACGCTGGGTTTCGCTGAAAATTTTTCATGTCAGGAATTGTTTTGTTCTTATCAGAGTGATGGTTACTTTTGTACTTAGGGCATTGTAGAATCAACAAAAGATTACAGCTTGACATGAACTGAAGTGTACATTATTCAGAATTTTTTGCTCTTTCGTTTGGTGTATGACACGCTGGGTTTCGCTGAAAATTTTTCATGTCAGGAATTGTTTTGTTCTTATCAGAGTGATGGTTACTTTTGTACTTAGGGCATTGTAGAATCAACAAAAGATTACAGCTTGACATGAACTGAAGTGTTCATTATTCAGAATGTTTTGCTCTTTCGTTTGGTGTATGACACGCAGGGTTTCGCTGAAAATTTTTCATGTCAGAAATTGTTTTGTTCTTATCAGAGTGATGGTTACTTTTGTACTTAGGGCATTGTAGAATCAACAAAAGATTACAGCTTGACATGAACTGAAGTGTACATTATTCAGAATTTTTTGCTCTTTCGTTTGGTGTATGACACGCTGGGTTTCGCTGAAAATTTTTCATGTCAGGAATTGTTTTGTTCTTATCAGAGTGATGGTTACTTTTGTACTTAGGGCATTGTAGAATCAACAAAAGATTACAGCTTGACATGAACTGAAGTGTTCATTATTCAGAATGTTTTGCTCTTTCGTTTGGTGTATGACACGCAGGGTTTCGCTGAAAATTTTTCATGTCAGAAATTGTTTTGTTCTTATCAGAGTGATGGTTACTTTTGTACTTAGGGCATTGTAGAATCAAGAAAAGATTACAGCTTGACATGAACTGAAGTGTACATTATTCAGAATTTTTTGCTCTTTCTCGTGGTATATGACACGATAAGTTTCGCTAAAATATTGACGTGTCACGAATTCTTTAATGCCAAAAATGCATGGTTCAATGTTGTTAATTCGGCTGGAGCGGCCGTTGTTCAACATGGAACGTTGCAAATAATTCAGAATTTTTTGCTCTTTCGTTTGGTATATGACACGCTGGGTTTCGCTGAAAATTTTTCATGTTAGGAATTGTTTTGTTCTTATCAGAGTGATGGTTACTTTTGTACTTAGAGCAATTGTAGAATCAACAAAAGATTACAGCTTGACATGAACTGAAGTGTACATTATTCAGAATTTTTTGCTCTTTCTCGTGGTATATGACACGATAAGTTTCGCTAAAATATTGACGTGTCACAAATTCTTTAATGCCAAAAATGCATGGTTCAATGTTGTTAATTCGGCTGGAGCGGCCGTTGTTCAACATGGAACGTTGCAAATTATTCAGAATTTTTTGCTCTTTCGTTTGGTATATGACACGCTGGGTTTCGCTGAAAATTTTTCATGTTAGGAATTGTTTTGTTCTTATCAGAGTGATGGTTACTTTTGTACTTAGAGCATTGTAGAATCAACAAAAGATTACAGCTTGACATGAACTGAAGTGTACATTATTCAGTATTTTTTGCTCTTTCTCGTGGTATATGACACGATAAGTTTCGCTAAAATATTGACGTGTCACGAATTCTTTAATGCCAAAAATGCATGGTTCAATGTTGTTAATTCGGCTGGAGCGGCCGTTGTTCAACATGGAACGTTGCAAATTATTCAGAATTTTTTGCTCTTTCGTTTGGTATATGACACGCTGGGTTTCGCTGAAAATTTTCCATGTCAGGAATTGTTTTGTTCTTATCAGAGTGATGGTTACTTTTGTACTTAGAGCATTGTAGAATCAACAAAAGATTACAGCTTGACATGAACTGAAGTGTACATTATTCAGAATTTTTTGCTCTTTCGTTTGGTGTATGACACGCTGGGTTTCGCTGAAAATTTTTCATGTCAGGAATTGTTTTGTTCTTATCAGAGTGATGGTTACTTTTGTACTTAGGGCATTGTAGAATCAACAAAAGATTACAGCTTGACATGAACTGAAGTGTACATTATTCAGAATTTTTTGCTCTTTCGTTTGGTGTATGACACGCTGGGTTTCGCTGAAAATTTTTCATGTCAGGAATTGTTTTGTTCTTATCAGAGTGATGGTTACTTTTGTACTTAGGGCATTGTAGAATCAACAAAAGATTACAGCTTGACATGAACTGAAGTGTTCATTATTCAGAATGTTTTGCTCTTTCGTTTGGTGTATGACACGCAGGGTTTCGCTGAAAATTTTTCATGTCAGAAATTGTTTTGTTCTTATCAGAGTGATGGTTACTTTTGTACTTAGGGCATTGTAGAATCAAGAAAAGATTACAGCTTGACATGAACTGAAGTGTACATTATTCAGAATTTTTTGCTCTTTCTCGTGGTATATGACACGATAAGTTTCGCTAAAATATTGACGTGTCACGAATTCTTTAATGCCAAAAATGCATGGTTCAATGTTGTTAATTCGGCTGGAGCGGCCGTTGTTCAACATGGAACGTTGCAAATAATTCAGAATTTTTTGCTCTTTCGTTTGGTATATGACACGCTGGGTTTCGCTGAAAATTTTTCATGTTAGGAATTGTTTTGTTCTTATCAGAGTGATGGTTACTTTTGTACTTAGAGCAATTGTAGAATCAACAAAAGATTACAGCTTGACATGAACTGAAGTGTACATTATTCAGAATTTTTTGCTCTTTCTCGTGGTATATGACACGATAAGTTTCGCTAAAATATTGACGTGTCACAAATTCTTTAATGCCAAAAATGCATGGTTCAATGTTGTTAATTCGGCTGGAGCGGCCGTTGTTCAACATGGAACGTTGCAAATTATTCAGAATTTTTTGCTCTTTCGTTTGGTATATGACACGCTGGGTTTCGCTGAAAATTTTTCATGTTAGGAATTGTTTTGTTCTTATCAGAGTGATGGTTACTTTTGTACTTAGAGCAATTGTAGAATCAACAAAAGATTACAGCTTGACATGAACTGAAGTGTACATTATTCAGAATTTTTTGCTCTTTCTCGTGGTATATGACACGATAAGTTTCGCTAAAATATTGACGTGTCACGAATTCTTTAATGCCAAAAATGCATGGTTCAATGTTGTTAATTCGGCTGGAGCGGCCGTTGTTCAACATGGAACGTTGCAAATTATTCAGAATTTTTTGCTCTTTCGTTTGGTATATGACACGCTGGGTTTCGCTGAAAATTTTTCATGTCAGGAATTGTTTTGTTCTTATCAGAGTGATGGTTACTTTTGAACTTAGGGCATTGTAGAATCAACAAAAGATTACAGCTTGACATGAACTGAAGTGTACATTATTCAGAATTTTTTGCTCTTTCGTTTGGTATATGACACGCTGGGTTTCGCTGAAAATTTTTCATGTCAGGAATTGTTTTGTTCTTATCAGAGTGATGGTTACTTTTGTACTTAGGGCATTGTAGAATCAACAAAAGATTACAGCTTGACATGAACTGAAGTGTACATTATTCAGAATTTTTTGCTCTTTCGTTTGGTGTATGACACGCTGGGTTTCGCTGAAAATTTTTCATGTCAGGAATTGTTTTGTTCTTATCAGAGTGATGGTTACTTTTGTACTTAGGGCATTGTAGAATCAACAAAAGATTACAGCTTGACATGAACTGAAGTGTTCATTATTCAGAATGTTTTGCTCTTTCGTTTGGTGTATGACACGCAGGGTTTCGCTGAAAATTTTTCATGTCAGAAATTGTTTTGTTCTTATCAGAGTGATGGTTACTTTTGTACTTAGGGCATTGTAGAATCAACAAAAGATTACAGCTTGACATGAACTGAAGTGTACATTATTCAGAATTTTTTGCTCTTTCGTTTGGTGTATGACACGCTGGGTTTCGCTGAAAATTTTTCATGTCAGGAATTGTTTTGTTCTTATCAGAGTGATGGTTACTTTTGTACTTAGGGCATTGTAGAATCAAGAAAAGATTACAGCTTGACATGAACTGAAGTGTACATTATTCAGAATTTTTTGCTCTTTCTCGTGGTATATGACACGATAAGTTTCGCTAAAATATTGACGTGTCACGAATTCTTTAATGCCAAAAATGCATGGTTCAATGTTGTTAATTCGGCTGGAGCGGCCGTTGTTCAACATGGAACGTTGCAAATAATTCAGAATTTTTTGCTCTTTCGTTTGGTATATGACACGCTGGGTTTCGCTGAAAATTTTTCATGTTAGGAATTGTTTTGTTCTTATCAGAGTGATGGTTACTTTTGTACTTAGAGCAATTGTAGAATCAACAAAAGATTACAGCTTGACATGAACTGAAGTGTACATTATTCAGAATTTTTTGCTCTTTCTCGTGGTATATGACACGATAAGTTTCGCTAAAATATTGACGTGTCACAAATTCTTTAATGCCAAAAATGCATGGTTCAATGTTGTTAATTCGGCTGGAGCGGCCGTTGTTCAACATGGAACGTTGCAAATTATTCAGAATTTTTTGCTCTTTCGTTTGGTATATGACACGCTGGGTTTCGCTGAAAATTTTTCATGTTAGGAATTGTTTTGTTCTTATCAGAGTGATGGTTACTTTTGTACTTAGAGCATTGTAGAATCAACAAAAGATTACAGCTTGACATGAACTGAAGTGTACATTATTCAGAATTTTTTGCTCTTTCGTTTGGTGTATGACACGCTGGGTTTCGCTGAAAATTTTTCATGTCAGGAATTGTTTTGTTCTTATCAGAGTGATGGTTACTTTTGTTTACAGTTTAATCACATTTATCAAGAGTAGGCTCTGATGTGCATGGGGGGCCACTCCTGACTTCTTGCTTGTCTCAGGAAAGTAGGACCGGCGATTCGCATGAAGAGATCCTTCCATCTTACTGGTGGGCGTCCGCGTCCCCGTTTAGGTCCTCGAGGAGTCCAATCGATCACAGATCTGCTCCACTTTAAGTCTCGATCATTAGCAATCTTATGAACCCAAAGCCATTTCCTTTTCAAGCAACACGAACAACGTCCCTCACCTTTGTAATGTCACGCAGCCTGTCGCTCGAGATCCGATCCAACACAGTGACTCCAGCCATCCAACGCTCCATGCGTCTTTGTGCCACCGATAATCTTTCGATTTGTACTTTTGATAATCCCCAAGTTTCACAACCATATAAGAAAGCAGGCAAAATGCAACCATTGAATAAACGCCGCTTATGAGCCATGGGAATAGACCGATTTATTAGGAATGGCCGATGCTTGTGGAAAGACCCATATGCAGCCTGAATTCTTCTGGTTACCTCATAATCCTCCCTCCCATTGATTGATATTGCACTTCCCAAATAAACCACGCTTGATTTTACTTTTGTACTTAGGGCATTGTAGAATCAACAAAAGATTACAGCTTGACATGAACTGAAGTATACATTATTCAGAATTTTTTGCTCTTTCACGTGGTATATGACACGATAAGTTTCGCTAAAATATTGACGTGTCACGAATTCTTTAATGCCAAAAATGCATGGTTCAATGTTGTTAATTCGGCTGGAGCGGCCGTTGTTCAACATGGAACGTTGCAAATTATTCAGAATTTTTTGCTCTTTCGTTTGGTATATGACACGCTGGGTTTCGCTGAAAATTTTTCATGTCAGGAATTGTTTTGTTCTTATCAGAGTGATGGTTACTTTTGTACTTAGGGCATTGTAGAATCAACAAAAGATTACAGCTTGACATGAACTGAAGTGTACATTATTCAGAATTTTTTGCTCTTTCGTTTGGTGTATGACACGCTGGGTTTCGCTGAAAATTTTTCATGTCAGGAATTGTTTTGTTCTTATCAGAGTGATGGTTACTTTTGTACTTAGGGCATTGTAGAATCAACAAAAGATTACAGCTTGACATGAACTGAAGTGTTCATTATTCAGAATGTTTTGCTCTTTCGTTTGGTGTATGACACGCAGGGTTTCGCTGAAAATTTTTCATGTCAGAAATTGTTTTGTTCTTATCAGAGTGATGGTTACTTTTGTACTTAGGGCATTGTAGAATCAAGAAAAGATTACAGCTTGACATGAACTGAAGTGTACATTATTCAGAATTTTTTGCTCTTTCTCGTGGTATATGACACGATAAGTTTCGCTAAAATATTGACGTGTCACGAATTCTTTAATGCCAAAAATGCATGGTTCAATGTTGTTAATTCGGCTGGAGCGGCCGTTGTTCAACATGGAACGTTGCAAATAATTCAGAATTTTTTGCTCTTTCGTTTGGTATATGACACGCTGGGTTTCGCTGAAAATTTTTCATGTTAGGAATTGTTTTGTTCTTATCAGAGTGATGGTTACTTTTGTACTTAGAGCAATTGTAGAATCAACAAAAGATTACAGCTTGACATGAACTGAAGTGTACATTATTCAGAATTTTTTGCTCTTTCTCGTGGTATATGACACGATAAGTTTCGCTAAAATATTGACGTGTCACAAATTCTTTAATGCCAAAAATGCATGGTTCAATGTTGTTAATTCGGCTGGAGCGGCCGTTGTTCAACATGGAACGTTGCAAATTATTCAGAATTTTTTGCTCTTTCGTTTGGTATATGACACGCTGGGTTTCGCTGAAAATTTTTCATGTTAGGAATTGTTTTGTTCTTATCAGAGTGATGGTTACTTTTGTACTTAGAGCAATTGTAGAATCAACAAAAGATTACAGCTTGACATGAACTGAAGTGTACATTATTCAGAATTTTTTGCTCTTTCTCGTGGTATATGGCACGATAAGTTTCGCTAAAATATTGACGTGTCACGAATTCTTTAATGCCAAAAATGCATGGTTCAATGTTGTTAATTCGGCTGGAGCGGCCGTTGTTCAACATGGAACGTTGCAAATTATTCAGAATTTTTTGCTCTTTCGTTTGGTATATGACACGCTGGGTTTCGCTGAAAATTTTTCATGTCAGGAATTGTTTTGTTCTTATCAGAGTGATGGTTACTTTTGAACTTAGGGCATTGTAGAATCAACAAAAGATTACAGCTTGACATGAACTGAAGTGTACATTATTCAGAATTTTTTGCTCTTTCGTTTGGTATATGACACGCTGGGTTTCGCTGAAAATTTTTCATGTCAGGAATTGTTTTGTTCTTATCAGAGTGATGGTTACTTTTGTACTTAGGGCATTGTAGAATCAACAAAAGATTACAGCTTGACATGAACTGAAGTGTACATTATTCAGAATTTTTTGCTCTTTCGTTTGGTGTATGACACGCTGGGTTTCGCTGAAAATTTTTCATGTCAGGAATTGTTTTGTTCTTATCAGAGTGATGGTTACTTTTGTACTTAGGGCATTGTAGAATCAACAAAAGATTACAGCTTGACATGAACTGAAGTGTTCATTATTCAGAATGTTTTGCTCTTTCGTTTGGTGTATGACACGCAGGGTTTCGCTGAAAATTTTTCATGTCAGAAATTGTTTTGTTCTTATCAGAGTGATGGTTACTTTTGTACTTAGGGCATTGTAGAATCAAGAAAAGATTACAGCTTGACATGAACTGAAGTGTACATTATTCAGAATTTTTTGCTCTTTCTCGTGGTATATGACACGATAAGTTTCGCTAAAATATTGACGTGTCACGAATTCTTTAATGCCAAAAATGCATGGTTCAATGTTGTTAATTCGGCTGGAGCGGCCGTTGTTCAACATGGAACGTTGCAAATAATTCAGAATTTTTTGCTCTTTCGTTTGGTATATGACACGCTGGGTTTCGCTGAAAATTTTTCATGTTAGGAATTGTTTTGTTCTTATCAGAGTGATGGTTACTTTTGTACTTAGAGCAATTGTAGAATCAACAAAAGATTACAGCTTGACATGAACTGAAGTGTACATTATTCAGAATTTTTTGCTCTTTCTCGTGGTATATGACACGATAAGTTTCGCTAAAATATTGACGTGTCACAAATTCTTTAATGCCAAAAATGCATGGTTCAATGTTGTTAATTCGGCTGGAGCGGCCGTTGTTCAACATGGAACGTTGCAAATTATTCAGAATTTTTTGCTCTTTCGTTTGGTATATGACACGCTGGGTTTCGCTGAAAATTTTTCATGTTAGGAATTGTTTTGTTCTTATCAGAGTGATGGTTACTTTTGTACTTAGAGCAATTGTAGAATCAACAAAAGATTACAGCTTGACATGAACTGAAGTGTACATTATTCAGAATTTTTTGCTCTTTCTCGTGGTATATGACACGATAAGTTTCGCTAAAATATTGACGTGTCACGAATTCTTTAATGCCAAAAATGCATGGTTCAATGCTGTTAATTCGGCTGGAGCGGCCGTTGTTCAACATGGAACGTTGCAAATTATTCAGAATTTTTTGCTCTTTCGTTTGGTATATGACACGCTGGGTTTCGCTGAAAATTTTTCATGTCAGGAATTGTTTTGTTCTTATCAGAGTGATGGTTACTTTTGAACTTAGGGCATTGTAGAATCAACAAAAGATTACAGCTTGACATGAACTGAAGTGTACATTATTCAGAATTTTTTGCTCTTTCGTTTGGTGTATGACACGCTGGGTTTCGCTGAAAATTTTTCATGTCAGGAATTGTTTTGTTCTTATCAGAGTGATGGTTACTTTTGTACTTAGGGCATTGTAGAATCAACAAAAGATTACAGCTTGACATGAACTGAAGTGTTCATTATTCAGAATGTTTTGCTCTTTCGTTTGGTATATGACACGCTGGGTTTCGCTGAAAATTTTTCATGTCAGGAATTGTTTTGTTCTTATCAGAGTGATGGTTACTTTTGTACTTAGGGCATTGTAGAATCAACAAAAGATTACAGCTTGACATGAACTGAAGTGTACATTATTCAAAATGTTTTGCTCTTTCGTTTGGTGTATGACACGCTGGGTTTCGCTGAAAATTTTTCATGTCAGGAATTGTTTTGTTCTTATCAGAGTGATGGTTACTTTTGTACTTAGGGCATTGTAGAATCAACAAAAGATTACAGCTTGACATTCACTGAAGTGTACATTATTCAGAATTTTTTGCTCTTTCACGTGGTATATGACACGCTGGGTTTCGCTGAAAATTTTTCATGTCAGGAATTGTTTTGTTCTTATCAGAGTGATGGTTACTTTTGTACTTAGAGCATTGTAGAATCAACAAAAGATTACAGCTTGACATGAACTGAAGTGTACATTATTCAGAATTTTTTGCTCTTTCGTTTGGTGTATGACACGCTGGGTTTCGCTGAAAATTTTTCATGTCAGGAATTGTTTTGTTCTTATCAGAGTGATGGTTACTTTTGTACTTAGGGCATTGTAGAATCAACAAAAGATTACAGCTTGACATGAACTGAAGTGTACATTATTCAGAATGTTTTGCTCTTTCGTTTGGTGTATGACACGCTGGGTTTCGCTGAAAATTTTTCATGTCAGGAATTGTTTTGTTCTTATCAGAGTGATGGTTACTTTTGTACTTAGGGCATTGGGGGTTGCAATCCAGTAATTGCACCTATATCGTCGCTACTTCTTGTTTTAATATGTATTTTAATTGTTTATGAAAAAATCCCTCGTCTCTTTTCTCCAAGATGCGATAAATATATTATTATTGTAGAATCAACAAAAGATTACAGCTTGACATGAACTGAAGTGTACATTATTCAGAATTTTTTGCTCTTTCTCGTGGTATATGACACGATAAGTTTCGCTAAAATATTGACGTGTCACGAATTCTTTAATGCCAAAAATGCATGGTTCAATGTTGTTAATTCGGCTGGAGCGGCCGTTGTTCAACATGGAACGTTGCAAATTATTCAGAATTTTTTGCTCTTTCGTTTGGTATATGACACGCTGGGTTTCGCTGAAAATTTTTCATGTCAGGAATTGTTTTGTTCTTATCAGAGTGATGGTTACTTTTGAACTTAGGGCATTGTAGAATCAACAAAAGATTACAGCTTGACATGAACTGAAGTGTACATTATTCAGAATTTTTTGCTCTTTCGTTTGGTGTATGACACGCTGGGTTTCGCTGAAAATTTTTCATGTCAGGAATTGTTTTGTTCTTATCAGAGTGATGGTTACTTTTGTACTTAGGGCATTGTAGAATCAACAAAAGATTACAGCTTGACATGAACTGAAGTGTTCATTATTCAGAATGTTTTGCTCTTTCGTTTGGTATATGACACGCTGGGTTTCGTTGAAAATTTTTCATGTCAGGAATTGTTTTGTTCTTATCAGAGTGATGGTTACTTTTGTACTTAGGGCATTGTAGAATCAACAAAAGATTACAGCTTGACATGAACTGAAGTGTACATTATTCAGAATGTTTTGCTCTTTCGTTTGGTGTATGACACGCTGGGTTTCGCTGAAAATTTTTCATGTCAGGAATTGTTTTGTTCTTATCAGAGTGATGGTTACTTTTGTACTTAGGGCATTGTAGAATCAACAAAAGATTACAGCTTGACATGAACTGAAGTGTACATTATTCAGAATATTTTGCTCTTTCACGTGGTATATGACACGCTGGGTTTCGCTGCAAATTTTTCATGTCAGGAATTGTTTTGTTCTTATCAGAGTGATGGTTACTTTTGTACTTAGGGCATTGGGGGTTGCAATCCAGTAATTGCACCTATATCGTCGCTACTTCTTGTTTTAATATGTATTTTAATTGTTTATGAAAAAATCCCTCGTCTCTTTTCTCCAAGATGCGATAAATATATTATTATTGTAGAATCAACAAAAGATTACAGCTTGACATGAACTGAAGTGTACATTATTCAGAATTTTTTGCTCTTTCTCGTGGTATATGACACGATAAGTTTCGCTAAAATATTGACGTGTCACGAATTCTTTAATGCCAAAAATGCATGGTGCAATGTTGTTAATTCGGCTGGAGCGGCCGTTGTTCAACATGGAACGTTGCAAATTATTTAGAATTTTTTGCTCTTTCGTTTGGTATATGACACGCTGAGTTTCGCTGAAAATTTTCCATGTCAGGAATTGTTTTGTTCTTATCAGAGTGATGGTTACTTTTGTACTTAGAGCATTGTAGAATCAACAAAAGATTACAGCTTGACATGAACTGAAGTGTACATTATTCAGAATTTTTTGCTCTTTCGTTTGGTGTATGACACGCTGGGTTTCGCTGAAAATTTTTCATGTCAGGAATTGTTTTGTTCTTATCAGAGTGATGGTTACTTTTGTACTTAGGGCATTGTAGAATCAACAAAAGATTACAGCTTGACATGAACTGAAGTGTACATTATTCAGAATGTTTTGCTCTTTCGTTTAGTGTATGACACGCTGGGTTTCGCTGAAAATTTTTCATGTCAGGAATTGTTTTGTTCTTATCAGAGTGATGGTTACTTTTGTACTTAGGGCATTGGGGGTTGCAATCCAGTAATTGCACCTATATCGTCGCTACTTCTTGTTTTAATATGTATTTTAATTGTTTATGAAAAAATCCCTCGTCTCTTTTCTCCAAGATGCGATAAATATATTATTATTGTAGAATCAACAAAAGATTACAGCTTGACATGAACTGAAGTGTACATTATTCAGAATTTTTTGCTCTTTCTCGTGGTATATGACACGATAAGTTTCGCTAAAATATTGACGTGTCACGAATTCTTTAATGCCAAAAATGCATGGTTCAATGTTGTTAATTCGGCTGGAGCGGCCGTTGTTCAACATGGAACGTTGCAAATTATTCAGAATTTTTTGCTCTTTCGTTTGGTATATGACACGCTGAGTTTCGCTGAAAATTTTCCATGTCAGGAATTGTTTTGTTCTTATCAGAGTGATGGTTACTTTTGTACTTAGAGCATTGTAGAATCAACAAAAGATTACAGCTTGACATGAACTGAAGTGTACATTATTCGGAATTTTTTGCTCTTTCGTTTGGTGTATGACACGCTGGGTTTCGCTGAAAATTTTTCATGTCAGGAATTGTTTTGTTCTTATCAGAGTGATGGTTACTTTTGTACTTAGGGCATTGTAGAATCAACAAAAGATTACAGCTTGACATGAACTGAAGTGTACATTATTCAGATTTTTTTGCTCTTTCACGTGGTATATGACACGATAAGTTTCGCTAAAATATTGACGTGTCACGAATTCTTTAATGCCAAAAATGCATGGTTCAATGTTGTTAATTCGGCTGGAGCGGCCGTTGTTCAACATGGAACGTTGCAAATTATTCAGAATTTTTTGCTCTTTCGTTTGGTATATGACACGCTGGGTTTCGCTGAAAATTTTTCATGTCAGGAATTGTTTTGTTCTTATCAGAGTGATGGTTACTTTTGTACTTAGGGCATTGTAGAATCAACAAAAGATTACAGCTTGACATGAACTGAAGTGTACATTATTCAGAATGTTTTGCTCTTTCGTTTGGTGTATGACACGCTGGGTTTCGCTGAAAATTTTTCATGTCAGGAATTGTTTTGTTCTTACCAGAGTGATGGTTACTTTTGTACTTAGGGCATTGTAGAATCAACAAAAGATTACAGCTTGACATGAACTGAAGTGTACATTATTCAGAATTTTTTGCTCTTTCTCGTGGTATATGACACGATAAGTTTCGCTAAAATATTGACGTGTCACGAATTCTTTAATGCCAAAAATGCATGGTTCAAAGGTGTTAATTCGGCTGGAGCGGCCGTTGTTCAACATGGAACGTTGCAAATTATTCAGAATTTTTTGCTCTTTCGTTTGGTGTATGACACGCTGGGTTTCGCTGAAAATTTTCCATGTCAGGAATTGTTTTGTTCTTATCAGAGTGATGGTTACTTTTGTTTACAGTTTAATCACATTTATCAAGAGTAGGCTCTGATGTGCATGGGGGGCCACTCCTGACTTCTTGCTTGTCTCAGGAAAGTAGGACCGGCGATTCGCATGAAGAGATCCTTCCATCTTACTGGTGGGCGTCCGCGTCCCCGTTTAGGTCCTCGAGGAGTCCAATCGATCACAGATCTGCTCCACTTTAAGTCTCGATCATTAGCAATCTTATGAACCCAAAGCCATTTCCTTTTCAATGCAACACGAACAACGTCCCTCACCTTTGTAATGTCACGCAGCCTGTCGCTCGAGATCCGATCCAACACAGTGACTCCAGCCATCCAACGCTCCATGCGTCTTTGTGCCACCGATAATCTTTCGATTTGTACTTTTGATAATCCCCAAGTTTCACAACCATATAAGAAAGCAGGCAAAATGCAACCATTGAATAAACGCCGCTTATGAGCCATGGGAATAGACCGATTTATTAGGAATGGCCGATGCTTGTGGAAAGACCCATATGCAACCTGAATTCTTCTGGTTACCTCACAATCCTCCCTCCCATTGATTGATATTGCACTTCCCAAATAAACCACGCTTGATTTTACTTTTGTACTTAGGGCATTGTAGAATCAACAAAAGATTACAGCTTGACATGAACTGAAGTATACATTATTCAGAATTTTTTGCTCTTTCACGTGGTATATGACACGATAAGTTTCGCGAAAATATTGACGTGTCACGAATTCTTTAATGCCAAAAATGCATGGTTCAATGTTGTTAATTCGGCTGGAGCGGCCGTTGTTCAACATGGAACGTTGCAAATTATTCAGAATTTTTTGCTCTTTCGTTTGGTATATGACACGCTGGGTTTCGCTGAAAATTTTTTATGTCAGGAATTGTTTTGTTCTTATCAGAGTGATGGTTACTTTTGTACTTAGGGCATTGTAGAATCAACAAAAGATTACAGCTTGACATGAACTGAAGTGTACATTATTCAGAATTTTTTGCTCTTTCGTTTGGTGTATGACACGCTGGGTTTTGCTGAAAATTTTTCATGTCAGGGGTGGTATTCTTTCGTCAATTTCGGCACATGCCGAAATATTTTTCGGCATTCCGAAATAAATTTCGCGCACACGTTGAGAGATAGAGCGGTCTGCCGAAAATTAGAGAGGCCTTCCGAATGCCGAAATATTCGGTAATGATTTAGACATCGTAAGAGAAAAATTCGGCGCACTTTTTCGAAAGCCTAAATATTTGAGAGGAGAACAAAGGGATTTCGGCATGACATCGTTTTCATTTTTGCTATTTGTCCTTTTCTTGAGCGGCGTCTCAGCAGCACGACCAACCGACCAGTGAATAGCAGAACGGGTGAAATGATGAATTAGAGACAATATTCCTAGGTACTAGGAATAGAAACGATAGAGAATGAAATGAAGCATCATAGTCTAGTGGTTGATTGATAATTTGTCATGAGGAAGGTCGGTGGTGCATTCTCCTCTCAAACATGCGTCTTTTGCGAGATTCTGTTGATAATTTTCGGCTATAGCCGTGAAATATTTCGGCAAGCCGCGAAATATTTCGGCACGCCGAAAATTTCGGCGTTGCCGAAATTGACGAAAGAATACCACCCCAGGAATTGTTTTGTTCTTATCAGAGTGATGGTTACTTTTGTACTTAGGGCATTGTAGAATCAACAAAAGATTACAGCTTGACATGAACTGAAGTGTTCATTATTCAGAATGTTTTGCTCTTTCGTTTGGTGTATGACACGCAGGGTTTCGCTGAAAATTTTTCATGTCAGGAATTGTTTTGTTCTTATCAGAGTGATGGTTACTTTTGTACTTAGGGCATTGTAGAATCAACAAAAGATTACAGCTTGACATGAACTGAAGTATACATTATTCAGAATTTTTTGCTCTTTCACGTGGTATATGACACGATAAGTTTCGCGAAAATATTGACGTGTCACGAATTCTTTAATGCCAAAAATGCATGGTTCAATGTTGTTAATTCGGCTGGAGCGGCCGTTGTTGAACATGGAACGTTGCAAATTATTCAGAATTTTTTGCTCTTTCGTTTGGTATATGACACGCTGGGTTTCGCTGAAAATTTTTCATGTTAGGAATTGTTTTGTTCTTATCAGAGTGATGGTTACTTTTGTACTTAGGGCATTGTAGAATCAACAAAAGATTACAGCTTGACATGAACTGAAGTGTACATTATTCAGAATTTTTTGCTCTTTCGTTTGGTGTATGACACGCTGGGTTTCGCTGAAAATTTTTCATGTCAGGAATTGTTTTGTTCTTATCAGAGTGATGGTTACTTTTGTACTTAGGGCATTGTAGAATCAACAAAAGATTACAGCTTGACATGAACTGAAGTGTACATTATTCAGAATTTTTTGCTCTTTCGTTTGGTATATGACACGCTGGGTTTCGCTGAAAATTTTTCATGTCAGGAATTGTTTTGTTTTTATCAGAGTGATGGTTACTTTTGTTTACAGTTTAATCACATTTATCAAGAGTAGGCTCTGATGTGCATGGGGGGCCACTCCTGACTTCTTGCTTGTCTCAGGAAAGTAGGACCGGCGATTCGCATGAAGAGATCCTTCCATCTTACTGGTGGGCGTCCGCGTCCCCGTTTAGGTCCTCGAGGAGTCCAATCGATCACAGATCTGCTCCACTTTAAGTCTCGATCATTAGCAATCTTATGAACCCAAAGCCATTTCCTTTTCAATGCAACACGAACAACGTCCCTCACCTTTGTAATGTCACGCAGCCTGTCGCTCGAGATCCGATCCAACACAGTGACTCCAGCCATCCAACGCTCCATGCGTCTTTGTGCCACCGATAATCTTTCGATTTGTACTTTTGATAATCCCCAAGTTTCACAACCATATAAGAAAGCAGGCAAAATGCAACCATTGAATAAACGCCGCTTATGAGCCATGGGAATAGACCGATTTATTAGGAATGGCCGATGCTTGTGGAAAGACCCATATGCAACCTGAATTCTTCTGGTTACCTCACAATCCTCCCTCCCATTGATTGATATTGCACTTCCCAAATAAACCACGCTTGATTTTACTTTTGTACTTAGGGCATTGTAGAATCAACAAAAGATTACAGCTTGACATGAACTGAAGTATACATTATTCAGAATTTTTTGCTCTTTCACGTGGTATATGACACGATAAGTTTCGCGAAAATATTGACGTGTCACGAATTCTTTAATGCCAAAAATGCATGGTTCAATGTTGTTAATTCGGCTGGAGCGGCCGTTGTTCAACATGGAACGTTGCAAATTATTCAGAATTTTTTGCTCTTTCGTTTGGTATATGACACGCTGGGTTTCGCTGAAAATTTTTTATGTCAGGAATTGTTTTGTTCTTATCAGAGTGATGGTTACTTTTGTACTTAGGGCATTGTAGAATCAACAAAAGATTACAGCTTGACATGAACTGAAGTGTACATTATTCAGAATTTTTTGCTCTTTCGTTTGGTGTATGACACGCTGGGTTTTGCTGAAAATTTTTCATGTCAGGGGTGGTATTCTTTCGTCAATTTCGGCACATGCCGAAATATTTTTCGGCATTCCGAAATAAATTTCGCGCACACGTTGAGAGATAGAGCGGTCTGCCGAAAATTAGAGAGGCCTTCCGAATGCCGAAATATTCGGTAATGATTTAGACATCGTAAGAGAAAAATTCGGCGCACTTTTTCGAAAGCCTAAATATTTGAGAGGAGAACAAAGGGATTTCGGCATGACATCGTTTTCATTTTTGCTATTTGTCCTTTTCTTGAGCGGCGTCTCAGCAGCACGACCAACCGACCAGTGAATAGCAGAACGGGTGAAATGATGAATTAGAGACAATATTCCTAGGTACTAGGAATAGAAACGATAGAGAATGAAATGAAGCATCATAGTCTAGTGGTTGATTGATAATTTGTCATGAGGAAGGTCGGTGGTACATTCTCCTCTCAAACATGCGTCTTTTGCGAGATTCTGTTGATAATTTTCGGCTATAGCCGTGAAATATTTCGGCAAGCCGCGAAATATTTCGGCACGCCGAAAATTTCGGCGTTGCCGAAATTGACGAAAGAATACCACCCCAGGAATTGTTTTGTTCTTATCAGAGTGATGGTTACTTTTGTACTTAGGGCATTGTAGAATCAACAAAAGATTACAGCTTGACATGAACTGAAGTGTTCATTATTCAGAATGTTTTGCTCTTTCGTTTGGTGTATGACACGCAGGGTTTCGCTGAAAATTTTTCATGTCAGGAATTGTTTTGTTCTTATCAGAGTGATGGTTACTTTTGTACTTAGGGCATTGTAGAATCAACAAAAGATTACAGCTTGACATGAACTGAAGTGTACATTATTCAGAATTTTTTGCTCTTTCTCGTGGTATATGACAAGATAAGTTTCGCTAAAATATTGACGTGTCACGAATTCTTTAATGCCAAAAATGCATGGTTCAATGTTGTTAATTCGGCTGGAGCGGCCGTTGTTGAACATGGAACGTTGCAAATTATTCAGAATTTTTTGCTCTTTCGTTTGGTATATGACACGCTGGGTTTCGCTGAAAATTTTTCATGTTAGGAATTGTTTTGTTCTTATCAGAGTGATGGTTACTTTTGTACTTAGGGCATTGTAGAATCAACAAAAGATTACAGCTTGACATGAACTGAAGTGTACATTATTCAGAATTTTTTGCTCTTTCGTTTGGTGTATGACACGCTGGGTTTCGCTGAAAATTTTTCATGTCAGGAATTGTTTTGTTCTTATCAGAGTGATGGTTACTTTTGTACTTAGGGCATTGTAGAATCAACAAAAGATTACAGCTTGACATGAACTGAAGTGTACATTATTCAGAATTTTTTGCTCTTTCTCGTGGTATATGACACGATAAGTTTCGCTAAAATATTGACGTGTCACGAATTCTTTAATGCCAAAAATGCATGGTTCAATGTTGTTAATTTGGCTGGAGCGGCCGTTGTTCAACATGGAACGTTGCAAATTATTCAGAATTTTTTGCTCTTTCGTTTGGTATATGACACGCTGGGTTTCGCTGAAAATTTTTCATGTCAGGAATTGTTTTGTTCTTATCAGAGTGATGGTTACTTTTGTACTTAGGGCATTGTAGAATCAAAAAAAGATTACAGCTTGACATGAACTGAAGTGTACATTATTCAGAATTTTTTGCTCTTTCTCGTGGTATATGACATGATAAGTTTCGCTAAAATATTGACGTGTCACGAATTCTTTAATGCCAAAAATGCATGGTTCAATGTTGTTAATTCGGCTGGAGCGGCCGTTGTTCAACATGGAACGTTGCAAATTATTCAGAATTTTTGCTCTTTCGTTTGGTATATGACACGCTGGGTTTCGCTGAAAATTTTTCATGTCAGGAATTGTTTTGTTCTTATCAGAGTGATGGTTACTTTTGTACTTAGGGCATTGTAGAATCAACAAAAGATTACAGCTTGACATGAACTGAAGTGTACATTATTCAGAATTTCTTGCTCTTTCTCGTGGTATATGACACGATAAGTTTCGCAAAAATATTGACGTGTCACGAATTCTTTAATGCCAAAAAAGCATGGTTCAATGTTGTTAATTCGGCTGGAGCGGCCGTTGTTCAACATGGAACGTTGCAAATTATTCAGAATTTTTTGCTCTCTCGTTTGGTATATGACACGCTGGGTTTCGCTGAAAATTTTTCATGTCAGGAATTGTTTTGTTCTTATCAGAGTGATGGTTACTTTTGTACTTAGGGCATTGTAGAATCAACAAAAGATTACAGCTTGACATGAACTGAAGTGTACATTATTCAGAATTTTTTGCTCTTTCTCGTGGTATATGACAAGATAAGTTTCGCTAAAATATTGACGTGTCACGAATTCTTTAATGCCAAAAATGCATGGTTCAATGTTGTTAATTCGGCTGGAGCGGCCGTTGTTGAACATGGAACGTTGCAAATTATTCAGAATTTTTTGCTCTTTCGTTTGGTATATGACACGCTGGGTTTCGCTGAAAATTTTTCATGTTAGGAATTGTTTTGTTCTTATCAGAGTGATGGTTACTTTTGTACTTAGGGCATTGTAGAATCAACAAAAGATTACAGCTTGACATGAACTGAAGTGTACATTATTCAGAATTTTTTGCTCTTTCGTTTGGTGTATGACACGCTGGGTTTCGCTGAAAATTTTTCATGTCAGGAATTGTTTTGTTCTTATCAGAGTGATGGTTACTTTTGTACTTAGGGCATTGTAGAATCAACAAAAGATTACAGCTTGACATGAACTGAAGTGTACATTATTCAGAATTTTTTGCTCTTTCTCGTGGTATATGACACGATAAGTTTCGCTAAAATATTGACGTGTCACGAATTCTTTAATGCCAAAAATGCATGGTTCAATGTTGTTAATTTGGCTGGAGCGGCCGTTGTTCAACATGGAACGTTGCAAATTATTCAGAATTTTTTGCTCTTTCGTTTGGTATATGACACGCTGGGTTTCGCTGAAAATTTTTCATGTCAGGAATTGTTTTGTTCTTATCAGAGTGATGGTTACTTTTGTACTTAGGGCATTGTAGAATCAAAAAAAGATTACAGCTTGACATGAACTGAAGTGTACATTATTCAGAATTTTTTGCTCTTTCTCGTGGTATATGACATGATAAGTTTCGCTAAAATATTGACGTGTCACGAATTCTTTAATGCCAAAAATGCATGGTTCAATGTTGTTAATTCGGCTGGAGCGGCCGTTGTTCAACATGGAACGTTGCAAATTATTCAGAATTTTTGCTCTTTCGTTTGGTATATGACACGCTGGGTTTCGCTGAAAATTTTTCATGTCAGGAATTGTTTTGTTCTTATCAGAGTGATGGTTACTTTTGTACTTAGGGCATTGTAGAATCAACAAAAGATTACAGCTTGACATGAACTGAAGTGTACATTATTCAGAATTTCTTGCTCTTTCTCGTGGTATATGACACGATAAGTTTCGCAAAAATATTGACGTGTCACGAATTCTTTAATGCCAAAAAAGCATGGTTCAATGTTGTTAATTCGGCTGGAGCGGCCGTTGTTCAACATGGAACGTTGCAAATTATTCAGAATTTTTTGCTCTCTCGTTTGGTATATGACACGCTGGGTTTCGCTGAAAATTTTTCATGTCAGGAATTGTTTTGTTCTTATCAGAGTGATGGTTACTTTTGTACTTAGGGCATTGTAGAATCAACAAAAGATTACAGCTTGACATGAACTGAAGTGTACATTATTCAGAATTTTTTGCTCTTTCTCGTGGTATATGACACGATAAGTTTCGCTAAAATATTGACGTGTCACGAATTCTTTAATGCCAAAAATGCATGGTGCAATGTTGTTAATTCGGCTGGATAATGTACACTTCAGTTCATGTCAAGCTGTAATCTTTTGTTGATTCTACAATGCCCTAAGTACAAAAGTAACCATCACTCTGATAAGAACAAAACAATTCCTGACATGAAAAATTTTCAGCGAAACCCTGCGTGTCATACACCAAACGAAAGAGCAAAACATTCTGAATAATGAACACTTCAGTTCATGTCAAGCTGTAATCTTTTGTTGATTCTACAATGCCCTAAGTACAAAAGTAACCATCACTCTGATAAGAACAAAACAATTCCTGGGGTGGTATTCTTTCGTCAATTTCGGCAACGCCGAAATTTTCGGCGTGCCGAAATATTTCGCGGCTTGCCGAAATATTTCACGGCTATAGCCGAAAATTATCAACAGAATCTCGCAAAAGACGCATGTTTGAGAGGAGAATGTACCACCGACCTTCCTCATGACAAATTATCAATCAACCACTAGACTATGATGCTTCATTTCATTCTCTATCGTTTCTATTCCTAGTACCTAGGAATATTGTCTCTAATTCATCATTTCACCCGTTCTGCTATTCACTGGTCGGTTGGTCGTGCTGCTGAGACGCCGCTCAAGAAAAGGACAAATAGCAAAAATGAAAACGATGTCATGCCGAAATCCCTTTGTTCTCCTCTCAAATATTTAGGCTTTCGAAAAAGTGCGCCGAATTTTTCTCTTACGATGTCTAAATCATTTTGCCGAATATTTCGGCATTCGGAAGGCCTCTCTAATTTTCGGCAGACCGCTCTATCTCTCAACGTGTGCGCGAAATTTATTTCGGAATGCCGAAAAATATTTCGGCATGTGCCGAAATTGACGAAAGAATACCACCCCTGACATGAAAAATTTTCAGCAAAACCCAGCGTGTCATACACCAAACGAAAGAGCAAAAAATTCTGAATAATGTACACTTCAGTTCATGTCAAGCTGTAATCTTTTGTTGATTCTACAATGCCCTAAGTACAAAAGTAACCATCACTCTGATAAGAACAAAACAATTCCTGACATGGAAAATTTTCAGCGAAACCCAGCGTGTCATATACCAAACGAAAGAGCAAAAAATTCTGAATAATTTGCAACGTTCCATGTTGAACAACGGCCGCTCCAGCCGAATTAACAACATTGAACCATGCATTTTTGGCATTAAAGAATTCGTGACACGTCAATATTTTAGCGAAACTTATCGAGTCATATACCACGAGAAAGAGCAAAAAATTCTGAATAATGCACACTTCAGATCATGTCAAGCTGTAATCTTTTGTTGATTCTACAATGCCCTAAGTACAAAAGTAACCATCACTCTGATAAGAACAAAACAATTCCTGACATAAAAAATTTTCAGCGAAACCCAGCGTGTCATACACCAAACGAAAGAGCAAAAAATTCTGAATAATGTACACTTCAGTTCATGTCAAGCTGTAATCTTTTGTTGATTCTACAATGCCCTAAGTACAAAAGTAACCATCACTCTGATAAGAACAAAACAATTCCTGACATGAAAAATTTTCAGCGAAACCCAGCGTGTCATACACCAAACGAAAGAGCAAAAAATTCTGAATAATGTACACTTCAGTTCATGTCAAGCTGTAATCTTTTGTTGATTCTACAATGCCCTAAGTACAAAAGTAACCATCACTCTGATAAGAACAAAACAATTCCTGACATGAAAAATTTTCAGCGAAACCCTGCGTGTCATACACCAAACGAAAGAGCAAAACATTCTGAATAATGAACACTTCAGTTCATGTCAAGCTGTAATCTTTTGTTGATTCTACAATGCCCTAAGTACAAAAGTAACCATCACTCTGATAAGAACAAAACAATTCCTGGGGTGGTATTCTTTCGTCAATTTCGGCAACGCCGAAATTTTCGGCGTGCCGAAATATTTCGCGGCTTGCCGAAATATTTCACGGCTATAGCCGAAAATTATCAACAGAATCTCGCAAAAGACGCATGTTTGAGAGGAGAATGTACCACCGACCTTCCTCATGACAAATTATCAATCAACCACTAGACTATGATGCTTCATTTCATTCTCTATCGTTTCTATTCCTAGTACCTAGGAATATTGTCTCTAATTCATCATTTCACCCGTTCTGCTATTCACTGGTCGGTTGGTCGTGCTGCTGAGACGCCGCTCAAGAAAAGGACAAATAGCAAAAATGAAAACGATGTCATGCCGAAATCCCTTTGTTCTCCTCTCAAATATTTAGGCTTTCGAAAAAGTGCGCCGAATTTTTCTCTTACGATGTCTAAATCATTTTGCCGAATATTTCGGCATTCGGAAGGCCTCTCTAATTTTCGGCAGACCGCTCTATCTCTCAACGTGTGCGCGAAATTTATTTCGGAATGCCGAAAAATATTTCGGCATGTGCCGAAATTGACGAAAGAATACCACCCCTGACATGAAAAATTTTCAGCAAAACCCAGCGTGTCATACACCAAACGAAAGAGCAAAAAATTCTGAATAATGTACACTTCAGTTCATGTCAAGCTGTAATCTTTTGTTGATTCTACAATGCCCTAAGTACAAAAGTAACCATCACTCTGATAAGAACAAAACAATCCCTGACATAAAAAAATTTCAGCGAAACCCAGCGTGTCATATACCAAACGAAAGAGCAAAAAATTCTGAATAATTTGCAACGTTCCATGTTGAACAACGGCCGCTCCAGCCGAATTAACAACATTGAACCATGCATTTTTGGCATTAAAGAATTCGTGACACGTCAATATTTTCGCGAAACTTATCGTGTCATATACCACGTGAAAGAGCAAAAAATTCTGAATAATGTATACTTCAGTTCATGTCAAGCTGTAATCTTTTGTTGATTCTACAATGCCCTAAGTACAAAAGTAAAATCAAGCGTGGTTTATTTGGGAAGTGCAATATCAATCAATGGGAGGGAGGATTGTGAGGTAACCAGAAGAATTCAGGTTGCATATGGGTCTTTCCACAAGCATCGGCCATTCCTAATAAATCGGTCTATTCCCATGGCTCATAAGCGGCGTTTATTCAATGGTTGCATTTTGCCTGCTTTCTTATATGGTTGTGAAACTTGGGGATTATCAAAAGTACAAATCGAAAGATTATCGGTGGCACAAAGACGCATGGAGCGTTGGATGGCTGGAGTCACTGTGTTGGATCGGATCTCGAGCGACAGGCTGCGTGACATTACAAAGGTGAGGGACGTTGTTCGTGTTGCATTGAAAAGGAAATGGCTTTGGGTTCATAAGATTGCTAATGATCGAGACTTAAAGTGGAGCAGATCTGTGATCGATTGGACTCCTCGAGGACCTAAACGGGGACGCGGACGCCCACCAGTAAGATGGAAGGATCTCTTCATGCGAATCGCCGGTCCTACTTTCCTGAGACAAGCAAGAAGTCAGGAGTGGCCCCCCATGCACATCAGAGCCTACTCTTGATAAATGTGATTAAACTGTAAACAAAAGTAACCATCACTCTGATAAGAACAAAACAATTCCTGACATGAAAAATTTTCAGCGAAACCCAGCGTGTCATACACCAAACGAAAGAGCAAAAAATTCTGAATAATGTACACTTCAGTTCATGTCAAGCTGTAATCTTTTGTTGATTCTACAATGCTCTAAGTACAAAAGTAACCATCACTCTGATAAGAACAAAACAATTCCTGACATGAAAAATTTTCAGCGAAACCCAGCGTGTCATACACCAAACGAAAGAGCAAAAAATTCTGAATAATGTACACTTCAGTTCATGTTAAGCTGTAATCTTTTGTTGATTCTACAATGCTCTAAGTACAAAAGTAACCATCACTCTGATAAGAACAAAACAATTCCTGACATGGAAAATTTTCAGCGAAACCCAGCGTGTCATACACCAAACGAAAGAGCAAAAAATTCTGAATAATTTGCAACGTTCCATGTTGAACAACGGCCGCTCCAGCCGAATTAACACCTTTGAACCATGCATTTTTGGCATTAAAGAATTCGTGACACGTCAATATTTTAGCGAAACTTATCGTGTCATATACCACGAGAAAGAGCAAAAAATTCTGAATAATGTACACTTCAGTTCATGTCAAGCTGTAATCTTTTGTTGATTCTACAATGCCCTAAGTACAAAAGTAACCATCACTCTGGTAAGAACAAAACAATTCCTGACATGAAAAATTTTCAGCGAAACCCAGCGTGTCATACACCAAACGAAAGAGCAAAACATTCTGAATAATGTACACTTCAGTTCATGTCAAGCTGTAATCTTTTGTTGATTCTACAATGCCCTAAGTACAAAAGTAACCATCACTCTGGTAAGAACAAAACAATTCCTGACATGAAAAATTTTCAGCGAAACCCAGCGTGTCATATACCAAACGAAAGAGCAAAACATTCTGAATAATGAACACTTCAGTTCATGTCAAGCTGTAATCTTTTGTTGATTCTACAATGCCCTAAGTACAAAAGTAACCATCACTCTGATAAGAACAAAACAATTCCTGACATGAAAAATTTTCAGCGAAACCCAGCGTGTCATACACCAAACGAAAGAGCAAAAAATTCCGAATAATGTACACTTCAGTTCATGTCAAGCTGTAATCTTTTGTTGATTCTACAATGCTCTAAGTACAAAAGTAACCATCACTCTGATAAGAACAAAACAATTCCTGACATGGAAAATTTTCAGCGAAACTCAGCGTGTCATATACCAAACGAAAGAGCAAAAAATTCTGAATAATTTGCAACGTTCCATGTTGAACAACGGCCGCTCCAGCCGAATTAACAACATTGAACCATGCATTTTTGGCATTAAAGAATTCGTGACACGTCAATATTTTAGCGAAACTTATCGTGTCATATACCACGAGAAAGAGCAAAAAATTCTGAATAATGTACACTTCAGTTCATGTCAAGCTGTAATCTTTTGTTGATTCTACAATAATAATATATTTATCGCATCTTGGAAAAAAGAGACGAGGGATTTTTTCATAAACAATTAAAATACATATTAAAACAAGAAGTAGCGACGATATAGGTGCAATTACTGGATTGCAACCCCCAATGCCCTAAGTACAAAAGTAACCATCACTCTGATAAGAACAAAACAATTCCTGACATGAAAAATTTTCAGCGAAACCCAGCGTGTCATATACCAAACGAAAGAGCAAAACATTCTGAATAATGAACACTTCAGTTCATGTCAAGCTGTAATCTTTTGTTGATTCTACAATGCCCTAAGTACAAAAGTAACCATCACTCTGATAAGAACAAAACAATTCCTGACATGAAAAATTTTCAGCGAAACCCAGCGTGTCATACACCAAACGAAAGAGCAAAAAATTCTGAATAATGTACACTTCAGTTCATGTCAAGCTGTAATCTTTTGTTGATTCTACAATGCCCTAAGTTCAAAAGTAACCATCACTCTGATAAGAACAAAACAATTCCTGACATGAAAAATTTTCAGCGAAACCCAGCGTGTCATATACCAAACGAAAGAGCAAAAAATTCTGAATAATTTGCAACGTTCCATGTTGAACAACGGCCGCTCCAGCCGAATTAACAACATTGATCCATGCATTTTTGGCATTAAAGAATTCGTGACACGTCAATATTTTAGCGAAACATATCGTGTCATATACCACGAGAAAGAGCAAAAAATTCTGAATAATGTACACTTCAGTTCATGTCAAGCTGTAATCTTTTGTTGATTCTACAATAATAATATATTTATCGCATCTTGGAGAAAAGAGACGAGGGATTTTTTCATAAACAATTAAAATACATATTAAAACAAGAAGTAGCGACGATATAGGTGCAATTACTGGATTGCAACCCCCAATGCCCTAAGTACAAAAGTAACCATCACTCTGATAAGAACAAAACAATTCCTGACATGAAAAATTTTCAGCGAAACCCAGCGTGTCATACACCAAACGAAAGAGCAAAACATTCTGAATAATGTACACTTCAGTTCATGTCAAGCTGTAATCTTTTGTTGATTCTACAATGCCCTAAGTACAAAAGTAACCATCACTCTGATAAGAACAAAACAATTCCTGACATGAAAAATTTTCAGCGAAACCCAGCGTGTCATACACCAAACGAAAGAGCAAAAAATTCTGAATAATGTACACTTCAGTTCATGTCAAGCTGTAATCTTTTGTTGATTCTACAATGCTCTAAGTACAAAAGTAACCATCACTCTGATAAGAACAAAACAATTCCTGACATGAAAAATTTTCAGCGAAACCCAGCGTGTCATATACCACGTGAAAGAGCAAAAAATTCTGAATAATGTACACTTCAGTGAATGTCAAGCTGTAATCTTTTGTTGATTCTACAATGCCCTAAGTACAAAAGTAACCATCACTCTGATAAGAACAAAACAATTCCTGACATGAAAAATTTTCAGCGAAACCCAGCGTGTCATACACCAAACGAAAGAGCAAAACATTTTGAATAATGTACACTTCAGTTCATGTCAAGCTGTAATCTTTTGTTGATTCTACAATGCCCTAAGTTCAAAAGTAACCATCACTCTGATAAGAACAAAACAATTCCTGACATGAAAAATTTTCAGCGAAACCCAGCGTGTCATATACCAAACGAAAGAGCAAAAAATTCTGAATAATTTGCAACGTTCCATGTTGAACAACGGCCGCTCCAGCCGAATTAACAACATTGAACCATGCATTTTTGGCATTAAAGAATTCGTGACACGTCAATATTTTAGCGAAACTTATCGTGCCATATACCACGTGAAAGAGCAAAAAAATCTGAATAATGTACACTTCAGTTCATGTCAAGCTGTAATCTTTTGTTGATTCTACAATGCCCTAAGTACAAAAGTAACCATCACTCTGATAAGAACAAAACAATTCCTGACATGAAAAATTTTCAGCGAAACCCAGCGTGTCATACACTAAACGAAAGAGCAAAAAATTCTGAATAATGTACACTTCAGTTCATGTCAAGCTGTAATCTTTTGTTGATTCTACAATGCTCTAAGTACAAAAGTAACCATCACTCTGATAAGAACAAAACAATTCCTGACATGGAAAATTTTCAGCGAAACTCAGCGTGTCATATACCAAACGAAAGAGCAAAAAATTCTAAATAATTTGCAACGTTCCATGTTGAACAACGGCCGCTCCAGCCGAATTAACAACATTGCACCATGCATTTTTGGCATTAAAGAATTCGTGACACGTCAATATTTTAGCGAAACTTATCGTGTCATATACCAAGAGAAAGAGCAAAAAATTCTGAATAATGTACACTTCAGTTCATGTCAAGCTGTAATCTTTTGTTGATTCTACAATAATAATATATTTATCGCATCTTGGAGAAAAGAGACGAGGGATTTTTTCATAAACAATTAAAATACATATTAAAACAAGAAGTAGCGACGATATAGGTGCAATTACTGGATTGCACCTCCCAATGCCCTAAGTACAAAAGTAACCATCACTCTGATAAGAACAAAACAATTCCTGACATGAAAAATTTTCAGCGAAACCCAGCGTGTCATATACCAAACGAAAGAGCAAAACATTCTGAATAATGAACACTTCAGTTCATGTCAAGCTGTAATCTTTTGTTGATTCTACAATGCCCTAAGTACAAAAGTAACCATCACTCTGATAAGAACAAAACAATTCCTGACATGAAAAATTTTCAGCGAAACCCAGCGTGTCATACACCAAACGAAAGAGCAAAAAATTCTGAATAATGTACACTTCAGTTCATGTCAAGCTGTAATCTTTTGTTGATTCTACAATGCCCTAAGTTCAAAAGTAACCATCACTCTGATAAGAACAAAACAATTCCTGACATGAAAAATTTTCAGCGAAACCCAGCGTGTCATATACCAAACGAAAGAGCAAAAAATTCTGAATAATTTGCAACGTTCCATGTTGAACAACGGCCGCTCCAGCCGAATTAACAACATTGAACCATGCATTTTTGGCATTAAAGAATTCGTGACACGTCAATATTTTAGCGAAACATATCGTGTCATATACCACGAGAAAGAGCAAAAAATTCTGAATAATGTACACTTCAGTTCATGTCAAGCTGTAATCTTTTGTTGATTCTACAATAATAATATATTTATCGCATCTTGGAGAAAAGAGACGAGGGATTTTTTCATAAACAATTAAAATACATATTAAAACAAGAAGTAGCGACGATATAGGTGCAATTACTGGATTGCAACCCCCAATGCCCTAAGTACAAAAGTAACCATCACTCTGATAAGAACAAAACAATTCCTGACATGAAAAATTTTCAGCGAAACCCAGCGTGTCATACACCAAACGAAAGAGCAAAACATTCTGAATAATGTACACTTCAGTTCATGTCAAGCTGTAATCTTTTGTTGATTCTACAATGCCCTAAGTACAAAAGTAACCATCACTCTGATAAGAACAAAACAATTCCTGACATGAAAAATTTTCAGCGAAACCCAGCGTGTCATACACCAAACGAAAGAGCAAAAAATTCTGAATAATGTACACTTCAGTTCATGTCAAGCTGTAATCTTTTGTTGATTCTACAATGCTCTAAGTACAAAAGTAACCATCACTCTGATAAGAACAAAACAATTCCTGACATGAAAAATTTTCAGCGAAACCCAGCGTGTCATATACCACGTGAAAGAGCAAAAAATTCTGAATAATGTACACTTCAGTGAATGTCAAGCTGTAATCTTTTGTTGATTCTACAATGCCCTAAGTACAAAAGTAACCATCACTCTGATAAGAACAAAACAATTCCTGACATGAAAAATTTTCAGCGAAACCCAGCGTGTCATACACCAAACGAAAGAGCAAAACATTTTGAATAATGTACACTTCAGTTCATGTCAAGCTGTAATCTTTTGTTGATTCTACAATGCCCTAAGTTCAAAAGTAACCATCACTCTGATAAGAACAAAACAATTCCTGACATGAAAAATTTTCAGCGAAACCCAGCGTGTCATATACCAAACGAAAGAGCAAAAAATTCTGAATAATTTGCAACGTTCCATGTTGAACAACGGCCGCTCCAGCCGAATTAACAACATTGAACCATGCATTTTTGGCATTAAAGAATTCGTGACACGTCAATATTTTAGCGAAACTTATCGTGCCATATACCACGTGAAAGAGCAAAAAAATCTGAATAATGTACACTTCAGTTCATGTCAAGCTGTAATCTTTTGTTGATTCTACAATGCCCTAAGTACAAAAGTAACCATCACTCTGATAAGAACAAAACAATTCCTGACATGAAAAATTTTCAGCGAAACCCAGCGTGTCATACACTAAACGAAAGAGCAAAAAATTCTGAATAATGTACACTTCAGTTCATGTCAAGCTGTAATCTTTTGTTGATTCTACAATGCTCTAAGTACAAAAGTAACCATCACTCTGATAAGAACAAAACAATTCCTGACATGGAAAATTTTCAGCGAAACTCAGCGTGTCATATACCAAACGAAAGAGCAAAAAATTCTAAATAATTTGCAACGTTCCATGTTGAACAACGGCCGCTCCAGCCGAATTAACAACATTGCACCATGCATTTTTGGCATTAAAGAATTCGTGACACGTCAATATTTTAGCGAAACTTATCGTGTCATATACCAAGAGAAAGAGCAAAAAATTCTGAATAATGTACACTTCAGTTCATGTCAAGCTGTAATCTTTTGTTGATTCTACAATAATAATATATTTATCGCATCTTGGAGAAAAGAGACGAGGGATTTTTCATAAACAATTAAAATACATATTAAAACAAGAAGTAGCGACGATATAGGTGCAATTACTGGATTGCACCTCCCAATGCCCTAAGTACAAAAGTAACCATCACTCTGATAAGAACAAAACAATTCCTGACATGAAAAATTTGCAGCGAAACCCAGCGTGTCATATACCACGTGAAAGAGCAAAATATTCTGAATAATGTACACTTCAGTTCATGTCAAGCTGTAATCTTTTGTTGATTCTACAATGCCCTAAGTACAAAAGTAACCATCACTCTGATAAGAACAAAACAATTCCTGACATGAAAAATTTTCAGCGAAACCCAGCGTGTCATACACCAAACGAAAGAGCAAAACATTCTGAATAATGTACACTTCAGTTCATGTCAAGCTGTAATCTTTTGTTGATTCTACAATGCCCTAAGTACAAAAGTAACCATCACTCTGATAAGAACAAAACAATTCCTGACATGAAAAATTTTCAGCGAAACCCAGCGTGTCATATACCAAACGAAAGAGCAAAACATTCTGAATAATGAACACTTCAGTTCATGTCAAGCTGTAATCTTTTGTTGATTCTACAATGCCCTAAGTACAAAAGTAACCATCACTCTGATAAGAACAAAACAATTCCTGACATGAAAAATTTTCAGCGAAACCCAGCGTGTCATACACCAAACGAAAGAGCAAAAAATTCTGAATAATGTACACTTCAGTTCATGTCAAGCTGTAATCTTTTGTTGATTCTACAATGCCCTAAGTTCAAAAGTAACCATCACTCTGATAAGAACAAAACAATTCCTGACATGAAAAATTTTCAGCGAAACCCAGCGTGTCATATACCAAACGAAAGAGCAAAAAATTCTGAATAATTTGCAACGTTCCATGTTGAACAACGGCCGCTCCAGCCGAATTAACAACATTGAACCATGCATTTTTGGCATTAAAGAATTCGTGACACGTCAATATTTTAGCGAAACTTATCGTGTCATATACCACGAGAAAGAGCAAAAAATTCTGAATAATGTACACTTCAGTTCATGTCAAGCTGTAATGTTTTGTTGATTTTACAATAATAATATATTTATCGCATCTTGGAGAAAAGAGACGAGGGATTTTTTCATAAACAATTAAAATACATATTAAAACAAGAAGTAGCGACGATATAGGTGCAATTACTGGATTGCAACCCCCAATGCCCTAAGTACAAAAGTAACCATCACTCTGATAAGAACAAAACAATTCCTGACATGAAAAATTTTCAGCGAAACCCAGCGTGTCATACACCAAACGAAAGAGCAAAACATTCTGAATAATGTACACTTCAGTTCATGTCAAGCTGTAATCTTTTGTTGATTCTACAATGCCCTAAGTACAAAAGTAACCATCACTCTGATAAGAACAAAACAATTCCTGACATGAAAAATTTTCAGCGAAACCCAGCGTGTCATACACCAAACGAAAGAGCAAAAAATTCTGAATAATGTACACTTCAGTTCATGTCAAGCTGTAATCTTTTGTTGATTCTACAATGCTCTAAGTACAAAAGTAACCATCACTCTGATAAGAACAAAACAATTCCTGACATGAAAAATTTTCAGCGAAACCCAGCGTGTCATATACCACGTGAAAGAGCAAAAAATTCTGAATAATGTACACTTCAGTGAATGTCAAGCTGTAATCTTTTGTTGATTCTACAATGCCCTAAGTTCAAAAGTAACCATCACTCTGATAAGAACAAAACAATTCCTGACATGAAAAATTTTCAGCGAAACCCAGCGTGTCATATACCAAACGAAAGAGCAAAAAATTCTGAATAATTTGCAACGTTCCATGTTGAACAACGGCCGCTCCAGCCGAATTAACAACATTGAACCATGCATTTTTGGCATTAAAGAATTCGTGACACGTCAATATTTTAGTGAAACTTATCGTGTCATATACCACGAGAAAGAGCAAAAAATTCTGAATAATGTACACTTCAGTTCATGTCAAGCTGTAATCTTTTGTTGATTCTACAATAATAATATATTTATCGCATCTTGGAGAAAAGAGACGAGGGATTTTTTCATAAACAATTAAAATACATATTAAAACAAGAAGTAGCGACGATATAGGTGCAATTACTGGATTGCACCTCCCAATGCCCTTAGTACAAAAGTAACCATCACTCTGATAAGAACAAAACAATTCCTGACATGAAAAATTTGCAGCGAAACCCAGCGTGTCATATACCACGTGAAAGAGCAAAATATTCTGAATAATGTACACTTCAGTTCATGTCAAGCTGTAATCTTTTGTTGATTCTACAATGCCCTAAGTACAAAAGTAACCATCACTCTGATAAGAACAAAACAATTCCTGACATGAAAAATTTTCAGCGAAACCCAGCGTGTCATACACCAAACGAAAGAGCAAAACATTCTGAATAATGTACACTTCAGTTCATGTCAAGCTGTAATCTTTTGTTGATTCTACAATGCCCTAAGTACAAAAGTAACCATCACTCTGATAAGAACAAAACAATTCCTGACATGAAAAATTTTCAGCGAAACCCAGCGTGTCATATACCAAACGAAAGAGCAAAACATTCTGAATAATGAACACTTCAGTTCATGTCAAGCTGTAATCTTTTGTTGATTCTACAATGCCCTAAGTACAAAAGTAACCATCACTCTGATAAGAACAAAACAATTCCTGACATGAAAAATTTTCAGCGAAACCCAGCGTGTCATACACCAAACGAAAGAGCAAAAAATTCTGAATAATTTGCAACGTTCCATGTTGAACAACGGCCGCTCCAGCCGAATTAACAACATTGAACCATGCATTTTTGGCATTAAAGAATTCGTGACACGTCAATATTTTAGCGAAACTTATCGTGTCATATACCACGTGAAAGAGCAAAAAATTCTGAATAATGTATACTTCAGTTCATGTCAAGCTGTAATCTTTTGTTGATTCTACAATGCCCTAAGTACAAAAGTAAAATCAAGCGTGGTTTATTTGGGAAGTGCAATATCAATCAATGGGAGGGAGGATTATGAGGTAACCAGAAGAATTCAGGCTGCATATGGGTCTTTCCACAAGCATCGGCCATTCCTAATAAATCGGTCTATTCCCATGGCTCATAAGCGGCGTTTATTCAATGGTTGCATTTTGCCTGCTTTCTTATATGGTTGTGAAACTTGGGGATTATCAAAAGTACAAATCGAAAGATTATCGGTGGCACAAAGACGCATGGAGCGTTGGATGGCTGGAGTCACTGTGTTGGATCGGATCTCGAGCGACAGGCTGCGTGACATTACAAAGGTGAGGGACGTTGTTCGTGTTGCTTGAAAAGGAAATGGCTTTGGGTTCATAAGATTGCTAATGATCGAGACTTAAAGTGGAGCAGATCTGTGATCGATTGGACTCCTCGAGGACCTAAACGGGGACGCGGACGCCCACCAGTAAGATGGAAGGATATCTTCATGCGAATCGCCGGTCCTACTTTCCTGAGACAAGCAAGAAGTCAGGAGTGGCCCCCCATGCACATCAGAGCCTACTCTTGATAAATGTGATTAAACTGTAAACAAAAGTAACCATCACTCTGATAAGAACAAAACAATTCCTGACATGAAAAATTTTCAGCGAAACCCAGCGTGTCATACACCAAACGAAAGAGCAAAAAATTCTGAATAATGTACACTTCAGTTCATGTCAAGCTGTAATCTTTTGTTGATTCTACAATGCTCTAAGTACAAAAGTAACCATCACTCTGATAAGAACAAAACAATTCCTGACATGAAAAATTTTCAGCGAAACCCAGCGTGTCATACACCAAACGAAAGAGCAAAAAATTCTGAATAATGTACACTTCAGTTCATGTCAAGCTGTAATCTTTTGTTGATTCTACAATGCTCTAAGTACAAAAGTAACCATCACTCTGATAAGAACAAAACAATTCCTGACATGGAAAATTTTCAGCGAAACCCAGCGTGTCATATACCAAACGAAAGAGCAAAAAATTCTGAATAATTTGCAACGTTCCATGTTGAACAACGGCCGCTCCAGCCGAATTAACAACATTGAACCATGCATTTTTGGCATTAAAGAATTCGTGACACGTCAATATTTTAGCGAAACTTATCGTGTCATATACCACGAGAAAGAGCAAAAAATTCTGAATAATGTACACTTCAGTTCATGTCAAGCTGTAATCTTTTGTTGATTCTACAATGCCCTAAGTACATAAGTAACCATCACTCTGGTAAGAACAAAACAATTCCTGACATGAAAAATTTTCAGCGAAACCCAGCGTGTCATACACCAAACGAAAGAGCAAAAAATTCTGAATAATGTACACTTCAGTTCATGTCAAGCTGTAATCTTTTGTTGATTCTACAATGCTCTAAGTACAAAAGTAACCATCACTCTGATAAGAACAAAACAATTCCTGACATGAAAAATTTTCAGCGAAACCCAGCGTGTCATACACCAAACGAAAGAGCAAAAAATTCTGAATAATGTACACTTCAGTTCATGTCAAGCTGTAATCTTTTGTTGATTCTACAATGCTCTAAGTACAAAAGTAACCATCACTCTGATAAGAACAAAACAATTCCTGACATGGAAAATTTTCAGCGAAACCCAGCGTGTCATATACCAAACGAAAGAGCAAAAAATTCTGAATAATTTGCAACGTTCCATGTTGAACAACGGCCGCTCCAGCCGAATTAACAACATTGAACCATGCATTTTTGGCATTAAAGAATTCGTGACACGTCAATATTTTAGCGAAACTTATCGTGTCATATACCACGAGAAAGAGCAAAAAATACTGAATAATGTACACTTCAGTTCATGTCAAGCTGTAATCTTTTGTTGATTCTACAATAATAATATATTTATCGCATCTTGGAGAAAAGAGACGAGGGATTTTTTCATAAACAATTAAAATACATATTAAAACAAGAAGTAGCGACGATATAGGTGCAATTACTGGATTGCAACCCCAATGCCCTAAGTACAAAAGTAACCATCACTCTGATAAGAACAAAACAATTCCTGACATGAAAAATTTTCAGCGAAACCCAGCGTGTCATACACTAAACGAAAGAGCAAAACATTCTGAATAATGTACACTTCAGTTCATGTCAAGCTGTAATCTTTTGTTGATTCTACAATGCCCTAAGTACAAAAGTAACCATCACTCTGATAAGAACAAAACAATTCCTGACATGAAAAATTTTCAGCGAAACCCAGCGTGTCATATACCAAACGAAAGAGCAAAAAATTCTGAATAATTTGCAACGTTCCATGTTGAACAACGGCCGCTCCAGCCGAATTAACAACATTGAACCATGCATTTTTGGCATTAAAGAATTCGTGACACGTCAATATTTTAGCGAAACTTATCGTGTCATATACCACGTGAAAGAGCAAAACATTCTGAATAATGTACACTTCAGTTCATGTCAAGCTGTAATCTTTTGTTGATTCTACAATGCCCTAAGTACAAAAGTAACCATCACTCTGATAAGAACAAAACAATTCCTGACATGAAAAATTTTCAGCGAAACCCAGCGTGTCATACACCAAACGAAAGAGCAAAACATTCTGAATAATGTACACTTCAGTTCATGTCAAGCTGTAATCTTTTGTTGATTCTACAATGCCCTAAGTACAAAAGTAACCATCACTCTGATAAGAACAAAACAATTCCTGACATGGAAAATTTTCAGCGAAACTCAGCGTGTCATATACCAAACGAAAGAGCAAAAAATTCTGAATAATTTGCAACGTTCCATGTTGAACAACGGCCGCTCCAGCCGAATTAACAACATTGAACCATGCATTTTTGGCATTAAAGAATTCGTGACACGTCAATATTTTAGCGAAACTTATCGTGTCATATACCACGTGAAAGAGCAAAACATTCTGAATAATGTACACTTCAGTTCATGCCAAGCTGTAATCTTTTGTTGATTCTACAATGCCCTAAGTACAAAAGTAACCATCACTCTGATAAGAACAAAACAATTCCTGACATGAAAAATTTTCAGCGAAACCCAGCGTGTCATACACCAAACGAAAGAGCAAAACATTCTGAATAATGTACACTTCAGTTCATGTCAAGCTGTAATCTTTTGTTGATTCTACAATGCCCTAAGTACAAAAGTAACCATCACTCTGATAAGAACAAAACAATTCCTGACATGAAAAATTTTCAGCGAAACCCAGCGTGTCATACACCAAACGAAAGAGCAAAAAATTCTGAATAATGTACACTTCAGTTCATGTCAAGCTGTAATCTTTTGTTGATTCTACAATGCCCTAAGTACAAAAGTAACCATCACTCTGATAAGAACAAAACAATTCCTGACATGGAAAATTTTCAGCGAAACTCAGCGTGTCATATACCAAACGAAAGAGCAAAAAATTCTGAATAATTTGCAACGTTCCATGTTGAACAACGGCCGCTCCAGCCGAATTAACAACATTGAACCATGCATTTTTGGCATTAAAGAATTCGTGACACGTCAATATTTTAGCGAAACTTATCGTGTCATATACCACGTGAAAGAGCAAAACATTCTGAATAATGTACACTTCAGTTCATGTCAAGCTGTAATCTTTTGTTGATTCTACAATGCTCTAAGTACAAAAGTAACCATCACTCTGATAAGAACAAAACAATTCCTGACATGAAAAATTTTCAGCGAAACCCAGCGTGTCATATACCAAACGAAAGAGCAAAAAATTCTGAATAATTTGCAACGTTCCATGTTGAACAACGGCCGCTCCAGCCGAATTAACAACATTGAACCATGCATTTTTGGCATTAAAGAATTCGTGACACGTCAATATTTTAGCGAAACTTATCGTGTCATATACCACGTGAAAGAGCAAAACATTCTGAATAATGTACACTTCAGTTCATGTCAAGCTGTAATCTTTTGTTGATTCTACAATGCTCTAAGTACAAAAGTAACCATCACTCTGATAAGAACAAAACAATTCCTGACATGGAAAATTTTCAGCGAAACTCAGCGTGTCATATACCAAACGAAAGAGCAAAAAATTCTGAATAATTTGCAAAGTTCCATGTTGAACAACGGCCGCTCCAGCCGAATTAACAACATTGAACCATGCATTTTTGGCATTAAAGAATTCGTGACACGTCAATATTTTAGCGAAACTTATCGTGTCATATACCACGAGAAAGAGCAAAAAATTCTGAATAATGTACACTTCAGTTCATGTCAAGCTGTAATCTTTTGTTGATTCTACAATAATAATATATTTATCGCATCTTGGAGAAAAGAGACGAGGGATTTTTTCATAAACAATTAAAATACATATTAAAACAAGAAGTAGCGACGATATAGGTGCAATTACTGGATTGCAACCCCCAATGCCCTAAGTACAAAAGTAACCATCACTCTGATAAGAACAAAAGAATTCCTGACATGAAAAATTTTCAGCGAAACCCAGCGTGTCATATACCACGTGAAAGAGCAAAAAATTCTGAATAATGTACACTTCAGTTCATGTCAAGCTGTAATCTTTTGTTGATTCTACAATGCCCTAAGTACAAAAGTAACCATCACTCTGATAAGAACAAAACAATTCCTGACATGAAAAATTTTCAGCGAAACCCAGCGTGTCATATACCAAACGAAAGAGCAAAAAATTCTGAATAATTTGCAACGTTCCATGTTGAACAACGGCCGCTCCAGCCGAATTAACAACATTGAACCATGCATTTTTGGCATTAAAGAATTCGTGACACGTCAATATTTTAGCGAAACTTATCGTGTCATATACCACGTGAAAGAGCAAAACATTCTGAATAATGTACACTTCAGTTCATGTCAAGCTGTAATCTTTTGTTGATTCTACAATGCCCTAAGTACAAAAGTAACCATCACTCTGATAAGAACAAAACAATTCCTGACATGAAAAATTTTCAGCGAAACCCAGCGTGTCATACACCAAACGAAAGAGCAAAACATTCTGAATAATGTACACTTCAGTTTATGTCAAGCTGTAATCTTTTGTTGATTCTACAATGCCCTAAGTACAAAAGTAACCATCACTCTGATAAGAACAAAACAATTCCTGACATGGAAAATTTTCAGCGAAACTCAGCGTGTCATATACCAAACGAAAGAGCAAAAAATTCTGAATAATTTGCAACGTTCCATGTTGAACAACGGCCGCTCCAGCCGAATTAACAACATTGAACCATGCATTTTTGGCATTAAAGAATTCGTGACACGTCAATATTTTAGCGAAACTTATCGTGTCATATACCACGTGAAAGAGCAAAACATTCTGAATAATGTACACTTCAGTTCATGTCAAGCTGTAATCTTTTGTTGATTCTACAATGCCCTAAGTACAAAAGTAACCATCACTCTGATAAGAACAAAACAATTCCTGACATGAAAAATTTTCAGCGAAACCCAGCGTGTCATACACCAAACGAAAGAGCAAAACATTCTGAATAATGTACACTTCAGTTCATGTCAAGCTGTAATCTTTTGTTGATTCTACAATGCCCTAAGTACAAAAGTAACCATCACTCTGATAAGAACAAAACAATTCCTGACATGAAAAATTTTCAGCGAAACCCAGCGTGTCATACACCAAACGAAAGAGCAAAACATTCTGAATAATGTACACTTCAGTTCATGTCAAGCTGTAATCTTTTGTTGATTCTACAATGCCCTAAGTACAAAAGTAACCATCACTCTGATAAGAACAAAACAATTCCTGACATGGAAAATTTTCAGCGAAACTCAGCGTGTCATATACCAAACGAAAGAGCAAAAAATTCTGAATAATTTGCAACGTTCCATGTTGAACAACGGCCGCTCCAGCCGAATTAACAACATTGAACCATGCATTTTTGGCATTAAAGAATTCGTGACACGTCAATATTTTAGCGAAACTTATCGTGTCATATACCACGTGAAAGAGCAAAACATTCTGAATAATGTACACTTCAGTTCATGTCAAGCTGTAATCTTTTGTTGATTCTACAATGCCCTAAGTACAAAAGTAACCATCACTCTGATAAGAACAAAACAATTCCTGACATGAAAAATTTTCAGCGAAACCCAGCGTGTCATACACCAAACGAAAGAGCAAAACATTCTGAATAATGTACACTTCAGTTCATGTCAAGCTGTAATCTTTTGTTGATTCTACAATGCCCTAAGTACAAAAGTAACCATCACTCTGATAAGAACAAAACAATTCCTGACATGAAAAATTTTCAGCGAAACCCAGCGTGTCATACACCAAACGAAAGAGCAAAAAATTCTGAATAATGTAAACTTCAGTTCATGTCAAGCTGTAATCTTTTGTTGATTCTACAATGCCCTAAGTACAAAAGTAACCATCACTCTGATAAGAACAAAACAATTCCTGACATGGAAAATTTTCAGCGAAACTCAGCGTGTCATATACCAAACGAAAGAGCAAAAAATTCTGAATAATTTGCAACGTTCCATGTTGAACAACGGCCGCTCCAGCCGAATTAACAACAATGAACCATGCATTTTTGGCATTAAAGAATTCGTGACACGTCAATATTTTAGCGAAACTTATCGTGTCATATACGACGTGAAAGAGCAAAAAATTCTGAATAATGTACACTTCAGTTCATGTCAAGCTGTAATCTTTTGTTGATTCTACAATGCTCTAAGTACAAAAGTAACCATCACTCTGATAAGAACAAAACAATTCCTGACATGGAAAATTTTCAGCGAAACTCAGCGTGTCATATACCAAACGAAAGAGCAAAAAATTCTGAATAATTTGCAACGTTCCATGTTGAACAACGGCCGCTCCAGCCGAATTAACAACATTGCACCATGCATTTTTGGCATTAAAGAATTCGTGACACGTCAATATTTTAGCGAAACTTATCGTGTCATATACCACGAGAAAGAGCAAAAAATTCTGAATAATGTACACTTCAGTTCATGTCAAGCTGTAATCTTTTGTTGATTCTACAATAATAATATATTTATCGCATCTTGGAGAAAAGAGACGAGGGATTTTTTCATAAACAATTAAAATACATATTAAAACAAGAAGTAGCGACGATATAGGTGCAATTACTGGATTGCAACCCCCAATGCCCTAAGTACAAAAGTAACCATCACTCTGATAAGAACAAAACAATTCCTGACATGAAAAATTTTCAGCGAAACCCAGCGTGTCATACACTAAACGAAAGAGCAAAACATTCTGAATAATGTACACTTCAGTTCATGTCAAGCTGTAATCTTTTGTTGATTCTACAATGCCCTAAGTACAAAAGTAACCATCACTCTGATAAGAACAAAACAATTCCTGACATGAAAAATTTTCAGCGAAACCCAGCGTGTCATATACCAAACGAAAGAGCAAAAAATTCTGAATAATTTGCAACGTTCCATGTTGAACAACGGCCGCTCCAGCCGAATTAACAACATTGAACCATGCATTTTTGGCATTAAAGAATTCGTGACACGTCAATATTTTAGCGAAACTTATCGTGTCATATACCACGAGAAAGAGCAAAAAATTCTGAATAATTTGCAACGTTCCATGTTGAACAACGGCCGCTCCAGCCGAATTAACAACATTGCACCATGCATTTTTGGCATTAAAGAATTCGTGACACGTCAATATTTTAGCGAAACTTATCGTGTCATATACCACGAGAAAGAGCAAAAAATTCTGAATAATGTACACTTCAGTTCATGTCAAGCTGTAATCTTTTGTTGATTCTACAATAATAATATATTTATCGCATCTTGGAGAAAAGAGACGAGGGATTTTTTCATAAACAATTAAAATACATATTAAAACAAGAAGTAGCGACGATATAGGTGCAATTACTGGATTGCAACCCCCAATGCCCTAAGTACAAAAGTAACCATCACTCTGATAAGAACAAAACAATTCCTGACATGAAAAATTTTCAGCGAAACCCAGCGTGTCATACACTAAACGAAAGAGCAAAACATTCTGAATAATGTACACTTCAGTTCATGTCAAGCTGTAATCTTTTGTTGATTCTACAATGCCCTAAGTACAAAAGTAACCATCACTCTGATAAGAACAAAACAATTCCTGACATGAAAAATTTTCAGCGAAACCCAGCGTGTCATATACCAAACGAAAGAGCAAAAAATTCTGAATAATTTGCAACGTTCCATGTTGAACAACGGCCGCTCCAGCCGAATTAACAACATTGAACCATGCATTTTTGGCATTAAAGAATTCGTGACACGTCAATATTTTAGCGAAACTTATCGTGTCATATACCACGTGAAAGAGCAAAACATTCTGAATAATGTACACTTCAGTTCATGTCAAGCTGTAATCTTTTGTTGATTCTACAATGCTCTAAGTACAAAAGTAACCATCACTCTGATAAGAACAAAACAATTCCTGACATGGAAAATTTTCAGCGAAACTCAGCGTGTCATATACCAAACGAAAGAGCAAAAAATTCTGAATAATTTGCAACGTTCCATGTTGAACAACGGCCGCTCCAGCCGAATTAACAACATTGAACCATGCATTTTTGGCATTAAAGAATTCGTGACACGTCAATATTTTAGCGAAACTTATCGTGTCATATACCACGAGAAAGAGCAAAAAATTCTGAATAATGTACACTTCAGTTCATGTCAAGCTGTAATCTTTTGTTGATTCTACAATAATAATATATTTATCGCATCTTGGAGAAAAGAGACGAGGGATTTTTTCATAAACAATTAAAATACATATTAAAACAAGAAGTAGCGACGATATAGGTGCAATTACTGGATTGCAACCCCCAATGCCCTAAGTACAAAAGTAACCATCACTCTGATAAGAACAAAAGAATTCCTGACATGAAAAATTTTCAGCGAAACCCAGCGTGTCATATACCACGTGAAAGAGCAAAAAATTCTGAATAATGTACACTTCAGTTCATGTCAAGCTGTAATCTTTTGTTGATTCTACAATGCCCTAAGTACAAAAGTAACCATCACTCTGATAAGAACAAAACAATTTCTGACATGAAAAATTTTCAGCGAAACCCTGCGTGTCATACACCAAACGAAAGAGCAAAACATTCTGAATAATGAACACTTCAGTTCATGTCAAGCTGTAATCTTTTGTTGATTCTACAATGCTCTAAGTACAAAAGTAACCATCACTCTGATAAGAACAAAACAATTCCTGACATGGAAAATTTTCAGCGAAACTCAGCGTGTCATATACCAAACGAAAGAGCAAAAAATTCTGAATAATTTGCAAAGTTCCATGTTGAACAACGGCCGCTCCAGCCGAATTAACAACATTGAACCATGCATTTTTGGCATTAAAGAATTCGTGACACGTCAATATTTTAGCGAAACTTATCGTGTCATATACCATGAGAAAGAGCAAAAAATTCTGAATAATGTACACTTCAGTTCATGTCAAGCTGTAATCTTTTGTTGATTCTACAATAATAATATATTTATCGCATCTTGGAGAAAAGAGACGAGGGATTTTTTCATAAACAATTAAAATACATATTAAAACAAGAAGTAGCGACGATATAGGTGCAATTACTGGATTGCAACCCCCAATGCCCTAAGTACAAAAGTAACCATCACTCTGATAAGAACAAAAGAATTCCTGACATGAAAAATTTTCAGCGAAACCCAGCGTGTCATATACCACGTGAAAGAGCAAAAAATTCTGAATAATGTACACTTCAGTTCATGTCAAGCTGTAATCTTTTGTTGATTCTACAATGCCCTAAGTACAAAAGTAACCATCACTCTGATAAGAACAAAACAATTCCTGACATGAAAAATTTTCAGCGAAACCCAGCGTGTCATACACCAAACGAAAGAGCAAAAAATTCTGAATAATGTACACTTCAGTTCATGTCAAGCTGTAATCTTTTGTTGATTCTACAATGCTCTAAGTACAAAAGTAACCATCACTCTGATAAGAACAAAACAATTCCTGACATGGAAAATTTTCAGCGAAACTCAGCGTGTCATATACCAAACGAAAGAGCAAAAAATTCTAAATAATTTGCAACGTTCCATGTTGAACAACGGCCGCTCCAGCCGAATTAACAACATTGCACCATGCATTTTTGGCATTAAAGAATTCGTGACACGTCAATATTTTAGCGAAACTTATCGTGTCATATACCACGAGAAAGAGCAAAAAATTCTGAATAATGTACACTTCAGTTCATGTCAAGCTGTAATCTTTTGTTGATTCTACAATAATAATATATTTATCGCATCTTGGAGAAAAGAGACGAGGGATTTTTTCATAAACAATTAAAATACATATTAAAACAAGAAGTAGCGACGATATAGGTGCAATTACTAGATTGCAACCCCCAATGCCCTAAGTACAAAAGTAACCATCACTCTGATAAGAACAAAAGAATTCCTGACATGAAAAATTTTCAGCGAAACCCAGCGTGTCATATACCACGTGAAAGAGCAAAAAATTCTGAATAATGTACACTTCAGTTCATGTCAAGCTGTAATCTTTTGTTGATTCTACAATGCCCTAAGTACAAAAGTAACCATCACTCTGATAAGAACAAAACAATTCCTGACATGAAAAATTTACAGCGAAACCCAGCGTGTCATACACCAAACGAAAGAGCAAAAAATTCTGAATAATGTACACTTCAGTTCATGTCAAGCTGTAATCTTTTGTTGATTCTACAATGCTCTAAGTACAAAAGTAACCATCACTCTGATAAGAACAAAACAATTCCTGACATGGAAAATTTTCAGCGAAACTCAGCGTGTCATATACCAAACGAAAGAGCAAAAAATTCTAAATAATTTGCAACGTTCCATGTTGAACAACGGCCGCTCCAGCCGAATTAACAACATTGCACCATGCATTTTTGGCATTAAAGAATTCGTGACACGTCAATATTTTAGCGAAACTTATCGTGTCATATACCACGAGAAAGAGCAAAAAATTCTGAATAATGTACACTTCAGTTCATGTCAAGCTGTAATCTTTTGTTGATTCTACAATAATAATATATTTATCGCATCTTGGAGAAAAGAGACGAGGGATTTTTTCATAAACAATTAAAATACATATTAAAACAAGAAGTAGCGACGATATAGGTGCAATTACTGGATTGCAACCCCCAATGCCCTAAGTACAAAAGTAACCATCACTCTGATAAGAACAAAACAATTCCTGACATGAAAAATTTTCAGCGAAACCCAGCGTGTCATACACTAAACGAAAGAGCAAAACATTCTGAATAATGTACACTTCAGTTCATGTCAAGCTGTAATCTTTTGTTGATTCTACAATGCCCTAAGTACAAAAGTAACCATCACTCTGATAAGAACAAAACAATTCCTGACATGAAAAATTTTCAGCGAAACCCAGCGTGTCATATACCAAACGAAAGAGCAAAAAATTCTGAATAATTTGCAACGTTCCATGTTGAACAACGGCCGCTCCAGCCGAATTAACAACATTGAACCATGCATTTTTGGCATTAAAGAATTCGTGACACGTCAATATTTTAGCGAAACTTATCGTGTCATATACCACGTGAAAGAGCAAAACATTCTGAATAATGTACACTTCAGTTCATGTCAAGCTGTAATCTTTTGTTGATTCTACAATGCTCTAAGTACAAAAGTAACCATCACTCTGATAAGAACAAAACAATTCCTGACATGGAAAATTTTCAGCGAAACTCAGCGTGTCATATACCAAACGAAAGAGCAAAAAATTCTGAATAATTTGCAAAGTTCCATGTTGAACAACGGCCGCTCCAGCCGAATTAACAACATTGAACCATGCATTTTTGGCATTAAAGAATTCGTGACACGTCAATATTTTAGCGAAACTTATCGTGTCATATACCACGAGAAAGAGCAAAAAATTCTGAATAATGTACACTTCAGTTCATGTCAAGCTGTAATCTTTTGTTGATTCTACAATAATAATATATTTATCGCATCTTGGAGAAAAGAGACGAGGGATTTTTTCATAAACAATTAAAATACATATTAAAACAAGAAGTAGCGACGATATAGGTGCAATTACTGGATTGCAACCCCCAATGCCCTAAGTACAAAAGTAACCATCACTCTGATAAGAACAAAACAATTCCTGACATGAAAAATTTTCAGCGAAACCCAGCGTGTCATACACCAAACGAAAGAGCAAAAAATTCTGAATAATGTACACTTCAGTTCATGTCAAGCTGTAATCTTTTGTTGATTCTACAATGCCCTAAGTACAAAAGTAACCATCACTCTGATAAGAACAAAACAATTCCTGACATGAAAAATTTTCAGCGAAACCCAGCGTGTCATATACCAAACGAAAGAGCAAAAAATTCTGAATAATTTGCAACGTTCCATGTTGAACAACGGCCGCTCCAGCCGAATTAACAACATTGAACCATGCATTTTTGGCATTAAAGAAGGGGACCCACGAGTTTTTTCGTGACTAAACTGGCCAGGCAGAATTATTGATCACATCTCCCTGTATACAAAAACAATTTTCTCTAAAATTTTAGGTGCACAGGAATGTAATATTCCGAGCATAAAGTTCATTGATCCCCCAGGGAAAGGCGCGAGTTTTTGAATTTGAAAGAAAATTGCAAACGAGAATCGAACCCACGTAGCACGGTTACAAGCGCTGACTTCTAACCACTGAGCTACACGCTCTACGCCCCCATTCGATCAAATCTAATAGAGAACATAATGCCACTTCCGACGTCCCACGTTCTTCTTGTCAATAGTGCACCACAAATCTCGTGGGTCCCCTTCTTTAAAGAATTCGTGACACGTCAATATTTTAGCGAAACTTATCGTGTCATATACCACGTGAAAGAGCAAAACATTCTGAATAATGTACACTTCAGTTCATGTCAAGCTGTAATCTTTTGTTGATTCTACAATGCTCTAAGTACAAAAGTAACCATCACTCTGATAAGAACAAAACAATTCCTGACATGGAAAATTTTCAGCGAAACTCAGCGTGTCATATACCAAACGAAAGAGCAAAAAATTCTGAATAATTTGCAAAGTTCCATGTTGAACAACGGCCGCTCCAGCCGAATTAACAACATTGAACCATGCATTTTTGGCATTAAAGAATTCGTGACACGTCAATATTTTAGCGAAACTTATCGTGTCATATACCACGAGAAAGAGCAAAAAATTCTGAATAATGTACACTTCAGTTCATGTCAAGCTGTAATCTTTTGTTGATTCTACAATAATAATATATTTATCGCATCTTGGAGAAAAGAGACGAGGGATTTTTTCATAAACAATTAAAATACATATTAAAACAAGAAGTAGCGACGATATAGGTGCAATTACTGGATTGCAACCCCCAATGCCCTAAGTACAAAAGTAACCATCACTCTGATAAGAACAAAAGAATTCCTGACATGAAAAATTTTCAGCGAAACCCAGCGTGTCATATACCACGTGAAAGAGCAAAAAATTCTGAATAATGTACACTTCAGTTCATGTCAAGCTGTAATCTTTTGTTGATTCTACAATGCCCTAAGTACAAAAGTAACCATCACTCTGATAAGAACAAAACAATTCCTGACATGAAAAATTTTCAGCGAAACCCAGCGTGTCATACACCAAACGAAAGAGCAAAAAATTCTGAATAATGTACACTTCAGTTCATGTCAAGCTGTAATCTTTTGTTGATTCTACAATGCTCTAAGTACAAAAGTAACCATCACTCTGATAAGAACAAAACAATTCCTGACATGGAAAATTTTCAGCGAAACTCAGCGTGTCATATACCAAACGAAAGAGCAAAAAATTCTGAATAATTTGCAAAGTTCCATGTTGAACAACGGCCGCTCCAGCCGAATTAACAACATTGAACCATGCATTTTTGGCATTAAAGAATTCGTGACACGTCAATATTTTAGCGAAACTTATCGTGTCATATACCACGAGAAAGAGCAAAAAATTCTGAATAATGTACACTTCAGTTCATGTCAAGCTGTAATCTTTTGTTGATTCTACAATAATAATATATTTATCGCATCTTGGAGAAAAGAGACGAGGGATTTTTTCATAAACAATTAAAATACATATTAAAACAAGAAGTAGCGACGATATAGGTGCAATTACTGGATTGCAACCCCCAATGCCCTAAGTACAAAAGTAACCATCACTCTGATAAGAACAAAACAATTCCTGACATGAAAAATTTTCAGCGAAACCCAGCGTGTCATACACCAAACGAAAGAGCAAAAAATTCTGAATAATGTACACTTCAGTTCATGTCAAGCTGTAATCTTTTGTTGATTCTACAATGCCCTAAGTACAAAAGTAACCATCACTCTGATAAGAACAAAACAATTCCTGACATGAAAAATTTTCAGCGAAACCCAGCGTGTCATATACCAAACGAAAGAGCAAAAAATTCTGAATAATTTGCAACGTTCCATGTTGAACAACGGCCGCTCCAGCCGAATTAACAACATTGAACCATGCATTTTTGGCATTAAAGAAGGGGACCCACGAGTTTTTTCGTGACTAAACTGGCCAGGCAGAATTATTGATCACATCTCCCTGTATACAAAAACAATTTTCTCTAAAATTTTAGGTGCACAGGAATGTAATATTCCGAGCATAAAGTTCATTGATCCCCCAGGGAAAGGCGCGAGTTTTTGAATTTGAAAGAAAATTGCAAACGAGAATCGAACCCACGTAGCACGGTTACAAGCGCTGACTTCTAACCACTGAGCTACACGCTCTACGCCCCCATTCGATCAAATCTAATAGAGAACATAATGCCACTTCCGACGTCCCACGTTCTTCTTGTCAATAGTGCACCACAAATCTCGTGGGTCCCCTTCTTTAAAGAATTCGTGACACGTCAATATTTTAGCGAAACTTATCGTGTCATATACCACGTGAAAGAGCAAAACATTCTGAATAATGTACACTTCAGTTCATGTCAAGCTGTAATCTTTTGTTGATTCTACAATGCTCTAAGTACAAAAGTAACCATCACTCTGATAAGAACAAAACAATTCCTGACATGGAAAATTTTCAGCGAAACTCAGCGTGTCATATACCAAACGAAAGAGCAAAAAATTCTGAATAATTTGCAAAGTTCCATGTTGAACAACGGCCGCTCCAGCCGAATTAACAACATTGAACCATGCATTTTTGGCATTAAAGAATTCGTGACACGTCAATATTTTAGCGAAACTTATCGTGTCATATACCACGAGAAAGAGCAAAAAATTCTGAATAATGTACACTTCAGTTCATGTCAAGCTGTAATCTTTTGTTGATTCTACAATAATAATATATTTATCGCATCTTGGAGAAAAGAGACGAGGGATTTTTTCATAAACAATTAAAATACATATTAAAACAAGAAGTAGCGACGATATAGGTGCAATTACTGGATTGCAACCCCCAATGCCCTAAGTACAAAAGTAACCATCACTCTGATAAGAACAAAAGAATTCCTGACATGAAAAATTTTCAGCGAAACCCAGCGTGTCATATACCACGTGAAAGAGCAAAAAATTCTGAATAATGTACACTTCAGTTCATGTCAAGCTGTAATCTTTTGTTGATTCTACAATGCCCTAAGTACAAAAGTAACCATCACTCTGATAAGAACAAAACAATTCCTGACATGAAAAATTTTCAGCGAAACCCAGCGTGTCATACACCAAACGAAAGAGCAAAAAATTCTGAATAATGTACACTTCAGTTCATGTCAAGCTGTAATCTTTTGTTGATTCTACAATGCTCTAAGTACAAAAGTAACCATCACTCTGATAAGAACAAAACAATTCCTGACATGGAAAATTTTCAGCGAAACTCAGCGTGTCATATACCAAACGAAAGAGCAAAAAATTCTAAATAATTTGCAACGTTCCATGTTGAACAACGGCCGCTCCAGCCGAATTAACAACATTGCACCATGCATTTTTGGCATTAAAGAATTCGTGACACGTCAATATTTTAGCGAAACTTATCGTGTCATATACCACGAGAAAGAGCAAAAAATTCTGAATAATGTACACTTCAGTTCATGTCAAGCTGTAATCTTTTGTTGATTCTACAATAATAATATATTTATCGCATCTTGGAGAAAAGAGACGAGGGATTTTTTTCATAAACAATTAAAATACATATTAAAACAAGAAGTAGCGACGATATAGGTGCAATTACTGGATTGCAACCCCCAATGCCCTAAGTACAAAAGTAACCATCACTCTGATAAGAACAAAACAATTCCTGACATGAAAAATTTTCAGCGAAACCTAGCGTGTCATACACTAAACGAAAGAGCAAAACATTCTGAATAATGTACACTTCAGTTCATGTCAAGCTGTAATCTTTTGTTGATTCTACAATGCCCTAAGTACAAAAGTAACCATCACTCTGATAAGAACAAAACAATTCCTGACATGAAAAATTTTCAGCGAAACCCAGCGTGTCATACACCAAACGAAAGAGCAAAACATTCTGAATAATGTACACTTCAGTTCATGTCAAGCTGTAATCTTTTGTTGATTCTACAATGCCCTAAGTACAAAAGTAACCATCACTCTGATAAGAACAAAACAATTCCTGACATGAAAAATTTTCAGCGAAACCCAGCGTGTCATACACCAAACGAAAGAGCAAAAAATTCTGAATAATGTACACTTCAGTTCATGTCAAGCTGTAATCTTTTGTTGATTCTACAATGCCCCAAAAGATTACAGCTTGACATGAACTGAAGTGTACATTATTCAGAATTTCTAGCTCTTTCTCGTGGTATATGACACGATAAGTTTCGCTAAAATATTGACGTGTCACGAATTCTTTAATGCCAAAAATGCATGGTTCAATGTTGTTAATTCGGCTGGAGCGGCCGTTGTTCAACATGGAACGTTGCAAATTATTCAGAATTTTTTGCTCTTTCGTTTGGTATATGACACGCTGGGTTTCGCTGAAAATTTTTCATGTCAGGAATTGTTTTGTTCTTATCAGAGTGATGGTTACTTTTGTACTTAGGGCATTGTAGAATCAACAAAAGATTACAGCTTGACATGATCTGAAGTGTACATTATTCAGATTTTTTTGCTCTTTCTCGTGGTATATGACACGATAAGTTTCGCTAAAATATTGACGTGTCACGAATTCTTTAATGCCAAAAATGCATGGTTCAATGTTGTTAATTCGTCTGGAGCGGCCGTTGTTCAACATGGAACGTTGCAAATTATTCAGAATTTTTTGCTCTTTCGTTTGGTATATGACACGCTGGGTTTCGCTGAAAATTTTTCATGTCAGGAATTGTTTTGTTCTTATCAGAGTGATGGTTACTTTTGTACTTAGGGCATTGTAGAATCAACAAAAGATTACAGCTTGACATGAACTGAAGTGTACATTATTCAGAATTTTTTGCTCTTTCTCGTGGTATATGACACGATAAGTTTCGCTAAAATATTGACGTGTCACGAATTCTTTAATGCCAAAAATGCATGGTTCAATGTTGTTAATTCGGCTGGAGCGGCCGTTGTTCAACATGGAACGTTGCAAATTATTCAGAATTTTTTGCTCTTTCGTTTGGTATATGACACGCTGGGTTTCGCTGAAAATTTTTCATGTCAGGAATTGTTTTGTTCTTATCAGAGTGATGGTTACTTTTGTACTTAGGGCATTGTAGAATCAACAAAAGATTACAGCTTGACATGAACTGAAGTGTACATTATTCAGAATTTCTTGCTCTTTCTCGTGGTATATGACACGATAAGTTTCGCTAAAATATTGACGTGTCACGAATTCTTTAATGCCAAAAATGCATGGTTCAATGTTGTTAATTCGGCTGGAGCGGCCGTTGTTCAACATGGAACGTTGCAAATTATTCAGAATTTTTTGCTCTTTCGTTTGGTATATGACACGCTGGGTTTCGCTGAAAATTTTTCATGTCAGGAATTGTTTTGTTCTTATCAGAGTGATGGTTACTTTTGTACTTAGGGCATTGTAGAATCAACAAAAGATTACAGCTTGACATGAACTGAAGTGTACATTATTCAGAATTTTTTGCTCTTTCGTTTGGTGTATGACACGCTGGGTTTCGCTGAAAATTTTTCATGTCAGGAATTGTTTTGTTCTTATCAGAGTGATGGTTACTTTTGTACTTAGGGCATTGTAGAATCAACAAAAGATTACAGCTTGACATGATCTGAAGTGTACATTATTAAGATTTTTTTGCTCTTTCTCGTGGTATATGACACGATAAGTTTCGCTAAAATATTGACGTGTCACGAATTCTTTAATGCCAAAAATGCATGGTTCAATGTTGTTAATTCGTCTGGAGCGGCCGTTGTTCAACATGGAACGTTGCAAATTATTCAGAATTTTTTGCTCTTTCGTTTGGTATATGACACGCTGGGTTTCGCTGAAAATTTTTCATGTCAGGAATTGTTTTGTTCTTATCAGAGTGATGGTTACTTTTGTACTTAGGGCATTGTAGAATCAACAAAAGATTACAGCTTGACATGAACTGAAGTGTACATTATTCAGAATTTTTTGCTCTTTCTCGTGGTATATGACACGATAAGTTTCGCTAAAATATTGACGTGTCACGAATTCTTTAATGAAAAAATGCATGGTTCAATGTTGTTATTTCGGCTGGAGCGGCCGTTGTTCAACATGGAACGTTGCAAATTATTCAGAATTTTTTGCTCTTTCGTTTGGTATATGACACGCTGGGTTTCGCTGAAAATTTTTCATGTCACGAATTGTTTTGTTCTTATCAGAGTGATGGTTACTTTTGTACTTAGGGCATTGTAGAATCAACAAAAGATTACAGCTTGACATGAACTGAAGTGTACATTATTCAGAATTTCTTGCTCTTTCTCGTGGTATATGACACGATAAGTTTCGCTAAAATATTGACGTGTCACGAATTCTTTAATGCCAAAAATGCATGGTTCAATGTTGTTAATTCGGCTGGAGCGGCCGTTGTTCAACATGGAACGTTGCAAATTATTCAGAATTTTTTGCTCTTTCGTTTGGTATATGACACGCTGGATTTCGCTGAAATTTTTTCATGTCAGGAATTGTTTTGTTCTTATCAGAGTGATGGTTACTTTTGTACTTAGGGCATTGTAGAATCAACAAAAGATTACAGCTTGACATAAACTGAAGTGTACATTATTCAGAATTTTTTGCTCTTTCTCGTGGTATATGACATGATAAGTTTCGCTAAAATATTGACGTGTCACGAATTCTTTAATGCCAAAAATGCATGGTTCAATGTTGTTAATTCGGCTGGAGCGGCCGTTGTTCAACATGGAACGTTGCAAATTATTCAGAATTTTTTGCTCTTTCGTTTGGTATATGACACGCTGGGTTTCGCTGAAAATTTTTCATGTCAGGAATTGTTTTGTTCTTATCAGAGTGATGGTTACTTTTGTACTTAGAGCATTGTAGAATCAACAAAAGATTACAGCTTGACATGAACTGAAGTGTACATTATTCAGAATTTTTTGCTCTTTCGTTTGGTATATGACACGCTGGGTTTCGCTGAAAATTTTTCATGTCAGGAATTGTTTTGTTCTTATCAGAGTGATGGTTACTTTTGTACTTAGGGCATTGTAGAATCAACAAAAGATTACAGCTTGACATGAACTGAAGTGTACATTATTCAGAATTTTTTGCTCTTTCTCGTGGTATATGACACGATAAGTTTCGCTAAAATATTGACGTGTCACGAATTCTTTAATGCCAAAAATGCATGGTTCAATGTTGTTAATTCGGCTGGAGCGGCCGTTGTTCAACATGGAACGTTGCAAATTATTCAGAATTTTTTGCTCTTTCGTTTGGTATATGACACGCTGGGTTTCGCTGAAAATTTTTCATGTCAGGAATTGTTTTGTTCTTATCAGAGTGATGGTTACTTTTGTACTTAGGGCATTGTAGAATCAACAAAAGATTACAGCTTGACATGAACTGAAGTGTACATTATTCAGAATTTCTTGCTCTTTCTCGTGGTATATGACACGATAAGTTTCGCTAAAATATTGACGTGTCACGAATTCTTTAATGCCAAAAATGCATGGTTCAATGTTGTTAATTCGGCTGGAGCGGCCGTTGTTCAACATGGAACGTTGCAAATTATTCAGAATTTTTTGCTCTTTCGTTTGGTATATGACACGCTGGGTTTCGCTGAAAATTTTTCATGTCAGGAATTGTTTTGTTCTTATCAGAGTGATGGTTACTTTTGTACTTAGGGCATTGTAGAATCAACAAAAGATTACAGCTTGACATGATCTGAAGTGTACATTATTCAGATTTTTTTGCTCTTTCTCGTGGTATATGACACGATAAGTTTCGCTAAAATATTGACGTGTCACGAATTCTTTAATGCCAAAAATGCATGGTTCAATGTTGTTAATTCGTCTGGAGCGGCCGTTGTTCAACATGGAACGTTGCAAATTATTCAGAATTTTTTGCTCTTTCGTTTGGTATATGACACGCTGGGTTTCGCTGAAAATTTTTCATGTCAGGAATTGTTTTGTTCTTATCAGAGTGATGGTTACTTTTGTACTTAGGGCATTGTAGAATCAACAAAAGATTACAGCTTGACATGAACTGAAGTGTACATTATTCAGAATTTCTTGCTCTTTCTCGTGGTATATGACACGATAAGTTTCGCTAAAATATTGACGTGTCACGAATTCTTTAATGCCAAAAATGCATGGTTCAATGTTGTTAATTCGGCTGGAGCGGCCGTTGTTCAACATGGAACGTTGCAAATTATTCAGAATTTTTTGCTCTTTCGTTTGGTATATGACACGCTGGGTTTCGCTGAAAATTTTTCATGTCAGGAATTGTTTTGTTCTTATCAGAGTGATGGTTACTTTTGTACTTAGAGCATTGTAGAATCAACAAAAGATTACAGCTTGACATGAACTGAAGTGTACATTATTCAGAATTTTTTGCTCTTTCTCGTGGTATATGACATGATAAGTTTCGCTAAAATATTGACGTGTCACGAATTCTTTAATGCCAAAAATGCATGGTTCAATGTTGTTAATTCGGCTGGAGCGGCCGTTGTTCAACATGGAACGTTGCAAATTATTCAGAATTTTTTGCTCTTTCGTTTGGTATATGACACGCTGGGTTTCGCTGAAAATTTTTCATGTCAGGAATTGTTTTGTTCTTATCAGAGTGATGGTTACTTTTGTACTTAGAGCATTGTAGAATCAACAAAAGATTACAGCTTGACATGAACTGAAGTGTACATTATTCAGAATTTTTTGCACTTTCGTTTGGTGTATGACACGCTGGGTTTCGCTGAAAATTTTTCATGTCAGGAATTGTTTTGTTCTTATCAGAGTGATGGTTACTTTTGTACTTAGGGCATTGTAGAATCAACAAAAGATTACAGCTTGACATGAACTGAAGTGTACATTATTCAGAATTTTTTGCTCTTTCTCGTGGTATATGACACGATAAGTTTCGCTAAAATATTGACGTGTCACGAATTCTTTAATGCCAAAAATGCATGGTTCAATGTTGTTAATTCGGCTGGAGCGGCCGTTGTTCAACATGGAACGTTGCAAATTATTCAGAATTTTTTGCTCTTTCGTTTGGTATATGACACGCTGGGTTTCACTGAAAATTTTTCATGTCAGGAATTGTTTTGTTCTTATCAGAGTGATGGTTACTTTTGTACTTAGGGCATTGTAGAATCAACAAAAGATTACAGCTTGACATGAACTGAAGTGTACATTATTCAGAATTTTTTGCTCTTTCTCGTGGTATATGACACGATAAGTTTCGCTAAAATATTGACGTGTCACGAATTCTTTAATGCCAAAAATGCATGGTTCAATGTTGTTAATTCGGCTGGAGCGGCCGTTGTTCAACATGGAACGTTGCAAATTATTCAGAATTTTTTGCTCTTTCGTTTGGTATATGACACGCTGGGTTTCGCTGAAAATTTTTCATGTCAGGAATTGTTTTGTTCTTATCAGAGTGATGGTTACTTTTGTACTTAGGGCATTGTAGAATCAACAAAAGATTACAGCTTGACATGAACTGAAGTGTACATTATTCAGAATTTCTTGCTCTTTCTCGTGGTATATGACACGATAAGTTTCGCTAAAATATTGACGTGTCACGAATTCTTTAATGCCAAAAATGCATGGTTCAATGTTGTTAATTCAGCTGGAGCGGCCGTTGTTCAACATGGAACGTTGCAAATTATTCAGAATTTTTTGCTCTTTCGTTTGGTATATGACACGCTGGGTTTCGCTGAAAATTTTTCATGTCAGGAATTGTTTTGTTCTTATCAGAGTGATGGTTACTTTTGTACTTAGGGCATTGTAGAATCAACAAAAGATTACAGCTTGACATGATCTGAAGTGTACATTATTCAGATTTTTTTGCTCTTTCTCGTGGTATATGACACGATAAGTTTCGCTAAAATATTGACGTGTCACGAATTCTTTAATGCCAAAAATGCATGGTTCAATGTTGTTAATTCGTCTGGAGCGGCCGTTGTTCAACATGGAACGTTGCAAATTATTCAGAATTTTTTGCTCTTTCGTTTGGTATATGACACGCTGGGTTTCGCTGAAAATTTTTCATGTCAGGAATTGTTTTGTTCTTATCAGAGTGATGGTTACTTTTGTACTTAGAGCATTGTAGAATCAACAAAAGATTACAGCTTGACATGAACTGAAGTGTACATTATTCAGAATTTTTTGCTCTTTCTCGTGGTATATGACATGATAAGTTTCGCTAAAATATTGACGTGTCACGAATTCTTTAATGCCAAAAATGCATGGTTCAATGTTGTTAATTCGGCTGGAGCGGCCGTTGTTCAACATGGAACGTTGCAAATTATTCAGAATTTTTTGCTCTTTCGTTTGGTATATGACACGCTGGGTTTCGCTGAAAATTTTTCATGTCAGGAATTGTTTTGTTCTTATCAGATTGATGGTTACTTTTGTACTTAGGGCATTGTAGAATCAACAAAAGATTACAGCTTGACATGAGCTGAAGTGTACATTATTCAGAATTTTTTGCTCTTTCTCGTGGTATATGACATGATAAGTTTCGCTAAAATATTGACGTGTCACGAATTCTTTAATGCCAAAAATGCATGGTTCAATGTTGTTAATTCGGCTGGAGCGGCCGTTGTTCAACATGGAACGTTGCAAATTATTCAGAATTTTTTGCTCTTTCGTTTGGTATATGACACGCTGGGTTTCGCTGAAAATTTTTCATGTCAGGAATTGTTTTGTTCTTATCAGATTGATGGTTACTTTTGTACTTAGGGCATTGTAGAATCAACAAAAGATTACAGCTTGACATGAACTGAAGTGTACATTATTCAGAATTTTTCGCTCTTTCGTTTGGTGTATGACACGCTGGGTTTCGCTGAAAATTTTTCATGTCAGGAATTGTTTTGTTCTTATCAGAGTGATGGTTACTTTTGTACTTAGGGCATTGTAGAATCAACAAAAGATTACAGCTTGACATGATCTGAAGTGTACATTATTCAGAATTTTTTGCTCTTTCTCGTGGTATATGACACGATAAGTTTCGCTAAAATATTGACGTGTCACGAATTCTTTAATGCCAAAAATGCATGGTTCAATGTTGTTAATTCGGCTGGAGCGGCCGTTGTTCAACATGGAACGTTGCAAATTATTCAGAATTTTTTGCTCTTTCGTTTGGTATATGACACGCTGGGTTTCGCTGAAAATTTTTCATGTTAGGAATTGTTTTGTTCTTATCAGAGTGATGGTTACTTTTGTACTTAGGGCATTGTAGAATCAACAAAAGATTACAGCTTGACACGAACTGAAGTGTACATTATTCAGAATTTTTTGCTCTTTCTCGTGGTATATGACATGATAAGTTTCGCTAAAATATTGACGTGTCACGAATTCTTTAATGCCAAAAATGCATGGTTCAATGTTGTTAATTCGGCTGGAGCGGCCGTTGTTCAACATGGAACGTTGCAAATTATTCAGAATTTTTTGCTCTTTCGTTTGGTATATGACACGCTGGGTTTCGCTGAAAATTTTTCATGTCAGGAATTGTTTTGTTCTTATCAGAGTGATGGTTACTTTTGTACTTAGAGCATTGTAGAATCAACAAAAGATTACAGCTTGACATGAACTGAAGTGTACATTATTCAGAATTTTTTGCTCTTTCGTTTGGTGTATGACACGCTGGGTTTCGCTGAAAATTTTTCATGTCAGGAATTGTTTTGTTCTTATCAGAGTGATGGTTACTTTTGTACTTAGGGCATTGTAGAATCAACAAAAGATTACAGCTTGACATGATCTGAAGTGTACATTATTCAGAATTTTTTGCTCTTTCTCGTGGTATATGACACGATAAGTTTCGCTAAAATATTGACGTGTCACGAATTCTTTAATGCCAAAAATGCATGGTTCAATGTTGTTAATTCGGCTGGAGCGGCCGTTGTTCAACATGGAACGTTGCAAATTATTCAGAATTTTTTGCTCTTTCGTTTGGTATATGACACGCTGGGTTTCGCTGAAAATTTTTCATGTTAGGAATTGTTTTGTTCTTATCAGAGTGATGGTTACTTTTGTACTTAGAGCAATTGTAGAATCAACAAAAAATTACAGCTTGAGATGAACTGAAGTGTACATTATTCAGAATTTTTTGCTCTTTCTCGTGGTATATGACACGATAAGTTTCGCTAAAATATTGACGTGTCACGAATTCTTTAATGCCAAAAATGCATGGTTCAATGTTGTTAATTCGGCTGGAGCGGCCGTTGTTCAACATGGAACGTTGCAAATTATTCAGAATTTATTTTTGCTCTTTCGTTTGGTATATGACACGCTGGGTTTCGCTGAAAATTTTCCATGTCAGGAATTGTTTTGTTCTTATCAGAGTGATGGTTACTTTTGTACTTAGAGCAATTGTAGAATCAACAAAAAATTACAGCTTGACATGAACTGAAGTGTACATTATTCAGAATTTTTTGCTCTTTCTCGTGGTATATGACACGATAAGTTTCGCTAAAATATTGACGTGTCACGAATTCTTTAATGCCAAAAATGCATGGTTCAATGTTGTTAATTCGGCTGGAGCGGCCGTTGTTCAACATGGAACGTTGCAAATTATTCAGAATTTATTTTTTGCTCTTTCGTTTGGTATATGACACGCTGGGTTTCGCTGAAAATTTTCCATGTCAGGAATTGTTTTGTTCTTATCAGAGTGATGGTTACTTTTGTACTTACAAGGGGATGGTCGCAGCTGGTCCTGGCCATATGAGATGGCAATAACATGACTAGGATCAGTTTTCGATGCTGATTACGAATCCGTTTTCAGAAAGTGCCTAATCGACCTGATTTTCGAGGAAATCGATATTTTAATTCGGAAATTCGTGGGGTTTCCTGCGCAAACCGTATGGATGGGTTTGTGAACTCATCTATAAACTCTCGCAATAGTTTGCCTTACATTGTCGAATCTTTCCGATGCAATCAAGGTAGTTTGTGAAGGAAACTACACGACTTTTCGAATTAAGAAGCCTAATTTCAATACCGATTTTCTCGGAACAGAGGTCGATTAGGCATTTTCTGAGTACGGATTCGTAATCAGCATCGAAAACTGATCCTAATCATGTTATTGCCTTATCATATGGTCAGGACCAGTTGCGACCATCCCCTTGTTAGAGCATTGTAGAATCAACAAAAGATTACAGCTTGACATGAACTGAAGTGTACATTATTCAGAATTTTTTGCTCTTTCTCGTGGTATATGACATGATAAGTTTCGCTAAAATATTGACGTGTCACGAATTCTTTAATGCCAAAAATGCATGGTTCAATGTTGTTAATTCGGCTGGAGCGGCCGTTGTTCAACATGGAACGTTGCAAATTATTCAGAATTTATTTTTTGCTCTTTCGTTTGGTATATGACACGCTGGGTTTCGCTGAAAATTTTCCATGTCAGGAATTGTTTTGTTCTTATCAGAGTGATGGTTACTTTTGTACTTACAAGGGGATGGTCGCAGCTGGTCCTGGCCATATGAGATGGCAATAACATGACTAGGATCAGTTTTCGATGCTGATTACGAATCCGTTTTCAGAAAGTGCCTAATCGACCTGATTTTCGAGGAAATCGATATTTTAATTCGGAAATTCGTGGGGTTTCCTGCGCAAACCGTATGGATGGGTTTGTGAACTCATCTATAAACTCTCGCAATAGTTTGCCTTACATTGTCGAATCTTTCCGATGCAATCAAGGTAGTTTGTGAAGGAAACTACACGACTTTTCGAATTAAGAAGCCTAATTTCAATACCGATTTTCTCGGAACAGAGGTCGATTAGGCATTTTCTGAGTACGGATTCGTAATCAGCATCGAAAACTGATCCTAATCATGTTATTGCCTTATCATATGGTCAGGACCAGTTGCGACCATCCCCTTGTTAGAGCATTGTAGAATCAACAAAAGATTACAGCTTGACATGAACTGAAGTGTACATTATTCAGAATTTTTTGCTCTTTCGTTTGGTGTATGACACGCTGGGTTTCGCTGAAAATTTTTCATGTCAGGAATTGGTTTGTTCTTATCAGAGTGATGGTTACTTTTGTACTTAGGGCATTGTAGAATCAACAAAAGATTACAGCTTGACATGAACTGAAGTGTACATTATTCAGAATTTTTTGCTCTTTCGTTTGGTGTATGACACGGTGGGTTTCGCTGAAAATTTTTCATGTCAGGAATTGTTTTGTTCTTATCAGAGTGATGGTTACTTTTGTACTTAGGGCATTGTAGAATCAACAAAAGATTATAGCTTGACATGAACTGAAGTGTACATTATTCAGAATTTTTTGCTCTTTCTCGTGGTATATGACACGATAAGTTTCGCTAAAATATTGACGTGTCACGAATTCTTTAATGCCAAAAATGCATGGTTCAATGTTGTTAATTCGGCTGGAGCGGCCGTTGTTCAACATGGAACGTTGCAAATTATTCAGAATTTTTTGCTCTTTCGTTTGGTATATGACACGCTGGGTTTCGCTGAAAATTTATCATGTCAGGAATTGTTTTGTTCTTATCAGAGTGATGGTTACTTTTGTACTTAGAGCATTGTAGAATCAACAAAAGATTACAGCTTGACATGAACTGAAGTGTACATTATTCAGAATTTTTTGCTCTTTCGTTTGGTGTATGACACGCTGGGTTTCGCTGAAAATTTTTCATGTCAGGAATTGTTTTGATCTTATCAGAGTGATGGTTACTTTTGTACTTAGGGCATTGTAGAATCAACAAAAGATTACAGCTTGACATGATCTGAAGTGTACATTATTCAGAATTTTTTGCTCTTTCTCGTGGTATATGACACGATAAGTTTCGCTAAAATATTGACGTGTCACGAATTCTTTAATGCCAAAAATGCATGGTTCAATGTTGTTGATTCGTCTGGAGCGGCCGTTGTTCAACATGGAACGTTGCAAATTATTCAGAATTTTTTGCTCTTTCGTTTGGTATATGACACGCTGGGTTTCGCTGAAAATTTTTCATGTCAGGAATTGTTTTGTTCTTATCAGAGTGATGGTTACTTTTGTACTTAGGGCATTGTAGAATCAACAAAAGATTACAGCTTGACACGAACTGAAGTGTACATTATTCAGAATTTTTTGCTCTTTCTCGTGGTATATGACATGATAAGTTTCGCTTAAATATTGACGTGTCACGAATTCTTTAATGCCAAAAATGCATGGTTCAATGTTGTTAATTCGGCTGGAGCGGCCGTTGTTCAACATGGAACGTTGCAAATTATTCAGAATTTTTTGCTCTTTCGTTTGGTATATGACACGCTGGGTTTCGCTGAAAATTTTTCATGTCAGGAATTGTTTTGTTCTTATCAGAGTGATGGTTACTTTTGTACTTAGAGCATTGTAGAATCAACAAAAGATTACAGCTTGACATGAACTGAAGTGTACATTATTCAGAATTTTTTGCTCTTTCGTTTGGTGTATGACACGCTGGGTTTCGCTGAAAATTTTTCATGTCAGGAATTGTTTTGTTCTTATCAGAGTGATGGTTACTTTTGTACTTAGAGCAATTGTAGAATCAACAAAAAATTACAGCTTGACATGAACTGAAGTGTACATTATTCAGAATTTTTTGCTCTTTCTCGTGGTATATGACACGATAAGTTTCGCTAAAATATTGACGTGTCACGAATTCTTTAATGCCAAAAATGCATGGTTCAATGTTGTTAATTCGGCTGGAGCGGCCGTTGTTCAACATGGAACGTTGCAAATTATTCAGAATTTATTTTTTGCTCTTTCGTTTGGTATATGACACGCTGGGTTTCGCTGAAAATTTTCCATGTCAGGAATTGTTTTGTTCTTATCAGAGTGATGGTTACTTTTGTACTTAGAGCATTGTAGAATCAACAAAAGATTACAGCTTGACATGAACTGAAGTGTACATTATTCAGAATTTTTTGCTCTTTCGTTTGGTGTATGACACGCTGGGTTTCGCTGAAAATTTTTCATGTCAGGAATTGGTTTGTTCTTATCAGAGTGATGGTTACTTTTGTACTTAGGGCATTGTAGAATCAACAAAAGATTACAGCTTGACATGAACTGAAGTGTACATTATTCAGAATTTTTTGCTCTTTCGTTTGGTGTATGACACGCTGGGTTTCGCTGAAAATTTTTCATGTCAGGAATTGTTTTGTTCTTATCAGAGTGATGGTTACTTTTGTACTTAGGGCATTGTAGAATCAACAAAAGATTATAGCTTGACATGAACTGAAGTGTACATTATTCAGAATTTTTTGCTCTTTCTCGTGGTATATGACACGATAAGTTTCGCTAAAATATTGACGTGTCACGAATTCTTTAATGCCAAAAATGCATGGTTCAATGTTGTTAATTCGGCTGGAGCGGCCGTTGTTCAACATGGAACGTAGCAAATTATTCAGAATTTTTTGCTCTTTCGTTTGGTATATGACACGCTGGGTTTCGCTGAAAATTTTTCATGTTAGGAATTGTTTTGTTCTTATCAGAGTGATGGTTACTTTTGTACTTAGAGCAATTGTAGAATCAACAAAAAATTACAGCTTGACATGAACTGAAGTGTACATTATTCAGAATTTTTTGCTCTTTCTCGTGGTATATGACACGATAAGTTTCGCTAAAATATTGACGTGTCACGAATTCTTTAATGCCAAAAATGCATGGTTCAATGTTGTTGATTCGTCTGGAGCGGCCGTTGTTCAACATGGAACGTTGCAAATTATTCAGAATTTTTTGCTCTTTCGTTTGGTATATGACACGCTGGGTTTCGCTGAAAATTTTTCATGTCAGGAATTGTTTTGTTCTTATCAGAGTGATGGTTACTTTTGTACTTAGGGCATTGTAGAATCAACAAAAGATTACAGCTTGACACGAACTGAAGTGTACATTATTCAGAATTTTTTGCTCTTTCGTTTGGTGTATGACACGCTGGGTTTCGCTGAAAATTTTTCATGTCAGGAATTGGTTTGTTCTTATCAGAGTGATGGTTACTTTTGTACTTAGGGCATTGTAGAATCAACAAAAGATTACAGCTTGACATGAACTGAAGTGTACATTATTCAGAATTTTTTGCTCTTTCGTTTGGTGTATGACACGCTGGGTTTCGCTGAAAATTTTTCATGTCAGGAATTGGTTTGTTCTTATCAGAGTGATGGTTACTTTTGTACTTAGGGCATTGCAGAATCAACAAAAGATTACAGCTTGACATGAACTGAAGTGTACATTATTCAGAATTTTTTGCTCTTTCGTTTGGTGTATGACACGCTGGGTTTCGCTGAAAATTTTTCATGTCAGGAATTGTTTTGTTCTTATCAGAGTGATGGTTACTTTTGTACTTAGGGCATTGTAGAATCAACAAAAGATTATAGCTTGACATGAACTGAAGTGTACATTATTCAGAATTTTTTGCTCTTTCTCGTGGTATATGACACGATAAGTTTCGCTAAAATATTGACGTGTCACGAATTCTTTAATGCCAAAAATGCATGGTTCAATGTTGTTAATTCGGCTGGAGCGGCCGTTGTTCAACATGGAACGTAGCAAATTATTCAGAATTTTTTGCTCTTTCGTTTGGTATATGACACGCTGGGTTTCGCTGAAAATTTTTCATGTTAGGAATTGTTTTGTTCTTATCAGAGTGATGGTTACTTTTGTACTTAGAGCAATTGTAGAATCAACAAAAAATTACAGCTTGACATGAACTGAAGTGTACATTATTCAGAATTTTTTGCTCTTTCTCGTGGTATATGACACGATAAGTTTCGCTAAAATATTGACGTGTCACGAATTCTTTAATGCCAAAAATGCATGGTTCAATGTTGTCAATTCGGCTGGAGCGGCCGTTGTTCAACATGGAACGTTGCAAATTATTCAGAATTTATTTTTTGCTCTTTCGTTTGGTATATGACACGCTGGGTTTCGCTGAAAATTTTCCATGTCAGGAATTGTTTTGTTCTTATCAGAGTGATGGTTACTTTTGTACTTAGAGCATTGTAGAATCAACAAAAGATTACAGCTTGACATGAACTGAAGTGTACATTATTCAGAATTTTTTGCTCTTTCGTTTGGTGTATGACACGCTGGGTTTCGCTGAAAATTTTTCATGTCAGGAATTGGTTTGTTCTTATCAGAGTGATGGTTACTTTTGTACTTAGGGCATTGTAGAATCAACAAAAGATTACAGCTTGACATGAACTGAAGTGTACATTATTCAGAATTTTTTGCTCTTTCGTTTGGTGTATGACACGCTGGGTTTCGCTGAAAATTTTTCATGTCAGGAATTGGTTTGTTCTTATCAGAGTGATGGTTACTTTTGTACTTAGGGCATTGTAGAATCAACAAAAGATTACAGCTTGACATGAACTGAAGTGTACATTATTCAGAATTTTTTGCTCTTTCGTTTGGTGTATGACACGCTGGGTTTCGCTGAAAATTTTTCATGTCAGGAATTGTTTTGTTCTTATCAGAGTGATGGTTACTTTTGTACTTAGGGCATTGTAGAATCAACAAAAGAATATAGCTTGACATGAACTGAAGTGTACATTATTCAGAATTTTTTGCTCTTTCTCGTGGTATATGACACGATAAGTTTCGCTAAAATATTGACGTGTCACGAATTCTTTAATGCCAAAAATGCATGGTTCAATGTTGTTAATTCGGCTGGAGCGGCCGTTGTTCAACATGGAACGTTGCAAATTATTCAGAATTTTTTGCTCTTTCGTTTGGTATATGACACGCTGGGTTTCGCTGAAAATTTTTCATGTCAGGAATTGTTTTGTTCTTATCAGAGTGATGGTTACTTTTGTACTTAGGGCATTGTAGAATCAACAAAAGATTACAGCTTGACACGAACTGAAGTGTACATTATTCAGAATTTTTTGCTCTTTCTCGTGGTATATGACATGATAAGTTTCGCTAAAATATTGACGTGTCACGAATTCTTTAATGCCAAAAATGCATGGTTCAATGTTGTTAATTCGGCTGGAGCGGCCGTTGTTCAACATGGAACGTTGCAAATTATTCAGAATTTTTTGCTCTTTCGTTTGGTATATGACACGCTGGGTTTCGCTGAAAATTTTTCATGTCAGGAATTGTTTTGTTCTTATCAGAGTGATGGTTACTTTTGTACTTAGAGCATTGTAGAATCAACAAAAGATTACAGCTTGACATGAACTGAAGTGTACATTATTCAGAATTTTTTGCTCTTTCGTTTGGTGTATGACACGCTGGGTTTCGCTGAAAATTTTTCATGTCAGGAATTGTTTTGTTCTTATCAGAGTGATGGTTACTTTTGTACTTAGAGCAATTGTAGAATCAACAAAAAATTACAGCTTGACATGAACTGAAGTGTACATTATTCAGAATTTTTTGCTCTTTCTCGTGGTATATGACACGATAAGTTTCGCTAAAATATTGACGTGTCACGAATTCTTTAATGCCAAAAATGCATGGTTCAATGTTGTTAATTCGGCTGGAGCGGCCGTTGTTCAACATGGAACGTTGCAAATTATTCAGAATTTATTTTTTGCTCTTTCGTTTGGTATATGACACGCTGGGTTTCGCTGAAAATTTTCCATGTCAGGAATTGTTTTGTTCTTATCAGAGTGATGGTTACTTTTGTACTTAGAGCATTGTAGAATCAACAAAAGATTACAGCTTGACATGAACTGAAGTGTACATTATTCAGAATTTTTTGCTCTTTCGTTTGGTGTATGACACGCTGGGTTTCGCTGAAAATTTTTCATGTCAGGAATTGGTTTGTTCTTATCAGAGTGATGGTTACTTTTGTACTTAGGGCATTGTAGAATCAACAAAAGATTACAGCTTGACATGAACTGAAGTGTACATTATTCAGAATTTTTTGCACTTTCGTTTGGTGTATGACACGCTGGGTTTCGCTGAAAATTTTTCATGTCAGGAATTGTTTTGTTCTTATCAGAGTGATGGTTACTTTTGTACTTAGGGCATTGTAGAATCAACAAAAGATTATAGCTTGACATGAACTGAAGTGTACATTATTCAGAATTTTTTGCTCTTTCTCGTGGTATATGACACGATAAGTTTCGCTAAAATATTGACGTGTCACGAATTCTTTAATGCCAAAAATGCATGGTTCAATGTTGTTAATTCGGCTGGAGCGGCCGTTGTTCAACATGGAACGTAGCAAATTATTCAGAATTTTTTGCTCTTTCGTTTGGTATATGACACGCTGGGTTTCGCTGAAAATTTTTCATGTTAGGAATTGTTTTGTTCTTATCAGAGTGATGGTTACTTTTGTACTTAGAGCAATTGTAGAATCAACAAAAAATTACAGCTTGACATGAACTGAAGTGTACATTATTCAGAATTTTTTGCTCTTTCTCGTGGTATATGACACGATAAGTTTCGCTAAAATATTGACGTGTCACGAATTCTTTAATGCCAAAAATGCATGGTTCAATGTTGTTAATTCGGCTGGAGCGGCCGTTGTTCAACATGGAACGTTGCAAATTATTCAGAATTTATTTTTTGCTCTTTCGTTTGGTATATGACACGCTGGGTTTCGCTGAAAATTTTCCATGTCAGGAATTGTTTTGTTCTTATCAGAGTGATGGTTACTTTTGTACTTAGAGCATTGTAGAATCAACAAAAGATTACAGCTTGACATGAACTGAAGTGTACATTATTCAGAATTTTTTGCTCTTTCGTTTGGTGTATGACACGCTGGGTTTCGCTGAAAATTTTTCATGTCAGGAATTGGTTTGTTCTTATCAGAGTGATGGTTACTTTTGTACTTAGGGCATTGTAGAATCAACAAAAGATTACAGCTTGACATGAACTGAAGTGTACATTATTCAGAATTTTTTGCTCTTTCGTTTGGTGTATGACACGCTGGGTTTCGCTGAAAATTTTTCATGTCAGGAATTGTTTTGTTCTTATCAGAGTGATGGTTACTTTTGTACTTAGGGCATTGTAGAATCAACAAAAGATTATAGCTTGACATGAACTGAAGTGTACATTATTCAGAATTTTTTGCTCTTTCTCGTGGTATATGACACGATAAGTTTCGCTAAAATATTGACGTGTCACGAATTCTTTAATGCCAAAAATGCATGGTTCAATGTTGTTAATTCGGCTGGAGCGGCCGTTGTTCAACATGGAACGTAGCAAATTATTCAGAATTTTTTGCTCTTTCGTTTGGTATATGACACGCTGGGTTTCGCTGAAAATTTTTCATGTTAGGAATTGTTTTGTTCTTATCAGAGTGATGGTTACTTTTGTACTTAGAGCAATTGTAGAATCAAAAAAAAATTACAGCTTGACATGAACTGAAGTGTACATTATTCAGAATTTTTTGCTCTTTCTCGTGGTATATGACACGATAAGTTTCGCTAAAATATTGACGTGTCACGAATTCTTTAATGCCAAAAATGCATGGTTCAATGTTGTCAATTCGGCTGGAGCGGCCGTTGTTCAACATGGAACGTTGCAAATTATTCAGAATTTATTTTTTGCTCTTTCGTTTGGTATATGACACGCTGGGTTTCGCTGAAAATTTTCCATGTCAGGAATTGTTTTGTTCTTATCAGAGTGATGGTTACTTTTGTACTTAGAGCATTGTAGAATCAACAAAAGATTACAGCTTGACATGAACTGAAGTGTACATTATTCAGAATTTTTTGCTCTTTCGTTTGGTGTATGACACGCTGGGTTTCGCTGAAAATTTTTCATGTCAGGAATTGGTTTGTTCTTATCAGAGTGATGGTTACTTTTGTACTTAGGGCATTGTAGAATCAACAAAAGATTACAGCTTGACATGAACTGAAGTGTACATTATTCAGAATTTTTTGCTCTTTCGTTTGGTGTATGACACGCTGGGTTTCGCTGAAAATTTTTCATGTCAGGAATTGGTTTGTTCTTATCAGAGTGATGGTTACTTTTGTACTTAGGGCATTGTAGAATCAACAAAAGATTACAGCTTGACATGAACTGAAGTGTACATTATTCAGAATTTTTTGCTCTTTCGTTTGGTGTATGACACGCTGGGTTTCGCTGAAAATTTTTCATGTCAGGAATTGTTTTGTTCTTATCAGAGTGATGGTTACTTTTGTACTTAGGGCATTGTAGAATCAACAAAAGAATATAGCTTGACATGAACTGAAGTGTACATTATTCAGAATTTTTTGCTCTTTCTCGTGGTATATGACACGATAAGTTTCGCTAAAATATTGACGTGTCACGAATTCTTTAATGCCAAAAATGCATGGTTCAATGTTGTTAATTCGGCTGGAGCGGCCGTTGTTCAACATGGAACGTTGCAAATTATTCAGAATTTTTTGCTCTTTCGTTTGGTATATGACACGCTGGGTTTCGCTGAAAATTTTTCATGTCAGGAATTGTTTTGTTCTTATCAGAGTGATGGTTACTTTTGTACTTAGGGCATTGTAGAATCAACAAAAGATTACAGCTTGACACGAACTGAAGTGTACATTATTCAGAATTTTTTGCTCTTTCTCGTGGTATATGACATGATAAGTTTCGCTAAAATATTGACGTGTCACGAATTCTTTAATGCCAAAAATGCATGGTTCAATGTTGTTAATTCGGCTGGAGCGGCCGTTGTTCAACATGGAACGTTGCAAATTATTCAGAATTTTTTGCTCTTTCGTTTGGTATATGACACGCTGGGTTTCGCTGAAAATTTTTCATGTCAGGAATTGTTTTGTTCTTATCAGAGTGATGGTTACTTTTGTACTTAGAGCATTGTAGAATCAACAAAAGATTACAGCTTGACATGAACTGAAGTGTACATTATTCAGAATTTTTTGCTCTTTCGTTTGGTGTATGACACGCTGGGTTTCGCTGAAAATTTTTCATGTCAGGAATTGTTTTGTTCTTATCAGAGTGATGGTTACTTTTGTACTTAGAGCAATTGTAGAATCAACAAAAAATTACAGCTTGACATGAACTGAAGTGTACATTATTCAGAATTTTTTGCTCTTTCTCGTGGTATATGACACGATAAGTTTCGCTAAAATATTGACGTGTCACGAATTCTTTAATGCCAAAAATGCATGGTTCAATGTTGTTAATTCGGCTGGAGCGGCCGTTGTTCAACATGGAACGTTGCAAATTATTCAGAATTTATTTTTTGCTCTTTCGTTTGGTATATGACACGCTGGGTTTCGCTGAAAATTTTCCATGTCAGGAATTGTTTTGTTCTTATCAGAGTGATGGTTACTTTTGTACTTAGAGCATTGTAGAATCAACAAAAGATTACAGCTTGACATGAACTGAAGTGTACATTATTCAGAATTTTTTGCTCTTTCGTTTGGTGTATGACACGCTGGGTTTCGCTGAAAATTTTTCATGTCAGGAATTGGTTTGTTCTTATCAGAGTGATGGTTACTTTTGTACTTAGGGCATTGTAGAATCAACAAAAGATTACAGCTTGACATGAACTGAAGTGTACATTATTCAGAATTTTTTGCTCTTTCGTTTGGTGTATGACACGCTGGGTTTCGCTGAAAATTTTTCATGTCAGGAATTGTTTTGTTCTTATCAGAGTGATGGTTACTTTTGTACTTAGGGCATTGTAGAATCAACAAAAGATTATAGCTTGACATGAACTGAAGTGTACATTATTCAGAATTTTTTGCTCTTTCTCGTGGTATATGACACGATAAGTTTCGCTAAAATATTGACGTGTCACGAATTCTTTAATGCCAAAAATGCATGGTTCAATGTTGTTAATTCGGCTGGAGCGGCCGTTGTTCAACATGGAACGTTGCAAATTATTCAGAATTTATTTTTTGCTCTTTCGTTTGGTATATGACACGCTGGGTTTCGCTGAAAATTTTCCATGTCAGGAATTGTTTTGTTCTTATCAGAGTGATGGTTACTTTTGTACTTAGAGCATTGTAGAATCAACAAAAGATTACAGCTTGACATGAACTGAAGTGTACATTATTCAGAATTTTTTGCTCTTTCGTTTGGTGTATGACACGCTGGGTTTCGCTGAAAATTTTTCATGTCAGGAATTGGTTTGTTCTTATCAGAGTGATGGTTACTTTTGTACTTAGGGCATTGTAGAATCAACAAAAGATTACAGCTTGACATGAACTGAAGTGTACATTATTCAGAATTTTTTGCTCTTTCTCGTGGTATATGACACGATAAGTTTCGCTAAAATATTGACGTGTCACGAATTCTTTAATGCCAAAAATGCATGGTTCAATGTTGTTAATTCGGCTGGAGCGGCCGTTGTTCAACATGGAACGTTGCAAATTATTCAGAATTTATTTTTTGCTCTTTCGTTTGGTATATGACACGCTGGGTTTCGCTGAAAATTTTCCATGTCAGGAATTGTTTTGTTCTTATCAGAGTGATGGTTACTTTTGTACTTAGAGCATTGTAGAATCAACAAAAGATTACAGCTTGACATGAACTGAAGTGTACATTATTCAGAATTTTTTGCTCTTTCGTTTGGTGTATGACACGCTGGGTTTCGCTGAAAATTTTTCATGTCAGGAATTGGTTTGTTCTTATCAGAGTGATGGTTACTTTTGTACTTAGGGCATTGTAGAATCAACAAAAGATTACAGCTTGACATGAACTGAAGTGTACATTATTCAGAATTTTTTGCTCTTTCGTTTGGTGTATGACACGCTGGGTTTCGCTGAAAATTTTTCATGTCAGGAATTGTTTTGTTCTTATCAGAGTGATGGTTACTTTTGTACTTAGGGCATTGTAGAATCAACAAAAGATTATAGCTTGACATGAACTGAAGTGTACATTATTCAGAATTTTTTGCTCTTTCTCGTGGTATATGACACGATAAGTTTCGCTAAAATATTGACGTGTCACGAATTCTTTAATGCCAAAAATGCATGGTTCAATGTTGTTAATTCGGCTGGAGCGGCCGTTGTTCAACATGGAACGTAGCAAATTATTCAGAATTTTTTGCTCTTTCGTTTGGTATATGACACGCTGGGTTTCGCTGAAAATTTTTCATGTTAGGAATTGTTTTGTTCTTATCAGAGTGATGGTTACTTTTGTACTTAGAGCAATTGTAGAATCAACAAAAAATTACAGCTTGACATGAACTGAAGTGTACATTATTCAGAATTTTTTGCTCTTTCTCGTGGTATATGACACGATAAGTTTCGCTAAAATATTGACGTGTCACGAATTCTTTAATGCCAAAAATGCATGGTTCAATGTTGTTAATTCGGCTGGAGCGGCCGTTGTTCAACATGGAACGTTGCAAATTATTCAGAATTTATTTTTTGCTCTTTCGTTTGGTATATGACACGCTGGGTTTCGCTGAAAATTTTCCATGTCAGGAATTGTTTTGTTCTTATCAGAGTGATGGTTACTTTTGTACTTAGAGCATTGTAGAATCAACAAAAGATTACAGCTTGACATGAACTGAAGTGTACATTATTCAGAATTTTTTGCTCTTTCGTTTGGTGTATGACACGCTGGGTTTCGCTGAAAATTTTTCATGTCAGGAATTGGTTTGTTCTTATCAGAGTGATGGTTACTTTTGTACTTAGGGCATTGTAGAATCAACAAAAGATTACAGCTTGACATGAACTGAAGTGTACATTATTCAGAATTTTTTGCTCTTTCGTTTGGTGTATGACACGCTGGGTTTCGCTGAAAATTTTTCATGTCAGGAATTGTTTTGTTCTTATCAGAGTGATGGTTACTTTTGTACTTAGGGCATTGTAGAATCAACAAAAGATTATAGCTTGACATGAACTGAAGTGTACATTATTCAGAATTTTTTGCTCTTTCTCGTGGTATATGACACGATAAGTTTCGCTAAAATATTGACGTGTCACGAATTCTTTAATGCCAAAGATGCATGGTTCAATGTTGTTAATTCGGCTGGAGCGGCCGTTGTTCAACATGGAACGTAGCAAATTATTCAGAATTTTTTGCTCTTTCGTTTGGTATATGACACGCTGGGTTTCGCTGAAAATTTATCATGTCAGGAATTGTTTTGTTCTTATCAGAGTGATGGTTACTTTTGTACTTAGAGCATTGTAGAATCAACAAAAGAGTACAGCTTGACATGAACTGAAGTGTACATTATTCAGAATTTTTTGCTCTTTCGTTTGGTGTATGACACGCTGGGTTTCGCTGAAAATTTTTCATGTCAGGAATTGTTTTGATCTTATCAGAGTGATGGTTACTTTTGTACTTAGGGCATTGTAGAATCAACAAAAGATTACAGCTTGACATGATCTGAAGTGTACATTATTCAGAATTTTTTGCTCTTTCTCGTGGTATATGACACGATAAGTTTCGCTAAAATATTGACGTGTCACGAATTCTTTAATGCCAAAAATGCATGGTTCAATGTTGTTGATTCGTCTGGAGCGGCCGTTGTTCAACATGGAACGTTGCAAATTATTCAGAATTTTTCGCTCTTTCGTTTGGTATATGACACGCTGGGTTTCGCTGAAAATTTTTCATGTCAGGAATTGTTTTGTTCTTATCAGAGTGATGGTTACTTTTGTACTTAGGGCATTGTAGAATCAACAAAAGATTACAGCTTGACATGAACTGAAGTGTACATTATTCAGAATTTTTTGCTCTTTCTCGTGGTATATGACACGATAAGTTTCGCTAAAATATTGACGTGTCACGAATTCTTTAATGCCAAAAATGCATGGTTCAATGTTGTTAATTCGTCTGGAGCGGCCGTTGTTCAACATGGAACGTTGCAAATTATTCAGAATTTTTTGCTCTTTCGTTTGGTATATGACACGCTGGGTTTCGCTGAAAATTTATCATGTCAGGAATTGTTTTGTTCTTATCAGAGTGATGGTTACTTTTGTACTTAGAGCACTGTAGAATCAACAAAAGAGTACAGCTTGACATGAACTGAAGTGTACATTATTCAGAATTTTTTGCTCTTTCTCGTGGTATATGACACGATAAGTTTCGCTAAAATATTGACGTGTCACGAATTCTTTAATGCCAAAAATGCATGGTTCAATGTTGTTAATTCGGCTGGAGCGGCCGTTGTTCAACATGGAACGTTGCAAATTATTCAGAATTTTTTGCTCTTTCGTTTGGTATATGACACGCTGGGTTTCGCTGAAAATTTTTCATGTCAGGAATTGTTTTGTTCTTATCAGAGTGATGGTTTCTTTTGTACTTAGGGCATTGTAGAATCAACAAAAGATTACAGCTTGACATGATCTGAAGTGTACATTATTCAGATTTTTTTGCTCTTTCTCGTGGTATATGACACGATAAGTTTCGCTAAAATATTGACGTGTCACGAATTCTTTAATGCCAAAAATGCATGGTTCAATGTTGTTAGTTCGTCTGGAGCGGCCGTTGTTCAACATGGAACGTTGCAAATTATTCAGAATTTTTTGCTCTTTCGTTTGGTATATGACACGCTGGGTTTCGCTGAAAATTTTTCATGTCAGGAATTGTTTTGTTCTTATCAGAGTGATGGTTACTTTTGTACTTAGGGCATTGTAGAATCAACAAAAGATTACAGCTTGACATGAACTGAAGTGTACATTATTCAGAATTTTTTGCTCTTTCTCGTGGTATATGACACGATAAGTTTCGCTAAAATATTGACGTGTCACGAATTCTTTAATGCCAAAAATGCATGGTTCAATGTTGTTAATTCGGCTGGAGCGGCCGTTGTTCAACATGGAACGTTGCAAATTATTCAGAATTTTTTGCTCTTTCGTTTGGTATATGACACGCTGGGTTTCGCTGAAAATTTATCATGTCAGGAATTGTTTTGTTCTTATCAGAGTGATGGTTACTTTTGTACTTAGGGCATTGTAGAATCAACAAAAGATTACAGCTTGACATGAACTGAAGTGTACATTATTCAGAATTTCTTGCTCTTTCTCGTGGTATATGACACGATAAGTTTCGCTAAAATATTGACGTGTCACGAATTCTTTAATGCCAAAAATGCATGGTTCAATGTTGTTAATTCGGCTGGAGCGGCCGTTGTTCAACATGGAACGTTGCAAATTATTCAGAATTTTTTGCTCTTTCGTTTGGTATATGACACGCTGGGTTTCGCTGAAAATTTTTCATGTCAGGAATTGTTTTGTTCTTATCAGAGTGATGGTTACTTTTGTACTTAGAGCATTGTAGAATCAACAAAAGATTACAGCTTGACATGAACTGAAGTGTACATTATTCAGAATTTTTTGCTCTTTCGTTTGGTATATGACACGCTGGGTTTCGCTGAAAATTTTTCATGTCAGGAATTGTTTTGTTCTTATCAGAGTGATGGTTACTTTTGTACTTAGGGCATTGTAGAATCAACAAAAGATTACAGCTTGACATGAACTGAAGTGTACATTATTCAGAATTTCTTGCTCTTTCTCGTGGTATATGACACGATAAGTTTCGCTAAAATATTGACGTGTCACGAATTCTTTAATGCCAAAAATGCATGGTTCAATGTTGTTAATTCGGCTGGAGCGGCCGTTGTTCAACATGGAACGTTGCAAATTATTCAGAATTTTTTGCTCTTTCGTTTGGTATATGACACGCTGGGTTTCGCTGAAAATTTTTCATGTCAGGAATTGTTTTGTTCTTATCAGAGTGATGGTTACTTTTGTACTTAGGGCATTGTAGAATCAACAAAAGATTACAGCTTGACATGATCTGAAGTGTACATTATTCAGATTTTTTTGCTCTTTCTCGTGGTATATGACACGATAAGTTTCGCTAAAATATTGACGTGTCACGAATTCTTTAATGCCAAAAATGCATGGTTCAATGTTGTTAATTCGTCTGGAGCGGCCGTTGTTCAACATGGAACGTTGCAAATTATTCAGAATTTTTTGCTCTTTCGTTTGGTATATGACACGCTGGGTTTCGCTGAAAATTTTTCATGTCAGGAATTGTTTTGTTCTTATCAGAGTGATGGTTACTTTTGTACTTAGGGCATTGTAGAATCAACAAAAGATTACAGCTTGACATGAACTGAAGTGTACATTATTCAGAATTTTTGCTCTTTCTCGTGGTATATGACACGATAAGTTTCGCTAAAATATTGACGTGTCACGAATTCTTTAATGCCAAAAATGCATGGTTCAATGTTGTTAATTCGGCTGGAGCGGCCGTTGTTCAACATGGAACGTTGCAAATTATTCAGAATTTTTTGCTCTTTCGTTTGGTATATGACACGCTGGGTTTCGCTGAAAATTTTTCATGTCAGGAATTGTTTTGTTCTTATCAGAGTGATGGTTACTTTTGTACTTAGGGCATTGTAGAATCAACAAAAGATTACAGCTTGACATGAACTGAAGTGTACATTATTCAGAATTTCTTGCTCTTTCTCGTGGTATATGACACGATAAGTTTCGCTAAAATATTGACGTGTCACGAATTCTTTAATGCCAAAAATGCATGGTTCAATGTTGTTAATTCGGCTGGAGCGGCCGTTGTTCAACATGGAACGTTGCAAATTATTCAGAATTTTTTGCTCTTTCGTTTGGTATATGACACGCTGGGTTTCGCTGAAAATTTTTCGTGTCAGGAATTGTTTTGTTCTTATCAGAGTGATGGTTACTTTTGTACTTAGAGCATTGTAGAATCAACAAAAGATTACAGCTTGACATGAACTGAAGTGTACATTATTCAGAATTTTTTGCTCTTTCTCGTGGTATATGACATGATAAGTTTCGCTAAAATATTGACGTGTCACGAATTCTTTAATGCCAAAAATGCATGGTTCAATGTTGTTAATTCGGCTGGAGCGGCCGTTGTTCAACATGGAACGTTGCAAATTATTCAGAATTTTTTGCTCTTTCGTTTGGTATATGACACGCTGGGTTTCGCTGAAAATTTTTCATGTCTGGAATTGTTTTGTTCTTATCAGAGTGATGGTTACTTTTGTACTTAGGGCATTGTAGAATCAACAAAAGATTACAGCTTGACATGAACTGAAGTGTACATTATTCAGAATTTCTTGCTCTTTCTCGTGGTATATGACACGATAAGTTTCGCTAAAATATTGACGTGTCACGAATTCTTTAATGCCAAAAATGCATGGTTCAATGTTGTTAATTCGGCTGGAGCGGCCGTTGTTCAACATGGAACGTTGTAAATTATTCAGAATTTTTTGCTCTTTCGTTTGGTATATGACACGCTGGGTTTCGCTGAAAATTTTTCATGTCAGGAATTGTTTTGTTCTTATCAGAGTGATGGTTACTTTTGTACTTAGAGCATTGTAGAATCAACAAAAGATTACAGCTTGACATGAACTGAAGTGTACATTATTCAGAATTTTTTGCTCTTTCTCGTGGTATATGACATGATAAGTTTCGCTAAAATATTGACGTGTCACGAATTCTTTAATGCCAAAAATGCATGGTTCAATGTTGTTAATTCGGCTGGAGCGGCCGTTGTTCAACATGGAACGTTGCAAATTATTCAGAATTTTTTGCTCTTTCGTTTGGTATATGACACGCTGGGTTTCGCTGAAAATTTTTCATGTCAGGAATTGTTTTGTTCTTATCAGAGTGATGGTTACTTTTGTACTTAATTCAAATTCAAATTCATTTATCATATCAGACAGACTTAGGTCAGATGAGTAATGACGCGATTAGCGTCATCCATTGGTATAGACCACCAGAACGATCCCATAACTCTTCTCACTTCATCTCGCCAACGTAGAGGAGGTTGTCCAGGCTGTCTCCTTTTAATATGGTTGTAAGGTATCCATGTAGTCAACTTCCTAGCCCATCTTTGTTCTTCCATATTCCTCAATTTCATTGCCCATCTGCATTTTCTTCTCTTCGCTTCCTTCTCCCAATCCCGAACACCAGTCTTCCTTCTAACTCTTTCATTCGTCCATCTATCAAGTCTCGTTATTCCGATCATTCTTCTCTCCATCTTTCTTTGTGCAACACGCAGTCTTTCCTTCTCACTTTCTCTCAGCGTCCATGTCTCGCATCCGAACAAAACGGTTGAAGTGATACACGCCTCGAAGAGTCGTCTCTTGTTCGTCATGGGAAGGAATCGGCTAGCCAGAAGAGAAGAGAGCTTGGACCAGGCCATCCATCCACATTGTATTCTGTGATCGATCTCCTTAGTGTGAGATAGCGGAAACGAGATTGTACCTCCCAAGTACTTTGCTGAGTCCACAAATGAGAAGCTTTTTCCATCCACAATAATTGGTTGACGAGTAGACGAACATGATGATAGAATGTGTGACTTCCTATCGTTGACTTCAAGACCGCAGCGAGCTGAAGAATCGATAACTTTCGCCAGCATACGTTCCAATTCCGGTCTCGTCTTAGCAATAAGGACGAGATCATCCGCGTACTCCAGATGTTGCAATCTTTCTCCATCAATTCGAAGTCCATCGTCCTCCCAATCAATATCCGCAAGTGCTGAGGCTAGAGCCAAATTGAAGAGCATCGGTGATATTGAGTCGCCTTGCCGAACTCCTTTCCTGACATTTACTTCGACAGTTTCCTCGTTAACTCTGACCAATGTAGATGATGCCGCATAAAGTCTTCTCAGAAGGTGAATCAGCCTACTATCGACACCATGTAGAGAAAGAGCCTGCCAGATCGATGGCCATTCAACTGAATCGAAAGCCTTTTTGTAGTCGATGAGTGCAACATAAACGGGGAAGTGGTACTCTGTACTCTTTTCTATGATTTGCTTGATGGAGTGCAAATTGTCGGTAGTGCTGTACTCTTTTCTGAAACCCGTTTGGGTGTGGCCAAAGGCATCTTTTAGCACAGAACCGAATCTTTTCAATACAATGGTTGTAGCAGCTTTTAGGATTACAGACAAGAGACTTATTGGCCTGTAATTGGAGATGTCGTCGGGAGGTCCTTTCTTGTATAGTAGAGTTACCGTCGATTGAACGAGCATGTTTGGAACTTCGTCTCCATTAACCAAACCATTGAGTAGATCAGCTAGGAGAGGTGCAAGATGTTCACTCGCTAGAGCAGCCTGATCCGGTAGTATTCCATCGGTTCCAGCTGAGTGACCCATCTTCAGTTGACCGAGAGCTTGCTCTGCTTCTTCTTTTAGGAAGGGTAGAAACGTGTCTTCAGAAATCTTGATCCATACTGGAAGAGGTACAGTAGATTGGTAGAGCGTGTCATAAAACTCTCGAACGGCCTTCTTAGTTTCAACTTGCGATGAAACCTTGGTGAGGGGATCAATAATGAGAAGGCGCTGTTTTGAATGTCGAGTCTTATTCAACGCTGCTGATATACTCCTTCCTTTCATAGCTGCTGCTAATGCTGCTGATTCCTTTCTTATTCTTATATCCTCCTGTAACGATCTACGAGCCTCCTTAGAACAGACAGAGTATTCGGTAGAGCGAGCAGGGTCTCCTTTCAACTGATGTCGACGTTCAAGCAGATTCAAAGTACGAGGCGAAATCCATGGGGGAGTCACTTTTCGATAGTAGAATCAACAAAAGATTACAGCTTGACATGAACTGAAGTGTACATTATTCAGAATTTTTTGCACTTTCGTTTGGTGTATGACACGCTGGGTTTCGCTGAAAATTTTTCATGTCAGGAATTGTTTTGTTCTTATCAGAGTGATGGTTACTTTTGTACTTAGGGCATTGTAGAATCAACAAAAGATTACAGCTTGACATGAACTGAAGTGTACATTATTCAGAATTTTTTGCTCTTTCTCGTGGTATATGACACGATAAGTTTCGCTAAAATATTGACGTGTCACGAATTCTTTAATGCCAAAAATGCATGGTTCAATGTTGTTAATTCGGCTGGAGCGGCCGTTGTTCAACATGGAACGTTGCAAATTATTCAGAATTTTTTGCTCTTTCGTTTGGTATATGACACGCTGGGTTTCGCTGAAAATTTTTCATGTCAGGAATTGTTTTGTTCTTATCAGAGTGATGGTTACTTTTGTACTTAGAGCATTGTAGAATCAACAAAAGATTACAGCTTGACATGAACTGAAGTGTACATTATTCAGAATTTTTTGCACTTTCGTTTGGTGTATGACACGCTGGGTTTCGCTGAAAATTTTTCATGTCAGGAATTGTTTTGTTCTTATCAGAGTGATGGTTACTTTTGTACTTAGGGCATAGTAGAATCAACAAAAGATTACAGCTTGACATGAACTGAAGTGTACATTATTCAGATTTTTTTGCTCTTTCTCGTGGTATATGACACGATAAGTTTCGCTAAAATATTGACGTGTCACGAATTCTTTAATGCCAAAAATGCATGGTTCAATGTTGTTAATTCGGCTGGAGCGGCCGTTGTTCAACATGGAACGTTGCAAATTATTCAGAATTTTTTGCTCTTTCGTTTGGTATATGACACGCTGGGTTTCGCTGAAAATTTTTCATGTCAGGAATTGTTTTGTTCTTATCAGAGTGATGGTTTCTTTTGTACTTAGGGCATTGTAGAATCAACAAAAGATTACAGCTTGACATGATCTGAAGTGTACATTATTCAGATTTTTTTGCTCTTTCTCGTGGTATATGACACGATAAGTTTCGCTAAAATATTGACGTGTCACGAATTCTTTAATGTCAAAAATGCATGGTTCAATGTTGTTAATTCGTCTGGAGCGGCCGTTGTTCAACATGGAACGTTGCAAATTATTCAGAATTTTTTGCTCTTTCGTTTGGTATATGACACGCTGGGTTTCGCTGAAAATTTTTCATGTCAGGAATTGTTTTGTTCTTATCAGAGTGATGGTTACTTTTGTACTTAGGGCATTGTAGAATCAACAAAAGATTACAGCTTGACATGAACTGAAGTGTACATTATTCAGAATTTCTTGCTCTTTCTCGTGGTATATGACACGATAAGTTTCGCTAAAATATTGACGTGTCACGAATTCTTTAATGCCAAAAATGCATGGTTCAATGTTGTTAATTCGGCTGGAGCGGCCGTTGTTCAACATGGAACGTTGCAAATTATTCAGAATTTTTTGCTCTTTCGTTTGGTATATGACACGCTGGGTTTCGCTGAAAATTTTTCGTGTCAGGAATTGTTTTGTTCTTATCAGAGTGATGGTTACTTTTGTACTTAGAGCATTGTAGAATCAACAAAAGATTACAGCTTGACATGAACTGAAGTGTACATTATTCAGAATTTTTTGCTCTTTCTCGTGGTATATGACATGATAAGTTTCGCTAAAATATTGACGTGTCACGAATTCTTTAATGCCAAAAATGCATGGTTCAATGTTGTTAATTCGGCTGGAGCGGCCGTTGTTCAACATGGAACGTTGCAAATTATTCAGAATTTTTTGCTCTTTCGTTTGGTATATGACACGCTGGGTTTCGCTGAAAATTTTTCATGTCTGGAATTGTTTTGTTCTTATCAGAGTGATGGTTACTTTTGTACTTAGGGCATTGTAGAATCAACAAAAGATTACAGCTTGACATGAACTGAAGTGTACATTATTCAGAATTTCTTGCTCTTTCTCGTGGTATATGACACGATAAGTTTCGCTAAAATATTGACGTGTCACGAATTCTTTAATGCCAAAAATGCATGGTTCAATGTTGTTAATTCGGCTGGAGCGGCCGTTGTTCAACATGGAACGTTGTAAATTATTCAGAATTTTTTGCTCTTTCGTTTGGTATATGACACGCTGGGTTTCGCTGAAAATTTTTCATGTCAGGAATTGTTTTGTTCTTATCAGAGTGATGGTTACTTTTGTACTTAGAGCATTGTAGAATCAACAAAAGATTACAGCTTGACATGAACTGAAGTGTACATTATTCAGAATTTTTTGCTCTTTCTCGTGGTATATGACATGATAAGTTTCGCTAAAATATTGACGTGTCACGAATTCTTTAATGCCAAAAATGCATGGTTCAATGTTGTTAATTCGGCTGGAGCGGCCGTTGTTCAACATGGAACGTTGCAAATTATTCAGAATTTTTTGCTCTTTCGTTTGGTATATGACACGCTGGGTTTCGCTGAAAATTTTTCATGTCAGGAATTGTTTTGTTCTTATCAGAGTGATGGTTACTTTTGTACTTAATTCAAATTCAAATTCATTTATCATATCAGACAGACTTAGGTCAGATGAGTAATGACGCGATTAGCGTCATCCATTGGTATAGACCACCAGAACGATCCCATAACTCTTCTCACTTCATCTCGCCAACGTAGAGGAGGTTGTCCAGGCTGTCTCCTTTTAATATGGTTGTAAGGTATCCATGTAGTCAACTTCCTAGCCCATCTTTGTTCTTCCATATTCCTCAATTTCATTGCCCATCTGCATTTTCTTCTCTTCGCTTCCTTCTCCCAATCCCGAACACCAGTCTTCCTTCTAACTCTTTCATTCGTCCATCTATCAAGTCTCGTTATTCCGATCATTCTTCTCTCCATCTTTCTTTGTGCAACACGCAGTCTTTCCTTCTCACTTTCTCTCAGCGTCCATGTCTCGCATCCGAACAAAACGGTTGAAGTGATACACGCCTCGAAGAGTCGTCTCTTGTTCGTCATGGGAAGGAATCGGCTAGCCAGAAGAGAAGAGAGCTTGGACCAGGCCATCCATCCACATTGTATTCTGTGATCGATCTCCTTAGTGTGAGATAGCGGAAACGAGATTGTACCTCCCAAGTACTTTGCTGAGTCCACAAATGAGAAGCTTTTTCCATCCACAATAATTGGTTGACGAGTAGACGAACATGATGATAGAATGTGTGACTTCCTATCGTTGACTTCAAGACCGCAGCGAGCTGAAGAATCGATAACTTTCGCCAGCATACGTTCCAATTCCGGTCTCGTCTTAGCAATAAGGACGAGATCATCCGCGTACTCCAGATGTTGCAATCTTTCTCCATCAATTCGAAGTCCATCGTCCTCCCAATCAATATCCGCAAGTGCTGAGGCTAGAGCCAAATTGAAGAGCATCGGTGATATTGAGTCGCCTTGCCGAACTCCTTTCCTGACATTTACTTCGACAGTTTCCTCGTTAACTCTGACCAATGTAGATGATGCCGCATAAAGTCTTCTCAGAAGGTGAATCAGCCTACTATCGACACCATGTAGAGAAAGAGCCTGCCAGATCGATGGCCATTCAACTGAATCGAAAGCCTTTTTGTAGTCGATGAGTGCAACATAAACGGGGAAGTGGTACTCTGTACTCTTTTCTATGATTTGCTTGATGGAGTGCAAATTGTCGGTAGTGCTGTACTCTTTTCTGAAACCCGTTTGGGTGTGGCCAAAGGCATCTTTTAGCACAGAACCGAATCTTTTCAATACAATGGTTGTAGCAGCTTTTAGGATTACAGACAAGAGACTTATTGGCCTGTAATTGGAGATGTCGTCGGGAGGTCCTTTCTTGTATAGTAGAGTTACCGTCGATTGAACGAGCATGTTTGGAACTTCGTCTCCATTAACCAAACCATTGAGTAGATCAGCTAGGAGAGGTGCAAGATGTTCACTCGCTAGAGCAGCCTGATCCGGTAGTATTCCATCGGTTCCAGCTGAGTGACCCATCTTCAGTTGACCGAGAGCTTGCTCTGCTTCTTCTTTTAGGAAGGGTAGAAACGTGTCTTCAGAAATCTTGATCCATACTGGAAGAGGTACAGTAGATTGGTAGAGCGTGTCATAAAACTCTCGAACGGCCTTCTTAGTTTCAACTTGCGATGAAACCTTGGTGAGGGGATCAATAATGAGAAGGCGCTGTTTTGAATGTCGAGTCTTATTCAACGCTGCTGATATACTCCTTCCTTTCATAGCTGCTGCTAATGCTGCTGATTCCTTTCTTATTCTTATATCCTCCTGTAACGATCTACGAGCCTCCTTAGAACAGACAGAGTATTCGGTAGAGCGAGCAGGGTCTCCTTTCAACTGATGACGACGTTCAAGCAGATTCAAAGTACGAGGCGAAATCCATGGGGGAGTCACTTTTCGATAGTAGAATCAACAAAAGATTACAGCTTGACATGAACTGAAGTGTACATTATTCAGAATTTTTTGCACTTTCGTTTGGTGTATGACACGCTGGGTTTCGCTGAAAATTTTTCATGTCAGGAATTGTTTTGTTCTTATCAGAGTGATGGTTACTTTTGTACTTAGGGCATTGTAGAATCAACAAAAGATTACAGCTTGACATGAACTGAAGTGTACATTATTCAGAATTTTTTGCTCTTTCTCGTGGTATATGACACGATAAGTTTCGCTAAAATATTGACGTGTCACGAATTCTTTAATGCCAAAAATGCATGGTTCAATGTTGTTAATTCGGCTGGAGCGGCCGTTGTTCAACATGGAACGTTGCAAATTATTCAGAATTTTTTGCTCTTTCGTTTGGTATATGACACGCTGGGTTTCGCTGAAAATTTTTCATGTCAGGAATTGTTTTGTTCTTATCAGAGTGATGGTTACTTTTGTACTTAGAGCATTGTAGAATCAACAAAAGATTACAGCTTGACATGAACTGAAGTGTACATTATTCAGAATTTTTTGCACTTTCGTTTGGTGTATGACACGCTGGGTTTCGCTGAAAATTTTTCATGTCAGGAATTGTTTTGTTCTTATCAGAGTGATGGTTACTTTTGTACTTAGGGCATAGTAGAATCAACAAAAGATTACAGCTTGACATGAACTGAAGTGTACATTATTCAGATTTTTTTGCTCTTTCTCGTGGTATATGACACGATAAGTTTCGCTAAAATATTGACGTGTCACGAATTCTTTAATGCCAAAAATGCATGGTTCAATGTTGTTAATTCGGCTGGAGCGGCCGTTGTTCAACATGGAACGTTGCAAATTATTCAGAATTTTTTGCTCTTTCGTTTGGTATATGACACGCTGGGTTTCGCTGAAAATTTTTCATGTCAGGAATTGTTTTGTTCTTATCAGAGTGATGGTTTCTTTTGTACTTAGGGCATTGTAGAATCAACAAAAGATTACAGCTTGACATGATCTGAAGTGTACATTATTCAGATTTTTTTGCTCTTTCTCGTGGTATATGACACGATAAGTTTCGCTAAAATATTGACGTGTCACGAATTCTTTAATGCCAAAAATGCATGGTTCAATGTTGTTAATTCGTCTGGAGCGGCCGTTGTTCAACATGGAACGTTGCAAATTATTCAGAATTTTTTGCTCTTTCGTTTGGTATATGACACGCTGGGTTTCGCTGAAAATTTTTCATGTCAGGAATTGTTTTGTTCTTATCAGAGTGATGGTTACTTTTGTACTTAGGGCATTGTAGAATCAACAAAAGATTACAGCTTGACATGAACTGAAGTGTACATTATTCAGAATTTTTTGCTCTTTCTCGTGGTATATGACACGATAAGTTTCGCTAAAATATTGACGTGTCACGAATTCTTTAATGCCAAAAATGCATGGTTCAATGTTGTTAATTCGGCTGGAGCGGCCGTTGTTCAACATGGAACGTTGCAAATTATTCAGAATTTTTTGCTCTTTCGTTTGGTATATGACACGCTGGGTTTCGCTGAAAATTTTTCATGTCAGGAATTGTTTTGTTCTTATCAGAGTGATGGTTACTTTTGTACTTAGGGCATTGTAGAATCAACAAAAGATTACAGCTTGACATGAACTGAAGTGTACATTATTCAGAATTTCTTGCTCTTTCTCGTGGTATATGACACGATAAGTTTCGCTAAAATATTGACGTGTCACGAATTCTTTAATGCCAAAAATGCATGGTTCAATGTTGTTAATTCGGCTGGAGCGGCCGTTGTTCAACATGGAACGTTGCAAATTATTCAGAATTTTTTGCTCTTTCGTTTGGTATATGACACGCTGGGTTTCGCTGAAAATTTTTCATGTCAGGAATTGTTTTGTTCTTATCAGAGTGATGGTTACTTTTGTACTTAGAGCATTGTAGAATCAACAAAAGATTACAGCTTGACATGAACTGAAGTGTACATTATTCAGAATTTTTTGCTCTTTCGTTTGGTATATGACACGCTGGGTTTCGCTGAAAATTTTTCATGTCAGGAATTGTTTTGTTCTTATCAGAGTGATGGTTACTTTTGTACTTAGGGCATTGTAGAATCAACAAAAGATTACAGCTTGACATGATCTGAAGTGTACATTATTCAGATTTTTTTGCTCTTTCTCGTGGTATATGACACGATAAGTTTCGCTAAAATATTGACGTGTCACGAATTCTTTAATGCCAAAAATGCATGGTTCAATGTTGTTAATTCGTCTGGAGCGGCCGTTGTTCAACATGGAACGTTGCAAATTATTCAGAATTTTTTGCTCTTTCGTTTGGTATATGACACGCTGGGTTTCGCTGAAAATTTTTCATGTCAGGAATTGTTTTGTTCTTATCAGAGTGATGGTTACTTTTGTACTTAGGGCATTGTAGAATCAACAAAAGATTACAGCTTGACATGAACTGAAGTGTACATTATTCAGAATTTCTTGCTCTTTCTCGTGGTATATGACACGATAAGTTTCGCTAAAATATTGACGTGTCACGAATTCTTTAATGCCAAAAATGCATGGTTCAATGTTGTTAATTCGGCTGGAGCGGCCGTTGTTCAACATGGAACGTTGCAAATTATTCAGAATTTTTTGCTCTTTCGTTTGGTATATGACACGCTGGGTTTCGCTGAAAATTTTTCATGTCAGGAATTGTTTTGTTCTTATCAGAGTGATGGTTACTTTTGTACTTAGAGCATTGTAGAATCAACAAAAGATAACAGCTTGACATGAACTGAAGTGTACATTATTCAGAATTTTTTGCTCTTTCGTTTGGTATATGACACGCTGGGTTTCGCTGAAAATTTTTCATGTCAGGAATTGTTTTGTTCTTATCAGAGTGATGGTTACTTTTGTACTTAGGGCATTGTAGAATCAACAAAAGATTACAGCTTGACATGATCTGAAGTGTACATTATTCAGATTTTTTTGCTCTTTCTCGTGGTATATGACACGATAAGTTTCGCTAAAATATTGACGTGTCACGAATTCTTTAATGCCAAAAATGCATGGTTCAATGTTGTTAATTCGTCTGGAGCGGCCGTTGTTCAACATGGAACGTTGCAAATTATTCAGAATTTTTTGCTCTTTCGTTTGGTATATGACACGCTGGGTTTCGCTGAAAATTTTTCATGTCAGGAATTGTTTTGTTCTTATCAGAGTGATGGTTACTTTTGTACTTAGGGCATTGTAGAATCAACAAAAGATTACAGCTTGACATGAACTGAAGTGTACATTATTCAGAATTTCTTGCTCTTTCTCGTGGTATATGACACGATAAGTTTCGCTAAAATATTGACGTGTCACGAATTCTTTAATGCCAAAAATGCATGGTTCAATGTTGTTAATTCGGCTGGAGCGGCCGTTGTTCAACATGGAACGTTGCAAATTATTCAGAATTTTTTGCTCTTTCGTTTGGTATATGACACGCTGGGTTTCGCTGAAAATTTTTCATGTCAGGAATTGTTTTGTTCTTATCAGAGTGATGGTTACTTTTGTACTTAGAGCATTGTAGAATCAACAAAAGATTACAGCTTGACATGAACTGAAGTGTACATTATTCAGAATTTTTTGCTCTTTCTCGTGGTATATGACATGATAAGTTTCGCTAAAATATTGACGTGTCACGAATTCTTTAATGCCAAAAATGCATGGTTCAATGTTGTTAATTCGGCTGGAGCGGCCGTTGTTCAACATGGAACGTTGCAAATTATTCAGAATTTTTTGCTCTTTCGTTTGGTATATGACACGCTGGGTTTCGCTGAAAATTTTTCATGTCAGGAATTGTTTTGTTCTTATCAGAGTGATGGTTACTTTTGTACTTAGGGCATTGTAGAATCAACAAAAGATTACAGCTTGACATGAACTGAAGTGTACATTATTCAGAATTTCTTGCTCTTTCTCGTGGTATATGACACGATAAGTTTCGCTAAAATATTGACGTGTCACGAATTCTTTAATGCCAAAAATGCATGGTTCAATGTTGTTAATTCGGCTGGAGCGGCCGTTGTTCAACATGGAACGTTGCAAATTATTCAGAATTTTTTGCTCTTTCGTTTGGTATATGACACGCTGGGTTTCGCTGAAAATTTTTCATGTCAGGAATTGTTTTGTTCTTATCAGAGTGATGGTTACTTTTGTACTTAGAGCATTGTAGAATCAACAAAAGATTACAGCTTGACATGAACTGAAGTGTACATTATTCAGAATTTTTTGCTCTTTCTCGTGGTATATGACATGATAAGTTTCGCTAAAATATTGACGTGTCACGAATTCTTTAATGCCAAAAATGCATGGTTCAATGTTGTTAATTCGGCTGGAGCGGCCGTTGTTCAACATGGAACGTTGCAAATTATTCAGAATTTTTTGCTCTTTCGTTTGGTATATGACACGCTGGGTTTCGCTGAAAATTTTTCATGTCAGGAATTGTTTTGTTCTTATCAGAGTGATGGTTACTTTTGTACTTAGAGCATTGTAGAATCAACAAAAGATTACAGCTTGACATGAACTGAAGTGTACATTATTCAGAATTTTTTGCACTTTCGTTTGGTGTATGACACGCTGGGTTTCGCTGAAAATTTTTCATGTCAGGAATTGTTTTGTTCTTATCAGAGTGATGGTTACTTTTGTACTTAGGGCATTGTAGAATCAACAAAAGATTACAGCTTGACATGAACTGAAGTGTACATTATTCAGAATTTTTTGCTCTTTCTCGTGGTATATGACACGATAAGTTTCGCTAAAATATTGACGTGTCACGAATTCTTTAATGCCAAAAATGCATGGTTCAATGTTGTTAATTCGGCTGGAGCGGCCGTTGTTCAACATGGAACGTTGCAAATTATTCAGAATTTTTTGCTCTTTCGTTTGGTATATGACACGCTGGGTTTCGCTGAAAATTTTTCATGTCAGGAATTGTTTTGTTCTTATCAGAGTGATGGTTACTTTTGTACTTAGAGCATTGTAGAATCAACAAAAGATTACAGCTTGACATGAACTGAAGTGTACATTATTCAGAATTTTTTGCACTTTCGTTTGGTGTATGACACGCTGGGTTTCGCTGAAAATTTTTCATGTCAGGAATTGTTTTGTTCTTATCAGAGTGATGGTTACTTTTGTACTTAGGGCATTGTAGAATCAACAAAAGATTACAGCTTGACATGAACTGAAGTGTACATTATTCAGAATTTTTTGCTCTTTCTCGTGGTATATGACACGATAAGTTTCGCTAAAATATTGACGTGTCACGAATTCTTTTATGCCAAAAATGCATGGTTCAATGTTGTTAATTCGGCTGGAGCGGCCGTTGTTCAACATGGAACGTTGCAAATTATTCAGAATTTTTTGCTCTTTCGTTTGGTATATGACACGCTGGGTTTCGCTGAAAATTTTTCATGTCAGGAATTGTTTTGTTCTTATCAGAGTGATGGTTTCTTTTGTACTTAGGGCATTGTAGAATCAACAAAAGATTACAGCTTGACATGATCTGAAGTGTACATTATTCAGATTTTTTTGCTCTTTCTCGTGGTATATGACACGATAAGTTTCGCTAAAATATTGACGTGTCACGAATTCTTTAATGCCAAAAATGCATGGTTCAATGTTGTTAATTCGTCTGGAGCGGCCGTTGTTCAACATGGAACGTTGCAAATTATTCAGAATTTTTTGCTCTTTCGTTTGGTATATGACACGCTGGGTTTCGCTGAAAATTTTTCATGTCAGGAATTGTTTTGTTCTTATCAGAGTGATGGTTACTTTTGTACTTAGGGCATTGTAGAATCAACAAAAGATTACAGCTTGACATGAACTGAAGTGTACATTATTCAGAATTTTTTGCTCTTTCTCGTGGTATATGACACGATAAGTTTCGCTAAAATATTGACGTGTCACGAATTCTTTAATGCCAAAAATGCATGGTTCAATGTTGTTAATTCGGCTGGAGCGGCCGTTGTTCAACATGGAACGTTGCAAATTATTCAGAATTTTTTGCTCTTTCGTTTGGTATATGACACGCTGGGTTTCGCTGAAAATTTTTCATGTCAGGAATTGTTTTGTTCTTATCAGAGTGATGGTTACTTTTGTACTTAGGGCATTGTAGAATCAACAAAAGATTACAGCTTGACATGAACTGAAGTGTACATTATTCAGAATTTCTTGCTCTTTCTCGTGGTATATGACACGATAAGTTTCGCTAAAATATTGACGTGTCACGAATTCTTTAATGCCAAAAATGCATGGTTCAATGTTGTTAATTCGGCTGGAGCGGCCGTTGTTCAACATGGAACGTTGCAAATTATTCAGAATTTTTTGCTCTTTCGTTTGGTATATGACACGCTGGGTTTCGCTGAAAATTTTTCATGTCAGGAATTGTTTTGTTCTTATCAGAGTGATGGTTACTTTTGTACTTAGGGCATTGTAGAATCAACAAAAGATTACAGCTTGACATGATCTGAAGTGTACATTATTCAGATGTTTTTGCTCTTTCTCGTGGTATATGACACGATAAGTTTCGCTAAAATATTGACGTGTCACGAATTCTTTAATGCCAAAAATGCATGGTTCAATGTTGTTAATTCGTCTGGAGCGGCCGTTGTTCAACATGGAACGTTGCAAATTATTCAGAATTTTTTGCTCTTTCGTTTGGTATATGACACGCTGGGTTTCGCTGAAAATTTTTCATGTCAGGAATTGTTTTGTTCTTATCAGAGTGATGGTTACTTTTGTACTTAGGGCATTGTAGAATCAACAAAAGATTACAGCTTGACATGAACTGAAGTGTACATTATTCAGAATTTTTTGCTCTTTCTCGTGGTATATGACACGATAAGTTTCGCTAAAATATTGACGTGTCACGAATTCTTTAATGCCAAAAATGCATGGTTCAATGTTGTTAATTCGGCTGGAGCGGCCGTTGTTCAACATGGAACGTTGCAAATTATTCAGAATTTTTTGCTCTTTCGTTTGGTATATGACACGCTGGGTTTCGCTGAAAATTTTTCATGTCAGGAATTGTTTTGTTCTTATCAGAGTGATGGTTACTTTTGTACTTAGGGCATTGTAGAATCAACAAAAGATTACAGCTTGACATGAACTGAAGTGTACATTATTCAGAATTTCTTGCTCTTTCTCGTGGTATATGACACGATAAGTTTCGCTAAAATATTGACGTGTCACGAATTCTTTAATGCCAAAAATGCATGGTTCAATGTTGTTAATTCGGCTGGAGCGGCCGTTGTTCAACATGGAACGTTGCAAATTATTCAGAATTTTTTGCTCTTTCGTTTGGTATATGACACGCTGGGTTTCGCTGAAAATTTTTCATGTCAGGAATTGTTTTGTTCTTATCAGAGTGATGGTTACTTTTGTACTTAGAGCATTGTAGAATCAACAAAAGATTACAGCTTGACATGAACTGAAGTGTACATTATTCAGAATTTTTTGCTCTTTCGTTTGGTATATGACACGCTGGGTTTCGCTGAAAATTTTTCATGTCAGGAATTGTTTTGTTCTTATCAGAGTGATGGTTACTTTTGTACTTAGGGCATTGTAGAATCAACAAAAGATTACAGCTTGACATGAACTGAAGTGTACATTATTCAGAATTTCTTGCTCTTTCTCGTGGTATATGACACGATAAGTTTCGCTAAAATATTGACGTGTCACGAATTCTTTAATGCCAAAAATGCATGGTTCAATGTTGTTAATTCGGCTGGAGCGGCCGTTGTTCAACATGGAACGTTGCAAATTATTCAGAATTTTTTGCTCTTTCGTTTGGTATATGACACGCTGGGTTTCGCTGAAAATTTTTCATGTCAGGAATTGTTTTGTTCTTATCAGAGTGATGGTTACTTTTGTACTTAGGGCATTGTAGAATCAACAAAAGATTACAGCTTGACATGATCTGAAGTGTACATTATTCAGATTTTTTTGCTCTTTCTCGTGGTATATGACACGATAAGTTTCGCTAAAATATTGACGTGTCACGAATTCTTTAATGCCAAAAATGCATGGTTCAATGTTGTTAATTCGTCTGGAGCGGCCGTTGTTCAACATGGAACGTTGCAAATTATTCAGAATTTTTTGCTCTTTCGTTTGGTATATGACACGCTGGGTTTCGCTGAAAATTTTTCATGTCAGGAATTGTTTTGTTCTTATCAGAGTGATGGTTACTTTTGTACTTAGGGCATTGTAGAATCAACAAAAGATTACAGCTTGACATGAACTGAAGTGTACATTATTCAGAATTTTTTGCTCTTTCTCGTGGTATATGACACGATAAGTTTCGCTAAAATATTGACGTGTCACGAATTCTTTAATGCCAAAAATGCATGGTTCAATGTTGTTAATTCGGCTGGAGCGGCCGTTGTTCAACATGGAACGTTGCAAATTATTCAGAATTTTTTGCTCTTTCGTTTGGTATATGACACGCTGGGTTTCGCTGAAAATTTTTCATGTCAGGAATTGTTTTGTTCTTATCAGAGTGATGGTTACTTTTGTACTTAGGGCATTGTAGAATCAACAAAAGATTACAGCTTGACATGAACTGAAGTGTACATTATTCAGAATTTCTTGCTCTTTCTCGTGGTATATGACACGATAAGTTTCGCTAAAATATTGACGTGTCACGAATTCTTTAATGCCAAAAATGCATGGTTCAATGTTGTTAATTCGGCTGGAGCGGCCGTTGTTCAACATGGAACGTTGCAAATTATTCAGAATTTTTTGCTCTTTCGTTTGGTATATGACACGCTGGGTTTCGCTGAAAATTTTTCATGTCAGGAATTGTTTTGTTCTTATCAGAGTGATGGTTACTTTTGTACTTAGAGCATTGTAGAATCAACAAAAGATTACAGCTTGACATGAACTGAAGTGTACATTATTCAGAATTTTTTGCTCTTTCTCGTGGTATATGACATGATAAGTTTCGCTAAAATATTGACGTGTCACGAATTCTTTAATGCCAAAAATGCATGGTTCAATGTTGTTAATTCGGCTGGAGCGGCCGTTGTTCAACATGGAACGTTGCAAATTATTCAGAATTTTTTGCTCTTTCGTTTGGTATATGACACGCTGGGTTTCGCTGAAAATTTTTCATGTCAGGAATTGTTTTGTTCTTATCAGAGTGATGGTTACTTTTGTACTTAGAGCATTGTAGAATCAACAAAAGATTACAGCTTGACATGAACTGAAGTGTACATTATTCAGAATTTTTTGCACTTTCGTTTGGTGTATGACACGCTGGGTTTCGCTGAAAATTTTTCATGTCAGGAATTGTTTTGTTCTTATCAGAGTGATGGTTACTTTTGTACTTAGGGCATTGTAGAATCAACAAAAGATTACAGCTTGACATGAACTGAAGTGTACATTATTCAGAATTTTTTGCTCTTTCTCGTGGTATATGACACGATAAGTTTCGCTAAAATATTGACGTGTCACGAATTCTTTAATGCCAAAAATGCATGGTTCAATGTTGTTAATTCGGCTGGAGCGGCCGTTGTTCAACATGGAACGTTGCAAATTATTCAGAATTTTTTGCTCTTTCGTTTGGTATATGACACGCTGGGTTTCGCTGAAAATTTTTCATGTCAGGAATTGTTTTGTTCTTATCAGAGTGATGGTTACTTTTGTACTTAGAGCATTGTAGAATCAACAAAAGATTACAGCTTGACATGAACTGAAGTGTACATTATTCAGAATTTTTTGCACTTTCGTTTGGTGTATGACACGCTGGGTTTCGCTGAAAATTTTTCATGTCAGGAATTGTTTTGTTCTTATCAGAGTGATGGTTACTTTTGTACTTAGGGCATTGTAGAATCAACAAAAGATTACAGCTTGACATGAACTGAAGTGTACATTATTCAGAATTTTTTGCTCTTTCTCGTGGTATATGACACGATAAGTTTCGCTAAAATATTGACGTGTCACGAATTCTTTAATGCCAAAAATGCATGGTTCAATGTTGTTAATTCGGCTGGAGCGGCCGTTGTTCAACATGGAACGTTGCAAATTATTCAGAATTTTTTGCTCTTTCGTTTGGTATATGACACGCTGGGTTTCGCTGAAAATTTTTCATGTCAGGAATTGTTTTGTTCTTATCAGAGTGATGGTTTCTTTTGTACTTAGGGCATTGTAGAATCAACAAAAGATTACAGCTTGACATGATCTGAAGTGTACATTATTCAGATTTTTTTGCTCTTTCTCGTGGTATATGACACGATAAGTTTCGCTAAAATATTGACGTGTCACGAATTCTTTAATGCCAAAAATGCATGGTTCAATGTTGTTAATTCGTCTGGAGCGGCCGTTGTTCAACATGGAACGTTGCAAATTATTCAGAATTTTTTGCTCTTTCGTTTGGTATATGACACGCTGGGTTTCGCTGAAAATTTTTCATGTCAGGAATTGTTTTGTTCTTATCAGAGTGATGGTTACTTTTGTACTTAGGGCATTGTAGAATCAACAAAAGATTACAGCTTGACATGAACTGAAGTGTACATTATTCAGAATTTTTTGCTCTTTCTCGTGGTATATGACACGATAAGTTTCGCTAAAATATTGACGTGTCACGAATTCTTTAATGCCAAAAATGCATGGTTCAATGTTGTTAATTCGGCTGGAGCGGCCGTTGTTCAACATGGAACGTTGCAAATTATTCAGAATTTTTTGCTCTTTCGTTTGGTATATGACACGCTGGGTTTCGCTAAAAATTTTTCATGTCAGGAATTGTTTTGTTCTTATCAGAGTGATGGTTACTTTTGTACTTAGGGCATTGTAGAATCAACAAAAGATTACAGCTTGACATGAACTGAAGTGTACATTATTCAGAATTTCTTGCTCTTTCTCGTGGTATATGACACGATAAGTTTCGCTAAAATATTGACGTGTCACGAATTCTTTAATGCCAAAAATGCATGGTTCAATGTTGTTAATTCGGCTGGAGCGGCCGTTGTTCAACATGGAACGTTGCAAATTATTCAGAATTTTTTGCTCTTTCGTTTGGTATATGAAACGCTGGGTTTCGCTGAAAATTTTTCATGTCAGGAATTGTTTTGTTCTTATCAGAGTGATGGTTACTTTTGTACTTATTGCATTGTAGAATCAACAAAAGATTACAGCTTGACATGATCTGAAGTGTACATTATTCAGATTTTTTTGCTCTTTCTCGTGGTATATGACACGATAAGTTTCGCTAAAATATTGACGTGTCACGAATTCTTTAATGCCAAAAATGCATGGTTCAATGTTGTTAATTCGTCTGGAGCGGCCGTTGTTCAACATGGAACGTTGCAAATTATTCAGAATTTTTTGCTCTTTCGTTTGGTATATGACACGCTGGGTTTCGCTGAAAATTTTTCATGTCAGGAATTGTTTTGTTCTTATCAGAGTGATGGTTTCTTTTGTACTTAGGGCATTGTAGAATCAACAAAAGATTACAGCTTGACATGATCTGAAGTGTACATTATTCAGATTTTTTTGCTCTTTCTCGTGGTATATGACACGATAAGTTTCGCTAAAATATTGACGTGTCACGAATTCTTTAATGCCAAAAATGCATGGTTCAATGTTGTTAATTCGTCTGGAGCGGCCGTTGTTCAACATGGAACGTTGCAAATTATTCAGAATTTTTTGCTCTTTCGTTTGGTATATGACACGCTGGGTTTCGCTGAAAATTTTTCATGTCAGGAATTGTTTTGTTCTTATCAGAGTGATGGTTACTTTTGTACTTAGGGCATTGTAGAATCAACAAAAGATTACAGCTTGACATGAACTGAAGTGTACATTATTCAGAATTTTTTGCTCTTTCTCGTGGTATATGACACGATAAGTTTCGCTAAAATATTGACGTGTCACGAATTCTTTAATGCCAAAAATGCATGGTTCAATGTTGTTAATTCGGCTGGAGCGGCCGTTGTTCAACATGGAACGTTGCAAATTATTCAGAATTTTTTGCTCTTTCGTTTGGTATATGACACGCTGGGTTTCGCTGAAAATTTTTCATGTCAGGAATTGTTTTGTTCTTATCAGAGTGATGGTTACTTTTGTACTTAGGGCATTGTAGAATCAACAAAAGATTACAGCTTGACATGAACTGAAGTGTACATTATTCAGAATTTCTTGCTCTTTCTCGTGGTATATGACACGATAAGTTTCGCTAAAATATTGACGTGTCACGAATTCTTTAATGCCAAAAATGCATGGTTCAATGTTGTTAATTCGGCTGGAGCGGCCGTTGTTCAACATGGAACGTTGCAAATTATTCAGAATTTTTTGCTCTTTCGTTTGGTATATGAAACGCTGGGTTTCGCTGAAAATTTTTCATGTCAGGAATTGTTTTGTTCTTATCAGAGTGATGGTTACTTTTGTACTTATTGCATTGTAGAATCAACAAAAGATTACAGCTTGACATGATCTGAAGTGTACATTATTCAGATTTTTTTGCTCTTTCGTTTGGTATATGACACGCTGGGTTTCGCTGAAAATTTTTCATGTCAGGAATTGTTTTGTTCTTATCAGAGTGATGGTTACTTTTGTACTTAGGGCATTGTAGAATCAACAAAAGATTACAGCTTGACATGAACTGAAGTGTACATTATTCAGAATTTCTTGCTCTTTCTCGTGGTATATGACACGATAAGTTTCGCTAAAATATTGACGTGTCACGAATTCTTTAATGCCAAAAATGCATGGTTCAATGTTGTTAATTCGGCTGGAGCGGCCGTTGTTCAACATGGAACGTTGCAAATTATTCAGAATTTTTTGCTCTTTCGTTTGGTATATGACACGCTGGGTTTCGCTGAAAATTTTTCATGTCAGGAATTGTTTTGTTCTTATCAGAGTGATGGTTACTTTTGTACTTAGGGCATTGTAGAATCAACAAAAGATTACAGCTTGACATGATCTGAAGTGTACATTATTCAGATTTTTTTGCTCTTTCTCGTGGTATATGACACGATAAGTTTCGCTAAAATATTGACGTGTCACGAATTCTTTAATGCCAAAAATGCATGGTTCAATGTTGTTAATTCGTCTGGAGCGGCCGTTGTTCAACATGGAACGTTGCAAATTATTCAGAATTTTTTGCTCTTTCGTTTGGTATATGACACGCTGGGTTTCGCTGAAAATTTTTCATGTCAGGAATTGTTTTGTTCTTATCAGAGTGATGGTTACTTTTGTACTTAGGGCATTGTAGAATCAACAAAAGATTACAGCTTGACATGAACTGAAGTGTACATTATTCAGAATTTTTTGCTCTTTCTCGTGGTATATGACACGATAAGTTTCGCTAAAATATTGACGTGTCACGAATTCTTTAATGCCAAAAATGCATGGTTCAATGTTGTTAATTCGGCTGGAGCGGCCGTTGTTCAACATGGAACGTTGCAAATTATTCAGAATTTTTTGCTCTTTCGTTTGGTATATGACACGCTGGGTTTCGCTGAAAATTTTTCATGTCAGGAATTGTTTTGTTCTTATCAGAGTGATGGTTACTTTTGTACTTAGGGCATTGTAGAATCAACAAAAGATTACAGCTTGACATGAACTGAAGTGTACATTATTCAGAATTTCTTGCTCTTTCTCGTGGTATATGACACGATAAGTTTCGCTAAAATATTGACGTGTCACGAATTCTTTAATGCCAAAAATGCATGGTTCAATGTTGTTAATTCGGCTGGAGCGGCCGTTGTTCAACATGGAACGTTGCAAATTATTCAGAATTTTTTGCTCTTTCGTTTGGTATATGACACGCTGGGTTTCGCTGAAAATTTTTCATGTCAGGAATTGTTTTGTTCTTATCAGAGTGATGGTTACTTTTGTACTTAGGGCATTGTAGAATCAACAAAAGATTACAGCTTGACATGAACTGAAGTGTACATTATTCAGAATTTTTTGCTCTTTCTCGTGGTATATGACACGATAAGTTTCGCTAAAATATTGACGTGTCACGAATTCTTTAATGCCAAAAATGCATGGTTCAATGTTGTTAATTCGGCTGGAGCGGCCGTTGTTCAACATGGAACGTTGCAAATTATTCAGAATTTTTTGCTCTTTCGTTTGGTATATGACACGCTGGGTTTCGCTGAAAATTTTTCATGTCAGGAATTGTTTTGTTCTTATCAGAGTGATGGTTACTTTTGTACTTAGGGCATTGTAGAATCAACAAAAGATTACAGCTTGACATGAACTGAAGTGTACATTATTCAGAATTTCTTGCTCTTTCTCGTGGTATATGACACGATAAGTTTCGCTAAAATATTGACGTGTCACGAATTCTTTAATGCCAAAAATGCATGGTTCAATGTTGTTAATTCGGCTGGAGCGGCCGTTGTTCAACATGGAACGTTGCAAATTATTCAGAATTTTTTGCTCTTTCGTTTGGTATATGACACGCTGGGTTTCGCTGAAAATTTTTCATGTCAGGAATTGTTTTGTTCTTATCAGAGTGATGGTTACTTTTGTACTTAGAGCATTGTAGAATCAACAAAAGATTACAGCTTGACATGAACTGAAGTGTACATTATTCAGAATTTTTTGCTCTTTCTCGTGGTATATGACATGATAAGTTTCGCTAAAATATTGACGTGTCACGAATTCTTTAATGCCAAAAATGCATGGTTCAATGTTGTTAATTCGGCTGGAGCGGCCGTTGTTCAACATGGAACGTTGCAAATTATTCAGAATTTTTTGCTCTTTCGTTTGGTATATGACACGCTGGGTTTCGCTGAAAATTTTTCATGTCAGGAATTGTTTTGTTCTTATCAGAGTGATGGTTACTTTTGTACTTAGGGCATTGTAGAATCAACAAAAGATTACAGCTTGACATGAACTGAAGTGTACATTATTCAGAATTTCTTGCTCTTTCTCGTGGTATATGACACGATAAGTTTCGCTAAAATATTGACGTGTCACGAATTCTTTAATGCCAAAAATGCATGGTTCAATGTTGTTAATTCGGCTGGAGCGGCCGTTGTTCAACATGGAACGTTGCAAATTATTCAGAATTTTTTGCTCTTTCGTTTGGTATATGACACGCTGGGTTTCGCTGAAAATTTTTCATGTCAGGAATTGTTTTGTTCTTATCAGAGTGATGGTTACTTTTGTACTTAGAGCATTGTAGAATCAACAAAAGATTACAGCTTGACATGAACTGAAGTGTACATTATTCAGAATTTTTTGCTCTTTCTCGTGGTATATGACATGATAAGTTTCGCTAAAATATTGACGTGTCACGAATTCTTTAATGCCAAAAATGCATGGTTCAATGTTGTTAATTCGGCTGGAGCGGCCGTTGTTCAACATGGAACGTTGCAAATTATTCAGAATTTTTTGCTCTTTCGTTTGGTATATGACACGCTGGGTTTCGCTGAAAATTTTTCATGTCAGGAATTGTTTTGTTCTTATCAGAGTGATGGTTACTTTTGTACTTAGAGCATTGTAGAATCAACAAAAGATTACAGCTTGACATGAACTGAAGTGTACATTATTCAGAATTTTTTGCACTTTCGTTTGGTGTATGACACGCTGGGTTTCGCTGAAAATTTTTCATGTCAGGAATTGTTTTGTTCTTATCAGAGTGATGGTTACTTTTGTACTTAGGGCATTGTAGAATCAACAAAAGATTACAGCTTGACATGAACTGAAGTGTACATTATTCAGAATTTTTTGCTCTTTCTCGTGGTATATGACACGATAAGTTTCGCTAAAATATTGACGTGTCACGAATTCTTTAATGCCAAAAATGCATGGTTCAATGTTGTTAATTCGGCTGGAGCGGCCGTTGTTCAACATGGAACGTTGCAAATTATTCAGAATTTTTTGCTCTTTCGTTTGGTATATGACACGCTGGGTTTCGCTGAAAATTTTTCATGTCAGGAATTGTTTTGTTCTTATCAGAGTGATGGTTTCTTTTGTACTTAGGGCATTGTAGAATCAACAAAAGATTACAGCTTGACATGATCTGAAGTGTACATTATTCAGATTTTTTTGCTCTTTCTCGTGGTATATGACACGATAAGTTTCGCTAAAATATTGACGTGTCACGAATTCTTTAATGCCAAAAATGCATGGTTCAATGTTGTTAATTCGTCTGGAGCGGCCGTTGTTCAACATGGAACGTTGCAAATTATTCAGAATTTTTTGCTCTTTCGTTTGGTATATGACACGCTGGGTTCCGCTGAAAATTTTTCATGTCAGGAATTGTTTTGTTCTTATCAGAGTGATGGTTACTTTTGTACTTAGGGCATTGTAGAATCAACAAAAGATTACAGCTTGACATGAACTGAAGTGTACATTATTCAGAATTTTTTGCTCTTTCTCGTGGTATATGACACGATAAGTTTCGCTAAAATATTGACGTGTCACGAATTCTTTAATGCCAAAAATGCATGGTTCAATGTTGTTAATTCGGCTGGAGCGGCCGTTGTTCAACATGGAACGTTGCAAATTATTCAGAATTTTTTGCTCTTTCGTTTGGTATATGACACGCTGGGTTTCGCTGAAAATTTTTCATGTCAGGAATTGTTTTGTTCTTATCAGAGTGATGGTTACTTTTGTACTTAGGGCATTGTAGAATCAACAAAAGATTACAGCTTGACATGAACTGAAGTGTACATTATTCAGAATTTCTTGCTCTTTCTCGTGGTATATGACACGATAAGTTTCGCTAAAATATTGACGTGTCACGAATTCTTTAATGCCAAAAATGCATGGTTCAATGTTGTTAATTCGGCTGGAGCGGCCGTTGTTCAACATGGAACGTTGCAAATTATTCAGAATTTTTTGCTCTTTCGTTTGGTATATGACACGCTGGGTTTCGCTGAAAATTTTTCATGTCAGGAATTGTTTTGTTCTTATCAGAGTGATGGTTACTTTTGTACTTAGGGCATTGTAGAATCAACAAAAGATTACAGCTTGACATGATCTGAAGTGTACATTATTCAGATTTTTTTGCTCTTTCTCGTGGTATATGACACGATAAGTTTCGCTAAAATATTGACGTGTCACGAATTCTTTAATGCCAAAAATGCATGGTTCAATGTTGTTAATTCGTCTGGAGCGGCCGTTGTTCAACATGGAACGTTGCAAATTATTCAGAATTTTTTGCTCTTTCGTTTGGTATATGACACGCTGGGTTTCGCTGAAAATTTTTCATGTCAGGAATTGTTTTGTTCTTATCAGAGTGATGGTTACTTTTGTACTTAGGGCATTGTAGAATCAACAAAAGATTACAGCTTGACATGAACTGAAGTGTACATTATTCAGAATTTTTTGCTCTTTCTCGTGGTATATGACATGATAAGTTTCGCTAAAATATTGACGTGTCACGAATTCTTTAATGCCAAAAATGCATGGTTCAATGTTGTTAATTCGGCTGGAGCGGCCGTTGTTCAACATGGAACGTTGCAAATTATTCAGAATTTTTTGCTCTTTCGTTTGGTATATGACACGCTGGGTTTCGCTGAAAATTTTTCATGTCAGGAATTGTTTTGTTCTTATCAGAGTGATGGTTACTTTTGTACTTAGGGCATTGTAGAATCAACAAAAGATTACAGCTTGACATGAACTGAAGTGTACATTATTCAGAATTTCTTGCTCTTTCTCGTGGTATATGACACGATAAGTTTCGCTAAAATATTGACGTGTCACGAATTCTTTAATGCCAAAAATGCATGGTTCAATGTTGTTAATTCGGCTGGAGCGGCCGTTGTTCAACATGGAACGTTGCAAATTATTCAGAATTTTTTGCTCTTTCGTTTGGTATATGACACGCTGGGTTTCGCTGAAAACTTTTCATGTCAGGAATTGTTTTGTTCTTATCAGAGTGATGGTTACTTTTGTACTTAGAGCATTGTAGAATCAACAAAAGATTACAGCTTGACATGAACTGAAGTGTACATTATTCAGAATTTTTTGCTCTTTCTCGTGGTATATGACATGATAAGTTTCGCTAAAATATTGACGTGTCACGAATTCTTTAATGCCAAAAATGCATGGTTCAATGTTGTTAATTCGGCTGGAGCGGCCGTTGTTCAACATGGAACGTTGCAAATTATTCAGAATTTTTTGCTCTTTCGTTTGGTATATGACACGCTGGGTTTCGCTGAAAATTTTTCATGTCAGGAATTGTTTTGTTCTTATCAGAGTGATGGTTACTTTTGTACTTAGGGCATTGTAGAATCAACAAAAGATTACAGCTTGACATGAACTGAAGTGTACATTATTCAGAATTTCTTGCTCTTTCTCGTGGTATATGACACGATAAGTTTCGCTAAAATATTGACGTGTCACGAATTCTTTAATGCCAAAAATGCATGGTTCAATGTTGTTAATTCGGCTGGAGCGGCCGTTGTTCAACATGGAACGTTGCAAATTATTCAGAATTTTTTGCTCTTTCGTTTGGTATATGACACGCTGGGTTTCGCTGAAAATTTTTCATGTCAGGAATTGTTTTGTTCTTATCAGAGTGATGGTTACTTTTGTACTTAGAGCATTGTAGAATCAACAAAAGATTACAGCTTGACATGAACTGAAGTGTACATTATTCAGAATTTTTTGCTCTTTCTCGTGGTATATGACATGATAAGTTTCGCTAAAATATTGACGTGTCACGAATTCTTTAATGCCAAAAATGCATGGTTCAATGTTGTTAATTCGGCTGGAGCGGCCGTTGTTCAACATGGAACGTTGCAAATTATTCAGAATTTTTTGCTCTTTCGTTTGGTATATGACACGCTGGGTTTCGCTGAAAATTTTTCATGTCAGGAATTGTTTTGTTCTTATCAGAGTGATGGTTACTTTTGTACTTAGGGCATTGTAGAATCAACAAAAGATTACAGCTTGACATGAACTGAAGTGTACATTATTCAGAATTTTTTGCTCTTTCTCGTGGTATATGACATGATAAGTTTCGCTAAAATATTGACGTGTCACGAATTCTTTAATGCCAAAAATGCATGGTTCAATGTTGTTAATTCGGCTGGAGCGGCCGTTGTTCAACATGGAACGTTGCAAATTATTCAGAATTTTTTGCTCTTTCGTTTGGTATATGACACGCTGGGTTTCGCTGAAAATTTTTCATGTCAGGAATTGTTTTGTTCTTATCAGATTGATGGTTACTTTTGTACTTAGGGCATTGTAGAATCAACAAAAGATTACAGCTTGACATGAACTGAAGTGTACATTATTCAGAATTTTTCGCTCTTTCGTTTGGTGTATGACACGCTGGGTTTCGCTGAAAATTTTTCATGTCAGGAATTGTTTTGTTCTTATCAGAGTGATGGTTACTTTTGTACTTAGGGCATTGTAGAATCAACAAAAGATTACAGCTTGACATGATCTGAAGTGTACATTATTCAGAATTTTTTGCTCTTTCTCGTGGTATATGACACGATAAGTTTCGCTAAAATATTGACGTGTCACGAATTCTTTAATGCCAAAAATGCATGGTTCAATGTTGTTAATTCGGCTGGAGCGGCCGTTGTTCAACATGGAACGTTGCAAATTATTCAGAATTTTTTGCTCTTTCGTTTGGTATATGACACGCTGGGTTTCGCTGAAAATTTTTCATGTTAGGAATTGTTTTGTTCTTATCAGAGTGATGGTTACTTTTGTACTTAGGGCATTGTAGAATCAACAAAAGATTACAGCTTGACACGAACTGAAGTGTACATTATTCAGAATTTTTTGCTCTTTCTCGTGGTATATGACATGATAAGTTTCGCTAAAATATTGACGTGTCACGAATTCTTTAATGCGAAAAATGCATGGTTCAATGTTGTTAATTCGGCTGGAGCGGCCGTTGTTCAACATGGAACGTTGCAAATTATTCAGAATTTTTTGCTCTTTCGTTTGGTATATGACACGCTGGGTTTCGCTGAAAATTTTTCATGTCAGGAATTGTTTTGTTCTTATCAGAGTGATGGTTACTTTTGTACTTAGAGCATTGTAGAATCAACAAAAGATTACAGCTTGACATGAACTGAAGTGTACATTATTCAGAATTTTTTGCTCTTTCGTTTGGTGTATGACACGCTGGGTTTCGCTGAAAATTTTTCATGTCAGGAATTGTTTTGTTCTTATCAGAGTGATGGTTACTTTTGTACTTAGGGCATTGTAGAATCAACAAAAGATTACAGCTTGACATGATCTGAAGTGTACATTATTCAGAATTTTTTGCTCTTTCTCGTGGTATATGACACGATAAGTTTCGCTAAAATATTGACGTGTCACGAATTCTTTAATGCCAAAAATGCATGGTTCAATGTTGTTAATTCGGCTGGAGCGGCCGTTGTTCAACATGGAACGTTGCAAATTATTCAGAATTTTTTGCTCTTTCGTTTGGTATATGACACGTTGGGTTTCGCTGAAAATTTTTCATGTCAGGAATTGTTTTGTTCTTATCAGAGTGATGGTTACTTTTGTACTTAGAGCATTGTAGAATCAACAAAAGATTACAGCTTGACATGAACTGAAGTGTACATTATTCAGAATTTTTTGCTCTTTCGTTTGGTGTATGACACGCTGGGTTTCGCTGAAAATTTTTCATGTCAGGAATTGTTTTGTTCTTATCAGAGTGATGGTTACTTTTGTACTTAGGGCATTGTAGAATCAACAAAAGATTACAGCTTGACATGATCTGAAGTGTACATTATTCAGAATTTTTTGCTCTTTCTCGTGGTATATGACACGATAAGTTTCGCTAAAATATTGACGTGTCACGAATTCTTTAATGCCAAAAATGCATGGTTCAATGTTGTTAATTCGGCTGGAGCGGCCGTTGTTCAACATGGAACGTTGCAAATTATTCAGAATTTTTTGCTCTTTCGTTTGGTATATGACACGCTGGGTTTCGCTGAAAATTTTTCATGTTAGGAATTGTTTTGTTCTTATCAGAGTGATGGTTACTTTTGTACTTAGAGCAATTGTAGAATCAACAAAAAATTACAGCTTGAGATGAACTGAAGTGTACATTATTCAGAATTTTTTGCTCTTTCTCGTGGTATATGACACGATAAGTTTCGCTAAAATATTGACGTGTCACGAATTCTTTAATGCCAAAAATGCATGGTTCAATGTTGTTAATTCGGCTGGAGCGGCCGTTGTTCAACATGGAACGTTGCAAATTATTCAGAATTTATTTTTGCTCTTTCGTTTGGTATATGACACGCTGGGTTTCGCTGAAAATTTTCCATGTCAGGAATTGTTTTGTTCTTATCAGAGTGATGGTTACTTTTGTACTTAGAGCAATTGTAGAATCAACAAAAAATTACAGCTTGACATGAACTGAAGTGTACATTATTCAGAATTTTTTGCTCTTTCTCGTGGTATATGACACGATAAGTTTCGCTAAAATATTGACGTGTCACGAATTCTTTAATGCCAAAAATGCATGGTTCAATGTTGTTAATTCGGCTGGAGCGGCCGTTGTTCAACATGGAACGTTGCAAATTATTCAGAATTTATTTTTTGCTCTTTCGTTTGGTATATGACACGCTGGGTTTCGCTGAAAATTTTCCATGTCAGGAATTGTTTTGTTCTTATCAGAGTGATGGTTACTTTTGTACTTACAAGGGGATGGTCGCAGCTGGTCCTGGCCATATGAGATGGCAATAACATGACTAGGATCAGTTTTCGATGCTGATTACGAATCCGTTTTCAGAAAGTGCCTAATCGACCTGATTTTCGAGGAAATCGATATTTTAATTCGGAAATTCGTGGGGTTTCCTGCGCAAACCGTATGGATGGGTTTGTGAACTCATCTATAAACTCTCGCAATAGTTTGCCTTACATTGTCGAATCTTTCCGATGCAATCAAGGTAGTTTGTGAAGGAAACTACACGACTTTTCGAATTAAGAAGCCTAATTTCAATACCGATTTTCTCGGAACAGAGGTCGATTAGGCATTTTCTGAGTACGGATTCGTAATCAGCATCGAAAACTGATCCTAATCATGTTATTGCCTTATCATATGGTCAGGACCAGTTGCGACCATCCCCTTGTTAGAGCATTGTAGAATCAACAAAAGATTACAGCTTGACATGAACTGAAGTGTACATTATTCAGAATTTTTTGCTCTTTCGTTTGGTGTATGACACGCTGGGTTTCGCTGAAAATTTGTCATGTCAGGAATTGTTTTGTTCTTATCAGAGTGATGGTTACTTTTGTACTTAGGGCATTGTAGAATCAACAAAAGATTATAGCTTGACATGAACTGAAGTGTACATTATTCAGAATTTTTTGCTCTTTCTCGTGGTATATGACACGATAAGTTTCGCTAAAATATTGACGTGTCACGAATTCTTTAATGCCAAAAATGCATGGTTCAATGTTGTTAATTCGGCTGGAGCGGCCGTTGTTCAACATGGAACGTTGCAAATTATTCAGAATTTTTTGCTCTTTCGTTTGGTATATGACACGCTGGGTTTCGCTGAAAATTTTTCATGTCAGGAATTGTTTTGTTCTTATCAGAGTGATGGTTACTTTTGTACTTAGAGCATTGTAGAATCAACAAAAGATTACAGCTTGACATGAACTGAAGTGTACATTATTCAGAATTTTTTGCTCTTTCGTTTGGTGTATGACACGCTGGGTTTCGCTGAAAATTTTTCATGTCAGGAATTGTTTTGTTCTTATCAGAGTGATGGTTACTTTTGTACTTAGGGCATTGTAGAATCAACAAAAGATTACAGCTTGACATGATCTGAAGTGTACATTATTCAGAATTTTTTGCTCTTTCTCGTGGTATATGACACGATAAGTTTCGCTAAAATATTGACGTGTCACGAATTCTTTAATGCCAAAAATGCATGGTTCAATGTTGTTAATTCGGCTGGAGCGGCCGTTGTTCAACATGGAACGTTGCAAATTATTCAGAATTTTTTGCTCTTTCGTTTGGTATATGACACGCTGGGTTTCGCTGAAAATTTTTCATGTTAGGAATTGTTTTGTTCTTATCAGAGTGATGGTTACTTTTGTACTTAGAGCAATTGTAGAATCAACAAAAAATTACAGCTTGAGATGAACTGAAGTGTACATTATTCAGAATTTTTTGCTCTTTCTCGTGGTATATGACACGATAAGTTTCGCTAAAATATTGACGTGTCACGAATTCTTTAATGCCAAAAATGCATGGTTCAATGTTGTTAATTCGGCTGGAGCGGCCGTTGTTCAACATGGAACGTTGCAAATTATTCAGAATTTATTTTTGCTCTTTCGTTTGGTATATGACACGCTGGGTTTCGCTGAAAATTTTCCATGTCAGGAATTGTTTTGTTCTTATCAGAGTGATGGTTACTTTTGTACTTAGAGCAATTGTAGAATCAACAAAAAATTACAGCTTGACATGAACTGAAGTGTACATTATTCAGAATTTTTTGCTCTTTCTCGTGGTATATGACACGATAAGTTTCGCTAAAATATTGACGTGTCACGAATTCTTTAATGCCAAAAATGCATGGTTCAATGTTGTTAATTCGGCTGGAGCGGCCGTTGTTCAACATGGAACGTTGCAAATTATTCAGAATTTATTTTTTGCTCTTTCGTTTGGTATATGACACGCTGGGTTTCGCTGAAAATTTTCCATGTCAGGAATTGTTTTGTTCTTATCAGAGTGATGGTTACTTTTGTACTTACAAGGGGATGGTCGCAGCTGGTCCTGGCCATATGAGATGGCAATAACATGACTAGGATCAGTTTTCGATGCTGATTACGAATCCGTTTTCAGAAAGTGCCTAATCGACCTGATTTTCGAGGAAATCGATATTTTAATTCGGAAATTCGTGGGGTTTCCTGCGCAAACCGTATGGATGGGTTTGTGAACTCATCTATAAACTCTCGCAATAGTTTGCCTTACATTGTCGAATCTTTCCGATGCAATCAAGGTAGTTTGTGAAGGAAACTACACGACTTTTCGAATTAAGAAGCCTAATTTCAATACCGATTTTCTCGGAACAGAGGTCGATTAGGCATTTTCTGAGTACGGATTCGTAATCAGCATCGAAAACTGATCCTAATCATGTTATTGCCTTATCATATGGTCAGGACCAGTTGCGACCATCCCCTTGTTAGAGCATTGTAGAATCAACAAAAGATTACAGCTTGACATGAACTGAAGTGTACATTATTCAGAATTTTTTGCTCTTTCGTTTGGTGTATGACACGCTGGGTTTCGCTGAAAATTTGTCATGTCAGGAATTGTTTTGTTCTTATCAGAGTGATGGTTACTTTTGTACTTAGGGCATTGTAGAATCAACAAAAGATTATAGCTTGACATGAACTGAAGTGTACATTATTCAGAATTTTTTGCTCTTTCTCGTGGTATATGACACGATAAGTTTCGCTAAAATATTGACGTGTCACGAATTCTTTAATGCCAAAAATGCATGGTTCAATGTTGTTAATTCGGCTGGAGCGGCCGTTGTTCAACATGGAACGTTGCAAATTATTCAGAATTTTTTGCTCTTTCGTTTGGTATATGACACGCTGGGTTTCGCTGAAAATTTATCATGTCAGGAATTGTTTTGTTCTTATCAGAGTGATGGTTACTTTTGTACTTAGAGCATTGTAGAATCAACAAAAGATTACAGCTTGACATGAACTGAAGTGTACATTATTCAGAATTTTTTGCTCTTTCGTTTGGTGTATGACACGCTGGGTTTCGCTGAAAATTTTTCATGTCAGGAATTGTTTTGATCTTATCAGAGTGATGGTTACTTTTGTACTTAGGGCATTGTAGAATCAACAAAAGATTACAGCTTGACATGATCTGAAGTGTACATTATTCAGAATTTTTTGCTCTTTCTCGTGGTATATGACACGATAAGTTTCGCTAAAATATTGACGTGTCACGAATTCTTTAATGCCAAAAATGCATGGTTCAATGTTGTTGATTCGTCTGGAGCGGCCGTTGTTCAACATGGAACGTTGCAAATTATTCAGAATTTTTTGCTCTTTCGTTTGGTATATGACACGCTGGGTTTCGCTGAAAATTTTTCATGTCAGGAATTGTTTTGTTCTTATCAGAGTGATGGTTACTTTTGTACTTAGGGCATTGTAGAATCAACAAAAGATTACAGCTTGACACGAACTGAAGTGTACATTATTCAGAATTTTTTGCTCTTTCTCGTGGTATATGACATGATAAGTTTCGCTAAAATATTGACGTGTCACGAATTCTTTAATGCCAAAAATGCATGGTTCAATGTTGTTAATTCGGCTGGAGCGGCCGTTGTTCAACATGGAACGTTGCAAATTATTCAGAATTTTTTGCTCTTTCGTTTGGTATATGACACGCTGGGTTTCGCTGAAAATTTTTCATGTCAGGAATTGTTTTGTTCTTATCAGAGTGATGGTTACTTTTGTACTTAGAGCATTGTAGAATCAACAAAAGATTACAGCTTGACATGAACTGAAGTGTACATTATTCAGAATTTTTTGCTCTTTCGTTTGGTGTATGACACGCTGGGTTTCGCTGAAAATTTTTCATGTCAGGAATTGTTTTGTTCTTATCAGAGTGATGGTTACTTTTGTACTTAGAGCAATTGTAGAATCAACAAAAAATTACAGCTTGACATGAACTGAAGTGTACATTATTCAGAATTTTTTGCTCTTTCTCGTGGTATATGACACGATAAGTTTCGCTAAAATATTGACGTGTCACGAATTCTTTAATGCCAAAAATGCATGGTTCAATGTTGTTAATTCGGCTGGAGCGGCCGTTGTTCAACATGGAACGTTGCAAATTATTCAGAATTTATTTTTTGCTCTTTCGTTTGGTATATGACACGCTGGGTTTCGCTGAAAATTTTCCATGTCAGGAATTGTTTTGTTCTTATCAGAGTGATGGTTACTTTTGTACTTAGAGCATTGTAGAATCAACAAAAGATTACAGCTTGACATGAACTGAAGTGTACATTATTCAGAATTTTTTGCTCTTTCGTTTGGTGTATGACACGCTGGGTTTCGCTGAAAATTTTTCATGTCAGGAATTGGTTTGTTCTTATCAGAGTGATGGTTACTTTTGTACTTAGGGCATTGTAGAATCAACAAAAGATTACAGCTTGACATGAACTGAAGTGTACATTATTCAGAATTTTTTGCTCTTTCGTTTGGTGTATGACACGCTGGGTTTCGCTGAAAATTTTTCATGTCAGGAATTGTTTTGTTCTTATCAGAGTGATGGTTACTTTTGTACTTAGGGCATTGTAGAATCAACAAAAGATTATAGCTTGACATGAACTGAAGTGTACATTATTCAGAATTTTTTGCTCTTTCTCGTGGTATATGACACGATAAGTTTCGCTAAAATATTGACGTGTCACGAATTCTTTAATGCCAAAAATGCATGGTTCAATGTTGTTAATTCGGCTGGAGCGGCCGTTGTTCAACATGGAACGTAGCAAATTATTCAGAATTTTTTGCTCTTTCGTTTGGTATATGACACGCTGGGTTTCGCTGAAAATTTTTCATGTTAGGAATTGTTTTGTTCTTATCAGAGTGATGGTTACTTTTGTACTTAGAGCAATTGTAGAATCAACAAAAAATTACAGCTTGACATGAACTGAAGTGTACATTATTCAGAATTTTTTGCTCTTTCTCGTGGTATATGACACGATAAGTTTCGCTAAAATATTGACGTGTCACGAATTCTTTAATGCCAAAAATGCATGGTTCAATGTTGTTAATTCGGCTGGAGCGGCCGTTGTTCAACATGGAACGTTGCAAATTATTCAGAATTTATTTTTTGCTCTTTCGTTTGGTATATGACACGCTGGGTTTCGCTGAAAATTTTCCATGTCAGGAATTGTTTTGTTCTTATCAGAGTGATGGTTACTTTTGTACTTAGAGCATTGTAGAATCAACAAAAGATTACAGCTTGACATGAACTGAAGTGTACATTATTCAGAATTTTTTGCTCTTTCGTTTGGTGTATGACACGCTGGGTTTCGCTGAAAATTTTTCATGTCAGGAATTGGTTTGTTCTTATCAGAGTGATGGTTACTTTTGTACTTACAAGGGAACTATCTCAGCTCGCGGAAAGCAAACTGGATGAAAATTTGAATAGACATAGCCGACCGTGTTACAAGATCATTGGAGAAGTCCAAAAATTCTGGCATGCAATAGTCGAGCCAGAAAATGGATCCAAAGTTTGGTCACATTTGCATAATCTCCGCCTGTAAACGATTTTTCGATGCATGTTTTGTTCCCTGAGTGAGATAACAAGTGGGGCGGTGGTATAGTGGCCACTACGTTGGGTATCTTAGCAAAAAATCGATTACAGGCAGAGTTTCTGCAAATGTGACCAACCTTTGGACCCATTTTCTGGCTCGGCTATTGCACGCCAGAATTTTTAGACTTCACCAATTATTTTATAACACGTTCAGCTATGTCTATGTAAATTTTCATCCATTTTGCTTTCCGCGAGCTGAGATAGTTCCCTTGTTAGGGCATTGTAGAATCAACAAAAGATTACAGCTTGACATGAACTGAAGTGTACATTATTCAGAATTTTTTGCTCTTTCGTTTGGTGTATGACACGCTGGGTTTCGCTGAAAATTTTTCATGTCAGGAATTGGTTTGTTCTTATCAGAGTGATGGTTACTTTTGTACTTAGGGCATTGTAGAATCAACAAAAGATTACAGCTTGACATGAACTGAAGTGTACATTATTCAGAATTTTTTGCTCTTTCGTTTGGTGTATGACACGCTGGGTTTCGCTGAAAATTTTTCATGTCAGGAATTGTTTTGTTCTTATCAGAGTGATGGTTACTTTTGTACTTAGGGCATTGTAGAATCAACAAAAGATTATAGCTTGACATGAACTGAAGTGTACATTATTCAGAATTTTTTGCTCTTTCTCGTGGTATATGACACGATAAGTTTCGCTAAAATATTGACGTGTCACGAATTCTTTAATGCCAAAAATGCATGGTTCAATGTTGTTAATTCGGCTGGAGCGGCCGTTGTTCAACATGGAACGTTGCAAATTATTCAGAATTTTTTGCTCTTTCGTTTGGTATATGACACGCTGGGTTTCGCTGAAAATTTTTCATGTCAGGAATTGTTTTGTTCTTATCAGAGTGATGGTTACTTTTGTACTTAGGGCATTGTAGAATCAACAAAAGATTACAGCTTGACACGAACTGAAGTGTACATTATTCAGAATTTTTTGCTCTTTCTCGTGGTATATGACATGATAAGTTTCGCTAAAATATTGACGTGTCACGAATTCTTTAATGCCAAAAATGCATGGTTCAATGTTGTTAATTCGGCTGGAGCGGCCGTTGTTCAACATGGAACGTTGCAAATTATTCAGAATTTTTTGCTCTTTCGTTTGGTATATGACACGCTGGGTTTCGCTGAAAATTTTTCATGTCAGGAATTGTTTTGTTCTTATCAGAGTGATGGTTACTTTTGTACTTAGAGCATTGTAGAATCAACAAAAGATTACAGCTTGACATGAACTGAAGTGTACATTATTCAGAATTTTTTGCTCTTTCGTTTGGTGTATGACACGCTGGGTTTCGCTGAAAATTTTTCATGTCAGGAATTGTTTTGTTCTTATCAGAGTGATGGTTACTTTTGTACTTAGAGCAATTGTAGAATCAACAAAAAATTACAGCTTGACATGAACTGAAGTGTACATTATTCAGAATTTTTTGCTCTTTCTCGTGGTATATGACACGATAAGTTTCGCTAAAATATTGACGTGTCACGAATTCTTTAATGCCAAAAATGCATGGTTCAATGTTGTTAATTCGGCTGGAGCGGCCGTTGTTCAACATGGAACGTTGCAAATTATTCAGAATTTATTTTTTGCTCTTTCGTTTGGTATATGACACGCTGGGTTTCGCTGAAAATTTTCCATGTCAGGAATTGTTTTGTTCTTATCAGAGTGATGGTTACTTTTGTACTTAGAGCATTGTAGAATCAACAAAAGATTACAGCTTGACATGAACTGAAGTGTACATTATTCAGAATTTTTTGCTCTTTCGTTTGGTGTATGACACGCTGGGTTTCGCTGAAAATTTTTCATGTCAGGAATTGGTTTGTTCTTATCAGAGTGATGGTTACTTTTGTACTTAGGGCATTGTAGAATCAACAAAAGATTACAGCTTGACATGAACTGAAGTGTACATTATTCAGAATTTTTTGCTCTTTCGTTTGGTGTATGACACGCTGGGTTTCGCTGAAAATTTTTCATGTCAGGAATTGTTTTGTTCTTATCAGAGTGATGGTTACTTTTGTACTTAGGGCATTGTAGAATCAACAAAAGATTATAGCTTGACATGAACTGAAGTGTACATTATTCAGAATTTTTTGCTCTTTCTCGTGGTATATGACACGATAAGTTTCGCTAAAATATTGACGTGTCACGAATTCTTTAATGCCAAAAATGCATGGTTCAATGTTGTTAATTCGGCTGGAGCGGCCGTTGTTCAACATGGAACGTAGCAAATTATTCAGAATTTTTTGCTCTTTCGTTTGGTATATGACACGCTGGGTTTCGCTGAAAATTTTTCATGTTAGGAATTGTTTTGTTCTTATCAGAGTGATGGTTACTTTTGTACTTAGAGCAATTGTAGAATCAACAAAAAATTACAGCTTGACATGAACTGAAGTGTACATTATTCAGAATTTTTTGCTCTTTCTCGTGGTATATGACACGATAAGTTTCGCTAAAATATTGACGTGTCACGAATTCTTTAATGCCAAAAATGCATGGTTCAATGTTGTTAATTCGGCTGGAGCGGCCGTTGTTCAACATGGAACGTTGCAAATTATTCAGAATTTATTTTTTGCTCTTTCGTTTGGTATATGACACGCTGGGTTTCGCTGAAAATTTTCCATGTCAGGAATTGTTTTGTTCTTATCAGAGTGATGGTTACTTTTGTACTTAGAGCATTGTAGAATCAACAAAAGATTACAGCTTGACATGAACTGAAGTGTACATTATTCAGAATTTTTTGCTCTTTCTCGTGGTATATGACACGATAAGTTTCGCTAAAATATTGACGTGTCACGAATTCTTTAATGCCAAAAATGCATGGTTCAATGTTGTTAATTCGGCTGGAGCGGCCGTTGTTCAACATGGAACGTTGCAAATTATTCAGAATTTATTTTTTGCTCTTTCGTTTGGTATATGACACGCTGGGTTTCGCTGAAAATTTTCCATGTCAGGAATTGTTTTGTTCTTATCAGAGTGATGGTTACTTTTGTACTTAGAGCATTGTAGAATCAACAAAAGATTACAGCTTGACATGAACTGAAGTGTACATTATTCAGAATTTTTTGCTCTTTCGTTTGGTGTATGACACGCTGGGTTTCGCTGAAAATTTTTCATGTCAGGAATTGGTTTGTTCTTATCAGAGTGATGGTTACTTTTGTACTTAGGGCATTGTAGAATCAACAAAAGATTACAGCTTGACATGAACTGAAGTGTACATTATTCAGAATTTTTTGCTCTTTCGTTTGGTGTATGACACGCTGGGTTTCGCTGAAAATTTTTCATGTCAGGAATTGTTTTGTTCTTATCAGAGTGATGGTTACTTTTGTACTTAGAGCATTGTAGAATCAACAAAAGATTACAGCTTGACATGAACTGAAGTGTACATTATTCAGAATTTTTTGCTCTTTCGTTTGGTGTATGACACGCTGGGTTTCGCTGAAAATTTTTCATGTCAGGAATTGTTTTGTTCTTATCAGAGTGATGGTTACTTTTGTACTTAGAGCAATTGTAGAATCAACAAAAAATTACAGCTTGACATGAACTGAAGTGTACATTATTCAGAATTTTTTGCTCTTTCTCGTGGTATATGACACGATAAGTTTCGCTAAAATATTGACGTGTCACGAATTCTTTAATGCCAAAAATGCATGGTTCAATGTTGTTAATTCGGCTGGAGCGGCCGTTGTTCAACATGGAACGTTGCAAATTATTCAGAATTTATTTTTTGCTCTTTCGTTTGGTATATGACACGCTGGGTTTCGCTGAAAATTTTCCATGTCAGGAATTGTTTTGTTCTTATCAGAGTGATGGCTACTTTTGTACTTAGAGCATTGTAGAATCAACAAAAGATTACAGCTTGACATGAACTGAAGTGTACATTATTCAGAATTTTTTGCTCTTTCGTTTGGTGTATGACACGCTGGGTTTCGCTGAAAATTTTTCATGTCAGGAATTGGTTTGTTCTTATCAGAGTGATGGTTACTTTTGTACTTAGGGCATTGTAGAATCAACAAAAGATTACAGCTTGACATGAACTGAAGTGTACATTATTCAGAATTTTTTGCTCTTTCGTTTGGTGTATGACACGCTGGGTTTCGCTGAAAATTTTTCATGTCAGGAATTGTTTTGTTCTTATCAGAGTGATGGTTACTTTTGTACTTAGGGCATTGTAGAATCAACAAAAGATTATAGCTTGACATGAACTGAAGTGTACATTATTCAGAATTTTTTGCTCTTTCTCGTGGTATATGACACGATAAGTTTCGCTAAAATATTGACGTGTCACGAATTCTTTAATGCCAAAAATGCATGGTTCAATGTTGTTAATTCGGCTGGAGCGGCCGTTGTTCAACATGGAACGTAGCAAATTATTCAGAATTTTTTGCTCTTTCGTTTGGTATATGACACGCTGGGTTTCGCTGAAAATTTTTCATGTTAGGAATTGTTTTGTTCTTATCAGAGTGATGGTTACTTTTGTACTTAGAGCAATTGTAGAATCAACAAAAAATTACAGCTTGACATGAACTGAAGTGTACATTATTCAGAATTTTTTGCTCTTTCTCGTGGTATATGACACGATAAGTTTCGCTAAAATATTGACGTGTCACGAATTCTTTAATGCCAAAAATGCATGGTTCAATGTTGTTAATTCGGCTGGAGCGGCCGTTGTTCAACATGGAACGTTGCAAATTATTCAGAATTTATTTTTTGCTCTTTCGTTTGGTATATGACACGCTGGGTTTCGCTGAAAATTTTCCATGTCAGGAATTGTTTTGTTCTTATCAGAGTGATGGTTACTTTTGTACTTAGAGCATTGTAGAATCAACAAAAGATTACAGCTTGACATGAACTGAAGTGTACATTATTCAGAATTTTTTGCTCTTTCTCGTGGTATATGACACGATAAGTTTCGCTAAAATATTGACGTGTCACGAATTCTTTAATGCCAAAAATGCATGGTTCAATGTTGTTAATTCGGCTGGAGCGGCCGTTGTTCAACATGGAACGTTGCAAATTATTCAGAATTTATTTTTTGCTCTTTCGTTTGGTATATGACACGCTGGGTTTCGCTGAAAATTTTCCATGTCAGGAATTGTTTTGTTCTTATCAGAGTGATGGTTACTTTTGTACTTAGAGCATTGTAGAATCAACAAAAGATTACAGCTTGACATGAACTGAAGTGTACATTATTCAGAATTTTTTGCTCTTTCGTTTGGTGTATGACACGCTGGGTTTCGCTGAAAATTTTTCATGTCAGGAATTGGTTTGTTCTTATCAGAGTGATGGTTACTTTTGTACTTAGGGCATTGTAGAATCAACAAAAGATTACAGCTTGACATGAACTGAAGTGTACATTATTCAGAATTTTTTGCTCTTTCGTTTGGTGTATGACACGCTGGGTTTCGCTGAAAATTTTTCATGTCAGGAATTGTTTTGTTCTTATCAGAGTGATGGTTACTTTTGTACTTAGGGCATTGTAGAATCAACAAAAGATTATAGCTTGACATGAACTGAAGTGTACATTATTCAGAATTTTTTGCTCTTTCTCGTGGTATATGACACGATAAGTTTCGCTAAAATATTGACGTGTCACGAATTCTTTAATGCCAAAAATGCATGGTTCAATGTTGTTAATTCGGCTGGAGCGGCCGTTGTTCAACATGGAACGTAGCAAATTATTCAGAATTTTTTGCTCTTTCGTTTGGTATATGACACGCTGGGTTTCGCTGAAAATTTATCATGTCAGGAATTGTTTTGTTCTTATCAGAGTGATGGTTACTTTTGTACTTAGAGCATTGTAGAATCAACAAAAGAGTACAGCTTGACATGAACTGAAGTGTACATTATTCAGAATTTTTTGCTCTTTCGTTTGGTGTATGACACGCTGGGTTTCGCTGAAAATTTTTCATGTCAGGAATTGTTTTGATCTTATCAGAGTGATGGTTACTTTTGTACTTAGGGCATTGTAGAATCAACAAAAGATTACAGCTTGACATGATCTGAAGTGTACATTATTCAGAATTTTTTGCTCTTTCTCGTGGTATATGACACGATAAGTTTCGCTAAAATATTGACGTGTCACGAATTCTTTAATGCCAAAAATGCATGGTTCAATGTTGTTGATTCGTCTGGAGCGGCCGTTGTTCAACATGGAACGTTGCAAATTATTCAGAATTTTTCGCTCTTTCGTTTGGTATATGACACGCTGGGTTTCGCTGAAAATTTTTCATGTCAGGAATTGTTTTGTTCTTATCAGAGTGATGGTTACTTTTGTACTTAGGGCATTGTAGAATCAACAAAAGATTACAGCTTGACATGAACTGAAGTGTACATTATTCAGAATTTTTTGCTCTTTCTCGTGGTATATGACACGATAAGTTTCGCTAAAATATTGACGTGTCACGAATTCTTTAATGCCAAAAATGCATGGTTCAATGTTGTTAATTCGTCTGGAGCGGCCGTTGTTCAACATGGAACGTTGCAAATTATTCAGAATTTTTTGCTCTTTCGTTTGGTATATGACACGCTGGGTTTCGCTGAAAATTTATCATGTCAGGAATTGTTTTGTTCTTATCAGAGTGATGGTTACTTTTGTACTTAGAGCATTGTAGAATCAACAAAAGAGTACAGCTTGACATGAACTGAAGTGTACATTATTCAGAATTTTTTGCTCTTTCGTTTGGTGTATGACACGCTGGGTTTCGCTGAAAATTTTTCATGTCAGGAATTGTTTTGATCTTATCAGAGTGATGGTTACTTTTGTACTTAGGGCATTGTAGAATCAACAAAAGATTACAGCTTGACATGATCTGAAGTGTACATTATTCAGATTTTTTTGCTCTTTCTCGTGGTATATGACACGATAAGTTTCGCTAAAATATTGACGTGTCACGAATTCTTTAATGCCAAAAATGCATGGTTCAATGTTGTTGATTCGTCTGGAGCGGCCGTTGTTCAACATGGAACGTTGCAAATTATTCAGAATTTTTCGCTCTTTCGTTTGGTATATGACACGCTGGGTTTCGCTGAAAATTTTTCATGTCAGGAATTGTTTTGTTCTTATCAGAGTGATGGTTACTTTTGTACTTAGAGCATTGTAGAATCAACAAAAGATTACAGCTTGACATGAACTGAAGTGTACATTATTCAGAATTTTTTGCTCTTTCGTTTGGTGTATGACACGCTGGGTTTCGCTGAAAATTTTTCATGTCAGGAATTGTTTTGTTCTTATCAGAGTGATGGTTACTTTTGTACTTAGGGCATTGTAGAATCCACAAAAGATTACAGCTTGACATGATCTGAAGTGTACATTATTCAGAATTTTTTGCTCTTTCTCGTGGTATATGACACGATAAGTTTCGCTAAAATATTGACGTGTCACGAATTCTTTAATGCCAAAAATGCATGGTTCAATGTTGTTAATTCGGCTGGAGCGGCCGTTGTTCAACATGGAACGTTGCAAATTATTCAGAATTTTTCGCTCTTTCGTTTGGTATATGACACGCTGGGTTTCGCTGAAAATTTTTCATGTCAGGAATTGTTTTGTTCTTATCAGAGTGATGGTTACTTTTGTACTTAGGGCATTGTAGAATCAACAAAACATTACAGCTTGACATGATCTGAAGTGTACATTATTCAGAATTTTTTTGCTCTTTCTCGTGGTATATGACACGATAAGTTTCGCTAAAATATTGACGTGTCACGAATTCTTTAATGCCAAAAATGCATGGTTCAATGTTGTTGATTCGTCTGGAGCGGCCGTTGTTCAACATGGAACGTTGCAAATTATTCAGAATTTTTTGCTCTTTCGTTTGGTATATGACACGCTGGGTTTCGCTTAAAATTTTTCATGTCAGGAATTGTTTTGTTCTTATCAGAGTGATGGTTACTTTTGTACTTAGGGCATTGTAGAATCAACAAAAGATTACAGCTTGACATGAACTGAAGTGTACATTATTCAGAATTTTTTGCTCTTTCTCGTGGTATATGACACGATAAGTTTCGCTAAAATATTGACGTGTCACGAATTCTTTAATGCCAAAAATGCATTGTTCAATGTTGTTATTTCGGCTGGAGCGGCCGTTGTTCAACATGGAACGTTGCAAATTATTCAGAATTTTTTGCTCTTTCGTTTGGTATATGACACGCTGGGTTTCGCTGAAAATTTTTCATGTCAGGAATTGTTTTGTTCTTATCAGAGTGATGGTTACTTTTGTACTTAGGGCATTGTAGAATCAACAAAAGATTACAGCTTGACATGAACTGAAGTGTACATTATTCAGAATTTCTTGCTCTTTCTCGTGGTATATGACACGATAAGTTTCGCTAAAATATTGACGTGTCACGAATTCTTTAATGCCAAAAATGCATGGTTCAATGTTGTTAATTCGGCTGGAGCGGCCGTTGTTCAACATGGAACGTTGCAAATTATTCAGAATTTTTTGCTCTTTCGTTTGGTATATGACACGCTGGATTTCGCTGAAAATTTTTCATGTCAGGAATTGTTTTGTTCTTATCAGAGTGATGGTTACTTTTGTACTTAGGGCATTGTAGAATCAACAAAAGATTACAGCTTGACATAAACTGAAGTGTACATTATTCAGAATTTTTTGCTCTTTCTCGTGGTATATGACATGATAAGTTTCGCTAAAATATTGACGTGTCACGAATTCTTTAATGCCAAAAATGCATGGTTCAATGTTGTTAATTCGGCTGGAGCGGCCGTTGTTCAACATGGAACGTTGCAAATTATTCAGAATTTTTTGCTCTTTCGTTTGGTATATGACACGCTGGGTTTCGCTGAAAATTTTTCATGTCAGGAATTGTTTTGTTCTTATCAGAGTGATGGTTACTTTTGTACTTAGAGCATTGTAGAATCAACAAAAGATTACAGCTTGACATGAACTGAAGTGTACATTATTCAGAATTTTTTGCTCTTTCGTTTGGTGTATGACACGCTGGGTTTCGCTGAAAATTTTTCATGTCAGGAATTGTTTTGTTCTTATCAGAGTGATGGTTACTTTTGTACTTAGGGCATTGTAGAATCAACAAAAGATTACAGCTTGACATGAACTGAAGTGTACATTATTCAGAATTTTTTTGCTCTTTCTCGTGGTATATGACATGATAAGTTTCGCTAAAATATTGACGTGTCACGAATTCTTTAATGCCAAAAATGCATGGTTCAATGTTGTTAATTCGGCTGGAGCGGCCGTTGTTCAACATGGAACGTTGCAAATTATTCAGAATTTTTTGCTCTTTCGTTTGGTATATGACACGCTGGGTTTCGCTGAAAATTTTTCATGTCAGGAATTGTTTTGTTCTTATCAGAGTGATGGTTACTTTTGTACTTAGAGCATTGTAGAATCAACAAAAGATTACAGCTTGACATGAACTGAAGTGTACATTATTCAGAATTTTTTGCTCTTTCGTTTGGTGTATGACACGCTGGGTTTCGCTGAAAATTTTTCATGTCAGGAATTGTTTTGTTCTTATCAGAGTGATGGTTACTTTTGTACTTAGGGCATTGTAGAATCAACAAAAGATTACAGCTTGACATGAACTGAAGTGTACATTATTCAGAATTTTTTGCTCTTTCTCGTGGTATATGACACGATAAGTTTCGCTAAAATATTGACGTGTCACGAATTCTTTAATGCCAAAAATGCATGGTTCAATGTTGTTAATTCGGCTGGAGCGGCCTTTGTTCAACATGGAACGTTGCAAATTATTCAGAATTTTTTGCTCTTTCGTTTGGTATATGACACGCTGGGTTTCGCTGAAAATTTTTCATGTCAGGAATTGTTTTGTTCTTATCAGAGTGATGGTTACTTTTGTACTTAGGGCATTGTAGAATCAACAAAAGATTACAGCTTGACATGAACTGAAGTGTACATTATTCAGAATTTCTTGCTCTTTCTCGTGGTATATGACACGATAAGTTTCGCTAAAATATTGACGTGTCACGAATTCTTTAATGCCAAAAATGCATGGTTCAATGTTGTTAATTCGGCTGGAGCGGCCGTTGTTCAACATGGAACGTTGCAAATTATTCAGAATTTTTTGCTCTTTCGTTTGGTATATGACACGCTGGGTTTCGCTGAAAATTTTTCATGTCAGGAATTGTTTTGTTCTTATCAGAGTGATGGTTACTTTTGTACTTAGAGCATTGTAGAATCAACAAAAGATTACAGCTTGACATGAACTGAAGTGTACATTATTCAGAATTTTTTGCTCTTTCTCGTGGTATATGACATGATAAGTTTCGCTAAAATATTGACGTGTCACGAATTCTTTAATGCCAAAAATGCATGGTTCAATGATGTTAATTCGGCTGGAGCGGCCGTTGTTCAACATGGAACGTTGCAAATTATTCAGAATTTTTTGCTCTTTCGTTTGGTATATGACACGCTGGGTTTCGCTGAAAATTTTTCATGTCAGGAATTGTTTTGTTCTTATCAGAGTGATGGTTACTTTTGTACTTAGAGCATTGTAGAATCAACAAAAGATTACAGCTTGACATGAACTGAAGTGTACATTATTCCGAATTTTTTGCTCTTTCGTTTGGTGTATGACACGCTGGGTTTCGCTGAAAATTTTTCATGTCAGGAATTGTTTTGTTCTTATCAGAGTGATGGTTACTTTTGTACTTAGGGCATTGTAGAATCAACAAAAGATTACAGCTTGACATGAACTGAAGTGTACATTATTCAGAATTTTTTGCTCTTTCTCGTGGTATATGACACGATAAGTTTCGCTAAAATATTGACGTGTCACGAATTCTTTAATGCCAAAAATGCATGGTTCAATGTTGTTAATTCGGCTGGAGCGGCCGTTGTTCAACATGGAACGTTGCAAATTATTCAGATTTTTTTGCTCTTTCGTTTGGTATATGACACGCTGGGTTTCGCTGAAAATTTTTCATGTCAGGAATTGTTTTGTTCTTATCAGATTGATGGTTACTTTTGTACTTAGGGCATTGTAGAATCAACAAAAGATTACAGCTTGACATGAACTGAAGTGTACATTATTCAGAATTTTTTGCTCTTTCTCGTGGTATATGACATGATAAGTTTCGCTAAAATATTGACGTGTCACGAATTCTTTAATGCCAAAAATGCATGGTTCAATGTTGTTAATTCGGCTGGAGCGGCCGTTGTTCAACATGGAACGTTGCAAATTATTCAGAATTTTTTGCTCTTTCGTTTGGTATATGACACGCTGGGTTTCGCTGAAAATTTTTCATGTCAGGAATTGTTTTGTTCTTATCAGAGTGATGGTTACTTTTGTACTTAGGGCATTGTAGAATCAACAAAAGATTACAGCTTGACATGAACTGAAGTGTACATTATTCAGAATTTTTTGCTCTTTCTCGTGGTATATGACACGATAAGTTTCGCTAAAATATTGACGTGTCACGAATTCTTTAATGCCAAAAATGCATGGTTCAATGTTGTTAATTCGGCTGGAGCGGCCGTTGTTCAACATGGAACGTTGCAAATTATTCAGAATTTTTTGCTCTTTCGTTTGGTATATGACACGCTGGGTTTCGCTGAAAATTTTTCATGTCAGGAATTGTTTTGTTCTTATCAGAGTGATGGTTACTTTTGTACTTAGAGCATTGTAGAATCAACAAAAGATTACAGCTTGACATGAACTGAAGTGTACATTATTCAGAATTTTTTGCTCTTTCGTTTGGTGTATGACACGCTGGGTTTCGCTGAAAATTTTTCATGTCAGGAATTGTTTTGTTCTTATCAGAGTGATGGTTACTTTTGTACTTAGGGCATTGTAGAATCAACAAAAGATTACAGCTTGACATGAACTGAAGTGTACATTATTCAGAATTTTTTGCTCTTTCTCGTGGTATATGACACGATAAGTTTCGCTAAAATATTGACGTGTCACGAATTCTTTAATGCCAAAAATGCATGGTTCAATGTTGTTAATTCGGCTGGAGCGGCCGTTGTTCAACATGGAACGTTGCAAATTATTCAGAATTTTTTGCTCTTTCGTTTGGTGTATGACACGCTGGGTTTCGCTGAAAATTTTTCATGTCAGGAATTGTTTTGTTCTTATCATAGTGATGGTTACTTTTGTACTTAGAGCATTGTAGAATCAACAAAAGATTACAGCTTGACATGAACTGAAGTGTACATTATTCAGAATTTTTTGCTCTTTCGTTTGGTGTATGACACGCTGGGTTTCGCTGAAAATTTTTCATGTCAGGAATTGTTTTGTTCTTATCAGAGTGATGGTTACTTTTGTACTTAGGGCATTGTAGAATCAACAAAAGATTACAGCTTGACATGAACTGAAGTGTACATTATTCAGAATTTTTTGCTCTTTCTCGTGGTATATGACACGATAAGTTTCGCTAAAATATTGACGTGTCACGAATTCTTTAATGCCAAAAATGCATGGTTCAATGTTGTTAATTCGGCTGGAGCGGCCGTTGTTCAACATGGAACGTTGCAAATTATTCAGAATTTTTTGCTCTTTCGTTTGGTGTATGACACGCTGGGTTTCGCTGAAAATTTTTCATGTCAGGAATTGTTTTGTTCTTATCATAGTGATGGTTACTTTTGTACTTAGAGCATTGTAGAATCAACAAAAGATTACAGCTTGACATGAACTGAAGTGTACATTATTCAGAATTTTTTGCTCTTTCTCGTGGTATATGACATGATAAGTTTCGCTAAAATATTGACGTGTCACGAATTCTTTAATGCCAAAAATGCATGGTTCAATGTTGTTAATTCGGCTGGAGCGGCCGTTGTTCAACATGGAACGTTGCAAATTATTCAGAATTTTTTGCTCTTTCGTTTGGTATATGACACGCTGGGTTTCGCTGAAAATTTTTCATGTCAGAAATTGTTTTGTTCTTATCAGAGTGATGGTTACTTTTGTACTTAGAGCATTGTAGAATCAACAAAAGATTACAGCTTGACATGAACTGAAGTGTACATTATTCCGAATTTTTTGCTCTTTCGTTTGGTGTATGACACGCTGGGTTTCGCTGAAAATTTTTCATGTCAGGAATTGTTTTGTTCTTATCAGAGTGATGGTTACTTTTGTACTTAGGGCATTGTAGAATCAACAAAAGATTACAGCTTGACATGAACTGAAGTGTACATTATTCAGAATTTTTTGCTCTTTCGTTTGGTGTATGACACGCTGGGTTTCGCTGAAAATTTTTCATGTCAGGAATTGTTTTGTTCTTATCAGAGTGATGGTTACTTTTGTACTTAGGGCATTGTAGAATCAACAAAAGATTACAGCTTGACATGAACTGAAGTGTACATTATTCAGAATTTTTTGCTCTTTCTCGTGGTATATGACACGATAAGTTTCGCTAAAATATTGACGTTTCACGAATTCTTTAATGCCAAAAATGCATGGTTCAATGTTGTTAATTCGGCTGGAGCGGCCGTTGTTCAACATGGAACGTTGCAAATTATTCAGAATTTTTTGCTCTTTCGTTTGGTATATGACACGCTGGGTTTCGCTGAAAATTTTTCATGTCAGGAATTGTTTTGTTCTTATCAGAGTGATGGTTACTTTTGTACTTAGGGCATTGTAGAATCAACAAAAGATTACAGCTTGACATGAACTGAAGTGTACATTATTCAGAATTTCTTGCTCTTTCTCGTGGTATATGACACGATAAGTTTCGCTAAAATATTGACGTGTCACGAATTCTTTAATGCCAAAAATGCATGGTTCAATGTTGTTAATTCGGCTGGAGCGGCCGTTGTTCAACATGGAACGTTGCAAATTATTCAGAATTTTTTGCTCTTTCGTTTGGTATATGACACGCTGGGTTTCGCTGAAAATTTTTCATGTCAGGAATTGTTTTGTTCTTATCAGAGTGATGGTTACTTTTGTACTTAGAGCATTGTAGAATCAACAAAAGATTACAGCTTGACATGAACTGAAGTGTACATTATTCAGAATTTTTTGCTCTTTCGTTTGGTGTATGACACGCTGGGTTTCGCTGAAAATTTTTCATGTCAGGAATTGTTTTGTTCTTATCAGAGTGATGGTTACTTTTGTACTTAGGGCATTGTAGAATCAACAAAAGATTACAGCTTGACATGAACTGAAGTGTACATTATTCAGAATTTTTTGCTCTTTCTCGTGGTATATGACACGATAAGTTTCGCTAAAATATTGACGTGTCACGAATTCTTTAATGCCAAAAATGCATGGTTCAATGTTGTTAATTCGGCTGGAGCGGCCGTTGTTCAACATGGAACGTTGCAAATTATTCAGAATTTTTTGCTCTTTCGTTTGGTGTATGACACGCTGGGTTTCGCTGAAAATTTTTCATGTCAGGAATTGTTTTGTTCTTATCATAGTGATGGTTACTTTTGTACTTAGAGCATTGTAGAATCAACAAAAGATTACAGCTTGACATGAACTGAAGTGTACATTATTCAGAATTTTTTGCTCTTTCGTTTGGTGTATGACACGCTGGGTTTCGCTGAAAATTTTTCATGTCAGGAATTGTTTTGTTCTTATCAGAGTGATGGTTACTTTTGTACTTAGGGCATTGTAGAATCAACAAAAGATTACAGCTTGACATGAACTGAAGTGTACATTATTCAGAATTTTTTGCTCTTTCTCGTGGTATATGACACGATAAGTTTCGCTAAAATATTGACGTGTCACGAATTCTTTAATGCCAAAAATGCATGGTTCAATGTTGTTAATTCGGCTGGAGCGGCCGTTGTTCAACATGGAACGTTGCAAATTATTCAGAATTTTTTGCTCTTTCGTTTGGTGTATGACACGCTGGGTTTCGCTGAAAATTTTTCATGTCAGGAATTGTTTTGTTCTTATCATAGTGATGGTTACTTTTGTACTTAGAGCATTGTAGAATCAACAAAAGATTACAGCTTGACATGAACTGAAGTGTACATTATTCAGAATTTTTTGCTCTTTCTCGTGGTATATGACATGATAAGTTTCGCTAAAATATTGACGTGTCACGAATTCTTTAATGCCAAAAATGCATGGTTCAATGTTGTTAATTCGGCTGGAGCGGCCGTTGTTCAACATGGAACGTTGCAAATTATTCAGAATTTTTTGCTCTTTCGTTTGGTATATGACACGCTGGGTTTCGCTGAAAATTTTTCATGTCAGAAATTGTTTTGTTCTTATCAGAGTGATGGTTACTTTTGTACTTAGAGCATTGTAGAATCAACAAAAGATTACAGCTTGACATGAACTGAAGTGTACATTATTCCGAATTTTTTGCTCTTTCGTTTGGTGTATGACACGCTGGGTTTCGCTGAAAATTTTTCATGTCAGGAATTGTTTTGTTCTTATCAGAGTGATGGTTACTTTTGTACTTAGGGCATTGTAGAATCAACAAAAGATTACAGCTTGACATGAACTGAAGTGTACATTATTCAGAATTTTTTGCTCTTTCGTTTGGTGTATGACACGCTGGGTTTCGCTGAAAATTTTTCATGTCAGGAATTGTTTTGTTCTTATCAGAGTGATGGTTACTTTTGTACTTAGGGCATTGTAGAATCAACAAAAGATTACAGCTTGACATGAACTGAAGTGTACATTATTCAGAATTTTTTGCTCTTTCTCGTGGTATATGACACGATAAGTTTCGCTAAAATATTGACGTTTCACGAATTCTTTAATGCCAAAAATGCATGGTTCAATGTTGTTAATTCGGCTGGAGCGGCCGTTGTTCAACATGGAACGTTGCAAATTATTCAGAATTTTTTGCTCTTTCGTTTGGTATATGACACGCTGGGTTTCGCTGAAAATTTTTCATGTCAGGAATTGTTTTGTTCTTATCAGAGTGATGGTTACTTTTGTACTTAGGGCATTGTAGAATCAACAAAAGATTACAGCTTGACATAAACTGAAGTGTACATTATTCAGAATTTTTTGCTCTTTCTCGTGGTATATGACATGATAAGTTTCGCTAAAATATTGACGTGTCACGAATTCTTTAATGCCAAAAATGCATGGTTCAATGTTGTTAATTCGGCTGGAGCGGCCGTTGTTCAACATGGAACGTTGCAAATTATTCAGAATTTTTTGCTCTTTCGTTTGGTATATGACACGCTGGGTTTCGCTGAAAATTTTTCATGTCAGGAATTGTTTTGTTCTTATCAGAGTGATGGTTACTTTTGTACTTAGAGCATTGTAGAATCAACAAAAGATTACAGCTTGACATGAACTGAAGTGTACATTATTCAGAATTTTTTGCTCTTTCGTTTGGTGTATGACACGCTGGGTTTCGCTGAAAATTTTTCATGTCAGGAATTGTTTTGTTCTTATCAGAGTGATGGTTACTTTTGTACTTAGGGCATTGTAGAATCAACAAAAGATTACAGCTTGACATGAACTGAAGTGTACATTATTCAGAATTTTTTTGCTCTTTCTCGTGGTATATGACATGATAAGTTTCGCTAAAATATTGACGTGTCACGAATTCTTTAATGCCAAAAATGCATGGTTCAATGTTGTTAATTCGGCTGGAGCGGCCGTTGTTCAACATGGAACGTTGCAAATTATTCAGAATTTTTTGCTCTTTCGTTTGGTATATGACACGCTGGGTTTCGCTGAAAATTTTTCATGTCAGGAATTGTTTTGTTCTTATCAGAGTGATGGTTACTTTTGTACTTAGAGCATTGTAGAATCAACAAAAGATTACAGCTTGACATGAACTGAAGTGTACATTATTCAGAATTTTTTGCTCTTTCGTTTGGTGTATGACACGCTGGGTTTCGCTGAAAATTTTTCATGTCAGGAATTGTTTTGTTCTTATCAGAGTGATGGTTACTTTTGTACTTAGGGCATTGTAGAATCAACAAAAGATTACAGCTTGACATGAACTGAAGTGTACATTATTCAGAATTTTTTGCTCTTTCTCGTGGTATATGACACGATAAGTTTCGCTAAAATATTGACGTGTCACGAATTCTTTAATGCCAAAAATGCATGGTTCAATGTTGTTAATTCGGCTGGAGCGGCCTTTGTTCAACATGGAACGTTGCAAATTATTCATAATTTTTTGCTCTTTCGTTTGGTATATGACACGCTGGGTTTCGCTGAAAATTTTTCATGTCAGGAATTGTTTTGTTCTTATCAGAGTGATGGTTACTTTTGTACTTAGGGCATTGTAGAATCAACAAAAGATTACAGCTTGACATGAACTGAAGTGTACATTATTCAGAATTTTTTGCTCTTTCTCGTGGTATATGACACGATAAGTTTCGCTAAAATATTGACGTGTCACGAATTCTTTAATGCCAAAAATGCATGGTTCAATGTTGTTAATTCGGCTGGAGCGGCCGTTGTTCAACATGGAACGTTGCAAATTATTCAGAATTTTTTGCTCTTTCGTTTGGTATATGACACGCTGGGTTTCGCTGAAAATTTTTCATGTCAGGAATTGTTTTGTTCTTATCAGAGTGATGGTTACTTTTGTACTTAGGGCATTGTAGAATCAACAAAAGATTACAGCTTGACATGAACTGAAGTGTACATTATTCAGAATTTCTTGCTCTTTCTCGTGGTATATGACACGATAAGTTTCGCTAAAATATTGACGTGTCACGAATTCTTTAATGCCAAAAATGCATGGTTCAATGTTGTTAATTCGGCTGGAGCGGCCGTTGTTCAACATGGAACGTTGCAAATTATTCAGAATTTTTTGCTCTTTCGTTTGGTATATGACACGCTGGGTTTCGCTGAAAATTTTTCATGTCAGGAATTGTTTTGTTCTTATCAGAGTGATGGTTACTTTTGTACTTAGAGCATTGTAGAATCAACAAAAGATTACAGCTTGACATGAACTGAAGTGTACATTATTCAGAATTTTTTGCTCTTTCTCGTGGTATATGACATGATAAGTTTCGCTAAAATATTGACGTGTCACGAATTCTTTAATGCCAAAAATGCATGGTTCAATGATGTTAATTCGGCTGGAGCGGCCGTTGTTCAACATGGAACGTTGCAAATTATTCAGAATTTTTTGCTCTTTCGTTTGGTATATGACACGCTGGGTTTCGCTGAAAATTTTTCATGTCAGGAATTGTTTTGTTCTTATCAGAGTGATGGTTACTTTTGTACTTAGAGCATTGTAGAATCAACAAAAGATTACAGCTTGACATGAACTGAAGTGTACATTATTCCGAATTTTTTGCTCTTTCGTTTGGTGTATGACACGCTGGGTTTCGCTGAAAATTTTTCATGTCAGGAATTGTTTTGTTCTTATCAGAGTGATGGTTACTTTTGTACTTAGGGCATTGTAGAATCAACAAAAGATTACAGCTTGACATGAACTGAAGTGTACATTATTCAGAATTTTTTGCTCTTTCTCGTGGTATATGACACGATAAGTTTCGCTAAAATATTGACGTGTCACGAATTCTTTAATGCCAAAAATGCATGGTTCAATGTTGTTAATTCGGCTGGAGCGGCCGTTGTTCAACATGGAACGTTGCAAATTATTCAGATTTTTTTGCTCTTTCGTTTGGTATATGACACGCTGGGTTTCGCTGAAAATTTTTCATGTCAGGAATTGTTTTGTTCTTATCAGATTGATGGTTACTTTTGTACTTAGGGCATTGTAGAATCAACAAAAGATTACAGCTTGACATGAACTGAAGTGTACATTATTCAGAATTTTTTGCTCTTTCTCGTGGTATATGACATGATAAGTTTCGCTAAAATATTGACGTGTCACGAATTCTTTAATGCCAAAAATGCATGGTTCAATGTTGTTAATTCGGCTGGAGCGGCCGTTGTTCAACATGGAACGTTGCAAATTATTCAGAATTTTTTGCTCTTTCGTTTGGTATATGACACGCTGGGTTTCGCTGAAAATTTTTCATGTCAGGAATTGTTTTGTTCTTATCAGAGTGATGGTTACTTTTGTACTTAGGGCATTGTAGAATCAACAAAAGATTACAGCTTGACATGAACTGAAGTGTACATTATTCAGAATTTTTTGCTCTTTCTCGTGGTATATGACACGATAAGTTTCGCTAAAATATTGACGTGTCACGAATTCTTTAATGCCAAAAATGCATGGTTCAATGTTGTTAATTCGGCTGGAGCGGCCGTTGTTCAACATGGAACGTTGCAAATTATTCAGAATTTTTTGCTCTTTCGTTTGGTATATGACACGCTGGGTTTCGCTGAAAATTTTTCATGTCAGGAATTGTTTTGTTCTTATCAGAGTGATGGTTACTTTTGTACTTAGAGCATTGTAGAATCAACAAAAGATTACAGCTTGACATGAACTGAAGTGTACATTATTCAGAATTTTTTGCTCTTTCGTTTGGTGTATGACACGCTGGGTTTCGCTGAAAATTTTTCATGTCAGGAATTGTTTTGTTCTTATCAGAGTGATGGTTACTTTTGTACTTAGGGCATTGTAGAATCAACAAAAGATTACAGCTTGACATGAACTGAAGTGTACATTATTCAGAATTTTTTGCTCTTTCTCGTGGTATATGACACGATAAGTTTCGCTAAAATATTGACGTGTCACGAATTCTTTAATGCCAAAAATGCATGGTTCAATGTTGTTAATTCGGCTGGAGCGGCCGTTGTTCAACATGGAACGTTGCAAATTATTCAGAATTTTTTGCTCTTTCGTTTGGTGTATGACACGCTGGGTTTCGCTGAAAATTTTTCATGTCAGGAATTGTTTTGTTCTTATCATAGTGATGGTTACTTTTGTACTTAGAGCATTGTAGAATCAACAAAAGATTACAGCTTGACATGAACTGAAGTGTACATTATTCAGAATTTTTTGCTCTTTCGTTTGGTGTATGACACGCTGGGTTTCGCTGAAAATTTTTCATGTCAGGAATTGTTTTGTTCTTATCAGAGTGATGGTTACTTTTGTACTTAGGGCATTGTAGAATCAACAAAAGATTACAGCTTGACATGAACTGAAGTGTACATTATTCAGAATTTTTTGCTCTTTCTCGTGGTATATGACACGATAAGTTTCGCTAAAATATTGACGTGTCACGAATTCTTTAATGCCAAAAATGCATGGTTCAATGTTGTTAATTCGGCTGGAGCGGCCGTTGTTCAACATGGAACGTTGCAAATTATTCAGAATTTTTTGCTCTTTCGTTTGGTGTATGACACGCTGGGTTTCGCTGAAAATTTTTCATGTCAGGAATTGTTTTGTTCTTATCATAGTGATGGTTACTTTTGTACTTAGAGCATTGTAGAATCAACAAAAGATTACAGCTTGACATGAACTGAAGTGTACATTATTCAGAATTTTTTGCTCTTTCTCGTGGTATATGACATGATAAGTTTCGCTAAAATATTGACGTGTCACGAATTCTTTAATGCCAAAAATGCATGGTTCAATGTTGTTAATTCGGCTGGAGCGGCCGTTGTTCAACATGGAACGTTGCAAATTATTCAGAATTTTTTGCTCTTTCGTTTGGTATATGACACGCTGGGTTTCGCTGAAAATTTTTCATGTCAGAAATTGTTTTGTTCTTATCAGAGTGATGGTTACTTTTGTACTTAGAGCATTGTAGAATCAACAAAAGATTACAGCTTGACATGAACTGAAGTGTACATTATTCCGAATTTTTTGCTCTTTCGTTTGGTGTATGACACGCTGGGTTTCGCTGAAAATTTTTCATGTCAGGAATTGTTTTGTTCTTATCAGAGTGATGGTTACTTTTGTACTTAGGGCATTGTAGAATCAACAAAAGATTACAGCTTGACATGAACTGAAGTGTACATTATTCAGAATTTTTTGCTCTTTCGTTTGGTGTATGACACGCTGGGTTTCGCTGAAAATTTTTCATGTCAGGAATTGTTTTGTTCTTATCAGAGTGATGGTTACTTTTGTACTTAGGGCATTGTAGAATCAACAAAAGATTACAGCTTGACATGAACTGAAGTGTACATTATTCAGAATTTTTTGCTCTTTCTCGTGGTATATGACACGATAAGTTTCGCTAAAATATTGACGTTTCACGAATTCTTTAATGCCAAAAATGCATGGTTCAATGTTGTTAATTCGGCTGGAGCGGCCGTTGTTCAACATGGAACGTTGCAAATTATTCAGAATTTTTTGCTCTTTCGTTTGGTATATGACACGCTGGGTTTCGCTGAAAATTTTTCATGTCAGGAATTGTTTTGTTCTTATCAGAGTGATGGTTACTTTTGTACTTAGGGCATTGTAGAATCAACAAAAGATTACAGCTTGACATGAACTGAAGTGTACATTATTCAGAATTTCTTGCTCTTTCTCGTGGTATATGACACGATAAGTTTCGCTAAAATATTGACGTGTCACGAATTCTTTAATGCCAAAAATGCATGGTTCAATGTTGTTAATTCGGCTGGAGCGGCCGTTGTTCAACATGGAACGTTGCAAATTATTCAGAATTTTTTGCTCTTTCGTTTGGTATATGACACGCTGGGTTTCGCTGAAAATTTTTCATGTCAGGAATTGTTTTGTTCTTATCAGAGTGATGGTTACTTTTGTACTTAGAGCATTGTAGAATCAACAAAAGATTACAGCTTGACATGAACTGAAGTGTACATTATTCAGAATTTTTTGCTCTTTCGTTTGGTGTATGACACGCTGGGTTTCGCTGAAAATTTTTCATGTCAGGAATTGTTTTGTTCTTATCAGAGTGATGGTTACTTTTGTACTTAGGGCATTGTAGAATCAACAAAAGATTACAGCTTGACATGAACTGAAGTGTACATTATTCAGAATTTTTTGCTCTTTCTCGTGGTATATGACACGATAAGTTTCGCTAAAATATTGACGTGTCACGAATTCTTTAATGCCAAAAATGCATGGTTCAATGTTGTTAATTCGGCTGGAGCGGCCGTTGTTCAACATGGAACGTTGCAAATTATTCAGAATTTTTTGCTCTTTCGTTTGGTGTATGACACGCTGGGTTTCGCTGAAAATTTTTCATGTCAGGAATTGTTTTGTTCTTATCATAGTGATGGTTACTTTTGTACTTAGAGCATTGTAGAATCAACAAAAGATTACAGCTTGACATGAACTGAAGTGTACATTATTCAGAATTTTTTGCTCTTTCGTTTGGTGTATGACACGCTGGGTTTCGCTGAAAATTTTTCATGTCAGGAATTGTTTTGTTCTTATCAGAGTGATGGTTACTTTTGTACTTAGGGCATTGTAGAATCAACAAAAGATTACAGCTTGACATGAACTGAAGTGTACATTATTCAGAATTTTTTGCTCTTTCTCGTGGTATATGACACGATAAGTTTCGCTAAAATATTGACGTGTCACGAATTCTTTAATGCCAAAAATGCATGGTTCAATGTTGTTAATTCGGCTGGAGCGGCCGTTGTTCAACATGGAACGTTGCAAATTATTCAGAATTTTTTGCTCTTTCGTTTGGTGTATGACACGCTGGGTTTCGCTGAAAATTTTTCATGTCAGGAATTGTTTTGTTCTTATCATAGTGATGGTTACTTTTGTACTTAGAGCATTGTAGAATCAACAAAAGATTACAGCTTGACATGAACTGAAGTGTACATTATTCAGAATTTTTTGCTCTTTCTCGTGGTATATGACATGATAAGTTTCGCTAAAATATTGACGTGTCACGAATTCTTTAATGCCAAAAATGCATGGTTCAATGTTGTTAATTCGGCTGGAGCGGCCGTTGTTCAACATGGAACGTTGCAAATTATTCAGAATTTTTTGCTCTTTCGTTTGGTATATGACACGCTGGGTTTCGCTGAAAATTTTTCATGTCAGAAATTGTTTTGTTCTTATCAGAGTGATGGTTACTTTTGTACTTAGAGCATTGTAGAATCAACAAAAGATTACAGCTTGACATGAACTGAAGTGTACATTATTCCGAATTTTTTGCTCTTTCGTTTGGTGTATGACACGCTGGGTTTCGCTGAAAATTTTTCATGTCAGGAATTGTTTTGTTCTTATCAGAGTGATGGTTACTTTTGTACTTAGGGCATTGTAGAATCAACAAAAGATTACAGCTTGACATGAACTGAAGTGTACATTATTCAGAATTTTTTGCTCTTTCGTTTGGTGTATGACACGCTGGGTTTCGCTGAAAATTTTTCATGTCAGGAATTGTTTTGTTCTTATCAGAGTGATGGTTACTTTTGTACTTAGGGCATTGTAGAATCAACAAAAGATTACAGCTTGACATGAACTGAAGTGTACATTATTCAGAATTTTTTGCTCTTTCTCGTGGTATATGACACGATAAGTTTCGCTAAAATATTGACGTTTCACGAATTCTTTAATGCCAAAAATGCATGGTTCAATGTTGTTAATTCGGCTGGAGCGGCCGTTGTTCAACATGGAACGTTGCAAATTATTCAGAATTTTTTGCTCTTTCGTTTGGTATATGACACGCTGGGTTTCGCTGAAAATTTTTCATGTCAGGAATTGTTTTGTTCTTATCAGAGTGATGGTTACTTTTGTACTTAGGGCATTGTAGAATCAACAAAAGATTACAGCTTGACATGAACTGAAGTGTACATTATTCAGAATTTCTTGCTCTTTCTCGTGGTATATGACACGATAAGTTTCGCTAAAATATTGACGTGTCACGAATTCTTTAATGCCAAAAATGCATGGTTCAATGTTGTTAATTCGGCTGGAGCGGCCGTTGTTCAACATGGAACGTTGCAAATTATTCAGAATTTTTTGCTCTTTCGTTTGGTATATGACACGCTGGGTTTCGCTGAAAATTTTTCATGTCAGGAATTGTTTTGTTCTTATCAGAGTGATGGTTACTTTTGTACTTAGAGCATTGTAGAATCAACAAAAGATTACAGCTTGACATGAACTGAAGTGTACATTATTCAGAATTTTTTGCTCTTTCGTTTGGTGTATGACACGCTGGGTTTCGCTGAAAATTTTTCATGTCAGGAATTGTTTTGTTCTTATCAGAGTGATGGTTACTTTTGTACTTAGGGCATTGTAGAATCAACAAAAGATTACAGCTTGACATGAACTGAAGTGTACATTATTCAGAATTTTTTGCTCTTTCTCGTGGAATATGACACGATAAGTTTCGCTAAAATATTGACGTGTCACGAATTCTTTAATGCCAAAAATGCATGGTTCAATGTTGTTAATTCGGCTGGAGCGGCCGTTGTTCAACATGGAACGTTGCAAATTATTCAGAATTTTTTGCTCTTTCGTTTGGTGTATGACACGCTGGGTTTCGCTGAAAATTTTTCATGTCAGGAATTGTTTTGTTCTTATCAGAGTGATGGTTACTTTTGTACTTAGAGCATTGTAGAATCAACAAAAGATTACAGCTTGACATGAACTGAAGTGTACATTATTCAGAATTTTTTGCTCTTTCTCGTGGTATATGACATGATAAGTTTCGCTAAAATATTGACGTGTCACGAATTCTTTAATGCCAAAAATGCATGGTTCAATGTTGTTAATTCGGCTGGAGCGGCCGTTGTTCAACATGGAACGTTGCAAATTATTCAGAATTTTTTGCTCTTTCGTTTGGTATATGACACGCTGGGTTTCGCTGAAAATTTTTCATGTCAGGAATTGTTTTGTTCTTATCAGAGTGATGGTTACTTTTGTACTTAGAGCATTGTAGAATCAATAAAAGATTACAGCTTGACATGAACTGAAGTGTACATTATTCCGAATTTTTTGCTCTTTCGTTTGGTGTATGACACGCTGGGTTTCGCTGAAAATTTTTCATGTCAGGAATTGTTTTGTTCTTATCAGAGTGATGGTTACTTTTGTACTTAGGGCATTGTAGAATCAACAAAAGATTACAGCTTGACATGAACTGAAGTGTACATTATTCAGAATTTTTTGCTCTTTCTCGTGGTATATGACACGATAAGTTTCGCTAAAATATTGACGTGTCACGAATTCTTTAATGCCAAAAATGCATGGTTCAATGTTGTTAATTCGGCTGGAGCGGCCGTTGTTCAACATGGAACGTTGCAAATTATTCAGAATTTTTTGCTCTTTCGTTTGGTATATGACACGCTGGGTTTCGCTGAAAATTTTTCATGTCAGGAATTGTTTTGTTCTTATCAGATTGATGGTTACTTTTGTACTTAGGGCATTGTAGAATCAACAAAAGATTACAGCTTGACATGAACTGAAGTGTACATTATTCAGAATTTTTTGCTCTTTCTCGTGGTATATGACATGATAAGTTTCGCTAAAATATTGACGTGTCACGAATTCTTTAATGCCAAAAATGCATGGTTCAATGTTGTTAATTCGGCTGGAGCGGCCGTTGTTCAACATGGAACGTTGCAAATTATTCAGAATGTTTTGCTCTTTCGTTTGGTATATGACACGCTGGGTTTCGCTGAAAATTTTTCATGTCAGGAATTGTTTTGTTCTTATCAGAGTGATGGTTACTTTTGTACTTAGAGCATTGTAGAATCAACAAAAGATTACAGCTTGACATGAACTGAAGTGTACATTATTCAGAATTTTTTGCTCTTTCGTTTGGTGTATGACACGCTGGGTTTCGCTGAAAATTTTTCATGTCAGGAATTGTTTTGTTCTTATCAGAGTGATGGTTACTTTTGTACTTAGGGCATTGTAGAATCAACAAAAGATTACAGCTTGACATGAACTGAAGTGTACATTATTCAGAATTTTTTGCTCTTTCTCGTGGTATATGACACGATAAGTTTCGCTAAAATATTGACGTGTCACGAATTCTTTAATGCCAAAAATGCATGGTTCAATGTTGTTAATTCGGCTGGAGCGGCCGTTGTTCAACATGGAACGTTGCAAATTATTCAGAATTTTTTGCTCTTTCGTTTGGTGTATGACACGCTGGGTTTCGCTGAAAATTTTTCATGTCAGGAATTGTTTTGTTCTTATCATAGTGATGGTTACTTTTGTACTTAGAGCATTGTAGAATCAACAAAAGATTACAGCTTGACATGAACTGAAGTGTACATTATTCAGAATTTTTTGCTCTTTCTCGTGGTATATGACATGATAAGTTTCGCTAAAATATTGACGTGTCACGAATTCTTTAATGCCAAAAATGCATGGTTCAATGTTGTTAATTCGGCTGGAGCGGCCGTTGTTCAACATGGAACGTTGCAAATTATTCAGAATTTTTTGCTCTTTCGTTTGGTATATGACACGCTGGGTTTCGCTGAAAATTTTTCATGTCAGAAATTGTTTTGTTCTTATCAGAGTGATGGTTACTTTTGTACTTAGAGCATTGTAGAATCAACAAAAGATTACAGCTTGACATGAACTGAAGTGTACATTATTCCGAATTTTTTGCTCTTTCGTTTGGTGTATGACACGCTGGGTTTCGCTGAAAATTTTTCATGTCAGGAATTGTTTTGTTCTTATCAGAGTGATGGTTACTTTTGTACTTAGGGCATTGTAGAATCAACAAAAGATTACAGCTTGACATGAACTGAAGTGTACATTATTCAGAATTTTTTGCTCTTTCGTTTGGTGTATGACACGCTGGGTTTCGCTGAAAATTTTTCATGTCAGGAATTGTTTTGTTCTTATCAGAGTGATGGTTACTTTTGTACTTAGGGCATTGTAGAATCAACAAAAGATTACAGCTTGACATGAACTGAAGTGTACATTATTCAGAATTTTTTGCTCTTTCTCGTGGTATATGACACGATAAGTTTCGCTAAAATATTGACGTTTCACGAATTCTTTAATGCCAAAAATGCATGGTTCAATGTTGTTAATTCGGCTGGAGCGGCCGTTGTTCAACATGGAACGTTGCAAATTATTCAGAATTTTTTGCTCTTTCGTTTGGTATATGACACGCTGGGTTTCGCTGAAAATTTTTCATGTCAGGAATTGTTTTGTTCTTATCAGAGTGATGGTTACTTTTGTACTTAGGGCATTGTAGAATCAACAAAAGATTACAGCTTGACATGAACTGAAGTGTACATTATTCAGAATTTCTTGCTCTTTCTCGTGGTATATGACACGATAAGTTTCGCTAAAATATTGACGTGTCACGAATTCTTTAATGCCAAAAATGCATGGTTCAATGTTGTTAATTCGGCTGGAGCGGCCGTTGTTCAACATGGAACGTTGCAAATTATTCAGAATTTTTTGCTCTTTCGTTTGGTATATGACACGCTGGGTTTCGCTGAAAATTTTTCATGTCAGGAATTGTTTTGTTCTTATCAGAGTGATGGTTACTTTTGTACTTAGAGCATTGTAGAATCAACAAAAGATTACAGCTTGACATGAACTGAAGTGTACATTATTCAGAATTTTTTGCTCTTTCGTTTGGTGTATGACACGCTGGGTTTCGCTGAAAATTTTTCATGTCAGGAATTGTTTTGTTCTTATCAGAGTGATGGTTACTTTTGTACTTAGGGCATTGTAGAATCAACAAAAGATTACAGCTTGACATGAACTGAAGTGTACATTATTCAGAATTTTTTGCTCTTTCTCGTGGAATATGACACGATAAGTTTCGCTAAAATATTGACGTGTCACGAATTCTTTAATGCCAAAAATGCATGGTTCAATGTTGTTAATTCGGCTGGAGCGGCCGTTGTTCAACATGGAACGTTGCAAATTATTCAGAATTTTTTGCTCTTTCGTTTGGTGTATGACACGCTGGGTTTCGCTGAAAATTTTTCATGTCAGGAATTGTTTTGTTCTTATCAGAGTGATGGTTACTTTTGTACTTAGAGCATTGTAGAATCAACAAAAGATTACAGCTTGACATGAACTGAAGTGTACATTATTCAGAATTTTTTGCTCTTTCTCGTGGTATATGACATGATAAGTTTCGCTAAAATATTGACGTGTCACGAATTCTTTAATGCCAAAAATGCATGGTTCAATGTTGTTAATTCGGCTGGAGCGGCCGTTGTTCAACATGGAACGTTGCAAATTATTCAGAATTTTTTGCTCTTTCGTTTGGTATATGACACGCTGGGTTTCGCTGAAAATTTTTCATGTCAGGAATTGTTTTGTTCTTATCAGAGTGATGGTTACTTTTGTACTTAGAGCATTGTAGAATCAATAAAAGATTACAGCTTGACATGAACTGAAGTGTACATTATTCCGAATTTTTTGCTCTTTCGTTTGGTGTATGACACGCTGGGTTTCGCTGAAAATTTTTCATGTCAGGAATTGTTTTGTTCTTATCAGAGTGATGGTTACTTTTGTACTTAGGGCATTGTAGAATCAACAAAAGATTACAGCTTGACATGAACTGAAGTGTACATTATTCAGAATTTTTTGCTCTTTCTCGTGGTATATGACACGATAAGTTTCGCTAAAATATTGACGTGTCACGAATTCTTTAATGCCAAAAATGCATGGTTCAATGTTGTTAATTCGGCTGGAGCGGCCGTTGTTCAACATGGAACGTTGCAAATTATTCAGAATTTTTTGCTCTTTCGTTTGGTGTATGACACGCTGGGTTTCGCTGAAAATTTTTCATGTCAGGAATTGTTTTGTTCTTATCATAGTGATGGTTACTTTTGTACTTAGAGCATTGTAGAATCAACAAAAGATTACAGCTTGACATGAACTGAAGTGTACATTATTCAGAATTTTTTGCTCTTTCGTTTGGTGTATGACACGCTGGGTTTCGCTGAAAATTTTTCATGTCAGGAATTGTTTTGTTCTTATCAGAGTGATGGTTACTTTTGTACTTAGGGCATTGTAGAATCAACAAAAGATTACAGCTTGACATGAACTGAAGTGTACATTATTCAGAATTTTTTGCTCTTTCTCGTGGTATATGACACGATAAGTTTCGCTAAAATATTGACGTGTCACGAATTCTTTAATGCCAAAAATGCATGGTTCAATGTTGTTAATTCGGCTGGAGCGGCCGTTGTTCAACATGGAACGTTGCAAATTATTCAGAATTTTTTGCTCTTTCGTTTGGTGTATGACACGCTGGGTTTCGCTGAAAATTTTTCATGTCAGGAATTGTTTTGTTCTTATCATAGTGATGGTTACTTTTGTACTTAGAGCATTGTAGAATCAACAAAAGATTACAGCTTGACATGAACTGAAGTGTACATTATTCAGAATTTTTTGCTCTTTCTCGTGGTATATGACATGATAAGTTTCGCTAAAATATTGACGTGTCACGAATTCTTTAATGCCAAAAATGCATGGTTCAATGTTGTTAATTCGGCTGGAGCGGCCGTTGTTCAACATGGAACGTTGCAAATTATTCAGAATTTTTTGCTCTTTCGTTTGGTATATGACACGCTGGGTTTCGCTGAAAATTTTTCATGTCAGAAATTGTTTTGTTCTTATCAGAGTGATGGTTACTTTTGTACTTAGAGCATTGTAGAATCAACAAAAGATTACAGCTTGACATGAACTGAAGTGTACATTATTCCGAATTTTTTGCTCTTTCGTTTGGTGTATGACACGCTGGGTTTCGCTGAAAATTTTTCATGTCAGGAATTGTTTTGTTCTTATCAGAGTGATGGTTACTTTTGTACTTAGGGCATTGTAGAATCAACAAAAGATTACAGCTTGACATGAACTGAAGTGTACATTATTCAGAATTTTTTGCTCTTTCGTTTGGTGTATGACACGCTGGGTTTCGCTGAAAATTTTTCATGTCAGGAATTGTTTTGTTCTTATCAGAGTGATGGTTACTTTTGTACTTAGGGCATTGTAGAATCAACAAAAGATTACAGCTTGACATGAACTGAAGTGTACATTATTCAGAATTTTTTGCTCTTTCTCGTGGTATATGACACGATAAGTTTCGCTAAAATATTGACGTTTCACGAATTCTTTAATGCCAAAAATGCATGGTTCAATGTTGTTAATTCGGCTGGAGCGGCCGTTGTTCAACATGGAACGTTGCAAATTATTCAGAATTTTTTGCTCTTTCGTTTGGTATATGACACGCTGGGTTTCGCTGAAAATTTTTCATGTCAGGAATTGTTTTGTTCTTATCAGAGTGATGGTTACTTTTGTACTTAGGGCATTGTAGAATCAACAAAAGATTACAGCTTGACATGAACTGAAGTGTACATTATTCAGAATTTCTTGCTCTTTCTCGTGGTATATGACACGATAAGTTTCGCTAAAATATTGACGTGTCACGAATTCTTTAATGCCAAAAATGCATGGTTCAATGTTGTTAATTCGGCTGGAGCGGCCGTTGTTCAACATGGAACGTTGCAAATTATTCAGAATTTTTTGCTCTTTCGTTTGGTATATGACACGCTGGGTTTCGCTGAAAATTTTTCATGTCAGGAATTGTTTTGTTCTTATCAGAGTGATGGTTACTTTTGTACTTAGAGCATTGTAGAATCAACAAAAGATTACAGCTTGACATGAACTGAAGTGTACATTATTCAGAATTTTTTGCTCTTTCGTTTGGTGTATGACACGCTGGGTTTCGCTGAAAATTTTTCATGTCAGGAATTGTTTTGTTCTTATCAGAGTGATGGTTACTTTTGTACTTAGGGCATTGTAGAATCAACAAAAGATTACAGCTTGACATGAACTGAAGTGTACATTATTCAGAATTTTTTGCTCTTTCTCGTGGAATATGACACGATAAGTTTCGCTAAAATATTGACGTGTCACGAATTCTTTAATGCCAAAAATGCATGGTTCAATGTTGTTAATTCGGCTGGAGCGGCCGTTGTTCAACATGGAACGTTGCAAATTATTCAGAATTTTTTGCTCTTTCGTTTGGTGTATGACACGCTGGGTTTCGCTGAAAATTTTTCATGTCAGGAATTGTTTTGTTCTTATCAGAGTGATGGTTACTTTTGTACTTAGAGCATTGTAGAATCAACAAAAGATTACAGCTTGACATGAACTGAAGTGTACATTATTCAGAATTTTTTGCTCTTTCTCGTGGTATATGACATGATAAGTTTCGCTAAAATATTGACGTGTCACGAATTCTTTAATGCCAAAAATGCATGGTTCAATGTTGTTAATTCGGCTGGAGCGGCCGTTGTTCAACATGGAACGTTGCAAATTATTCAGAATTTTTTGCTCTTTCGTTTGGTATATGACACGCTGGGTTTCGCTGAAAATTTTTCATGTCAGGAATTGTTTTGTTCTTATCAGAGTGATGGTTACTTTTGTACTTAGAGCATTGTAGAATCAATAAAAGATTACAGCTTGACATGAACTGAAGTGTACATTATTCCGAATTTTTTGCTCTTTCGTTTGGTGTATGACACGCTGGGTTTCGCTGAAAATTTTTCATGTCAGGAATTGTTTTGTTCTTATCAGAGTGATGGTTACTTTTGTACTTAGGGCATTGTAGAATCAACAAAAGATTACAGCTTGACATGAACTGAAGTGTACATTATTCAGAATTTTTTGCTCTTTCTCGTGGTATATGACACGATAAGTTTCGCTAAAATATTGACGTGTCACGAATTCTTTAATGCCAAAAATGCATGGTTCAATGTTGTTAATTCGGCTGGAGCGGCCGTTGTTCAACATGGAACGTTGCAAATTATTCAGAATTTTTTGCTCTTTCGTTTGGTATATGACACGCTGGGTTTCGCTGAAAATTTTTCATGTCAGGAATTGTTTTGTTCTTATCAGATTGATGGTTACTTTTGTACTTAGGGCATTGTAGAATCAACAAAAGATTACAGCTTGACATGAACTGAAGTGTACATTATTCAGAATTTTTTGCTCTTTCTCGTGGTATATGACATGATAAGTTTCGCTAAAATATTGACGTGTCACGAATTCTTTAATGCCAAAAATGCATGGTTCAATGTTGTTAATTCGGCTGGAGCGGCCGTTGTTCAACATGGAACGTTGCAAATTATTCAGAATGTTTTGCTCTTTCGTTTGGTATATGACACGCTGGGTTTCGCTGAAAATTTTTCATGTCAGGAATTGTTTTGTTCTTATCAGAGTGATGGTTACTTTTGTACTTAGAGCATTGTAGAATCAACAAAAGATTACAGCTTGACATGAACTGAAGTGTACATTATTCAGAATTTTTTGCTCTTTCGTTTGGTGTATGACACGCTGGGTTTCGCTGAAAATTTTTCATGTCAGGAATTGTTTTGTTCTTATCAGAGTGATGGTTACTTTTGTACTTAGGGCATTGTAGAATCAACAAAAGATTACAGCTTGACATGAACTGAAGTGTACATTATTCAGAATTTTTTGCTCTTTCTCGTGGTATATGACACGATAAGTTTCGCTAAAATATTGACGTGTCACGAATTCTTTAATGCCAAAAATGCATGGTTCAATGTTGTTAATTCGGCTGGAGCGGCCGTTGTTCAACATGGAACGTTGCAAATTATTCAGAATTTTTTGCTCTTTCGTTTGGTGTATGACACGCTGGGTTTCGCTGAAAATTTTTCATGTCAGGAATTGTTTTGTTCTTATCATAGTGATGGTTACTTTTGTACTTAGAGCATTGTAGAATCAACAAAAGATTACAGCTTGACATGAACTGAAGTGTACATTATTCAGAATTTTTTGCTCTTTCTCGTGGTATATGACATGATAAGTTTCGCTAAAATATTGACGTGTCACGAATTCTTTAATGCCAAAAATGCATGGTTCAATGTTGTTAATTCGGCTGGAGCGGCCGTTGTTCAACATGGAACGTTGCAAATTATTCAGAATTTTTTGCTCTTTCGTTTGGTATATGACACGCTGGGTTTCGCTGAAAATTTTTCATGTCAGAAATTGTTTTGTTCTTATCAGAGTGATGGTTACTTTTGTACTTAGAGCATTGTAGAATCAACAAAAGATTACAGCTTGACATGAACTGAAGTGTACATTATTCCGAATTTTTTGCTCTTTCGTTTGGTGTATGACACGCTGGGTTTCGCTGAAAATTTTTCATGTCAGGAATTGTTTTGTTCTTATCAGAGTGATGGTTACTTTTGTACTTAGGGCATTGTAGAATCAACAAAAGATTACAGCTTGACATGAACTGAAGTGTACATTATTCAGAATTTTTTGCTCTTTCGTTTGGTGTATGACACGCTGGGTTTCGCTGAAAATTTTTCATGTCAGGAATTGTTTTGTTCTTATCAGAGTGATGGTTACTTTTGTACTTAGGGCATTGTAGAATCAACAAAAGATTACAGCTTGACATGAACTGAAGTGTACATTATTCAGAATTTTTTGCTCTTTCTCGTGGTATATGACACGATAAGTTTCGCTAAAATATTGACGTTTCACGAATTCTTTAATGCCAAAAATGCATGGTTCAATGTTGTTAATTCGGCTGGAGCGGCCGTTGTTCAACATGGAACGTTGCAAATTATTCAGAATTTTTTGCTCTTTCGTTTGGTATATGACACGCTGGGTTTCGCTGAAAATTTTTCATGTCAGGAATTGTTTTGTTCTTATCAGAGTGATGGTTACTTTTGTACTTAGGGCATTGTAGAATCAACAAAAGATTACAGCTTGACATGAACTGAAGTGTACATTATTCAGAATTTCTTGCTCTTTCTCGTGGTATATGACACGATAAGTTTCGCTAAAATATTGACGTGTCACGAATTCTTTAATGCCAAAAATGCATGGTTCAATGTTGTTAATTCGGCTGGAGCGGCCGTTGTTCAACATGGAACGTTGCAAATTATTCAGAATTTTTTGCTCTTTCGTTTGGTATATGACACGCTGGGTTTCGCTGAAAATTTTTCATGTCAGGAATTGTTTTGTTCTTATCAGAGTGATGGTTACTTTTGTACTTAGAGCATTGTAGAATCAACAAAAGATTACAGCTTGACATGAACTGAAGTGTACATTATTCAGAATTTTTTGCTCTTTCGTTTGGTGTATGACACGCTGGGTTTCGCTGAAAATTTTTCATGTCAGGAATTGTTTTGTTCTTATCAGAGTGATGGTTACTTTTGTACTTAGGGCATTGTAGAATCAACAAAAGATTACAGCTTGACATGAACTGAAGTGTACATTATTCAGAATTTTTTGCTCTTTCTCGTGGAATATGACACGATAAGTTTCGCTAAAATATTGACGTGTCACGAATTCTTTAATGCCAAAAATGCATGGTTCAATGTTGTTAATTCGGCTGGAGCGGCCGTTGTTCAACATGGAACGTTGCAAATTATTCAGAATTTTTTGCTCTTTCGTTTGGTGTATGACACGCTGGGTTTCGCTGAAAATTTTTCATGTCAGGAATTGTTTTGTTCTTATCAGAGTGATGGTTACTTTTGTACTTAGAGCATTGTAGAATCAACAAAAGATTACAGCTTGACATGAACTGAAGTGTACATTATTCAGAATTTTTTGCTCTTTCTCGTGGTATATGACATGATAAGTTTCGCTAAAATATTGACGTGTCACGAATTCTTTAATGCCAAAAATGCATGGTTCAATGTTGTTAATTCGGCTGGAGCGGCCGTTGTTCAACATGGAACGTTGCAAATTATTCAGAATTTTTTGCTCTTTCGTTTGGTATATGACACGCTGGGTTTCGCTGAAAATTTTTCATGTCAGGAATTGTTTTGTTCTTATCAGAGTGATGGTTACTTTTGTACTTAGAGCATTGTAGAATCAATAAAAGATTACAGCTTGACATGAACTGAAGTGTACATTATTCCGAATTTTTTGCTCTTTCGTTTGGTGTATGACACGCTGGGTTTCGCTGAAAATTTTTCATGTCAGGAATTGTTTTGTTCTTATCAGAGTGATGGTTACTTTTGTACTTAGGGCATTGTAGAATCAACAAAAGATTACAGCTTGACATGAACTGAAGTGTACATTATTCAGAATTTTTTGCTCTTTCTCGTGGTATATGACACGATAAGTTTCGCTAAAATATTGACGTGTCACGAATTCTTTAATGCCAAAAATGCATGGTTCAATGTTGTTAATTCGGCTGGAGCGGCCGTTGTTCAACATGGAACGTTGCAAATTATTCAGAATTTTTTGCTCTTTCGTTTGGTATATGACACGCTGGGTTTCGCTGAAAATTTTTCATGTCAGGAATTGTTTTGTTCTTATCAGATTGATGGTTACTTTTGTACTTAGGGCATTGTAGAATCAACAAAAGATTACAGCTTGACATGAACTGAAGTGTACATTATTCAGAATTTTTTGCTCTTTCTCGTGGTATATGACATGATAAGTTTCGCTAAAATATTGACGTGTCACGAATTCTTTAATGCCAAAAATGCATGGTTCAATGTTGTTAATTCGGCTGGAGCGGCCGTTGTTCAACATGGAACGTTGCAAATTATTCAGAATGTTTTGCTCTTTCGTTTGGTATATGACACGCTGGGTTTCGCTGAAAATTTTTCATGTCAGGAATTGTTTTGTTCTTATCAGAGTGATGGTTACTTTTGTACTTAGAGCATTGTAGAATCAACAAAAGATTACAGCTTGACATGAACTGAAGTGTACATTATTCAGAATTTTTTGCTCTTTCGTTTGGTGTATGACACGCTGGGTTTCGCTGAAAATTTTTCATGTCAGGAATTGTTTTGTTCTTATCAGAGTGATGGTTACTTTTGTACTTAGGGCATTGTAGAATCAACAAAAGATTACAGCTTGACATGAACTGAAGTGTACATTATTCAGAATTTTTTGCTCTTTCTCGTGGTATATGACACGATAAGTTTCGCTAAAATATTGACGTGTCACGAATTCTTTAATGCCAAAAATGCATGGTTCAATGTTGTTAATTCGGCTGGAGCGGCCGTTGTTCAACATGGAACGTTGCAAATTATTCAGAATTTTTTGCTCTTTCGTTTGGTGTATGACACGCTGGGTTTCGCTGAAAATTTTTCATGTCAGGAATTGTTTTGTTCTTATCATAGTGATGGTTACTTTTGTACTTAGAGCATTGTAGAATCAACAAAAGATTACAGCTTGACATGAACTGAAGTGTACATTATTCAGAATTTTTTGCTCTTTCTCGTGGTATATGACATGATAAGTTTCGCTAAAATATTGACGTGTCACGAATTCTTTAATGCCAAAAATGCATGGTTCAATGTTGTTAATTCGGCTGGAGCGGCCGTTGTTCAACATGGAACGTTGCAAATTATTCAGAATTTTTTGCTCTTTCGTTTGGTATATGACACGCTGGGTTTCGCTGAAAATTTTTCATGTCAGGAATTGTTTTGTTCTTATCAGAGTGATGGTTACTTTTGTACTTAGAGCATTGTAGAATCAACAAAAGATTACAGCTTGACATGAACTGAAGTGTACATTATTCCGAATTTTTTGCTCTTTCGTTTGGTGTATGACACGCTGGGTTTCGCTGAAAATTTTTCATGTCAGGAATTGTTTTGTTCTTATCAGAGTGATGGTTACTTTTGTACTTAGGGCATTGTAGAATCAACAAAAGATTACAGCTTGACATGAACTGAAGTGTACATTATTCAGAATTTTTTGCTCTTTCGTTTGGTATATGACACGCTGGGTTTCGCTGAAAATTTTTCATGTCAGGAATTGTTTTGTTCTTATCAGAGTGATGGTTACTTTTGTACTTAGGGCATTGTAGAATCAACAAAAGATTACAGCTTGACATGAACTGAAGTGTACATTATTCAGAATTTTTTGCTCTTTCTCGTGGTATATGACACGATAAGTTTCGCTAAAATATTGACGTGTCACGAATTCTTTAATGCCAAAAATGCATGGTTCAATGTTGTTAATTCGGCTGGAGCGGCCGTTGTTCAACATGGAACGTTGCAAATTATTCAGAATTTTTTGCTCTTTCGTTTGGTATATGACACGCTGGGTTTCGCTGAAAATTTTTCATGTCAGGAATTGTTTTGTTCTTATCAGAGTGATGGTTACTTTTGTACTTAGGGCATTGTAGAATCAACAAAAGATTACAGCTTGACATGAACTGAAGTGTACATTATTCAGAATTTCTTGCTCTTTCTCGTGGTATATGACACGATAAGTTTCGCTAAAATATTGACGTGTCACGAATTCTTTAATGCCAAAAATGCATGGTTCAATGTTGTTAATTCGGCTGGAGCGGCCGTTGTTCAACATGGAACGTAGCAAATTATTCAGAATTTTTTGCTCTTTCGTTTGGTATATGACACGCTGGGTTTCGCTGAAAATTTTTCATGTCAGGAATTGTTTTGTTCTTATCAGAGTGATGGTTACTTTTGTACTTAGAGCATTGTAGAATCAACAAAAGATTACAGCTGGACATGAACTGAAGTGTACATTATTCAGAATTTTTTGCTCTTTCGTTTGGTGTATGACACGCTGGGTTTCGCTGAAAATTTTTCATGTCAGGAATTGTTTTGTTCTTATCAGAGTGATGGTTACTTTTGTACTTAGGGCATTGTAGAATCAACAAAAGATTACAGCTTGACATGAACTGAAGTGTACATTATTCAGAATTTTTTGCTCTTTCTCGTGGTATATGACACGATAAGTTTCGCTAAAATATTGACGTGTCACGAATTCTTTAATGCCAAAAATGCATGGTTCAATGATGTTAATTCGGCTGGAGCGGCCGTTGTTCAACATGGAACGTTGCAAATTATTCAGAATTTTTTGCTCTTTCGTTTGGTATATGACACGCTGGGTTTCGCTGAAAATTTTTCATGTCAGGAATTGTTTTGTTCTTATCAGAGTGATGGTTACTTTTGTACTTAGAGCATTGTAGAATCAACAAAAGATTACAGCTTGACATGAACTGAAGTGTACATTATTCCGAATTTTTTGCTCTTTCTCGTGGTATATGACATGATAAGTTTCGCTAAAATATTGACGTGTCACGAATTCTTTAATGCCAAAAATGCATGGTTCAATGTTGTTAATTCGGCTGGAGCGGCCGTTGTTCAACATGGAACGTTGCAAATTATTCAGAATTTTTTGCTCTTTCGTTTGGTATATGACACGCTGGGTTTCGCTGAAAATTTTTCATGTCAGGAATTGTTTTGTTCTTATCAGAGTGATGGTTACTTTTGTACTTAGAGCATTGTAGAATCAACAAAAGATTACAGCTTGACATGAACTGAAGTGTACATTATTCCGAATTTTTTGCTCTTTCGTTTGGTGTATGACACGCTGGGTTTCGCTGAAAATTTTTCATGTCAGGAATTGTTTTGTTCTTATCAGAGTGATGGTTACTTTTGTACTTAGGGCATTGTAGAATCAACAAAAGATTACAGCTTGACATGAACTGAAGTGTACATTATTCAGAATTTTTTGCTCATTCGTTTGGTATATGACACGCTGGGTTTCGCTGAAAATTTTTCATGTCAGGAATTGTTTTGTTCTTATCAGAGTGATGGTTACTTTTGTACTTAGGGCATTGTAGAATCAACAAAAGATTACAGCTTGACATGAACTGAAGTGTACATTATTCAGAATTTTTTGCTCTTTCTCGTGGTATATGACACGATAAGTTTCGCTAAAATATTGACGTGTCACGAATTCTTTAATGCCAAAAATGCATGGTTCAATGTTGTTAATTCGGCTGGAGCGGCCGTTGTTCAACATGGAACGTTGCAAATTATTCAGAATTTTTTGCTCTTTCGTTTGGTATATGACACGCTGGGTTTCGCTGAAAATTTTTCATGTCAGGAATTGTTTTGTTCTTATCAGAGTGATGGTTACTTTTGTACTTAGGGCATTGTAGAATCAACAAAAGATTACAGCTTGACATGAACTGAAGTGTACATTATTCAGAATTTCTTGCTCTTTCTCGTGGTATATGACACGATAAGTTTCGCTAAAATATTGACGTGTCACGAATTCTTTAATGCCAAAAATGCATGGTTCAATGTTGTTAATTCGGCTGGAGCGGCCGTTGTTCAACATGGAACGTTGCAAATTATTCAGAATTTTTTGCTCTTTCGTTTGGTATATGACACGCTGGGTTTCGCTGAAAATTTTTCATGTCAGGAATTGTTTTGTTCTTATCAGAGTGATGGTTACTTTTGTACTTAGAGCATTGTAGAATCAACAAAAGATTACAGCTTGACATGAACTGAAGTGTACATTATTCAGAATTTTTTGCTCTTTCGTTTGGTGTATGACACGCTGGGTTTCGCTGAAAATTTTTCATGTCAGGAATTGTTTTGTTCTTATCAGAGTGATGGTTACTTTTGTACTTAGGGCATTGTAGAATCAACAAAAGATTACAGCTTGACATGAACTGAAGTGTACATTATTCAGAATTTTTTGCTCTTTCTCGTGGTATATGACACGATAAGTTTCGCTAAAATATTGACGTGTCACGAATTCTTTAATGCCAAAAATGCATGGTTCAATGTTGTTAATTCGGCTGGAGCGGCCGTTGTTCAACATGGAACGTTGCAAATTATTCAGATTTTTTTGCTCTTTCGTTTGGTATATGACACGCTGGGTTTCGCTGAAAATTTTTCATGTCAGGAATTGTTTTGTTCTTATCAGATTGATGGTTACTTTTGTACTTAGGGCATTGTAGAATCAACAAAAGATTACAGCTTGACATGAACTGAAGTGTACATTATTCAGAATTTTTTGCTCTTTCTCGTGGTATATGACATGATAAGTTTCGCTAAAATATTGACGTGTCACGAATTCTTTAATGCCAAAAATGCATGGTTCAATGTTGTTAATTCGGCTGGAGCGGCCGTTGTTCAACATGGAACGTTGCAAATTATTCAGAATTTTTTGCTCTTTCGTTTGGTATATGACACGCTGGGTTTCGCTGAAAATTTTTCATGTCAGGAATTGTTTTGTTCTTATCAGAGTGATGGTTACTTTTGTACTTAGAGCATTGTAGAATCAACAAAAGATTACAGCTTGACATGAACTGAAGTGTACATTATTCAGAATTTTTTGCTCTTTCGTTTGGTGTATGACACGCTGGGTTTCGCTGAAAATTTTTCATGTCAGGAATTGTTTTGTTCTTATCAGAGTGATGGTTACTTTTGTACTTAGGGCATTGTAGAATCAACAAAAGATTACAGCTTGACATGAACTGAAGTGTACATTATTCAGAATTTTTTGCTCTTTCTCGTGGTATATGACACGATAAGTTTCGCTAAAATATTGACGTGTCACGAATTCTTTAATGCCAAAAATGCATGGTTCAATGTTGTTAATTCGGCTGGAGCGGCCGTTGTTCAACATGGAACGTTGCAAATTATTCAGAATTTTTTGCTCTTTCGTTTGGTATATGACACGCTGGGTTTCGCTGAAAATTTTTCATGTCAGGAATTGTTTTGTTCTTATCAGAGTGATGGTTACTTTTGTACTTAGGGCATTGTAGAATCAACAAAAGATTACAGCTTGACATGAACTGAAGTGTACATTATTCAGAATTTCTTGCTCTTTCTCGTGGTATATGACACGATAAGTTTCGCTAAAATATTGACGTGTCACGAATTCTTTAATGCCAAAAATGCATGGTTCAATGTTGTTAATTCGGCTGGAGCGGCCGTTGTTCAACATGGAACGTTGCAAATTATTCAGAATTTTTTGCTCTTTCGTTTGGTATATGACACGCTGGGTTTCGCTGAAAATTTTTCATGTCAGGAATTGTTTTGTTCTTATCAGAGTGATGGTTACTTTTGTACTTAGAGCATTGTAGAATCAACAAAAGATTACAGCTTGACATGAACTGAAGTGTACATTATTCAGAATTTTTTGCTCTTTCGTTTGGTGTATGACACGCTGGGTTTCGCTGAAAATTTTTCATGTCAGGAATTGTTTTGTTCTTATCAGAGTGATGGTTACTTTTGTACTTAGGGCATTGTAGAATCAACAAAAGATTACAGCTTGACATGAACTGAAGTGTACATTATTCAGAATTTTTTGCTCTTTCTCGTGGTATATGACACGATAAGTTTCGCTAAAATATTGACGTGTCACGAATTCTTTAATGCCAAAAATGCATGGTTCAATGTTGTTAATTCGGCTGGAGCGGCCGTTGTTCAACATGGAACGTTGCAAATTATTCAGATTTTTTTGCTCTTTCGTTTGGTATATGACACGCTGGGTTTCGCTGAAAATTTTTCATGTCAGGAATTGTTTTGTTCTTATCAGATTGATGGTTACTTTTGTACTTAGGGCATTGTAGAATCAACAAAAGATTACAGCTTGACATGAACTGAAGTGTACATTATTCAGAATTTTTTGCTCTTTCTCGTGGTATATGACATGATAAGTTTCGCTAAAATATTGACGTGTCACGAATTCTTTAATGCCAAAAATGCATGGTTCAATGTTGTTAATTCGGCTGGAGCGGCCGTTGTTCAACATGGAACGTTGCAAATTATTCAGAATTTTTTGCTCTTTCGTTTGGTATATGACACGCTGGGTTTCGCTGAAAATTTTTCATGTCAGGAATTGTTTTGTTCTTATCAGAGTGATGGTTACTTTTGTACTTAGAGCATTGTAGAATCAACAAAAGATTACAGCTTGACATGAACTGAAGTGTACATTATTCAGAATTTTTTGCTCTTTCGTTTGGTGTATGACACGCTGGGTTTCGCTGAAAATTTTTCATGTCAGGAATTGTTTTGTTCTTATCAGAGTGATGGTTACTTTTGTACTTAGGGCATTGTAGAATCAACAAAAGATTACAGCTTGACATGAACTGAAGTGTACATTATTCAGAATTTTTTGCTCTTTCTCGTGGTATATGACACGATAAGTTTCGCTAAAATATTGACGTGTCACGAATTCTTTAATGCCAAAAATGCATGGTTCAATGTTGTTAATTCGGCTGGAGCGGCCGTTGTTCAACATGGAACGTTGGCAATTATTCAGAATTTTTTGCTCTTTCGTTTGGTGTATGACACGCTGGGTTTCGCTGAAAATTTTTCATGTCAGGAATTGTTTTGTTCTTATCAGAGTGATGGTTACTTTTGTACTTAGAGCATTGTAGAATCAACAAAAGATTACAGCTTGACATGAACTGAAGTGTACATTATTCAGAATTTTTTGCTCTTTCTCGTGGTATATGACATGATAAGTTTCGCTAAAATATTGACGTGTCACGAATTCTTAAATGCCAAAAATGCATGGTTCAATGTTGTTAATTCGGCTGGAGCGGCCGTTGTTCAACATGGAACGTTGCAAATTATTCAGAATTTTTTGCTCTTTCGTTTGGTATATGACACGCTGGGTTTCGCTGAAAATTTTTCATGTCAGGAATTGTTTTGTTCTTATCAGAGTGATGGTTACTTTTGTACTTAGAGCATTGTAGAATCAACAAAAGATTACAGCTTGACATGAACTGAAGTGTACATTATTCCGAATTTTTTGCTCTTTCGTTTGGTGTATGACACGCTGGGTTTCGCTGAAAATTTTTCATGTCAGGAATTGTTTTGTTCTTATCAGAGTGATGGTTACTTTTGTACTTAGAGCATTGTAGAATCAACAAAAGATTACAGCTTGACATGAACTGAAGTGTACATTATTCCGAATTTTTTGCTCTTTCGTTTGGTGTATGACACGCTGGGTTTCGCTGAAAATTTTTCATGTCAGGAATTGTTTTGTTCTTATCAGAGTGATGGTTACTTTTGTACTTAGGGCATTGTAGAATCAACAAAAGATTACAGCTTGACATGAACTGAAGTGTACATTATTCAGAATTTTTTGCTCATTCGTTTGGTATATGACACGCTGGGTTTCGCTGAAAATTTTTCATGTCAGGAATTGTTTTGTTCTTATCAGAGTGATGGTTACTTTTGTACTTAGGGCATTGTAGAATCAACAAAAGATTACAGCTTGACATGAACTGAAGTGTACATTATTCAGAATTTTTTGCTCTTTCTCGTGGTATATGACACGATAAGTTTCGCTAAAATATTGACGTGTCACGAATTCTTTAATGCCAAAAATGCATGGTTCAATGTTGTTAATTCGGCTGGAGCGGCCGTTGTTCAACATGGAACGTTGCAAATTATTCAGAATTTTTTGCTCTTTCGTTTGGTATATGACACGCTGGGTTTCGCTGAAAATTTTTCATGTCAGGAATTGTTTTGTTCTTATCAGAGTGATGGTTACTTTTGTACTTAGGGCATTGTAGAATCAACAAAAGATTACAGCTTGACATGAACTGAAGTGTACATTATTCAGAATTTCTTGCTCTTTCTCGTGGTATATGACACGATAAGTTTCGCTAAAATATTGACGTGTCACGAATTCTTTAATGCCAAAAATGCATGGTTCAATGTTGTTAATTCGGCTGGAGCGGCCGTTGTTCAACATGGAACGTTGCAAATTATTCAGAATTTTTTGCTCTTTCGTTTGGTATATGACACGCTGGGTTTCGCTGAAAATTTTTCATGTCAGGAATTGTTTTGTTCTTATCAGAGTGATGGTTACTTTTGTACTTAGAGCATTGTAGAATCAACAAAAGATTACAGCTTGACATGAACTGAAGTGTACATTATTCAGAATTTTTTGCTCTTTCGTTTGGTGTATGACACGCTGGGTTTCGCTGAAAATTTTTCATGTCAGGAATTGTTTTGTTCTTATCAGAGTGATGGTTACTTTTGTACTTAGGGCATTGTAGAATCAACAAAAGATTACAGCTTGACATGAACTGAAGTGTACATTATTCAGAATTTTTTGCTCTTTCTCGTGGTATATGACACGATAAGTTTCGCTAAAATATTGACGTGTCACGAATTCTTTAATGCCAAAAATGCATGGTTCAATGTTGTTAATTCGGCTGGAGCGGCCGTTGTTCAACATGGAACGTTGCAAATTATTCAGATTTTTTTGCTCTTTCGTTTGGTATATGACACGCTGGGTTTCGCTGAAAATTTTTCATGTCAGGAATTGTTTTGTTCTTATCAGATTGATGGTTACTTTTGTACTTAGGGCATTGTAGAATCAACAAAAGATTACAGCTTGACATGAACTGAAGTGTACATTATTCAGAATTTTTTGCTCTTTCTCGTGGTATATGACATGATAAGTTTCGCTAAAATATTGACGTGTCACGAATTCTTTAATGCCAAAAATGCATGGTTCAATGTTGTTAATTCGGCTGGAGCGGCCGTTGTTCAACATGGAACGTTGCAAATTATTCAGAATTTTTTGCTCTTTCGTTTGGTATATGACACGCTGGGTTTCGCTGAAAATTTTTCATGTCAGGAATTGTTTTGTTCTTATCAGAGTGATGGTTACTTTTGTACTTAGAGCATTGTAGAATCAACAAAAGATTACAGCTTGACATGAACTGAAGTGTACATTATTCAGAATTTTTTGCTCTTTCGTTTGGTGTATGACACGCTGGGTTTCGCTGAAAATTTTTCATGTCAGGAATTGTTTTGTTCTTATCAGAGTGATGGTTACTTTTGTACTTAGGGCATTGTAGAATCAACAAAAGATTACAGCTTGACATGAACTGAAGTGTACATTATTCAGAATTTTTTGCTCTTTCTCGTGGTATATGACATGATAAGTTTCGCTAAAATATTGACGTGTCACGAATTCTTTAATGCCAAAAATGCATGGTTCAATGTTGTTAATTCGGCTGGAGCGGCCGTTGTTCAACATGGAACGTTGCAAATTATTCAGAATTTTTTGCTCTTTCGTTTGGTATATGACACGCTGGGTTTCGCTGAAAATTTTTCATGTCAGGAATTGTTTTGTTCTTATCAGAGTGATGGTTACTTTTGTACTTAGAGCATTGTAGAATCAACAAAAGATTACAGCTTGACATGAACTGAAGTGTACATTATTCAGAATTTTTTGCTCTTTCGTTTGGTGTATGACACGCTGGGTTTCGCTGAAAATTTTTCATGTCAGGAATTGTTTTGTTCTTATCAGAGTGATGGTTACTTTTGTACTTAGAGCATTGTAGAATCAACAAAAGATTACAGCTTGACATGAACTGAAGTGTACATTATTCAGAATTTTTTGCTCTTTCTCGTGGTATATGACATGATAAGTTTCGCTAAAATATTGACGTGTCACGAATTCTTTAATGCCAAAAATGCATGGTTCAATGTTGTTAATTCGGCTGGAGCGGCCGTTGTTCAACATGGAACGTTGCAAATTATTCAGAATTTTTTGCTCTTTCGTTTGGTATATGACACGCTGGGTTTCGCTGAAAATTTTTCATGTCAGGAATTGTTTTGTTCTTATCAGAGTGATGGTTACTTTTGTACTTAGAGCATTGTAGAATCAACAAAAGATTACAGCTTGACATGAACTGAAGTGTACATTATTCAGAATTTTTTGCTCTTTCGTTTGGTGTATGACACGCTGGGTTTCGCTGAAAATTTTTCATGTCAGGAATTGTTTTGTTCTTATCAGAGTGATGGTTACTTTTGTACTTAGAGCATTGTAGAATCAACAAAAGATTACAGCTTGACATGAACTGAAGTGTACATTATTCAGAATTTTTTGCTCTTTCTCGTGGTATATGACATGATAAGTTTCGCTAAAATATTGACGTGTCACGAATTCTTTAATGCCAAAAATGCATGGTTCAATGTTGTTAATTCGGCTGGAGCGGCCGTTGTTCAACATGGAACGTTGCAAATTATTCAGAATTTTTTGCTCTTTCGTTTGGTATATGACACGCTGGGTTTCGCTGAAAATTTTTCATGTCAGGAATTGTTTTGTTCTTATCAGAGTGATGGTTACTTTTGTACTTAGAGCATTGTAGAATCAACAAAAGATTACAGCTTGACATGAACTGAAGTGTACATTATTCCGAATTTTTTGCTCTTTCGTTTGGTGTATGACACGCTGGGTTTCGCTGAAAATTTTTCATGTCAGGAATTGTTTTGTTCTTATCAGAGTGATGGTTACTTTTGTACTTAGGGCATTGTAGAATCAACAAAAGATTACAGCTTGACATGAACTGAAGTGTACATTATTCAGAATTTTTTGCTCTTTCTCGTGGTATATGACACGATAAGTTTCGCTAAAATATTGACGTGTCACGAATTCTTTAATGTCAAAAATGCATGGTTCAATGTTGTTAATTCGGCTGGAGCGGCCGTTGTTCAACATGGAACGTTGCAAATTATTCAGAATTTTTTGCTCTTTCGTTTGGTATATGACACGCTGGGTTTCGCTGAAAATTTTTCATGTCAGGAATTGTTTTGTTCTTATCAGATTGATGGTTACTTTTGTACTTAGGGCATTGTAGAATCAACAAAAGATTACAGCTTGACATGAACTGAAGTGTACATTATTCAGAATTTTTTGCTCTTTCTCGTGGTATATGACATGATAAGTTTCGCTAAAATATTGACGTGTCACGAATTCTTTAATGCCAAAAATGCATGGTTCAATGTTGTTAATTCGGCTGGAGCGGCCGTTGTTCAACATGGAACGTTGCAAATTATTCAGAATTTTTTGCTCTTTCGTTTGGTATATGACACGCTGGGTTTCGCTGAAAATTTTTCATGTCAGGAATTGTTTTGTTCTTATCAGAGTGATGGTTACTTTTGTACTTAGAGCATTGTAGAATCAACAAAAGATTACAGCTTGACATGAACTGAAGTGTACATTATTCAGAATTTTTTGCTCTTTCGTTTGGTGTATGACACGCTGGGTTTCGCTGAAAATTTTTCATGTCAGGAATTGTTTTGTTCTTATCAGAGTGATGGTTACTTTTGTACTTAGGGCATTGTAGAATCAACAAAAGATTACAGCTTGACATGAACTGAAGTGTACATTATTCAGAATTTTTTGCTCTTTCTCGTGGTATATGACACGATAAGTTTCGCTAAAATATTGACGTGTCACGAATTCTTTAATGCCAAAAATGCATGGTTCAATGTTGTTAATTCGGCTGGAGCGGCCGTTGTTCAACATGGAACGTTGCAAATTATTCAGATTTTTTTGCTCTTTCGTTTGGTATATGACACGCTGGGTTTCGCTGAAAATTTTTCATGTCAGGAATTGTTTTGTTCTTATCAGATTGATGGTTACTTTTGTACTTAGGGCATTGTAGAATCAACAAAAGATTACAGCTTGACATGAACTGAAGTGTACATTATTCAGAATTTTTTGCTCTTTCTCGTGGTATATGACATGATAAGTTTCGCTAAAATATTGACGTGTCACGAATTCTTTAATGCCAAAAATGCATGGTTCAATGTTGTTAATTCGGCTGGAGCGGCCGTTGTTCAACATGGAACGTTGCAAATTATTCAGAATTTTTTGCTCTTTCGTTTGGTATATGACACGCTGGGTTTCGCTGAAAATTTTTCATGTCAGGAATTGTTTTGTTCTTATCAGAGTGATGGTTACTTTTGTACTTAGAGCATTGTAGAATCAACAAAAGATTACAGCTTGACATGAACTGAAGTGTACATTATTCAGAATTTTTTGCTCTTTCGTTTGGTGTATGACACGCTGGGTTTCGCTGAAAATTTTTCATGTCAGGAATTGTTTTGTTCTTATCAGAGTGATGGTTACTTTTGTACTTAGGGCATTGTAGAATCAACAAAAGATTACAGCTTGACATGAACTGAAGTGTACATTATTCAGAATTTTTTGCTCTTTCTCGTGGTATATGACACGATAAGTTTCGCTAAAATATTGACGTGTCACGAATTCTTTAATGTCAAAAATGCATGGTTCAATGTTGTTAATTCGGCTGGAGCGGCCGTTGTTCAACATGGAACGTTGCAAATTATTCAGAATTTTTTGCTCTTTCGTTTGGTATATGACACGCTGGGTTTCGCTGAAAATTTTTCATGTCAGGAATTGTTTTGTTCTTATCAGATTGATGGTTACTTTTGTACTTAGGGCATTGTAGAATCAACAAAAGATTACAGCTTGACATGAACTGAAGTGTACATTATTCAGAATTTTTTGCTCTTTCTCGTGGTATATGACATGATAAGTTTCGCTAAAATATTGACGTGTCACGAATTCTTTAATGCCAAAAATGCATGGTTCAATGTTGTTAATTCGGCTGGAGCGGCCGTTGTTCAACATGGAACGTTGCAAATTATTCAGAATTTTTTGCTCTTTCGTTTGGTATATGACACGCTGGGTTTCGCTGAAAATTTTTCATGTCAGGAATTGTTTTGTTCTTATCAGAGTGATGGTTACTTTTGTACTTAGAGCATTGTAGAATCAACAAAAGATTACAGCTGGACATGAACTGAAGTGTACATTATTCAGAATTTTTTGCTCTTTCGTTTGGTGTATGACACGCTGGGTTTCGCTGAAAATTTTTCATGTCAGGAATTGTTTTGTTCTTATCAGAGTGATGGTTACTTTTGTACTTAGGGCATTGTAGAATCAACAAAAGATTACAGCTTGACATGAACTGAAGTGTACATTATTCAGAATTTTTTGCTCTTTCTCGTGGTATATGACACGATAAGTTTCGCTAAAATATTGACGTGTCACGAATTCTTTAATGCCAAAAATGCATGGTTCAATGTTGTTAATTCGGCTGGAGCGGCCGTTGTTCAACATGGAACGTTGCAAATTATTCAGAATTTTTTGCTCTTTCGTTTGGTGTATGACACGCTGGGTTTCGCTGAAAATTTTTCATGTCAGGAATTGTTTTGTTCTTATCATAGTGATGGTTACTTTTGTACTTAGAGCATTGTAGAATCAACAAAAGATTACAGCTTGACATGAACTGAAGTGTACATTATTCAGAATTTTTTGCTCTTTCTCGTGGTATATGACATGATAAGTTTCGCTAAAATATTGACGTGTCACGAATTCTTTAATGCCAAAAATGCATGGTTCAATGTTGTTAATTCGGCTGGAGCGGCCGTTGTTCAACATGGAACGTTGCAAATTATTCAGAATTTTTTGCTCTTTCGTTTGGTATATGACACGCTGGGTTTCGCTGAAAATTTTTCATGTCAGGAATTGTTTTGTTCTTATCAGAGTGATGGTTACTTTTGTACTTAGAGCATTGTAGAATCAACAAAAGATTACAGCTTGACATGAACTGAAGTGTACATTATTCCGAATTTTTTGCTCTTTCGTTTGGTGTATGACACGCTGGGTTTCGCTGAAAATTTTTCATGTCAGGAATTGTTTTGTTCTTATCAGAGTGATGGTTACTTTTGTACTTAGGGCATTGTAGAATCAACAAAAGATTACAGCTTGACATGAACTGAAGTGTACATTATTCAGAATTTTTTGCTCTTTCTCGTGGTATATGACACGATAAGTTTCGCTAAAATATTGACGTGTCACGAATTCTTTAATGCCAAAAATGCATGGTTCAATGTTGTTAATTCGGCTGGAGCGGCCGTTGTTCAACATGGAACGTTGCAAATTATTCAGAATTTTTTGCTCTTTCGTTTGGTATATGACACGCTGGGTTTCGCTGAAAATTTTTCATGTCAGGAATTGTTTTGTTCTTATCAGAGTGATGGTTACTTTTGTACTTAGAGCATTGTAGAATCAACAAAAGATTACAGCTTGACATGAACTGAAGTGTACATTATTCCGAATTTTTTGCTCTTTCGTTTGGTGTATGACACGCTGGGTTTCGCTGAAAATTTTTCATGTCAGGAATTGTTTTGTTCTTATCAGAGTGATGGTTACTTTTGTACTTAGGGCATTGTAGAATCAACAAAAGATTACAGCTTGACATGAACTGAAGTGTACATTATTCAGAATTTCTTGCTCTTTCTCGTGGTATATGACACGATAAGTTTCGCTAAAATATTGACGTGTCACGAATTCTTTAATGCCAAAAATGCATGGTTCTCGAGATTACGTCATGATCGGTGGACGCTGAATGTGCTCAATTGGACCCCCCAGTTGCAAGAGGAAACAAGGTCGCCCAGTTAAGAGATGGAGGGATGATTTCGTGAAGTCAGCTGGACCACAATTCTTGCAAGTGGCGAGGTACAATCGTTCGGAATGGAGAAACCTCATGGCAACCCAGCTACGAAACACCCATTAAAGCTGATAAAGTTGATTAAATGTAAATGTAAAAAATTCGGCTGGAGCGGCCGTTGTTCAACATGGAACGTTGCAAATTATTCAGAATTTTTTGCTCTTTCGTTTGGTATATGACACGCTGGGTTTCGCTGAAAATTTTTCATGTCAGGAATTGTTTTGTTCTTATCAGAGTGATGGTTACTTTTGTACTTAGGGCATTGTAGAATCAACAAAAGATTACAGCTTGACATGAACTGAAGTGTACATTATTCAGAATTTTTTGCTCTTTCTCGTGGTATATGACACGATAAGTTTCGCTAAAATATTGACGTGTCACGAATTCTTTAATGCCAAAAATGCATGGTTCAATGTTGTTAATTCGGCTGGAGCGGCCGTTGTTCAACATGGAACGTTGCAAATTATTCAGAATTTTTTGCTCTTTCGTTTGGTATATGACACGCTGGGTTTCGCTGAAAATTTTTCATGTCAGGAATTGTTTTGTTCTTATCAGAGTGATGGTTACTTTTGTACTTAGGGCATTGTAGAATCAACAAAAGATTACAGCTTGACATGAACTGAAGTGTACATTATTCAGAATTTCTTGCTCTTTCTCGTGGTATATGACACGATAAGTTTCGCTAAAATATTGACGTGTCACGAATTCTTTAATGCCAAAAATGCATGGTTCAATGTTGTTAATTCGGCTGGAGCGGCCGTTGTTCAACATGGAACGTTGCAAATTATTCAGAATTTTTTGCTCTTTCGTTTGGTATATGACACGCTGGGTTTCGCTGAAAATTTTTCATGTCAGGAATTGTTTTGTTCTTATCAGAGTGATGGTTACTTTTGTACTTAGAGCATTGTAGAATCAACAAAAGATTACAGCTTGACATGAACTGAAGTGTACATTATTCAGAATTTTTTGCTCTTTCTCGTGGTATATGACATGATAAGTTTCGCTAAAATATTGACGTGTCACGAATTCTTTAATGCCAAAAATGCATGGTTCAATGTTGTTAATTCGGCTGGAGCGGCCGTTGTTCAACATGGAACGTTGCAAATTATTCAGAATTTTTTGCTCTTTCGTTTGGTATATGACACGCTGGGTTTCGCTGAAAATTTTTCATGTCAGGAATTGTTTTGTTCTTATCAGAGTGATGGTTACTTTTGTACTTAGAGCATTGTAGAATCAACAAAAGATTACAGCTTGACATGAACTGAAGTGTACATTATTCCGAATTTTTTGCTCTTTCGTTTGGTGTATGACACGCTGGGTTTCGCTGAAAATTTTTCATGTCAGGAATTGTTTTGTTCTTATCAGAGTGATGGTTACTTTTGTACTTAGGGCATTGTATAATCAACAAAAGATTACAGCTTGACATGAACTGAAGTGTACATTATTCAGAATTTTTTGCTCTTTCTCGTGGTATATGACACGATAAGTTTCGCTAAAATTTTGACGTGTCACGAATTCTTTAATGCCAAAAATGCATGGTTCAATGTTGTTAATTCGGCTGGAGCGGCCGTTGTTCAACATGGAACGTTGCAAATTATTCAGAATTTTTTGCTCTTTCGTTTGGTATATGACACGCTGGGTTTCGCTGAAAATTTTTCATGTCAGGAATTGTTTTGTTCTTATCAGATTGATGGTTACTTTTGTACTTAGAGCAATTGTAGAATCAACAAAAGATTACAGCTTGACATGAACTGAAGTGTACATTATTCAGAATTTTTTGCTCTTTCTCGTGGTATATGACACGATAAGTTTCGCTAAAATATTGACGTGTCACGAATTCTTTAATGCCAAAAATGCATGGTTCAATGTTGTTAATTCGGCTGGAGCGGCCGTTGTTCAACATGGAACGTTGCAAATTATTCAGAATTTTTTGCTCTTTCGTTTGGTATATGACACGCTGGGTTTCGCTGAAAATTTTTCATGTCAGGAATTGTTTTGTTCTTATCAGAGTGATGGTTACTTTTGTACTTAGAGCATTGTAGAATCAACAAAAGATTACAGCTTGACATGAACTGAAGTGTACATTATTCCGAATTTTTTGCTCTTTCGTTTGGTGTATGACACGCTGGGTTTCGCTGAAAATTTTTCATGTCAGGAATTGTTTTGTTCTTATCAGAGTGATGGTTACTTTTGTACTTAGGGCATTGTATAATCAACAAAAGATTACAGCTTGACATGAACTGAAGTGTACATTATTCAGAATTTTTTGCTCTTTCTCGTGGTATATGACACGATAAGTTTCGCTAAAATTTTGACGTGTCACGAATTCTTTAATGCCAAAAATGCATGGTTCAATGTTGTTAATTCGGCTGGAGCGGCCGTTGTTCAACATGGAACGTTGCAAATTATTCAGAATTTTTTGCTCTTTCGTTTGGTATATGACACGCTGGGTTTCGCTGAAAATTTTTCATGTCAGGAATTGTTTTGTTCTTATCAGATTGATGGTTACTTTTGTACTTAGGGCATTGTAGAATCAACAAAAGATTACAGCTTGACATGAACTGAAGTGTACATTATTCAGAATTTTTTGCTCTTTCTCGTGGTATATGACATGATAAGTTTCGCTAAAATATTGACGTGTCACGAATTCTTTAATGCCAAAAATGCATGGTTCAATGTTGTTAATTCGGCTGGAGCGGCCGTTGTTCAACATGGAACGTTGCAAATTATTCAGAATTTTTTGCTCTTTCGTTTGGTATATGACACGCTGGGTTTCGCTGAAAATTTTTCATGTCAGGAATTGTTTTGTTCTTATCAGAGTGATGGTTACTTTTGTACTTAGGGCATTGTAGAATCAACAAAAGATTACAGCTTGACATGATCTGAAGTGTACATTATTCAGAATTTTTTGCTCTTTCTCGTGGTATATGACACGATAAGTTTCGCTAAAATATTGACGTGTCACGAATTCTTTAATGCCAAAAATGCATGGTTCAATGTTGTTAATTCGGCTGGAGCGGCCGTTGTTCAACATGGAACGTTGCAAATTATTCAGAATTTTTTGCTCTTTCGTTTGGTGTATGACACGCTGGGTTTCGCTGAAAATTTTTCATGTCAGGAATTGTTTTGTTCTTATCAGAGTGATGGTTACTTTTGTACTTAGGGCATTGTAGAATCAACAAAAGATTATAGCTTGACATGAACTGAAGTGTACATTATTCAGAATTTCTTGCTCTTTCTCGTGGTATATGACACGATAAGTTTCGCTAAATTATTGACGTGTCACGAATTCTTTAATGCCAAAAATGCATGGTTCAATGTTGTTAATTCGGCTGGAGCGGCCGTTGTTCAACATGGAACGTTGCAAATTATTCAGAATTTTTTGCTCTTTCGTTTGGTATATGACACGCTGGGTTTCGCTGAAAATTTTTCATGTCAGGAATTGTTTTGTTCTTATCAGAGTGATGGTTACTTTTGTACTTAGAGCATTGTAGAATCAACAAAAGATTACAGCTTGACATGAACTGAAGTGTACATTATTCAGAATTTTTTGCTCTTTCTCGTGGTATATGACATGATAAGTTTCGCTAAAATATTGACGTGTCACGAATTCTTTAATGCCAAAAATGCATGGTTCAATGTTGTTAATTCGGCTGGAGCGGCCGTTGTTCAACATGGAACGTTGCAAATTATTCAGAATTTTTTGCTCTTTCGTTTGGTATATGACACGCTGGGTTTCGCTGAAAATTTTTCATGTCAGGAATTGTTTTGTTCTTATCAGAGTGATGGTTACTTTTGTACTTAGAGCATTGTAGAATCAACAAAAGATTACAGCTTGACATGAACTGAAGTGTACATTATTCCGAATTTTTTGCTCTTTCGTTTGGTGTATGACACGCTGGGTTTCGCTGAAAATTTTTCATGTCAGGAATTGTTTTGTTCTTATCAGAGTGATGGTTACTTTTGTACTTAGGGCATTGTATAATCAACAAAAGATTACAGCTTGACATGAACTGAAGTGTACATTATTCAGAATTTTTTGCTCTTTCTCGTGGTATATGACACGATAAGTTTCGCTAAAATATTGACGTGTCACGAATTCTTTAATGCCAAAAATGCATGGTTCAATGTTGTTAATTCGGCTGGAGCGGCCGTTGTTCAACATGGAACGTTGCAAATTATTCAGAATTTTTTGCTCTTTCGTTTGGTATATGACACGCTGGGTTTCGCTGAAAATTTTTCATGTCAGGAATTGTTTTGTTCTTATCAGATTGATGGTTACTTTTGTACTTAGGGCATTGTAGAATCAACAAAAGATTACAGCTTGACATGAACTGAAGTGTACATTATTCAGAATTTTTTGCTCTTTCTCGTGGTATATGACATGATAAGTTTCGCTAAAATATTGACGTGTCACGAATTCTTTAATGCCAAAAATGCATGGTTCAATGTTGTTAATTCGGCTGGAGCGGCCGTTGTTCAACATGGAACGTTGCAAATTATTCAGAATTTTTTGCTCTTTCGTTTGGTATATGACACGCTGGGTTTCGCTGAAAATTTTTCATGTCAGGAATTGTTTTGTTCTTATCAGAGTGATGGTTACTTTTGTACTTAGGGCATTGTAGAATCAACAAAAGATTACAGCTTGACATGAACTGAAGTGTACATTATTCAGAATTTTTTGCTCTTTCTCGTGGTATATGACACGATAAGTTTCGCTAAAATATTGACGTGTCACGAATTCTTTAATGCCAAAAATGCATGGTTCAATGTTGTTAATTCGGCTGGAGCGGCCGTTGTTCAACATGGAACGTTGCAAATTATTCAGAATTTTTTGCTCTTTCGTTTGGTGTATGACACGCTGGGTTTCGCTGAAAATTTTTCATGTCAGGAATTGTTTTGTTCTTATCAGAGTGATGGTTACTTTTGTACTTAGGGCATTGTAGAATCAACAAAAGATTATAGCTTGACATGAACTGAAGTGTACATTATTCAGAATTTTTTGCTCTTTCTCGTGGTATATGACACGATAAGTTTCGCTAAAATATTGACGTGTCACGAATTCTTTAATGCCAAAAATGCATGGTTCAATGTTGTTAATTCGGCTGGAGCGGCCGTTGTTCAACATGGAACGTTGCAAATTATTCAGAATTTTTTGCTCTTTCGTTTGGTATATGACACGCTGGGTTTCGCTGAAAATTTTTCATGTCAGGAATTGTTTTGTTCTTATCAGAGTGATGGTTACTTTTGCACTTAGGGCATTGTAGAATCAACAAAAGATTACAGCTTGACATGAACTGAAGTGTACATTATTCAGAATTTTTTGCTCTTTCTCGTGGTATATGACACGATAAGTTTCGCTAAAATATTGACGTGTCACGAATTCTTTAATGCCAAAAATGCATGGTTCAATGTTGTTAATTCGGCTGGAGCGGCCGTTGTTCAACATGGAACGTTGCAAATTATTCAGAATTTTTTGCTCTTTCGTTTGGTATATGACACGCTGGGTTTCGCTGAAAATTTTTCATGTCAGGAATTGTTTTGTTCTTATCAGAGTGATGGTTACTTTTGTACTTAGGGCATTGTAGAATCAACAAAAGATTACAGCTTGACATGAACTGAAGTGTACATTATTCAGAATTTCTTGCTCTTTCTCGTGGTATATGACACGATAAGTTTCGCTAAAATATTGACGTGTCACGAATTCTTTAATGCCAAAAATGCATGGTTCAATGTTGTTAATTCGGCTGGAGCGGCCGTTGTTCAACATGGAACGTTGCAAATTATTCAGAATTTTTTGCTCTTTCGTTTGGTATATGACACGCTGGGTTTCGCTGAAAATTTTTCATGTCAGGAATTGTTTTGTTCTTATCAGAGTGATGGTTACTTTTGTACTTAGGGCATTGTAGAATCAACAAAAGATTACAGCTTGACATGAACTGAAGTGTACATTATTCAGAATTTTTTGCTCTTTCTCGTGGTATATGACACGATAAGTTTCGCTAAAATATTGACGTGTCACGAATTCTTTAATGCCAAAAATGCATGGTTCAATGTTGTTAATTCGGCTGGAGCGGCCGTTGTTCAACATGGAACGTTGCAAATTATTCAGAATTTTTTGCTCTTTCGTTTGGTATATGACACGCTGGGTTTCGCTGAAAATTTTTCATGTCAGGAATTGTTTTGTTCTTATCAGATTGATGGTTACTTTTGTACTTAGGGCATTGTAGAATCAACAAAAGATTACAGCTTGACATGAACTGAAGTGTACATTATTCAGAATTTTTTGCTCTTTCTCGTGGTATATGACATGATAAGTTTCGCTAAAATATTGACGTGTCACGAATTCTTTAATGCCAAAAATGCATGGTTCAATGTTGTTAATTCGGCTGGAGCGGCCGTTGTTCAACATGGAACGTTGCAAATTATTCAGAATTTTTTGCTCTTTCGTTTGGTATATGACACGCTGGGTTTCGCTGAAAATTTTTCATGTCAGGAATTGTTTTGTTCTTATCAGAGTGATGGTTACTTTTGTACTTAGAGCATTGTAGAATCAACAAAAGATTACAGCTTGACATGAACTGAAGTGTACATTATTCAGAATTTTTTGCTCTTTCGTTTGGTATATGACACGCTGGGTTTCGCTGAAAATTTTTCATGTCAGGAATTGTTTTGTTCTTATCAGATTGATGGTTACTTTTGTACTTAGGGCATTGTAGAATCAACAAAAGATTACAGCTTGACATGAACTGAAGTGTACATTATTCAGAATTTTTTGCTCTTTCTCGTGGTATATGACATGATAAGTTTCGCTAAAATATTGACGTGTCACGAATTCTTTAATGCCAAAAATGCATGGTTCAATGTTGTTAATTCGGCTGGAGCGGCCGTTGTTCAACATGGAACGTTGCAAATTATTCAGAATTTTTTGCTCTTTCGTTTGGTATATGACACGCTGGGTTTCGCTGAAAATTTTTCATGTCAGGAATTGTTTTGTTCTTATCAGAGTGATGGTTACTTTTGTACTTAGAGCATTGTAGAATCAACAAAAGATTACAGCTTGACATGAACTGAAGTGTACATTATTCAGAATTTTTTGCTCTTTCGTTTGGTGTATGACACGCTGGGTTTCGCTGAAAATTTTTCATGTCAGGAATTGTTTTGTTCTTATCAGAGTGATGGTTACTTTTGTACTTAGGGCATTGTAGAATCAACAAAAGATTACAGCTTGACATGAACTGAAGTGTACATTATTCAGAATTTTTTGCTCTTTCTCGTGGTATATGACACGATAAGTTTCGCTAAAATATTGACGTGTCACGAATTCTTTAATGCCAAAAATGCATGGTTCAATGTTGTTAATTCGGCTGGAGCGGCCGTTGTTCAACATGGAACGTTGCAAATTATTCAGAATTTTTTGCTCTTTCGTTTGGTGTATGACACGCTGGGTTTCGCTGAAAATTTTTCATGTCAGGAATTGTTTTGTTCTTATCAGAGTGATGGTTACTTTTGTACTTAGGGCATTGTAGAATCAACAAAAGATTACAGCTTGACATGAACTGAAGTGTACATTATTCAGAATTTTTTGCTCTTTCTCGTGGTATATGACACGATAAGTTTCGCTAAAATATTGACGTGTCACGAATTCTTTAATGCCAAAAATGCATGGTTCAATGTTGTTAATTCGGCTGGAGCGGCCGTTGTTCAACATGGAACGTTGCAAATTATTCAGAATTTTTTGCTCTTTCGTTTGGTGTATGACACGCTGGGTTTCGCTGAAAATTTTTCATGTCAGGAATTGTTTTGTTCTTATCAGAGTGATGGTTACTTTTGTACTTAGGGCATTGTAGAATCAACAAAAGATTATAGCTTGACATGAACTGAAGTGTACATTATTCAGAATTTTTTGCTCTTTCTCGTGGTATATGACACGATAAGTTTCGCTAAAATATTGACGTGTCACGAATTCTTTAATGCCAAAAATGCATGGTTCAATGTTGTTAATTCGGCTGGAGCGGCCGTTGTTCAACATGGAACGTTGCAAATTATTCAGAATTTTTTGCTCTTTCGTTTGGTATATGACACGCTGGGTTTCGCTGAAAATTTTTCATGTCAGGAATTGTTTTGTTCTTATCAGAGTGATGGTTACTTTTGTACTTAGAGCATTGTAGAATCAACAAAAGATTACAGCTTGACATGAACTGAAGTGTACATTATTCAGAATTTTTTGCTCTTTCTCGTGGTATATGACATGATAAGTTTCGCTAAAATATTGACGTGTCACGAATTCTTTAATGCCAAAAATGCATGGTTCAATGTTGTTAATTCGGCTGGAGCGGCCGTTGTTCAACATGGAACGTTGCAAATTATTCAGAATTTTTTGCTCTTTCGTTTGGTGTATGACACGCTGGGTTTCGCTGAAAATTTTTCATGTCAGGAATTGTTTTGTTCTTATCAGAGTGATGGTTACTTTTGTACTTAGGGCATTGTAGAATCAACAAAAGATTATAGCTTGACATGAACTGAAGTGTACATTATTCAGAATTTTTTGCTCTTTCTCGTGGTATATGACACGATAAGTTTCGCTAAAATATTGACGTGTCACGAATTCTTTAATGCCAAAAATGCATGGTTCAATGTTGTTAATTCGGCTGGAGCGGCCGTTGTTCAACATGGAACGTTGCAAATTATTCAGAATTTTTTGCTCTTTCGTTTGGTATATGACACGCTGGGTTTCGCTGAAAATTTTTCATGTCAGGAATTGTTTTGTTCTTATCAGAGTGATGGTTACTTTTGTACTTAGAGCATTGTAGAATCAACAAAAGATTACAGCTTGACATGAACTGAAGTGTACATTATTCAGAATTTTTTGCTCTTTCGTTTGGTGTATGACACGCTGGGTTTCGCTGAAAATTTTTCATGCCAGGAATTGTTTTGTTCTTATCAGAGTGATGGTTACTTTTGTACTTAGAGCATTGTAGAATCAACAAAAGATTACAGCTTGACATGAACTGAAGTGTACATTATTCAGAATTTTTTGCTCTTTCGTTTGGTGTATGACACGCTGGGTTTCGCTGAAAATTTTTCATGTCAGGAATTGTTTTGTTCTTATCAGAGTGATGGTTACTTTTGTACTTAGGGCATTGTAGAATCAACAAAAGATTACAGCTTGACATGAACTGAAGTGTACATTATTCAGAATTTTTTGCTCTTTCTCGTGGTATATGACACGATAAGTTTCGCTAAAATATTGACGTGTCACGAATTCTTTAATGCCAAAAATGCATGGTTCAATGTTGTTAATTCGGCTGGAGCGGCCGTTGTTCAACATGGAACGTTGCAAATTATTCAGAATTTTTTGCTCTTTCGTTTGGTATATGACACGCTGGGTTTCGCTGAAAATTTTTCATGTTAGGAATTGTTTTGTTCTTATCAGAGTGATGGTTACTTTTGTACTTAGAGCAATTGTAGAATCAACAAAAGATTACAGCTTGACATGAACTGAAGTGTACATTATTCAGAATTTTTTGCTCTTTCTCGTGGTATATGACACGATAAGTTTCGCTAAAATATTGACGTGTCACGAATTCTTTAATGCCAAAAATGCATGGTTCAATGTTGTTAATTCGGCTGGAGCGGCCGTTGTTCAACATGGAACGTTGCAAATTATTCAGAATTTTTTGCTCTTTCGTTTGGTATATGACACGCTGGGTTTCGCTGAAAATTTTTCATATCAGGAATTGTTTTGTTCTTATCAGAGTGATGGTTACTTTTGTACTTAGGGCATTGTAGAATCAACAAAAGATTACAGCTTGACATGAACTGAAGTGTACATTATTCAGAATTTTTTGCTCTTTCTCGTGGTATATGACACGATAAGTTTCGCTAAAATATTGACGTGTCACGAATTCTTTAATGCCAAAAATGCATGGTTCAATGTTGTTAATTCGGCTGGAGCGGCCGTTGTTCAAAATGGAACGTTGCAAATTATTCAGAATTTTTTGCTCTTTCGTTTGGTATATGACACGCTGGGTTTCGCTGAAAATTTTTCATGTCAGGAATTGTTTTGTTCTTATCAGAGTGATGGTTACTTTCGTACTTAGGGCATTGTAGAATCAACAAAAGATTACAGCTTGACATGAACTGAAGTGTACATTATTCAGAATTTTTTGCTCTTTCTCGTGGTATATGACACGATAAGTTTCGCTAAAATATTGACGTGTCACGAATTCTTTAATGCCAAAAATGCATGGTTCAATGTTGTTAATTCGGCTGGAGCGGCCTTTGTTCAACATGGAACGTTGCAAATTATTCAGAATTTTTTGCTCTTTCGTTTGGTATATGACACGCTGGGTTTCGCTGAAAATTTTTCATGTCAGGAATTGTTTTGTTCTTATCAGAGTGATGGTTACTTTTGTACTTAGAGCATTGTAGAATCAACAAAAGATTACAGCTTGACATGAACTGAAGTGTACATTATTCAGAATTTTTTGCTCTTTCGTTTGGTGTATGACACGCTGGGTTTCGCTGAAAATTTTTCATGTCAGGAATTGTTTTGTTCTTATCAGAGTGATGGTTACTTTTGTACTTAGGGCATTGTAGAATCAACAAAAGATTACAGCTTGACATGATCTGAAGTGTACATTATTCAGAATTTTTTGCTCTTTCTCGTGGTATATGACACGATAAGTTTCGCTAAAATATTGACGTGTCACGAATTCTTTAATGCCAAAAATGCATGGTTCAATGTTGTTAATTCGGCTGGAGCGGCCGTTGTTCAACATGGAACGTTGCAAATTATTCAGAATTTTTTGCTCTTTCGTTTGGTATATGACACGCTGGGTTTCGCTGAAAATTTTTCATGTTAGGAATTGTTTTGTTCTTATCAGAGTGATGGTTACTTTTGTACTTAGAGCAATTGTAGAATCAACAAAAGATTACAGCTTGACATGAACTGAAGTGTACATTATTCAGAATTTTTTGCTCTTTCTCGTGGTATATGACACGATAAGTTTCGCTAAAATATTGACGTGTCACGAATTCTTTAATGCCAGAAATGCATGGTTCAATGTTGTTAATTCGGCTGGAGCGGCCGTTGTTCAACATGGAATGTTGCAAATTATTCAGAATTTTTTGCTCTTTCGTTTGGTATATGACACGCTGGGTTTCGCTGAAAATTTTCCATGTCAGGAATTGTTTTGTTCTTATCAGAGTGATGGTTACTTTTGTACTTAGAGCATTGTAGAATCAACAAAAGATTACAGCTTGACATGAACTGAAGTGTACATTATTCAGAATTTTTTGCTCTTTCTCGTGGTATATGACACGATAAGTTTCGCTAAAATATTGACGTGTCACGAATTCTTTAATGCCAAAAATGCATGGTTCAATGTTGTTAATTCGGCTGGAGCGGCCTTTGTTCAACATGGAACGTTGCAAATTATTCAGAATTTTTTGCTCTTTCGTTTGGTATATGACACGCTGGGTTTCGCTGAAAATTTTTCATGTCAGGAATTGTTTTGTTCTTATCAGAGTGATGGTTACTTTTGTACTTAGAGCATTGTAGAATCAACAAAAGATTACAGCTTGACATGAACTGAAGTGTACATTATTCAGAATTTTTTGCTCTTTCGTTTGGTGTATGACACGCTGGGTTTCGCTGAAAATTTTTCATGTCAGGAATTGTTTTGTTCTTATCAGAGTGATGGTTACTTTTGTACTTAGGGCATTGTAGAATCAACAAAAGATTACAGCTTGACATGATCTGAAGTGTACATTATTCAGAATTTTTTGCTCTTTCTCGTGGTATATGACACGATAAGTTTCGCTAAAATATTGACGTGTCACGAATTCTTTAATGCCAAAAATGCATGGTTCAATGTTGTTAATTCGGCTGGAGCGGCCGTTGTTCAACATGGAACGTTGCAAATTATTCAGAATTTTTTGCTCTTTCGTTTGGTATATGACACGCTGGGTTTCGCTGAAAATTTTTCATGTTAGGAATTGTTTTGTTCTTATCAGAGTGATGGTTACTTTTGTACTTAGAGCAATTGTAGAATCAACAAAAGATTACAGCTTGACATGAACTGAAGTGTACATTATTCAGAATTTTTTGCTCTTTCTCGTGGTATATGACACGATAAGTTTCGCTAAAATATTGACGTGTCACGAATTCTTTAATGCCAGAAATGCATGGTTCAATGTTGTTAATTCGGCTGGAGCGGCCGTTGTTCAACATGGAATGTTGCAAATTATTCAGAATTTTTTGCTCTTTCGTTTGGTATATGACACGCTGGGTTTCGCTGAAAATTTTCCATGTCAGGAATTGTTTTGTTCTTATCAGAGTGATGGTTACTTTTGTACTTAGAGCATTGTAGAATCAACAAAAGATTACAGCTTGACATGAACTGAAGTGTACATTATTCAGAATTTTTTGCTCTTTCTCGTGGTATATGACACGATAAGTTTCGCTAAAATATTGACGTGTCACGAATTCTTTAATGCCAAAAATGCATGGTTCAATGTTGTTAATTCGGCTGGAGCGGCCTTTGTTCAACATGGAACGTTGCAAATTATTCAGAATTTTTTGCTCTTTCGTTTGGTATATGACACGCTGGGTTTCGCTGAAAATTTTTCATGTCAGGAATTGTTTTGTTCTTATCAGAGTGATGTTTACTTTTGTACTTAGAGCATTGTAGAATCAACAAAAGATTACAGCTTGACATGAACTGAAGTGTACATTATTCAGAATTTTTTGCTCTTTCGTTTGGTGTATGACACGCTGGGTTTCGCTGAAAATTTTTCATGTCAGGAATTGTTTTGTTCTTATCAGAGTGATGGTTACTTTTGTACTTAGGGCATTGTAGAATCAACAAAAGATTACAGCTTGACATGATCTGAAGTGTACATTATTCAGAATTTTTTGCTCTTTCTCGTGGTATATGACACGATAAGTTTCGCTAAAATATTGACGTGTCACGAATTCTTTAATGCCAAAAATGCATGGTTCAATGTTGTTAATTCGGCTGGAGCGGCCGTTGTTCAACATGGAACGTTGCAAATTATTCAGAATTTTTTGCTCTTTCGTTTGGTATATGACACGCTGGGTTTCGCTGAAAATTTTTCATGTTAGGAATTGTTTTGTTCTTATCAGAGTGATGGTTACTTTTGTACTTAGAGCAATTGTAGAATCAACAAAAGATTACAGCTTGACATGAACTGAAGTGTACATTATTCAGAATTTTTTGCTCTTTCTCGTGGTATATAACACGATAAGTTTCGCTAAAATATTGACGTGTCACGAATTCTTTAATGCCAAAAATGCATGGTTCAATGTTGTTAATTCGGCTGGAGCGGCCGTTGTTCAACATGGAATGTTGCAAATTATTCAGAATTTTTTGCTCTATCGTTTGGTATATGACACGCTGGGTTTCGCTGAAAATTTTCCATGTCAGGAATTGTTTTGTTCTTATCAGAGTGATGGTTACTTTTGTACTTAGAGCATTGTAGAATCAACAAAAGATTACAGCTTGACATGAACTGAAGAGTACATTATTCAGAATTTTTTGCTCTTTCGTTTGGTGTATGACACGCTGGGTTTCGCTGAAAATTTTTCATGTCAGGAATTGTTTTGTTCTTATCAGAGTGATGGTTACTTTTGTACTTAGAGCAATTGTAGAATCAACAAAAGATTACAGCTTGACATGAACTGAAGTGTACATTATTCAGAATTTTTTGCTCTTTCGTTTGGTGTATGACACGCTGGGTTTCGCTGAAAATTTTTCATGTCAGGAATTGTTTTGTTCTTATTAGAGTGATGGTTACTTTTGTACTTAGGGCATTGTAGAATCAACAAAAGATTACAGCTTGACATGAACTGAAGTGTACATTATTCAGAATTTTTTGCTCTTTCTCGTGGTATATGACACGATAAGTTTCGCTAAAATATTGACGTGTCACGAATTCTTTAATGCCAAAAATGCATGGTTCAATGTTGTTAATTCGGCTGGAGCGGCCTTTGTTCAACATGGAACGTTGCAAATTATTCAGAATTTTTTGCTCTTTCGTTTGGTATATGACACGCTGGGTTTCGCTGAAAATTTTTCATGTCAGGAATTGTTTTGTTCTTATCAGAGTGATGGTTACTTTTGTACTTAGAGCATTGTAGAATCAACAAAAGATTACAGCTTGACATGAACTGAAGTGTACATTATTCAGAATTTTTTGCTCTTTCGTTTGGTGTATGACACGCTGGGTTTCGCTGAAAATTTTTCATGTCAGGAATTGTTTTGTTCTTATCAGAGTGATGGTTACTTTTGTACTTAGGGCATTGTAGAATCAACAAAAGATTACAGCTTGACATGATCTGAAGTGTACATTATTCAGAATTTTTTGCTCTTTCTCGTGGTATATGACACGATAAGTTTCGCTAAAATATTGACGTGTCACGAATTCTTTAATGCCAAAAATGCATGGTTCAATGTTGTTAATTCGGCTGGAGCGGCCGTTGTTCAACATGGAACGTTGCAAATTATTCAGAATTTTTTGCTCTTTCGTTTGGTATATGACACGCTGGGTATCGCTGAAAATTTTTCATGTTAGGAATTGTTTTGTTCTTATCAGAGTGATGGTTACTTTTGTACTTAGAGCAATTGTAGAATCAACAAAAGATTACAGCTTGACATGAACTGAAGTGTACATTATTCAGAATTTTTTGCTCTTTCTCGTGGTATATGACACGATAAGTTTCGCTAAAATATTGACGTGTCACGAATTCTTTAATGCCAAAAATGCATGGTTCAATGTTGTTAATTCGGCTGGAGCGGCCGTTGTTCAACATGGAATGTTGCAAATTATTCAGAATTTTTTGCTCTTTCGTTTGGTATATGACACGCTGGGTTTCGCTGAAAATTTTCCATGTCAGGAATTGTTTTGTTCTTATCAGAGTGATGGTTACTTTTGTACTTAGAGCATTGTAGAATCAACAAAAGATTACAGCTTGACATGAACTGAAGTGTACATTATTCAGAATTTTTTGCTCTTTCTCGTGGTATATGACACGATAAGTTTCGCTAAAATATTGACGTGTCACGAATTCTTTAATGCCAAAAATGCATGGTTCAATGTTGTTAATTCGGCTGGAGCGGCCTTTGTTCAACATGGAACGTTGCAAATTATTCAGAATTTTTTGCTCTTTCGTTTGGTATATGACACGCTGGGTTTCGCTGAAAATTTTTCATGTCAGGAATTGTTTTGTTCTTATCAGAGTGATGGTTACTTTTGTACTTAGAGCATTGTAGAATCAACAAAAGATTACAGCTTGACATGAACTGAAGTGTACATTATTCAGAATTTTTTGCTCTTTCGTTTGGTGTATGACACGCTGGGTTTCGCTGAAAATTTTTCATGTCAGGAATTGTTTTGTTCTTATCAGAGTGATGGTTACTTTTGTACTTAGGGCATTGTAGAATCAACAAAAGATTACAGCTTGACATGATCTGAAGTGTACATTATTCAGAATTTTTTGCTCTTTCTCGTGGTATATGACACGATAAGTTTCGCTAAAATATTGACGTGTCACGAATTCTTTAATGCCAAAAATGCATGGTTCAATGTTGTTAATTCGGCTGGAGCGGCCGTTGTTCAACATGGAACGTTGCAAATTATTCAGAATTTTTTGCTCTTTCGTTTGGTATATGACACGCTGGGTTTCGCTGAAAATTTTTCATGTTAGGAATTGTTTTGTTCTTATCAGAGTGATGGTTACTTTTGTACTTAGAGCAATTGTAGAATCAACAAAAGATTACAGCTTGACATGAACTGAAGTGTACATTATTCAGAATTTTTTGCTCTTTCTCGTGGTATATGACACGATAAGTTTCGCTAAAATATTGACGTGTCACGAATTCTTTAATGCCAAAAATGCATGGTTCAATGTTGTTAATTCGGCTGGAGCGGCCGTTGTTCAACATGGAATGTTGCAAATTATTCAGAATTTTTTGCTCTTTCGTTTGGTATATGACACGCTGGGTTTCGCTGAAAATTTTCCATGTCAGGAATTGTTTTGTTCTTATCAGAGTGATGGTTACTTTTGTACTTAGAGCATTGTAGAATCAACAAAAGATTACAGCTTGACATGAACTGAAGTGTACATTATTCAGAATTTTTTGCTCTTTCGTTTGGTGTATGACACGCTGGGTTTCGCTGAAAATTTTTCATGTCAGGAATTGTTTTGTTCTTATTAGAGTGATGGTTACTTTTGTACTTAGGGCATTGTAGAATCAACAAAAGATTACAGCTTGACATGAACTGAAGTGTACATTATTCAGAATTTTTTGCTCTTTCTCGTGGTATATGACACGATAAGTTTCGCTAAAATATTGACGTGTCACGAATTCTTTAATGCCAAAAATGCATGGTTCAATGTTGTTAATTCGGCTGGAGCGGCCGTTGTTCAACATGGAACGTTGCAAATTATTCAGAATTTTTTGCTCTTTCGTTTGGTATATGGCACGCTGGGTTTCGCTGAAAATTTTTCATGTCAGGAATTGATTTGTTCTTATCAGAGTGATGGTTACTTTTGTACTTAGGGCATTGTAGAATCAACAAAAGATTACAGCTTGACATTTTCTGAAGTGTACATTATTCAGAATTTTTTGCTCTTTCTCGTGGTATATGACACGATAAGTTTCGCTAAAATATTGACGTGTCACGAATTCTTTAATGCCAAAAATGCATGGTTCAATGTTGTTAATTCGGCTGGAGCGGCCGTTGTTCAACATGGAACGTTGCAAATTATTCAGAATTTTTTGCTCTTTCGTTTGGTATATGACACGCTGGGTTTCGCTGAAAATTTTTCATGTTAGGAATTGTTTTGTTCTTATCAGAGTGATGGTTACTTTTGTACTTAGAGCAATTGTAGAATCAACAAAAGATTACAGCTTGACATGAACTGAAGTGTACATTATTCAGAATTTTTTGCTCTTTCTCGTGGTATATGACACGATAAGTTTCGCTAAAATATTGACGTGTCACGAATTCTTTAATGCCAAAAATGCATGGTTCAATGTTGTTAATTCGGCTGGAGCGGCCGTTGTTCAACATGGAATGTTGCAAATTATTCAGAATTTTTTGCTCTTTCGTTTGGTATATGACACGCTGGGTTTCGCTGAAAATTTTCCATGTCAGGAATTGTTTTGTTCTTATCAGAGTGATGGTAACTTTTGTACTTAGAGCATTGTAGAATCAACAAAAGATTACAGCTTGACATGAACTGAAGTGTACATTATTCAGAATTTTTTGCTCTTTCGTTTGGTGTATGACACGCTGGGTTTCGCTGAAAATTTTTCATGTCAGGAATTGTTTTGTTCTTATTAGAGTGATGGTTACTTTTGTACTTAGGGCATTGTAGAATCAACAAAAGATTACAGCTTGACATGAACTGAAGTGTACATTATTCAGAATTTTTTGCTCTTTCTCGTGGTATATGACACGATAAGTTTCGCTAAAATATTGACGTGTCACGAATTCTTTAATGCCAAAAATGCATGGTTCAATGTTGTTAATTCGGCTGGAGCGGCCGTTGTTCAACATGGAACGTTGCAAATTATTCAGAATTTTTTGCTCTTTCGTTTGGTATATGGCACGCTGGGTTTCGCTGAAAATTTTTCATGTCAGGAATTGATTTGTTCTTATCAGAGTGATGGTTACTTTTGTACTTAGGGCATTGTAGAATCAACAAAAGATTACAGCTTGACATTTTCTGAAGTGTACATTATTCAGAATTTTTTGCTCTTTCTCGTGGTATATGACACGATAAGTTTCGCTAAAATATTGACGTGTCACGAATTCTTTAATGCCAAAAATGCATGGTTCAATGTTGTTAATTCGGCTGGAGCGGCCGTTGTTCAACATGGAACGTTGCAAATTATTCAGAATTTTTTGCTCTTTCGTTTGGTATATGGCACGCTGGGTTTCGCTGAAAATTTTTCATGTCAGGAATTGTTTTGTTCTTATCAGAGTGATGGTTACTTTTGTACTTAGGGCATTGTAGAATCAACAAAAGATTACAGCTTGACATTTTCTGAAGTGTACATTATTCAGAATTTTTTGCTCTTTCTCGTGGTATATGACACGATAAGTTTCGCTAAAATATTGACGTGTCACGAATTCTTTAATGCCAAAAATGCATGGTTCAATGTTGTTAATTCGGCTGGAGCGTCCGTTGTTCAACATGGAACGTTGCAAATTATTCAGAATTTTTTGCTCTTTCGTTTGGTATATGACACGCTGGGTTTCGCTGAAAATTTTCCATGTCAGGAATTGTTTTGTTCTTATCAGAGTGATGGTTACTTTTGTACTTAGAGCATTGTAGAATCAACAAAAGATTACAGCTTGACATGAACTGAAGTGTACATTATTCAGAATTTTTTGCTCTTTCGTTTGGTGTATGACACGCTGGGTTTCCCTGAAAATTTTTCATGTCAGGAATTGTTTTGTTCTTATCAGAGTGATGGTTACTTTTGTACTTAGGGCATTGTAGAATCAACAAAAGATTACAGCTTGACATGAGCTGAAGTGTACATTATTCAGAATTTTTTGCTCTTTCTCGTGGTATATGACACGATAAGTTTCGCTAAAATATTGACGTGTCACGAATTCTTTAATGCCAAAAATGCATGGTTCAATGTTGTTAATTCGGCTGGAGCGGCCGTTGTTCAACATGGAACGTTGCAAATTATTCAGAATTTTTTGCTCTTTCGTTTGGTATATGACACGCTGGGTTTCGCTGAAAATTTTCCATGTCAGGAATTGTTTTGTTCTTATCAGAGTGATGGTTACTTTTGTACTTAGAGCATTGTAGAATCAACAAAAGATTACAGCTTGACATGAACTGAAGTGTACATTATTCAGAATTTTTTGCTCTTTCGTTTGGTGTATGACACGCTGGGTTTCGCTGAAAATTTTTCATGTCAGGAATTGTTTTGTTCTTATCAGAGTGATGGTTACTTTTGTACTTAGGGCATTGTAGAATCAACAAAAGATTACAGCTTGACATGAACTGAAGTGTACATTATTCAGAATTTTTTGCTCTTTCTCGTGGTATATGACACGATAAGTTTCGCTAAAATATTGACGTGTCACGAATTCTTTAATGCCAAAAATGCATGGTTCAATGTTGTTAATTCGGCTGGAGCGGCCGTTGTTCAACATGGAATGTTGCAAATTATTCAGAATTTTTTGCTCTTTCGTTTGGTATATGACACGCTGGGTTTCGCTGAAAATTTTTCATGTTAGGAATTGTTTTGTTCTTATCAGAGTGATGGTTACTTTTGTACTTAGAGCAATTGTAGAATCAACAAAAGATTACAGCTTGACATGAACTGAAGTGTACATTATTCAGAATTTTTTGCTCTTTCTCGTGGTATATGACACGATAAGTTTCGCTAAAATATTGACGTGTCACGAATTCTTTAATGCCAAAAATGCATGGTTCAATGTTGTTAAGAGACCGGCTCGGTAAGACTCGAGCATTTTGACCCCCTGCCGGACATTCGCGAGGAATTTCGATCTGGCCCTCAATACTTTCATCATAGACACATACCGGGGGGAGACCGATGAAAGTTATAGTGAAAATGCCCTTAGGCTCAAACCCGGCTCACATATGCCGCATAAAATAAAAAATTGAAAAATTCATATCTTTTCAATCGTGATAGCTAGGACTTTTATTTCTTTTTATTAGTGAGTAACATGTCATGCACTCTTACAAACACTGCTGAACATTAATATCATATCGTTCTGAATATGTTTTTTCGTGTCTGATTTTCAGATTTTTCTTCTTTTATCCTCGTTGAATCGAGATTGCAAGTAATGACATACTAAATATTGTAGCCCTGACGATTGTGTACATGGTGGTCACATTCCCTTGGCCAGCCAACATTTCGCAGGCATCGAGAATTGCCGCCGAATGTAAGATATGTGTAAATTGCGAAAATCGAAAATTAATTTTCTTGATATTCGAAAGAGTAAGAGGAAGCTTTATTATGTCATTTTACTCGTAGTGATGCGTGTACACAGGAACAATATATAGATAGACCCAGACTACATTTTAAAAAAAAATTTAAAAAACAATTATTTCATTTTTATTTTTTGAATCCGCACATTGAGTCGACCGTCAAGGCAATTTGATTCATAGGGCGGATGGAGGCTGATGCATGCCCGTTTGCGAAAACAACTGTCTCGTGAAGAATCGTCGTTTCGCAGATCTAGAATTTATTTATTAAATTATCAAACTTGAAAATTTATATGTTTCTTTGATATAAATCGGTTGGAAGGTGGCGTACTGCAACCAAAGCTGTATCATTGTTATCAGTAGGAGTGTACTGTACTGTACTACCGTAATCGCCAGGAATCGCGAACTAATTTTTTTTCAGTCGACCCATGTTTTTCAACCATGACCCCGGGTTCATGGTTGAGAATGGCTGAGGTCCAAAAATTCATGATGATCCCAGACCAAATATTATTTGGCATTATATCATCAGTGGGCCAACTTTTATTTTTATGGATACCATAACTCGAATTACCGTAATAGTAATCCACGCACCTGAATTTTCCGAGAATTTCACCACATTATTATAGGATACGGTAGCTAGATTACGGTAATTCGAGCTATGGTATCCATAAAAATAAAAGTTGGCCCACTGATGATATAATGGCATATAGTATTTTGTCTGGGATCATCATGAATTTTTCGACTTCGACCATTCTCAACCATGAACCCGGGGTCATGGTTGAGAATTATGGGTCGACTGAAAAAAAGTTAGTTCTTGATTCCCGACGGTTGCGGTAGTGCAGTACAGTACACTCCTACTGAAAACAATGGTACAGCTTTGGTTGATGTGCGCCACCTTCCAACCGATTTATATCAAAGAAACATATAAATTTTCAAGTTTGATAATTAAAAAAATAAATTTGATATCTGCGAAACGACGATTCCTCACGTGGCAGTCGCTACTGCAAACACACATGCATCAGCCACCATCCGCCCTATGAATCAACTTGCCTTGACGGTCGACTGAATGTTTGAGCTGAAAAAATAAAAATAAAATAATTATTTTTTAATTTAAAAAAAAAATGTAGTCTGGGTCTATCTATATATTGTTCCTGTGTACACGCATCATTACGAGTAAAATGACATAATAAAGCTTCCTCTTACTCTTTCGAATTTCAAGAAAATTAATTTTCGATTTTCGCAATTTACACATTTCTTACATTCGGCGGCAATTCTCGATGCCTGCGAAATGTTGGCTGGCCAAGGGAATGTGACCACCATGTACACAATCGTCAGGGCTACAATATGTAGTATGTCATTACTTGCAATCTCGATTCAACGAGGAGAAAAGAAGAAAAATCTGAAAATCAGACACGAAAAAACATATTCAGAACGATATGATATTAATGTTCAGCAGTGTTTGTAAGAGTGCATGACATGTTACTCACTAATAAAAAGAAATAAAAGTCCTAGCTATCACGATTGAAAAGATATGAATTTTTCAATTTTTTTTATTTTATGCGGCATATGTGAGCCGGGTTTGAGCCTAAGGGCATTTTCACTATAACTTTCATCGGTCTCCCCCCGGTATGTGTCTATGATGAAAGTATTGAGGGCCAGATCGAAATTCCTCGCGAATGTCCGGACCATGCTCGAGTCTTACCGAGCCGGTCTCTTAATTCGGCTGGAGCGGCCGTTGTTCAACATGGAACGTTGCAAATTATTCAGAATTTTTTGCTCTTTCGTTTGGTATATGACACGCTGGGTTTCGCTGAAAATTTTCCATGTCAGGAATTGTTTTGTTCTTATCAGAGTGATGGTTACTTTTGTACTTAGAGCATTGTAGAATCAACAAAAGATTACAGCTTGACATGAACTGAAGTGTACATTATTCAGAATTTTTTGCTCTTTCTCGTGGTATATGACACGATAAGTTTCGCTAAAATATTGACGTGTCACGAATTCTTTAATGCCAAAAATGCATGGTTCAATGTTGTTAATTCGGCTGGAGCGGCCGTTGTTCAACATGGAACGTTGCAAATTATTCAGAATTTTTTGCTCTTTCGTTTGGTATATGACACGCTGGGTTTCGCTGAAAATTTTCCATGTCAGGAATTGTTTTGTTCTTATCAGAGTGATGGTTACTTTTGTACTTAGAGCATTGTAGAATCAACAAAAGATTACAGCTTGACATGAACTGAAGTGTACATTATTCAGAATTTTTTGCTCTTTCGTTTGGTGTATGACACGCTGGGTTTCGCTGAAAATTTTTCATGTCAGGAATTGTTTTGTTCTTATCAGAGTGATGGTTACTTTTGTACTTAGGGCATTGTAGAATCAACAAAAGATTACAGCTTGACATGAGCTGAAGTGTACATTATTCAGAATTTTTTGCTCTTTCTCGTGGTATATGACACGATAAGTTTCGCTAAAATATTGACGTGTCACGAATTCTTTAATGCCAAAAATGCATGGTTCAATGTTGTTAATTCGGCTGGAGCGGCCGTTGTTCAACATGGAACGTTGCAAATTATTCAGAATTTTTTGCTCTTTCGTTTGGTATATGACACGCTGGGTTTCGCTGAAAATTTTCCATGTCAGGAATTGTTTTGTTCTTATCAGAGTGATGGTTACTTTTGTACTTAGAGCATTGTAGAATCAACAAAAGATTACAGCTTGACATGAACTGAAGTGTACATTATTCAGAATTTTTTGCTCTTTCGTTTGGTGTATGACACGCTGGGTTTCGCTGAAAATTTTTCATGTCAGGAATTGTTTTGTTCTTATCAGAGTGATGGTTACTTTTGTACTTAGGGCATTGTAGAATCAACAAAAGATTACAGCTTGACATGAACTGAAGTGTACATTATTCAGAATTTTTTGCTCTTTCTCGTGGTATATGACACGATAAGTTTCGCTAAAATATTGACGTGTCACGAATTCTTTAATGCCAAAAATGCATGGTTCAATGTTGTTAATTCGGCTGGAGCGGCCGTTGTTCAACATGGAATGTTGCAAATTATTCAGAATTTTTTGCTCTTTCGTTTGGTATATGACACGCTGGGTTTCGCTGAAAATTTTTCATGTTAGGAATTGTTTTGTTCTTATCAGAGTGATGGTTACTTTTGTACTTAGAGCAATTGTAGAATCAACAAAAGATTACAGCTTGACATGAACTGAAGTGTACATTATTCAGAATTTTTTGCTCTTTCTCGTGGTATATGACACGATAAGTTTCGCTAAAATATTGACGTGTCACGAATTCTTTAATGCCAAAAATGCATGGTTCAATGTTGTTAAGAGACCGGCTCGGTAAGACTCGAGCATTTTGACCCCCTGCCGGACATTCGCGAGGAATTTCGATCTGGCCCTCAATACTTTCATCATAGACACATACCGGGGGGAGACCGATGAAAGTTATAGTGAAAATGCCCTTAGGCTCAAACCCGGCTCACATATGCCGCATAAAATAAAAAATTGAAAAATTCATATCTTTTCAATCGTGATAGCTAGGACTTTTATTTCTTTTTATTAGTGAGTAACATGTCATGCACTCTTACAAACACTGCTGAACATTAATATCATATCGTTCTGAATATGTTTTTTCGTGTCTGATTTTCAGATTTTTCTTCTTTTATCCTCGTTGAATCGAGATTGCAAGTAATGACATACTAAATATTGTAGCCCTGACGATTGTGTACATGGTGGTCACATTCCCTTGGCCAGCCAACATTTCGCAGGCATCGAGAATTGCCGCCGAATGTAAGATATGTGTAAATTGCGAAAATCGAAAATTAATTTTCTTGATATTCGAAAGAGTAAGAGGAAGCTTTATTATGTCATTTTACTCGTAGTGATGCGTGTACACAGGAACAATATATAGATAGACCCAGACTACATTTTAAAAAAAAATTTAAAAAACAATTATTTCATTTTTATTTTTTGAATCCGCACATTGAGTCGACCGTCAAGGCAATTTGATTCATAGGGCGGATGGAGGCTGATGCATGCCCGTTTGCGAAAACAACTGTCTCGTGAAGAATCGTCGTTTCGCAGATCTAGAATTTATTTATTAAATTATCAAACTTGAAAATTTATATGTTTCTTTGATATAAATCGGTTGGAAGGTGGCGTACTGCAACCAAAGCTGTATCATTGTTATCAGTAGGAGTGTACTGTACTGTACTACCGTAATCGCCAGGAATCGCGAACTAATTTTTTTTCAGTCGACCCATGTTTTTCAACCATGACCCCGGGTTCATGGTTGAGAATGGCTGAGGTCCAAAAATTCATGATGATCCCAGACCAAATATTATTTGGCATTATATCATCAGTGGGCCAACTTTTATTTTTATGGATACCATAACTCGAATTACCGTAATAGTAATCCACGCACCTGAATTTTCCGAGAATTTCACCACATTATTATAGGATACGGTAGCTAGATTACGGTAATTCGAGCTATGGTATCCATAAAAATAAAAGTTGGCCCACTGATGATATAATGGCATATAGTATTTTGTCTGGGATCATCATGAATTTTTCGACTTCGACCATTCTCAACCATGAACCCGGGGTCATGGTTGAGAATTATGGGTCGACTGAAAAAAAGTTAGTTCTTGATTCCCGACGGTTGCGGTAGTGCAGTACAGTACACTCCTACTGAAAACAATGGTACAGCTTTGGTTGATGTGCGCCACCTTCCAACCGATTTATATCAAAGAAACATATAAATTTTCAAGTTTGATAATTAAAAAAATAAATTTGATATCTGCGAAACGACGATTCCTCACGTGGCAGTCGCTACTGCAAACACACATGCATCAGCCACCATCCGCCCTATGAATCAACTTGCCTTGACGGTCGACTGAATGTTTGAGCTGAAAAAATAAAAATAAAATAATTATTTTTTAATTTTAAAAAAAATGTAGTCTGGGTCTATCTATATATTGTTCCTGTGTACACGCATCATTACGAGTAAAATGACATAATAAAGCTTCCTCTTACTCTTTCGAATTTTAAGAAAATTAATTTTCGATTTTCGCAATTTACACATTTCTTACATTCGGCGGCAATTCTCGATGCCTGCGAAATGTTGGCTGGCCAAGGGAATGTGACCACCATGTACACAATCGTCAGGGCTACAATATGTAGTATGTCATTACTTGCAATCTCGATTCAACGAGGAGAAAAGAAGAAAAATCTGAAAATCAGACACGAAAAAACATATTCAGAACGATATGATATTAATGTTCAGCAGTGTTTGTAAGAGTGCATGACATGTTACTCACTAATAAAAAGAAATAAAAGTCCTAGCTATCACGATTGAAAAGATATGAATTTTTCAATTTTTTATTTTATGCGGCATATGTGAGCCGGGTTTGAGCCTAAGGGCATTTTCACTATAACTTTCATCGGTCTCCCCCCGGTATGTGTCTATGATGAAAGTATTGAGGGCCAGATCGAAATTCCTCGCGAATGTCCGGACCATGCTCGAGTCTTACCGAGCCGGTCTCTTAATTCGGCTGGAGCGGCCGTTGTTCAACATGGAACGTTGCAAATTATTCAGAATTTTTTGCTCTTTCGTTTGGTATATGACACGCTGGGTTTCGCTGAAAATTTTCCATGTCAGGAATTGTTTTGTTCTTATCAGAGTGATGGTTACTTTTGTACTTAGAGCATTGTAGAATCAACAAAAGATTACAGCTTGACATGAACTGAAGTGTACATTATTCAGAATTTTTTGCTCTTTCTCGTGGTATATGACACGATAAGTTTCGCTAAAATATTGACGTGTCACGAATTCTTTAATGCCAAAAATGCATGGTTCAATGTTGTTAATTCGGCTGGAGCGGCCGTTGTTCAACATGGAACGTTGCAAATTATTCAGAATTTTTTGCTCTTTCGTTTGGTATATGACACGCTGGGTTTCGCTGAAAATTTTCCATGTCAGGAATTGTTTTGTTCTTATCAGAGTGATGGTTACTTTTGTACTTAGAGCATTGTAGAATCAACAAAAAATTACAGCTTGACATGAACTGAAGTGTACATTATTCAGAATTTTTTGCTCTTTCGTTTGGTGTATGACACGCTGGGTTTCGCTGAAAATTTTTCATGTCAGGAATTGTGTTGTTCTTATCAGAGTGATGGTTACTTTTGTACTTAGGGCATTGTAGAATCAACAAAAGATTACAGCTTGACATGATCTGAAGTGTACATTATTCAGAATTTTTTGCTCTTTCTCGTGGTATATGACACGATAAGTTTCGCTAAAATATTGACGTGTCACGAATTCTTTAATGCCAAAAATGCATGGTTCAATGTTGTTAATTCGGCTGGAGCGGCCGTTGTTCAACATGGAACGTTGCAAATTATTCAGAATTTTTTGCTCTTTCGTTTGGTATATGACACGCTGGGTTTCGCTGAAAATTTTCCATGTCAGGAATTGTTTTGTTCTTATCAGAGTGATGGTTACTTTTGTACTTAGAGCATTGTAGAATCAACAAAAGATTACAGCTTGACATGAACTGAAGTGTACATTATTCAGAATTTTTTGCTCTTTCGTTTGGTATATGACACGCTGGGTTTCGCTGAAAATTTTCCATGTCAGGAATTGTTTTGTTCTTATCAGAGTGATGGTTACTTTTGTACTTAGAGCATTGTAGAATCAACAAAAGATTACAGATTGACATGAACTGAAGTGTACATTATTCAGAATTTTTTGCTCTTTCGTTTGGTGTATGACACGCTGGGTTTCGCTGAAAATTTTTCATGTCAGGAATTGTTTTGTTCTTATCAGAGTGATGGTTACTTTTGTACTTAGGGCATTGTAGAATCAACAAAAGATTACAGCTTGACATGATCTGAAGTGTACATTATTCAGAATTTTTTGCTCTTTCTCGTGGTATATGACACGATAAGTTTCGCTAAAATATTGACGTGTCACGAATTCTTTAATGCCAAAAATGCATGGTTCAATGTTGTTAATTCGGCTGGAGCGGCCGTTGTTCAACATGGAATGTTGCAAATTATTCAGAATTTTTTGCTCTTTCGTTTGGTATATGACACGCTGGGTTTCGCTGAAAATTTTTCATGTCAGGAATTGTTTTGTTCTTATCAGAGTGATGGTTACTTTTGTACTTAGGGCATTGTAGAATCAACAAAAGATTACAGCTTGACATGATCTGAAGTGTACATTATTCAGAATTTTTTGCTCTTTCTCGTGGTATATGACACGATAAGTTTCGCTAAAATATTGACGTGTCACGAATTCTTTAATGCCAAAAATGCATGGTTCAATGTTGTTAATTCGGCTGGAGCGGCCGTTGTTCAACATGGAATGTTGCAAATTATTCAGAATTTTTTGCTCTTTCGTTTGGTATATGACACGCTGGGTTTCGCTGAAAATTTTTCATGTTAGGAATTGTTTTGTTCTTATCAGAGTGATGGTTACTTTTGTACTTAGAGCAATTGTAGAATCAACAAAAGATTACAGCTTGACATGAACTGAAGTGTACATTATTCAGAATTTTTTGCTCTTTCGTTTGGTGTATGACACGCTGGGTTTCGCTGAAAATTTTTCATGTCAGGAATTGTTTTGTTCTTATCAGAGTGATGGTTACTTTTGTACTTAGGGCATTGTAGAATCAACAAAAGATTACAGCTTGACATGATCTGAAGTGTACATTATTCAGAATTTTTTGCTCTTTCTCGTGGTATATGACACGATAAGTTTCGCTAAAATATTGACGTGTCACGAATTCTTTAATGCCAAAAATGCATGGTTCAATGTTGTTAATTCGGCTGGAGCGGCCGTTGTTCAACATGGAATGTTGCAAATTATTCAGAATTTTTTGCTCTTTCGTTTGGTATATGACACGCTGGGTTTCGCTGAAAATTTTTCATGTTAGGAATTGTTTTGTTCTTATCAGAGTGATGGTTACTTTTGTACTTAGAGCAATTGTAGAATCAACAAAAGATTACAGCTTGACATGAACTGAAGTGTACATTATTCAGAATTTTTTGCTCTTTCTCGTGGTATATGACACGATAAGTTTCGCTAAAATATTGACGTGTCACGAATTCTTTAATGCCAAAAATGCATGGTTCAATGTTGTTAATTCGGCTGGAGCGGCCGTTGTTCAACATGGAACGTTGCAAATTATTCAGAATTTTTTGCTCTTTCGTTTGGTATATGACACGCTGGGTTTCGCTGAAAATTTTCCATGTCAGGAATTGTTTTGTTCTTATCAGAGTGATGGTTACTTTTGTACTTAGAGCATTGTAGAATCAACAAAAGATTACAGCTTGACATGAACTGAAGTGTACATTATTCAGAATTTTTTGCTCTTTCGTTTGGTGTATGACACGCTGGGTTTCGCTGAAAATTTTTCATGTCAGGAATTGTGTTGTTCTTATCAGAGTGATGGTTACTTTTGTACTTAGGGCATTGTAGAATCAACAAAAGATTACAGCTTGACATGATCTGAAGTGTACATTATTCAGAATTTTTTGCTCTTTCTCGTGGTATATGACATGATAAGTTTCGCTAAAATATTGACGTGTCACGAATTCTTTAATGCCAAAAATGCATGGTTCAATGTTGTTAATTCGGCTGGAGCGGCCGTTGTTCAACATGGAACGTTGCAAATTATTCAGAATTTTTTGCTCTTTCGTTTGGTATATGACACGCTGGGTTTCGCTGAAAATTTTCCATGTCAGGAATTGTTTTGTTCTTATCAGAGTGATGGTTACTTTTGTACTTAGAGCATTGTAGAATCAACAAAAGATTACAGCTTGACATGAACTGAAGTGTTCATTATTCAGAATTTTTTGCTCTTTCGTTTGGTGTATGACACGCTGGGTTTCGCTGAAAATTTTTCATGTCAGGAATTGTTTTGTTCTTATCAGAGTGATGGTTACTTTTGTACTTAGGGCATTGTAGAATCAACAAAAGATTACAGCTTGACATGATCTGAAGTGTACATTATTCAGAATTTTTTGCTCTTTCTCGTGGTATATGACACGATAAGTTTCGCTAAAATATTGACGTGTCACGAATTCTTTAATGCCAAAAATGCATGGTTCAATGTTGTTAATTCGGCTGGAGCGGCCGTTGTTCAACATGGAATGTTGCAAATTATTCAGAATTTTTTGCTCTTTCGTTTGGTATATGACACGCTGGGTTTCGCTGAAAATTTTTCATGTTAGGAATTGTTTTGTTCTTATCAGAGTGATGGTTACTTTTGTACTTAGAGCAATTGTAGAATCAACAAAAGATTACAGCTTGACATGAACTGAAGTGTACATTATTCAGAATTTTTTGCTCTTTCTCGTGGTATATGACACGATAAGTTTCGCTAAAATATTGACGTGTCACGAATTCTTTAATGCCAAAAATGCATGGTTCAATGTTGTTAATTCGGCTGGAGCGGCCGTTGTTCAACATGGAACGTTGCAAATTATTCAGAATTTTTTGCTCTTTCGTTTGGTATATGACACGCTGGGTTTCGCTGAAAATTTTCCATGTCAGGAATTGTTTTGTTCTTATCAGAGTGATGGTTACTTTTGTACTTAGAGCATTGTAGAATCAACAAAAGATTACAGCTTGACATGAACTGAAGTGTACATTATTCAGAATTTTTTGCTCTTTCGTTTGGTGTATGACACGCTGGGTTTCGCTGAAAATTTTTCATGTCAGGAATTGTTTTGTTCTTATCAGAGTGATGGTTACTTTTGTACTTAGGGCATTGTAGAATCAACAAAAGATTACAGCTTGACATGAACTGAAGTGTACATTATTCAGAATTTTTTGCTCTTTCTCGTGGTATATGACACGATAAGTTTCGCTAAAATATTGACGTGTCACGAATTCTTTAATGCCAAAAATGCATGGTTCAATGTTGTTAATTCGGCTGGAGCGGCCGTTGTTCAACATGGAACGTTGCAAATTATTCAGAATTTTTTGCTCTTTCGTTTGGTATATGGCACGCTGGGTTTCGCTGAAAATTTTTCATGTCAGGAATTGTTTTGTTCTTATCAGAGTGATGGTTACTTTTGTACTTAGGGCATTGTAGAATCAACAAAAGATTACAGCTTGACATGAACTGAAGTGTACATTATTCAGAATTTTTTGCTCTTTCGTTTGGTGTATGACACGCTGGGTTTCGCTGAAAATTTTTCATGTCAGGAATTGTTTTGTTCTTATCAGAGTGATGGTTACTTTTGTACTTAGGGCATTGTAGAATCAACAAAAGATTACAGCTTGACATGAACTGAAGTGTGCATTATTCAGAATTTTTTGCTCTTTCTCGTGGTATATGACACGATAAGTTTCGCTAAAATATTGACGTGTCACGAATTCTTTAATGCCAAAAATGCATGGTTCAATGTTGTTAATTCGGCTGGAGCGGCCGTTGTTCAACATGGAACGTTGCAAATTATTCAGAATTTTTTGCTCTTTCGTTTGGTATATGACACGCTGGGTTTCGCTGAAAATTTTCCATGTCAGGAATTGTTTTGTTCTTATCAGAGTGATGGTTACTTTTGTACTTAGAGCATTGTAGAATCAACAAAAGATTACAGCTTGACATGAACTGAAGTGTACATTATTCAGAATTTTTTGCTCTTTCTCGTGGTATATGACACGATAAGTTTCGCTAAAATATTGACGTGTCACGAATTCTTTAATGCCAAAAATGCATGGTTCAATGTTGTTAATTCGGCTGGAGCGGCCGTTGTTCAACATGGAACGTTGCAAATTATTCAGAATTTTTTGCTCTTTCGTTTGGTATATGACACGCTGGGTTTCGCTGAAAATTTTCCATGTCAGGAATTGTTTTGTTCTTATCAGAGTGATGGTTACTTTTGTACTTAGAGCATTGTAGAATCAACAAAAGATTACAGCTTGACATGAACTGAAGTGTACATTATTCAGAATTTTTTGCTCTTTCGTTTGGTGTATGACACGCTGGGTTTCGCTGAAAATTTTTCATGTCAGGAATTGTGTTGTTCTTATCAGAGTGATGGTTACTTTTGTACTTAGGGCATTGTAGAATCAACAAAAGATTACAGCTTGACATGATCTGAAGTGTACATTATTCAGAATTTTTTGCTCTTTCTCGTGGTATATGACACGATAAGTTTCGCTAAAATATTGACGTGTCACGAATTCTTTAATGCCAAAAATGCATGGTTCAATGTTGTTAATTCGGCTGGAGCGGCCGTTGTTCAACATGGAACGTTGCAAATTATTCAGAATTTTTTGCTCTTTCGTTTGGTATATGACACGCTGGGTTTCGCTGAAAATTTTCCATGTCAGGAATTGTTTTGTTCTTATCAGAGTGATGGTTACTTTTGTACTTAGAGCATTGTAGAATCAACAAAAGATTACAGCTTGACATGAACTGAAGTGTACATTATTCAGAATTTTTTGCTCTTTCGTTTGGTGTATGACACGCTGGGTTTCGCTGAAAATGTTTCATGTCAGGAATTGTGTTGTTCTTATCAGTGATGGTTACTTTTGTACTTAGGGCATTGTAGAATCAACAAAAGATTACAGCTTGACATGATCTGAAGTGTACATTATTCAGAATTTTTTGCTCTTTCTCGTGGTATATGACACGATAAGTTTCGCTAAAATATTGACGTGTCACGAATTCTTTAATGCCAAAAATGCATGGTTCAATGTTGTTAATTCGGCTGGAGCGGCCGTTGTTCAACATGGAACGTTGCAAATTATTCAGAATTTTTTGCTCTTTCGTTTGGTATATGACACGCTGGGTTTCGCTGAAAATTTTCCATGTCAGGAATTGTTTTGTTCTTATCAGAGTGATGGTTACTTTTGTACTTAGAGCATTGTAGAATCAACAAAAGATTACAGCTTGACATGAACTGAAGTGTACATTATTCAGAATTTTTTGCTCTTTCGTTTGGTGTATGACACGCTGGGTTTCGCTGAAAATTTTTCATGTCAGGAATTGTTTTGTTCTTATCAGAGTGATGGTTACTTTTGTACTTAGGGCATTGTAGAATCAACAAAAGATTACAGCTTGACATGAACTGAAGTGTACATTATTCAGAATTTTTTGCTCTTTCTCGTGGTATATGACACGATAAGTTTCGCTAAAATATTGACGTGTCACGAATTCTTTAATGCCAAAAATGCATGGTTCAATGTTGTTAATTCGGCTGGAGCGGCCGTTGTTCAACATGGAACGTTGCAAATTATTCAGAATTTTTTGCTCTTTCGTTTGGTATATGACACGCTGGGTTTCGCTGAAAATTTTCCATGTCAGGAATTGTTTTGTTCTTATCAGAGTGATGGTTACTTTTGTACTTAGAGCATTGTAGAATCAACAAAAGATTACAGCTTGACATGAACTGAAGTGTACATTATTCAGAATTTTTTGCTCTTTCGTTTGGTGTATGACACGCTGGGTTTCGCTGAAAATTTTTCATGTCAGGAATTGTTTTGTTCTTATCAGAGTGATGGTTACTTTTGTACTTAGGGCATTGTAGAATCAACAAAAGATTACAGCTTGACATGATCTGAAGTGTACATTATTCAGAATTTTTTGCTCTTACTCGTGGTATATGACACGATAAGTTTCGCTAAAATATTGACGTGTCACGAATTCTTTAATGCCAAAAATGCATGGTTCAATGTTGTTAATTCGGCTGGAGCGGCCGATGTTCAACATGGAATGTTGCAAATTATTCAGAATTTTTTGCTCTTTCGTTTGGTATATGACACGCTGGGTTTCGCTGAAAATTTTTCATGTTAGGAATTGTTTTGTTCTTATCAGAGTGATGGTTACTTTTGTACTTAGAGCAATTGTAGAATCAACAAAAGATTACAGCTTGACATGAACTGAAGTGTACATTATTCAGAATTTTTTGCTCTTTCTCGTGGTATATGACACGATAAGTTTCGCTAAAATATTGACGTGTCACGAATTCTTTAATGCCAAAAATGCATGGTTCAATGTTGTTAATTCGGCTGGAGCGGCCGTTGTTCAACATGGAACGTTGCAAATTATTCAGAATTTTTGCTCTTTCGTTTGGTATATGACACGCTGGGTTTCGCTGAAAATTTTCCATGTCAGGAATTGTTTTGTTCTTATCAGAGTGATGGTTACTTTTGTACTTAGAGCATTGTAGAATCAACAAAAGATTACAGCTTGACATGAACTGAAGTGTACATTATTCAGAATTTTTTGCTCTTTCGTTTGGTGTATGACACGCTGGGTTTCGCTGAAAATTTTTCATGTCAGGAATTGTTTTGTTCTTATCAGAGTGATGGTTACTTTTGTACTTAGGGCATTGTAGAATCAACAAAAGATTACAGCTTGACATGAACTGAAGTGTACATTATTCAGAATTTTTTGCTCTTTCGTTTGGTGTATGACACGCTGGGTTTCGCTGAAAATTTTTCATGTTAGGAATTGTTTTGTTCTTATCAGAGTGATGGTTACTTTAGTACTTAGTTCATTGTAGAATCAACAAAAGATTACAGCTTGACATGAACTGAAGTGTACATTATTCAGAATTTTTTGGTCTTTCGTTTGGTGTATGACACGCTGGGTTTCGCTGAAAATTTTTCATGTCAGGAATTGTTTTGTTCTTATCAGAGTGATGGTTACTTTTGTACTTAGAGCATTGTAGAATCAACAAAAGATTACAGCTTGACATGAACTGAAGTGTACATTATTCAGAATTTTTTGCTCTTTCGTTTGGTGTATGACACGCTGGGTTTCGCTGAAAATTTTACATGTCAGGAATTGTTTTGTTCTTATCAGAGTGATGGTTACTTTTGTACTTAGGGCATTGTAGAATCAACAAAAGATTACAGCTTGACATGAATTGAAGTGTACATTATTCAGAATTTTTTGCTCTTTCGTTTGGTGTATGACACGCTGGGTTTCGCTGAAAATTTTTCATGTCAGGAATTGTTTTGTTCTTATCAGAGTGATGGTTACTTTTGTACTTAGGGCATTGTAGAATCAACAAAAGATTACAGCTTGACATGAACTGAAGTGTACATTATTCAGAATTTTTTGCTCTTTCTCGTGGTATATGACATGATAAGTTTCGCTAAAATATTGACGTGTCACGAATTCTTTAATGCCAAAAATGCATGGTTCAATGTTGTTAATTCGGCTGGAGCGGCCGTTGTTCAACATGGAACGTTGCAAATTATTCAGAATTTTTTGCTCTTTCGTTTGGTATATGACACGCTGGGTTTCGCTGAAAATTTTCCATGTCAGGAATTGTTTTGTTCTTATCAGAGTGATGGTTACTTTTGTACTTAGAGCATTGTAGAATCAACAAAAGATTACAGCTTGACATGAACTGAAGTGTACATTATTCAGAATTTTTTGCTCTTTCGTTTGGTGTATGACACGCTGGGTTTCGCTGAAAATTTTTCATGTCAGGAATTGTGTTGTTCTTATCAGAGTGATGGTTACTTTTGTACTTAGGGCATTGTAGAATCAACAAAAGATTACAGCTTGACATGATCTGAAGTGTACATTATTCAGAATTTTTTGCTCTTTCTCGTGGTATATGACACGATAAGTTTCGCTAAAATATTGACGTGTCACGAATTCTTTAATGCCAAAAATGCATGGTTCAATGTTGTTAATTCGGCTGGAGCGGCCGTTGTTCAACATGGAACGTTGCAAATTATTCAGAATTTTTTGCTCTTTCGTTTGGTATATGACACGCTGGGTTTCGCTGAAAATTTTCCATGTCAGGAATTGTTTTGTTCTTATCAGAGTGATGGTTACTTTTGTACTTAGAGCATTGTAGAATCAACAAAAGATTACAGCTTGACATGAACTGAAGTGTACATTATTCAGAATTTTTTGCTCTTTCGTTTGGTGTATGACACGCTGGGTTTCGCTGAAAATTTTTCATGTCAGGAATTGTGTTGTTCTTATCAGTGATGGTTACTTTTGTACTTAGGGCATTGTAGAATCAACAAAAGATTACAGCTTGACATGATCTGAAGTGTACATTATTCAGAATTTTTTGCTCTTTCTCGTGGTATATGACACGATAAGTTTCGCTAAAATATTGACGTGTCACGAATTCTTTAATGCCAAAAATGCATGGTTCAATGTTGTTAATTCGGCTGGAGCGGCCGTTGTTCAACATGGAACGTTGCAAATTATTCAGAATTTTTTGCTCTTTCGTTTGGTATATGACACGCTGGGTTTCGCTGAAAATTTTCCATGTCAGGAATTGTTTTGTTCTTATCAGAGTGATGGTTACTTTTGTACTTAGAGCATTGTAGAATCAACAAAAGATTACAGCTTGACATGAACTGAAGTGTACATTATTCAGAATTTTTTGCTCTTTCGTTTGGTGTATGACACGCTGGGTTTCGCTGAAAATTTTTCATGTCAGGAATTGTTTTGTTCTTATCAGAGTGATGGTTACTTTTGTACTTAGGGCATTGTAGAATCAACAAAAGATTACAGCTTGACATGATCTGAAGTGTACATTATTCAGAATTTTTTGCTCTTTCTCGTGGTATATGACACGATAAGTTTCGCTAAAATATTGACGTGTCACGAATTCTTTAATGCCAAAAATGCATGGTTCAATGTTGTTAATTCGGCTGGAGCGGCCGTTGTTCAACATGGAATGTTGCAAATTATTCAGAATTTTTTGCTCTTTCGTTTGGTATATGACACGCTGGGTTTCGCTGAAAATTTTTCATGTTAGGAATTGTTTTGTTCTTATCAGAGTGATGGTTACTTTTGTACTTAGAGCAATTGTAGAATCAACAAAAGATTACAGCTTGACATGAACTGAAGTGTACATTATTCAGAATTTTTTGCTCTTTCTCGTGGTATATGACACGATAAGTTTCGCTAAAATATTGACGTGTCACGAATTCTTTAATGCCAAAAATGCATGGTTCAATGTTGTTAATTCGGCTGGAGCGGCCGTTGTTCAACATGGAACGTTGCAAATTATTCAGAATTTTTTGCTCTTTCGTTTGGTATATGACACGCTGGGTTTCGCTGAAAATTTTCCATGTCAGGAATTGTTTTGTTCTTATCAGAGTGATGGTTACTTTTGTACTTAGAGCATTGTAGAATCAACAAAAGATTACAGCTTGACATGAACTGAAGTGTACATTATTCAGAATTTTTTGCTCTTTCGTTTGGTGTATGACACGCTGGGTTTCGCTGAAAATTTTTCATGTCAGGAATTGTTTTGTTCTTATCAGAGTGATGGTTACTTTTGTACTTAGGGCATTGTAGAATCAACAAAAGATTACAGCTTGACATGATCTGAAGTGTACATTATTCAGAATTTTTTGCTCTTACTCGTGGTATATGACACGATAAGTTTCGCTAAAATATTGACGTGTCACGAATTCTTTAATGCCAAAAATGCATGGTTCAATGTTGTTAATTCGGCTGGAGCGGCCGATGTTCAACATGGAATGTTGCAAATTATTCAGAATTTTTTGCTCTTTCGTTTGGTATATGACACGCTGGGTTTCGCTGAAAATTTTTCATGTTAGGAATTGTTTTGTTCTTATCAGAGTGATGGTTACTTTTGTACTTAGAGCAATTGTAGAATCAACAAAAGATTACAGCTTGACATGAACTGAAGTGTACATTATTCAGAATTTTTTGCTCTTTCTCGTGGTATATGACACGATAAGTTTCGCTAAAATATTGACGTGTCACGAATTCTTTAATGCCAAAAATGCATGGTTCAATGTTGTTAATTCGGCTGGAGCGGCCGTTGTTCAACATGGAACGTTGCAAATTATTCAGAATTTTTGCTCTTTCGTTTGGTATATGACACGCTGGGTTTCGCTGAAAATTTTCCATGTCAGGAATTGTTTTGTTCTTATCAGAGTGATGGTTACTTTTGTACTTAGAGCATTGTAGAATCAACAAAAGATTACAGCTTGACATGAACTGAAGTGTACATTATTCAGAATTTTTTGCTCTTTCGTTTGGTGTATGACACGCTGGGTTTCGCTGAAAATTTTTCATGTCAGGAATTGTTTTGTTCTTATCAGAGTGATGGTTACTTTTGTACTTAGGGCATTGTAGAATCAACAAAAGATTACAGCTTGACATGAACTGAAGTGTACATTATTCAGAATTTTTTGCTCTTTCGTTTGGTGTATGACACGCTGGGTTTCGCTGAAAATTTTTCATGTTAGGAATTGTTTTGTTCTTATCAGAGTGATGGTTACTTTAGTACTTAGTTCATTGTAGAATCAACAAAAGATTACAGCTTGACATGAACTGAAGTGTACATTATTCAGAATTTTTTGGTCTTTCGTTTGGTGTATGACACGCTGGGTTTCGCTGAAAATTTTTCATGTCAGGAATTGTTTTGTTCTTATCAGAGTGATGGTTACTTTTGTACTTAGAGCATTGTAGAATCAACAAAAGATTACAGCTTGACATGAACTGAAGTGTACATTATTCAGAATTTTTTGCTCTTTCGTTTGGTGTATGACACGCTGGGTTTCGCTGAAAATTTTACATGTCAGGAATTGTTTTGTTCTTATCAGAGTGATGGTTACTTTTGTACTTAGGGCATTGTAGAATCAACAAAAGATTACAGCTTGACATGAATTGAAGTGTACATTATTCAGAATTTTTTGCTCTTTCGTTTGGTGTATGACACGCTGGGTTTCGCTGAAAATTTTTCATGTCAGGAATTGTTTTGTTCTTATCAGAGTGATGGTTACTTTTGTACTTAGGGCATTGTAGAATCAACAAAAGATTACAGCTTGACATGAACTGAAGTGTACATTATTCAGAATTTTTTGCTCTTTCGTTTGGTGTATGACACGCTGGGTTTCGCTGAAAATTTTTCATGTTAGGAATTGTTTTGTTCTTATCAGAGTGATGGTTACTTTTGTACTTAGAGCAATTGTAGAACCAACAAAAGATTACAGCTTGACATGAACTGAAGTGTACATTATTCAGAATTTTTTGCTCTTTCTCGTGGTATATGACACGATAAGTTTCGCTAAAATATTGACGTGTCACGAATTCTTTAATGCCAAAAATGCATGGTTCAATGTTGTTAATTCGGCTGGAGCGGCCGTTGTTCAACATGGAACGTTGCAAATTATTCAGAATTTTTGCTCTTTCGTTTGGTATATGACACGATGGGTTTCGCTGAAAATTTTCCATGTCAGGAATTGTTTTCTTCTTATCAGAGTGATGGTTACTTTTGTACTTAGAGCAATTGTAGAATCAACAAAAGATTACAGCTTGACATGAACTGAAGTGTACATTATTCAGAATTTTTTGCTCTTTCTCGTGGTATATGACACGATAAGTTTTGCTAAAATATTGACGTGTCACGAATTCTTTAATGCCAAAAATGCATGGTTCAATGTTGTTAATTCGGCTGGAGCGGCCGTTGTTCAACATGGAACGTTGCAAATTATTCAGAATTTTTTGCTCTTTCGTTTGGTATATGACACGCTGGGTTTCGCTGAAAATTTTCCATGTCAGGAATTGTTTTGTTCTTATCAGAGTGATGGTTACTTTTGTACTTAGAGCATTGTAGAATCAACAAAAGATTACAGCTTGACATGAACTGAAGTGTACATTATTCAGAATTTTTTGCTCTTTCGTTTGGTGTATGACACGCTGGGTTTCGCTGAAAATTTTTCATGTCAGGAATTGTTTTGTTCTTATCAGAGTGATGGTTACTTTTGTACTTAGGGCATTGTAGAATCAACAAAAGATTACAGCTTGACATGATCTGAAGTGTACATTATTCAGAATTTTTTGCTCTTTCTCGTGGTATATGACACGATAAGTTTCGCTAAAATATTGACGTGTCACGAATTCTTTAATGCCAAAAATGCATGGTTCAATGTTGTTAATTCGGCTGGAGCGGCCGTTGTTCAACATGGAACGTTGCAAATTATTCAGAATTTTTTGCACTTTCGTTTGGTATATGACACGCTGGGTTTCGCTGAAAATTTTTCATGTTAGGAATTGTTTTGTTCTTATCAGAGTGATGGTTACTTTTGTACTTAGAGCAATTGTAGAATCAACAAAAGATTACAGCTTGACATGATCTGAAGTGTACATTATTCAGAATTTTTTGCTCTTTCTCGTGGTATATGACACGATAAGTTTCGCTAAAATATTGACGTGTCACGAATTCTTTAATGCCAAAAATGCATGGTTCAATGTTGTTAATTCGGCTGGAGCGGCCGTTGTTCAACATGGAACGTTGCAAATTATTCAGAATTTTTTGCACTTTCGTTTGGTATATGACACGCTGGGTTTCGCTGAAAATTTTTCATGTTAGGAATTGTTTTGTTCTTATCAGAGTGATGGTTACTTTTGTACTTAGAGCAATTGTAGAATCAACAAAAGATTACAGCTTGACATGAACTGAAGTGTACATTATTCAGAATTTTTTGCTCTTTCTCGTGGTATATGACACGATAAGTTTCGCTAAAATATTGACGTGTCACGAATTCTTTAATGCCAAAAATGCATGGTTCAGTGTTGTTAATTCGGCTGGAGCGGCCGTTGTTCAACATGGAATGTTGCAAATTATTCAGAATTTTTTGCTCTTTCGTTTGGTATATGACACGCTGGGTTTCGCTGAAAATTTTTCATGTTAGGAATTGTTTTGTTCTTATCAGAGTGATGGTTACTTTTGTACTTAGAGCAATTGTAGAATCAACAAAAGATTACAGCTTGACATGAACTGAAGTGTACATTATTCAGAATTTTATGCTCTTTCTCGTGGTATATGACACGATAAGTTTCGCTAAAATATTGACGTGTCACGAATTCTTTAATGCCAAAAATGCATGGTTCAATGTTGTTAATTCGGCTGGAGCGGCCGTTGTTCAACATGGAACGTTGCAAATTATTCAGAATTTTTGCTCTTTCGTTTGGTATATGACACGCTGGGTTTCGCTGAAAATTTTCCATGTCAGGAATTGTTTTGTTCTTATCAGAGTGATGGTTACTTTTGTACTTAGAGCATTGTAGAATCAACAAAAGATTACAGCTTGACATGAACTGAAGTGTACAATATTCAGAATTTTTTGCTCTTTCGTTTGGTGTATGACACGCTGGGTTTCGCTGAAAATTTTTCATGTTAGGAATTGTTTTGTTCTTATCAGAGTGATGGTTACTTTTGTACTTAGAGCAATTGTAGAACCAACAAAAGATTACAGCTTGACATGAACTGAAGTGTACATTATTCAGAATTTTTTGCTCTTTCTCGTGGTATATGACACGATAAGTTTCGCTAAAATATTGACGTGTCACGAATTCTTTAATGCCAAAAATGCATGGTTCAATGTTGTTAATTCGGCTGGAGCGGCCGTTGTTCAACATGGAACGTTGCAAATTATTCAGAATTTTTGCTCTTTCGTTTGGTATATGACACGCTGGGTTTCGCTGAAAATTTTCCATGTCAGGAATTGTTTTGTTCTTATCAGAGTGATGGTTACTTTTGTACTTAGAGCATTGTAGAATCAACAGAAGATTACAGCTTGACATGAACTGAAGTGTACATTATTCAGAATTTTTTGCTCTTTCGTTTGGTGTATGACACGCTGGGTTTCGCTGAAAATTTTTCATGTCAGGAATTGTTTTGTTCTTATCAGAGTGATGGTTACTTTTGTACTTAGGGCATTGTAGAATCAACAAAAGATTACAGCTTGACATGAACTGAAGTGTACATTATTCAGAATTTTTTGCTCTTTCGTTTGGTGTATGACACGCTGGGTTTCGCTGAAAATTTTTCATGTCAGGAATTGTTTTGTTCTTATCAGAGTGATGGTTACTTTTGTACTTAGGGCATTGTAGAATCAACAAAAGATTACAGCTTGACATGAACTGAAGTGTACATTGTTCAGAATTTTTTGCTCTTTCTCGTGGTATATGACACGATAAGTTTCGCTAAAATATTGACGTGTCACGAATTCTTTAATGCCAAAAATGCATGGTTCAATGTTGTTAATTCGGCTGGAGCGGCCGTTGTTCAACATGGAACGTTGCAAATTATTCAGAATTTTTTGCTCTTTCGTTTGGTATATGACACGCTGGGTTTCGCTGAAAATTTTTCATGTCAGGAATTGTTTTGTTCTTATCAGAGTGATGGTTACTTTTGTACTTAGGGCATTGTAGAATCAACAAAAGATTACAGCTTGACATGAACTGAAGTGTACATTATTCAGAATTTTTTGCTCTTTCTCGTGGTATATGACACGATAAGTTTCGCTAAAATATTGACGTGTCACGAATTCTTTAATGCCAAAAATGCATGGTTCAATGTTGTTAATTCGGCTGGAGCGGCCGTTGTTCAACATGGAACGTTGCAAATTATTCAGAATTTTTGCTCTTTCGTTTGGTATATGACACGCTGGGTTTCGCTGAAAATTTTCCATGTCAGGAATTGTTTTGTTCTTATCAGAGTGATGGTTACTTTTGTACTTAGAGCATTGTAGAATCAACAAAAGATTACAGCTTGACATGAACTGAAGTGTACATTATTCAGAATTTTTTGCTCTTTCGTTTGGTGTATGACACGCTGGGTTTCGCTGAAAATTTTTCATGTCAGGAATTGTTTTGTTCTTATCAGAGTGATGGTTACTTTTGTACTTAGGGCATTGTAGAATCAACAAAAGATTACAGCTTGACATGAACTGAAGTGTACATTATTCAGAATTTTTTGCTCTTTCGTTTGGTGTATGACACGCTGGGTTTCGCTGAAAATTTTTCATGTCAGGAATTGTTTTGTTCTTATCAGAGTGATGGTTACTTTTGTACTTAGGGCATTGTAGAATCAACAAAAGATTACAGCTTGACATGAACTGAAGTGTACATTGTTCAGAATTTTTTGCTCTTTCTCGTGGTATATGACACGATAAGTTTCGCTAAAATATTGACGTGTCACGAATTCTTTAATGCCAAAAATGCATGGTTCAATGTTGTTAATTCGGCTGGAGCGGCCGTTGTTCAACATGGAACGTTGCAAATTATTCAGAATTTTTTGCTCTTTCGTTTGGTATATGACACGCTGGGTTTCGCTGAAAATTTTTCATGTCAGGAATTGTTTTGTTCTTATCAGAGTGATGGTTACTTTTGTACTTAGGGCATTGTAGAATCAACAAAAGATTACAGCTTGACATGAACTGAAGTGTACATTATTCAGAATTTTTTGCTCTTTCTCGTGGTATATGACACGATAAGTTTCGCTAAAATATTGACGTGTCACGAATTCTTTAATGCCAAAAATGCATGGTTCAATGTTGTTAATTCGGCTGGAGCGGCCGTTGTTCAACATTGAACGTTGCAAATTATTCAGAATTTTTTGCTCTTTCGTTTGGTATATGACACGCTGGGTTTCGCTGAAAATTTTCCATGTCAGGAATTGTTTTGTTCTTATCAGAGTGATGGTTACTTTTGTACTTAGAGCATTGTAGAATCAACAAAAGATTACAGCTTGACATGAACTGAAGTGTACATTATTCAGAATTTTTTGCTCTTTCGTTTGGTGTATGACACGCTGGGTTTCGCTGAAAATTTTTCATGTCAGGAATTGTTTTGTTCTTATCAGCGTGATGGTTACTTTTGTACTTAGGGCATTGTAGAATCAACAAAAGATTACAGCTTGACATGATCTGAAGTGTACATTATTCAGAATTTTTTGCTCTTTCTCGTGGTATATGACACGATAAGTTTCGCTAAAATATTGACGTGTCACGAATTCTTTAATGCCAAAAATGCATGGTTCAATGTTGTTAATTCGGCTGGAGCGGCCGTTGTTCAACATGGAACGTTGCAAATTATTCAGAATTTTTGCTCTTTCGTTTGGTATATGACACGCTGGGTTTCGCTGAAAATTTTCCATGTCAGGAATTGTTTTGTTCTTATCAGAGTGATGGTTACTTTTGTACTTAGAGCATTGTAGAATCAACAAAAGATTACAGCTTGACATGAACTGAAGTGTACATTATTCAGAATTTTTTGCTCTTTCGTTTGGTATAGGACACGCTGGGTTTCGCTGAAAATTTTTCATGTTAGGAATTGTTTTGTTCTTATCAGAGTGATGGTTACTTTTGTACTTAGAGCAATTGTAGAATCAACAAAAGATTACAGCTTGACATGAACTGAAGTGTACATTATTCAGAATTTTTTGCTCTTTCTCGTGGTATATGACACGATAAGTTTTGCTAAAATATTGACGTGTCACGAATTCTTTAATGCCAAAAATGCATGGTTCAATGTTGTTAATTCGGCTGGAGCGGCCGTTGTTCAACATGGAACGTTGCAAATTATTCAGAATTTTTTGCTCTTTCGTTTGGTATATGACACGCTGGGTTTCGCTGAAAATTTTTCATGTTAGGAATTGTTTTGTTCTTATCAGAGTGATGGTTACTTTTGTACTTAGAGCATTGTAGAATCAACAAAATATTACAGCTTGACATGAACTGAAGTGTACATTATTCAGAATTTTTTGCTCTTTCGTTTGGTGTATGACACGCTGGGTTTCGCTGAAAATTTTTCATGTCAGGAATTGTTTTGTTCTTATCAGAGTGATGGTTACTTTTGTACTTAGGGCATTGTAGAATCAACAAAAGATTACAGCTTGACATGAACTGAAGTGTACATTATTCAGAATTTTTTGCTCTTTCTCGTGGTATATGACACGATAAGTTTCGCTAAAATATTGACGTGTCACGAATTCTTTAATGCCAAAAATGCATGGTTCAATGTTGTTAATTCGGCTGGAGCGGCCGTTGTTCAACATGGAACGTTGCAAATTATTCAGAATTTTTTGCTCTTTCGTTTGGTATATGACACGCTGGGTTTCGCTGAAAATTTTTCATGTCAGGAATTGTTTTGTTCTTATCAGAGTGATGGTTACTTTTGTACTTAGGGCATTGTAGAATCAACAAAAGATTACAGCTTGACATGAACTGAAGTGTACATTATTCAGAATTTTTTGCTCTTTCTCGTGGTATATGACACGATAAGTTTCGCTAAAATATTGACGTGTCACGAATTCTTTAATGCCAAAAATGCATGGTTCAATGTTGTTAATTCGGCTGGAGCGGCCGTTGTTCAACATGGAACGTTGCAAATTATTCAGAATTTTTGCTCTTTCGTTTGGTATATGACACGCTGGGTTTCGCTGAAAATTTTCCATGTCAGGAATTGTTTTGTTCTTATCAGAGTGATGGTTACTTTTTTACTTAGAGCATTGTAGAATCAACAAAAGATTACAGCTTGACATGAACTGAAGTGTACATTATTCAGAATTTTTTGCTCTTTCGTTTGGTATAGGACACGCTGGGTTTCGCTGAAAATTTTTCATGTTAGGAATTGTTTTGTTCTTATCAGAGTGATGGTTACTTTTGTACTTAGAGCAATTGTAGAATCAACAAAAGATTACAGCTTGACATGAACTGAAGTGTACATTATTCAGAATTTTTTGCTCTTTCTCGTGGTATATGACACGATAAGTTTCGCTAAAATATTGACGTGTCACGAATTCTTTAATGCCAAAAATGCATGGTTCAATGTTGTTAATTCGGCTGGAGCGGCCGTTGTTCAACATGGAACGTTGCAAATTATTCAGAATTTTTGCTCTTTCGTTTGGTATATGACACGCTGGGTTTCGCTGAAAATTTTCCATGTCAGGAATTGTTTTGTTCTTATCAGAGTGATGGTTACTTTTTTACTTAGAGCATTGTAGAATCAACAAAAGATTACAGCTTGACATGAACTGAAGTGTACATTATTCAGAATTTTTTGCTCTTTCGTTTGGTATAGGACACGCTGGGTTTCGCTGAAAATTTTTCATGTTAGGAATTGTTTTGTTCTTATCAGAGTGATGGTTACTTTTGTACTTAGAGCAATTGTAGAATCAACAAAAGATTACAGCTTGACATGAACTGAAGTGTACATTATTCAGAATTTTTTGCTCTTTCTCGTGGTATATGACACGATAAGTTTCGCTAAAATATTGACGTGTCACGAATTCTTTAATGCCAAAAATGCATGGTTCAATGTTGTTAATTCGGCTGGAGCGGCCGTTGTTCAACATGGAACGTTGCAAATTATTCAGAATTTTTGCTCTTTCGTTTGGTATATGACACGCTGGGTTTCGCTGAAAATTTTCCATGTCAGGAATTGTTTTGTTCTTATCAGAGTGATGGTTACTTTTGTACTTAGGGCATTGTAGAATCAACAAAAGATTACAGCTTGACATGAACTGAAGTGTACATTATTCAGATTTTTTTGCTCTTTCGTTTGGTGTATGACACGCTGGGTTTCGCTGAAAATTTTTCATGTCAGGAATTGTTTTGTTCTTATCAGAGTGATGGTTACTTTTGTACTTAGGGCATTGTAGAATCAACAAAAGATTACAGCTTGACATGAACTGAAGTGTACATTATTCAGAATTTTTTGCTCTTTCGTTTGGTGTATGACACGCTGGGTTTCGCTGAAAATTTTTCATGTCAGGAATTGTTTTGTTCTTATCAGAGTGATGGTTACTTTTGTACTTAGGGCATTGTAGAATCAACAAAAGATTACAGCTTGACATGAACTGAAGTGTACATTATTCAGAATTTTTTGCTCTTTCTCGTGGTATATGACACGATAAGTTTCGCTAAAATATTGACGTGTCACGAATTCTTTAATGCCAAAAATGCATGGTTCAATGTTGTTAATTCGGCTGGAGCGGCCGTTGTTCAACATGGAACGTTGCAAATTATTCAGAATTTTTTGCTCTTTCGTTTGGTATATGACACGCTGGGTTTCGCTGAAAATTTTTCATGTCAGGAATTGTTTTGTTCTTATCAGAGTGATGGTTACTTTTGTACTTAGGGCATTGTAGAATCAACAAAAGATTACAGCTTGACATGAACTGAAGTGTACATTATTCAGAATTTTTTGCTCTTTCTCGTGGTATATGACACGATAAGTTTCGCTAAAATATTGACGTGTCACGAATTCTTTAATGCCAAAAATGCATGGTTCAATGTTGTTAATTCGGCTGGAGCGGCCGTTGTTCAACATGGAACGTTGCAAATTATTCAGAATTTTTGCTCTTTCGTTTGGTATATGACACGCTGGGTTTCGCTGAAAATTTTCCATGTCAGGAATTGTTTTGTTCTTATCAGAGTGATGGTTACTTTTTTACTTAGAGCATTGTAGAATCAACAAAAGATTACAGCTTGACATGAACTGAAGTGTACATTATTCAGAATTTTTTGCTCTTTCGTTTGGTATAGGACACGCTGGGTTTCGCTGAAAATTTTTCATGTTAGGAATTGTTTTGTTCTTATCAGAGTGATGGTTACTTTTGTACTTAGAGCAATTGTAGAATCAACAAAAGATTACAGCTTGACATGAACTGAAGTGTACATTATTCAGAATTTTTTGCTCTTTCTCGTGGTATATGACACGATAAGTTTCGCTAAAATATTGACGTGTCACGAATTCTTTAATGCCAAAAATGCATGGTTCAATGTTGTTAATTCGGCTGGAGCGGCCGTTGTTCAACATGGAACGTTGCAAATTATTCAGAATTTTTGCTCTTTCGTTTGGTATATGACACGCTGGGTTTCGCTGAAAATTTTCCATGTCAGGAATTGTTTTGTTCTTATCAGAGTGATGGTTACTTTTGTACTTAGGGCATTGTAGAATCAACAAAAGATTACAGCTTGACATGAACTGAAGTGTACATTATTCAGATTTTTTTGCTCTTTCGTTTGGTGTATGACACGCTGGGTTTCGCTGAAAATTTTTCATGTCAGGAATTGTTTTGTTCTTATCAGAGTGATGGTTACTTTTGTACTTAGGGCATTGTAGAATCAACAAAAGATTACAGCTTGACATGAACTGAAGTGTACATTATTCAGAATTTTTTGCTCTTTCGTTTGGTGTATGACACGCTGGGTTTCGCTGAAAATTTTTCATGTCAGGAATTGTTTTGTTCTTATCAGAGTGATGGTTACTTTTGTACTTAGGGCATTGTAGAATCAACAAAAGATTACAGCTTGACATGAACTGAAGTGTACATTATTCAGAATTTTTTGCTCTTTCTCGTGGTATATGACACGATAAGTTTCGCTAAAATATTGACGTGTCACGAATTCTTTAATGCCAAAAATGCATGGTTCAATGTTGTTAATTCGGCTGGAGCGGCCGTTGTTCAACATGGAACGTTGCAAATTATTCAGAATTTTTTGCTCTTTCGTTTGGTATATGACACGCTGGGTTTCGCTGAAAATTTTTCATGTCAGGAATTGTTTTGTTCTTATCAGAGTGATGGTTACTTTTGTACTTAGGGCATTGTAGAATCAACAAAAGATTACAGCTTGACATGAACTGAAGTGTACATTATTCAGAATTTTTTGCTCTTTCTCGTGGTATATGACACGATAAGTTTCGCTAAAATATTGACGTGTCACGAATTCTTTAATGCCAAAAATGCATGGTTCAATGTTGTTAATTCGGCTGGAGCGGCCGTTGTTCAACATGGAACGTTGCAAATTATTCAGAATTTTTGCTCTTTCGTTTGGTATATGACACGCTGGGTTTCGCTGAAAATTTTCCATGTCAGGAATTGTTTTGTTCTTATCAGAGTGATGGTTACTTTTTTACTTAGAGCATTGTAGAATCAACAAAAGATTACAGCTTGACATGAACTGAAGTGTACATTATTCAGAATTTTTTGCTCTTTCGTTTGGTATAGGACACGCTGGGTTTCGCTGAAAATTTTTCATGTTAGGAATTGTTTTGTTCTTATCAGAGTGATGGTTACTTTTGTACTTAGAGCAATTGTAGAATCAACAAAAGATTACAGCTTGACATGAACTGAAGTGTACATTATTCAGAATTTTTTGCTCTTTCTCGTGGTATATGACACGATAAGTTTTGCTAAAATATTGACGTGTCACGAATTCTTTAATGCCAAAAATGCATGGTTCAATGTTGTTAATTCGGCTGGAGCGGCCGTTGTTCAACATGGAACGTTGCAAATTATTCAGAATTTTTTGCTCTTTCGTTTGGTATATGACACGCTGGGTTTCGCTGAAAATTTTCCATGTCAGGAATTGTTTTGTTCTTATCAGAGTGATGGTTACTTTTGTACTTAGGGCATTGTAGAATCAACAAAAGATTACAGCTTGACATGAACTGAAGTGTACATTATTCAGATTTTTTTGCTCTTTCGTTTGGTGTATGACACGCTGGGTTTCGCTGAAAATTTTTCATGTCAGGAATTGTTTTGTTCTTATCAGAGTGATGGTTACTTTTGTACTTAGGGCATTGTAGAATCAACAAAAGATTACAGCTTGACATGAACTGAAGTGTACATTATTCAGAATTTTTTGCTCTTTCGTTTGGTGTATGACACGCTGGGTTTCGCTGAAAATTTTTCATGTCAGGAATTGTTTTGTTCTTATCAGAGTGATGGTTACTTTTGTACTTAGGGCATTGTAGAATCAACAAAAGATTACAGCTTGACATGAACTGAAGTGTACATTATTCAGAATTTTTTGCTCTTTCTCGTGGTATATGACACGATAAGTTTCGCTAAAATATTGACGTGTCACGAATTCTTTAATGCCAAAAATGCATGGTTCAATGTTGTTAATTCGGCTGGAGCGGCCGTTGTTCAACATGGAACGTTGCAAATTATTCAGAATTTTTTGCTCTTTCGTTTGGTATATGACACGCTGGGTTTCGCTGAAAATTTTTCATGTCAGGAATTGTTTTGTTCTTATCAGAGTGATGGTTACTTTTGTACTTAGGGCATTGTAGAATCAACAAAAGATTACAGCTTGACATGAACTGAAGTGTACATTATTCAGAATTTTTTGCTCTTTCTCGTGGTATATGACACGATAAGTTTCGCTAAAATATTGACGTGTCACGAATTCTTTAATGCCAAAAATGCATGGTTCAATGTTGTTAATTCGGCTGGAGCGGCCGCTGTTCAACATGGAATGTTGCAAATTATTCAGAATTTTTTGCTCTTTCGTTTGGTATATGACACGCTGGGTTTCGCTGAAAATTTTTCATGTTAGGAATTGTTTTGTTCTTATCAGAGTGATGGTTACTTTTGTACTTAGAGCAATTGTAGAATCAACAAAAGATTACAGCTTGACATGAACTGAAGTGTACATTATTCAGAATTTTTTGCTCTTTCTCGTGGTATATGACACGATAAGTTTCGCTAAAATATTGACGTGTCACGAATTCTTTAATGCCAAAAATGCATGGTTCAATGTTGTTAATTCGGCTGGAGCGGCCGTTGTTCAACATGGAACGTTGCAAATTATTCAGAATTTTTGCTCTTTCGTTTGGTATATGACACGCTGGGTTTCGCTGAAAATTTTCCATGTCAGGAATTGTTTTGTTCTTATCAGAGTGATGGTTACTTTTGTACTTAGAGCATTGTAGAATCAACAAAAGATTACAGCTTGACATGAACTGAAGTGTACATTATTCAGAATTTTTTGCTCTTTCTCGTGGTATATGACACGATAAGTTTCGCTAAAATATTGACGTGTCACGAATTCTTTAATGCCAAAAATGCATGGTTCAATGTTGTTAATTCGGCTGGAGCGGCCGTTGTTCAACATGGAACGTTGCAAATTATTCAGAATTTTTGCTCTTTCGTTTGGTATATGACACGCTGGGTTTCGCTGAAAATTTTCCATGTCAGGAATTGTTTTGTTCTTATCAGAGTGATGGTTACTTTTGTACTTAGGGCATTGTAGAATCAACAAAAGATTACAGCTTGACATGAACTGAAGTGTACATTATTCAGATTTTTTTGCTCTTTCGTTTGGTGTATGACACGCTGGGTTTCGCTGAAAATTTTTCATGTCAGGAATTGTTTTGTTCTTATCAGAGTGATGGTTACTTTTGTACTTAGGGCATTGTAGAATCAACAAAAGATTACAGCTTGACATGAACTGAAGTGTACATTATTCAGAATTTTTTGCTCTTTCGTTTGGTGTATGACACGCTGGGTTTCGCTGAAAATTTTTCATGTCAGGAATTGTTTTGTTCTTATCAGAGTGATGGTTACTTTTGTACTTAGGGCATTGTAGAATCAACAAAAGATTACAGCTTGACATGAACTGAAGTGTACATTATTCAGAATTTTTTGCTCTTTCTCGTGGTATATGACACGATAAGTTTCGCTAAAATATTGACGTGTCACGAATTCTTTAATGCCAAAAATGCATGGTTCAATGTTGTTAATTCGGCTGGAGCGGCCGTTGTTCAACATGGAACGTTGCAAATTATTCAGAATTTTTTGCTCTTTCGTTTGGTATATGACACGCTGGGTTTCGCTGAAAATTTTTCATGTCAGGAATTGTTTTGTTCTTATCAGAGTGATGGTTACTTTTGTACTTAGGGCATTGTAGAATCAACAAAAGATTACAGCTTGACATGAACTGAAGTGTACATTATTCAGAATTTTTTGCTCTTTCTCGTGGTATATGACACGATAAGTTTCGCTAAAATATTGACGTGTCACGAATTCTTTAATGCCAAAAATGCATGGTTCAATGTTGTTAATTCGGCTGGAGCGGCCGCTGTTCAACATGGAATGTTGCAAATTATTCAGAATTTTTTGCTCTTTCGTTTGGTATATGACACGCTGGGTTTCGCTGAAAATTTTTCATGTTAGGAATTGTTTTGTTCTTATCAGAGTGATGGTTACTTTTGTACTTAGAGCAATTGTAGAATCAACAAAAGATTACAGCTTGACATGAACTGAAGTGTACATTATTCAGAATTTTTTGCTCTTTCTCGTGGTATATGACACGATAAGTTTCGCTAAAATATTGACGTGTCACGAATTCTTTAATGCCAAAAATGCATGGTTCAATGTTGTTAATTCGGCTGGAGCGGCCGTTGTTCAACATGGAACGTTGCAAATTATTCAGAATTTTTGCTCTTTCGTTTGGTATATGACACGCTGGGTTTCGCTGAAAATTTTCCATGTCAGGAATTGTTTTGTTCTTATCAGAGTGATGGTTACTTTTGTACTTAGAGCATTGTAGAATCAACAAAAGATTACAGCTTGACATGAACTGAAGTGTACATTATTCAGAATTTTTTGCTCTTTCTCGTGGTATATGACACGATAAGTTTCGCTAAAATATTGACGTGTCACGAATTCTTTAATGCCAAAAATGCATGGTTCAATGTTGTTAATTCGGCTGGAGCGGCCGTTGTTCAACATGGAACGTTGCAAATTATTCAGAATTTTTGCTCTTTCGTTTGGTATATGACACGCTGGGTTTCGCTGAAAATTTTCCATGTCAGGAATTGTTTTGTTCTTATCAGAGTGATGGTTACTTTTGTACTTAGGGCATTGTAGAATCAACAAAAGATTACAGCTTGACATGAACTGAAGTGTACATTATTCAGATTTTTTTGCTCTTTCGTTTGGTGTATGACACGCTGGGTTTCGCTGAAAATTTTTCATGTCAGGAATTGTTTTGTTCTTATCAGAGTGATGGTTACTTTTGTACTTAGGGCATTGTAGAATCAACAAAAGATTACAGCTTGACATGAACTGAAGTGTACATTATTCAGAATTTTTTGCTCTTTCGTTTGGTGTATGACACGCTGGGTTTCGCTGAAAATTTTTCATGTCAGGAATTGTTTTGTTCTTATCAGAGTGATGGTTACTTTTGTACTTAGGGCATTGTAGAATCAACAAAAGATTACAGCTTGACATGAACTGAAGTGTACATTATTCAGAATTTTTTGCTCTTTCTCGTGGTATATGACACGATAAGTTTCGCTAAAATATTGACGTGTCACGAATTCTTTAATGCCAAAAATGCATGGTTCAATGTTGTTAATTCGGCTGGAGCGGCCGTTGTTCAACATGGAACGTTGCAAATTATTCAGAATTTTTTGCTCTTTCGTTTGGTATATGACACGCTGGGTTTCGCTGAAAATTTTCCATGTCAGGAATTGTTTTGTTCTTATCAGAGTGATGGTTACTTTTGTACTTAGGGCATTGTAGAATCAACAAAAGATTACAGCTTGACATGAACTGAAGTGTACATTATTCAGAATTTTTTGCTCTTTCTCGTGGTATATGACACGATAAGTTTCGCTAAAATATTGACGTGTCACGAATTCTTTAATGCCAAAAATGCATGGTTCAATGTTGTTAATTCGGCTGGAGCGGCCGCTGTTCAACATGGAATGTTGCAAATTATTCAGAATTTTTTGCTCTTTCGTTTGGTATATGACACGCTGGGTTTCGCTGAAAATTTTTCATGTTAGGAATTGTTTTGTTCTTATCAGAGTGATGGTTACTTTTGTACTTAGAGCAATTGTAGAATCAACAAAAGATTACAGCTTGACATGAACTGAAGTGTACATTATTCAGAATTTTTTGCTCTTTCTCGTGGTATATGACACGATAAGTTTCGCTAAAATATTGACGTGTCACGAATTCTTTAATGCCAAAAATGCATGGTTCAATGTTGTTAATTCGGCTGGAGCGGCCGTTGTTCAACATGGAACGTTGCAAATTATTCAGAATTTTTTGCTCTTTCGTTTGGTATATGACACGCTGGGTTTCGCTGAAAATTTTTCATGTTAGGAATTGTTTTGTTCTTATCAGAGTGATGGTTACTTTTGTACTTAGAGCAATTGTAGAATCAACAAAAGATTACAGCTTGACATGAACTGAAGTGTACATTATTCAGAATTTTTTGCTCTTTCTCGTGGTATATGACACGATAAGTTTCGCTAAAATATTGACGTGTCACGAATTCTTTAATGCCAAAAATGCATGGTTCAATGTTGTTAATTCGGCTGGAGCGGCCGTTGTTCAACATGGAACGTTGCAAATTATTCAGAATTTTTGCTCTTTCGTTTGGTATATGACACGCTGGGTTTCGCTGAAAATTTTCCATGTCAGGAATTGTTTTGTTCTTATCAGAGTGATGGTTACTTTTGTACTTAGAGCATTGTAGAATCAACAAAAGAATACAGCTTGACATGAACTGAAGCGTACATTATTCAGAATTTTTTGCTCTTTCTCGTGGTATATGACACGATAAGTTTCGCTAAAATATTGACGTGTCACGAATTCTTTAATGCCAAAAATGCATGGTTCAATGTTGTTAATTCGGCTGGAGCGGCCGTTGTTCAACATGGAACGTTGCAAATTATTCAGAATTTTTGCTCTTTCGTTTGGTATATGACACGCTGGGTTTCGCTGAAAATTTTCCATGTCAGGAATTGTTTTGTTCTTATCAGAGTGATGGTTACTTTTGTACTTAGAGCATTGTAGAATCAACAAAAGATTACAGCTTGACATGAACTGAAGTGTACATTATTCAGAATTTTTTGCTCTTTCTCGTGGTATATGACACGATAAGTTTCGCTAAAATATTGACGTGTCACGAATTCTTTAATGCCAAAAATGCATGGTTCAATGTTGTTAATTCGGCTGGAGCGGCCGTTGTTCAACATGGAACGTTGCAAATTATTCAGAATTTTTGCTCTTTCGTTTGGTATATGACACGCTGGGTTTCGCTGAAAATTTTCCATGTCAGGAATTGTTTTGTTCTTATCAGAGTGATGGTTACTTTTGTACTTAGGGCATTGTAGAATCAACAAAAGATTACAGCTTGACATGAACTGAAGTGTACATTATTCAGATTTTTTTGCTCTTTCGTTTGGTGTATGACACGCTGGGTTTCGCTGAAAATTTTTCATGTCAGGAATTGTTTTGTTCTTATCAGAGTGATGGTTACTTTTGTACTTAGGGCATTGTAGAATCAACAAAAGATTACAGCTTGACATGAACTGAAGTGTACATTATTCAGAATTTTTTGCTCTTTCGTTTGGTGTATGACACGCTGGGTTTCGCTGAAAATTTTTCATGTCAGGAATTGTTTTGTTCTTATCAGAGTGATGGTTACTTTTGTACTTAGGGCATTGTAGAATCAACAAAAGATTACAGCTTGACATGAACTGAAGTGTACATTATTCAGAATTTTTTGCTCTTTCTCGTGGTATATGACACGATAAGTTTCGCTAAAATATTGACGTGTCACGAATTCTTTAATGCCAAAAATGCATGGTTCAATGTTGTTAATTCGGCTGGAGCGGCCGTTGTTCAACATGGAACGTTGCAAATTATTCAGAATTTTTTGCTCTTTCGTTTGGTATATGACACGCTGGGTTTCGCTGAAAATTTTTCATGTCAGGAATTGTTTTGTTCTTATCAGAGTGATGGTTACTTTTGTACTTAGGGCATTGTAGAATCAACAAAAGATTACAGCTTGACATGAACTGAAGTGTACATTATTCAGAATTTTTTGCTCTTTCTCGTGGTATATGACACGATAAGTTTCGCTAAAATATTGACGTGTCACGAATTCTTTAATGCCAAAAATGCATGGTTCAATGTTGTTAATTCGGCTGGAGCGGCCGCTGTTCAACATGGAATGTTGCAAATTATTCAGAATTTTTTGCTCTTTCGTTTGGTATATGACACGCTGGGTTTCGCTGAAAATTTTTCATGTTAGGAATTGTTTTGTTCTTATCAGAGTGATGGTTACTTTTGTACTTAGAGCAATTGTAGAATCAACAAAAGATTACAGCTTGACATGAACTGAAGTGTACATTATTCAGAATTTTTTGCTCTTTCTCGTGGTATATGACACGATAAGTTTCGCTAAAATATTGACGTGTCACGAATTCTTTAATGCCAAAAATGCATGGTTCAATGTTGTTAATTCGGCTGGAGCGGCCGTTGTTCAACATGGAACGTTGCAAATTATTCAGAATTTTTTGCTCTTTCGTTTGGTATATGACACGCTGGGTTTCGCTGAAAATTTTTCATGTTAGGAATTGTTTTGTTCTTATCAGAGTGATGGTTACTTTTGTACTTAGAGCAATTGTAGAATCAACAAAAGATTACAGCTTGACATGAACTGAAGTGTACATTATTCAGAATTTTTTGCTCTTTCTCGTGGTATATGACACGATAAGTTTCGCTAAAATATTGACGTGTCACGAATTCTTTAATGCCAAAAATGCATGGTTCAATGTTGTTAATTCGGCTGGAGCGGCCGTTGTTCAACATGGAACGTTGCAAATTATTCAGAATTTTTGCTCTTTCGTTTGGTATATGACACGCTGGGTTTCGCTGAAAATTTTCCATGTCAGGAATTGTTTTGTTCTTATCAGAGTGATGGTTACTTTTGTACTTAGAGCATTGTAGAATCAACAAAAGAATACAGCTTGACATGAACTGAAGCGTACATTATTCAGAATTTTTTGCTCTTTCTTTTGGTGTATGACACGCTGGGTTTCGCTGAAAATTTTTCATGTCAGGAATTGTTTTGTTCTTATCAGAGTGATGGTTACTTTTGTACTTAGGGCATTGTAGAATCAACAAAAGATTACAGCTTGACATGAACTGAAGTGTACATTATTCAGATTTTTTGCTCTTTCTCGTGGTATATGACACGATAAGTTTCGCTAAAATATTGACGTGTCACGAATTCTTTAATGCCAAAAATGCATGGTTCAATGTTGTTAATTCGGCTGGAGCGGCCGTTGTTCAACATGGAACGTTGCAAATTATTCAGAATTTTTTGCTCTTTCGTTTGGTATATGACACGCTGGGTTTCGCAGAAAATTTTTCATGTCAGGAATTGTTTTGTTCTTATCAGAGTGATGGTTACTTTTGTACTTAGAGCATTGTAGAATCAACAAAAGATTACAGCTTGACATGAACTGAAGCGTACATTATTCAGAATTTTTTGCTCTTTCTTTTGGTGTATGACACGCTGGGTTTCGCTGAAAATTTTTCATGTCAGGAATTGTTTTGTTCTTATCAGAGTGATGGTTACTTTTGTACTTAGGGCATTGTAGAATCAACAAAAGATTACAGCTTGACATGAACTGAAGTGTACATTATTCAGAATTTTTTGCTCTTTCTCGTGGTATATGACACGATAAGTTTCGCTAAAATATTGACGTGTCACGAATTCTTTAATGCCAAAAATGCATGGTTCAATGTTGTTAATTCGGCTGGAGCGGCCGTTGTTCAACATGGAACGTTGCAAATTATTCAGAATTTTTTGCTCTTTCGTTTGGTATATGACACGCTGGGTTTCGCAGAAAATTTTTCATGTCAGGAATTGTTTTGTTCTTATCAGAGTGATGGTTACTTTTGTACTTAGGGCATTGTAGAATCAACAAAAGATTACAGCTTGACATGAACTGAAGTGTACATTATTCAGAATTTTTTGCTCTTTCTCGTGGTATATGACACGATAAGTTTCGCTAAAATATTGACGTGTCACGAATTCTTTAATGCCAAAAAAGCATGGTTCAATGTTGTTAATTCGGCTGGAGCGGCCGTTGTTCAACATGGAACGTTGCAAATTATTCAGAATTTTTTGCTCTTTCGTTTGGTATATGACACGCTGGGTTTCGCTGAAAATTTTTCATGTCAGGAATTGTTTTGTTCTTATCAGAGTGATGGTTACTTTTGTACTTAGGGCATTGTAGAATCAACAAAAGATTACAGCTTGACATGAACTGAAGTGTACATTATTCAGAATTTCTTGCTCTTTCTCGTGGTATATGACACGATAAGTTTCGCTAAAATATTGACGTGTCACGAATTCTTTAATGCCAAAAATGCATGGTTCAATGTTGTTAATTCGGCTGGAGCGGCCGTTGTTCAACATGGAACGTTGCAAATTATTCAGAATTTTTTGCTCTTTCGTTTGGTATATGACACGCTGGGTTTCGCTGAAAATTTTTCATGTCAGGAATTGTTTTGTTCTTATCAGAGTGATGGTTACTTTTGTACTTAGGGCATTGTAGAATCAACAAAAGATTACAGCTTGGCATGAACTGAAGTGTACATTATTCAGAATTTTTTGCTCTTTCGTTTGGTGTATGACACGCTGGGTTTCGCTGAAAATTTTTCATGTCAGGAATTGTTTTGTTCTTATCAGAGTGATGGTTACTTTTGTACTTAGAGCATTGTAGAATCAACAAAAGATTACAGCTTGACATGAACTGAAGTGTACATTATTTAGAATTTTTTGCTCTTTCGTTTGGTGTATCACACGCTGGGTTTAGCTGAAAATTTTTCATGTCAGGAATTGTTTTGTTCTTATCAGAGTGATGGTTACTTTTGTACTTAGGGCATTGTAGAATCAACAAAAGATTACAGCTTGACATGATCTGAAGTGTACATTATTCAGAATTTTTGCTCTTTCTCGTGGTATATGACACGATAAGTTTCGCTAAAATATTGACGTGTCACGAATTCTTTAATGCCAAAAATGCATGGTTCAATGTTGTTAATTCGGCTGGAGCGGCCGTTGTTCAACATGGAACGTTGCAAATTATTCAGAATTTTTTGCTCTTTCGTTTGGTATATGACACGCTGGGTTTCGCTGAAAATTTTCCATGTCAGGAATTGTTTTGTTCTTATCAGAGTGATGGTTACTTTTGTACTTAGAGCATTGTAGAATCAACAAAAGATTACAGCTTGACATGAACTGAAGTGTACATTATTCAGAATTTTTTGCTCTTTCGTTTGGTGTATGACACGCTGGGTTTCGCTGAAAATTTTTCATGTCAGGAATTGTTTTGTTCTTATCAGAGTGATGGTTACTTTTGTACTTAGAGCAATTGTAGAATCAACAAAAGATTACAGCTTGACATGAACTGAAGTGTACATTATTCAGAATTTTTGCTCTTTCTCGTGGTATATGACACGATAAGTTTCGCTAAAATATTGACGTGTCACGAATTCTTTAATGCCAAAAATGCATGGTTCAATGTTGTTAATTCGGCTGGAGCGGCCGTTGTTCAACATGGAACGTTGCAAATTATTCAGAATTTTTTGCTCTTTCGTTTGGTATATGACACGCTGGGTTTCGCTGAAAATTTTCCATGTCAGGAATTGTTTTGTTCTTATCAGAGTGATGGTTACTTTTGTACTTAGAGCATTGTAGAATCAACAAAAGATTACAGCTTGACATGAACTGAAGTGTACATTATTCAGAATTTTTTGCTCTTTCGTTTGGTGTATGACACGCTGGGTTTCGCTGAAAATTTTTCATGTCAGGAATTGTTTTGTTCTTATCAGAGTGATGGTTACTTTTGTACTTAGAGCAATTGTAGAATCAACAAAAGATTACAGCTTGACATGAACTGAAGTGTACATTATTCAGAATTTTTTGCTCTTTCGTTTGGTGTATGACACGCTGGGTTTCGCTGAAAATTTTTCATGTCAGGAATTGTTTTGTTCTTATCAGAGTGATGGTTACTTTTGTACTTAGGGCATTGTAGAATCAACAAAAGATTACAGCTTGACATGATCTGAAGTGTACATTATTCAGAATTTTTGCTCTTTCTCGTGGTATATGACACGATAAGTTTCGCTAAAATATTGACGTGTCACGAATTCTTTAATGCCAAAAATGCATGGTTCAATGTTGTTAATTCGGCTGGAGCGGCCGTTGTTCAACATGGAACGTTGCAAATTATTCAGAATTTTTTGCTCTTTCGTTTGGTATATGACACGCTGGGTTTCGCTGAAAATTTTTCATGTTAGGAATTGTTTTGTTCTTATCAGAGTGATGGTTACTTTTGTACTTAGAGCAATTGTAGAATCAACAAAAGATTACAGCTTGACATGAACTGAAGTGTACATTATTCAGAATTTTTTGCTCTTTCTCGTGGTATATGACACGATAAGTTTCGCTAAAATATTGACGTGTCACGAATTCTTTAATGCCAAAAATGCATGGTTCAATGTTGTTAATTCGGCTGGAGCGGCCGTTGTTCAACATGGAACGTTGCAAATTATTCAGAATTTTTTGCTCTTTCGTTTGGTATATGACACGCTGGGTTTCGCTGAAAATTTTTCATGTTAGGAATTGTTTTGTTCTTATCAGAGTGATGGTTACTTTTGTACTTAGAGCAATTGTAGAATCAACAAAAGATTACAGCTTGACATGAACTGAAGTGTACATTATTCAGAATTTTTTGCTCTTTCTCGTGGTATATGACACGATAAGTTTCGCTAAAATATTGACGTGTCACGAATTCTTTAATGCCAAAAATGCATGGTTCAATGTTGTTAATTCGGCTGGAGCGGCCGTTGTTCAACATGGAACGTTGCAAATTATTCAGAATTTTTTGCTCTTTCGTTTGGTATATGACACGCTGGGTTTCGCTGAAAATTTTATATGTCAGGAATTGTTTTGTTCTTATCAGAGTGATGGTTACTTTTGTACTTAGAGCATTGTAGAATCAACAAAAGATTACAGCTTGACATGAACTGAAGTGTACATTATTCAGAATTTTTTGCTCTTTCGTTTGGTGTATGACACGCTGGGTTTCGCTGAAAATTTTTCATGTCAGGAATTGTTTTGTTCTTATCAGAGTGATGGTTACTTTTGTACTTAGGGCATTGTAGAATCAACAAAAGATTACAGCTTGACATGATCTGAAGTGTACATTATTCAGAATTTTTTGCTCTTTCTCGTGGTATATGACACGATAAGTTTCGCTAAAATATTGACGTGTCACGAATTCTTTAATGCCAAAAATGCATGGTTCAATGTTGTTAATTCGGCTGGAGCGGCCGTTGTTCAACATGGAACGTTGCAAATTATTCAGAATTTTTTGCTCTTTCGTTTGGTATATGACACGCTGGGTTTCGCTGAAAATTTTTCATGTTAGGAATTGTTTTGTTCTTATCAGAGTGATGGTTACTTTTGTACTTAGAGCAATTGTAGAATCAACAAAAGATTACAGCTTGACATGAACTGAAGTGTACATTATTCAGAATTTTTTGCTCTTTCTCGTGGTATATGACACGATAAGTTTCGCTAAAATATTGACGTGTCACGAATTCTTTAATGCCAAAAATGCATGGTTCAATGTTGTTAATTCGGCTGGAGCGGCCGTTGTTCAACATGGAACGTTGCAAATTATTCAGAATTTTTTGCTCTTTCGTTTGGTATATGACACGCTGGGTTTCGCTGAAAATTTTTCATGTCAGGAATTGTTTTGTTCTTATCAGAGTGATGGTTACTTTTGTACTTAGAGCATTGTAGAATCAACAAAAGATTACAGCTTGACATGAACTGAAGTGTACATTATTCAGAATTTTTTGCTCTTTCGTTTGGTGTATGACACGCTGGGTTTCGCTGAAAATTTTTCATGTCAGGAATTGTTTTGTTCTTATCAGAGTGATGGTTACTTTTGTACTTAGGGCATTGTAGAATCAACAAAAGATTACAGCTTGACATGATCTGAAGTGTACATTATTCAGAATTTTTTGCTCTTTCTCGTGGTATATGACACGATAAGTTTCGCTAAAATATTGACGTGTCACGAATTCTTTAATGCCAAAAATGCATGGTTCAATGTTGTTAATTCGGCTGGAGCGGCCGTTGTTCAACATGGAACGTTGCAAATTATTCAGAATTTTTTGCTCTTTCGTTTGGTATATGACACGCTGGGTTTCGCTGAAAATTTTTCATGTTAGGAATTGTTTTGTTCTTATCAGAGTGATGGTTACTTTTGTACTTAGAGCAATTGTAGAATCAACAAAAGATTACAGCTTGACATGAACTGAAGTGTACATTATTCAGAATTTTTTGCTCTTTCGTTTGGTGTATGACACGCTGGGTTTCGCTGAAAATTTTTCATGTCAGGAATTGTTTTGTTCTTATCAGAGTGATGGTTACTTTTGTACTTAGGGCATTGTAGAATCAACAAAAGATTACAGCTTGACATGAACTGAAGTGTACATTATTCAGATTTTTTTGCTCTTTCGTTTGGTGTATGACACGCTGGGTTTCGCTGAAAATTTTTCATGTCAGGAATTGTTTTGTTCTTATCAGAGTGATGGTTACTTTTGTACTTAGGGCATTGTAGAATCAACAAAAGATTACAGCTTGACATGAACTGAAGTGTACATTATTCAGAATTTTTTGCTCTTTCTCGTGGTATATGACACGATAAGTTTCGCTAAAATATTGACGTGTCACGAATTCTTTAATGCCAAAAATGCATGGTTCAATGTTGTTAATTCGGCTGGAGCGGCCGTTGTTCAACATGGAACGTTGCAAATTATTCAGAATTTTTTGCTCTTTCGTTTGGTATATGACACGCTGGGTTTCGCTGAAAATTTTTCATGTTAGGAATTGTTTTGTTCTTATCAGAGTGATGGTTACTTTTGTACTTAGAGCAATTGTAGAATCAACAAAAGATTACAGCTTGACATGAACTGAAGTGTACATTATTCAGAATTTTTTGCTCTTTCGTTTGGTGTATGACACGCTGGGTTTCGCTGAAAATTTTTCATGTCAGGAATTGTTTTGTTCTTATCAGAGTGATGGTTACTTTTGTACTTAGGGCATTGTAGAATCAACAAAAGATTACAGCTTGACATGATCTGAAGTGTACATTATTCAGAATTTTTTGCTCTTTCGTTTGGTGTATGACACGCTGGGTTTCGCTGAAAATTTTTCATGTCAGGAATTGTTTTGTTCTTATCAGAGTGATGGTTACTTTTGTACTTAGGGCATTGTAGAATCAACAAAAGATTACAGCTTGACATGAACTGAAGTGTACATTATTCAGATTTTTTTGCTCTTTCGTTTGGTGTATGACACGCTGGGTTTCGCTGAAAATTTTTCATGTCAGGAATTGTTTTGTTCTTATCAGAGTGATGGTTACTTTTGTACTTAGGGCATTGTAGAATCAACAAAAGATTACAGCTTGACATGAACTGAAGTGTACATTATTCAGATTTTTTTGCTCTTTCGTTTGGTGTATGACACGCTGGGTTTCGCTGAAAATTTTTCATGTCAGGAATTGTTTTGTTCTTATCAGAGTGATGGTTACTTTTGTACTTAGGGCATTGTAGAATCAACAAAAGATTACAGCTTGACATGAACTGAAGTGTACATTATTCAGAATTTTTTGCTCTTTCGTTTGGTGTATGACACGCTGGGTTTCGCTGAAAATTTTTCATGTCAGGAATTGTTTTGTTCTTATCAGAGTGATGGTTACTTTTGTACTTAGGGCATTGTAGAATCAACAAAAGATTACAGCTTGACATGAACTGAAGTGTACATTATTCAGAATTTTTTGCTCTTTCTCGTGGTATATGACACGTTAAGTTTCGCTAAAATATTGACGTGTCACGAATTCTTTAATGCCAAAAATGCATGGTTCAATGTTGTTAATTCGGCTGGAGCGGCCGTTGTTCAACATGGAACGTTGCAAATTATTCAGAATTTTTTGCTCTTTCGTTTGGTATATGACACGCTGGGTTTCGCTGAAAATTTTTCATGTTAGGAATTGTTTTGTTCTTATCAGAGTGATGGTTACTTTTGTACTTAGAGCAATTGTAGAATCAACAAAAGATTACAGCTTGACATGAACTGAAGTGTACATTATTCAGAATTTTTTGCTCTTTCGTTTGGTGTATGACACGCTGGGTTTCGCTGAAAATTTTTCATGTCAGGAATTGTTTTGTTCTTATCAGAGTGATGGTTACTTTTGTACTTAGGGCATTGTAGAATCAACAAAAGATTACAGCTTGACATGAACTGAAGTGTACATTATTCAGATTTTTTTGCTCTTTCGTTTGGTGTATGACACGCTGGGTTTCGCTGAAAATTTTTCATGTCAGGAATTGTTTTGTTCTTATCAGAGTGATGGTTACTTTTGTACTTAGGGCATTGTAGAATCAACAAAAGATTACAGCTTGACATGAACTGAAGTGTACATTATTCAGAATTTTTTGCTCTTTCTCGTGGTATATGACACGATAAGTTTCGCTAAAATATTGACGTGTCACGAATTCTTTAATGCCAAAAATGCATGGTTCAATGTTGTTAATTCGGCTGGAGCGGCCGTTGTTCAACATGGAACGTTGCAAATTATTCAGAATTTTTTGCTCTTTCGTTTGGTATATGACACGCTGGGTTTCGCTGAAAATTTTTCATGTCAGGAATTGTTTTGTTCTTATCAGAGTGATGGTTACTTTTGTACTTAGAGCATTGTAGAATCAACAAAAGATTACAGCTAGACATGAACTGAAGTGTACATTATTCAGAATTTTTTGCTCTTTCGTTTGGTGTATGACACGCTGGGTTTCGCTGAAAATTTTTCATGTCAGGAATTGTTTTGTTCTTATCAGAGTGATGGTTACTTTTGTACTTAGGGCATTGTAGAATCAACAAAAGATTACAGCTTGACATGATCTGAAGTGTACATTATTCAGAATTTTTTGCTCTTTCTCGTGGTATATGACACGATAAGTTTCGCTAAAATATTGACGTGTCACGAATTCTTTAATGCCAAAAATGCATGGTTCAATGTTGTTAATTCGGCTGGAGCGGCCGTTGTTCAACATGGAACGTTGCAAATTATTCAGAATTTTTTGCTCTTTCGTTTGGTATATGACACGCTGGGTTTCGCTGAAAATTTTTCATGTTAGGAATTGTTTTGTTCTTATCAGAGTGATGGTTACTTTTGTACTTAGAGCAATTGTAGAATCAACAAAAGATTACAGCTTGACATGAACTGAAGTGTACATTATTCAGAATTTTTTGCTCTTTCGTTTGGTGTATGACACGCTGGGTTTCGCTGAAAATTTTTCATGTCAGGAATTGTTTTGTTCTTATCAGAGTGATGATTACTTTTGTACTTAGGGCATTGTAGAATCAACAAAAGATTACAGCTTGACATGAACTGAAGTGTACATTATTCAGATTTTGTTGCTCTTTCGTTTGGTGTATGACACGCTGGGTTTCGCTGAAAATTTTTCATGTCAGGAATTGTTTTGTTCTTATCAGAGTGATGGTTACTTTTGTACTTAGGGCATTGTAGAATCAACAAAAGATTACAGCTTGACATGAACTGAAGTGTACATTATTCAGAATTTTTTGCTCTTTCGTTTGGTGTATGACACGCTGGGTTTCGCTGAAAATTTTTCATGTCAGGAATTGTTTTGTTCTTATCAGAGTGATGGTTACTTTTGTACTTAGGGCATTGTAGAATCAACAAAAGATTACAGCTTGACATGATCTGAAGTGTACATTATTCAGAATTTTTTGCTCTTTCTCGTGGTATATGACACGATAAGTTTCGCTAAAATATTGACGTGTCACGAATTCTTTAATGCCAAAAATGCATGGTTCAATGTTGTTAATTCGGCTGGAGCGGCCGTTGTTCAACATGGAACGTTGCAAATTATTCAGAATTTTTTGCTCTTTCGTTTGGTATATGACACGCTGGGTTTCGCTGAAAATTTTTCATGTCAGGAATTGTTTTGTTCTTATCAGAGTGATGGTTACTTTTGTACTTAGAGCATTGTAGAATCAACAAAAGATTACAGCTAGACATGAACTGAAGTGTACATTATTCAGAATTTTTTGCTCTTTCGTTTGGTGTATGACACGCTGGGTTTCGCTGAAAATTTTTCATGTCAGGAATTGTTTTGTTCTTATCAGAGTGATGGTTACTTTTGTACTTAGGGCATTGTAGAATCAACAAAAGATTACAGCTTGACATGATCTGAAGTGTACATTATTCAGAATTTTTTGCTCTTTCTCGTGGTATATGACACGATAAGTTTCGCTAAAATATTGACGTGTCACGAATTCTTTAATGCCAAAAATGCATGGTTCAATGTTGTTAATTCGGCTGGAGCGGCCGTTGTTCAACATGGAACGTTGCAAATTATTCAGAATTTTTTGCTCTTTCGTTTGGTATATGACACGCTGGGTTTCGCTGAAAATTTTTCATGTTAGGAATTGTTTTGTTCTTATCAGAGTGATGGTTACTTTTGTACTTAGAGCAATTGTAGAATCAACAAAAGATTACAGCTTGACATGAACTGAAGTGTACATTATTCAGAATTTTTTGCTCTTTCGTTTGGTGTATGACACGCTGGGTTTCGCTGAAAATTTTTCATGTCAGGAATTGTTTTGTTCTTATCAGAGTGATGATTACTTTTGTACTTAGGGCATTGTAGAATCAACAAAAGATTACAGCTTGACATGAACTGAAGTGTACATTATTCAGATTTTGTTGCTCTTTCGTTTGGTGTATGACACGCTGGGTTTCGCTGAAAATTTTTCATGTCAGGAATTGTTTTGTTCTTATCAGAGTGATGGTTACTTTTGTACTTAGGGCATTGTAGAATCAACAAAAGATTACAGCTTGACATGAACTGAAGTGTACATTATTCAGAATTTTTTGCTCTTTCGTTTGGTGTATGACACGCTGGGTTTCGCTGAAAATTTTTCATGTCAGGAATTGTTTTGTTCTTATCAGAGTGATGGTTACTTTTGTACTTAGGGCATTGTAGAATCAACAAAAGATTACAGCTTGACATGAACTGAAGTGTACATTATTCAGATTTTTTTGCTCTTTCGTTTGGTGTATGACACGCTGGGTTTCGCTGAAAATTTTTCATGTCAGGAATTGTTTTGTTCTTATCAGAGTGATGGTTACTTTTGTACTTAGGGCATTGTAGAATCAACAAAAGATTACAGCTTGACATGAACTGAAGTGTACATTATTCAGAATTTTTTGCTCTTTCTCGTGGTATATGACACGATAAGTTTCGCTAAAATATTGACGTGTCACGAATTCTTTAATGCCAAAAATGCATGGTTCAATGTTGTTAATTCGGCTGGAGCGGCCGTTGTTCAACATGGAACGTTGCAAATTATTCAGATTTTTTTGCTCTTTCGTTTGGTATATGACACGCTGGGTTTCGCTGAAAATTTTTCATGTCAGGAATTGTTTTGTTCTTATCAGAGTGATGGTTACTTTTGTACTTAGAGCATTGTAGAATCAACAAAAGATTACAGCTAGACATGAACTGAAGTGTACATTATTCAGAATGTTTTGCTCTTTCGTTTGGTGTATGACACGCTGGGTTTCGCTGAAAATTTTTCATGTCAGGAATTGTTTTGTTCTTATCAGAGTGATGGTTACTTTTGTACTTAGGGCATTGTAGAATCAACAAAAGATTACAGCTTGACATGATCTGAAGTGTACATTATTCAGAATTTTTTGCTCTTTCTCGTGGTATATGACACGATAAGTTTCGCTAAAATATTGACGTGTCACGAATTCTTTAATGCCAAAAATGCATGGTTCAATGTTGTTAATTCGGCTGGAGCGGCCGTTGTTCAACATGGAACGTTGCAAATTATTCAGAATTTTTTGCTCTTTCGTTTGGTATATGACACGCTGGGTTTCGCTGAAAATTTTTCATGTTAGGAATTGTTTTGTTCTTATCAGAGTGATGGTTACTTTTGTACTTAGAGCAATTGTAGAATCAACAAAAGATTACAGCTTGACATGAACTGAAGTGTACATTATTCAGAATTTTTTGCTCTTTCGTTTGGTGTATGACACGCTGGGTTTCGCTGAAAATTTTTCATGTCAGGAATTGTTTTGTTCTTATCAGAGTGATGATTACTTTTGTACTTAGGGCATTGTAGAATCAACAAAAGATTACAGCTTGACATGAACTGAAGTGTACATTATTCAGATTTTGTTGCTCTTTCGTTTGGTGTATGACACGCTGGGTTTCGCTGAAAATTTTTCATGTCAGGAATTGTTTTGTTCTTATCAGAGTGATGGTTACTTTTGTACTTAGGGCATTGTAGAATCAACAAAAGATTACAGCTTGACATGAACTGAAGTGTACATTATTCAGAATTTTTTGCTCTTTCGTTTGGTGTATGACACGCTGGGTTTCGCTGAAAATTTTTCATGTCAGGAATTGTTTTGTTCTTATCAGAGTGATGGTTACTTTTGTACTTAGGGCATTGTAGAATCAACAAAAGATTACAGCTTGACATGAACTGAAGTGTACATTATTCAGAATTTTTTGCTCTTTCGTTTGGTGTATGACACGCTGGGTTTCGCTGAAAATTTTTCATGTCAGGAATTGTTTTGTTCTTATCAGAGTGATGGTTACTTTTGTACTTAGGGCATTGTAGAATCAACAAAAGATTACAGCTTGACATGAACTGAAGTGTACATTATTCAGATTTTTTTGCTCTTTCGTTTGGTGTATGACACGCTGGGTTTCGCTGAAAATTTTTCATGTCAGGAATTGTTTTGTTCTTATCAGAGTGATGGTTACTTTTGTACTTAGGGCATTGTAGAATCAACAAAAGATTACAGCTCGACATGAACTGAAGTGTACATTATTCAGATTTTTTTGCTCTTTCGTTTGGTGTATGACACGCTGGGTTTCGCTGAAAATTTTTCATGTCAGGAATTGTTTTGTTCTTATCAGAGTGATGGTTACTTTTGTACTTAGGGCATTGTAGAATCAACAAAAGATTACAGCTTGACATGAACTGAAGTGTACATTATTCAGAATTTTTTGCTCTTTCGTTTGGTGTATGACACGCTGGGTTTCGCTGAAAATTTTTCATGTCAGGAATTGTTTTGTTCTTATCAGAGTGATGGTTACTTTTGTACTTAGGGCATTGTAGAATCAACAAAAGATTACAGCTTGACATGAACTGAAGTGTACATTATTCAGAATTTTTTGCTCTTTCTCGTGGTATATGACACGATAAGTTTCGCTAAAATATTGACGTGTCACGAATTCTTTAATGCCAAAAATGCATGGTTCAATGTTGTTAATTCGGCTGGAGCGGCCGTTGTTCAACATGGAACGTTGCAAATTATTCAGAATTTTTTGCTCTTTCGTTTGGTATATGACACGCTGGGTTTCGCTGAAAATTTTTCATGTTAGGAATTGTTTTGTTCTTATCAGAGTGATGGTTACTTTTGTACTTAGAGCATTGTAGAATCAACAAAAGATTACAGCTTGACATGAACTGAAGTGTACATTATTCAGATTTTTTTGCTCTTTCGTTTGGTGTATGACACGCTGGGTTTCGCTGAAAATTTTTCATGTCAGGAATTGTTTTGTTCTTATCAGAGTGATGGTTACTTTTGTACTTAGGGCATTGTAGAATCAACAAAAGATTACAGCTTGACATGAACTGAAGTGTACATTATTCAGAATTTTTTGCTCTTTCTCGTGGTATATGACACGATAAGTTTCGCTAAAATATTGACGTGTCACGAATTCTTTAATGCCAAAAATGCATGGTTCAATGTTGTTAATTCGGCTGGAGCGGCCGTTGTTCAACATGGAACGTTGCAAATTATTCAGAATTTTTTGCTCTTTCGTTTGGTATATGACACGCTGGGTTTCGCTGAAAATTTTTCATGTCAGGAATTGTTTTGTTCTTATCAGAGTGATGGTTACTTTTGTACTTAGAGCATTGTAGAATCAACAAAAGATTACAGCTAGACATGAACTGAAGTGTACATTATTCAGAATTTTTTGCTCTTTCGTTTGGTGTATGACACGCTGGGTTTCGCTGAAAATTTTTCATGTCAGGAATTGTTTTGTTCTTATCAGAGTGATGGTTACTTTTGTACTTAGGGCATTGTAGAATCAACAAAAGATTACAGCTTGACATGATCTGAAGTGTACATTATTCAGAATTTTTTGCTCTTTCTCGTGGTATATGACACGATAAGTTTCGCTAAAATATTGACGTGTCACGAATTCTTTAATGCCAAAAATGCATGGTTCAATGTTGTTAATTCGGCTGGAGCGGCCGTTGTTCAACATGGAACGTTGCAAATTATTCAGAATTTTTTGCTCTTTCGTTTGGTATATGACACGCTGGGTTTCGCTGAAAATTTTTCATGTTAGGAATTGTTTTGTTCTTATCAGAGTGATGGTTACTTTTGTACTTAGAGCAATTGTAGAATCAACAAAAGATTACAGCTTGACATGAACTGAAGTGTACATTATTCAGAATTTTTTGCTCTTTCGTTTGGTGTATGACACGCTGGGTTTCGCTGAAAATTTTTCATGTCAGGAATTGTTTTGTTCTTATCAGAGTGATGATTACTTTTGTACTTAGGGCATTGTAGAATCAACAAAAGATTACAGCTTGACATGAACTGAAGTGTACATTATTCAGATTTTGTTGCTCTTTCGTTTGGTGTATGACACGCTGGGTTTCGCTGAAAATTTTTCATGTCAGGAATTGTTTTGTTCTTATCAGAGTGATGGTTACTTTTGTACTTAGGGCATTGTAGAATCAACAAAAGATTACAGCTTGACATGAACTGAAGTGTACATTATTCAGAATTTTTTGCTCTTTCGTTTGGTGTATGACACGCTGGGTTTCGCTGAAAATTTTTCATGTCAGGAATTGTTTTGTTCTTATCAGAGTGATGGTTACTTTTGTACTTAGGGCATTGTAGAATCAACAAAAGATTACAGCTTGACATGAACTGAAGTGTACATTATTCAGATTTTTTTGCTCTTTCGTTTGGTGTATGACACGCTGGGTTTCGCTGAAAATTTTTCATGTCAGGAATTGTTTTGTTCTTATCAGAGTGATGGTTACTTTTGTACTTAGGGCATTGTAGAATCAACAAAAGATTACAGCTTGACATGAACTGAAGTGTACATTATTCAGAATTTTTTGCTCTTTCTCGTGGTATATGACACGATAAGTTTCGCTAAAATATTGACGTGTCACGAATTCTTTAATGCCAAAAATGCATGGTTCAATGTTGTTAATTCGGCTGGAGCGGCCGTTGTTCAACATGGAACGTTGCAAATTATTCAGAATTTTTTGCTCTTTCGTTTGGTATATGACACGCTGGGTTTCGCTGAAAATTTTTCATGTCAGGAATTGTTTTGTTCTTATCAGAGTGATGGTTACTTTTGTACTTAGAGCATTGTAGAATCAACAAAAGATTACAGCTAGACATGAACTGAAGTGTACATTATTCAGAATGTTTTGCTCTTTCGTTTGGTGTATGACACGCTGGGTTTCGCTGAAAATTTTTCATGTCAGGAATTGTTTTGTTCTTATCAGAGTGATGGTTACTTTTGTACTTAGGGCATTGTAGAATCAACAAAAGATTACAGCTTGACATGAACTGAAGTGTACATTATTCAGAATTTTTTGCTCTTTCTCGTGGTATATGACACGATAAGTTTCGCTAAAATATTGACGTTTCACGAATTCTTTAATGCCAAAAATGCATGGTTCAATGTTGTTAATTCGGCTGGAGCGGCCGTTGTTCAACATGGAACGTTGCAAATTATTCAGAATTTTTTGCTCTTTCGTTTGGTATATGACACGCTGGGTTTCGCTGAAAATTTTTCATGTTAGGAATTGTTTTGTTCTTATCAGAGTGATGGTTACTTTTGTACTTAGAGCATTGTAGAATCAACAAAAGATTACAGCTAGACATGAACTGAAGTGTACATTATTCAGAATTTTTTGCTCTTTCGTTTGGTGTATGACACGCTGGGTTTCGCTGAAAATTTTTCATGTCAGGAATTGTTTTGTTCTTATCAGAGTGATGGTTACTTTTGTACTTAGGGCATTGTAGAATCAACAAAAGATTACAGCTTGACATGATCTGAAGTGTACATTATTCAGAATTTTTTGCTCTTTCTCGTGGTATATGACACGATAAGTTTCGCTAAAATATTGACGTGTCACGAATTCTTTAATGCCAAAAATGCATGGTTCAATGTTGTTAATTCGGCTGGAGCGGCCGTTGTTCAACATGGAACGTTGCAAATTATTCAGAATTTTTTGCTCTTTCGTTTGGTATATGACACGCTGGGTTTCGCTGAAAATTTTTCATGTTAGGAATTGTTTTGTTCTTATCAGAGTGATGGTTACTTTTGTACTTAGAGCAATTGTAGAATCAACAAAAGATTACAGCTTGACATGAACTGAAGTGTACATTATTCAGAATTTTTTGCTCTTTCGTTTGGTGTATGACACGCTGGGTTTCGCTGAAAATTTTTCATGTCAGGAATTGTTTTGTTCTTATCAGAGTGATGATTACTTTTGTACTTAGGGCATTGTAGAATCAACAAAAGATTACAGCTTGACATGAACTGAAGTGTACATTATTCAGATTTTTTTGCTCTTTCGTTTGGTGTATGACACGCTGGGTTTCGCTGAAAATTTTTCATGTCAGGAATTGTTTTGTTCTTATCAGAGTGATGGTTACTTTTGTACTTAGGGCATTGTAGAATCAACAAAAGATTACAGCTTGACATGAACTGAAGTGTACATTATTCAGAATTTTTTGCTCTTTCGTTTGGTGTATGACACGCTGGGTTTCGCTGAAAATTTTTCATGTCAGGAATTGTTTTGTTCTTATCAGAGTGATGGTTACTTTTGTACTTAGGGCATTGTAGAATCAACAAAAGATTACAGCTTGACATGAACTGAAGTGTACATTATTCAGATTTTTTTGCTCTTTCGTTTGGTGTATGACACGCTGGGTTTCGCTGAAAATTTTTCATGTCAGGAATTGTTTTGTTCTTATCAGAGTGATGGTTACTTTTGTACTTAGGGCATTGTAGAATCAACAAAAGATTACAGCTTGACATGAACTGAAGTGTACATTATTCAGATTTTTTTGCTCTTTCGTTTGGTGTATGACACGCTGGGTTTCGCTGAAAATTTTTCATGTCAGGAATTGTTTTGTTCTTATCAGAGTGATGGTTACTTTTGTACTTAGGGCATTGTAGAATCAACAAAAGATTACAGCTTGACATGAACTGAAGTGTACATTATTCAGAATTTTTTGCTCTTTCGTTTGGTGTATGACACGCTGGGTTTCGCTGAAAATTTTTCATGTCAGGAATTGTTTTGTTCTTATCAGAGTGATGGTTACTTTTGTACTTAGGGCATTGTAGAATCAACAAAAGATTACAGCTTGACATGAACTGAAGTGTACATTATTCAGAATTTTTTGCTCTTTCTCGTGGTATATGACACGATAAGTTTCGCTAAAATATTGACGTGTCACGAATTCTTTAATGCCAAAAATGCATGGTTCAATGTTGTTAATTCGGCTGGAGCGGCCGTTGTTCAACATGGAACGTTGCAAATTATTCAGAATTTTTTGCTCTTTCGTTTGGTATATGACACGCTGGGTTTCGCTGAAAATTTTTCATGTTAGGAATTGTTTTGTTCTTATCAGAGTGATGGTTACTTTTGTACTTAGAGCAATTGTAGAATCAACAAAAGATTACAGCTTGACATGAACTGAAGTGTACATTATTCAGAATTTTTTGCTCTTTCTCGTGGTATATGACACGATAAGTTTCGCTAAAATATTGACGTGTCACGAATTCTTTAATGCCAAAAATGCATGGTTCAATGTTGTTAATTCGGCTGGAGCGGCCGTTGTTCAACATGGAACGTTGCAAATTATTCAGAATTTTTTGCTCTTTCGTTTGGTATATGACACGCTGGGTTTCGCTGAAAATTTTTCATGTCAGGAATTGTTTTGTTCTTATCAGAGTGATGGTTACTTTTGTACTTAGAGCATTGTAGAATCAACAAAAGATTACATCTTGACATGAACTGAAGTGTACATTATTCAGAATTTTTTGCTCTTTCGTTTGGTGTATGACACGCTGGGTTTCGCTGAAAATTTTTCATGTCAGGAATTGTTTTGTTCTTATCAGAGTGATGGTTACTTTTGTACTTAGAGCAATTGTAGAATCAACAAAAGATTACAGCTTGACATGAACTGAAGTGTACATTATTCAGAATTTTTTGCTCTTTCTCGTGGTATATGACACGATAAGTTTCGCTAAAATATTGACGTGTCACGAATTCTTTAATGCCAAAAATGCATGGTTCAATGTTGTTAATTCGGCTGGAGCGGCCGTTGTTCAACATGGAACGTTGCAAATTATTCAGAATTTTTTGCTCTTTCGTTTGGTATATGACACGCTGGGTTTCGCTGAAAATTTTTCATGTCAGGAATTGTTTTGTTCTTATCAGAGTGATGGTTACTTTTGTACTTAGAGCATTGTAGAATCAACAAAAGATTACAGCTTGACATGAACTGAAGTGTACATTATTCAGAATTTTTTGCTCTTTCGTTTGGTGTATGACACGCTGGGTTTCGCTGAAAATTTTTCATGTCAGGAATTGTTTTGTTCTTATCAGAGTGATGGTTACTTTTGTACTTAGGGCATTGTAGAATCAACAAAAGATTACAGCTTGACATGATCTGAAGTGTACATTATTCAGAATTTTTTGCTCTTTCTCGTGGTATATGACACGATAAGTTTCGCTAAAATATTGACGTGTCACGAATTCTTTAATGCCAAAAATGCATGGTTCAATGTTGTTAATTCGGCTGGAGCGGCCGTTGTTCAACATGGAACGTTGCAAATTATTCAGAATTTTTTGCTCTTTCGTTTGGTATATGACACGCTGGGTTTCGCTGAAAATTTTTCATGTTAGGAATTGTTTTGTTCTTATCAGAGTGATGGTTACTTTTGTACTTAGAGCAATTGTAGAATCAACAAAAGATTACAGCTTGACATGAACTGAAGTGTACATTATTCAGAATTTTTTGCTCTTTCGTTTGGTGTATGACACGCTGGGTTTCGCTGAAAATTTTTCATGTCAGGAATTGTTTTGTTCTTATCAGAGTGATGGTTACTTTTGTACTTAGGGCATTGTAGAATCAACAAAAGATTACAGCTTGACATGAACTGAAGTGTACATTATTCAGAATTTTTTGCTCTTTCGTTTGGTATATGACACGCTGGGTTTCGCTGAAAATTTTTCATGTTAGGAATTGTTTTGTTCTTATCAGAGTGATGGTTACTTTTGTACTTAGGGCATTGTAGAATCAACAAAAGATTACAGCTTGACATGAACTGAAGTGTACATTATTCAGAATTTTTTGCTCTTTCGTTTGGTGTATGACACGCTGGGTTTCGCTGAAAATTTTTCATGTCAGGAATTGTTTTGTTCTTATCAGAGTGATGGTTACTTTTGTACTTAGGGCATTGTAGAATCAACAAAAGATTACAGCTTGACATGATCTGAAGTGTACATTATTCAGAATTTTTTGCTCTTTCTCGTGGTATATGACACGATAAGTTTCGCTAAAATATTGACGTGTCACGAATTCTTTAATGCCAAAAATGCATGGTTCAATGTTGTTAATTCGGCTGGAGCGGCCGTTGTTCAACATGGAACGTTGCAAATTATTCAGAATTTTTTGCTCTTTCGTTTGGTATATGACACGCTGGGTTTCGCTGAAAATTTTTCATGTTAGGAATTGTTTTGTTCTTATCAGAGTGATGGTTACTTTTGTACTTAGGGCATTGTAGAATCAACAAAAGATTACAGCTTGACATGAACTGAAGTGTACATTATTCAGAATTTTTTGCTCTTTCGTTTGGTGTATGACACGCTGGGTTTCGCTGAAAATTTTTCATGTCAGGAATTGTTTTGTTCTTATCAGAGTGATGGTTACTTTTGTACTTAGGGCATTGTAGAATCAACAAAAGATTACAGCTTGGCATGAACTGAAGTGTACATTATTCAGATTTTTTGCTCTTTCGTTTGGTGTATGACACGCTGGGTTTCGCTGAAAATTTTTCATGTCAGGAATTGTTTTGTTCTTATCAGAGTGATGGTTACTTTTGTACTTAGGGCATTGTAGAATCAACAAAAGATTACAGCTTGACATGAACTGAAGTGTACATTATTCAGAATTTTTTGCTCTTTCGTTTGGTGTATGACACGCTGGGTTTCGCTGAAAATTTTTCATGTCAGGAATTGTTTTGTTCTTATCAGAGTGAGGGTTACTTTTGTACTTAGGGCATTGTAGAATCAACAAAAGATTACAGCTTGACATGATCTGAAGTGTACATTATTCAGAATTTTTTGCTCTTTCTCGTGGTATATGACACGATAAGTTTCGCTAAAATATTGACGTGTCACGAATTCTTTAATGCCAAAAATGCATGGTTCAATGTTGTTAATTCGGCTGGAGCGGCCGTTGTTCAACATGGAACGTTGCAAATTATTCAGAATTTTTTGCTCTTTCGTTTGGTATATGACACGCTGGGTTTCGCTGAAAATTTTTCATGTTAGGAATTGTTTTGTTCTTATCAGAGTGATGGTTACTTTTGTACTTAGGGCATTGTAGAATCAACAAAAGATTACAGCTTGACATGAACTGAAGTGTACATTATTCAGATTGTTTTGCTCTTTCGTTTGGTGTATGACACGCTGGGTTTCGCTGAAAATTTTTCATGTCAGGAATTGTTTTGTTCTTATCAGAGTGATGGTTACTTTTGTACTTAGGGCATTGTAGAATCAACAAAAGATTACAGCTTGACATGAACTGAAGTGTACATTATTCAGAATTTTTTGATCTTTCGTTTGGTGTATGACACGCTGGGTTTCGCTGAAAATTTTTCATGTCAGGAATTGTTTTGTTCTTATCAGAGTGATGGTTACTTTTGTACTTAGGGCATTGTAGAATCAACAAAAGATTACAGCTTGACATGATCTGAAGTGTACATTATTCAGAATTTTTTGCTCTTTCGTTTGGTGTATGACACGCTGGGTTTCGCTGAAAATTTTTCATGTCAGGAATTGTTTTGTTCTTATCAGAGTGATGGTTACTTTTGTACTTAGGGCATTGTAGAATCAACAAAAGATTACAGCTTGACATGAACTGAAGTGTACATTATTCAGATTTTTTTGCTCTTTCGTTTGGTGTATGACACGCTGGGTTTCGCTGAAAATTTTTCATGTTAGGAATTGTTTTGTTCTTATCAGAGTGATGGTTACTTTTGTACTTAGAGCAATTGTAGAATCAACAAAAGATTACAGCTTGACATGAACTGAAGTGTACATTATTCAGAATTTTTTGCTCTTTCGTTTGGTGTATGACACGCTGGGTTTCGCTGAAAATTTTTCATGTCAGGAATTGTTTTGTTCTTATCAGAGTGATGGTTACTTTTGTACTTAGGGCATTGTAGAATCAACAAAAGATTACAGCTTGACATAAACTGAAGTGTACATTATTCAGATTTTTTTGCTCTTTCGTTTGGTGTATGACACGCTGGGTTTCGCTGAAAATTTTTCATGTCAGGAATTGTTTTGTTCTTATCAGAGTGAGGGTTACTTTTGTACTTAGGGCATTGTAGAATCAACAAAAGATTACAGCTTGACATGATCTGAAGTGTACATTATTCAGAATTTTTTGCTCTTTCTCGTGGTATATGACACGATAAGTTTCGCTAAAATATTGACGTGTCACGAATTCTTTAATGCCAAAAATGCATGGTTCAATGTTGTTAATTCGGCTGGAGCGGCCGTTGTTCAACATGGAACGTTGCAAATTATTCAGAATTTTTTGCTCTTTCGTTTGGTATATGACACGCTGGGTTTCGCTGAAAATTTTTCATGTTAGGAATTGTTTTGTTCTTATCAGAGTGATGGTTACTTTTGTACTTAGGGCATTGTAGAATCAACAAAAGATTACAGCTTGACATGAACTGAAGTGTACATTATTCAGATTGTTTTGCTCTTTCGTTTGGTGTATGACACGCTGGGTTTCGCTGAAAATTTTTCATGTCAGGAATTGTTTTGTTCTTATCAGAGTGATGGTTACTTTTGTACTTAGGGCATTGTAGAATCAACAAAAGATTACAGCTTGACATGAACTGAAGTGTACATTATTCAGAATTTTTTGCTCTTTCGTTTGGTGTATGACACGCTGGGTTTCGCTGAAAATTTTTCATGTCAGGAATTGTTTTGTTCTTATCAGAGTGATGGTTACTTTTGTACTTAGGGCATTGTAGAATCAACAAAAGATTACAGCTTGACATGATCTGAAGTGTACATTATTCAGAATTTTTTGCTCTTTCTCGTGGTATATGACACGATAAGTTTCGCTAAAATATTGACGTGTCACGAATTCTTTAATGCCAAAAATGCATGGTTCAATGTTGTTAATTCGGCTGGAGCGGCCGTTGTTCAACATGGAACGTTGCAAATTATTCAGAATTTTTTGCTCTTTCGTTTGGTATATGACACGCTGGGTTTCGCTGAAAATTTTTCATGTTAGGAATTGTTTTGTTCTTATCAGAGTGATGGTTACTTTTGTACTTAGGGCATTGTAGAATCAACAAAAGATTACAGCTTGACATGAACTGAAGTGTACATTATTCAGAATTTTTTGCTCTTTCGTTTGGTGTATGACACGCTGGGTTTCGCTGAAAATTTTTCATGTCAGGAATTGTTTTGTTCTTATCAGAGTGATGGTTACTTTTGTACTTAGGGCATTGTAGAATCAACAAAAGATTACAGCTTGGCATGAACTGAAGTGTACATTATTCAGATTTTTTGCTCTTTCGTTTGGTGTATGACACGCTGGGTTTCGCTGAAAATTTTTCATGTCAGGAATTGTTTTGTTCTTATCAGAGTGATGGTTACTTTTGTACTTAGGGCATTGTAGAATCAACAAAAGATTACAGCTTGACATGAACTGAAGTGTACATTATTCAGAATTTTTTGCTCTTTCGTTTGGTGTATGACACGCTGGGTTTCGCTGAAAATTTTTCATGTCAGGAATTGTTTTGTTCTTATCAGAGTGATGGTTACTTTTGTACTTAGGGCATTGTAGAATCAACAAAAGATTACAGCTTGACATGAACTGAAGTGTACATTATCCAGAATTTTTTGCTCTTTCTCGTGGTATATGACACGATAAGTTTCGCTAAAATATTGACGTGTCACGAATTCTTTAATGCCAAAAATGCATGGTTCAATGTTGTTAATTCGGCTGGAGCGGCCGTTGTTCAACATGGAACGTTGCAAATTATTCAGAATTTTTTGCTCTTTCGTTTGGTGTATGACACGCTGGGTTTCGCTGAAAATTTTTCATGTCAGGAATTGTTTTGTTCTTATCAGAGTGATGGTTACTTTTGTACTTAGGGCATTGTAGAATCAACAAAAGATTACAGCTTGACATGAACTGAAGTGTACATTATTCAGATTTTTTTGCTCTTTCGTTTGGTGTATGACACGCTGGGTTTCGCTGAAAATTTTTCATGTCAGGAATTGTTTTGTTCTTATCAGAGTGATGGTTACTTTTGTACTTAGGGCATTGTAGAATCAACAAAAGATTACAGCTTGACATGAACTGAAGTGTACATTATTCAGAATTTTTTGCTCTTTCGTTTGGTGTATGACACGCTGGGTTTCGCTGAAAATTTTTCATGTCAGGAATTGTTTTGTTCTTATCAGAGTGATGGTTACTTTGTACTTAGGGCATTGTAGAATCAACAAAAGATTACAGCTTGACATGAACTGAAGTGTACATTATTCAGAATTTTTTGCTCTTTCGTTTGGTGTATGACACGCTGGGTTTCGCTGAAAACTTTTCATGTCAGGAATTGTTTTGTTCTTATCAGAGTGATGGTTACTTTTGTACTTAGGGCATTGTAGAATCAACAAAAGATTACAGCTTGACATGAACTGAAGTGTACATTATTCAGAATTTTTTGCTCTTTCGTTTGGTGTATGACACGCTGGGTTTCGCTGAAAATTTTTCATGTCAGGAATTGTTTTGTTCTTATCAGAGTGATGGTTACTTTTGTACTTAGGGCATTGTAGAATCAACAAAAGATTACAGCTTGACATGATCTGAAGTGTACATTATTCAGAATTTTTTGCTCTTTCTCGTGGTATATGACACGATAAGTTTCGCTAAAATATTGACGTGTCACGAATTCTTTAATGCCAAAAATGCATGGTTCAATGTTGTTAATTCGGCTGGAGCGGCCGTTGTTCAACATGGAACGTTGCAAATTATTCAGAATTTTTTGCTCTTTCGTTTGGTATATGACACGCTGGGTTTCGCTGAAAATTTTTCATGTTAGGAATTGTTTTGTTCTTATCAGAGTGATGGTTACTTTTGTACTTAGGGCATTGTAGAATCAACAAAAGATTACAGCTTGACATGAACTGAAGTGTACATTATTCAGAATTTTTTGCTCTTTCGTTTGGTGTATGACACGCTGGGTTTCGCTGAAAATTTTTCATGTCAGGAATTGTTTTGTTCTTATCAGAGTGATGGTTACTTTTGTACTTAGGGCATTGTAGAATCAACAAAAGATTACAGCTTGGCATGAACTGAAGTGTACATTATTCAGATTTTTTGCTCTTTCGTTTGGTGTATGACACGCTGGGTTTCGCTGAAAATTTTTCATGTCAGGAATTGTTTTGTTCTTATCAGAGTGATGGTTACTTTTGTACTTAGGGCATTGTAGAATCAACAAAAGATTACAGCTTGACATGAACTGAAGTGTACATTATTCAGAATTTTTTGCTCTTTCGTTTGGTGTATGACACGCTGGGTTTCGATGAAAATTTTTCATGTCAGGAATTGTTTTGTTCTTATCAGAGTGATGGTTACTTTTGTACTTAGGGCATTGTAGAATCAACAAAAGATTACAGCTTGACATGAACTGAAGTGTACATTATTCAGAATTTTTTGCTCTTTCGTTTGGTGTATGACACGCTGGGTTTCGCTGAAAATTTTTCATGTCAGGAATTGTTTTGTTCTTATCAGAGTGATGGTTACTTTTGTACTTAGGGCATTGTAGAATCAACAAAAGATTACAGCTTGACATGAACTGAAGTGTACATTATTCAGAATTTTTTGCTCTTTCGTTTGGTGTATGACACGCTGGGTTTCGCTGAAAATTTTTCATGTCAGGAATTGTTTTGTTCTTATCAGAGTGATGGTTACTTTTGTGCTTAGGGCATTGTAGAATCAACAAAAGATTACAGCTTGACATGAACTGAAGTGTACATTATTCAGATTTTTTTGCTCTTTCGTTTGGTGTATGAAACGCTGGGTTTCGCTGAAAATTTTTCATGTTAGGAATTGTTTTGTTCTTATCAGAGTGATGGTTACTTTTGTACTTAGAGCAATTGTAGAATCAACAAAAGATTACAGCTTGACATGAACTGAAGTGTACATTATTCAGAATTTTTTGCTCTTTCGTTTGGTGTATGACACGCTGGGTTTCGCTGAAAATTTTTCATGTCAGGAATTGTTTTGTTCTTATCAGAGTGATGGTTACTTTTGTACTTAGGGCATTGTAGAATCAACAAAAGATTACAGCTTGACATGAACTGAAGTGTACATTATTCAGATTTTTTTGCTCTTTCGTTTGGTGTATGACACGCTGGGTTTCGCTGAAAATTTTTCATGTCAGGAATTGTTTTGTTCTTATCAGAGTGATGGTTACTTTTGTACTTAGGGCATTGTAGAATCAACAAAAGATTACAGCTTGACATGAACTGAAGTGTACATTATTCAGAATTTTTTGCTCTTTCGTTTGGTGTATGACACGCTGGGTTTCGCTGAAAATTTTTCATGTCAGGAATTGTTTTGTTCTTATCAGAGTGATGGTTACTTTTGTACTTAGGGCATTGTAGAATCAACAAAAGATTACAGCTTGACATGAACTGAAGTGTACATTATTCAGAATTTTTTGCTCTTTCGTTTGGTGTATGACACGCTGGGTTTCGCTGAAAATTTTTCATGTCAGGAATTGTTTTGTTCTTATCAGAGTGATGGTTACTTTTGTACTTAGGGCATTGTAGAATCAACAAAAGATTACAGCTTGACATGATCTGAAGTGTACATTATTCAGAATTTTTTGCTCTTTCTCGTGGTATATGACACGATAAGTTTCGCTAAAATATTGACGTGTCACGAATTCTTTAATGCCAAAAATGCATGGTTCAATGTTGTTAATTCGGCTGGAGCGGCCGTTGTTCAACATGGAACGTTGCAAATTATTCAGAATTTTTTGCTCTTTCGTTTGGTATATGACACGCTGGGTTTCGCTGAAAATTTTTCATGTTAGGAATTGTTTTGTTCTTATCAGAGTGATGGTTACTTTTGTACTTAGAGCAATTGTAGAATCAACAAAAGATTACAGCTTGACATGAACTGAAGTGTACATTATTCAGAATTTTTTGCTCTTTCTCGTGGTATATGACACGATAAGTTTCGCTAAAATATTGACGTGTCACGAATTCTTTAATGCCAAAAATGCATGGTTCAATGTTGTTAATTCGGCTGGAGCGGCCGTTGTTCAACATGGAACGTTGCAAATTATTCAGAATTTTTTGCTCTTTCGTTTGGTATATGACACGCTGGGTTTCGCTGAAAATTTTTCATGTCAGGAATTGTTTTGTTCTTATCAGAGTGATGGTTACTTTTGTACTTAGAGCATTGTAGAATCAACAAAAGATTACAGCTTGACATGAACTGAAGTGTACATTATTCAGAATTTTTTGCTCTTTCTCGTGGTATATGACACGATAAGTTTCGCTAAAATATTGACGTGTCACGAATTCTTTAATGCCAAAAATGCATGGTTCAACAGATACTTTTAGCTCTATCTGACCTAATACCTAAAGTGAATACATCTCCTGATAACATTCCTAATATTGTATATTGTAAATGTAAATACTCAATTGTTGTCCCCTTAACCATAATTTTTAATAAGACTCTTCTTACTTCTATTGTACCTAGCTTATGGAAAGTAGCAATTGTCAAACCCATCCCGAAAAAATCCAATAATAACAACATAGCTAACTTCCGCCCGATCTCTTTGACCTCCACTGCTTCGAAAATTTTCGAGAAAATTTTGATCAAAGAACTTACTGAATATCTTGAGTCGAATAATATTCTGGATTGTCATCAAGCTGGCTTTAGGAGTAGTAGATCCACAGCTACGCAATTATGCGAGTCCCATTCATATTATGTTAAGTGTGTTTCTGCCGGTATTTCTGTTGATGTTATTTATTTTGACTTCGCTAAGGCTTTTGATAGTATCGACCATAGACTATTACTGCACAAACTTAAATGTATAGGAATCTCACCTCATATTGTATCTTGGTTTAATTCTTACTTGTCTAATCGTTCACAATCGGTGCTTATAGGAGATTCCATGTCCCGCCCTAGTCCCATCACCTCTGGAGTGCCTCAGGGCTCCAGCATTGGCCCACTCTTGTTCATACTATTTATTAATGATTTATCTGTTATAATTCCCTCTAGTGTAAAATACGGTATTTTTGCTGATGATCTTAAGATTTACGCCCCCGTTCCTTTCGAATCTAAATCTTTACAATCGGCTATTGATTCTATTGTTGATTGGAGTCTCACATGGAATATGACTATATCTGCCCCCAAATGTACTGTCCTCCATATTGGCCCTTTAAAGGGTCGTACCCAGTATATTATGAATGGTTGCCCACTTTCCTCATCACCTGTTGTAAGAGACTTAGGAGTTCACATGAGCTCTGATTTATCGTTTAATCACCATATATCAGTCATAACTACCAAGGCCAAAGCTTCTATTAATATGCTGTTCTTGTCTGTCCACTCTCGTTCCCATTCACTTTTATCTAAAGCTTATACTGTTTATATAAGACCAATTCTTGAATCATGTCCTATTATCTGGAATCCCACCCTTAAATACCTGACCAATTCAATAGAAAGTGTACAAAGAAAATTTACATATAGACTTTTTGCTAAATGCAAACTTGCTCCCTTACCTTTTAACGAACGCAACGCTTTTCTTCAACTCCCCACATTAGAATATAGAAGAGCCATCCGTGATCTCCAATTTCTCCATAGCACAGTACATAACTATTCTTTATTTGACTCCTCTCACTTATATTATATTGATTGTAATAGAATTAGCCATCGTTATAGGATATCACTACCTTTTTGTATTCCCAAATCCCTTTCCACTTGTGCCTCTAGATCTCTGTCCACGTGGAACTCCCTCACCCAAGAGCTTGTCTCTTCCCCTCCCCATATATTCCGTGCAGGGATACTAAATTTGCCCCCTCACAATATTATAACTCAATCTCGTATTCGTCCTTAATATCATTGTTCAGCTAAAGCTGCCACTCCCCAACCGAAATCGCTTAAGCGACGGAACTCCATCACTCCCTTATTGCTTCATTCATTCATTATTCTTGATTTTAACTGATGGATAAAGAAATAAGAATAAGAATGTTGTTAATTCGGCTGGAGCGGCCGTTGTTCAACATGGAACGTTGCAAATTATTCAGAATTTTTTGCTCTTTCGTTTGGTGTATGACACGCTGGGTTTCGCTGAAAATTTTTCATGTCAGGAATTGTTTTGTTCTTATCAGAGTGATGGTTACTTTTGTACTTAGGGCATTGTAGAATCAACAAAAGATTACAGCTTGACATGAACTGAAGTGTACATTATTCAGAATTTTTTGCTCTTTCGTTTGGTGCATGACACGCTGGGTTTCGCTGAAAATTTTTCATGTCAGGAATTGTTTTGTTCTTATCAGAGTGATGGTTACTTTTGTACTTAGGGCATTGTAGAATCAACAAAAGATTACAGCTTGACATGATCTGAAGTGTACATTATTCAGAATTTTTTGCTCTTTCTCGTGGTATATGACACGATAAGTTTCGCTAAAATATTGACGTGTCACGAATTCTTTAATGCCAAAAATGCATGGTTCAATGTTGTTAATTCGGCTGGAGCGGCCGTTGTTCAACATGGAACGTTGCAAATTATTCAGAATTTTTTGCTCTTTCGTTTGGTATATGACACGCTGGGTTTCGCTGAAAATTTTTCATGTTAGGAATTGTTTTGTTCTTATCAGAGTGATGGTTACTTTTGTACTTAGGGCATTGTAGAATCAACAAAAGATTACAGCTTGACATGAACTGAAGTGTACATTATTCAGAATTTTTTGCTCTTTCGTTTGGTGTATGACACGCTGGGTTTCGCTGAAAATTTTTCATGTCAGGAATTGTTTTGTTCTTATCAGAGTGATGGTTACTTTTGTACTTAGGGCATTGTAGAATCAACAAAAGATTACAGCTTGACATGATCTGAAGTGTACATTATTCAGAATTTTTTGCTCTTTCTCGTGGTATATGACACGATAAGTTTCGCTAAAATATTGACGTGTCACGAATTCTTTAATGCCAAAAATGCATGGTTCAATGTTGTTAATTCGGCTGGAGCGGCCGTTGTTCAACATGGAACGTTGCAAATTATTCAGAATTTTTTGCTCTTTCGTTTGGTATATGACACGCTGGGTTTCGCTGAAAATTTTTCATGTTAGGAATTGTTTTGTTCTTATCAGAGTGATGGTTACTTTTGTACTTAGGGCATTGTAGAATCAACAAAAGATTACAGCTTGACATGAACTGAAGTGTACATTATTCAGAATTTTTTGCTCTTTCGTTTGGTGTATGACACGCTGGGTTTCGCTGAAAATTTTTCATGTCAGGAATTGTTTTGTTCTTATCAGAGTGATGGTTACTTTTGTACTTAGGGCATTGTAGAATCAACAAAAGATTACAGCTTGGCATGAACTGAAGTGTACATTATTCAGATTTTTTGCTCTTTCGTTTGGTGTATGACACGCTGGGTTTCGCTGAAAATTTTTCATGTCAGGAATTGTTTTGTTCTTATCAGAGTGATGGTTACTTTTGTACTTAGGGCATTGTAGAATCAACAAAAGATTACAGCTTGACATGAACTGAAGTGTACATTATTCAGAATTTTTTGCTCTTTCGTTTGGTGTATGACACGCTGGGTTTCGCTGAAAATTTTTCATGTCAGGAATTGTTTTGTTCTTATCAGAGTGATGGTTACTTTTGTACTTAGGGCATTGTAGAATCAACAAAAGATTACAGCTTGACATGAACTGAAGTGTACATTATCCAGAATTTTTTGCTCTTTCTCGTGGTATATGACACGATAAGTTTCGCTAAAATATTGACGTGTCACGAATTCTTTAATGCCAAAAATGCATGGTTCAATGTTGTTAATTCGGCTGGAGCGGCCGTTGTTCAACATGGAACGTTGCAAATTATTCAGAATTTTTTGCTCTTTCGTTTGGTGTATGACACGCTGGGTTTCGCTGAAAATTTTTCATGTCAGGAATTGTTTTGTTCTTATCAGAGTGATGGTTACTTTTGTACTTAGGGCATTGTAGAATCAACAAAAGATTACAGCTTGACATGAACTGAAGTGTACATTATTCAGAATTTTTTGCTCTTTCGTTTGGTGTATGACACGCTGGGTTTCGCTGAAAATTTTTCATGTCAGGAATTGTTTTGTTCTTATCAGAGTGATGGTTACTTTTGTACTTAGGGCATTGTAGAATCAACAAAAGATTACAGCTTGACATGAACTGAAGTGTACATTATTCAGATTTTTTTGCTCTTTCGTTTGGTGTATGACACGCTGGGTTTCGCTGAAAATTTTTCATGTCAGGAATTGTTTTGTTCTTATCAGAGTGATGGTTACTTTTGTACTTAGGGCATTGTAGAATCAACAAAAGATTACAGCTTGACATGAACTGAAGTGTACATTATTCAGAATTTTTTGCTCTTTCGTTTGGTGTATGACACGCTGGGTTTCGCTGAAAATTTTTCATGTCAGGAATTGTTTTGTTCTTATCAGAGTGATGGTTACTTTTGTACTTAGGGCATTGTAGAATCAACAAAAGATTACAGCTTGACATGAACTGAAGTGTACATTATTCAGAATTTTTTGCTCTTTCGTTTGGTGTATGACACGCTGGGTTTCGCTGAAAATTTTTCATGTCAGGAATTGTTTTGTTCTTATCAGAGTCATGGTTACTTTTGTACTTAGGGCATTGTAGAATCAACAAAAGATTACAGCTTGACATGATCTGAAGTGTACATTATTCAGAATTTTTTGCTCTTTCTCGTGGTATATGACACGATAAGTTTCGCTAAAATATTGACGTGTCACGAATTCTTTAATGCCAAAAATGCATGGTTCAACAGATACTTTTAGCTCTATCTGACCTAATACCTAAAGTGAATACATCTCCTGATAACATTCCTAATATTGTATATTGTAAATGTAAATACTCAATTGTTGTCCCCTTAACCATAATTTTTAATAAGACTCTTCTTACTTCTATTGTACCTAGCTTATGGAAAGTAGCAATTGTCAAACCCATCCCGAAAAAATCCAATAATAACAACATAGCTAACTTCCGCCCGATCTCTTTGACCTCCACTGCTTCGAAAATTTTCGAGAAAATTTTGATCAAAGAACTTACTGAATATCTTGAGTCGAATAATATTCTGGATTGTCATCAAGCTGGCTTTAGGAGTAGTAGATCCACAGCTACGCAATTATGCGAGTCCCATTCATATTATGTTAAGTGTGTTTCTGCCGGTATTTCTGTTGATGTTATTTATTTTGACTTCGCTAAGGCTTTTGATAGTATCGACCATAGACTATTACTGCACAAACTTAAATGTATAGGAATCTCACCTCATATTGTATCTTGGTTTAATTCTTACTTGTCTAATCGTTCACAATCGGTGCTTATAGGAGATTCCATGTCCCGCCCTAGTCCCATCACCTCTGGAGTGCCTCAGGGCTCCAGCATTGGCCCACTCTTGTTCATACTATTTATTAATGATTTATCTGTTATAATTCCCTCTAGTGTAAAATACGGTATTTTTGCTGATGATCTTAAGATTTACGCCCCCGTTCCTTTCGAATCTAAATCTTTACAATCGGCTATTGATTCTATTGTTGATTGGAGTCTCACATGGAATATGACTATATCTGCCCCCAAATGTACTGTCCTCCATATTGGCCCTTTAAAGGGTCGTACCCAGTATATTATGAATGGTTGCCCACTTTCCTCATCACCTGTTGTAAGAGACTTAGGAGTTCACATGAGCTCTGATTTATCGTTTAATCACCATATATCAGTCATAACTACCAAGGCCAAAGCTTCTATTAATATGCTGTTCTTGTCTGTCCACTCTCGTTCCCATTCACTTTTATCTAAAGCTTATACTGTTTATATAAGACCAATTCTTGAATCATGTCCTATTATCTGGAATCCCACCCTTAAATACCTGACCAATTCAATAGAAAGTGTACAAAGAAAATTTACATATAGACTTTTTGCTAAATGCAAACTTGCTCCCTTACCTTTTAACGAACGCAACGCTTTTCTTCAACTCCCCACATTAGAATATAGAAGAGCCATCCGTGATCTCCAATTTCTCCATAGCACAGTACATAACTATTCTTTATTTGACTCCTCTCACTTATATTATATTGATTGTAATAGAATTAGCCATCGTTATAGGATATCACTACCTTTTTGTATTCCCAAATCCCTTTCCACTTGTGCCTCTAGATCTCTGTCCACGTGGAACTCCCTCACCCAAGAGCTTGTCTCTTCCCCTCCCCATATATTCCGTGCAGGGATACTAAATTTGCCCCCTCACAATATTATAACTCAATCTCGTATTCGTCCTTAATATCATTGTTCAGCTAAAGCTGCCACTCCCCAACCGAAATCGCTTAAGCGACGGAACTCCATCACTCCCTTATTGCTTCATTCATTCATTATTCTTGATTTTAACTGATGGATAAAGAAATAAGAATAAGAATGTTGTTAATTCGGCTGGAGCGGCCGTTGTTCAACATGGAACGTTGCAAATTATTCAGAATTTTTTGCTCTTTCGTTTGGTGTATGACACGCTGGGTTTCGCTGAAAATTTTTCATGTCAGGAATTGTTTTGTTCTTATCAGAGTGATGGTTACTTTTGTACTTAGGGCATTGTAGAATCAACAAAAGATTACAGCTTGACATGAACTGAAGTGTACATTATTCAGATTTTTTTGCTCTTTCGTTTGGTGTATGACACGCTGGGTTTCGCTGAAAATTTTTCATGTCAGGAATTGTTTTGTTCTTATCAGAGTGATGGTTACTTTTGTACTTAGGGCATTGTAGAATCAACAAAAGATTACAGCTTGACATGAACTGAAGTGTACATTATTCAGAATTTTTTGCTCTTTCGTTTGGTGTATGACACGCTGGGTTTCGCTGAAAATTTTTCATGTCAGGAATTGTTTTGTTCTTATCAGAGTGATGGTTACTTTTGTACTTAGGGCATTGTAGAATCAACAAAAGATTACAGCTTGACATGAACTGAAGTGTACATTATTCAGAATTTTTTGCTCTTTCTCGTGGTATATGACACGATAAGTTTCGCTAAAATATTGACGTGTCACGAATTCTTTAATGCCAAAAATGCATGGTTCAATGTTGTTAATTCGGCTGGAGCGGCCGTTGTTCAACATGGAACGTTGCAAATTATTCAGAATTTTTTGCTCTTTCGTTTGGTATATGACACGCTGGGTTTCGCTGAAAATTTTTCATGTCAGGAATTGTTTTGTTCTTATCAGAGTGATGGTTACTTTTGTACTTAGGGCATTGTAGAATCAACAAAAGATTACAGCTTGACATGAACTGAAGTGTACATTATTCAGAATTTTTTGCTCTTTCTCGTGGTATATGACACGATAAGTTTCGCTAAAATATTGACGTGTCACGAATTCTTTAATGCCAAAAATGCATGGTTCAATGTTGTTAATTCGGCTGGAGCGGCCGTTGTTCAACATGGAATGTTGCAAATTATTCAGAATTTTTTGCTCTTTCGTTTGGTATATGACACGCTGGGTTTCGCTGAAAATTTTTCATGTTAGGAATTGTTTTGTTCTTATCAGAGTGATGGTTACTTTTGTACTTAGAGCAATTGTAGAATCAACAAAAGATTACAGCTTGACATGAACTGAAGTGTACATTATTCAGAATTTTTTGCTCTTTCTCGTGGTATATGACACGATAAGTTTCGCTAAAATATTGACGTGTCACGAATTCTTTAATGCCAAAAATGCATGGTTCAATGTTGTTAATTCGGCTGGAGCGGCCGTTGTTCAACATGGAACGTTGCAAATTATTCAGAATTTTTTGCTCTTTCGTTTGGTATATGACACGCTGGGTTTCGCTGAAAATTTTTCATGTCAGGAATTGTTTTGTTCTTATCAGAGTGATGGTTACTTTTGTACTTAGAGCAATTGTAGAATCAACAAAAGATTACAGCTTGACATGAACTGAAGTGTACATTATTCAGAATTTTTTGCTCTTTCGTTTGGTGTATGACACGCTGGGTTTCGCTGAAAATTTTTCATGTCAGGAATTGTTTTGTTCTTATCAGAGTGATGGTTACTTTTGTACTTAGGGCATTGTAGAATCAACAAAAGATTACAGCTTGACATGAACTGAAGTGTACATTATTCAGAATTTTTTGCTCTTTCTCGTGGTATATGACACGATAAGTTTCGCTAAAATATTGACGTGTCACGAATTCTTTAATGCCAAAAATGCATGGTTCAATGTTGTTAATTCGGCTGGAGCGGCCGTTGTTCAACATGGAACGTTGCAAATTATTCAGAATTTTTTGCTCTTTCGTTTGGTATATGACACGCTGGGTTTCGCTGAAAATTTTTCATGTCAGGAATTGTTTTGTTCTTATCAGAGTGATGGTTACTTTTGTACTTAGAGCAATTGTAGAATCAACAAAAGATTACAGCTTGACATGAACTGAAGTGTACATTATTCAGAATTTTTTGCTCTTTCTCGTGGTATATGACACGATAAGTTTCGCTAAAATATTGACGTGTCACGAATTCTTTAATGCCAAAAATGCATGGTTCAATGTTGTTAATTCGGCTGGAGCGGCCGTTGTTCAACATGGAATGTTGCAAATTATTCAGAATTTTTTGCTCTTTCGTTTGGTATATGACACGCTGGGTTTCGCTGAAAATTTTTCATGTTAGGAATTGTTTTGTTCTTATCAGAGTGATGGTTACTTTTGTACTTAGAGCAATTGTAGAATCAACAAAAGATTACAGCTTGACATGAACTGAAGTGTACATTATTCAGAATTTTTTGCTCTTTCTCGTGGTATATGACACGATAAGTTTCGCTAAAATATTGACGTGTCACGAATTCTTTAATGCCAAAAATGCATGGTTCAATGTTGTTAATTCGGCTGGAGCGGCCGTTGTTCAACATGGAACGTTGCAAATTATTCAGAATTTTTTGCTCTTTCGTTTGGTATATGACACGCTGGGTTTCGCTGAAAATTTTTCATGTCAGGAATTGTTTTGTTCTTATCAGAGTGATGGTTACTTTTGTACTTAGAGCAATTGTAGAATCAACAAAAGATTACAGCTTGACATGAACTGAAGTGTACATTATTCAGAATTTTTTGCTCTTTCGTTTGGTGTATGACACGCTGGGTTTCGCTGAAAATTTTTCATGTCAGGAATTGTTTTGTTCTTATCAGAGTGATGGTTACTTTTGTACTTAGGGCATTGTAGAATCAACAAAAGATTACAGCTTGACATGAACTGAAGTGTACATTATTCAGATTTTTTTGCTCTTTCGTTTGGTGTATGACACGCTGGGTTTCGCTGAAAATTTTTCATGTCAGGAATTGTTTTGTTCTTATCAGAGTGATGGTTACTTTTGTACTTAGGGCATTGTAGAATCAACAAAAGATTACAGCTTGACATGAACTGAAGTGTACATTATTCAGATTTTTTTGCTCTTTCGTTTGGTGTATGACACGCTGGGTTTCGCTGAAAATTTTTCATGTCAGGAATTGTTTTGTTCTTATCAGAGTGATGGTTACTTTTGTACTTAGGGCATTGTAGAATCAACAAAAGATTACAGCTTGACATGAACTGAAGTGTACATTATCCAGAATTTTTTGCTCTTTCTCGTGGTATATGACACGATAAGTTTTGCTAAAATATTGACGTGTCACGAATTCTTTAATGCCAAAAATGCATGGTTCAATGTTGTTAATTCGGCTGGAGCGGCCGTTGTTCAACATGGAACGTTGCAAATTATTCAGAATTTTTTGCTCTTTCGTTTGGTATATGACACGCTGGGTTTCGCTGAAAATTTTTCATGTTAGGAATTGTTTTGTTCTTATCAGAGTGATGGTTACTTTTGTACTTAGAGCAATTGTAGAATCAACAAAAGATTACAGCTTGACATGAACTGAAGTGTACATTATTCAGAATTTTTTGCTCTTTCGTTTGGTGTATGACACGCTGGGTTTCGCTGAAAATTTTTCATGTCAGGAATTGTTTTGTTCTTATCAGAGTGATGGTTACTTTTGTACTTAGGGCATTGTAGAATCAACAAAAGATTACAGCTTGACATGAACTGAAGTGTACATTATTCAGATTTTTTTGCTCTTTCGTTTGGTGTATGACACGCTGGGTTTCGCTGAAAATTTTTCATGTCAGGAATTGTTTTGTTCTTATCAGAGTGATGGTTACTTTTGTACTTAGGGCATTGTAGAATCAACAAAAGATTACAGCTTGACATGAACTGAAGTGTACATTATTCAGAATTTTTTGCTCTTTCGTTTGGTGTATGACACGCTGGGTTTCGCTGAAAATTTTTCATGTCAGGAATTGTTTTGTTCTTATCAGAGTGATGGTTACTTTTGTACTTAGGGCATTGTAGAATCAACAAAAGATTACAGCTTGACATGAACTGAAGTGCACATTATTCTGATTTTTTTGCTCTTTCGTTTGGTGTATGACACGCTGGGTTTCGCTGAAAATTTTTCATGTCAGGAATTGTTTTGTTCTTATCAGAGTGATGGTTACTTTTGTACTTAGGGCATTGTAGAATCAACAAAAGATTACGCTTGACATGAACTGAAGTGTACATTATTCAGAATTTTTTGCTCTTTCGTTTGGTGTATGACACGCTGGGTTTCGCTGAAAATTTTTCATGTCAGGAATTGTTTTGTTCTTATCAGAGTGATGGTTACTTTTGTACTTAGGGCATTGTAGAATCAACAAAAGATTACAGCTTGACATGAACTGAAGTGTACATTATCCAGAATTTTTTGCTCTTTCTCGTGGTATATGACACGATAAGTTTCGCTAAAATATTGACGTGTCACGAATTCTTTAATGCCAAAAATGCATGGTTCAATGTTGTTAATTCGGCTGGAGCAGCCGTTGTTCAACATGGAACGTTGCAAATTATTCAGAATTTTTTGCTCTTTCGTTTGGTATATGACACGCTGGGTTTCGCTGAAAATTTTTCATGTTAGGAATTGTTTTGTTCTTATCAGAGTGATGGTTACTTTTGTACTTAGAGCAATTGTAGAATCAACAAAAGATTACAGCTTGACATGAACTGAAGTGTACATTATTCAGAATTTTTTGCTCTTTCGTTTGGTGTATGACACGCTGGGTTTCGCTGAAAATTTTTCATGTCAGGAATTGTTTTGTTCTTATCAGAGTGATGGTTACTTTTGTACTTAGGGCATTGTAGAATCAACAAAAGATTACAGCTTGACATGAACTGAAGTGTACATTATTCAGATTTTTTTGCTCTTTCGTTTGGTGTATGACACGCTGGGTTTCGCTGAAAATTTTTCATGCCAGGAATTGTTTTGTTCTTATCAGAGTGATGGTTACTTTTGTACTTAGGGCATTGTAGAATCAACAAAAGATTACAGCTTGACATGAACTGAAGTGTACATTATTCAGAATTTTTTGCTCTTTCGTTTGGTGTATGACACGCTGGGTTTCGCTGAAAATTTTTCATGTCAGGAATTGTTTTGTTCTTATCAGAGTGATGGTTACTTTTGTACTTAGGGCATTGTAGAATCAACAAAAGATTACAGCTTGACATGAACTGAAGTGTACATTATTCAGATTTTTTTGCTCTTTCGTTTGGTGTATGACACGCTGGGTTTCGCTGAAAATTTTTCATGTCAGGAATTGTTTTGTTCTTATCAGAGTGATGGTTACTTTTGTACTTAGAGCAATTGTAGAATCAACAAAAGATTACAGCTTGACATGAACTGAAGTGTACATTATTCAGAATTTTTTGCTCTTTCGTTTGGTGTATGACACGCTGGGTTTCGCTGAAAATTTTTCATGTCAGGAATTGTTTTGTTCTTATCAGAGTGATGGTTACTTTTGTACTTAGGGCATTGTAGAATCAACAAAAGATTACAGCTTGACATGAACTGAAGTGTACATTATTCAGATTTTTTTGCTCTTTCGTTTGGTGTATGACACGCTGGGTTTCGCTGAAAATTTTTCATGTCAGGAATTGTTTTGTTCTTATCAGAGTGATGGTTACTTTTGTACTTAGGGCATTGTAGAATCAACAAAAGATTACAGCTTGACATGAACTGAAGTGTACATTATTCAGATTTTTTTGCTCTTTCGTTTGGTGTATGACACGCTGGGTTTCGCTGAAAATTTTTCATGTCAGGAATTGTTTTGTTCTTATCAGAGTGATGGTTACTTTTGTACTTAGGGCATTGTAGAATCAACAAAAGATTACAGCTTGACATGAACTGAAGTGTACATTATTCAGAATTTTTTGCTCTTTCGTTTGGTGTATGACACGCTGGGTTTCGCTGAAAATTTTTCATGTCAGGAATTGTTTTGTTCTTATCAGAGTGATGGTTACTTTTGTACTTAGGGCATTGTAGAATCAACAAAAGATTACAGCTTGACATGAACTGAAGTGCACATTATTCTGATTTTTTTGCTCTTTCGTTTGGTGTATGACACGCTGGGTTTCGCTGAAAATTTTTCATGTCAGGAATTGTTTTGTTCTTATCAGAGTGATGGTTACTTTTGTACTTAGGGCATTGTAGAATCAACAAAAGATTACGCTTGACATGAACTGAAGTGTACATTATTCAGAATTTTTTGCTCTTTCGTTTGGTGTATGACACGCTGGGTTTCGCTGAAAATTTTTCATGTCAGGAATTGTTTTGTTCTTATCAGAGTGATGGTTACTTTTGTACTTAGGGCATTGTAGAATCAACAAAAGATTACAGCTTGACATGAACTGAAGTGTACATTATCCAGAATTTTTTGCTCTTTCTCGTGGTATATGACACGATAAGTTTCGCTAAAATATTGACGTGTCACGAATTCTTTAATGCCAAAAATGCATGGTTCAATGTTGTTAATTCGGCTGGAGCGGCCGTTGTTCAACATGGAACGTTGCAAATTATTCAGAATTTTTTGCTCTTTCGTTTGGTATATGACACGCTGGGTTTCGCTGAAAATTTTTCATGTTAGGAATTGTTTTGTTCTTATCAGAGTGATGGTTACTTTTGTACTTAGAGCAATTGTAGAATCAACAAAAGATTACAGCTTGACATGAACTGAAGTGTACATTATTCAGAATTTTTTGCTCTTTCGTTTGGTGTATGACACGCTGGGTTTCGCTGAAAATTTTTCATGTCAGGAATTGTTTTGTTCTTATCAGAGTGATGGTTACTTTTGTACTTAGGGCATTGTAGAATCAACAAAAGATTACAGCTTGACATGAACTGAAGTGTACATTATTCAGATTTTTTTGCTCTTTCGTTTGGTGTATGACACGCTGGGTTTCGCTGAAAATTTTTCATGCCAGGAATTGTTTTGTTCTTATCAGAGTGATGGTTACTTTTGTACTTAGGGCATTGTAGAATCAACAAAAGATTACAGCTTGACATGAACTGAAGTGTACATTATTCAGAATTTTTTGCTCTTTCGTTTGGTGTATGACACGCTGGGTTTCGCTGAAAATTTTTCATGTCAGGAATTGTTTTGTTCTTATCAGAGTGATGGTTACTTTTGTACTTAGGGCATTGTAGAATCAACAAAAGATTACAGCTTGACATGAACTGAAGTGTACATTATTCAGATTTTTTTGCTCTTTCGTTTGGTGTATGACACGCTGGGTTTCGCTGAAAATTTTTCATGTCAGGAATTGTTTTGTTCTTATCAGAGTGATGGTTACTTTTGTACTTAGGGCATTGTAGAATCAACAAAAGATTACAGCTTGACATGAACTGAAGTGTACATTATTCAGATTTTTTTGCTCTTTCGTTTGGTGTATGACACGCTGGGTTTCGCTGAAAATTTTTCATGTCAGGAATTGTTTTGTTCTTATCAGAGTGATGGTTACTTTTGTACTTAGGGCATTGTAGAATCAACAAAAGATTACAGCTTGACATGAACTGAAGTGTACATTATCCAGAATTTTTTGCTCTTTCTCGTGGTATATGACACGATAAGTTTTGCTAAAATATTGACGTGTCACGAATTCTTTAATGCCAAAAATGCATGGTTCAATGTTGTTAATTCGGCTGGAGCGGCCGTTGTTCAACATGGAACGTTGCAAATTATTCAGAATTTTTTGCTCTTTCGTTTGGTATATGACACGCTGGGTTTCGCTGAAAATTTTTCATGTTAGGAATTGTTTTGTTCTTATCAGAGTGATGGTTACTTTTGTACTTAGAGCAATTGTAGAATCAACAAAAGATTACAGCTTGACATGAACTGAAGTGTACATTATTCAGAATTTTTTGCTCTTTCGTTTGGTGTATGACACGCTGGGTTTCGCTGAAAATTTTTCATGTCAGGAATTGTTTTGTTCTTATCAGAGTGATGGTTACTTTTGTACTTAGGGCATTGTAGAATCAACAAAAGATTACAGCTTGACATGAACTGAAGTGTACATTATTCAGATTTTTTTGCTCTTTCGTTTGGTGTATGACACGCTGGGTTTCGCTGAAAATTTTTCATGTCAGGAATTGTTTTGTTCTTATCAGAGTGATGGTTACTTTTGTACTTAGGGCATTGTAGAATCAACAAAAGATTACAGCTTGACATGAACTGAAGTGTACATTATTCAGAATTTTTTGCTCTTTCGTTTGGTGTATGACACGCTGGGTTTCGCTGAAAATTTTTCATGTCAGGAATTGTTTTGTTCTTATCAGAGTGATGGTTACTTTTGTACTTAGGGCATTGTAGAATCAACAAAAGATTACAGCTTGACATGAACTGAAGTGCACATTATTCTGATTTTTTGCTCTTTCGTTTGGTGTATGACACGCTGGGTTTCGCTGAAAATTTTTCATGTCAGGAATTGTTTTGTTCTTATCAGAGTGATGGTTACTTTTGTACTTAGGGCATTGTAGAATCAACAAAAGATTACGCTTGACATGAACTGAAGTGTACATTATTCAGAATTTTTTGCTCTTTCGTTTGGTGTATGACACGCTGGGTTTCGCTGAAAATTTTTCATGTCAGGAATTGTTTTGTTCTTATCAGAGTGATGGTTACTTTTGTACTTAGGGCATTGTAGAATCAACAAAAGATTACAGCTTGACATGAACTGAAGTGTACATTATCCAGAATTTTTTGCTCTTTCTCGTGGTATATGACACGATAAGTTTCGCTAAAATATTGACGTGTCACGAATTCTTTAATGCCAAAAATGCATGGTTCAATGTTGTTAATTCGGCTGGAGCGGCCGTTGTTCAACATGGAACGTTGCAAATTATTCAGAATTTTTTGCTCTTTCGTTTGGTATATGACACGCTGGGTTTCGCTGAAAATTTTTCATGTTAGGAATTGTTTTGTTCTTATCAGAGTGATGGTTACTTTTGTACTTAGAGCAATTGTAGAATCAACAAAAGATTACAGCTTGACATGAACTGAAGTGTACATTATTCAGAATTTTTTGCTCTTTCGTTTGGTGTATGACACGCTGGGTTTCGCTGAAAATTTTTCATGTCAGGAATTGTTTTGTTCTTATCAGAGTGATGGTTACTTTTGTACTTAGGGCATTGTAGAATCAACAAAAGATTACAGCTTGACATGAACTGAAGTGTACATTATTCAGATTTTTTTGCTCTTTCGTTTGGTGTATGACACGCTGGGTTTCGCTGAAAATTTTTCATGCCAGGAATTGTTTTGTTCTTATCAGAGTGATGGTTACTTTTGTACTTAGGGCATTGTAGAATCAACAAAAGATTACAGCTTGACATGAACTGAAGTGTACATTATTCAGAATTTTTTGCTCTTTCGTTTGGTGTATGACACGCTGGGTTTCGCTGAAAATTTTTCATGTCAGGAATTGTTTTGTTCTTATCAGAGTGATGGTTACTTTTGTACTTAGGGCATTGTAGAATCAACAAAAGATTACAGCTTGACATGAACTGAAGTGTACATTATTCAGATTTTTTTGCTCTTTCGTTTGGTGTATGACACGCTGGGTTTCGCTGAAAATTTTTCATGTCAGGAATTGTTTTGTTCTTATCAGAGTGATGGTTACTTTTGTACTTAGGGCATTGTAGAATCAACAAAAGATTACAGCTTGACATGAACTGAAGTGTACATTATCCAGAATTTTTTGCTCTTTCTCGTGGTATATGACACGATAAGTTTCGCTAAAATATTGACGTGTCACGAATTCTTTAATGCCAAAAATGCATGGTTCAATGTTGTTAATTCGGCTGGAGCGGCCGTTGTTCAACATGGAACGTTGCAAATTATTCAGAATTTTTTGCTCTTTCGTTTGGTATATGACACGCTGGGTTTCGCTGAAAATTTTTCATGTTAGGAATTGTTTTGTTCTTATCAGAGTGATGGTTACTTTTGTACTTAGAGCAATTGTAGAATCAACAAAAGTTTACAGCTTGACATGAACTGAAGTGTACATTATTCAGAATTTTTTGCTCTTTCGTTTGGTGTATGACACGCTGGGTTTCGCTGAAAATTTTTCATGTCAGGAATTGTTTTGTTCTTATCAGAGTGATGGTTACTTTTGTACTTAGGGCATTGTAGAATCAACAAAAGATTACAGCTTGACATGAACTGAAGTGTACATTATTCAGATTTTTTTGCTCTTTCGTTTGGTGTATGACACGCTGGGTTTCGCTGAAAATTTTTCATGCCAGGAATTGTTTTGTTCTTATCAGAGTGATGGTTACTTTTGTACTTAGGGCATTGTAGAATCAACAAAAGATTACAGCTTGACATGAACTGAAGTGTACATTATTCAGAATTTTTTGCTCTTTCGTTTGGTGTATGACACGCTGGGTTTCGCTGAAAATTTTTCATGTCAGGAATTGTTTTGTTCTTATCAGAGTGATGGTTACTTTTGTACTTAGGGCATTGTAGAATCAACAAAAGATTACAGCTTGACATGAACTGAAGTGTACATTATTCAGATTTTTTTGCTCTTTCGTTTGGTGTATGACACGCTGGGTTTCGCTGAAAATTTTTCATGTCAGGAATTGTTTTGTTCTTATCAGAGTGATGGTTACTTTTGTACTTAGGGCATTGTAGAATCAACAAAAGATTACAGCTTGACATGAACTGAAGTGTACATTATTCAGAATTTTTTGCTCTTTCGTTTGGTGTATGACACGCTGGGTTTCGCTGAAAATTTTTCATGTCAGGAATTGTTTTGTTCTTATCAGAGTGAAGGTTACTTTTGTACTTAGGGCATTGTAGAATCAACAAAAGATTACAGCTTGACATGAACTGAAGTGTACATTATTCAGAATTTTTTGCTCTTTCGTTTGGTGTATGACACGCTGGGTTTCGCTGAAAATTTTTCATGTCAGGAATTGTTTTGTTCTTATCAGAGTGATGGTTACTTTTGTACTTAGGGCATTGTAGAATCAACAAAAGATTACAGCTTGACATGAACTGAAGTGTACATTATTCAGAATTTTTTGCTCTTTCGTTTGGTGTATGACACGCTGGGTTTCGCTGAAAATTTTTCATGTCAGGAATTGTTTTGTTCTTATCAGAGTGATGGTTACTTTTGTACTTAGGGCATTGTAGAATCAACAAAAGATTACAGCTTGACATGAACTGAAGTGTACATTATCCAGAATTTTTTGCTCTTTCGTTTGGTGTATGACACGCTGGGTTTCGCTGAAAATTTTTCATGTCAGGAATTGTTTTGTTCTTATCAGAGTGATGGTTACTTTAGTACTTAGGGCATTGTAGAATCAACAAAAGATTACAGCTTGACATGAACTGAAGTGTACATTATTCAGAATTTTTTGCTCTTTCGTTTGGTGTATGACACGCTGGGTTTCGCTGAAAATTTTTCATGTCAGGAATTGTTTTGTTCTTATCAGAGTGATGGTTACTTTTGTACTTAGGGCATTGTAGAATCAACAAAAGATTACAGCTTGACATGAACTGAAGTGTACATTATTCAGAATTTTTTGCTCTTTCGTTTGGTGTATGACACGCTGGGTTTCGCTGAAAATTTTTCATGTCAGGAATTGTTTTGTTCTTATCAGAGTGATGGTTACTTTTGTACTTAGGGCATTGTAGAATCAACAAAAGATTACAGCTTGACATGAACTGAAGTGTACATTATTCAGAATTTTTTGCTCTTTCGTTTGGTGTATGACACGCTGGGTTTCGCTGAAAATTTTTCATGTCAGGAATTGTTTTGTTCTTATCAGAGTGATGGTTACTTTTGTACTTAGGGCATTGTAGAATCAACAAAAGATTACAGCTTGACATGAACTGAAGTGTACATTATCCAGAATTTTTTGCTCTTTCGTTTGGTGTATGACACGCTGGGTTTCGCTGAAAATTTTTCATGTCAGGAATTGTTTTGTTCTTATCAGAGTGATGGTTACTTTAGTACTTAGGGCATTGTAGAATCAACAAAAGATTACAGCTTGACATGAACTGAAGTGTACATTATTCAGAATTTTTTGCTCTTTCGTTTGGTGTATGACACGCTGGGTTTCGCTGAAAATTTTTCATGTCAGGAATTGTTTTGTTCTTATCAGAGTGATGGTTACTTTTGTACTTAGGGCATTGTAGAATCAACAAAAGATTACAGCTTGACATGAACTGAAGTGTACATTATCAAGAATTTTTTGCTCTTTCTCGTGGTATATGACAGGATAAGTTTCGCTAAAATATTGACGTGTCACGAATTCTTTAATGCCAAAAATGCATGGTTCAATGTTGTTAATTCGGCTGGAGCGTCCGTTGTTCAACATGGAACGTTGCAAATTATTCAGAATTTTTTGCTCTTTCGTTTGGTATATGACACGCTGGGTTTCGCTGAAAATTTTTCATGTTAGGAATTGTTTTGTTCTTATCAGAGTGATGGTTACTTTTGTACTTAGAGCAATTGTAGAATCAACAAAAGATTACAGCTTGACATGAACTGAAGTGTACATTATTCAGAATTTTTTGCTCTTTCGTTTGGTGTATGACACGCTGGGTTTCGCTGAAAATTTTTCATGTCAGGAATTGTTTTGTTCTTATCAGAGTGATGGTTACTTTAGTACTTAGGGCATTGTAGAATCAACAAAAGATTACAGCTTGACATGAACTGAAGTGTACATTATTCAGATTTTTTTGCTCTTTCGTTTGGTATATGACACGCTGGGTTTCGCTGAAAATTTTTCATGTCAGGAATTGTTTTGTTCTTATCAGAGTGATGGTTACTTTTGTACTTAGGGCATTGTAGAATCAACAAAAGATTACAGCTTGACATGAACTGAAGTGTACATTATTCAGAATTTTTTGCTCTTTCGTTTGGTGTATGACACGCTGGGTTTCGCTGAAAATTTTTCATGTCAGGAATTGTTTTGTTCTTATCAGAGTGATGGTTACTTTTGTACTTAGGGCATTGTAGAATCAACAAAAGATTACAGCTTGACATGAACTGAAGTGTACATTATCCAGAATTTTTTGCTCTTTCGTTTGGTGTATGACACGCTGGGTTTCGCTGAAAATTTTTCATGTCAGGAATTGTTTTGTTCTTATCAGAGTGATGGTTACTTTTGTACTTAGGGCATTGTAGAATCAACAAAAGATTACAGCTTGACATGAACTGAAGTGTACATTATTCAGAATTTTTTGCTCTTTCGTTTGGTGTATGACACGCTGGGTTTCGCTGAAAATTTTTCATGTCAGGAATTGTTTTGTTCTTATCAGAGTGATGGTTACTTTTGTACTTAGGGCATTGTAGAATCAACAAAAGATTACAGCTTGACATGAACTGAAGTGTACATTATCAAGAATTTTTTGCTCTTTCTCGTGGTATATGACAGGATAAGTTTCGCTAAAATATTGACGTGTCACGAATTCTTTAATGCCAAAAATGCATGGTTCAATGTTGTTAATTCGGCTGGAGCGTCCGTTGTTCAACATGGAACGTTGCAAATTATTCAGAATTTTTTGCTCTTTCGTTTGGTATATGACACGCTGGGTTTCGCTGAAAATTTTTCATGTTAGGAATTGTTTTGTTCTTATCAGAGTGATGGTTACTTTTGTACTTAGGGCATTGTAGAATCAACAAAAGATTACAGCTTGACATGAACTGAAGTGTACATTATTCAGAATTTTTTGCTCTTTCGTTTGGTGTATGACACGCTGGGTTTCGCTGAAAATTTTTCATGTCAGGAATTGTTTTGTTCTTATCAGAGTGATGGTTACTTTTGTACTTAGGGCATTGTAGAATCAACAAAAGATTACAGCTTGACATGAACTGAAGTGTACATTATCAAGAATTTTTTGCTCTTTCTCGTGGTATATGACAGGATAAGTTTCGCTAAAATATTGACGTGTCACGAATTCTTTAATGCCAAAAATGCATGGTTCAATGTTGTTAATTCGGCTGGAGCGTCCGTTGTTCAACATGGAACGTTGCAAATTATTCAGAATTTTTTGCTCTTTCGTTTGGTATATGACACGCTGGGTTTCGCTGAAAATTTTTCATGTTAGGAATTGTTTTGTTCTTATCAGAGTGATGGTTACTTTTGTACTTAGAGCAATTGTAGAATCAACAAAAGATTACAGCTTGACATGAACTGAAGTGTACATTATTCAGAATTTTTTGCTCTTTCGTTTGGTGTATGACACGCTGGGTTTCGCTGAAAATTTTTCATGTCAGGAATTGTTTTGTTCTTATCAGAGTGATGGTTACTTTTGTACTTAGGGCATTGTAGAATCAACAAAAGATTACAGCTTGACATGAACTGAAGTGTACATTATTCAGATTTTTTTGCTCTTTCGTTTGGTATATGACACGCTGGGTTTCGCTGAAAATTTTTCATGTCAGGAATTGTTTTGTTCTTATCAGAGTGATGGTTACTTTTGTACTTAGGGCATTGTAGAATCAACAAAAGATTACAGCTTGACATGAACTGAAGTGTACATTATTCAGAATTTTTTGCTCTTTCGTTTGGTGTATGACACGCTGGGTTTCGCTGAAAATTTTTCATGTCAGGAATTGTTTTGTTCTTATCAGAGTGATGGTTACTTTTGTACTTAGGGCATTGTAGAATCAACAAAAGATTACAACTTGACATGAACAGAAGTGTACATTATCCAGAATTTTTTGCTCTTTCTCGTGGTATATGACACGATAAGTTTCGCTAAAATATTGACGTGTCACGAATTCTTTAATGCCAAAAATGCATGGTTCAATGTTGTTAATTCGGCTGGAGCGGCCGTTGTTCAACATGGAACGTTGCAAATTATTCAGAATTTTTTGCTCTTTCGTTTGGTATATGACACGCTGGGTTTCGCTGAAAATTTTTCATGTTAGGAATTGTTTTGTTCTTATCAGAGTGATGGTTACTTTTGTACTTAGAGCATTGTAGAATCAACAAAAGATTACAGCTTGACATGAACTGAAGTGTACATTATTCAGAATTTTTTGCTCTTTCGTTTGGTGTATGACACGCTGGGTTTCGCTGAAAATTTTTCATGTTAGGAATTGTTTTGTTCTTATCAGAGTGATGGTTACTTTTGTACTTAGAGCAATTGTAGAATCAACAAAAGATTACAGCTTGACATGAACTGAAGTGTACATTATTCAGAATTTTTTGCTCTTTCGTTTGGTGTATGACACGCTGGGTTTCGCTGAAAATTTTTCATGTCAGGAATTGTTTTGTTCTTATCAGAGTGATGGTTACTTTTGTACTTAGGGCATTGTAGAATCAACAAAAGATTACAGCTTGACATGAACTGAAGTGTACATTATTCAGAATTTTTTGCTCTTTCGTTTGGTGTATGACACGCTGGGTTTCGCTGAAAATTTTTCATGTCAGGAATTGTTTTGTTCTTATCAGAGTGATGGTTACTTTGTACTTAGGGCATTGTAGAATCAACAAAAGATTACAGCTTGACATGAACTGAAGTGTACATTATCCAGAATTTTTTGCTCTTTCTCGTGGTATATGACACGATAAGTTTCGCTAAAATATTGACGTGTCACGAATTCTTTAATGCCAAAAATGCATGGTTCAATGTTGTTAATTCGGCTGGAGCGGCCGTTGTTCAACATGGAACGTTGCAAATTATTCAGAATTTTTTGCTCTTTCGTTTGGTATATGACACGCTGGGTTTCGCTGAAAATTTTTCATGTTAGGAATTGTTTTGTTCTTATCAGAGTGATGGTTACTTTTGTACTTAGAGCATTGTAGAATCAACAAAAGATTACAGCTTGACATAAACTGAAGTGTACATTATTCAGAATTTTTTGCTCTTTCGTTTGGTGTATGACACGCTGGGTTTCGCTGAAAATTTTTCATGTCAGGAATTGTTTTGTTCTTATCAGAGTGATGGTTACTTTTGTACTTAGGGCATTGTAGAATCAACAAAAGATTACAGCTTGACATGAACTGAAGTGTACATTATTCAGAATTTTTTGCTCTTTCGTTTGGTGTATGACACGCTGGGTTTCGCTGAAAATTTTTCATGTCAGGAATTGTTTTGTTCTTATCAGAGTGATGGTTACTTTTGTACTTAGGGCATTGTAGAATCAACAAAAGATTACAGCTTGACATGAACTGAAGTGTACATTATCAAGAATTTTTTGCTCTTTCTCGTGGTATATGACAGGATAAGTTTCGCTAAAATATTGACGTGTCACGAATTCTTTAATGCCAAAAATGCATGGTTCAATGTTGTTAATTCGGCTGGAGCGTCCGTTGTTCAACATGGAACGTTGCAAATTATTCAGAATTTTTTGCTCTTTCGTTTGGTATATGACACGCTGGGTTTCGCTGAAAATTTTTCATGTTAGGAATTGTTTTGTTCTTATCAGAGTGATGGTTACTTTTGTACTTAGAGCAATTGTAGATTCAACAAAAGATTACAGCTTGACATGAACTGAAGTGTACATTATTCAGAATTTTTTGCTCTTTCGTTTGGTGTATGACACGCTGGGTTTCGCTGAAAATTTTTCATGTCAGGAATTGTTTTGTTCTTATCAGAGTGATGGTTACTTTTGTACTTAGGGCATTGTAGAATCAACAAAAGATTACAGCTTGACATGAACTGAAGTGTACATTATTCAGATTTTTTTGCTCTTTCGTTTGGTATATGACACGCTGGGTTTCGCTGAAAATTTTTCATGTCAGGAATTGTTTTGTTCTTATCAGAGTGATGGTTACTTTTGTACTTAGGGCATTGTAGAATCAACAAAAGATTACAGCTTGACATGAACTGAAGTGTACATTATTCAGAATTTTTTGCTCTTTCGTTTGGTGTATGACACGCTGGGTTTCGCTGAAAATTTTTCATGTCAGGAATTGTTTTGTTCTTATCAGAGTGATGGTTACTTTTGTACTTAGGGCATTGTAGAATCAACAAAAGATTACAGCTTGACATGAACTGAAGTGTACATTATTCAGAATTTTTTGCTCTTTCTCGTGGTATATGACACGATAAGTTTCGCTAAAATATTGACGTGTCACGAATTCTTTAATGCCAAAAATGCATGGTTCAATGTTGTTAATTCGGCTGGAGCGGCCGTTGTTCAACATGGAACGTTGCAAATTATTCAGAATTTTTTGCTCTTTCGTTTGGTATATGACACGCTGGGTTTCGCTGAAAATTTTTCATGTTAGGAATTGTTTTGTTCTTATCAGAGTGATGGTTACTTTTGTACTTAGAGCATTGTAGAATCAACAAAAGATTACAGCTTGACATGAACTGAAGTGTACATTATTCAGAATTTTTTGCTCTTTCGTTTGGTGTATGACACGCTGGGTTTCGCTGAAAATTTTTCATGTCAGGAATTGTTTTGTTCTTATCAGAGTGATGGTTACTTTTGTACTTAGGGCATTGTAGAATCAACAAAAGATTACAGCTTGACATGAACTGAAGTGTACATTATTCAGAATTTTTTGCTCTTTCGTTTGGTGTATGACACGCTGGGTTTCGCTGAAAATTTTTCATGTCAGGAATTGTTTTGTTCTTATCAGAGTGATGGTTACTTTTGTACTTAGGGCATTGTAGAATCAACAAAAGATTACAGCTTGACATGAACTGAAGTGTACATTATCAAGAATTTTTTGCTCTTTCTCGTGGTATATGACAGGATAAGTTTCGCTAAAATATTGACGTGTCACGAATTCTTTAATGCCAAAAATGCATGGTTCAATGTTGTTAATTCGGCTGGAGCGTCCGTTGTTCAACATGGAACGTTGCAAATTATTCAGAATTTTTTGCTCTTTCGTTTGGTATATGACACGCTGGGTTTCGCTGAAAATTTTTCATGTTAGGAATTGTTTTGTTCTTATCAGAGTGATGGTTACTTTTGTACTTAGAGCAATTGTAGAATCAACAAAAGATTACAGCTTGACATGAACTGAAGTGTACATTATTCAGAATTTTTTGCTCTTTCGTTTGGTGTATGACACGCTGGGTTTCGCTGAAAATTTTTCATGTCAGGAATTGTTTTGTTCTTATCAGAGTGATGGTTACTTTTGTACTTAGGGCATTGTAGAATCAACAAAAGATTACAGCTTGACATGAACTGAAGTGTACATTATTCAGATTTTTTTGCTCTTTCGTTTGGTATATGACACGCTGGGTTTCGCTGAAAATTTTTCATGTCAGGAATTGTTTTGTTCTTATCAGAGTGATGGTTACTTTTGTACTTAGGGCATTGTAGAATCAACAAAAGATTACAGCTTGACATGAACTGAAGTGTACATTATTCAGAATTTTTTGCTCTTTCGTTTGGTGTATGACACGCTGGGTTTCGCTGAAAATTTTTCATGTCAGGAATTGTTTTGTTCTTATCAGAGTGATGGTTACTTTTGTACTTAGGGCATTGTAGAATCAACAAAAGATTACAGCTTGACATGAACTGAAGTGTACATTATCCAGAATTTTTTGCTCTTTCTCGTGGTATATGACACGATAAGTTTCGCTAAAATATTGACGTGTCACGAATTCTTTAATGCCAAAAATGCATGGTTCAATGTTGTTAATTCGGCTGGAGCGGCCGTTGTTCAACATGGAACGTTGCAAATTATTCAGAATTATTTGCTCTTTCGTTTGGTATATGACACGCTGGGTTTCGCTGAAAATTTTTCATGTTAGGAATTGTTTTGTTCTTATCAGAGTGATGGTTACTTTTGTACTTAGAGCATTGTAGAATCAACAAAAGATTACAGCTTGACATGAACTGAAGTGTACATTATTCAGAATTTTTTGCTCTTTCGTTTGGTGTATGACACGCTGGGTTTCGCTGAAAATTTTTCATGTTAGGAATTGTTTTGTTCTTATCAGAGTGATGGTTACTTTTGTACTTAGAGCAATTGTAGAATCAACAAAAGATTACAGCTTGACATGAACTGAAGTGTACATTATTCAGAATTTTTTGCTCTTTCGTTTGGTGTATGACACGCTGGGTTTCGCTGAAAATTTTTCATGTCAGGAATTGTTTTGTTTTTATCAGAGTGATGGTTACTTTTGTACTTAGGGCATTGTAGAATCAACAAAAGATTACAGCTTGACATGAACTGAAGTGTACATTATTCGGAATTTTTTGCTCTTTCGTTTGGTGTATGACACGCTGGGTTTCGCTGAAAATTTTTCATGTCAGGAATTGTTTTGTTCTTATCAGAGTGATGGTTACTTTTGTACTTAGGGCATTGTAGAATCAACAAAAGATTACAGCTTGACATGAACTGAAGTGTACATTGGTGATTCCCCGTTACACCTACAAACATCAATCGATACCATTGTAAAATGGTCCGATGAGTGGCAACTTCCACTTGCTGCGCACAAATGTAATTCATTACACCTAGGTAGATCTAACCCTAAGCGAAAATACAACATCGGAACTGCAACTCTTGAGCAGAAGGACATGGTTAGAGATCTCGGTTTCCTCATTCAGAAGACCCTAACATTCTCCGCCCATAGCAGACAAACAGCTTCAAAGGCGAAAACTGCATGCCACATAATCCTTAGAGCTCTTCGCACCAAAAATGTATCCATTCTACTAAAAACATATTCAATCTATATCAGACCCATACTTGAAAGTGCATCTACAGTTTTTAATCCATACCAAAAAGGTGACAAAAAGATCTTAGAACGAGTACAGAATTATTTCACTAGACGAGTATTCAAGCGCTGTTTTAATGCAGCGTGGGATTCAATGCCGAAAGTTTCCCTTAGGAATAAACAACTAAACTTAGATACTCTAGAAAAGCGTAGAGAAGAAATAGATATCAAAGCTGCCATGAAATTTATCAGAGGTAAATATAGGATCTCAAATTTAAAACCTCACTACTTTCGCCCCTATATCACTCATAATGGTCTAAATTTCAACAATCCAGGCTCACGATTTCATTACAGGCATAATAGCTTCTTTCCTAGAGCGGCAAGGCTCCTCGTACAACCGAAAAACCGAATTACTTTCAGTTTCCCTGAGTTAAATTGACAAGATATTTGCCCTATCCCCATAGACCTATGTCCTTTATTCAACCTCCACGTTTGTTTTGTTGTTGTGTGTTCATCATTCTTTTAAATTTATTTATCTATTATTATTTACCGTGTTTTCTTGTAAAACGCATAAATTTATTATTATCCAGAATTTTTTGCTCTTTCTCGTGGTATATGACACGATAAGTTTCGCTAAAATATTGACGTGTCACGAATTCTTTAATGCCAAAAATGCATGGTTCAATGTTGTTAATTCGGCTGGAGCGGCCGTTGTTCAACATGGAACGTTGCAAATTATTCAGAATTTTTTGCTCTTTCGTTTGGTATATGACACGCTGGGTTTCGCTGAAAATTTTTCATGTTAGGAATTGTTTTGTTCTTATCAGAGTGATGGTTACTTTTGTACTTAGAGCATTGTAGAATCAACAAAAGATTACAGCTTGACATGAACTGAAGTGTACATTATTCAGAATTTTTTGCTCTTTCGTTTGGTGTATGACACGCTGGGTTTCGCTGAAAATTTTTCATGTCAGGAATTGTTTTGTTCTTATCAGAGTGATGGTTACTTTTGTACTTAGGGCATTGTAGAATCAACAAAAGATTACAGCTTGACATGAACTGAAGTGTACATTATTCAGATTTTTTTGCTCTTTCGTTTGGTGTATGACACGCTGGGTTTCGCTGAAAATTTTTCATGTCAGGAATTGTTTTGTTCTTATCAGAGTGATGGTTACTTTTGTACTTAGGGCATTGTAGAATCAACAAAAGATTACAGCTTGACATGAACTGAAGTGTACATTATTCAGAATTTTTTGCTCTTTCGTTTGGTGTATGACACGCTGGGTTTCGCTGAAAATTTTTCATGTCAGGAATTGTTTTGTTCTTATCAGAGTGATGGTTACTTTTGTACTTAGGGCATTGTAGAATCAACAAAAGATTACAGCTTGACATGAACTGAAGTGTAGATTATTAAGAATTTTTTGCTCTTTCTCGTGGTATATGACACGATAAGTTTCGCTAAAATATTGACGTGTCACGAATTCTTTAATGCCAAAAATGCATGGTTCAATGTTGTTAATTCGGCTGGAGCGGCCGTTGTTCAACATGGAACGTTGCAAATTATTCAGAATTTTTTGCTCTTTCGTTTGGTATATGACACGCTGGGTTTCGCTGAAAATTTTTCATGTTAGGAATTGTTTTGTTCTTATCAGAGTGATGGTTACTTTTGTACTTAGAGCATTGTAGAATCAACAAAAGATTACAGCTTGACATGAACTGAAGTGTACATTATTCAGAATTTTTTGCTCTTTCGTTTGGTGTATGACACGCTGGGTTTCGCTGAAAATTTTTCATGTCAGGAATTGTTTTGTTCTTATCAGAGTGATGGTTACTTTTGTACTTAGGGCATTGTAGAATCAACAAAAGATTACAGCTTGACATGAACTGAAGTGTACATTATTCAGATTTTTTTGCTCTTTCGTTTGGTGTATGACACGCTGGGTTTCGCTGAAAATTTTTCATGTCAGGAATTGTTTTGTTCTTATCAGAGTGATGGTTACTTTTGTACTTAGGGCATTGTAGAATCAACAAAAGATTACAGCTTGACATGAACTGAAGTGTACATTATTCAGAATTTTTTGCTCTTTCGTTTGGTGTATGACACGCTGGGTTTCGCTGAAAATTTTTCATGTCAGGAATTGTTTTGTTCTTATCAGAGTGATGGTTACTTTTGTACTTAGGGCATTGTAGAATCAACAAAAGATTACAGCTTGACATGAACTGAAGTGTAGATTATTAAGAATTTTTTGCTCTTTCTCGTGGTATATGACACGATAAGTTTCGCTAAAATATTGACGTGTCACGAATTCTTTAATGCCAAAAATGCATGGTTCAATGTTGTTAATTCGGCTGGAGCGGCCGTTGTTCAACATGGAACGTTGCAAATTATTCAGAATTTTTTGCTCTTTCGTTTGGTATATGACACGCTGGGTTTCGCTGAAAATTTTTCATGTTAGGAATTGTTTTGTTCTTATCAGAGTGATGGTTACTTTTGTACTTAGAGCATTGTAGAATCAACAAAAGATTACAGCTTGACATGAACTGAAGTGTACATTATTCAGAATTTTTTGCTCTTTCGTTTGGTGTATGACACGCTGGGTTTCGCTGAAAATTTTTCATGTCAGGAATTGTTTTGTTCTTATCAGAGTGATGGTTACTTTTGTACTTAGAGCATTGTAGAATCAACAAAAGATTACAGCTTGACATGAACTGAAGTGTACATTATTCAGAATTTTTTGCTCTTTCGTTTGGTGTATGACACGCTTTGTTTCGCTGAAAATTTTTCATGTCAGGAATTGTTTTGTTCTTATCAGAGTGATGGTTACTTTTGTACTTAGGGCATTGTAGAATCAACAAAAGATTACAGCTTGACATGAACTGAAGTGTAGATTATTAAGAATTTTTTGCTCTTTCTCGTGGTATATGACACGATAAGTTTCGCTAAAATATTGACGTGTCACGAATTCTTTAATGCCAAAAATGCATGGTTCAATGTTGTTAATTCGGCTGGAGCGGCCGTTGTTCAACATGGAACGTTGCAAATTATTCAGAATTTTTTGCTCTTTCGTTTGGTATATGACACGCTGGGTTTCGCTGAAAATTTTTCATGTTAGGAATTGTTTTGTTCTTATCAGAGTGATGGTTACTTTTGTACTTAGAGCATTGTAGAATCAACAAAAGATTACAGCTTGACATGAACTGAAGTGTACATTATTCAGAATTTTTTGCTCTTTCGTTGGGTGTATGACACGCTGGGTTTCGCTGAAAATTTTTCATGTCAGGAATTGTTTTGTTCTTATCAGAGTGATGGTTACTTTTGTACTTAGAGCATTGTAGAATCAACAAAAGATTACAGCTTGACATGAACTGAAGTGTACATTATTCAGAATTTTTTGCTCTTTCGTTTGGTGTATGACACGCTGGGTTTCGCTGAAAATTTTTCATGTCAGGAATTGTTTTGTTCTTATCAGAGTGATGGTTACTTTTGTACTTAGAGCATTGTAGAATCAACAAAAGATTACAGCTTGACATGAACTGAAGTGTACATTATTCAGAATTTTTTGCTCTTTCGTTTGGTGTATGACACGCTTTGTTTCGCTGAAAATTTTTCATGTCAGGAATTGTTTTGTTCTTATCAGAGTGATGGTTACTTTTGTACTTAGGGCATTGTAGAATCAACAAAAGATTACAGCTTGACATGATCTGAAGTGTACATTATTCAGAATTTTTTGCTCTTTCTCGTGGTATATGACACGATAAGTTTCGCTAAAATATTGACGTGTCACGAATTCTTTAATGCCAAAAATGCACGGTTCAATGTTGTTAATTCGGCTGGAGCGGCCGTTGTTCAACATGGAACGTTGCAAATTATTCAGAATTTTTTGCTCTTTCGTTTGGTGTATGACACGCTGGGTTTCGCTGAAAATTTTTCATGTCAGGAATTGTTTTGTTCTTATCAGAGTGATGGTTACTTTTGTACTTAGGGCATTGTAGAATCAACAAAAGATTACAGCTTGACATGAACTGAAGTGTAGATTATTAAGAATTTTTTGCTCTTTCTCGTGGTATATGACACGATAAGTTTCGCTAAAATATTGACGTGTCACGAATTCTTTAATGCCAAAAATGCATGGTTCAATGTTGTTAATTCGGCTGGAGCGGCCGTTGTTCAACATGGAACGTTGCAAATTATTCAGAATTTTTTGCTCTTTCGTTTGGTATATGACACGCTGGGTTTCGCTGAAAATTTTTCATGTTAGGAATTGTTTTGTTCTTATCAGAGTGATGGTTACTTTTGTACTTAGAGCATTGTAGAATCAACAAAAGATTACAGCTTGACATGAACTGAAGTGTACATTATTCAGAATTTTTTGCTCTTTCGTTGGGTGTATGACACGCTGGGTTTCGCTGAAAATTTTTCATGTCAGGAATTGTTTTGTTCTTATCAGAGTGATGGTTACTTTTGTACTTAGAGCATTGTAGAATCAACAAAAGATTACAGCTTGACATGAACTGAAGTGTACATTATTCAGAATTTTTTGCTCTTTCGTTTGGTGTATGACACGCTTTGTTTCGCTGAAAATTTTTCATGTCAGGAATTGTTTTGTTCTTATCAGAGTGATGGTTACTTTTGTACTTAGGGCATTGTAGAATCAACAAAAGATTACAGCTTGACATGAACTGAAGTGTAGATTATTAAGAATTTTTTGCTCTTTCTCGTGGTATATGACACGATAAGTTTCGCTAAAATATTGACGTGTCACGAATTCTTTAATGCCAAAAATGCATGGTTCAATGTTGTTAATTCGGCTGGAGCGGCCGTTGTTCAACATGGAACGTTGCAAATTATTCAGAATTTTTTGCTCTTTCGTTTGGTATATGACACGCTGGGTTTCGCTGAAAATTTTTCATGTTAGGAATTGTTTTGTTCTTATCAGAGTGATGGTTACTTTTGTACTTAGAGCATTGTAGAATCAACAAAAGATTACAGCTTGACATGAACTGAAGTGTACATTATTCAGAATTTTTTGCTCTTTCGTTGGGTGTATGACACGCTGGGTTTCGCTGAAAATTTTTCATGTCAGGAATTGTTTTGTTCTTATCAGAGTGATGGTTACTTTTGTACTTAGGGCATTGTAGAATCAACAAAAGATTACAGCTTGACATGAACTGAAGTGTACATTATTCAGATTTTTTTGCTCTTTCGTTTGGTGTATGACACGCTGGGTTTCGCTGAAAATTTTTCATGTCAGGAATTGTTTTGTTCTTATCAGAGTGATGGTTACTTTTGTACTTAGGGCATTGTAGAATCAACAAAAGATTACAGCTTGACATGAACTGAAGTGTACATTATTCAGAATTTTTTGCTCTTTCGTTTGGTGTATGACACGCTGGGTTTCGCTGAAAATTTTTCATGTCAGGAATTGTTTTGTTCTTATCAGAGTGATGGTTACTTTTGTACTTAGGGCATTGTAGAATCAACAAAAGATTACAGCTTGACATGAACTGAAGTGTAGATTATTAAGAATTTTTTGCTCTTTCTCGTGGTATATGACACGATAAGTTTCGCTAAAATATTGACGTGTCACGAATTCTTTAATGCCAAAAATGCATGGTTCAATGTTGTTAATTCGGCTGGAGCGGCCGTTGTTCAACATGGAACGTTGCAAATTATTCAGAATTTTTTGCTCTTTCGTTTGGTATATGACACGCTGGGTTTCGCTGAAAATTTTTCATGTTAGGAATTGTTTTGTTCTTATCAGAGTGATGGTTACTTTTGTACTTAGAGCATTGTAGAATCAACAAAAGATTACAGCTTGACATGAACTGAAGTGTACATTATTCAGAATTTTTTGCTCTTTCGTTTGGTGTATGACACGCTGGGTTTCGCTGAAAATTTTTCATGTCAGGAATTGTTTTGTTCTTATCAGAGTGATGGTTACTTTTGTACTTAGGGCATTGTAGAATCAACAAAAGATTACAGCTTGACATGAACTGAAGTGTACATTATTCAGATTTTTTTGCTCTTTCGTTTGGTGTATGACACGCTGGGTTTCGCTGAAAATTTTTCATGTCAGGAATTGTTTTGTTCTTATCAGAGTGATGGTTACTTTTGTACTTAGGGCATTGTAGAATCAACAAAAGATTACAGCTTGACATGAACTGAAGTGTACATTATTCAGAATTTTTTGCTCTTTCGTTTGGTGTATGACACGCTGGGTTTCGCTGAAAATTTTTCATGTCAGGAATTGTTTTGTTCTTATCAGAGTGATGGTTACTTTTGTACTTAGGGCATTGTAGAATCAACAAAAGATTACAGCTTGACATGAACTGAAGTGTAGATTATTAAGAATTTTTTGCTCTTTCTCGTGGTATATGACACGATAAGTTTCGCTAAAATATTGACGTGTCACGAATTCTTTAATGCCAAAAATGCATGGTTCAATGTTGTTAATTCGGCTGGAGCGGCCGTTGTTCAACATGGAACGTTGCAAATTATTCAGAATTTTTTGCTCTTTCGTTTGGTATATGACACGCTGGGTTTCGCTGAAAATTTTTCATGTTAGGAATTGTTTTGTTCTTATCAGAGTGATGGTTACTTTTGTACTTAGAGCATTGTAGAATCAACAAAAGATTACAGCTTGACATGAACTGAAGTGTACATTATTCAGAATTTTTTGCTCTTTCGTTTGGTGTATGACACGCTGGGTTTCGCTGAAAATTTTTCATGTCAGGAATTGTTTTGTTCTTATCAGAGTGATGGTTACTTTTGTACTTAGAGCATTGTAGAATCAACAAAAGATTACAGCTTGACATGAACTGAAGTGTACATTATTCAGAATTTTTTGCTCTTTCGTTTGGTGTATGACACGCTTTGTTTCGCTGAAAATTTTTCATGTCAGGAATTGTTTTGTTCTTATCAGAGTGATGGTTACTTTTGTACTTAGGGCATTGTAGAATCAACAAAAGATTACAGCTTGACATGAACTGAAGTGTAGATTATTAAGAATTTTTTGCTCTTTCTCGTGGTATATGACACGATAAGTTTCGCTAAAATATTGACGTGTCACGAATTCTTTAATGCCAAAAATGCATGGTTCAATGTTGTTAATTCGGCTGGAGCGGCCGTTGTTCAACATGGAACGTTGCAAATTATTCAGAATTTTTTGCTCTTTCGTTTGGTATATGACACGCTGGGTTTCGCTGAAAATTTTTCATGTTAGGAATTGTTTTGTTCTTATCAGAGTGATGGTTACTTTTGTACTTAGAGCATTGTAGAATCAACAAAAGATTACAGCTTGACATGAACTGAAGTGTACATTATTCAGAATTTTTTGCTCTTTCGTTGGGTGTATGACACGCTGGGTTTCGCTGAAAATTTTTCATGTCAGGAATTGTTTTGTTCTTATCAGAGTGATGGTTACTTTTGTACTTAGAGCATTGTAGAATCAACAAAAGATTACAGCTTGACATGAACTGAAGTGTACATTATTCAGAATTTTTTGCTCTTTCGTTTGGTGTATGACACGCTGGGTTTCGCTGAAAATTTTTCATGTCAGGAATTGTTTTGTTCTTATCAGAGTGATGGTTACTTTTGTACTTAGAGCATTGTAGAATCAACAAAAGATTACAGCTTGACATGAACTGAAGTGTACATTATTCAGAATTTTTTGCTCTTTCGTTTGGTGTATGACACGCTTTGTTTCGCTGAAAATTTTTCATGTCAGGAATTGTTTTGTTCTTATCAGAGTGATGGTTACTTTTGTACTTAGGGCATTGTAGAATCAACAAAAGATTACAGCTTGACATGATCTGAAGTGTACATTATTCAGAATTTTTTGCTCTTTCTCGTGGTATATGACACGATAAGTTTCGCTAAAATATTGACGTGTCACGAATTCTTTAATGCCAAAAATGCACGGTTCAATGTTGTTAATTCGGCTGGAGCGGCCGTTGTTCAACATGGAACGTTGCAAATTATTCAGAATTTTTTGCTCTTTCGTTTGGTGTATGACACGCTGGGTTTCGCTGAAAATTTTTCATGTCAGGAATTGTTTTGTTCTTATCAGAGTGATGGTTACTTTTGTACTTAGGGCATTGTAGAATCAACAAAAGATTACAGCTTGACATGAACTGAAGTGTACATTATTCAGAATTTTTTGCTCTTTCGTTTGGTGTATGACACGCTGGGTTTCGCTGAAAATTTTTCATGTCAGGAATTGTTTTGTTCTTATCAGAGTGATGGTTACTTTTGTACTTAGGGCATTGTAGAATCAACAAAAGATTACAGCTTGACATGAACTGAAGTGTACATTATTCAGAATTTTTTGCTCTTTCTCGTGGTATATGACACGATAAGTTTCGCTAAAATATTGACGTGTCACGAATTCTTTAATGCCAAAAATGCATGGTTCAATGTTGTTAATTCGGCTGGAGCGGCCGTTGTTCAACATGGAACGTTGCAAATTATTCAGAATTTTTTGCTCTTTCGTTTGGTGTATGACACGCTGGGTTTCGCTGAAAATTTTTCATGTCAGGAATTGTTTTGTTCTTATCAGAGTGATGGTTACTTTTGTACTTAGGGCATTGTAGAATCAACAAAAGATTACAGCTTGACATGAACTGAAGTGTACATTATTCAGAATTTTTTGCTCTTTCGTTTGGTGTATGACACGCTGGGTTTCGCTGAAAATTTTTCATGTCAGGAATTGTTTTGTTCTTATCAGAGTGATGGTTACTTTTGTACTTAGGGCATTGTAGAATCAACAAAAGATTACAGCTTGACATGATCTGAAGTGTACATTATTCAGAAATTTTTGGCTCTTTCTCGTGGTATATGACACGATAAGTTTCGCTAAAATATTGACGTGTCACGAATTCTTTAATGCCAAAAATGCATGGTTCAATGTTGTTAATTCGGCTGGAGCGGCCGTTGTTCAACTTGGAACGTTGCAAATTATTCAGAATTTTTTGCTCTTTCGTTTGGTGTATGACACGCTGGGTTTCGCTGAAAATTTTTCATGTCAGGAATTGTTTTGTTCTTATCAGAGTGATGGTTACTTTTGTACTTAGGGCATTGTAGAATCAACAAAAGATTACAGCTTGACATGAACTGAAGTGTACATTATTCAGAATTTTTTGCTCTTTCTCGTGGTATATGACACGATAAGTTTCGCTAAAATATTGACGTGTCACGAATTCTTTAATGCCAAAAATGCATGGTTCAATGTTGTTAATTCGGCTGGAGCGGCCGTTGTTCAACATGGAACGTTGCAAATTATTCAGAATTTTTTGCTCTTTCGTTTGGTATATGACACGCTGGGTTTCGCTGAAAATTTTTCATGTTAGGAATTGTTTTGTTCTTATCAGAGTGATGGTTACTTTTGTACTTAGAGCATTGTAGAATCAACAAAAGATTACAGCTTGACATGAACTGAAGTGTACATTATTCAGAATTTTTTGCTCTTTCGTTTGGTGTATGACACGCTGGGTTTCGCTGAAAATTTTTCATGTCAGGAATTGTTTTGTTCTTATCAGAGTGATGGTTACTTTTGTACTTAGGGCATTGTAGAATCAACAAAAGATTACAGCTTGACATGATCTGAAGTGTACATTATTCAGAATTTTTTGCTCTTTCTCGTGGTATATGACACTATAAGTTTCGCTAAAATATTGACGTGTCACGAATTCTTTAATGCCAAAAATGCATGGTTCAATGTTGTTAATTCGGCTGGAGCGGCCGTTGTTCAACATGGAACGTTGCAAATTATTCAGAATTTTTTGCTCTTTCGTTTGGTATATGACACGCTGGGTTTCGCTGAAAATTTTTCATGTTAGGAATTGTTTTGTTCTTATCAGAGTGATGGTTACTTTTGTACTTAGAGCATTGTAGAATCAACAAAAGATTACAGCTTGACATGAACTGAAGTGTACATTATTCAGAATTTTTTGCTCTTTCGTTTGGTGTATGACACGCTGGGTTTCGCTGAAAATTTTTCATGTCAGGAATTGTTGTGTTCTTATCAGAGTGATGGTCACTTTTGTACTTAGGGCATTGTAGAATCAACAAAAGATTACAGCTTGACATGAACTGAAGTGTACATTATTCAGAATTTTTTGCTCTTTCTCGTGGTATATGACACGATAAGTTTCGCTAAAATATTGACGTGTCACGAATTCTTTAATGCCAAAAATGCATGGTTCAATGTTGTTAATTCGGCTGGAGCGGCCGTTGTTCAACATGGAACGTTGCAAATTATTCAGAATTTTTTGCTCTTTCGTTTGGTATATGACACGCTGGGTTTCGCTGAAAATTTTCCATGTCAGGAATTGTTTTGTTCTTATCAGAGTGATGGTTACTTTTGTACTTAGGGCATTGTAGAATCAACAAAAGATTACAGCTTGACATGAACTGAAGTGTACATTATTCAGAATTTTTTGCTCTTTCTCGTGGTATATGACACGATAAGTTTCGCTAAAATATTGACGTGTCACGAATTCTTTAATGCCAAAAATGCATGGTTCAATGTTGTTATTTCGGCTGGAGCGGCCGTTGTTCAACATGGAACGTTGCAATTATTCAGAATTTTTTGCTCTTTCGTTTGGTATATGACACGCTGGGTTTCGCTGAAAATTTTTCATGTTAGGAATTGTTTTGTTCTTATCAGAGTGATGGTTACTTTTGTACTTAGAGCATTGTAGAATCAACAAAAGATTACAGCTTGACATGAACTGAAGTGTACATTATTCAGAATTTTTTGCTCTTTCGTTTGGTGTATGACACGCTGGGTTTCGCTGAAAATTTTTCATGTCAGGAATTGTTTTGTTCTTATCAGAGTGATGGTTACTTTTGTACTTAGGGCATTGTAGAATCAACAAAAGATTACAGCTTGACATGATCTGAAGTGTACATTATTCAGAATTTTTTGCTCTTTCTCGTGGTATATGACACGATAAGTTTCGCTAAAATATTGACGTGTCACGAATTCTTTAATGCCAAAAATGCATGGTTCAATGTTGTTAATTCGGCTGGAGCGGCCGTTGTTCAACATGGAACGTTGCAAATTATTCAGAATTTTTTGCTCTTTCGTTTGGTATATGACACGCTGGGTTTCGCTGAAAATTTTTCATGTTAGGAATTGTTTTGTTCTTATCAGAGTGATGGTTACTTTTGTACTTAGAGCATTGTAGAATCAACAAAAGATTACAGCTTGACATGAACTGAAGTGTACATTATTCAGAATTTTTTGCTCTTTCGTTTGGTGTATGACACGCTGGGTTTCGCTGAAAATTTTTCATGTCAGGAATTGTTTTGTTCTTATCAGAGTGATGGTTACTTTTGTACTTAGGGCATTGTAGAATCAACAAAAGATTACAGCTTGACATGATCTGAAGTGTACATTATTCAGAATTTTTTGCTCTTTCTCGTGGTATATGACACTATAAGTTTCGCTAAAATATTGACGTGTCACGAATTCTTTAATGCCAAAAATGCATGGTTCAATGTTGTTAATTCGGCTGGAGCGGCCGTTGTTCAACATGGAACGTTGCAAATTATTCAGAATTTTTTGCTCTTTCGTTTGGTATATGACACGCTGGGTTTCGCTGAAAATTTTTCATGTTAGGAATTGTTTTGTTCTTATCAGAGTGATGGTTACTTTTGTACTTAGAGCATTGTAGAATCAACAAAAGATTACAGCTTGACATGAACTGAAGTGTACATTATTCAGAATTTTTTGCTCTTTCGTTTGGTGTATGACACGCTGGGTTTCGCTGAAAATTTTTCATGTCAGGAATTGTTTTGTTCTTATCAGAGTGATGGTTACTTTTGTACTTAGGGCATTGTAGAATCAACAAAAGATTACAGCTTGACATGATCTGAAGTGTACATTATTCAGAATTTTTTGCTCTTTCTCGTGGTATATGACACTATAAGTTTCGCTAAAATATTGACGTGTCACGAATTCTTTAATGCCAAAAATGCATGGTTCAATGTTGTTAATTCGGCTGGAGCGGCCGTTGTTCAACATGGAACGTTGCAAATTATTCAGAATTTTTTGCTCTTTCGTTTGGTATATGACACGCTGGGTTTCGCTGAAAATTTTTCATGTTAGGAATTGTTTTGTTCTTATCAGAGTGATGGTTACTTTTGTACTTAGAGCATTGTAGAATCAACAAAAGATTACAGCTTGACATGAACTGAAGTGTACATTATTCAGAATTTTTTGCTCTTTCGTTTGGTGTATGACACGCTGGGTTTCGCTGAAAATTTTTCATGTCAGGAATTGTTGTGTTCTTATCAGAGTGATGGTCACTTTTGTACTTAGGGCATTGTAGAATCAACAAAAGATTACAGCTTGACATGAACTGAAGTGTACATTATTCAGAATTTTTTGCTCTTTCTCGTGGTATATGACACGATAAGTTTCGCTAAAATATTGACGTGTCACGAATTCTTTAATGCCAAAAATGCATGGTTCAATGTTGTTAATTCGGCTGGAGCGGCCGTTGTTCAACATGGAACGTTGCAAATTATTCAGAATTTTTTGCTCTTTCGTTTGGTATATGACACGCTGGGTTTCGCTGAAAATTTTCCATGTCAGGAATTGTTTTGTTCTTATCAGAGTGATGGTTACTTTTGTACTTAGGGCATTGTAGAATCAACAAAAGATTACAGCTTGACATGAACTGAAGTGTACATTATTCAGAATTTTTTGCTCTTTCTCGTGGTATATGACACGATAAGTTTCGCTAAAATATTGACGTGTCACGAATTCTTTAATGCCAAAAATGCATGGTTCAATGTTGTTATTTCGGCTGGAGCGGCCGTTGTTCAACATGGAACGTTGCAATTATTCAGAATTTTTTGCTCTTTCGTTTGGTATATGACACGCTGGGTTTCGCTGAAAATTTTTCATGTTAGGAATTGTTTTGTTCTTATCAGAGTGATGGTTACTTTTGTACTTAGAGCATTGTAGAATCAACAAAAGATTACAGCTTGACATGAACTGAAGTGTACATTATTCAGAATTTTTTGCTCTTTCGTTTGGTGTATGACACGCTGGGTTTCGCTGAAAATTTTTCATGTCAGGAATTGTTTTGTTCTTATCAGAGTGATGGTTACTTTTGTACTTAGGGCATTGTAGAATCAACAAAAGATTACAGCTTGACATGATCTGAAGTGTACATTATTCAGAATTTTTTGCTCTTTCTCGTGGTATATGACACGATAAGTTTCGCTAAAATATTGACGTGTCACGAATTCTTTAATGCCAAAAATGCATGGTTCAATGTTGTTAATTCGGCTGGAGCGGCCGTTGTTCAACATGGAACGTTGCAAATTATTCAGAATTTTTTGCTCTTTCGTTTGGTATATGACACGCTGGGTTTCGCTGAAAATTTTTCATGTTAGGAATTGTTTTGTTCTTATCAGAGTGATGGTTACTTTTGTACTTAGAGCATTGTAGAATCAACAAAAGATTACAGCTTGACATGAACTGAAGTGTACATTATTCAGAATTTTTTGCTCTTTCGTTTGGTGTATGACACGCTGGGTTTCGCTGAAAATTTTTCATGTCAGGAATTGTTGTGTTCTTATCAGAGTGATGGTCACTTTTGTACTTAGGGCATTGTAGAATCAACAAAAGATTACAGCTTGACATGAACTGAAGTATACATTATTCAGAATTTTTTGCTCTTTCTCGTGGTATATGACACGATAAGTTTCGCTAAAATATTGACGTGTCACGAATTCTTTAATGCCAAAAATGCATGGTTCAATGTTGTTAATTCGGCTGGAGCGGCCGTTGTTCAACATGGAACGTTGCAAATTATTCAGAATTTTTTGCTCTTTCGTTTGGTATATGACACGCTGGGTTTCGCTGAAAATTTTCCATGTCAGGAATTGTTTTGTTCTTATCAGAGTGATGGTTACTTTTGTACTTAGAGCATTGTAGAATCAACAAAAGATTACAGCTTGACATGAACTGAAGTGTACATTATTCAGAATTTTTTGCTCTTTCGTTTGGTGTATGACACGCTGGGTTTCGCTGAAAATTTTTCATGTCAGGAATTGTTGTGTTCTTATCAGAGTGATGGTCACTTTTGTACTTAGGGCATTGTAGAATCAACAAAAGATTACAGCTTGACATGAACTGAAGTGTACATTATTCAGAATTTTTTGCTCTTTCTCGTGGTATATGACACGATAAGTTTCGCTAAAATATTGACGTGTCACGAATTCTTTAATGCCAAAAATGCATGGTTCAATGTTGTTAATTCGGCTGGAGCGGCCGTTGTTCAACATGGAACGTTGCAAATTATTCAGAATTTTTTGCTCTTTCGTTTGGTATATGACACGCTGGGTTTCGCTGAAAATTTTCCATGTCAGGAATTGTTTTGTTCTTATCAGAGTGATGGTTACTTTTGTACTTAGGGCATTGTAGAATCAACAAAAGATTACAGCTTGACATGATCTGAAGTGTACATTATTCAGAATTTTTTGCTCTTTCTCGTGGTATATGACACGATAAGTTTCGCTAAAATATTGACGTGTCACGAATTCTTTAATGCCAAAAATGCATGGTTCAATGTTGTTAATTCGGCTGGAGCGGCCGTTGTTCAACATGGAACGTTGCAAATTATTCAGAATTTTTTGCTCTTTCGTTTGGTATATGACACGCTGGGTTTCGCTGAAAATTTTTCATGTTAGGAATTGTTTTGTTCTTATCAGAGTGATGGTTACTTTTGTACTTAGAGCATTGTAGAATCAACAAAAGATTACAGCTTGACATGAACTGAAGTGTACATTATTCAGAATTTTTTGCTCTTTCGTTTGGTGTATGACACGCTGGGTTTCGCTGAAAATTTTTCATGTCAGGAATTGTTGTGTTCTTATCAGAGTGATGGTCACTTTTGTACTTAGGGCATTGTAGAATCAACAAAAGATTACAGCTTGACATGAACTGAAGTATACATTATTCAGAATTTTTTGCTCTTTCTCGTGGTATATGACACGATAAGTTTCGCTAAAATATTGACGTGTCACGAATTCTTTAATGCCAAAAATGCATGGTTCAATGTTGTTAATTCGGCTGGAGCGGCCGTTGTTCAACATGGAACGTTGCAAATTATTCAGAATTTTTTGCTCTTTCGTTTGGTATATGACACGCTGGGTTTCGCTGAAAATTTTCCATGTCAGGAATTGTTTTGTTCTTATCAGAGTGATGGTTACTTTTGTACTTAGAGCATTGTAGAATCAACAAAAGATTACAGCTTGACATGAACTGAAGTGTACATTATTCAGAATTTTTTGCTCTTTCGTTTGGTGTATGACACGCTGGGTTTCGCTGAAAATTTTTCATGTCAGGAATTGTTGTGTTCTTATCAGAGTGATGGTCACTTTTGTACTTAGGGCATTGTAGAATCAACAAAAGATTACAGCTTGACATGAACTGAAGTGTACATTATTCAGAATTTTTTGCTCTTTCTCGTGGTATATGACACGATAAGTTTCGCTAAAATATTGACGTGTCACGAATTCTTTAATGCCAAAAATGCATGGATCAATGTTGTTAATTCGGCTGGAGCGGCCGTTGTTCAACATGGAACGTTGCAAATTATTCAGAATTTTTTGCTCTTTCGTTTGGTATATGACACGCTGGGTTTCGCTGAAAATTTTCCATGTCAGGAATTGTTTTGTTCTTATCAGAGTGATGGTTACTTTTGTACTTAGGGCATTGTAGAATCAACAAAAGATTACAGCTTGACATGAACTGAAGTGTACATTATTCAGAATTTTTTGCTCTTTCTCGTGGTATATGACACGATAAGTTTCGCTAAAATATTGACGTGTCACGAATTCTTTAATGCCAAAAATGCATGGTTCAATGTTGTTAATTCGGCTGGAGCGGCCGTTGTTCAACATGGAACGTTGCAAATTATTCAGAATTTTTTGCTCTTTCGTTTGGTGTATGACACGCTGGGTTTCGCTGAAAATTTTTCATGTCAGGAATTGTTTTGTTCTTATCAGAGTGATGGTTACTTTTGTACTTAGGGCATTGTAGAATCAACAAAAGATTACAGCTTGACATGATCTGAAGTGTACATTATTCAGAATTTTTTGCTCTTTCTCGTGGTATATGACACGATAAGTTTCGCTAAAATATTGACGTGTCACGAATTCTTTAATGCCAAAAATGCATGGTTCAATGTTGTTAATTCGGCTGGAGCGGCCGTTGTTCAACATGGAACGTTGCAAATTATTCAGAATTTTTTGCTCTTTCGTTTGGTATATGACACGCTGGGTTTCGCTGAAAATTTTTCATGTCAGGAATTGTTTTGTTCTTATCAGAGTGATGGTTACTTTTGTACTTAGGGCATTGTAGAATCAACAAAAGATTACAGCTTGACATGATCTGAAGTGTACATTATTCAGAATTTTTTTGCTCTTTCTCGTGGTATATGACACGATAAGTTTCGCTAAAATATTGACGTGTCACGAATTCTTTAATGCCAAAAATGCATGGTTCAATGTTGTTAATTCGGCTGGAGCGGCCGTTGTTCAACATGGAACGTTGCAAATTATTCAGAATTTTTTGCTCTTTCGTTTGGTATATGACACGCTGGGTTTCGCTGAAAATTTTTCATGTCAGGAATTGTTTTGTTCTTATCAGAGTGATGGTTACTTTTGTACTTAGGGCATTGTAGAATCAACAAAAGATTACAGCTTGACATGAACTGAAGTGTACATTATTCAGATTTTTTTGCTCTTTCGTTTGGTGTATGAAACGCTGGATTTCGCTGAAAATTTTTCATGTTAGGAATTGTTTTGTTCTTATCAGAGTGATGGTTACTTTTGTACTTAGAGCAATTGTAGAATCAACAAAAGATTACAGCTTGACATGAACTGAAGTGTACATTATTCAGAATTTTTTGCTCTTTCGTTTGGTGTATGACACGCTGGGTTTCGCTGAAAATTTTTCATGTCAGGAATTGTTTTGTTCTTATCAGAGTGATGGTTACTTTTGTACTTAGGGCATTGTAGAATCAACAAAAGATTACAGCTTGACATGATCTGAAGTGTACATTATTCAGAATTTTTTGCTCTTTCTCGTGGTATATGACACGATAAGTTTCGCTAAAATATTGACGTGTCACGAATTCTTTAATGCCAAAAATGCATGGTTCAATGTTGTTAATTCGGCTGGAGCGGCCGTTGTTCAACATGGAACGTTGCAAATTATTCAGAATTTTTTGCTCTTTCGTTTGGTATATGACACGCTGGGTTTCGCTGAAAATTTTTCATGTTAGGAATTGTTTTGTTCTTATCAGAGTGATGGTTACTTTTGTACTTAGGGCATTGTAGAATCAACAAAAGATTACAGCTTGACATGAACTGAAGTGTACATTATTCAGAATTTTTTGCTCTTTCGTTTGGTATATGACACGCTGGGTTTCGCTGAAAGTTTTTCATGTCAGGAATTGTTTTGTTCTTATCAGAGTGATGGTTACTTTTGTACTTAAGGCATTGTAGAATCAACAAAAGATTACAGCTTGACATGAACTGAAGTGTACATTATTCAGAATTTTTTGCTCTTTCTCGTGGTATATGACACGATAAGTTTCGCTAAAATATTGACGTGTCACGAATTCTTTAATGCCAAAAATGCATGGTTCAATGTTGTTAATTCGGCTGGAGCGGCCGTTGTTCAACATGGAACGTTGCAAATTATTCAGAATTTTTTGCTCTTTCGTTTGGTATATGACACGCTGGGTTTCGCTGAAAATTTTTCATGTTAGGAATTGTTTTGTTCTTATCAGAGTGATGGTTACTTTTGTACTTAGTGCATTGTAGAATCAACAAAAGATTACAGCTTGACATGAACTGAAGTGTACATTATTCAGAATTGTTTGCTCTTTCGTTTGGTATATGACACGCTGGGTTTCGCTGAAAGTTTTTCATGTCAGGAATTGTTTTGTTCTTATCAGAGTGATGGTTACTTTTGTACTTAAGGCATTGTAGAATCAACAAAAGATTACAGCTTGACATGAACTGAAGTGTACATTATTCAGAATTTTTTGCTCTTTCTCGTGGTATATGACACGATAAGTTTCGCTAAAATATTGACGTGTCACGAATTCTTTAATGCCAAAAATGCATGGTTCAATGTTGTTAATTCGGCTGGAGCGGCCGTTGTTCAACATGGAACGTTGCAAATTATTCAGAATTTTTTGCTCTTTCGTTTGGTATATGACACGCTGGGTTTCGCTGAAAATTTTCCATGTCAGGAATTGTTTTGTTCTTATCAGAGTGATGGTTACTTTTGTACTTAGAGCATTGTAGAATCAACAAAAGATTACAGCTTGACATGAACTGAAGTGTACATTATTCAGAATTTTTTGCTCTTTCTCGTGGTATATGACACGATAAGTTTCGCTAAAATATTGACGTGTCACGAATTCTTTAATGCCAAAAATGCATGGTTCAATGTTGTTAATTCGGCTGGAGCGGCCGTTGTTCAACATGGAACGTTGCAAATTATTCAGAATTTTTTGCTCTTTCGTTTGGTGTATGACACGCTGGGTTTCGCTGAAAATTTTTCATGTCAGGAATTGTTTTGTTCTTATCAGAGTGATGGTTACTTTTGTACTTAGGGCATTGTAGAATCAACAAAAGATTACAGCTTGACATGAACTGAAGTGTACATTATTCAGAATTTTTTGCTCTTTCGTTTGGTGTATGACACGCTGGGTTTCGCTGAAAATTTTTCATGTCAGGAATTGTTTTGTTCTTATCAGAGTGATGGTTACTTTTGTACTTAGGGCATTGTAGAATCAACAAAAGATTACAGCTTGACATGATCTGAAGTGTACATTATTCAGAATTTTTTGCTCTTTCTCGTGGTATATGACACGATAAGTTTCGCTAAAATATTGACGTGTCACGAATTCTTTAATGCCAAAAATGCATGGTTCAATGTTGTTAATTCGGCTGGAGCGGCCGTTGTTCAACATGGAACGTTGCAAATTATTCAGAATTTTTTGCTCTTTCGTTTGGTATATGACACGCTGGGTTTCGCTGAAAATTTTTCATGTCAGGAATTGTTTTGTTCTTATCAGAGTGATGGTTACTTTTGTACTTAGGGCATTGTAGAATCAACAAAAGATTACAGCTTGACATGAACTGAAGTGTACATTATTCAGAATTTTTTGCTCTTTCGTTTGGTGTATGACACGCTGGGTTTCGCTGAAAATTTTTCATGTCAGGAATTGTTGTGTTCTTATCAGAGTGATGGTCACTTTTGTACTTAGGGCATTGTAGAATCAACAAAAGATTACAGCTTGACATGAACTGAAGTGTACATTATTCAGAATTTTTTGCTCTTTCTCGTGGTATATGACACGATAAGTTTCGCTAAAATATTGACGTGTCACGAATTCTTTAATGCCAAAAATGCATGGTTCAATGTTGTTAATTCGGCTGGAGCGGCCGTTGTTCAACATGGAACGTTGCAAATTATTCAGAATTTTTTGCTCTTTCGTTTGGTATATGACACGCTGGGTTTCGCTGAAAATTTTCCATGTCAGGAATTGTTTTGTTCTTATCAGAGTGATGGTTACTTTTGTACTTAGGGCATTGTAGAATCAACAAAAGATTACAGCTTGACATGAACTGAAGTGTACATTATTCAGAATTTTTTGCTCTTTCTCGTGGTATATGACACGATAAGTTTCGCTAAAATATTGACGTGTCACGAATTCTTTAATGCCAAAAATGCATGGTTCAATGTTGTTATTTCGGCTGGAGCGGCCGTTGTTCAACATGGAACGTTGCAAATTATTCAGAATTTTTTGCTCTTTCGTTTGGTATATGACACGCTGGGTTTCGCTGAAAATTTTTCATGTTAGGAATTGTTTTGTTCTTATCAGAGTGATGGTTACTTTTGTACTTAGTGCATTGTAGAATCAACAAAAGATTACAGCTTGACATGAACTGAAGTGTACATTATTCAGAATTGTTTGCTCTTTCGTTTGGTATATGACACGCTGGGTTTCGCTGAAAGTTTTTCATGTCAGGAATTGTTTTGTTCTTATCAGAGTGATGGTTACTTTTGTACTTAAGGCATTGTAGAATCAACAAAAGATTACAGCTTGACATGAACTGAAGTGTACATTATTCAGAATTTTTTCCTATTTCTCGTGGTATATGACACGATAAGTTTCGCTAAAATATTGACGTGTCACGAATTCTTTAATGCCAAAAATGCATGGTTCAATGTTGTTAATTCGGCTGGAGCGGCCGTTGTTCAACATGGAACGTTGCAAATTATTCAGAATTTTTTGCTCTTTCGTTTGGTATATGACACGCTGGGTTTCGCTGAAAATTTTCCATGTCAGGAATTGTTTTGTTCTTATCAGAGTGATGGTTACTTTTGTACTTAGGGCATTGTAGAATCAACAAAAGATTACAGCTTGACATGAACTGAAGTGTACATTATTCAGAATTTTTTGCTCTTTCTCGTGGTATATGACACGATAAGTTTCGCTAAAATATTGACGTGTCACGAATTCTTTAATGCCAAAAATGCATGGTTCAATGTTGTTATTTCGGCTGGAGCGGCCGTTGTTCAACATGGAACGTTGCAAATTATTCAGAATTTTTTGCTCTTTCGTTTGGTATATGACACGCTGGGTTTCGCTGAAAATTTTTCATGTTAGGAATTGTTTTGTTCTTATCAGAGTGATGGTTACTTTTGTACTTAGTGCATTGTAGAATCAACAAAAGATTACAGCTTGACATGAACTGAAGTGTACATTATTCAGAATTGTTTGCTCTTTCGTTTGGTATATGACACGCTGGGTTTCGCTGAAAGTTTTTCATGTCAGGAATTGTTTTGTTCTTATCAGAGTGATGGTTACTTTTGTACTTAAGGCATTGTAGAATCAACAAAAGATTACAGCTTGACATGAACTGAAGTGTACATTATTCAGAATTTTTTGCTCTTTCTCGTGGTATATGACACGATAAGTTTCGCTAAAATATTGACGTGTCACGAATTCTTTAATGCCAAAAATGCATGGTTCAATGTTGTTAATTCGGCTGGAGCGGCCGTTGTTCAACATGGAACGTTGCAAATTATTCAGAATTTTTTGCTCTTTCGTTTGGTATATGACACGCTGGGTTTCGCTGAAAATTTTCCATGTCAGGAATTGTTTTGTTCTTATCAGAGTGATGGTTACTTTTGTACTTAGTGCATTGTAGAATCAACAAAAGATTACAGCTTGACATGAACTGAAGTGTACATTATTCAGAATTGTTTGCTCTTTCGTTTGGTATATGACACGCTGGGTTTCGCTGAAAGTTTTTCATGTCAGGAATTGTTTTGTTCTTATCAGAGTGATGGTTACTTTTGTACTTAAGGCATTGTAGAATCAACAAAAGATTACAGCTTGACATGAACTGAAGTGTACATTATTCAGAATTTTTTGCTCTTTCTCGTGGTATATGACACGATAAGTTTCGCTAAAATATTGACGTGTCACGAATTCTTTAATGCCAAAAATGCATGGTTCAATGTTGTTAATTCGGCTGGAGCGGCCGTTGTTCAACATGGAACGTTGCAAATTATTCAGAATTTTTTGCTCTTTCGTTTGGTATATGACACGCTGGGTTTCGCTGAAAATTTTTCATGTCAGGAATTGTTTTGTTCTTATCAGAGTGATGGTTACTTTTGTACTTAGGGCATTGTAGAATCAACAAAAGATTACAGCTTGACATGATCTGAAGTGTACATTATTCAGAATTTTTTTGCTCTTTCTCGTGGTATATGACACGATAAGTTTCGCTAAAATATTGACGTGTCACGAATTCTTTAATGCCAAAAATGCATGGTTCAATGTTGTTAATTCGGCTGGAGCGGCCGTTGTTCAACATGGAACGTTGCAAATTATTCAGAATTATTGCTCTTTCGTTTGGTATATGACACGCTGGGTTTCGCTGAAAATTTTTCATGTTAGGAATTGTTTTGTTCTTATCAGAGTGATGGTTACTTTTGTACTTAGTGCATTGTAGAATCAACAAAAGATTACAGCTTGACATGAACTGAAGTGTACATTATTCAGAATTGTTTGCTCTTTCGTTTGGTATATGACACGCTGGGTTTCGCTGAAAGTTTTTCATGTCAGGAATTGTTTTGTTCTTATCAGAGTGATGGTTACTTTTGTACTTAAGGCATTGTAGAATCAACAAAAGATTACAGCTTGACATGAACTGAAGTGTACATTATTCAGAATTTTTTGCTCTTTCTCGTGGTATATGACACGATAAGTTTCGCTAAAATATTGACGTGTCACGAATTCTTTAATGCCAAAAATGCATGGTTCAATGTTGTTAATTCGGCTGGAGCGGCCGTTGTTCAACATGGAACGTTGCAAATTATTCAGAATTTTTTGCTCTTTCGTTTGGTATATGACACGCTGGGTTTCGCTGAAAATTTTCCATGTCAGGAATTGTTTTGTTCTTATCAGAGTGATGGTTACTTTTGTACTTAGAGCATTGTAGAATCAACAAAAGATTACAGCTTGACATGAACTGAAGTGTACATTATTCAGAATTTTTTGCTCTTTCTCGTGGTATATGACACGATAAGTTTCGCTAAAATATTGACGTGTCACGAATTCTTTAATGCCAAAAATGCATGGTTCAATGTTGTTAATTCGGCTGGAGCGGCCGTTGTTCAACATGGAACGTTGCAAATTATTCAGAATTTTTTGCTCTTTCGTTTGGTGTATGACACGCTGGGTTTCGCTGAAAATTTTTCATGTCAGGAATTGTTTTGTTCTTATCAGAGTGATGGTTACTTTTGTACTTAGGGCATTGTAGAATCAACAAAAGATTACAGCTTGACATGAACTGAAGTGTACATTATTCAGAATTTTTTGCTCTTTCTCGTGGTATATGACACGATAAGTTTCGCTAAAATATTGACGTGTCACGAATTCTTTAATGCCAAAAATGCATGGTTCAATGTTGTTAATTCGGCTGGAGCGGCCGTTGTTCAACATGGAACGTTGCAAATTATTCAGAATTTTTTGCTCTTTCGTTTGGTGTATGACACGCTGGGTTTCGCTGAAAATTTTTCATGTCAGGAATTGTTTTGTTCTTATCAGAGTGATGGTTACTTTTGTACTTAGGGCATTGTAGAATCAACAAAAGATTACAGCTTGACATGAACTGAAGTGTACATTATTCAGAATTTTTTGCTCTTTCGTTTGGTGTATGACACGCTGGGTTTCGCTGAAAATTTTTCATGTCAGGAATTGTTTTGTTCTTATCAGAGTGATGGTTACTTTTGTACTTAGGGCATTGTAGAATCAACAAAAGATTACAGCTTGACATGATCTGAAGTGTACATTATTCAGAATTTTTTGCTCTTTCTCGTGGTATATGACACGATAAGTTTCGCTAAAATATTGACGTGTCACGAATTCTTTAATGCCAAAAATGCATGGTTCAATGTTGTTAATTCGGCTGGAGCGGCCGTTGTTCAACATGGAACGTTGCAAATTATTCAGAATTTTTTGCTCTTTCGTTTGGTATATGACACGCTGGGTTTCGCTGAAAATTTTTCATGTCAGGAATTGTTTTGTTCTTATCAGAGTGATGGTTACTTTTGTACTTAGGGCATTGTAGAATCAACAAAAGATTACAGCTTGACATGAACTGAAGTGTACATTATTCAGAATTTTTTGCTCTTTCTCGTGGTATATGACACGATAAGTTTCGCTAAAATATTGACGTGTCACGAATTCTTTAATGCCAAAAATGCATGGTTCAATGTTGTTAATTCGGCTGGAGCGGCCGTTGTTCAACATGGAACGTTGCAAATTATTCAGAATTATTGCTCTTTCGTTTGGTATATGACACGCTGGGTTTCGCTGAAAATTTTTCATGTCAGGAATTGTTTTGTTCTTATCAGAGTGATGGTTACTTTTGTACTTAGGGCATTGTAGAATCAACAAAAGATTACAGCTTGACATGAACTGAAGTGTACATTATTCAGAATTTTTTGCTCTTTCGTTTGGTGTATGACACGCTGGGTTTCGCTGAAAATTTTTCATGTCAGGAATTGTTTTGTTCTTATCAGAGTGATGGTTACTTTTGTACTTAGGGCATTGTAGAATCAACAAAAGATTACAGCTTGACATGAACTGAAGTGTACATTATTCAGAATTTTTTGCTCTTTCGTTTGGTGTATGACACGCTGGGTTTCGCTGAAAATTTTTCATGTCAGGAATTGTTTTGTTCTTATCAGAGTGATGGTTACTTTTGTACTTAGGGCATTGTAGAATCAACAAAAGATTACAGCTTGACATGAACTGAAGTGTACATTATTCAGAATTTTTTGCTCTTTCTCGTGGTATATGACACGATAAGTTTCGCTAAAATATTGGCGTGTCACGAATTCTTTAATGCCAAAAATGCATGGTTCAATGTTGTTAATTCGGCTGGAGCGGCCGTTGTTCAACATGGAACGTTGCAAATTATTCAGAATTTTTTGCTCTTTCGTTTGGTATATGACACGCTGGGTTTCGCTGAAAATATTTCATGTCAGGAATTGTTTTGTTCTTATCAGAGTGATGGTTACTTTTGTACTTAGGGCATTGTAGAATCAACAAAAGATTACAGCTTGACATGAACTGAAGTGTACATTATTCAGAATTTTTTGCTCTTTCTCGTGGTATATGACACGATAAGTTTCGCTAAAATATTGACGTGTCACGAATTCTTTAATGCCAAAAATGCATGGTTCAATGTTGTTAATTCGGCTGGAGCGGCCGTTGTTCAACATGGAACGTTGCAAATTATTCAGAATTATTGCTCTTTCGTTTGGTATATGACACGCTGGGTTTCGCTGAAAATTTTTCATGTCAGGAATTGTTTTGTTCTTATCAGAGTGATGGTTACTTTTGTACTTAGGGCATTGTAGAATCAACAAAAGATTACAGCTTGACATGAACTGAAGTGTACATTATTCCGAATTGTTTGCTCTTTCGTTTGGTATATGACACGCTGGGTTTCGCTGAAAATTTTTCATGTCAGGAATTGTTTTGTTCTTATCAGAGTGATGGTTACTTTTGTACTTAGGGCATTGTAGAATCAACAAAAGATTACAGCTTGACATGAACTGAAGTGTACATTATTCAGAATTTTTTGCTCTTTCTCGTGGTATATGACACGATAAGTTTCGCTAAAATATTGACGTGTCACGAATTCTTTAATGCCAAAAATGCATGGTTCAATGTTGTTAATTCGGCTGGAGCGGCCGTTGTTCAACATGGAACGTTGCAAATTATTCAGAATTATTGCTCTTTCGTTTGGTATATGACACGCTGGGTTTCGCTGAAAATTTTTCATGTCAGGAATTGTTTTGTTCTTATCAGAGTGATGGTTACTTTTGTACTTAGGGCATTGTAGAATCAACAAAAGATTACAGCTTGACATGAACTGAAGTGTACATTATTCCGAATTGTTTGCTCTTTCGTTTGGTATATGACACGCTGGGTTTCGCTGAAAATTTTTCATGTCAGGAATTGTTTTGTTCTTATCAGAGTGATGGTTACTTTTGTACTTAGGGCATTGTAGAATCAACAAAAGATTACAGCTTGACATGAACTGAAGTGTACATTATTCAGAATTTTTTGCTCTTTCTCGTGGTATATGACACGATAAGTTTCGCTAAAATATTGACGTGTCACGAATTCTTTAATGCCAAAAATGCATGGTTCAATGTTGTTAATTCGGCTGGAGCGGCCGTTGTTCAACATGGAACGTTGCAAATTATTCAGAATTATTGCTCTTTCGTTTGGTATATGACACGCTGGGTTTCGCTGAAAATTTTTCATGTCAGGAATTGTTTTGTTCTTATCAGAGTGATGGTTACTTTTGTACTTAGGGCATTGTAGAATCAACAAAAGATTACAGCTTGACATGAACTGAAGTGTACATTATTCAGAATTTTTTGCTCTTTCGTTTGGTGTATGACACGCTGGGTTTCGCTGAAAATTTTTCATGTCAGGAATTGTTTTGTTCTTATCAGAGTGATGGTTACTTTTGTACTTAGGGCATTGTAGAATCAACAAAAGCTTACAGCTTGACATGAACTGAAGTGTACATTATTCAGAATTTTTTGCTCTTTCTCGTGGTATATGACACGATAAGTTTCGCTAAAATATTGGCGTGTCACGAATTCTTTAATGCCAAAAATGCATGGTTCAATGTTGTTAATTCGGCTGGAGCGGCCGTTGTTCAACATGGAACGTTGCAAATTATTCAGAATTTTTTGCTCTTTCGTTTGGTATATGACACGCTGGGTTTCGCTGAAAATTTTTCATGTCAGGAATTGTTTTGTTTTTATCAGAGTGATGGTTACTTTTGTACTTAGGGCATTGTAGAATCAACAAAAGATTACAGCTTGACATGAACTGAAGTGTACATTATTCAGAATTTTTTGCTCTTTCTCGTGGTATATGACACGATAAGTTTCGCTAAAATATTGACGTGTCACGAATTCTTTAATGCCAAGAATGCATGGTTCAATGTTGTTAATTCGGCTGGAGCGGCCGTTGTTCAACATGGAACGTTGCAAATTATTCAGAATTATTGCTCTTTCGTTTGGTATATGACACGCTGGGTTTCGCTGAAAATTTTTCATGTCAGGAATTGTTTTGTTCTTATCAGAGTGATGGTTACTTTTGTACTTAGGGCATTGTAGAATCAACAAAAGATTACAGCTTGACATGAACTGAAGTGTACATTATTCCGAATTGTTTGCTCTTTCGTTTGGTATATGACACGCTGGGTTTCGCTGAAAATTTTTCATGTCAGGAATTGTTTTGTTCTTATCAGAGTGATGGTTACTTTTGTACTTAAGGCATTGTAGAATCAACAAAAGATTACAGCTTGACATGAACTGAAGTGTACATTATTCAGAATTTTTTTGCTCTTTCGTTTGGTGTATGACACGCTGGGTTTCGCTGAAAATTTTTCATGTCAGGAATTGTTTTGTTCTTATCAGAGTGATGGTTACTTTTGTACTTAGGGCATTGTAGAATCAACAAAAGATTACAGCTTGACATGAACTGAAGTGTACATTATTCCGAATTGTTTGCTCTTTCGTTTGGTATATGACACGCTGGGTTTCGCTGAAAATTTTTCATGTCAGGAATTGTTTTGTTCTTATCAGAGTGATGGTTACTTTTGTACTTAGGGCATTGTAGAATCAACAAAAGATTACAGCTTGACATGAACTGAAGTGTACATTATTCAGAATTTTTTGCTCTTTCTCGTGGTATATGACACGATAAGTTTCGCTAAAATATTGACGTGTCACGAATTCTTTAATGCCAAAAATGCATGGTTCAATGTTGTTAATTCGGCTGGAGCGGCCGTTGTTCAACATGGAACGTTGCAAATTATTCAGAATTATTGCTCTTTCGTTTGGTATATGACACGCTGGGTTTCGCTGAAAATTTTTCATGTCAGGAATTGTTTTGTTCTTATCAGAGTGATGGTTACTTTTGTACTTAGGGCATTGTAGAATCAACAAAAGATTACAGCTTGACATGAACTGAAGTGTACATTATTCAGAATTTTTTGCTCTTTCGTTTGGTGTATGACACGCTGGGTTTCGCTGAAAATTTTTCATGTCAGGAATTGTTTTGTTCTTATCAGAGTGATGGTTACTTTTGTACTTAGGGCATTGTAGAATCAACAAAAGCTTACAGCTTGACATGAACTGAAGTGTACATTATTCAGAATTTTTTGCTCTTTCTCGTGGTATATGACACGATAAGTTTCGCTAAAATATTGGCGTGTCACGAATTCTTTAATGCCAAAAATGCATGGTTCAATGTTGTTAATTCGGCTGGAGCGGCCGTTGTTCAACATGGAACGTTGCAAATTATTCAGAATTTTTTGCTCTTTCGTTTGGTATATGACACGCTGGGTTTCGCTGAAAATTTTTCATGTCAGGAATTGTTTTGTTTTTATCAGAGTGATGGTTACTTTTGTACTTAGGGCATTGTAGAATCAACAAAAGATTACAGCTTGACATGAACTGAAGTGTACATTATTCAGAATTTTTTGCTCTTTCTCGTGGTATATGACACGATAAGTTTCGCTAAAATATTGACGTGTCACGAATTCTTTAATGCCAAGAATGCATGGTTCAATGTTGTTAATTCGGCTGGAGCGGCCGTTGTTCAACATGGAACGTTGCAAATTATTCAGAATTATTGCTCTTTCGTTTGGTATATGACACGCTGGGTTTCGCTGAAAATTTTTCATGTCAGGAATTGTTTTGTTCTTATCAGAGTGATGGTTACTTTTGTACTTAGGGCATTGTAGAATCAACAAAAGATTACAGCTTGACATGAACTGAAGTGTACATTATTCCGAATTGTTTGCTCTTTCGTTTGGTATATGACACGCTGGGTTTCGCTGAAAATTTTTCATGTCAGGAATTGTTTTGTTCTTATCAGAGTGATGGTTACTTTTGTACTTAAGGCATTGTAGAATCAACAAAAGATTACAGCTTGACATGAACTGAAGTGTACATTATTCAGAATTTTTTTGCTCTTTCGTTTGGTGTATGACACGCTGGGTTTCGCTGAAAATTTTTCATGTCAGGAATTGTTTTGTTCTTATCAGAGTGATGGTTACTTTTGTACTTAGGGCATTGTAGAATCAACAAAAGATTACAGCTTGACATGAACTGAAGTGTACATTATTCAGAATTTTTTGCTCTTTCGTTTGGTGTATGACACGCTGGGTTTCGCTGAAAATTTTTCATGTCAGGAATTGTTTTGTTCTTATCAGAGTGATGGTTACTTTTGTACTTAGGGCATTGTAGAATCAACAAAAGATTACAGCTTGACATGAACTGAAGTGTACATTATTCAGAATTTTTTGCTCTTTCTCGTGGTATATGACACGATAAGTTTCGCTAAAATATTGACGTGTCACGAATTCTTTAATGCCAAAAATGCATGGTTCAATGTTGTTAATTCGGCTGGAGCGGCCGTTGTTCAACATGGAACGTTGCAAATTATTCAGAATTTTTTGCTCTTTCGTTTGGTATATGACACGCTGGGTTTCGCTGAAAATTTTCCATGTCAGGAATTGTTTTGTTCTTATCAGAGTGATGGTTACTTTTGTACTTAGAGCATTGTAGAATCAACAAAAGATTACAGCTTGACATGTACTGAAGTGTACATTATTCAGAATTTTTTGCTCTTTCGTTTGGTGTATGACACGCTGGGTTTCGCTGAAAATTTTTCATGTCAGGAATTGTTTTGTTCTTATCAGAGTGATGGTCACTTTTGTACTTAGGGCATTGTAGAATCAACAAAAGATTACAGCTTGACATGAACTGAAGTGTACATTATTCAGAATTTTTTGCTCTTTCGTTTGGTGTATGACACGCTGGGTTTCGCTGAAAATTTTTCATGTCAGGAATTGTTTTGTTCTTATCAGAGTGATGGTTACTTTTGTACTTAGGGCATTGTAGAATCAACAAAAGATTACAGCTTGACATGAACTGAAGTGTACATTATTCAGAATTTTTTGCTCTTTCTCGTGGTATATGACACGATAAGTTTCGCTAAAATATTGACGTGTCACGAATTCTTTAATGCCAAAAATGCATGGTTCAATGTTGTTAATTCGGCTGGAGCGGCCGTTGTTCAACATGGAACGTTGCAAATTATTCAGAATTTTTTGCTCTTTCGTTTGGTATATGACACGCTGGGTTTCGCTGAAAATTTTCCATGTCAGGAATTGTTTTGTTCTTATCAGAGTGATGGTTACTTTTGTACTTAGAGCATTGTAGAATCAACAAAAGATTACAGCTTGACATGAACTGAAGTGTACATTATTCAGAATTTTTTGCTCTTTCGTTTGGTGTATGACACGCTGGGTTTCGCTGAAAATTTTTCATGTCAGGAATTGTTTTGTTCTTATCAGAGTGATGGTCACTTTTGTACTTAGGGCATTGTAGAATCAACAAAAGATTACAGCTTGACATGAACTGAAGTGTACATTATTCAGAATTTTTTGCTCTTTCGTTTGGTGTATGACACGCTGGGTTTCGCTGAAAATTTTTCATGTCAGGAATTGTTTTGTTCTTATCAGAGTGATGGTTACTTTTGTACTTAGGGCATTGTAGAATCAACAAAAGATTACAGCTTGACATGAACTGAAGTGTACATTATTCAGAATTGTTTGCTCTTTCTCGTGGTATATGACACGATAAGTTTCGCTAAAATATTGACGTGTCACGAATTCTTTAATGCCAAAAATGCATGGTTCAATGTTGTTAATTCGGCTGGAGCGGCCGTTGTTCAACATGGAACGTTGCAAATTATTCAGAATTTTTTGCTCTTTCGTTTGGTATATGACACGCTGGGTTTCGCTGAAAATTTTTCATGTCAGGAATTGTTTTGTTCTTATCAGAGTGATGGTTACTTTTGTACTTAGGGCATTGTAGAATCAACAAAAGATTACAGCTTGACATGAACTGAAGTGTACATTATTCAGAATTGTTTGCTCTTTCGTTTGGTATATGACACGCTGGGTTTCGCTGAAAATTTTTCATGTCAGGAATTGTTTTGTTCTTATCAGAGTGATGGTTACTTTTGTACTTAAGGCATTGTAGAATCAACAAAAGATTACAGCTTGACATGAACTGAAGTGTACATTATTCAGAATTTTTTGCTCTTTCTCGTGGTATATGACACGATAAGTTTCGCTAAAATATTGACGTGTCACGAATTCTTTAATGCCAAAAATGCATGGTTCAATGTTGTTAATTCGGCTGGAGCGGCCGTTGTTCAACATGGAACGTTGCAAATTATTCAGAATTTTTTGCTCTTTCGTTTGGTATATGACACGCTGGGTTTCGCTGAAAATTTTTCATGTCAGGAATTGTTTTGTTCTTATCAGAGTGATGGTTACTTTTGTACTTAGGGCATTGTAGAATCAACAAAAGATTACAGCTTGACATGAACTGAAGTGTACATTATTCAGAATTTGTTGCTCTTTCACGTGGTATATGACACGATAAGTTTCGCTAAAATATTGACGTGTCACGAATTCTTTAATGCCAAAAATGCATGGTTCAATGTTGTTAATTCGGCTGGAGCGGCCGTTGTTCAACAGGGAACGCTGCAAATTATTCAGAATTTTTTGCTCTTTCGTTTGGTATATGACACGATGGGTTTCGCTGAAAATTTTTCATGTCAGGAATTGTTTTGTTCTTATCAGAGTGATGGTTACTTTTGTACTTAGGGCATTGTAGAATCAACAAAAGATTACAACTTGACATGAACTGAAGTGTACATAATTCAGAATTTTTTGCTCTTTCTCGTGGTATATGACACGATAAGTTTCGCTAAAATATTGACGTGTCACGAATTCTTTAATGAAAAATGCATGGTTCAATGTTGTTAATTCGGCTGGAGCGGCCGTTGTTCAACATCGAAAATTGCAAATTATTCAGAATTTTTTGCTCTTTCGTTTGGTATATGACACGCTGGGTTTCGCTGAAAATTTTTCATGTCAGGAATTGTTTTGTTCTTATCAGAGTGATGGTTACTTTTGTACTTAGGGCATTGTAGAATCAACAAAAGATTACAGCTTGACATGAACTGAAGTGTACATTATTCAGAATTTTTTGCTCTTTCTCGTGGTATATGACACGATAAGTTTCGCTAAAATATTGACGTGTCACGAATTCTTTAATGAAAAATGCATGGTTCAATGTTGTTAATTCGGCTGGAGCGGCCGTTGTTCAACATCGAAAATTGCAAATTATTCAGAATTTTTTGCTCTTTCGTTTGGTATATGACACGCTGGGTTTCGCTGAAAATTTTTCATGTCAGGAATTGTTTTGTTCTTATCAGAGTGATGGTTACTTTTGTACTTAGGGCATTGTAGAATCAACAAAAGATTACAGCTTGACATGAACTGAAGTGTACATTATTCAGAATTTTTTGCTCTTTCTCGTGGTATATGACACGATAAGTTTCGCTAAAATATTGACGTGTCACGAATTCTTTAATGAAAAATGCATGGTTCAATGTTGTTAATTCGGCTGGAGCGGCCGTTGTTCAACATGGAACGTTGCAAATTATTCAGAATTGTTTGCTCTTTCGTTTGGTATATGACACGCTGGGTTTCGCTGAAAATTTTTCATGTCAGGAATTGTTTTGTTCTTATCAGAGTAATGGTTACTTTTGTACTTAGGGCATTGTAGAATCAACAAAAGATTACAGCTTGACATGAACTGAAGTGTACATTATTCAGAATTTTTTGCTCTTTCGTTTGGTGTATCACACGCTGGGTTTAGCTGAAAATTTTTCATGTCAGGAATTGTTTTGTTCTTATCAGAGTGATGGTTACTTTTGTACTTAGGGCATTGTAGAATCAACAAAAGATTACAGCTTGACATGAACTGAAGTGTACATTATTCAGAATTTTTTGCTCTTTCGTTTGGTGTATGACACGCTGGGTTTCGCTGAAAATTTTTCATGTCAGGAATTGTTTTGTTCTTATCAGAGTGATGGTTACTTTTGTACTTAGAGCATTGTAGAATCAACAAAAGATTACAGCTTGACATGAACTGAAGTGTACATTATTCAGAATTTTTTGCTCTTTCGTTTGGTGTATGACACGCTGGGTTTCGCTGAAAATTTTTCATGTCAGGAATTGTTTTGTTCTTATCAGAGTGATGGTTACTTTTGTACTTAGAGCATTGTAGAATCAACAAAAGATTACAGCTTGACATGAACTGAAGTGTTCATTATTCAGAATTTTTTGCTCTTTCGTTTGGTGTATGACACGCTGGGTTTCGCTGAAAATTTTTCATGTCAGGAATTGTTTTGTTCTTATCAGAGTGATGGTTACTTTTGTACTTAGGGCATTGTAGAATCAACAAAAGATTACAGCTTGACATGAACTGAAGTGTACATTATTTAGAATTTTTTGCTCTTTCGTTTGGTGTATCACACGCTGGGTTTAGCTGAAAATTTTTCATGTCAGGAATTGTTTTGTTCTTATCAGAGTGATGGTTACTTTTGTACTTAGGGCATTGTAGAATCAACAAAAGATTACAGCTTGACATGAACTGAAGTGTACATTATTCAGAATTTTTTGCTCTTTCACGTGGTATATGACACGATAAGTTTCGCTAAAATATTGACGTGTCACGAATTCTTTAATGCCAAAAATGCATGGTTCAATGTTGTTAATTCGGCTGGAGCGGCCGTTGTTCAACATGGAACGTTGCAAATTATTCAGAATTTTTTGCTATTTCGTTTGGTATATGACACGCTGGGTTTCGCTGAAAATTTTTCATGTCAGGAATTGTTTTGTTCTTATCAGAGTGATGATTACTTTTGTACTTAGGGCATTGTAGAATCAACAAAAGATTACAGCTTGACATGAACTGAAGTGTACATTATTTAGAATTTTTTGCTCTTTCGTTTGGTGTATCACACGCTGGGTTTAGCTGAAAATTTTTCATGTCAGGAATTGTTTTGTTCTTATCAGAGTGATGGTTACTTTTGTACTTAGGGCATTGTAGAATCAACAAAAGATTACAGCTTGACATGAACTGAAGTGTACATTATTCAGAATTTTTTGCTCTTTCACGTGGTATATGACACGATAAGTTTCGCTAAAATATTGACGTGTCACGAATTCTTTAATGCCAAAAATGCATGGTTCAATGTTGTTAATTCGGCTGGAGCGGCCGTTGTTCAACATGGAACGTTGCAAATTATTCAGAATTTTTTGCTCTTTCGTTTGGTATATGACACGCTGGGTTTCGCTGAAAATTTTCCATGTCAGGAATTGTTTTGTTCTTATCAGAGTGATGGTTACTTTTGTACTTAGAGCATTGTAGAATCAACAAAAGATTACAGCTTGACATGAACTGAAGTGTACATTATTCAGAATTTTTTGCTCTTTCGTTTGGTGTATGACACGCTGGGTTTCGCTGAAAATTTTTCATGTCAGGAATTGTTTTGTTCTTATCAGAGTGATGGTTACTTTTGTACTTAGAGCATTGTAGAATCAACAAAAGATTACAGCTTGACATGAACTGAAGTGTACATTATTCAGAATTTTTTGCTCTTTCGTTTGGTGTATGACACGCTGGGTTTCGCTGAAAATTTTTCATGTCAGGAATTGTTTTGTTCTTATCAGAGTGATGGTTACTTTTGTACTTAGAGCATTGTAGAATCAACAAAAGATTACAGCTTGACATGAACTGAAGTGTACATTATTCAGAATTTTTTGCTCTTTCGTTTGGTGTATGACACGCTGGGTTTCGCTGAAAATGTTTCATGTCAGGAATTGTTTTGCTCTTATCAGAGTGATGGTTACTTTTGTACTTAGAGCATTGTAGAATCAACAAAAGATTACAGCTTGACATGAACTGAAGTGTACATTATTCAGAATTTTTTGCTCTTTCGTTTGGTGTATGACACGCTGGGTTTCGCTGAAAATTTTTCATGTCAGGAATTGTTTTGTTCTTATCAGAGTGATGGTTACTTTTGTACTTAGGGCATTGTAGAATCAACAAAAGATTACAGCTTGACATGAACTGAAGTGTACATTATTCAGAATTTTTTGCTCTTTCGTTTGGTGTATGACACGCTGGGTTTCGCTGAAATATTGACGTGTCACGAATTCTTTAATGCCAAAAATGCATGGTTCAATGTTGTTAATTCGGCTGGAGCGGCCGTTGTTTAACATGGAACGTTGCAAATTATTCAGAATTTTTTGCTATTTCGTTTGGTATATGACACGCTGGGTTTCGCTGAAAATTTTTCATGTCAGGAATTGTTTTGTTCTTATCAGAGTGATGGTTACTTTTGTACTTAGGGCATTGTAGAATCAACAAAAGATTACAGCTTGACATGAACTGAAGTGTACATTATTCAGAATTTTTTGCTCTTTCGTTTGGTGTATGACACGCTGGGTTTCGCTGAAAATTTTTCATGGCAGGAATTGTTTTGTTCTTATCAGAGTGATGGTTACTTTTGTACTTAGGGCATTGTAGAATCAACAAAATATTACAGCTTGACATGAACTGAAGTGTACATTATTCAGAATTTTTTGCTCTTTCGTTTGGTGTATGACACGCTGGGTTTCGCTGAAAATTTTTCATGGCAGGAATTGTTTTGTTCTTATCAGAGTGATGGTTACTTTTGTACTTAGGGCATTGTAGAATCAACAAAATATTACAGCTTGACATGAACTGAAGTGTACATTATTCAGAATTTTTTGCTCTTTCACGTGGTATATGACACGATAAGTTTCGCTAAAATATTGACGTGTCACGAATTCTTTAATGCCAAAAATGCATGGTTCAATGTTGTTAATTCGGCTGGAGCGGCCGTTGTTCAACATGGAACGTTGCAAATTATTCAGAATTTTTTGCTCTTTCGTTTGGTATATGACACGCTGGGTTTCGCTGAAAATTTTCCATGTCAGGAATTGTTTTGTTCTTATCAGAGTGATGGTTACTTTTGTACTTAGAGCATTGTAGAATCAACAAAAGATTACAGCTTGACATGAACTGAAGTGTACATTATTCAGAATTTTTTGCTCTTTCGTTTGGTGTATGACACGCTGGGTTTCGCTGAAAATTTTTCATGTCAGGAATTGTTTTGTTCTTATCAGAGTGATGGTTACTTTTGTACTTAGAGCATTGTAGAATCAACAAAAGATTACAGCTTGACATGAACTGAAGTGTACATTATTCAGAATTTTTTGCTCTTTCGTTTGGTGTATGACACGCTGGGTTTCGCTGAAAATTTTTCATGTCAGGAATTGTTTTGTTCTTATCAGAGTGATGGTTACTTTTGTACTTAGAGCATTGTAGAATCAACAAAAGATTACAGCTTGACATGAACTGAAGTGTACATTATTCAGAATTTTTTGCTCTTTCGTTTGGTGTATGACACGCTGGGTTTCGCTGAAAATGTTTCATGTCAGGAATTGTTTTGCTCTTATCAGAGTGATGGTTACTTTTGTACTTAGAGCATTGTAGAATCAACAAAAGATTACAGCTTGACATGAACTGAAGTGTACATTATTCAGAATTTTTTGCTCTTTCGTTTGGTGTATGACACGCTGGGTTTCGCTGAAAATTTTTCATGTCAGGAATTGTTTTGTTCTTATCAGAGTGATGGTTACTTTTGTACTTAGGGCATTGTAGAATCAACAAAAGATTACAGCTTGACATGAACTGAAGTGTACATTATTCAGAATTTTTTGCTCTTTCGTTTGGTGTATGACACGCTGGGTTTCGCTGAAATATTGACGTGTCACGAATTCTTTAATGCCAAAAATGCATGGTTCAATGTTGTTAATTCGGCTGGAGCGGCCGTTGTTTAACATGGAACGTTGCAAATTATTCAGAATTTTTTGCTATTTCGTTTGGTATATGACACGCTGGGTTTCGCTGAAAATTTTTCATGTCAGGAATTGTTTTGTTCTTATCAGAGTGATGGTTACTTTTGTACTTAGGGCATTGTAGAATCAACAAAAGATTACAGCTTGACATGAACTGAAGTGTACATTATTCAGAATTTTTTGCTCTTTCGTTTGGTGTATGACACGCTGGGTTTCGCTGAAAATTTTTCATGGCAGGAATTGTTTTGTTCTTATCAGAGTGATGGTTACTTTTGTACTTAGGGCATTGTAGAATCAACAAAATATTACAGCTTGACATGAACTGAAGTGTACATTATTCAGAATTTTTTGCTCTTTCGTTTGGTGTATGACACGCTGGGTTTCGCTGAAAATTTTTCATGGCAGGAATTGTTTTGTTCTTATCAGAGTGATGGTTACTTTTGTACTTAGGGCATTGTAGAATCAACAAAATATTACAGCTTGACATGAACTGAAGTGTACATTATTCAGAATTTTTTGCTCTTTCGTTTGGTGTATGACACGCTGGGTTTCGCTGAAATATTGACGTGTCACGAATTCTTTAATGCCAAAAATGCATGGTTCAATGTTGTTAATTCGGCTGGAGCGGCCGTTGTTTAACATGGAACGTTGCAAATTATTCAGAATTTTTTGCTATTTCGTTTGGTATATGACACGCTGGGTTTCGCTGAAAATTTTTCATGTCAGGAATTGTTTTGTTCTTATCAGAGTGATGGTTACTTTTGTACTTAGGGCATTGTAGAATCAACAAAAGATTACAGCTTGACATGAACTGAAGTGTACATTATTCAGAATTTTTTGCTCTTTCGTTTGGTGTATGACACGCTGGGTTTCGCTGAAAATTTTTCATGTCAGGAATTGTTTTGTTCTTATCAGAGTGATGGTTACTTTTGTACTTAGAGCATTGTAGAATCAACAAAAGATTACAGCTTGACATGAACTGAAGTGTACATTATTCAGAATTTTTTGCTCTTTCGTTTGGTGTATGACACGCTGGGTTTCGCTGAAAATTTTTCATGTCAGGAATTGTTTTGCTCTTATCAGAGTGATGGTTACTTTTGTACTTAGAGCATTGTAGAATCAACAAAAGATTACAGCTTGACATGAACTGAAGTGTACATTATTCAGAATTTTTTGCTCTTTCGTTTGGTGTATGACACGCTGGGTTTCGCTGAAAATTTTTCATGTCAGGAATTGTTTTGTTCTTATCAGAGTGATGGTTACTTTTGTACTTAGGGCATTGTAGAATCAACAAAAGATTACAGCTTGACATGAACTGAAGTGTACATTATTCAGAATTTTTTGCTCTTTCGTTTGGTGTATGACACGCTGGGTTTCGCTGAAAATTTTTCATGTCAGGAATTGTTTTGTTCTTATCAGAGTGATGGTTACTTTTGTACTTAGAGCATTGTAGAATCAACAAAAGATTACAGCTTGACATGAACTGAAGTGTACATTATTCAGAATTTTTTGCTCTTTCGTTTGGTGTATGACACGCTGGGTTTCGCTGAAAATGTTTCATGTCAGGAATTGTTTTGCTCTTATCAGAGTGATGGTTACTTTTGTACTTAGAGCATTGTAGAATCAACAAAAGATTACAGCTTGACATGAACTGAAGTGTACATTATTCAGAATTTTTTGCTCTTTCGTTTGGTGTATGACACGCTGGGTTTCGCTGAAAATTTTTCATGTCAGGAATTGTTTTGTTCTTATCAGAGTGATGGTTACTTTTGTACTTAGGGCATTGTAGAATCAACAAAAGATTACAGCTTGACATGAACTGAAGTGTACATTATTCAGAATTTTTTGCTCTTTCGTTTGGTGTATGACACGCTGGGTTTCGCTGAAAATTTTTCATGGCAGGAATTGTTTTGTTCTTATCAGAGTGATGGTTACTTTTGTACTTAGGGCATTGTAGAATCAACAAAATATTACAGCTTGACATGAACTGAAGTGTACATTATTCAGAATTTTTTGCTCTTTCGTTTGGTGTATGACACGCTGGGTTTCGCTGAAATATTGACGTGTCACGAATTCTTTAATGCCAAAAATGCATGGTTCAATGTTGTTAATTCGGCTGGAGCGGCCGTTGTTTAACATGGAACGTTGCAAATTATTCAGAATTTTTTGCTATTTCGTTTGGTATATGACACGCTGGGTTTCGCTGAAAATTTTTCATGTCAGGAATTGTTTTGTTCTTATCAGAGTGATGGTTACTTTTGTACTTAGGGCATTGTAGAATCAACAAAAGATTACAGCTTGACATGAACTGAAGTGTACATTATTCAGAATTTTTTGCTCTTTCGTTTGGTGTATGACACGCTGGGTTTCGCTGAAAATTTTTCATGTCAGGAATTGTTTTGTTCTTATCAGAGTGATGGTTACTTTTGTACTTAGGGCATTGTAGAATCAACAAAAGATTACAGCTTGACATGAACTGAAGTGTACATTATTCAGAATTTTTTGCTCTTTCGTTTGGTGTATGACACGCTGGGTTTCGCTGAAAATTTTTCATGTCAGGAATTGTTTTGTTCTTATCAGAGTGATGGTTACTTTTGTACTTAGAGCATTGTAGAATCAACAAAAGATTACAGCTTGACATGAACTGAAGTGTACATTATTCAGAATTTTTTGCTCTTTCGTTTGGTGTATGACACGCTGGGTTTCGCTGAAAATTTTTCATGTCAGGAATTGTTTTGCTCTTATCAGAGTGATGGTTACTTTTGTACTTAGAGCATTGTAGAATCAACAAAAGATTACAGCTTGACATGAACTGAAGTGTACATTATTCAGAATTTTTTGCTCTTACGTTTGGTGTATGACACGCTGGGTTTCGCTGAAAATTTTTCATGTCAGGAATTGTTTTGTTCTTATCAGAGTGATGGTTACTTTTGTACTTAGGGCATTGTAGAATCAACAAAAGATTACAGCTTGACATGAACTGAAGTGTACATTATTCAGAATTTTTTGCTCTTTCGTTTGGTGTATGACACGCTGGGTTTCGCTGAAAATTTTTCATGTCAGGAATTGTTTTGTTCTTATCAGAGTGATGGTTACTTTTGTACTTAGAGCATTGTAGAATCAACAAAAGATTACAGCTTGACATGAACTGAAGTGTACATTATTCAGAATTTTTTGCTCTTTCGTTTGGTGTATGACACGCTGGGTTTCGCTGAAAATGTTTCATGTCAGGAATTGTTTTGCTCTTATCAGAGTGATGGTTACTTTTGTACTTAGAGCATTGTAGAATCAACAAAAGATTACAGCTTGACATGAACTGAAGTGTACATTATTCAGAATTTTTTGCTCTTTCGTTTGGTGTATGACACGCTGGGTTTCGCTGAAAATTTTTCATGTCAGGAATTGTTTTGTTCTTATCAGAGTGATGGTTACTTTTGTACTTAGGGCATTGTAGAATCAACAAAAGATTACAGCTTGACATGAACTGAAGTGTACATTATTCAGAATTTTTTGCTCTTTCGTTTGGTGTATGACACGCTGGGTTTCGCTGAAAATTTTTCATGGCAGGAATTGTTTTGTTCTTATCAGAGTGATGGTTACTTTTGTACTTAGGGCATTGTAGAATCAACAAAATATTACAGCTTGACATGAACTGAAGTGTACATTATTCAGAATTTTTTGCTCTTTCGTTTGGTGTATGACACGCTGGGTTTCGCTGAAATATTGACGTGTCACGAATTCTTTAATGCCAAAAATGCATGGTTCAATGTTGTTAATTCGGCTGGAGCGGCCGTTGTTTAACATGGAACGTTGCAAATTATTCAGAATTTTTTGCTATTTCGTTTGGTATATGACACGCTGGGTTTCGCTGAAAATTTTTCATGTCAGGAATTGTTTTGTTCTTATCAGAGTGATGGTTACTTTTGTACTTAGGGCATTGTAGAATCAACAAAAGATTACAGCTTGACATGAACTGAAGTGTACATTATTCAGAATTTTTTGCTCTTTCGTTTGGTGTATGACACGCTGGGTTTCGCTGAAAATTTTTCATGTCAGGAATTGTTTTGTTCTTATCAGAGTGATGGTTACTTTTGTACTTAGGGCATTGTAGAATCAACAAAAGATTACAGCTTGACATGAACTGAAGTGTACATTATTCAGAATTTTTTGCTCTTTCGTTTGGTGTATGACACGCTGGGTTTCGCTGAAAATTTTTCATGTCAGGAATTGTTTTGTTCTTATCAGAGTGATGGTTACTTTTGTACTTAGAGCATTGTAGAATCAACAAAAGATTACAGCTTGACATGAACTGAAGTGTACATTATTCAGAATTTTTTGCTCTTTCGTTTGGTGTATGACACGCTGGGTTTCGCTGAAAATTTTTCATGTCAGGAATTGTTTTGCTCTTATCAGAGTGATGGTTACTTTTGTACTTAGAGCATTGTAGAATCAACAAAAGATTACAGCTTGACATGAACTGAAGTGTACATTATTCAGAATTTTTTGCTCTTTCGTTTGGTGTATGACACGCTGGGTTTCGCTGAAAATTTTTCATGTCAGGAATTGTTTTGTTCTTATCAGAGTGATGGTTACTTTTGTACTTAGGGCATTGTAGAATCAACAAAAGATTACAGCTTGACATGAACTGAAGTGTACATTATTCAGAATTTTTTGCTCTTTCGTTTGGTGTATGACACGCTGGGTTTCGCTGAAAATTTTTCATGTCAGGAATTGTTTTGTTCTTATCAGAGTGATGGTTACTTTTGTACTTAGAGCATTGTAGAATCAACAAAAGATTACAGCTTGACATGAACTGAAGTGTACATTATTCAGAATTTTTTGCTCTTTCGTTTGGTGTATGACACGCTGGGTTTCGCTGAAAATGTTTCATGTCAGGAATTGTTTTGCTCTTATCAGAGTGATGGTTACTTTTGTACTTAGAGCATTGTAGAATCAACAAAAGATTACAGCTTGACATGAACTGAAGTGTACATTATTCAGAATTTTTTGCTCTTTCGTTTGGTGTATGACACGCTGGGTTTCGCTGAAAATTTTTCATGTCAGGAATTGTTTTGTTCTTATCAGAGTGATGGTTACTTTTGTACTTAGGGCATTGTAGAATCAACAAAAGATTACAGCTTGACATGAACTGAAGTGTACATTATTCAGAATTTTTTGCTCTTTCGTTTGGTGTATGACACGCTGGGTTTCGCTGAAAATTTTTCATGGCAGGAATTGTTTTGTTCTTATCAGAGTGATGGTTACTTTTGTACTTAGGGCATTGTAGAATCAACAAAATATTACAGCTTGACATGAACTGAAGTGTACATTATTCAGAATTTTTTGCTCTTTCGTTTGGTGTATGACACGCTGGGTTTCGCTGAAATATTGACGTGTCACGAATTCTTTAATGCCAAAAATGCATGGTTCAATGTTGTTAATTCGGCTGGAGCGGCCGTTGTTTAACATGGAACGTTGCAAATTATTCAGAATTTTTTGCTATTTCGTTTGGTATATGACACGCTGGGTTTCGCTGAAAATTTTTCATGTCAGGAATTGTTTTGTTCTTATCAGAGTGATGGTTACTTTTGTACTTAGGGCATTGTAGAATCAACAAAAGATTACAGCTTGACATGAACTGAAGTGTACATTATTCAGAATTTTTTGCTCTTTCGTTTGGTGTATGACACGCTGGGTTTCGCTGAAAATTTTTCATGTCAGGAATTGTTTTGTTCTTATCAGAGTGATGGTTACTTTTGTACTTAGGGCATTGTAGAATCAACAAAAGATTACAGCTTGACATGAACTGAAGTGTACATTATTCAGAATTTTTTGCTCTTTCGTTTGGTGTATGACACGCTGGGTTTCGCTGAAAATTTTTCATGTCAGGAATTGTTTTGTTCTTATCAGAGTGATGGTTACTTTTGTACTTAGAGCATTGTAGAATCAACAAAAGATTACAGCTTGACATGAACTGAAGTGTACATTATTCAGAATTTTTTGCTCTTTCGTTTGGTGTATGACACGCTGGGTTTCGCTGAAAATTTTTCATGTCAGGAATTGTTTTGCTCTTATCAGAGTGATGGTTACTTTTGTACTTAGAGCATTGTAGAATCAACAAAAGATTACAGCTTGACATGAACTGAAGTGTACATTATTCAGAATTTTTTGCTCTTTCGTTTGGTGTATGACACGCTGGGTTTCGCTGAAAATTTTTCATGTCAGGAATTGTTTTGTTCTTATCAGAGTGATGGTTACTTTTGTACTTAGGGCATTGTAGAATCAACAAAAGATTACAGCTTGACATGAACTGAAGTGTACATTATTCAGAATTTTTTGCTCTTTCGTTTGGTGTATGACACGCTGGGTTTCGCTGAAAATTTTTCATGTCAGGAATTGTTTTGTTCTTATCAGAGTGATGGTTACTTTTGTACTTAGAGCATTGTAGAATCAACAAAAGATTACAGCTTGACATGAACTGAAGTGTACATTATTCAGAATTTTTTGCTCTTTCGTTTGGTGTATGACACGCTGGGTTTCGCTGAAAATGTTTCATGTCAGGAATTGTTTTGCTCTTATCAGAGTGATGGTTACTTTTGTACTTAGAGCATTGTAGAATCAACAAAAGATTACAGCTTGACATGAACTGAAGTGTACATTATTCAGAATTTTTTGCTCTTTCGTTTGGTGTATGACACGCTGGGTTTCGCTGAAAATTTTTCATGTCAGGAATTGTTTTGTTCTTATCAGAGTGATGGTTACTTTTGTACTTAGGGCATTGTAGAATCAACAAAAGATTACAGCTTGACATGAACTGAAGTGTACATTATTCAGAATTTTTTGCTCTTTCGTTTGGTGTATGACACGCTGGGTTTCGCTGAAAATTTTTCATGGCAGGAATTGTTTTGTTCTTATCAGAGTGATGGTTACTTTTGTACTTAGGGCATTGTAGAATCAACAAAATATTACAGCTTGACATGAACTGAAGTGTACATTATTCAGAATTTTTTGCTCTTTCGTTTGGTGTATGACACGCTGGGTTTCGCTGAAATATTGACGTGTCACGAATTCTTTAATGCCAAAAATGCATGGTTCAATGTTGTTAATTCGGCTGGAGCGGCCGTTGTTTAACATGGAACGTTGCAAATTATTCAGAATTTTTTGCTATTTCGTTTGGTATATGACACGCTGGGTTTCGCTGAAAATTTTTCATGTCAGGAATTGTTTTGTTCTTATCAGAGTGATGGTTACTTTTGTACTTAGGGCATTGTAGAATCAACAAAAGATTACAGCTTGACATGAACTGAAGTGTACATTATTCAGAATTTTTTGCTCTTTCGTTTGGTGTATGACACGCTGGGTTTCGCTGAAAATTTTTCATGTCAGGAATTGTTTTGTTCTTATCAGAGTGATGGTTACTTTTGTACTTAGGGCATTGTAGAATCAACAAAAGATTACAGCTTGACATGAACTGAAGTGTACATTATTCAGAATTTTTTGCTCTTTCGTTTGGTGTATGACACGCTGGGTTTCGCTGAAAATTTTTCATGTCAGGAATTGTTTTGTTCTTATCAGAGTGATGGTTACTTTTGTACTTAGAGCATTGTAGAATCAACAAAAGATTACAGCTTGACATGAACTGAAGTGTACATTATTCAGAATTTTTTGCTCTTTCGTTTGGTGTATGACACGCTGGGTTTCGCTGAAAATTTTTCATGTCAGGAATTGTTTTGCTCTTATCAGAGTGATGGTTACTTTTGTACTTAGAGCATTGTAGAATCAACAAAAGATTACAGCTTGACATGAACTGAAGTGTACATTATTCAGAATTTTTTGCTCTTTCGTTTGGTGTATGACACGCTGGGTTTCGCTGAAAATTTTTCATGTCAGGAATTGTTTTGTTCTTATCAGAGTGATGGTTACTTTTGTACTTAGGGCATTGTAGAATCAACAAAAGATTACAGCTTGACATGAACTGAAGTGTACATTATTCAGAATTTTTTGCTCTTTCGTTTGGTGTATGACACGCTGGGTTTCGCTGAAAATTTTTCATGGCAGGAATTGTTTTGTTCTTATCAGAGTGATGGTTACTTTTGTACTTAGGGCATTGTAGAATCAACAAAATATTACAGCTTGACATGAACTGAAGTGTACATTATTCAGAATTTTTTGCTCTTTCGTTTGGTGTATGACACGCTGGGGTTCGCTGAAATATTGACGTGTCACGAATTCTTTAATGCCAAAAATGCATGGTTCAATGTTGTTAATTCGGCTGGAGCGGCCGTTGTTCAACATGGAACGTTGCAAATTATTCAGAATTTTTTGCTATTTCGTTTGGTATATGACACGCTGGGTTTCGCTGAAAATTTTTCATGTCAGGAATTGTTTTGTTCTTATCAGAGTGATGGTTACTTTTGTACTTAGGGCATTGTAGAATCAACAAAAGATTACAGCTTGACATGAACTGAAGTGTACATTATTCAGAATTTTTTGCTCTTTCGTTTGGTGTATGACACGCTGGGTTTCGCTGAAAATTTTTCATGTCAGGAATTGTTTTGTTCTTATCAGAGTGATGGTTACTTTTGTACTTAGGGCATTGTAGAATCAACAAAAGATTACAGCTTGACATGAACTGAAGTGTGCATTATTCAGAATTTTTTGCTCTTTCACGTGGTATATGACACTATAAGTTTCGCTAAAATATTGACGTGTCACGAATTCTTTAATGCCAAAAATGCATTGTTCAATGTTGTTAATTCGGCTGGAGCGGCCGTTGTTCAACATGGAACGTTGCAAATTATTCAGAATTTTTTGCTCTTTCGTTTGGTGTATGACACGCTGGGTTTCGCTGAAAATTTTTCATGTCAGGAATTGTTTTGTTCTTATCAGAGTGATGGTTACTTTTGTACTTAGGGCATTGTAGAATCAACAAAAGATTACAGCTTGACATGAACTGAAGTGTACATTATTCAGATTTTTTTGCTCTTTCACGTGGTATGTGACACGATAAGTTTCGCTAAAATATTGACGTGTCACGAATTCTTTAATGCCAAAAATGCATGGTTCAATGTTGTTAATTCGGCTGGAGCGGCCGTTGTTCAACATGGAACGTTGCAAATTATTCAGAATTTTTTGCTCTTTCGTTTGGTTTATGACACTCTGGGTTTCGCTGAAAATTTTTCATGGCAGGAATTGTTTTGTTCTTATCAGAGTGATGGTTACTTTTGTACTTAGGGCATTGTAGAATCAACAAAAGATTACAGCTTGACATGAACTGAAGTGTACATTATTCAGAATTTTTTGCTCTTTCGTTTGGTGTATGACACGCTGGGTTTCGCTGAAATATTGACGTGTCACGAATTCTTTAATGCCAAAAATGCATGGTTCAATGTTGTTAATTCGGCTGGAGCGGCCGTTGTTCAACATGGAACGTTGCAAATTATTCAGAATTTTTTGCTATTTCGTTTGGTATATGACACGCTGGGTTTCGCTGAAAATTTTTCATGTCAGGAATTGTTTTGTTCTTATCAGAGTGATGGTTACTTTTGTACTTAGGGCATTGTAGAATCAACAAAAGATTACAGCTTGACATGAACTGAAGTGTACATTATTCAGAATTTTTTGCTCTTTCGTTTGGTGTATGACACGCTGGGTTTCGCTGAAAATTTTTCATGTCAGGAATTGTTTTGTTCTTATCAGAGTGATGGTTACTTTTGTACTTAGGGCATTGTAGAATCAACAAAAGATTACAGCTTGACATGAACTGAAGTGTACATTATTCAGATTTTTTTGCTCTTTCGTTTGGTGTATGACACGCTGGGTTTCGCTGAAAATTTTTCATGTCTGGAATTGTTTTGTTCTTATCAGAGTGATGGTTACTTTTGTACTTAGGGTATTGTAGAATCAACAAAAGATTACAGCTTGACATGAACTGAAGTGTACATTATTCAGATTTTTCTGCTCTTTCTCGTGGTATATGACACGATAAGTTTCGCTAAAATATTGACGTGTCACGAATTCTTTAATGCCAAAAATGCATGGTTCAATGTTGTTAATTCGGCTGGAGCGGCCGTTGTTCAACATGGAACGTTGCAAATTATTCAGAATTTTTTGCTATTTCGTTTGGTATATGACACGCTGGGTTTCGCTGAAAATTTTTCATGTCAGGAATTGTTTTGTTCTTATCAGAGTGATGGTTACTTTTGTACTTAGGGCATTGTAGAATCAACAAAAGATTACAGCTTGACATGAACTGAAGTGTACATTATTCAGAATTTTTTGCTCTTTCGTTTGGTGTATGACACGCTGGGTTTCGCTGAAAATTTTTCATGTCAGGAATTGTTTTGTTCTTATCAGAGTGATGGTTACTTTTGTACTTAGGGCATTGTAGAATCAACAAAAGATTACAGCTTGACATGAACTGAAGTGTACATTATTCAGAATGTTTTGCTCTTTCGTTTGGTGTATGACACGCTGGGTTTCGCTGAAAATTTTTCATGTCAGGAATTGTTTTGTTCTTATCAGAGTGATGGTTACTTTTGTACTTAGGGCATTGTAGAATCAACAAAAGATTACAGCTTGACATGAACTGAAGTGTACATTATTCAGAATTTTTTGCTCTTTCACGTGGTATATGACACTATAAGTTTCGCTAAAATATTGACGTGTCACGAATTCTTTAATGCCAAAAATGCATTGTTCAATGTTGTTAATTCGGCTGGAGCGGCCGTTGTTCAACATGGAACGTTGCAAATTATTCAGAATTTTTTGCTCTTTCGTTTGGTGTATGACACGCTGGGTTTCGCTGAAAATTTTTCATGTCAGGAATTGTTTTGTTCTTATCAGAGTGATGGTTACTTTTGTACTTAGGGCATTGTAGAATCAACAAAAGATTACAGCTTGACATGAACTGAAGTGTACATTATTCAGAATTTTTTGCTCTTTCGTTTGGTGTATGACACGCTGGGTTTCGCTGAAAATTTTTCATGTCAGGAATTGTTTTGTTCTTATCAGAGTGATGGTTACTTTTGTACTTAGGGCATTGTAGAATCAACAAAAGATTACAGCTTGACATGAACTGAAGTGTACATTATTCAGAATTTTTTGCTCTTTCGTTTGGTGTATGACACGCTGGGTTTCGCTGAAAATTTTTCATGTCTGGAATTGTTTTGTTCTTATCAGAGTGATGGTTACTTTTGTACTTAGGGTATTGTAGAATCAACAAAAGATTACAGCTTGACATGAACTGAAGTGTACATTATTCAGATTTTTCTGCTCTTTCTCGTGGTATATGACACGATAAGTTTCGCTAAAATATTGACGTGTCACGAATTCTTTAATGCCAAAAATGCATGGTTCAATGTTGTTAATTCGGCTGGAGCGGCCGTTGTTCAACATGGAACGTTGCAAATTATTCAGAATTTTTTGCTATTTCGTTTGGTATATGACACGCTGGGTTTCGCTGAAAATTTTTCATGTCAGGAATTGTTTTGTTCTTACCAGAGTGATGGTTACTTTTGTACTTAGGACATTGTAGAATCAACAAAAGATTACAGCTTGACATGAACTGAAGTGTACATTATTCAGAATTTTTTGCTCTTTCTCGTGGTATATGACATGATAAGTTTCGCTAAAATATTGACGTGTCACGAATTCTTTAATGCCAAAAATGCATGGTTCAATGTTGTTAATTCGGCTGGAGCGGCCGTTGTTCAACATGGAACGTTGCAAATTATTCAGAATTTTTTGCTCTTTCGTTTGGTATATGACACGCTGGGTTTCGCTGAAAATTTTTCATGTCAGGAATTGTTTTGTTCTTATCAGAGTGATGGTTACTTTTGTACTTAGGGCATTGTAGAATCAACAAAAGATTACAGCTTGACATGAACTGAAGTGTACATTATTCAGAATGTTTTGCTCTTTCGTTTGGTGTATGACACGCTGGGTTTCGCTGAATATTTTTCATGTCAGGAATTGTTTTGTTCTTACCAGAGTGATGGTTACTTTTGTACTTAGGGCATTGTAGAATCAACAAAAGATTACAGCTTGACATGAACTGAAGTGTACATTATTCAGAATTTTTTACTCTTTCGTTTGGTGTATGACACGCTGGGTTTCGCTGAAATATTGACGTGTCACGAATTCTTTAATGCCAAAAATGCATGGTTCAATGTTGTTAATTCGGCTGGAGCGGCCGTTGTTCAACATGGAACGTTGCAAATTATTCAGAATTTTTTGCTATTTCGTTTGGTATATGACACGCTGGGTTTCGCTGAAAATTTTTCATGTCAGGAATTGTTTTGTTCTTATCAGAGTGATGGTTACTTTTGTACTTAGGGCATTGTAGAATCAACAAAAGATTACAGCTTGACATGAACTGAAGTGTACATTATTCAGAATTTTTTGCTCTTTCGTTTGGTGTATGACACGCTGGGTTTCGCTGAAAATTTTTCATGTCAGGAATTGTTTTGTTCTTATCAGAGTGATGGTTACTTTTGTACTTAGGGCATTGTAGAATCAACAAAAGATTACAGCTTGACATGAACTGAAGTGTACATTATTCAGAATGTTTTGCTCTTTCGTTTGGTGTATGACACGCTGGGTTTCGCTGAAAATTTTTCATGTCAGGAATTGTTTTGTTCTTACCAGAGTGATGGTTACTTTTGTACTTAGGGCATTGTAGAATCAACAAAAGATTACAGCTTGACATGAACTGAAGTGTACATTATTCAGAATTTTTTGCTCTTTCGTTTGGTGTATGACACGCTGGGTTTCGCTGAAAATTTTTCATGGCAGGAATTGTTTTGTTCTTATCAGAGTGATGGTTACTTTTGTACTTAGGGCATTGTAGAATCAACAAAAGATTACAGCTTGACATGAACTGAAGTGTACATTATTCAGAATTTTTTGCTCTTTCGTTTGGTGTATGACACGCTGGGTTTCGCTGAAAATTTTTCATGGCAGGAATTGTTTTGTTCTTATCAGAGTGATGGTTACTTTTGTACTTAGGGCATTGTAGAATCAACAAAAGATTACAGCTTGACATGAACTGAAGTGTACATTATTCAGAATGTTTTGCTCTTTCGTTTGGTGTATGACACGCTGGGTTTCGCTGAAAATTTTTCATGTCAGGAATTGTTTTGTTCTTACCAGAGTGATGGTTACTTTTGTACTTAGGGCATTGTAGAATCAACAAAAGATTACAGCTTGACATGAACTGAAGTGTACATTATTCAGAATTTTTTGCTCTTTCGTTTGGTGTATGACACGCTGGGTTTCGCTGAAAATTTTTCATGGCAGGAATTGTTTTGTTCTTATCAGAGTGATGGTTACTTTTGTACATAGGGCATTGTAGAATCAACAAAAGATTACAGCTTGACATGAACTGAAGTGTACATTATTCAGAATTTTTTGCTCTTTCGTTTGGTGTATGACACGCTGGGTTTCGCTGAAAATTTTTTATGTCAGGAATTGTTTTGTTCTTATCACAGTGATGGTTACTTTTGTACTTAGGGCATTGTAGAATCAACAAAAGATTACAGCTTGACATGAACTGAAGTGTACATTATTCAGAATTTTTTGCTCTTTCGTTTGGTGTATGACACGCTGGGTTTCGCTGAAAATTTTTCATGTCAGGAATTGTTTTGTTCTTATCAGAGTGATGGTTACTTTTGTACTTAGGGCATTGTAGAATCAACAAAAGATTACAGCTTGACATGAACTGAAGTGTACATTATTCAGAATTTTTTGCTCTTTCTCGTGGTATATGACACGATAAGTTTCGCTAAAATATTGACGTGTCACGAATTCTTTAATGCCAAAAATGCATGGTTCAATGTTGTTAATTCGGCTGGAGCGGCCGTTGTTCAACATGGAACGTTGCAAATTATTCAGAATTTTTTGCTCTTTCGTTTGGTATATGACACGCTGGGTTTCGCTGAAATTTTTTCATGTCAGGAATTGTTTTGTTCTTATCAGAGTGATGGTTACTTTTGTACTTAGGGCATTGTAGAATCAACAAAAGATTACAGCTTGACATGAACTGAAGTGTACATTATTCAGAATGTTTTGCTCTTTCGTTTGGTGTATGACACGCTGGGTTTCGCTGAAAATTTTTCATGTCAGGAATTGTTTTGTTCTTACCAGAGTGATGGTTACTTTTGTACTTAGGGCATTGTAGAATCAACAAAAGATTACAGCTTGACATGAACTGAAGTGTACATTATTCAGAATGTTTTGCTCTTTCGTTTGGTGTATGACACGCTGGGTTTCGCTGAAAATTTTTCATGTCAGGAATTGTTTTGTTCTTACCAGAGTGATGGTTACTTTTGTACTTAGGGCATTGTAGAATCAACAAAAGATTACAGCTTGACATGAACTGAAGTGTACATTATTCAGAATTTTTTGCTCTTTCGTTTGGTGTATGACACGCTGGGTTTCGCTGAAAATTTTTCATGGCAGGAATTGTTTTGTTCTTATCAGAGTGATGGTTACTTTTGTACATAGGGCATTGTAGAATCAACAAAAGATTACAGCTTGACATGAACTGAAGTGTACATTATTCAGAATTTTTTGCTCTTTCGTTTGGTGTATGACACGCTGGGTTTCGCTGAAAATTTTTCATGTCAGGAATTGTTTTGTTCTTATCAGAGTGATGGTTACTTTTGTACTTAGGGCATTGTAGAATCAACAAAAGATTACAGCTTGACATGAACTGAAGTGTACATTATTCAGAATTTTTTGCTCTTTCGTTTGGTGTATGACACGCTGGGTTTCGCTGAAAATTTTTCATGTCAGGAATTGTTTTGTTCTTATCAGAGTGATGGTTACTTTTGTACTTAGGGCATTGTAGAATCAACAAAAGATTACAGCTTGACATGAACTGAAGTGTTCATTATTCAGAATTTTTTGCTCTTTCTCGTGGTATATGACACGATAAGTTTCGCTAAAATATTGACGTGTCACGAATTCTTTAATGCCAAAAATGCATGGTTCAATGTTGTTAATTCGGCTGGAGCGGCCGTTGTTCAACATGGAACGTTGCAAATTATTCAGAATTTTTTGCTCTTTCGTTTGGTATATGACACGCTGGGTTTCGCTGAAAATTTTCCATGTCAGGAATTGTTTTGTTCTTATCAGAGTGATGGTTACTTTTGTACTTAGAGCATTGTAGAATCAACAAAAGATTACAGCTTGACATGAACTGAAGTGTACATTATTCAGAATTTTTTGCTCTTTCGTTTGGTGTATGACACGCTGGGTTTCGCTGAAAATTTTTCATGTCAGGAATTGTTTTGTTCTTATCAGAGTGATGGTTACTTTTGTACTTAGGGCATTGTAGAATCAACAAAAGATTACAGCTTGACATGAACTGAAGTGTACATTATTCAGAATTTTTTTGCTCTTTCTCGTGGTATATGACACGATAAGTTTCGCTAAAATATTGACGTGTCACGAATTCTTTAATGCCAAAAATGCATGGTTCAATGTTGTTAATTCGGCTGGAGCGGCCGTTGTTCAACATGGAACGTTGCAAATTATTCAGAATTATTTGCTCTTTCGTTTGGTATATGACACGCTGGGTTTCGCTGAAAATTTTTCATGTCAGGAATTGTTTGGTTCTTATCAGAGTGATGGTTACTTTTGTACTTAGGGCATTGTAGAATCAACAAAAGATTACAGCTTGACATGAACTGAAGTGTACATTATTCAGAATTTCTTGCTCTTTCTCGTGGTATATGACACGATAAGTTTCGCTAAAATATTGACGTGTCACGAATTCTTTAATGCCAAAAATGCATGGTTCAATGTTGTTAATTCGGCTGGAGCGGCCGTTGTTCAACATGGAACGTTGCAAATTATTCAGAATTTTTTGCTCTTTCGTTTGGTATATGACACGCTGGGTTTCGCTGAAAATTTTTCATGTCAGGAATTGTTTTGTTCTTATCAGAGTGATGGTTACTTTTGTACTTAGGGCATTGTAGAATCAACAAAAGATTACAGCTTGACATGAACTGAAGTGTACATTATTCAGAATTTTTTGCTCTTTCTCGTGGTATATGACATGATAAGTTTCGCTAAAATATTGACGTGTCACGAATTCTTTAATGCCAAAAATGCATGGTTCAATGTTGTTAATTCGGCTGGAGCGGCCGTTGTTCAACATGGAACGTTGCAAATTATTCAGAATTTTTTGCTCTTTCGTTTGGTATATGACACGCTGGGTTTCGCTGAAAATTTTTCATGTCAGGAATTGTTTTGTTCTTATCAGAGTGATGGTTACTTTTGTACTTAGGGCATTGTAGAATCAACAAAAGATTACAGCTTGACATGAACTGAAGTGTACATTATTCAGAATTTCTTGCTCTTTCTCGTGGTATATGACACGATAAGTTTCGCTAAAATATTGACGTGTCACGAATTCTTTAATGCCAAAAATGCATGGTTCAATGTTGTTAATTCGGCTGGAGCGGCCGTTGTTCAACATGGAACGTTGCAAATTATTCAGAATTTTTTGTTCTTTCGTTTGGTATATGACACGCTGGGTTTCGCTGAAAATTTTTCATGTCAGGAATTGTTTTGTTCTTATCAGAGTGATGGTTACTTTTGTACTTAGGGCATTGTAGAATCAACAAAAGATTACAGCTTGACATGAACTGAAGTGTACATTATTCAGAATTTCTTGCTCTTTCTCGTGGTATATGACACGATAAGTTTCGCTAAAATATTGACGTGTCACGAATTCTTTAATGCCAAAAATGCATGGTTCAATGTTGTTAATTCGGCTGGAGCGGCCGTTGTTCAACATGGAACGTTGCAAATTATTCAGAATTTTTTGCTCTTTCGTTTGGTATATGACACGCTGGGTTTCGCTGAAAATTTTTCATGTTAGGAATTGTTTTGTTCTTATCAGAGTGATGGTTACTTTTGTACTTAGGGCATTGTAGAATCAACAAAAGATTACAGCTTGACATGAACTGAAGTGTACATTATTCAGAATTTTTTGCTCTTTCTCGTGGTATATGACACGATAAGTTTCGCTAAAATATTGACGTGTCACGAATTCTTTAATGCCAAAAATGCATGGTTCAATGTTGTTAATTCGGCTGGAGCGGCCGTTGTTCAACATGGAACGTTGCAAATGACGTGTCACGAATTCTTTAATGCCAAAAATGCATGGTTCAATGTTGTTAATTCGGCTGGAGCGGCCGTTGTTCAACATGGAACGTTGCAAATTATTCAGAATTATTTGCTCTTTCGTTTGGTATATGACACGCTGGGTTTCGCTGAAAATTTTTCATGTCAGGAATTGTTTTGTTCTTATCAGAGTGATGGTTACTTTTGTACTTAGGGCATTGTAGAATCAACAAAAGATTACAGCTTGACATGAACTGAAGTGTACATTATTCAGAATTTCTTGCTCTTTCTCGTGGTATATGACACGATAAGTTTCGCTAAAATATTGACGTGTCACGAATTCTTTAATGCCAAAAATGCATGGTTCAATGTTGTTAATTCGGCTGGAGCGGCCGTTGTTCAACATGGAACGTTGCAAATTATTCAGAATTTTTTGCTCTTTCGTTTGGTATATGACACGCTGGGTTTCGCTGAAAATTTTTCATGTCAGGAATTGTTTTGTTCTTATCAGAGTGATGGTTACTTTTGTACTTAGGGCATTGTAGAATCAACAAAAGATTACAGCTTGACATGAACTGAAGTGTACATTATTCAGAATTTTTTGCTCTTTCTCGTGGTATATGACATGATAAGTTTCGCTAAAATATTGACGTGTCACGAATTCTTTAATGCCAAAAATGCATGGTTCAATGTTGTTAATTCGGCTGGAGCGGCCGTTGTTCAACATGGAACGTTGCAAATTATTCAGAATTTTTTGCTCTTTCGTTTGGTATATGACACGCTGGGTTTCGCTGAAAATTTTTCATGTCAGGAATTGTTTTGTTCTTATCAGAGTGATGGTTACTTTTGTACTTAGGGCATTGTAGAATCAACAAAAGATTACAGCTTGACATGAACTGAAGTGTACATTATTCAGAATTTCTTGCTCTTTCTCGTGGTATATGACACGATAAGTTTCGCTAAAATATTGACGTGTCACGAATTCTTTAATGCCAAAAATGCATGGTTCAATGTTGTTAATTCGGCTGGAGCGGCCGTTGTTCAACATGGAACGTTGCAAATTATTCAGAATTTTTTGTTCTTTCGTTTGGTATATGACACGCTGGGTTTCGCTGAAAATTTTTCATGTCAGGAATTGTTTTGTTCTTATCAGAGTGATGGTTACTTTTGTACTTAGGGCATTGTAGAATCAACAAAAGATTACAGCTTGACATGAACTGAAGTGTACATTATTCAGAATTTCTTGCTCTTTCTCGTGGTATATGACACGATAAGTTTCGCTAAAATATTGACGTGTCACGAATTCTTTAATGCCAAAAATGCATGGTTCAATGTTGTTAATTCGGCTGGAGCGGCCGTTGTTCAACATGGAACGTTGCAAATTATTCAGAATTTTTTGCTCTTTCGTTTGGTATATGACACGCTGGGTTTCGCTGAAAATTTTTCATGTTAGGAATTGTTTTGTTCTTATCAGAGTGATGGTTACTTTTGTACTTAGGGCATTGTAGAATCAACAAAAGATTACAGCTTGACATGAACTGAAGTGTACATTATTCAGAATTTTTTGCTCTTTCTCGTGGTATATGACACGATAAGTTTCGCTAAAATATTGACGTGTCACGAATTCTTTAATGCCAAAAATGCATGGTTCAATGTTGTTAATTCGGCTGGAGCGGCCGTTGTTCAACATGGAACGTTGCAAATTATTCAGAATTTTTTGCTCTTTCGTTTGGTATATGACACGCTGGGTTTCGCTGAAAATTTTTCATGTTAGGAATTGTTTTGTTCTTATCAGAGTGATGGTTACTTTTGTACTTAGGGCATTGTAGAATCAACAAAAGATTACAGCTTGACATGAACTGAAGTGTACATTATTCAGAATTTTTTGCTCTTTCGTTTGGTGAATGACACGCTGGGTTTCGCTGAAAATTTTTCATGTCAGGAATTGTTTTGTTCTTATCAGAGTGATGGTTACTTTTGTACTTAGGGCATTGTAGAATCAACAAAAGATTACAGCTTGACATGAACTGAAGTGTACATTATTCAGAATTTTTTGCTCTTTCTCGTGGTATATGACACGATAAGTTTCGCTAAAATATTGACGTGTCACGAATTCTTTAATGCCAAAAATGCATGGTTCAATGTTGTTAATTCGGCTGGAGCGGCCGTTGTTTAACATGGAACGTTGCAAATTATTCAGAATTTTTTGCTCTTTCGTTTGGTATATGACACGCTGGGTTTCGCTGAAAATTTTTCATGTCAGGAATTGTTTTGTTCTTATCAGAGTGATGGTTACTTTTGTACTTAGGGCATTGTAGAATCAACAAAAGATTACAGCTTGACATGAACTGAAGTGTACATTATTCAGAATTTTTTGCTCTTTCGTTTGGTGTATGACACGCTGGGTTTCGCTGAAAATTTTTTATGTCAGGAATTGTTTTGTTCTTATCAGAGTGATGGTTACTTTTGTACTTAGGGCATTGTAGAATCAACAAAAGATTACAGCTTGACATGAACTGAAGTGTACATTATTCAGAATTTCTTGCTCTTTCTCGTGGTATATGACACGATAAGTTTCGCTAAAATATTGACGTGTCACGAATTCTTTAATGCCAAAAATGCATGGTTCAATGTTGTTAATTCGGCTGGAGCGGCCGTTGTTCAACATGGAACGTTGCAAATTATTCAGAATTTTTTGCTCTTTCGTTTGGTATATGACACGCTGGGTTTCGCTGAAAATTTTTCATGTTAGGAATTGTTTTGTTCTTATCAGAGTGATGGTTACTTTTGTACTTAGGGCATTGTAGAATCAACAAAAGATTACAGCTTGACATGAACTGAAGTGTACATTATTCAGAATTTTTTGCTCTTTCTCGTGGTATATGACACGATAAGTTTCGCTAAAATATTGACGTGTCACGAATTCTTTAATGCCAAAAATGCATGGTTCAATGTTGTTAATTCGGCTGGAGCGGCCGTTGTTCAACATGGAACGTTGCAAATTATTCAGAATTTTTTGCTCTTTCGTTTGGTATATGACACGCTGGGTTTCGCTGAAAATTTTTCATGTTAGGAATTGTTTTGTTCTTATCAGAGTGATGGTTACTTTTGTACTTAGGGCATTGTAGAATCAACAAAAGATTACAGCTTGACATGAACTGAAGTGTACATTATTCAGAATTTTTTGCTCTTTCGTTTGGTGAATGACACGCTGGGTTTCGCTGAAAATTTTTCATGTCAGGAATTGTTTTGTTCTTATCAGAGTGATGGTTACTTTTGTACTTAGGGCATTGTAGAATCAACAAAAGATTACAGCTTGACATGAACTGAAGTGTACATTATTCAGAATTTTTTGCTCTTTCTCGTGGTATATGACACGATAAGTTTCGCTAAAATATTGACGTGTCACGAATTCTTTAATGCCAAAAATGCATGGTTCAATGTTGTTAATTCGGCTGGAGCGGCCGTTGTTTAACATGGAACGTTGCAAATTATTCAGAATTTTTTGCTCTTTCGTTTGGTATATGACACGCTGGGTTTCGCTGAAAATTTTTCATGTCAGGAATTGTTTTGTTCTTATCAGAGTGATGGTTACTTTTGTACTTAGGGCATTGTAGAATCAACAAAAGATTACAGCTTGACATGAACTGAAGTGTACATTATTCAGAATTTTTTGCTCTTTCGTTTGGTGTATGACACGCTGGGTTTCGCTGAAAATTTTTTATGTCAGGAATTGTTTTGTTCTTATCAGAGTGATGGTTACTTTTGTACTTAGGGCATTGTAGAATCAACAAAAGATTACAGCTTGACATGAACTGAAGTGTACATTATTCAGAATTTTTTGCTCTTTCGTTTGGTGTATGACACGCTGGGTTTCGCTGAAAATTTTTCATGTCAGGAATTGTTTTGTTCTTATCAGAGTGATGGTTACTTTTGTACTTAGGGCATTGTAGAATCAACAAAAGATTACAGCTTGACATGAACTGAAGTGTACATTATTCAGAATTTTTTGCTCTTTCGTTTGGTGTATGACACGCTGGGTTTCGCTGAAAATTTTTTATGTCAGGAATTGTTTTGTTCTTATCAGAGTGATGGTTACTTTTGTACTTAGGGCATTGTAGAATCAACAAAAGATTACAGCTTGACATGATCTGAAGTGTGCATTATTCAGAATTTTTTGCTCTTTCTCGTGGTATATGACTCGATAAGTTTCGCTAAAATATTGACGTGTCACGAATTCTTTAATGCCAAAAATGCATGGTTCAATGTTGTTAATTCGGCTGGAGCGGCCGTTGTTCAACATGGAACGTTGCAAATTATTCAGAATTTTTTGCTCTTTCGTTTGGTATATGACACGCTGGGTTTCGCTGAAAATTTTCCATGTCAGGAATTGTTTTGTTCTTATCAGAGTGATGGTTACTTTTGTACTTAGGGCATTGTAGAATCAACAAAAGATTACAGCTTGACATGAACTGAAGTGTACATTATTCAGAATTTTTTGCTCTTTCGTTTGGTGTATGACACGCTGGGTTTCGCTGAAATATTGACGTGTCACGAATTCTTTAATGCCAAAAATGCATGGTTCAATGTTGTTAATTCGGCTGGAGCGGCCGTTGTTCAACATGGAACGTTGCAAATTATTCAGAATTTTTTGCTCTTTCGTTTGGTATATGACACGCTGGGTTTCGCTGAAAATTTTTCATGTCAGGAATTGTTTTGTTCTTATCAGAGTGATGGTTACTTTTGTACTTAGGGCATTGTAGAATCAACAAAAGATTACAGCTTGACATGAACTGAAGTGTACATTATTCAGAATTTTTTGCTCTTTCGTTTGGTGTATGACACGCTGGGTTTCGCTGAAAATTTTTTATGTCAGGAATTGTTTTGTTCTTATCAGAGTGATGGTTACTTTTGTACTTAGGGCATTGTAGAATCAACAAAAGATTACAGCTTGACATGATCTGAAGTGTGCATTATTCAGAATTTTTTGCTCTTTCTCGTGGTATATGACTCGATAAGTTTCGCTAAAATATTGACGTGTCACGAATTCTTTAATGCCAAAAATGCATGGTTCAATGTTGTTAATTCGGCTGGAGCGGCCGTTGTTCAACATGGAACGTTGCAAATTATTCAGAATTTTTTGCTCTTTCGTTTGGTATATGACACGCTGGGTTTCGCTGAAAATTTTTCATGTCAGGAATTGTTTTGTTCTTATCAGAGTGATGGTTACTTTTGTACTTAGGGCATTGTAGAATCAACAAAAGATTACAGCTTGACATGAACTGAAGTGTACATTATTCAGAATTTTTTGCTCTTTCGTTTGGTGTATGACACGCTGGGTTTCGCTGAAAATTTTTCATGCCAGGAATTGTTTTGTTCTTATCAGAGTGATGGTTACTTTTGTACTTAGGGCATTGTAGAATCAACAAAAGATTACAGCTTGACATGAACTGAAGTGTACATTATTCAGAATTTTTTGCTCTTTCGTTTGGTGTATGACACGCTGGGTTTCGCTGAAAATTTTTTATGTCAGGAATTGTTTTGTTCTTATCAGAGTGATGGTTACTTTTGTACTTAGGGCATTGTAGAATCAACAAAAGATTACAGCTTGACATGAACTGAAGTGTACATTATTCAGAATTTTTTGCTCTTTCGTTTGGTGTATGACACGCTGGGTTTCGCTGAAAATTTTTCATGTCAGGAATTGTTTTGTTCTTATCAGAGTGATGGTTACTTTTGTACTTAGGGCATTGTAGAATCAACAAAAGATTACAGCTTGACATGATCTGAAGTGTGCATTATTCAGAATTTTTTGCTCTTTCTCGTGGTATATGACACGATAAGTTTCGCTAAAATATTGACGTGTCACGAATTCTTTAATGCCAAAAATGCATGGTTCAATGTTGTTAATTCGGCTGGAGCGGCCGTTGTTCAACATGGAACGTTGCAAATTATTCAGAATTTTTTGCTCTTTCGTTTGGTATATGACACGCTGGGTTTCGCTGAAAATTTTTCATGTTAGGAATTGTTTTGTTCTTATCAGAGTGATGGTTACTTTTGTACTTAGAGCATTATAGAATCAACAAAAGATTACAGCTTGACATGAACTGAAGTGTACATTATTCAGAATTTTTTGCTCTTTCTCGTGGTATATGACACGATAAGTTTCGCTAAAATATTGACGTGTCACGAATTCTTTAATGCCAAAAATGCATGGTTCAATGTTGTTAATTCGGCTGGAGCGGCCGTTGTTCAACATGGAACGTTGCAAATTATTCAGAATTTTTTGCTCTTTCGTTTGGTATATGACACGCTGGGTTTCGCTGAAAATTTTCCATGTCAGGAATTGTTTTGTTCTTATCAGAGTGATGGTTACTTTTGTACTTAGAGCATTGTAGAATCAACAAAAGATTACAGCTTGACATGAACTGAAGTGTACATTATTCAGAATTTTTTGCTCTTTCGTTTGGTGTATGACACGCTGGGTTTCGCTCAAAATTTTTTATGTCAGGAATTGTTTTGTTCTTATCAGAGTGATGGTTACTTTTGTACTTAGGGCATTGTAGAATCAACAAAAGATTACAGCTTGACATGAACTGAAGTGTACATTATTCAGAATTTTTTGCTCTTTCGTTTGGTGTATGACACGCTGGGTTTCACTGAAAATTTTTTATGTCAGGAATTGTTTTTTTCTTATCAGAGTGATGGTTACTTTTGTACTTAGGGCATTGTAGAATCAACAAAAGATTACAGCTTGACATGAACTGAAGTGTACATTATTCAGAATTTTTTGCTCTTTCGTTTGGTGTATGACACGCTGGGTTTCGCTGAAAATTTTTCATGTCAGGAATTGTTTTGTTCTTATCAGAGTGATGGTTACTTTTGTACTTATGGCATTGTAGAATCAACAAAAGATTACAGCTTGACATGATCTGAAGTGTGCATTATTCAGAATTTTTTGCTCTTTCTCGTGGTATATGACACGATAAGTTTCGCTAAAATATTGACGTGTCACGAATTCTTTAATGCCAAAAATGCATGGTTCAATGTTGTTAATTCGGCTGGAGCGGCCGTTGTTCAACATGGAACGTTGCAAATTATTCAGAATTTTTTGCTCTTTCGTTTGGTATATGACACGCTGGGTTTCGCTGAAAATTTTTCATGTTAGGAATTGTTTTGTTCTTATCAGAGTGATGGTTACTTTTGTACTTAGAGCATTATAGAATCAACAAAAGATTACAGCTTGACATGAACTGAAGTGTACATTATTCAGAATTTTTTGCTCTTTCTCGTGGTATATGACACGATAAGTTTCGCTAAAATATTGACGTGTCACGAATTCTTTAATGCCAAAAATGCATGGTTCAATGTTGTTAATTCGGCTGGAGCGGCCGTTGTTCAACATGGAACGTTGCAAATTATTCAGAATTTTTTGCTCTTTCGTTTGGTATATGACACGCTGGGTTTCGCTGAAAAATTTTCATGTTAGGAATTGTTTTGTTCTTATCAGAGTGATGGTTACTTTTGTACTTAGAGCATTGTAGAATCAACAAAAGATTACAGCTTGACATGAACTGAAGTGTACATTATTCAGAATTTTTTGCTCTTTCGTTTGGTGTATGACACGCTGGGTTTCGCTGAAAATTTTTTATGTCAGGAATTGTTTTGTTCTTATCAGAGTGATGGTTACTTTTGTACTTAGGGCATTGTAGAATCAACAAAAGATTACAGCTTGACATGAACTGAAGTGTACATTATTCAGAATTTTTTGCTCTTTCGTTTGGTGTATGACACGCTGGGTTTCGCTGAAAATTTTTTATGTCAGGAATTGTTTTTTTCTTATCAGAGTGATGGTTACTTTTGTACTTAGGGCATTGTAGAATCAACAAAAGATTACAGCTTGACATGAACTGAAGTGTACATTATTCAGAATTTTTTGCTCTTTCGTTTGGTGTATGACACGCTGGGTTTCGCTGAAAATTTTTCATGTCAGGAATTGTTTTGTTCTTATCAGAGTGATGGTTACTTTTGTACTTATGGCATTGTAGAATCAACAAAAGATTACAGCTTGACATGATCTGAAGTGTGCATTATTCAGAATTTTTTGCTCTTTCTCGTGGTATATGACACGATAAGTTTCGCTAAAATATTGACGTGTCACGAATTCTTTAATGCCAAAAATGCATGGTTCAATGTTGTTAATTCGGCTGGAGCGGCCGTTGTTCAACATGGAACGTTGCAAATTATTCAGAATTTTTTGCTCTTTCGTTTGGTATATGACACGCTGGGTTTCGCTGAAAATTTTTCATGTTAGGAATTGTTTTGTTCTTATCAGAGTGATGGTTACTTTTGTACTTAGAGCATTATAGAATCAACAAAAGATTACAGCTTGACATGAACTGAAGTGTACATTATTCAGAATTTTTTGCTCTTTCTCGTGGTATATGACACGATAAGTTTCGCTAAAATATTGACGTGTCACGAATTCTTTAATGCCAAAAATGCATGGTTCAATGTTGTTAATTCGGCTGGAGCGGCCGTTGTTCAACATGGAACGTTGCAAATTATTCAGAATTTTTTGCTCTTTCGTTTGGTATATGACACGCTGGGTTTCGCTGAAAATTTTTCATGTCAGGAATTGTTTTGTTCTTATCAGAGTGATGGTTACTTTTGTACTTAGGGCATTGTAGAATCAACAAAAGATTACAGCTTGACATGAACTGAAGTGTACATTATTCAGAATTTTTTGCTCTTTCGTTTGGTGTATGACACGCTGGGTTTCGCTGAAAATTTTTCATGTCAGGAATTGTTTTGTTCTTATCAGAGTGATGGTTACTTTTGTACTTAGGGCATTGTAGAATCAACAAAAGATTACAGCTTGACATGATCTGAAGTGTACATTATTCAGAATTTTTTGCTCTTTCGTTTGGTGTATGACACGCTGGGTTTCGCTGAAAATTTTTCATGTCAGGAATTGTTTTGTTCTTATCAGAGTGATGGTTACTTTTGTACTTAGGGCATTGTAGAATCAACAAAAGATTACAGCTTGACATGAACTGAAGTGTACATTATTCAGAATTTTTTGCTCTTTCTCGTGGTATATGACACGATAAGTTTCGCTAAAATATTGACGTGTCACGAATTCTTTAATGCCAAAAATGCATGGTTCAATGTTGTTAATTCGGCTGGAGCGGCCGTTGTTCAACATGGAACGTTGCAAATTATTCAGAATTTTTTGCTCTTTCGTTTGGTATATGACACGCTGGGTTTCGCTGAAAATTTTTCATGTCAGGAATTGTTTTGTTCTTATCAGAGTGATGGTTACTTTTGTACTTAGGGCATTGTAGAATCAACAAAAGATTACAGCTTGACATGAACTGAAGTGTACATTATTCAGAATTTTTTGCTCTTTCGTTTGGTGTCTGACACGCTGGGTTTCGCTGAAAATTTTTCATGTCAGGAATTGTTTTGTTCTTATCAGAGTGATGGTTACTTTTGTACTTAGGGCATTGTAGAATCAACAAAAGATTACAGCTTGACATGAACTGAAGTGTACATTATTCAGAATTTTTTGCTCTTTCGTTTGGTGTATGACACGCTGGGTTTCGCTGAAAATTTTTCATGTCAGGAATTGTTTTGTTCTTATCAGAGTGATGGTTACTTTTGTACTTAGGGCATTGTAGAATCAACAAAAGATTACAGCTTGACATGATCTGAAGTGTACATTATTCAGAATTTTTTGCTCTTTCGTTTGGTGTATGACACGCTGGGTTTCGCTGAAAATTTTTCATGTCAGGAATTGTTTTGTTCTTATCAGAGTGATGGTTACTTTTGTACTTAGGGCATTGTAGAATCAACAAAAGATTACAGCTTGACATGATCTGAAGTGTACATTATTCAGAATTTTTTGCTCTTTCTCGTGGTATATGACACGATAAGTTTCGCTAAAATATTGACGTGTCACGAATTCTTTAATGCCAAAAATGCATGGTTCAATGTTGTTAATTCGGCTGGAGCGGCCGTTGTTCAACATGGAACGTTGCAAATTATTCAGAATTTTTTGCTCTTTCGTTTGGTATATGACACGCTGGGTTTCGCTGAAAATTTTTCATGTTAGGAATTGTTTTGTTCTTATCAGAGTGATGGTTACTTTTGTACTTAGAGCATTGTAGAATCAACAAAAGATTACAGCTTGACATGAACTGAAGTGTACATTATTCAGAATTTTTTGCTCTTTCGTTTGGTGTATGACACGCTGGGTTTCGCTGAAAATTTTTCATGTCAGGAATTGTTTTGTTCTTATCAGAGTGATGGTTACTTTTGTACTTAGGGCATTGTAGAATCAACAAAAGATTACAGCTTGACATGATCTGAAGTGTACATTATTCAGAATTTTTTGCTCTTTCGTTTGGTGTATGACACGCTGGGTTTCGCTGAAAATTTTTCATGTCAGGAATTGTTTTGTTCTTATCAGAGTGATGGTTACTTTTGTACTTAGGGCATTGTAGAATCAACAAAAGATTACAGCTTGACATGATCTGAAGTGTACATTATTCAGAATTTTTTGCTCTTTCTCGTGGTATATGACACGATAAGTTTCGCTAAAATATTGACGTGTCACGAATTCTTTAATGCCAAAAATGCATGGTTCAATGTTGTTAATTCGGCTGGAGCGGCCGTTGTTCAACATGGAACGTTGCAAATTATTCAGAATTTTTTGCTCTTTCGTTTGGTATATGACACGCTGGGTTTCGCTGAAAATTTTTCATGTCAGGAATTGTTTTGTTCTTATCAGAGTGATGGTTACTTTTGTACTTAGGGCATTGTAGAATCAACAAAAGATTACAGCTTGACATGAACTGAAGTGTACATTATTCAGAATTTTTTGCTCTTTCGTTTGGTGTCTGACACGCTGGGTTTCGCTGAAAATTTTTCATGTCAGGAATTGTTTTGTTCTTATCAGAGTGATGGTTACTTTTGTACTTAGGGCATTGTAGAATCAACAAAAGATTACAGCTTGACATGAACTGAAGTGTACATTATTCAGAATTTTTTGCTCTTTCGTTTGGTGTATGACACGCTGGGTTTCGCTGAAAATTTTTCATGTCAGGAATTGTTTTGTTCTTATCAGAGTGATGGTTACTTTTGTACTTAGGGCATTGTAGAATCAACAAAAGATTACAGCTTGACATGATCTGAAGTGTACATTATTCAGAATTTTTTGCTCTTTCGTTTGGTGTATGACACGCTGGGTTTCGCTGAAAATTTTTCATGTCAGGAATTGTTTTGTTCTTATCAGAGTGATGGTTACTTTTGTACTTAGGGCATTGTAGAATCAACAAAAGATTACAGCTTGACATGATCTGAAGTGTACATTATTCAGAATTTTTTGCTCTTTCTCGTGGTATATGACACGATAAGTTTCGCTAAAATATTGACGTGTCACGAATTCTTTAATGCCAAAAATGCATGGTTCAATGTTGTTAATTCGGCTGGAGCGGCCGTTGTTCAACATGGAACGTTGCAAATTATTCAGAATTTTTTGCTCTTTCGTTTGGTATATGACACGCTGGGTTTCGCTGAAAATTTTTCATGTTAGGAATTGTTTTGTTCTTATCAGAGTGATGGTTACTTTTGTACTTAGAGCATTGTAGAATCAACAAAAGATTACAGCTTGACATGAACTGAAGTGTACATTATTCAGAATTTTTTGCTCTTTCGTTTGGTGTATGACACGCTGGGTTTCGCTGAAAATTTTTCATGTCAGGAATTGTTTTGTTCTTATCAGAGTGATGGTTACTTTTGTACTTAGGGCATTGTAGAATCAACAAAAGATTACAGCTTGACATGATCTGAAGTGTACATTATTCAGAATTTTTTGCTCTTTCGTTTGGTGTATGACACGCTGGGTTTCGCTGAAAATTTTTCATGTCAGGAATTGTTTTGTTCTTATCAGAGTGATGGTTACTTTTGTACTTAGGGCATTGTAGAATCAACAAAAGATTACAGCTTGACATGATCTGAAGTGTACATTATTCAGAATTTTTTGCTCTTTCTCGTGGTATATGACACGATAAGTTTCGCTAAAATATTGACGTGTCACGAATTCTTTAATGCCAAAAATGCATGGTTCAATGTTGTTAATTCGGCTGGAGCGGCCGTTGTTCAACATGGAACGTTGCAAATTATTCAGAATTTTTTGCTCTTTCGTTTGGTATATGACACGCTGGGTTTCGCTGAAAATTTTTCATGTCAGGAATTGTTTTGTTCTTATCAGAGTGATGGTTACTTTTGTACTTAGGGCATTGTAGAATCAACAAAAGATTACAGCTTGACATGAACTGAAGTGTACATTATTCAGAATTTTTTGCTCTTTCGTTTGGTGTATGACACGCTGGGTTTCGCTGAAAATTTTTCATGTCAGGAATTGTTTTGTTCTTATCAGAGTGATGGTTTCTTTTGTACTTAGAGCATTGTAGAATCAACAAAAGATTACAGCTTGACATGAACTGAAGTGTACATTATTCAGAATTTTTTGCTCTTTCGTTTGGTGTATGACACGCTGGGTTTCGCTGAAAATTTTTCATGTCAGGAATTGTTTTGTTCTTATCAGAGTGATGGTTACTTTTGTACTTAGGGCATTGTAGAATCAACAAAAGATTACAGCTTGACATGAACTGAAGTGTACATTATTCAGAATTTTTTGCTCTTTCGTTTGGTGTATGACACGCTGGGTTTCGCTGAAAATTTTTCATGTCAGGAATTGTTTTGTTCTTATCAGAGTGATGGTTACTTTTGTACTTAGGGCATTGTAGAATCAACAAAAGATTACAGCTTGACATGAACTGAAGTGTACATTATTCAGAATTTTTTGCTCTTTCGTTTGGTGTATGACACGCTGGGTTTCGCTGAAAATTTTTCATGTCAGGAATTGTTTTGTTCTTATCAGAGTGATGGTTACTTTTGTACTTAGGGCATTGTAGAATCAACAAAAGATTACAGCTTGACATGATCTGAAGTGTACATTATTCAGAATTTTTTGCTCTTTCGTTTGGTGTATGACACGCTGGGTTTCGCTGAAAATTTTTCATGTCAGGAATTGTTTTGTTCTTATCAGAGTGATGGTTACTTTTGTACTTAGGGCATTGTAGAATCAACAAAAGATTACAGCTTGACATGATCTGAAGTGTACATTATTCAGAATTTTTTGCTCTTTCTCGTGGTATATGACACGATAAGTTTCGCTAAAATATTGACGTGTCACGAATTCTTTAATGCCAAAAATGCATGGTTCAATGTTGTTAATTCGGCTGGAGCGGCCGTTGTTCAACATGGAACGTTGCAAATTATTCAGAATTTTTTGCTCTTTCGTTTGGTATATGACACGCTGGGTTTCGCTGAAAATTTTTCATGTTAGGAATTGTTTTGTTCTTATCAGAGTGATGGTTACTTTTGTACTTAGAGCATTGTAGAATCAACAAAAGATTACAGCTTGACATGAACTGAAGTGTACATTATTCAGAATTTTCTGCTCTTTCGTTTGGTGTATGACACGCTGGGTTTCGCTGAAAATTTTTCATGTCAGGAATTGTTTTGTTCTTATCAGAGTGATGGTTACTTTTGTACTTAGGGCATTGTAGAATCAACAAAAGATTACAGCTTGACATGAACTGAAGTGTACATTATTCAGAATTTTTTGCTCTTTCGTTTGGTGTATGACACGCTGGGTTTCGCTGAAAATTTTTCATGTCAGGAATTGTTTTGTTCTTATCAGAGTGATGGTTACTTTTGTACTTAGGGCATTGTAGAATCAACAAAAGATTACAGCTTGACATGAACTGAAGTGTACATTATTCAGAATTTTTTGCTCTTTCGTTTGGTGTATGACACGCTGGGTTTCGCTGAAAATTTTTCATGTCAGGAATTGTTTTGTTCTTATCAGAGTGATGGTTACTTTTGTACTTAGGGCATTGTAGAATCAACAAAAGATTACAGCTTGACATGATCTGAAGTGTACATTATTCAGAATTTTTTGCTCTTTCGTTTGGTGTATGACACGCTGGGTTTCGCTGAAAATTTTTCATGTCAGGAATTGTTTTGTTCTTATCAGAGTGATGGTTACTTTTGTACTTAGGGCATTGTAGAATCAACAAAAGATTACAGCTTGACATGATCTGAAGTGTACATTATTCAGAATTTTTTGCTCTTTCTCGTGGTATATGACACGATAAGTTTCGCTAAAATATTGACGTGTCACGAATTCTTTAATGCCAAAAATGCATGGTTCAATGTTGTTAATTCGGCTGGAGCGGCCGTTGTTCAACATGGAACGTTGCAAATTATTCAGAATTTTTTGCTCTTTCGTTTGGTATATGACACGCTGGGTTTCGCTGAAAATTTTTCATGTCAGGAATTGTTTTGTTCTTATCAGAGTGATGGTTACTTTTGTACTTAGGGCATTGTAGAATCAACAAAAGATTACAGCTTGACATGATCTGAAGTGTACATTATTCAGAATTTTTTGCTCTTTCTCGTGGTATATGACACGATAAGTTTCGCTAAAATATTGACGTGTCACGAATTCTTTAATGCCAAAAATGCATGGTTCAATGTTGTTAATTCGGCTGGAGCGGCCGTTGTTCAACATGGAACGTTGCAAATTATTCAGAATTTTTTGCTCTTTCGTTTGGTATATGACACGCTGGGTTTCGCTGACAATTTTTCATGTCAGGAATTGTTTTGTTCTTATCAGAGTGATGGTTACTTTTGTACTTAGGGCATTGTAGAATCAACAAAAGATTACAGCTTGACATGAACTGAAGTGTACATTATTCAGAATTTTTTGCTCTTTCGTTTGGTGTATGACACGCTGGGTTTCGCTGAAAATTTTTCATGTCAGGAATTGTTTTGTTCTTATCAGAGTGATGGTTACTTTTGTACTTAGGGCATTGTAGAATCAACAAAAGATTACAGCTTGACATGATCTGAAGTGTGCATTATTCAGAATTTTTTGCTCTTTCTCGTGGTATATGACACGATAAGTTTCGCTAAAATATTGACGTGTCACGAATTCTTTAATGCCAAAAATGCATGGTTCAATGTTGTTAATTCGGCTGGAGCGGCCGTTGTTCAACATGGAACGTTGCAAATTATTCAGAATTTTTTGCTCTTTCGTTTGGTGTATGACACGCTGGGTTTCGCTGAAAATTTTTGATGTCAGGAATTGTTTTGTTCTTATCAGAGTGATGGTTACTTTTGTACTTAGGGCATTGTAGAATCAACAAAAGATTACAGCTTGACATGATCTGAAGTGTGCATTATTCAGAATTTTTTGCTCTTTCTCGTGGTATATGACACGATAAGTTTCGCTAAAATATTGACGTGTCACGAATTCTTTAATGCCAAAAATGCATGGTTCAATGTTGTTAATTCGGCTGGAGCGGCCGTTGTTCAACATGGAACGTTGCAAATTATTCAGAATTTTTTGCTCTTTCGTTTGGTATATGACACGCTGGGTTTCGCTGAAAATTTTTCATGTCAGGAATTGTTTTGTTCTTATCAGAGTGATGGTTACTTTTGTACTTAGGGCATTGTAGAATCAACAAAAGATTACAGCTTGACATGAACTGAAGTGTACATTATTCAGAATTTCTTGCTCTTTCGTTTGGTGTATGACACGCTGGGTTTCGCTGAAAATTTTTCATGTCAGGAATTGTTTTGTTCTTATCAGAGTGATGGTTACTTTTGTACTTAGGGCATTGTAGAATCAACAAAAGATTACAGCTTGACATGATCTGAAGTGTGCATTATTCAGAATTTTTTGCTCTTTCTCGTGGTATATGACACGATAAGTTTCGCTAAAATATTGACGTGCCATGAATTCTTTAATGCCAAAAATGCATGGTTCAATGTTGTTAATTCGGCTGGAGCGGCCGTTGTTCAACATGGAACGTTGCAAATTATTCAGAATTTTTTGCTCTTTCGTTTGGTGTATGACACGCTGGGTTTCGCTGAAAATTTTTGATGTCAGGAATTGTTTTGTTCTTATCAGAGTGATGGTTACTTTTGTACTTAGGGCATTGTAGAATCAACAAAAGATTACAGCTTGACATGATCTGAAGTGTGCATTATTCAGAATTTTTTGCTCTTTCTCGTGGTATATGACACGATAAGTTTCGCTAAAATATTGACGTGTCACGAATTCTTTAATGCCAAAAATGCATGGTTCAATGTTGTTAATTCGGCTGGAGCGGCCGTTGTTCAACATGGAACGTTGCAAATTATTCAGAATTTTTTGCTCTTTCGTTTGGTATATGACACGCTGGGTTTCGCTGAAAATTTTTCATGTCAGGAATTGTTTTGTTCTTATCAGAGTGATGGTTACTTTTGTACTTAGGGCATTGTAGAATCAACAAAAGATTACAGCTTGACATGAACTGAAGTGTACATTATTCAGAATTTCTTGCTCTTTCGTTTGGTGTATGACACGCTGGGTTTCGCTGAAAATTTTTCATGTCAGGAATTGTTTTGTTCTTATCAGAGTGATGGTTACTTTTGTACTTAGGGCATTGTAGAATCAACAAAAGATTACAGCTTGACATGATCTGAAGTGTACATTATTCAGAATTTTTTGCTCTTTCTCGTGGTATATGACACGATAAGTTTCGCTAAAATATTGACGTGTCACGAATTCTTTAATGCCAAAAATGCATGGTTCAATGTTGTTAATTCGGCTGGAGCGGCCGTTGTTCAACATGGAACGTTGCAAATTATTCAGAATTTTTTGCTCTTTCGTTTGGTATATGACACGCTGGGTTTCGCTGAAAATTTTTCATGTCAGGAATTGTTTTGTTCTTATCAGAGTGATGGTTACTTTTGTACTTAGGGCATTGTAGAATCAACAAAAGATTACAGCTTGACATGAACTGAAGTGTACATTATTCAGAATTTTTTGCTCTTTCGTTTGGTGTATGACACGCTGGGTTTCGCTGAAAATTTTTCATGTCAGGAATTGTTTTGTTCTTATCAGAGTGATGGTTACTTTTGTACTTAGGGCATTGTAGAATCAACAAAAGATTACAGCTTGACATGATCTGAAGTGTGCATTATTCAGAATTTTTTGCTCTTTCTCGTGGTATATGACACGATAAGTTTCGCTAAAATATTGACGTGTCATGAATTCTTTAATGCCAAAAATGCATGGTTCAATGTTGTTAATTCGGCTGGAGCGGCCGTTGTTCAACATGGAACGTTGCAAATTATTCAGAATTTTTTGCTCTTTCGTTTGGTGTATGACACGCTGGGTTTCGCTGAAAATTTTTGATGTCAGGAATTGTTTTGTTCTTATCAGAGTGATGGTTACTTTTGTACTTAGGGCATTGTAGAATCAACAAAAGATTACAGCTTGACATGATCTGAAGTGTGCATTATTCAGAATTTTTTGCTCTTTCTCGTGGTATATGACACGATAAGTTTCGCTAAAATATTGACGTGTCACGAATTCTTTAATGCCAAAAATGCATGGTTCAATGTTGTTAATTCGGCTGGAGCGGCCGTTGTTCAACATGGAACGTTGCAAATTATTCAGAATTTTTTGCTCTTTCGTTTGGTATATGACACGCTGGGTTTCGCTGAAAATTTTTCATGTCAGGAATTGTTTTGTTCTTATCAGAGTGATGGTTACTTTTGTACTTAGGGCATTGTAGAATCAACAAAAGATTACAGCTTGACATGAACTGAAGTGTACATTATTCAGAATTTCTTGCTCTTTCGTTTGGTGTATGACACGCTGGGTTTCGCTGAAAATTTTTCATGTCAGGAATTGTTTTGTTCTTATCAGAGTGATGGTTACTTTTGTACTTAGGGCATTGTAGAATCAACAAAAGATTACAGCTTGACATGATCTGAAGTGTACATTATTCAGAATTTTTTGCTCTTTCTCGTGGTATATGACACGATAAGTTTCGCTAAAATATTGACGTGTCACGAATTCTTTAATGCCAAAAATGCATGGTTCAATGTTGTTAATTCGGCTGGAGCGGCCGTTGTTCAACATGGAACGTTGCAAATTATTCAGAATTTTTTGCTCTTTCGTTTGGTATATGACACGCTGGGTTTCGCTGAAAATTTTTCATGTCAGGAATTGTTTTGTTCTTATCAGAGTGATGGTTACTTTTGTACTTAGGGCATTGTAGAATCAACAAAAGATTACAGCTTGACATGAACTGAAGTGTACATTATTCAGAATTTTTTGCTCTTTCGTTTGGTGTATGACACGCTGGGTTTCGCTGAAAATTTTTCATGTCAGGAATTGTTTTGTTCTTATCAGAGTGATGGTTACTTTTGTACTTAGGGCATTGTAGAATCAACAAAAGATTACAGCTTGACATGATCTGAAGTGTGCATTATTCAGAATTTTTTGCTCTTTCTCGTGGTATATGACACGATAAGTTTCGCTAAAATATTGACGTGTCACGAATTCTTTAATGCCAAAAATGCATGGTTCAATGTTGTTAATTCGGCTGGAGCGGCCGTTGTTCAACATGGAACGTTGCAAATTATTCAGAATTTTTTGCTCTTTCGTTTGGTATATGACACGCTGGGTTTCGCTGAAAATTTTTCATGTCAGGAATTGTTTTGTTCTTATCAGAGTGATGGTTACTTTTGTACTTAGGGCATTGTAGAATCAACAAAAGATTACAGCTTGACATGAACTGAAGTGTACATTATTCAGAATTTCTTGCTCTTTCGTTTGGTGTATGACACGCTGGGTTTCGCTGAAAATTTTTCATGTCAGGAATTGTTTTGTTCTTATCAGAGTGATGGTTACTTTTGTACTTAGGGCATTGTAGAATCAACAAAAGATTACAGCTTGACATGATCTGAAGTGTGCATTATTCAGAATTTTTTGCTCTTTCTCGTGGTATATGACACGATAAGTTTCGCTAAAATATTGACGTGTCACGAATTCTTTAATGCCAAAAATGCATGGTTCAATGTTGTTAATTCGGCTGGAGCGGCCGTTGTTCAACATGGAACGTTGCAAATTATTCAGAATTTTTTGCTCTTTCGTTTGGTGTATGACACGCTGGGTTTCGCTGAAAATTTTTGATGTCAGGAATTGTTTTGTTCTTATCAGAGTGATGGTTACTTTTGTACTTAGGGCATTGTAGAATCAACAAAAGATTACAGCTTGACATGATCTGAAGTGTGCATTATTCAGAATTTTTTGCTCTTTCTCGTGGTATATGACACGATAAGTTTCGCTAAAATATTGACGTGTCACGAATTCTTTAATGCCAAAAATGCATGGTTCAATGTTGTTAATTCGGCTGGAGCGGCCGTTGTTCAACATGGAACGTTGCAAATTATTCAGAATTTTTTGCTCTTTCGTTTGGTATATGACACGCTGGGTTTCGCTGAAAATTTTTCATGTCAGGAATTGTTTTGTTCTTATCAGTGTGATGGTTACTTTTGTACTTAGGGCATTGTAGAATCAACAAAAGATTACAGCTTGACATGAACTGAAGTGTACATTATTCAGAATTTCTTGCTCTTTCGTTTGGTGTATGACACGCTGGGTTTCGCTGAAAATTTTTCATGTCAGGAATTGTTTTGTTCTTATCAGAGTGATGGTTACTTTTGTACTTAGGGCATTGTAGAATCAACAAAAGATTACAGCTTGACATGATCTGAAGTGTACATTATTCAGAATTTTTTGCTCTTTCTCGTGGTATATGACACGATAAGTTTCGCTAAAATATTGACGTGTCACGAATTCTTTAATGCCAAAAATGCATGGTTCAATGTTGTTAATTCGGCTGGAGCGGCCGTTGTTCAACATGGAACGTTGCAAATTATTCAGAATTTTTTGCTCTTTCGTTTGGTATATGACACGCTGGGTTTCGCTGAAAATTTTTCATGTCAGGAATTGTTTTGTTCTTATCAGAGTGATGGTTACTTTTGTACTTAGGGCATTGTAGAATCAACAAAAGATTACAGCTTGACATGAACTGAAGTGTACATTATTCAGAATTTTTTGCTCTTTCGTTTGGTGTATGACACGCTGGGTTTCGCTGAAAATTTTTCATGTCAGGAATTGTTTTGTTCTTATCAGAGTGATGGTTGCTTTTGTACTTAGGGCATTGTAGAATCAACAAAAGATTACAGCTTGACATGAACTGAAGTGTACATTATTCAGAATTTTTTGCTCTTTCGTTTGGTGTATGACACGCTGGGTTTCGCTGAAAATTTTTCATGTCAGGAATTGTTTTGTTCTTATCAGAGTGATGGTTGCTTTTGTACTTAGGGCATTGTAGAATCAACAAAAGATTACAACTTGACATGAACTGAAGTGTACATTATTCAGAATTTTTTGCTCTTTCGTTTGGTGTATGACACGCTGGGTTTCGCTGAAAATTTTTCATGTCAGGAATTGTTTTGTTCTTATCAGAGTGATGGTTACTTTTGTACTTAGGGCATTGTAGAATCAACAAAAGATTACAGCTTGACATGATCTGAAGTGTACATTATTCAGAATTTTTTGCTCTTTCTCGTGGTATATGACACGATAAGTTTCGCTAAAATATTGACGTGTCACGAATTCTTTAATGCCAAAAATGCATGGTTCAATGTTGTTAATTCGGCTGGAGCGGCCGTTGTTCAACATGGAACGTTGCAAATTATTCAGAATTTTTTGCTCTTTAGTTTGGTATATGGCACGCTGGGTTTCGCTGAAAATTTTTCATGTCAGGAATTGTTTTGTTCTTATCAGAGTGATGGTTACTTTTGTACTTAGGGCATTGTAGAATCAACAAAAGATTACAGCTTGACATGAACTGAAGTGTACATTATTCAGAATTTTTTGCTCTTTCGTTTGGTTTATGACACGCTGGGTTTCGCTGAAAATTTTTCATGTCAGGAATTGTTTTGTTCTTATCAGAGTGATGGTTGCTTTTGTACTTAGGGCATTGTAGAATCAACAAAAGATTACAGCTTGACATGAACTGAAGTGTACATTATTCAGAATTTTTTGCTCTTTCGTTTGGTGTATGACACGCTGGGTTTCGCTGAAAATTTTTCATGTCAGGAATTGTTTTGTTCTTATCAGAGTGATGGTTACTTTTGTACTTAGGGCATTGTAGAATCAACAAAAGATTACAGCTTGACATGATCTGAAGTGTACATTATTCAGAATTTTTTGCTCTTTCTCGTGGTATATGACACGATAAGTTTCGCTAAAATATTGACGTGTCACGAATTCTTTAATGCCAAAAATGCATGGTTCAATGTTGTTAATTCGGCTGGAGCGGCCGTTGTTCAACATGGAACGTTGCAAATTATTCAGAATTTTTTGCTCTTTCGTTTGGTATATGGCACGCTGGGCTTCGCTGAAAATTTTTCATGTCAGGAATTGTTTTGTTCTTATCAGAGTGATGGTTACTTTTGTACTTAGGGCATTGTAGAATCAACAAAAGATTACAGCTTGACATGAACTGAAGTGTACATTATTCAGATTTTTTTGCTCTTTCGTTTGGTTTATGACACGCTGGGTTTCGCTGAAAATTTTTCATGTCAGGAATTGTTTTGTTCTTATCAGAGTGATGGTTGCTTTTGTACTTAGGGCATTGTAGAATCAACAAAAGATTACAGCTTGACATGAACTGAAGTGTACATTATTCAGAATTTTTTGCTCTTTCGTTTGGTGTATGACACGCTGGGTTTCGCTGAAAATTTTTCATGTCAGGAATTGTTTTGTTCTTATCAGAGTGATGGTTGCTTTTGTACTTAGGCCATTGTAGAATCAACAAAAGATTACAGCTTGACATGAACTGAAGTGTACATTATTCAGAATTTTTTGCTCTTTCGTTTGGTGTATGACACGATAAGTTTCGCTAAAATATTGACGTGTCACGAATTCTTTAATGCCAAAAATGCATGGTTCAATGTTGTTAATTCGGCTGGAGCGGCCGTTGTTCAACATGGAACGTTGCAAATTATTCAGAATTTTTTGCTCTTTCGTTTGGTATATGGCACGCTGGGTTTCGCTGAAAATTTTTCATGTCAGGAATTGTTTTGTTCTTATCAGAGTGATGGTTACTTTTGTACTTAGGGCATTGTAGAATCAACAAAAGATTACAGCTTGACATGATCTGAAGTGTACATTATTCAGAATTTTTTGCTCTTTCTCGTGGTATATGACACGATAAGTTTCGCTAAAATATTGACGTGTCACGAATTCTTTAATGCCAAAAATGCATGGTTCAATGTTGTTAATTCGGCTGGAGCGGCCGTTGTTCAACATGGAACGTTGCAAATTATTCAGAATTTTTTGCTCTTTCGTTTGGTATATGACACGCTGGGTTTCGCTGAAAATTTTTCATGTCAGGAATTGTTTTGTTCTTATGAATCACTCGAGATATTCCCTGATGAACAACACGGATTCAGAAAGAATCGTTCACGAGAACTACAGATGCTGGAAGTTCTAGAGCATTGGACTGCCGCACTTAGCAGTGGAAAAACAGTTGATGTTATCTATTTTGACTTCGCAAAAGCCTTTGATAGTGTATCCCATCCAAAACTAATTTGTAAACTCAGTACAACTGGCATTTCAATGAAAACCATTAACTGGATCTCTGATTATCTTTCCAATAGATCATTTCAAGTTCGAGTTAAAGATAAACTGTCCGATTCTCACCTAGTCAGTAGTGGCGTACCGCAGGGCTCTGTACTTGGACCCTTACTATTTTTAATTTTCACTTCTGAAATACCGGCACTAGTACAAAATAACGATGTTGTTGCCAGATTATATGCCGATGACATCAAAATATATAAATCATTTAATAAGGACGACCCTCCTGTCCCACTGCAAATAGCAGTGGATAAAATAGTTAGATGGGCTAATGATTGGCAATTGCCTCTCGCATCTCACAAATGCACCACCCTACATCTTGGAAGAGCGAACCCAAAACGGAACTATATGATCGAAAATGCAATACTGAATAAAAAGGAAGTAGTTAAAGACCTTTGGTTTTGCTATCCAGAAAACTTTAACATTTTCCGACCATTGCAGAGCTATTTCAATAAAAGCAAAGTCTGCTTGCCACATACTAATGCGAGCACTGCGGACTAAAAAGCCTGAAATTCTCCTCAAAGCATTCTCGATCTACATTCGTCCCATCCTTGAAAGTGCTTCAACAGTCTTTAATCCCTATCAGAAAAAGGATATTAAAATCCTCGAAAAAGTTCAGAATTACTTTACCAGAAGAGTATTCGCACGTTGCTATGGTTATACATGGGAGAATATGCCTGGAGCACCTGAGCGTAATACAAAACTTAAACTGGAAACGCTAGAAAAACGTAGACTAAATATAGACGTTAGAACTTCCCTCAAACTTCTCAGAGGCAAGTTCAAAATTTCGAACAAGAAATCCCATTATTTCAATACCTATATAACCAGAAATGGGATAAATTTCAATAATCCCGGGTCACGGTTCCAATATAGGCACTACAGTTTCTTCGCTAGGGCGGCACGTTTACTATCACTACCCGAAAATAGGATCGACTTCTCGATCCCAGACTGATCTATCTTTCCCTTGTAACGATTTATTTAATTCTTGCATCATTATCATTTACTGTCGTCCCCACTTGATTCAATGTTTGATCTCACGCATCATTCCATAATATTGTTTTACTTTCTTTTTCACCTCTCTGTTTATCGTTAAAGATAAATAAATTATTATCAGAGTGATGGTTACTTTTGTACTTAGGGCATTGTAGAATCAACAAAAGATTACAGCTTGACGTGATCTGAAGTGTACATTATTCAGAATTTTTTGCTCTTTCTCGTGGTATATGACACGATAAGTTTCGCTAAAATATTGACGTGTCACGAATTCTTTAATGCCAAAAATGCATGGTTCAATGTTGTTAATTCGGCTGGAGCGGCCGTTGTTCAACATGGAACGTTGCAAATTATTCAGAATTTTTTGCTCTTTCGTTTGGTATATGACACGCTGGGTTTCGCTGAAAATTTTTCATGTCAGGAATTGTTTTGTTCTTATCAGAGTGATGGTTACTTTTGTACTTAGGGCATTGTAGAATCAACAAAAGATTACAGCTTGACATGAACTGAAGTGTACATTATTCAGAATTTCTTGCTCTTTCTCGTGGTATATGACACGATAAGTTTCGCTAAAATATTGACGTGTCACGAATTCTTTAATGCCAAAAATGCATGGTTCAATGTTGTTAATTCGGCTGGAGCGGCCGTTGTTCAACATGGAACGTTGCAAATTATTCAGAATTTTTTGCTCTTTCGTTTGGTATATGACACGCTGGGTTTCGCTGAAAATTTTTCATGTCAGGAATTGTTTTGTTCTTATCAGAGTGATGGTTACTTTTGTACTTAGGGCATTGTAGAATCAACAAAAGATTACAGCTTGACATGAACTGAAGTGTACATTATTCAGAATTTCTTGCTCTTTCTCGTGGTATATGACACGATAAGTTTCGCTAAAATATTGACGTGTCACGAATTCTTTAATGCCAAAAATGCATGGTTCAATGTTGTTAATTCGGCTGGAGCGGCCGTTGTTCAACATGGAACGTTGCAAATTATTCAGAATTTTTTGCTCTTTCGTTTGGTATATGACACGCTGGGTTTCGCTGAAAATTTTTCATGTTAGGAATTGTTTTGTTCTTATCAGAGTGATGGTTACTTTTGTACTTAGAGCATTGTAGAATCAACAAAAGATTACAGCTTGACATGAACTGAAGTGTACATTATTCAGAATTTTTTGCTCTTTCGTTTGGTATATGACACGCTGGGTTTCGCTGAAAATTTTTCATGTTAGGAATTGTTTTGTTCTTATCAGAGTGATGGTTACTTTTGTACTTAGAGCATTGTAGAATCAACAAAAGATTACAGCTTGACATGAACTGAAGTGTACATTATTCAGAATTTTTTGCTCTTTCGTTTGGTGTATGACACGCTGGGTTTCACTGAAAATTTTTCATGTCAGGAATTGTTTTGTTCTTATCAGAGTGATGGTTACTTTTGTACTTAGGGCATTGTAGAATCAACAAAAGATTACAGCTTGACATGAACTGAAGTGTACATTATTCAGAATTTTTTGCTCTTTCGTTTGGTATATGACACGATAAGTTTCGCTAAAATATTGACGTGTCACGAATTCTTTAATGCCAAAAATGCATGGTTCAATGTTGTTAATTCGGCTGGAGCGGCCGTTGTTCAACATGGAACGTTGCAAATTATTCAGAATTTTTTGCTCTTTCGTTTGGTATATGACACGCTGGGTTTCGCTGAAAATTTTTCATGTCAGGAATTGTTTTGTTCTTATCAGAGTGATGGTTACTTTTGTACTTAGGGCATTGTAGAATCAACAAAAGATTACAGCTTGACATGAACTGAAGTGTACATTATTCAGAAGTTTTTGCTCTTTCGTTTGGTGTATGACACGCTGGGTTTCGCTGAAATTTTTTCATGTCAGGAATTGTTTTGTTCTTATCAGAGTGATGGTTACTTTTGTACTTAGGGCATTGTAGAATCAACAAAAGATTAAAGCTTGACATGATCTGAAGTGTGCATTATTCAGAATTTTTTGCTCTTTCTCGTGGTATATGACACGATAAGTTTCGCTAAAATATTGACGTGTCACGAATTCTTTAATGCCAAAAAATGCATGGTTCAATGTTGTTAATTCGGCTGGAGCGGCCGTTGTTCAACATGGAACGTTGCAAATTATTCAGAATTTTTTGCTCTTTCGTTTGGTATATGACACGCTGGGTTTCGCTGAAAATTTTTCATGTTAGGAATTGTTTTGTTCTTATCAGAGTGATGGTTACTTTTGTACTTAGGGCATTGTAGAATCAACAAAAGATTACAGCTTGACATGAACTGAAGTGTACATTATTCAGAAGTTTTTGCTCTTTCGTTTGGTGTATGACACGCTGGGTTTCACTGAAAATTTTTCATGTCAGGAATTGTTTTGTTCTTATCAGAGTGATGGTTACTTTTGTACTTAGGGCATTGTAGAATCAACAAAAGATTACAGCTTGACATGAACTGAAGTGTACATTATTCAGAATTTTTTGCTCTTTCGTTTGGTGTATGACACGCTGGGTTTCGCTGAAAATTTTTCATGTCAGGAATTGTTTTGTTCTTATCAGAGTGATGGTTACTTTTGTACTTAGGGCATTGTAGAATCAACAAAAGATTACAGCTTGACATGAACTGAAGTGTACATTATTCAGAATTTTTTGCTCTTTCGTTTGGTGTATGACACGCTGGGTTTCGCTGAAAATTTTTCATGTCAGGAATTGTTTTGTTCTTATCAGAGTGATGGTTACTTTTGTACTTAGGGCATTGTAGAATCAACAAAAGATTACAGCTTGACATGATCTGAAGTGAACATTATTCAGAATTTTTTGCTCTTTCGTTTGGTGTATGACACGCTGGGTTTCGCTGAAAATTTTTCATGTCAGGAATTGTTTTGTTCTTATCAGAGTGATGGTTACTTTTGTACTTAGGGCATTGTAGAATCAACAAAAGATTACAGCTTGACATGATCTGAAGTGTACATTATTCAGAATTTTTTGCTCTTTCTCGTGGTATATGACACGATAAGTTTCGCTAAAATATTGACGTGTCACGAATTCTTTAATGCCAAAAATGCATGGTTCAATGTTGTTAATTCGGCTGGAGCGGCCGTTGTTCAACATGGAACGTTGCAAATTATTCAGAATTTTTTGCTCTTTCGTTTGGTATATGACACGCTGGGTTTCGCTGAAAATTTTTCATGTTAGGAATTGTTTTGTTCTTATCAGAGTGATGGTTACTTTTGTACTTAGAGCATTGTAGAATCAACAAAAGATTACAGCTTGACATGAACTGAAGTGTACATTATTCAGAATTTTTTGCTCTTTCGTTTGGTGTATGACACGCTGGGTTTCACTGAAAATTTTTCATGTCAGGAATTGTTTTGTTCTTATCAGAGTGATGGTTACTTTTGTACTTAGGGCATTGTAGAATCAACAAAAGATTACAGCTTGACATGAACTGAAGTGTACATTATTCAGAATTTTTTGCTCTTTCGTTTGGTGTATGACACGCTGGGTTTCGCTGAAAATTTTTCATGTCAGGAATTGTTTTGTTCTTATCAGAGTGATGGTTACTTTTGTACTTAGGGCATTGTAGAATCAACAAAAGATTACAGCTTGACATGAACTGAAGTGTACATTATTCAGAATTTTTTGCTCTTTCGTTTGGTGTATGACACGCTGGGTTTCGCTGAAAATTTTTCATGTCAGGAATTGTTTTGTTCTTATCAGAGTGATGGTTACTTTTGTACTTAGGGCATTGTAGAATCAACAAAAGATTACAGCTTGACGTGATCTGAAGTGTACATTATTCAGAATTTTTTGCTCTTTCTCGTGGTATATGACACGATAAGTTTCGCTAAAATATTGACGTGTCACGAATTCTTTAATGCCTAAAATGCATGGTTCAATGTTGTTAATTCGGCTGGAGCGGCCGTTGTTCAACATGGAACGTTGCAAATTATTCAGAATTTTTTGCTCTTTCGTTTGGTATATGACACGCAGGGTTTCGCTGAAAATTTTTCATGTCAGGAATTGTTTTGTTCTTATCAGAGTGATGGTTACTTTTGTACTTAGGGCATTGTAGAATCAACAAAAGATTACAGCTTGACATGAACTGAAGTGTACATTATTCAGAATTTCTTGCTCTTTCTCGTGGTATATGACACGATAAGTTTCGCTAAAATATTGACGTGTCACGAATTCTTTAATGCCAAAAATGCATGGTTCAATGTTGTTAATTCGGCTGGAGCGGCCGTTGTTCAACATGGAACGTTGCAAATTATTCAGAATTTTTTGCTCTTTCGTTTGGTATATGACACGCTGGGTTTCGCTGAAAATTTTTCATGTCAGGAATTGTTTTGTTCTTATCAGAGTGATGGTTACTTTTGTACTTAGGGCATTGTAGAATCAACAAAAGATTACAGCTTGACATGAACTGAAGTGTACATTATTCAGAATTTCTTGCTCTTTCTCGTGGTATATGACACGATAAGTTTCGCTAAAATATTGACGTGTCACGAATTCTTTAATGCCAAAAATGCATGGTTCAATGTTGTTAATTCGGCTGGAGCGGCCGTTGTTCAACATGGAACGTTGCAAATTATTCAGAATTTTTTGCTCTTTCGTTTGGTATATGACACGCTGGGTTTCGCTGAAAATTTTTCATGTTAGGAATTGTTTTGTTCTTATCAGAGTGATGGTTACTTTTGTACTTAGAGCATTGTAGAATCAACAAAAGATTACAGCTTGACATGAACTGAAGTGTACATTATTCAGAATTTTTTGCTCTTTCGTTTGGTATATGACACGCTGGGTTTCGCTGAAAATTTTTCATGTTAGGAATTGTTTTGTTCTTATCAGAGTGATGGTTACTTTTGTACTTAGAGCATTGTAGAATCAACAAAAGATTACAGCTTGACATGAACTGAAGTGTACATTATTCAGAATTTTTTGCTCTTTCGTTTGGTGTATGACACGCTGGGTTTCACTGAAAATTTTTCATGTCAGGAATTGTTTTGTTCTTATCAGAGTGATGGTTACTTTTGTACTTAGGGCATTGTAGAATCAACAAAAGATTACAGCTTGACATGAACTGAAGTGTACATTATTCAGAATTTCTTGCTCTTTCTCGTGGTATATGACACGATAAGTTTCGCTAAAATATTGACGTGTCACGAATTCTTTAATGCCAAAAATGCATGGTTCAATGTTGTTAATTCGGCTGGAGCGGCCGTTGTTCAACATGGAACGTTGCAAATTATTCAGAATTTTTTGCTCTTTCGTTTGGTATATGACACGCTGGGTTTCGCTGAAAATTTTTCATGTCAGGAATTGTTTTGTTCTTATCAGAGTGATGGTTACTTTTGTACTTAGGGCATTGTAGAATCAACAAAAGATTACAGCTTGACATGAACTGAAGTGTACATTATTCAGAATTTCTTGCTCTTTCTCGTGGTATATGACACGATAAGTTTCGCTAAAATATTGACGTGTCACGAATTCTTTAATGCCAAAAATGCATGGTTCAATGTTGTTAATTCGGCTGGAGCGGCCGTTGTTCAACATGGAACGTTGCAAATTATTCAGAATTTTTTGCTCTTTCGTTTGGTATATGACACGCTGGGTTTCGCTGAAAATTTTTCATGTTAGGAATTGTTTTGTTCTTATCAGAGTGATGGTTACTTTTGTACTTAGAGCATTGTAGAATCAACAAAAGATTACAGCTTGACATGAACTGAAGTGTACATTATTCAGAATTTTTTGCTCTTTCGTTTGGTATATGACACGCTGGGTTTCGCTGAAAATTTTTCATGTTAGGAATTGTTTTGTTCTTATCAGAGTGATGGTTACTTTTGTACTTAGAGCATTGTAGAATCAACAAAAGATTACAGCTTGACATGAACTGAAGTGTACATTATTCAGAATTTTTTGCTCTTTCGTTTGGTGTATGACACGCTGGGTTTCACTGAAAATTTTTCATGTCAGGAATTGTTTTGTTCTTATCAGAGTGATGGTTACTTTTGTACTTAGGGCATTGTAGAATCAACAAAAGATTACAGCTTGACATGAACTGAAGTGTACATTATTCAGAATTTTTTGCTCTTTCGTTTGGTATATGACACGATAAGTTTCGCTAAAATATTGACGTGTCACGAATTCTTTAATGCCAAAAATGCATGGTTCAATGTTGTTAATTCGGCTGGAGCGGCCGTTGTTCAACATGGAACGTTGCAAATTATTCAGAATTTTTTGCTCTTTCGTTTGGTATATGACACGCTGGGTTTCGCTGAAAATTTTTCATGTCAGGAATTGTTTTGTTCTTATCAGAGTGATGGTTACTTTTGTACTTAGGGCATTGTAGAATCAACAAAAGATTACAGCTTGACATGAACTGAAGTGTACATTATTCAGAAGTTTTTGCTCTTTCGTTTGGTGTATGACACGCTGGGTTTCGCTGAAATTTTTTCATGTCAGGAATTGTTTTGTTCTTATCAGAGTGATGGTTACTTTTGTACTTAGGGCATTGTAGAATCAACAAAAGATTAAAGCTTGACATGATCTGAAGTGTGCATTATTCAGAATTTTTTGCTCTTTCTCGTGGTATATGACACGATAAGTTTCGCTAAAATATTGACGTGTCACGAATTCTTTAATGCCAAAAATGCATGGTTCAATGTTGTTAATTCGGCTGGAGCGGCCGTTGTTCAACATGGAACGTTGCAAATTATTCAGAATTTTTTGCTCTTTCGTTTGGTATATGACACGCTGGGTTTCGCTGAAAATTTTTCATGTTAGGAATTGTTTTGTTCTTATCAGAGTGATGGTTACTTTTGTACTTAGGGCATTGTAGAATCAACAAAAGATTACAGCTTGACATGAACTGAAGTGTACATTATTCAGAAGTTTTTGCTCTTTCGTTTGGTGTATGACACGCTGGGTTTCACTGAAAATTTTTCATGTCAGGAATTGTTTTGTTCTTATCAGAGTGATGGTTACTTTTGTACTTAGGGCATTGTAGAATCAACAAAAGATTACAGCTTGACATGAACTGAAGTGTACATTATTCAGAATTTTTTGCTCTTTCGTTTGGTGTATGACACGCTGGGTTTCGCTGAAAATTTTTCATGTCAGGAATTGTTTTGTTCTTATCAGAGTGATGGTTACTTTTGTACTTAGGGCATTGTAGAATCAACAAAAGATTACAGCTTGACATGAACTGAAGTGTACATTATTCAGAATTTTTTGCTCTTTCGTTTGGTGTATGACACGCTGGGTTTCGCTGAAAATTTTTCATGTCAGGAATTGTTTTGTTCTTATCAGAGTGATGGTTACTTTTGTACTTAGGGCATTGTAGAATCAACAAAAGATTACAGCTTGACATGATCTGAAGTGAACATTATTCAGAATTTTTTGCTCTTTCGTTTGGTGTATGACACGCTGGGTTTCGCTGAAAATTTTTCATGTCAGGAATTGTTTTGTTCTTATCAGAGTGATGGTTACTTTTGTACTTAGGGCATTGTAGAATCAACAAAAGATTACAGCTTGACATGATCTGAAGTGTACATTATTCAGAATTTTTTGCTCTTTCTCGTGGTATATGACACGATAAGTTTCGCTAAAATATTGACGTGTCACGAATTCTTTAATGCCAAAAATGCATGGTTCAATGTTGTTAATTCGGCTGGAGCGGCCGTTGTTCAACATGGAACGTTGCAAATTATTCAGAATTTTTTGCTCTTTCGTTTGGTATATGACACGCTGGGTTTCGCTGAAAATTTTTCATGTTAGGAATTGTTTTGTTCTTATCAGAGTGATGGTTACTTTTGTACTTAGAGCATTGTAGAATCAACAAAAGATTACAGCTTGACATGAACTGAAGTGTACATTATTCAGAATTTTTTGCTCTTTCGTTTGGTGTATGACACGCTGGGTTTCACTGAAAATTTTTCATGTCAGGAATTGTTTTGTTCTTATCAGAGTGATGGTTACTTTTGTACTTAGGGCATTGTAGAATCAACAAAAGATTACAGCTTGACATGAACTGAAGTGTACATTATTCAGAATTTTTTGCTCTTTCGTTTGGTGTATGACACGCTGGGTTTCGCTGAAAATTTTTCATGTCAGGAATTGTTTTGTTCTTATCGGAGTGATGGTTACTTTTGTACTTAGGGCATTGTAGAATCAACAAAAGATTACAGCTTGACATGAACTGAAGTGTACATTATTCAGAATTTTTTGCTCTTTCGTTTGGTGTATGACACGCTGGGTTTCGCTGAAAATTTTTCATGTCAGGAATTGTTTTGTTCTTATCAGAGTGATGGTTACTTTTGTACTTAGGGCATTGTAGAATCAACAAAAGATTACAGCTTGACATGATCTGAAGTGTACATTATTCAGAATTTTTTGCTCTTTCTCGTGGTATATGACACGATAAGTTTCGCTAAAATATTGACGTGTCACGAATTCTTTAATGCCAAAAATGCATGGTTCAATGTTGTTAATTCGGCTGGAGCGGCCGTTGTTCAACATGGAACGTTGCAAATTATTCAAAATTTTTTGCTCTTTCGTTTGGTATATGACACGCTGGGTTTCGCTGAAAATTTTTCATGTCAGGAATTGTTTTGTTCTTATCAGAGTGATGGTTACTTTTGTACTTAGGGCATTGTAGAATCAACAAAAGATTACAGCTTGACATGAACTGAAGTGTACATTATTCAGAAGTTTTTGCTCTTTCGTTTGGTGTATGACACGCTGGGTTTCGCTGAAATTTTTTCATGTCAGGAATTGTTTTGTTCTTATCAGAGTGATGGTTACTTTTGTACTTAGGGCATTGTAGAATCAACAAAAGATTACAGCTTGACATGATCTGAAGTGTGCATTATTCAGAATTTTTTGCTCTTTCGTTTGGTGTATGACACGCTTTGTTTCGCTGAAAATTTTTCATGTCAGGAATTGTTTTGTTCTTATCAGAGTGATGGTTACTTTTGTACTTAGGGCATTGTAGAATCAACAAAAGATTACAGCTTGACATGAACTGAAGTGTACATTATTCAGAATTTTTTGCTCTTTCGTTTGGTATATGACACGATAAGTTTCGCTAAAATATTGACGTGTCACGAATTCTTTAATGCCAAAAATGCATGGTTCAATGTTGTTAATTCGGCTGGAGCGGCCGTTGTTCAACATGGAACGTTGCAAATTATTCAGAATTTTTTGCTCTTTCGTTTGGTATATGACACGCTGGGTTTCGCTGAAAATTTTTCATGTCAGGAATTGTTTTGTTCTTATCAGAGTGATGGTTACTTTTGTACTTAGGGCATTGTAGAATCAACAAAAGATTACAGCTTGACATGAACTGAAGTGTACATTATTCAGAAGTTTTTGCTCTTTCGTTTGGTGTATGACACGCTGGGTTTCGCTGAAATTTTTTCATGTCAGGAATTGTTTTGTTCTTATCAGAGTGATGGTTACTTTTGTACTTAGGGCATTGTAGAATCAACAAAAGATTACAGCTTGACATGATCTGAAGTGTGCATTATTCAGAATTTTTTGCTCTTTCTCGTGGTATATGACACGATAAGTTTCGCTAAAATATTGACGTGTCACGAATTCTTTAATGCCAAAAATGCATGGTTCAATGTTGTTAATTCGGCTGGAGCGGCCGTTGTTCAACATGGAACGTTGCAAATTATTCAGAATTTTTTGCTCTTTCGTTTGGTATATGACACGCTGGGTTTCGCTGAAAATTTTTCATGTTAGGAATTGTTTTGTTCTTATCAGAGTGATGGTTACTTTTGTACTTAGAGCATTGTAGAATCAACAAAAGATTACAGCTTGACATGAACTGAAGTGTACATTATTCAGAATTTTTTGCTCTTTCGTTTGGTGTATGACACGCTGGGTTTCGCTGAAAATTTTTCATGTCAGGAATTGTTTTGTTCTTATCAGAGTGATGGTTACTTTTGTACTTAGGGCATTGTAGAATCAACAAAAGATTACAGCTTGACATGAACTGAAGTGTACATTATTCAGAATTTTTTGCTCTTTCGTTTGGTATATGACACGATAAGTTTCGCTAAAATATTGACGTGTCACGAATTCTTTAATGCCAAAAATGCATGGTTCAATGTTGTTAATTCGGCTGGAGCGGCCGTTGTTCAACATGGAACGTTGCAAATTATTCAGAATTTTTTGCTCTTTCGTTTGGTATATGACACGCTGGGTTTCGCTGAAAATTTTTCATGTTAGGAATTGTTTTGTTCTTATCAGAGTGATGGTTACTTTTGTACTTAGAGCATTGTAGAATCAACAAAAGATTACAGCTTGACATGAACTGAAGTGTACATTATTCAGAATTTTTTGCTCTTTCGTTTGGTGTATGACACGCTGGGTTTCGCTGAAAATTTTTCATGTCAGGAATTGTTTTGTTCTTATCAGAGTGATGGTTACTTTTGTACTTAGGGCATTGTAGAATCAACAAAAGATTACAGCTTGACATGAACTGAAGTGTACATTATTCAGAATTTTTTGCTCTTTCGTTTGGTATATGACACGATAAGTTTCGCTAAAATATTGACGTGTCACGAATTCTTTAATGCCAAAAATGCATGGTTCAATGTTGTTAATTCGGCTGGAGCGGCCGTTGTTCAACATGGAACGTTGCAAATTATTCAGAATTTTTTGCTCTTTCGTTTGGTATATGACACGCTGGGTTTCGCTGAAAATTTTTCATGTCAGGAATTGTTTTGTTCTTATCAGAGTGATGGTTACTTTTGTACTTAGGGCATTGTAGAATCAACAAAAGATTACAGCTTGACATGAACTGAAGTGTACATTATTCAGAAGTTTTTGCTCTTTCGTTTGGTGTATGACACGCTGGGTTTCGCTGAAATTTTTTCATGTCAGGAATTGTTTTGTTCTTATCAGAGTGATGGTTACTTTTGTACTTAGGGCATTGTAGAATCAACAAAAGATTACAGCTTGACATGATCTGAAGTGTGCATTATTCAGAATTTTTTGCTCTTTCTCGTGGTATATGACACGATAAGTTTCGCTAAAATATTGACGTGTCACGAATTCTTTAATGCCAAAAATGCATGGTTCAATGTTGTTAATTCGGCTGGAGCGGCCGTTGTTCAACATGGAACGTTGCAAATTATTCAGAATTTTTTGCTCTTTCGTTTGGTATATGACACGCTGGGTTTCGCTGAAAATTTTTCATGTTAGGAATTGTTTTGTTCTTATCAGAGTGATGGTTACTTTTGTACTTAGAGCATTGTAGAATCAACAAAAGATTACAGCTTGACATGAACTGAAGTGTACATTATTCAGAATTTTTTGCTCTTTCGTTTGGTGTATGACACGCTGGGTTTCGCTGAAAATTTTTCATGTCAGGAATTGTTTTGTTCTTATCAGAGTGATGGTTACTTTTGTACTTAGGGCATTGTAGAATCAACAAAAGATTACAGCGTGACATGAACTGAAGTGTACATTATTCAGAATTTTTTGCTCTTTCGTTTGGTATATGACACGATAAGTTTCGCTAAAATATTGACGTGTCACGAATTCTTTAATGCCAAAAATGCATGGTTCAATGTTGTTAATTCGGCTGGAGCGGCCGTTGTTCAACATGGAACGTTGCAAATTATTCAGAATTTTTTGCTCTTTCGTTTGGTATATGACACGCTGGGTTTCGCTGAAAATTTTTCATGTCAGGAATTGTTTTGTTCTTATCAGAGTGATGGTTACTTTTGTACTTAGGGCATTGTAGAATCAACAAAAGATTACAGCTTGACATGAACTGAAGTGTACATTATTCAGAAGTTTTTGCTCTTTCGTTTGGTGTATGACACGCTGGGTTTCGCTGAAATTTTTTCATGTCAGGAATTGTTTTGTTCTTATCAGAGTGATGGTTACTTTTGTACTTAGGGCATTGTAGAATCAACAAAAGATTACAGCTTGACATGATCTGAAGTGTGCATTATTCAGAATTTTTTGCTCTTTCTCGTGGTATATGACACGATAAGTTTCGCTAAAATATTGACGTGTCACGAATTCTTTAATGCCAAAAATGCATGGTTCAATGTTGTTAATTCGGCTGGAGCGGCCGTTGTTCAACATGGAACGTTGCAAATTATTCAGAATTTTTTGCTCTTTCGTTTGGTATATGACACGCTGGGTTTCGCTGAAAATTTTTCATGTTAGGAATTGTTTTGTTCTTATCAGAGTGATGGTTACTTTTGTACTTAGAGCATTGTAGAATCAACAAAAGATTACAGCTTGACATGAACTGAAGTGTACATTATTCAGAATTTTTTGCTCTTTCGTTTGGTGTATGACACGCTGGGTTTCGCTGAAAATTTTTCATGTCAGGAATTGTTTTGTTCTTATCAGAGTGATGGTTACTTTTGTACTTAGGGCATTGTAGAATCAACAAAAGATTACAGCGTGACATGAACTGAAGTGTACATTATTCAGAATTTTTTGCTCTTTCGTTTGGTGTATGACACGCTGGGTTTCGCTGAAAATTTTTCATGTCAGGAATTGTTTTGTTCTTATCAGAGTGATGGTTACTTTTGTACTTAGGGCATTGTAGAATCAACAAAAGATTACAGCTTGACATGAACTGAAGTGTACATTATTCAGAATTTTTTGCTCTTTCGTTTGGTGTATGACACGCTGGGTTTCGCTGAAAATTTTTCATGTCAGGAATTGTTTTGTTCTTATCAGAGTGATGGTTACTTTTATACTTAGGGCATTGTAGAATCAACAAAAGATTACAGCTTGACATGAACTGAAGTGTACATTATTCAGAATTTTTTGCTCTTTCGTTTGGTGTATGACACGCTGGGTTTCGCTGAAAAATTTTCATGTCAGGAATTGTTTTGTTCTTATCAGAGTGATGGTTACTTTTGTACTTAGGGTATTGTAGAATCAACAAAAGATTACAGCTTGACATGAACTGAAGTGTACATTATTCAGAATTTTTTGCTCTTTCGTTTGGTGTATGACACGCTGGGTTTCGCTGAAAATTTTTCATGTCAGGAATTGTTTTGTTCTTATCAGAGTGATGGTTACTTTTGTACTTAGGGCATTGTAGAATCAACAAAAGATTACAGCTTGACATGAACTGAAGTGTACATTATTCAGAATTTTTTGCTCTTTCGTTTGGTGTATGACACGCTGGGTTTCGCTGAAAATTTTTCATGTCAGGAATTGTTTTGTTCTTATCAGAGTGATGGTTACTTTTGTACTTAGGGCATTGTAGAATCAACAAAAGATTACAGCTTGACATGATCTGAAGTGTACATTATTCAGAATTTTTTGCTCTTTCGTTTGGTATATGACACGCTGGGTTTCGCTGAAAATTTTTCATGTTAGGAATTGTTTTGTTCTTATCAGAGTGATGGTTACTTTTGTACTTAGAGCATTGTAGAATCAACAAAAGATTACAGCTTGACATGAACTGAAGTGTACATTATTCAGAATTTTTTGCTCTTTCGTTTGGTGTATGACACGCTGGGTTTCGCTGAAAATTTTTCATGTCAGGAATTGTTTTGTTCTTATCAGAGTGATGGTTACTTTTGTACTTAGGGTATTGTAGAATCAACAAAAGATTACAGCTTGACATGAACTGAAGTGTACATTATTCAGAATTTTTTGCTCTTTCGTTTGGTGTATGACACGCTGGGTTTCGCTGAAAATTTTTCATGTCAGGAATTGTTTTGTTCTTATCAGAGTGATGGTTACTTTTGTACTTAGGGCATTGTAGAATCAACAAAAGATTACAGCTTGACATGAACTGAAGTGTACATTATTCAGAATTTTTTGCTCTTTCGTTTGGTGTATGACACGCTGGGTTTCGCTGAAAATTTTTCATGTCAGGAATTGTTTTGTTCTTATCAGAGTGATGGTTACTTTTGTACTTAGGGCATTGTAGAATCAACAAAAGATTACAGCTTGACATGATCTGAAGTGTACATTATTCAGAATTTTTTGCTCTTTCGTTTGGTATATGACACGCTGGGTTTCGCTGAAAATTTTTCATGTTAGGAATTGTTTTGTTCTTATCAGAGTGATGGTTACTTTTGTACTTAGAGCATTGTAGAATCAACAAAAGATTACAGCTTGACATGAACTGAAGTGTACATTATTCAGAATTTTTTGCTCTTTCGTTTGGTGTATGACACGCTGGGTTTCGCTGAAAATTTTTCATGTCAGGAATTGTTTTGTTCTTATCAGAGTGATGGTTACTTTTGTACTTAGGGTATTGTAGAATCAACAAAAGATTACAGCTTGACATGAACTGAAGTGTACATTATTCAGAATTTTTTGCTCTTTCGTTTGGTGTATGACACGCTGGGTTTCGCTGAAAATTTTTCATGTCAGGAATTGTTTTGTTCTTATCAGAGTGATGGTTACTTTTGTACTTAGGGCATTGTAGAATCAACAAAAGATTACAGCTTGACATGAACTGAAGTGTACATTATTCAGAATTTTTTGCTCTTTCGTTTGGTGTATGACACGCTGGGTTTCGCTGAAAATTTTTCATGTCAGGAATTGTTTTGTTCTTATCAGAGTGATGGTTACTTTTGTACTTAGGGCATTGTAGAATCAACAAAAGATTACAGCTTGACATGATCTGAAGTGTACATTATTCAGAATTTTTTGCTCTTTCGTTTGGTGTATGACACGCTGGGTTTCGCTGAAAATTTTTCACGTCAGGAATTGTTTTGTTCTTATCAGAGTGATGGTTACTTTTGTACTTAGGGCATTGTAGAATCAACAAAAGATTACAGCTTGACATGAACTGAAGTGTACATTATTCAGAATTTTTTGCTCTTTCGTTTGGTGTATGACACGCTGGGTTTCGCTGAAAATTTTTCATGTCAGGAATTGTTTTGTTCTTATCAGAGTGATGGTTACTTTTGTACTTAGGGCATTGTAGAATCAACAAAAGATTACAGCTTGACATGATCTGAAGTGTACATTATTCAGAATTTTTTGCTCTTTCGTTTGGTGTATGACACGCTGGGTTTCGCTGAAAATTTTTCATGTCAGGAATTGTTTTGTTCTTATCAGAGTGATGGTTACTTTTGTACTTAGGGCATTGTAGAATCAACAAAAGATTACAGCTTGACATGATCTGAAGTGTACATTATTCAGAATTTTTTGCTCTTTCTCGTGGTATATGACACGATAAGTTTCGCTAAAATATTGACGTGTCACGAATTCTTTAATGCCAAAAATGCATGGTTCAATGTTGTTAATTCGGCTGGAGCGGCCGTTGTTCAACATGGAACGTTGCAAATTATTCAGAATTTTTTGCTCTTTCGTTTGGTATATGACACGCTGGGTTTCGCTGAAAATTTTTCATGTCAGGAATTGTTTTGTTCTTATCAGAGTGATGGTTACTTTTGTACTTAGGGCATTGTAGAATCAACAAAAGATTACAGCTTGACATGAACTGAAGTGTACATTATTCAGAATTTTTTGCTCTTTCGTTTGGTGTATGACACGCTGGGTTTCGCTGAAAATTTTTCATGTCAGGAATTGTTTTGTTCTTATCAGAGTGATGGTTGCTTTTGTACTTAGGGCATTGTAGAATCAACAAAAGATTACAGCTTGACATGAACTGAAGTGTACATTATTCAGAATTTTTTGCTCTTTCGTTTGGTGTATGACACGCTGGGTTTCGCTGAAAATTTTTCATGTCAGGAATTGTTTTGTTCTTATCAGAGTGATGGTTACTTTTGTACTTAGGGCATTGTAGAATCAACAAAAGATTACAGCTTGACATGATCTGAAGTGTACATTATTCAGAATTTTTTGCTCTTTCTCGTGGTATATGACACGATAAGTTTCGCTAAAATATTGACGTGTCACGAATTCTTTAATGCCAAAAATGCATGGTTCAATGTTGTTAATTCGGCTGGAGCGGCCGTTGTTCAACATGGAACGTTGCAAATTATTCAGAATTTTTTGCTCTTTCGTTTGGTATATGGCACGCTGGGTTTCGCTGAAAATTTTTCATGTCAGGAATTGTTTTGTTCTTATCAGAGTGATGGTTACTTTTGTACTTAGGGCATTGTACAATCAACAAAAGATTACAGCTTGACATGATCTGAAGTGTACATTATTCAGAATTTTTTGCTCTTTCTCGTGGTATATGACACGATAAGTTTCGCTAAAATATTGACGTGTCACGAATTCTTTAATGCCAAAAATGCATGGTTCAATGTTGTTAATTCGGCTGGAGCGGCCGTTGTTCAACATGGAACGTTGCAAATTATTCAGAATTTTTTGCTCTTTCGTTTGGTATATGGCACGCTGGGTTTCGCTGAAAATTATTCATGTCAGGAATTGTTTTGTTCTTATCAGAGTGATGGTTACTTTTGTACTTAGGGCATTGTAGAATCAACAAAAGATTACAGCTTGACATGAACTGAAGTGTACATTATTCAGAATTTTTTGCTCTTTCGTTTGGTGTATGACACGCTGGGTTTCGCTGAAAATTTTTCATGTCAGGAATTGTTTTGTTCTTATCAGAGTGATGGTTGCTTTTGTACTTAGGGCATTGTAGAATCAACAAAAGATTACAGCTTGACATGAACTGAAGTGTACATTATTCAGAATTTTTTGCTCTTTCGTTTGGTGTATGACACGCTGGGTTTCGCTGAAAATTTTTCATGTCAGGAATTGTTTTGTTCTTATCAGAGTGATGGTTACTTTTGTACTTAGGGCATTGTAGAATCAACAAAAGATTACAGCTTGACATGATCTGAAGTGTACATTATTCAGAATTTTTTGCTCTTTCTCGTGGTATATGACACGATAAGTTTCGCTAAAATATTGACGTGTCACGAATTCTTTAATGCCAAAAATGCATGGTTCAATGTTGTTAATTCGGCTGGAGCGGCCGTTGTTCAACATGGAACGTTGCAAATTATTCAGAATTTTTTGCTCTTTCGTTTGGTATATGGCACGCTGGGTTTCGCTGAAAATTTTTCATGTCAGGAATTGTTTTGTTCTTATCAGAGTGATGGTTACTTTTGTACTTAGGGCATTGTACAATCAACAAAAGATTACAGCTTGACATGATCTGAAGTGTACATTATTCAGAATTTTTTGCTCTTTCTCGTGGTATATGACACGATAAGTTTCGCTAAAATATTGACGTGTCACGAATTCTTTAATGCCAAAAATGCATGGTTCAATGTTGTTAATTCGGCTGGAGCGGCCGTTGTTCAACATGGAACGTTGCAAATTATTCAGAATTTTTTGCTCTTTCGTTTGGTATATGGCACGCTGGGTTTCGCTGAAAATTTTTCATGTCAGGAATTGTTTTGTTCTTATCAGAGTGATGGTTACTTTTGTACTTAGGGCATTGTAGAATCAACAAAAGATTACAGCTTGACATGATCTGAAGTGTACATTATTCAGAATTTTTTGCTCTTTCTCGTGGTATATGACACGATAAGTTTCGCTAAAATATTGACGTGTCACGAATTCTTTAATGCCAAAAATGCATGGTTCAATGTTGTTAATTCGGCTGGAGCGGCCGTTGTTCAACATGGAACGTTGCAAATTATTCAGAATTTTTTGCTCTTTCGTTTGGTATATGGCACGCTGGGTTTCGCTGAAAATTTTTCATGTCAGGAATTGTTTTGTTCTTATCAGAGTGATGGTTACTTTTGTACTTAGGGCATTGTAGAATCAACAAAAGATTACAGCTTGACATGATCTGAAGTGTACATTATTCAGAATTTTTTGCTCTTTCTCGTGGTATATGACACGATAAGTTTCGCTAAAATATTGACGTGTCACGAATTCATTAATGCCAAAAATGCATGGTTCAATGTTGTTAATTCGGCTGGAGCGGCCGTTGTTCAACATGGAACGTTGCAAATTATTCAGAATTTTTTGCTCTTTCGTTTGGTATATGACACGCTGGGTTTCGCTGAAAATTTTTCATGTCAGGAATTGTTTTGTTCTTATCAGAGTGATGGTTACTTTTGTACTTAGGGCATTGTAGAATCAACAAAAGATTACAGCTTGACATGAACTGAAGTGTACATTATTCAGAATTTTTTGCTCTTTCGTTTGGTGTATGACACGCTGGGTTTCGCTGAAAATTTTTCATGTCAGGAATTGTTTTGTTCTTATCAGAGTGATGGTTGCTTTTGTACTTAGGGCATTGTAGAATCAACAAAAGATTACAGCTTGACATGAACTGAAGTGTTCATTATTCAGAATTTTTTGCTCTTTCGTTTGGTGTATGACACGCTGGGTTTCGCTGAAAATTTTTCATGTCAGGAATTGTTTTGTTCTTATCAGAGTGATGGTTACTTTTGTACTTAGGGCATTGTAGAATCAACAAAAGATTACAGCTTGACATGATCTGAAGTGTACATTATTCAGAATTTTTTGCTCTTTCTCGTGGTATATGACACGATAAGTTTCGCTAAAATATTGACGTGTCACGAATTCTTTAATGCCAAAAATGCATGGTTCAATGTTGTTAATTCGGCTGGAGCGGCCGTTGTTCAACATGGAACGTTGCAAATTATTCAGAATTTTTTGCTCTTTCGTTTGGTATATGGCACGCTGGGTTTCGCTGAAAATTTTTCATGTCAGGAATTGTTTTGTTCTTATCAGAGTGATGGTTACTTTTGTACTTAGGGCATTGTACAATCTACAAAAGATTACAGCTTGACATGATCTGAAGTGTACATTATTCAGAATTTTTTGCTCTTTCTCGTGGTATATGACACGATAAGTTTCGCTAAAATATTGACGTGTCACGAATTCTTTAATGCCAAAAATGCATGGTTCAATGTTGTTAATTCGGCTGGAGCGGCCGTTGTTCAACATGGAACGTTGCAAATTATTCAGAATTTTTTGCTCTTTCGTTTGGTATATGGCACGCTGGGTTTCGCTGAAAATTTTTCATGTCAGGAATTGTTTTGTTCTTATCAGAGTGATGGTTACTTTTGTACTTAGGGCATTGTAGAATCAACAAAAGATTACAGCTTGACATGATCTGAAGTGTACATTATTCAGAATTTTTTGCTCTTTCTCGTGGTATATGACACGATAAGTTTCGCTAAAATATTGACGTGTCACGAATTCTTTAATGCCAAAAATGCATGGTTCAATGTTGTTAATTCGGCTGGAGCGGCCGTTGTTCAACATGGAACGTTGCAAATTATTCAGAATTTTTTGCTCTTTCGTTTGGTATATGGCACGCTGGGTTTCGCTGAAAATTTTTCATGTCAGGAATTGTTTTGTTCTTATCAGAGTGATGGTTACTTTTGTACTTAGGGCATTGTAGAATCAACAAAAGATTACAGCTTGACATGATCTGAAGTGTACATTATTCAGAATTTTTTGCTCTTTCTCGTGGTATATGACACGATAAGTTTCGCTAAAATATTGACGTGTCACGAATTCTTTAATGCCAAAAATGCATGGTTCAATGTTGTTAATTCGGCTGGAGCGGCCGTTGTTCAACATGGAACGTTGCAAATTATTCAGAATTTTTTGCTCTTTCGTTTGGTATATGGCACGCTGGGTTTCGCTGAAAATTTTTCATGTCAGGAATTGTTTTGTTCTTATCAGAGTGATGGTTACTTTTGTACTTAGGGCATTGTAGAATCAACAAAAGATTACAGCTTGACATGATCTGAAGTGTACATTATTCAGAATTTTTTGCTCTTTCTCGTGGTATATGACACGATAAGTTTCGCTAAAATATTGACGTGTCACGAATTCTTTAATGCCAAAAATGCATGGTTCAATGTTGTTAATTCGGCTGGAGCGGCCGTTGTTCAACATGGAACGTTGCAAATTATTCAGAATTTTTTGCTCTTTCGTTTGGTATATGGCACGCTGGGTTTCGCTGAAAATTTTTCATGTCAGGAATTGTTTTGTTCTTATCAGAGTGATGGTTACTTTTGTACTTAGGGCATTGTAGAATCAACAAAAGATTACAGCTTGACATGATCTGAAGTGTACATTATTCAGAATTTTTTGCTCTTTCTCGTGGTATATGACACGATAAGTTTCGCTAAAATATTGACGTGTCACGAATTCATTAATGCCAAAAATGCATGGTTCAATGTTGTTAATTCGGCTGGAGCGGCCGTTGTTCAACATGGAACGTTGCAAATTATTCAGAATTTTTTGCTCTTTCGTTTGGTATATGACACGCTGGGTTTCGCTGAAAATTTTTCATGTCAGGAATTGTTTTGTTCTTATCAGAGTGATGGTTACTTTTGTACTTAGGGCATTGTAGAATCAACAAAAGATTACAGCTTGACATGAACTGAAGTGTACATTATTCAGAATTTTTTGCTCTTTCGTTTGGTGTATGACACGCTGGGTTTCGCTGAAAATTTTTCATGTCAGGAATTGTTTTGTTCTTATCAGAGTGATGGTTGCTTTTGTACTTAGGGCATTGTAGAATCAACAAAAGATTACAGCTTGACATGAACTGAAGTGTTCATTATTCAGAATTTTTTGCTCTTTCGTTTGGTGTATGACACGCTGGGTTTCGCTGAAAAATTTTCATGTCAGGAATTGTTTTGTTCTTATCAGAGTGATGGTTACTTTTGTACTTAGGGCATTGTAGAATCAACAAAAGATTACAGCTTGACATGATCTGAAGTGTACATTATTCAGAATTTTTTGCTCTTTCTCGTGGTATATGACACGATAAGTTTCGCTAAATATTGACGTGTCACGAATTCTTTAATGCCAAAAATGCATGGTTCAATGTTGTTAATTCGGCTGGAGCGGCCGTTATTCAACATAGAACGTTGCAAATTATTCAGAATTTTTTGCTCTTTCGTTTGGTATATGGCACGCTGGGTTTCGCTGAAAATTTTTCATGTCAGGAATTGTTTTGTTCTTATCAGAGTGATGGTTACTTTTGTACTTAGGGCATTGTAGAATCAACAAAAGATTACAGCTTGACATGATCTGAAGTGTACATTATTCAGAATTTTTTGCTCTTTCTCGTGGTATATGACACGATAAGTTTCGCTAAAATATTGACGTGTCACGAATTCTTTAATGCCAAAAATGCATGGTTCAATGTTGTTAATTCGGCTGGAGCGGCCGTTGTTCAACATGGAACGTTGCAAATTATTCAGGATTTTTTGCTCTTTCGTTTGGTATATGGCACGCTGGGTTTCGCTGAAAATTTTTCATGTCAGGAATTGTTTTGTTCTTATCAGAGTGATGGTTACTTTTGTACTTAGGGCATTGTAGAATCAACAAAAGATTACAGCTTGACATGATCTGAAGTGTACATTATTCAGAATTTTTTGCTCTTTCTCGTGGTATATGACACGATAAGTTTCGCTAAAATATTGACGTGTCACGAATTCTTTAATGCCAAAAATGCATGGTTCAATGTTGTTAATTCGGCTGGAGCGGCCGTTGTTCAACATGGAACGTTGCAAATTATTCAGAATTGTTTGCTCTTTCGTTTGGTATATGGCACGCTGGGTTTCGCTGAAAATTTTTCATGTCAGGAATTGTTTTGTTCTTATGAATCACTCGAGATATTCCCTGATGAACAACACGGATTCAGAAAGAATCGTTCACGAGAACTACAGATGCTGGAAGTTCTAGAGCATTGGACTGCCGCACTTAGCAGTGGAAAAACAGTTGATGTTATCTATTTTGACTTCGCAAAAGCCTTTGATAGTGTATCCCATCCAAAACTAATTTGTAAACTCAGTACAACTGGCATTTCAATGAAAACCATTATCTGGATCTCTGATTATCTTTCCAATAGATCATTTCAAGTTCGAGTTAAAGATAAACTGTCCGATTCTCACCTAGTCAGTAGTGGCGTACCGCAGGGCTCTGTACTTGGACCCTTACTATTTTTAATTTTCACTTCTGAAATACCGGCACTAGTACAAAATAACGATGTTGTTGCCAGATTATATGCCGATGACATCAAAATATGTAAATCATTTAATAAGGACGACCCTCCTGTCCCACTGCAAATAGCAGTGGATAAAATAGTTAGATGGGCTAATGATTGGCAATTGCCTCTCGCATCTCACAAATGCACCACCCTACATCTTGGAAGAGCGAACCCAAAACGGAACTATATGATCGAAAATGCAATACTGAATAAAAAGGAAGTAGTTAAAGACCTTGGTTTTGCTATCCAGAAAACTTTAGCATTTTCCGACCATTGCAGAGCTATTTCAATAAAAGCAAAGTCTGCTTGCCACATACTAATGCGAGCACTGCGGACTAAAAAGCCTGAAATTCTCCTCAAAGCATTCTCGATCTACATTCGCCCCATCCTTGAAAGTGCTTCAACAGTCTTTAATCCCTATCAGAAAAAGGATATTAAAATCCTCGAAAAAGTTCAGAATTACTTTACCAGAAGAGTATTCGCACGTTGCTATGGTTATACATGGGAGAATATGCCTGGAGCACCTGAGCGTAATACAAAACTTAAACTGGAAACGCTAGAAAAACGTAGACTAAATATAGACGTTAGAACTTCCCTCAAACTTCTCAGAGGCAAGTTCAAAATTTCGAACAAGAAATCCCATTATTTCAATACCTATATAACCAGAAATGGGATAAATTTCAATAATCCCGGGTCACGGTTCCAATATAGGCACTACAGTTTCTTCGCTAGGGCGGCACGTTTACTATCACTACCCGAAAATAGGATCGACTTCTCGATCCCAGACTGATCTATCTTTCCCTTGTAACGATTTATTTAACTCTTGCATCATTATCATTTACTGTCGTCCCCACTTGACTCAATGTTTGATCTCACGCATCATTCCATAATATTGTTTTACTTTCTTTTTCACCTCTCTGTTTATCGTTAAAGATAAATAAATTATTATCAGAGTGATGGTTACTTTTGTACTTAGGGCATTGTAGAATCAACAAAAGATTACAGCTTGACATGATCTGAGGTGTACATTATTCAGAATTTTTTGCTCTTTCTCGTGGTATATGACACGATAAGTTTCGCTAAAATATTGACGTGTCACGAATTCTTTAATGCCAAAAATGCATGGTTCAATGTTGTTAATTCGGCTGGAGCGGCCGTTGTTCAACATGGAACATTGCAAATTATTCAGAATTTTTTGCTCTTTCGTTTGGTATATGGCACGCTGGGTTTCGCTGAAAATTTTTCATGTCAGGAATTGTTTTGTTCTTATCAGAGTGATGGTTACTTTTGTACTTAGGGCATTGTAGAATCAACAAAAGATTACAGCTTGACATGATCTGAAGTGTACATTATTCAGAATTTTTTGCTCTTTCTCGTGGTATATGACACGATAAGTTTCGTTAAAATATTGACGTGTCACGAATTCTTTAATGCCAAAAATGCATGGTTCAATGTTGTTAATTCGGCTGGAGCGGCCGTTGTTCAACATGGAACGTTGCAAATTATTCAGAATTTTTTGCTCTTTCGTTTGGTATATGGCACGCTGGGTTTCGCTGAAAATTTTTCATGTCAGGAATTGTTTTGTTCTTATCAGAGTGATGGTTACTTTTGTACTTAGGGCATTGTAGAATCAACAAAAGATTACAGCTTGACATGATCTGAAGTGTACATTATTCAGAATTTTTTGCTCTTTCTCGTGGTATATGACACGATAAGTTTCGCTAAAATATTGACGTGTCACGAATTCTTTAATGCCAAAAATGCATGGTTCAATGTTGTTAATTCGGCTGGAGCGGCCGTTGTTCAACATGGAACGTTGCAAATTATTCAGAATTTTTTGCTCTTTCGTTTGGTGTATGGCACGCTGGGTTTCGCTGAAAATTTTTCATGTCAGGAATTGTTTTGTTCTTATCAGAGTGATGGTTACTTTTGTACTTAGGGCATTGTAGAATCAACAAAAGATTACAGCTTGACATGATCTGAAGTGTACATTATTCAGAATTTTTTGCTCTTTCTCGTGGTATATGACACGATAAGTTTCGCTAAAATATTGACGTGTCACGAATTCTTTAATGCCAAAAATGCATGGTTCAATGTTGTTAATTCGGGTGGAGCGGCCGTTGTTCAACATGGAACGTTGCAAATTATTCAGAATTTTTTGCTCTTTCGTTTGGTGTATGGCACGCTGGGTTTCGCTGAAAATTTTTCATGTCAGGAATTGTTTTGTTCTTATCAGAGTGATGGTTACTTTTGTACTTAGGGCATTGTAGAATCAACAAAAGATTACAGCTTGACATGATCTGAAGTGTACATTATTCAGAATTTTTTGCTCTTTCTCGTGGTATATGACACGATAAGTTTCGCTAAAATATTGACGTGTCACGAATTCTTTAATGCCAAAAATGCATGGTTCAATGTTGTTAATTCGGCTGGAGCGGCCGTTGTTCAACATGGAACGTTGCAAATTATTCAGAATTTTTTGCTCTTTCGTTTGGTATATGGCACGCTGGGTTTCGCTGAAAATTTTTCATGTCAGGAATTGTTTTGTTCTTATGAATCACTCGAGATATTCCCTGATGAACAACACGGATTCAGAAAGAATCGTTCACGAGAACTACAGATGCTGGAAGTTCTAGAGCATTGGACTGCCGCACTTAGCAGTGGAAAAACAGTTGATGTTATCTATTTTGACTTCGCAAAAGCCTTTGATAGTGTATCCCATCCAAAACTAATTTGTAAACTCAGTACAACTGGCATTTCAATGAAAACCATTAGCTGGATCTCTGATTATCTTTCCAATAGATCATTTCAAGTTCGAGTTAAAGATAAACTGTCCGATTCTCACCTAGTCAGTAGTGGCGTACCGCAGGGCTCTGTACTTGGACCCTTACTATTTTTAATTTTCACTTCTGAAATACCGGCACTAGTACAAAATAACGATGTTGTTGCCAGATTATATGCCGATGACATCAAAATATATAAATCAGAGTGATCACTTCCTTCCACCGTGCTCTTTCGTTTGGTATATGGCACGCTGGGTTTCGCTGAAAATTTTTCATGTCAGGAATTGTTTTGTTCTTATGAATCACTCGAGATATTCCCTGATGAACAACACGGATTCAGAAAGAAGAAGCACGGATGCCGGTGCTTCTCCCTCTAGGCCATCACCTGTACCTCTCCCATTGTCCACGTCATCTATTCCTTCTACTACTCATTTGCATACTCCATCATCTGCTTACAATGCTATAGTTCGTGCATTAACATCAGATGCAAATGTGATTCAAGACAAGTCAAAGAGAGCTGTATTGATCGGTTTCCCAGAGCGATCATCGATTGAAGAGACAGTCAAAGCTGATCAATCCAATGTTAAGATTCTTATTGATCAGTGTAATGATGATGATATGAAGAATGCATATCAAAATAATGAAGTTACTTTCCATCGTCATCCTCCTAATTCTCCTCCAGGTCGTCGTATTCTCAAGGTTGCCTTCCCCAATGTTGCTCTAAGAGACAAGTTTCTCTCTTCTTGCCGCCAGAAAGACCGTCATAAGCTCTTCAAGGATAACAAAGGATCCTTCGCTCGCAGAGATCTCACTCCATTCGAACTCGAACAGGAAAGGAAATCTCGAGTAGAAGTCAGGAGACTTAACATCTCAGCCGGATGTCTTCAGTATGGATTGAGAGATGCTGAGATTGTCGAGTACAGAGTCCCTTACCGTGATCTTCCCGATGGATATGGAACTCCTCCCCCGTCCCTCAATAAGACCAAAGATCAACGTAGAACAGATTCTGCTGATAATTCTCTTACAGTGGCAGATGACTCATCTCGTGGCTCTCACATCACTCATCGCAAGAAACTCGCTGATCAAGCCGCCTCCAACTCCGTCAATGCATCATCCCACTAAGACAGTGGCAGTAATCATGTGAGTGTCCCTGCACGGTCCCCTCTATCCCGTCCTATTCCATCATCTCATTCATTCACTCATTCCATTTCTGTTTTCTATTCTAATGTTAGAAGTATTCGTTCAAAGTTACATCGTTTATCTCATCTTCTAAGTTGTGGTCTATACAATATTCTTTGTTTCTCTGAATCTTGGCTTAATCGATTTGATAGCGATAGTGCTCTTATTGGCTCATACCCTTCATATTCATGCTTTCGTGCCGATAGACCTTATTCTGATACAACTGGTAGAGGCGGTGGCTCTTGCGCATTAATTCATTCGTCCCTATCACCAATATTGATTAGTACACTTATCATACCTGGTTTTGAGATCATTAGTATTGATATTCATCCTCCCGTTACAAATCCCCTAGAACATAAATGTATTCGAATAATTTTAATTTATCGATCCCCTTCATCACACACGAATTCCAACCAGCCTTTTATTGATTATCTTAGTAATACTGTAACTAATGTCTGCCCTACCGTAATCCTCGGAGACTTGAACTACCCAAATATCGATTGGCCAAACTTATCTTCATCCAGTCCTAATCTCTTTCTCGATTTTTCCTCCGACCATCATTTCATGCAGTATATTGATTTTCCTACTAGAGGCCCCAATATTCTTGATCTCGTTCTATGTAACTTCCCCATCATTCGTTCCATAAGAACTGATGTTCCATTGAGTGATCATACAAGTATCGTCTTTTCTCTTTCATTGTCCATTCCAAATGCAACACCCAAACCTATCACGTACCAATTTCACTTAGCAGATTGGGAATCCATTAATTACAATATTATTAACACAGATTGGTCAGCTGCCCTCTTTAGCCTATCAGTGGACCAATCATTTATTTATTTCACAGATTTCATCAATTCGCTTATCGATTCATTTGTACCTAAACGTAGAGTAAGTGATCATTCAATGTATCCCAAACGAATTAGGATATTGTATAATAGGCTTCGTTATCATCAATCATTTGCCCCTAATGCACTTCACACTATTAACCTTCGTCGTAAATTTGATCTCTCTCTTCGTGAATTTGAATGTGCTTTAGAAGCCAGAGCTATAAATTCCTCCAACCCACGATTGTTCTATTCTTTTTGTAAGCGTAAGCTTAAGTCTAATAGTAGTAGTTTGCCTGGTGTTGTTAATATAGATGGTAGTATATTAGTTTCTGATATAGATAAGTCCTCCGCTTTTTCTCATTATTTTTCTTCCGTCCAGACTCCCCCTCAAAGTTCCCCATTACCGTATCCTACTCATTCCCAATCATCTTTCGATCTCGCCTATATATCTCCTCAACAGATACTTTTAGCTTTATCTGACCTAATACCTAAAGTGAATACATCTCCTGATAACATTCCTAATATTGTATATTGTAAATGTAAATACTCAATTGTTGTCCCCTTAACCATAATTTTTAATAAGACTCTTCTTACTTCTATTGTACCTAGCTTATGGAAAGTAGCAATTGTCAAACCCATCCCGAAAAAATCCAATAATAACAACATAGCTAACTTCCGCCCGATCTCTTTGACCTCCACTGCTTCGAAAATTTTCGAGAAAATTTTGATCAAAGAACTTACTGAATATCTTGAGTCGAATAATATTCTGGATTGTCATCAAGCTGGCTTTAGGAGTAGTAGATCCACAGCTACGCAATTATGCGAGTCCCATTCCTATTATGTTAAGTGTGTTTCTGCCGGTATTTCTGTTGATGTTATTTATTTTGACTTCGCTAAGGCTTTTGATAGTATCGACCATAGACTATTACTGCACAAACTTAAATGTATAGGAATCTCACCTCATATTGTATCTTGGTTTCATTCTTACTTGTCTAATCGTTCACAATCGGTGCTTATAGGAGCATCCATGTCCCGCCCTAGTCCCATCACCTCTGGAGTGCCTCAGGGCTCCAGCATTGGTCCACTCTTGTTCATACTATTTATTAATGATTTATCTGTTATAATTCCCTCTAGTGTCAAATACGGTATTTTTGCTGATGATCTTAAGATTTACGCCCCCGTTCCTTCCGAATCTAAATCTTTACAATCGGCTATTGATTCTATTGTTGATTGGAGTCTCACATGGAATATGACTATATCTGCCCCCAAATGTACTGTCCTCCATATTGGCCCTTTAAAGACTCGTACCCAGTATATTATGAATGGTTGCCCACTTTCCTCATCGCCTGTTGTAAGAGACTTAGGAGTTCACATGAGCTCTGATTTGTCGTTTAATCACCATATATCAGTCATAACTACTAAGGCCAAAGCTTCTATTAATATGCTGTTCTTATCTGTCCACTCTCGTTCCCATTCACTTTTATCTAGAGCTTATACTGTTTATATAAGACCAATTCTTGAATCATGTCCTATTATCTGGAATCCCACCCTTAAATACCTGACCAATTCAATAGAAAGTGTACAAAGAAATTTCACATATAGACTTTTTGCTAAGTGCAAGCTTGCTCCCTTACCTTTTAACGAACGCAACGCTTTTCTTCAACTCCCCACATTAGAATATAGAAGAGCCATCCGTGATCTCCAATTTCTCCATAGCACCGTACATAACTATTCTTTATTTGACTCTTCTAACTTATACTATATTGATTGTAATAGAATTAGTCATCGTTATAGGATATCTCTACCTTTTTGTATTCCCAAATCTCTTTCTACTTGTGCCTCTAGATCTTTGTCCACGTGGAACTCCCTCACCCAAGAGCTTGTCTCTTCCCCTCCCCATATATTCCGTGCAGGGATACTAAATTTGCCCCCTCACAATATTATAACTCAATCTCGTATTCGTCCTTAATATCATTGTTCAGCTAAAGCTGCCACTCCCCAACCGAAATCGCTTAAGCGACGGAACTCCATCACTCCCTTATTGCTTCATTCATTCATTATTCTTGATTTTAACTGATGGATAAAGAAATAAAAAAATAAAAAAAATAAAAAATAAGGACGACCCTCCTGTCCCACTGCAAATAGCAGTGGATAAAATAGTTAGATGGGCTAATGATTGGCAATTGCCTCTCGCATCTCACAAATGCACCACCCTACATCTTGGAAGAGCGAACCCAAAACGGAACTATATGATCGAAAATGCAATACTGAATAAAAAGGAAGTAGTTAAAGACCTTGGTTTTGCTATCCAGAAAACTTTAGCATTTTCCGACCATTGCAGAGCTATTTCAATAAAAGCAAAGTCTGCTTGCCACATACTAATGCGAGCACTGCGGACTAAAAAGCCTGAAATTCTCCTCAAAGCATTCTCGATCTACATTCGCCCCATCCTTGAAAGTGCTTCAACAGTCTTTAATCCCTATCAGAAAAAGGATATTAAAATCCTCGAAAAAGTTCAGAATTACTTTACCAGAAGAGTATTCGCACGTTGCTATGGTTATACATGGGAGAATATGCCTGGAGCACCTGAGCGTAATACAAAACTTAAACTGGAAACGCTAGAAAAACGTAGACTAAATATAGACGTTAGAACTTCCCTCAAACTTCTCAGAGGCAAGTTCAAAATTTCGAACAAGAAATCCCATTATTTCAATACCTATATAACCAGAAATGGGATAAATTTCAATAATCCCGGGTCACGGTTCCAATATAGGCACTACAGTTTCTTCGCTAGGGCGGCACGTTTACTATCACTACCCGAAAATAGGATCGACTTCTCGATCCCAGACTGATCTATCTTTCCCTTGTAACGATTTATTTAACTCTTGCATCATTATCATTTACTGTCGTCCCCACTTGATTCAATGTTTGATCTCACGCATCATTCCATAATATTGTTTTACTTTCTTTTTCACCTCTCTGTTTATCGTTAAAGATAAATAAATTATTATCAGAGTGATGGTTACTTTTGTACTTAGGGCATTATAGAATCAACAAAAGATTACAGCTTGACATGATCTGAAGTGTACATTATTCAGAATTTTTTGCTCTTTCTCGTGGTATATGACACGATAAGTTTCGCTAAAATATTGACGTGTCACGAATTCTTTAATGCCAAAAATGCATGGTTCAATGTTGTTAATTCGGCTGGAGCGGCCGTTGTTCAACATGGAACGTTGCAAATTATTCAGAATTTTTTGCTCTTTCGTTTGGTATATGGCACGCTGGGTTTCGCTGAAAATTTTTCATGTCAGGAATTGTTTTGTTCTTATCAGAGTGATGGTTACTTTTGTACTTAGGGCATTGTAGAATCAACAAAAGATTACAGCTTGACATGATCTGAAGTGTACATTATTCAGAATTTTTTGCTCTTTCTCGTGGTATATGACACGATAAGTTTCGCTAAAATATTGACGTGTCACGAATTCTTTAATGCCAAAAATGCATGGTTCAATGTTGTTAATTCGGCTGGAGCGGCCGTTGTTCAACATGGAACGTTGCAAATTATTCAGAATTTTTTGCTCTTTCGTTTGGTATATGACACGCTGGGTTTCGCTGAAATTTTTTCATGTCAGGAATTGTTTTGTTCTTATCAGAGTGATGGTTACTTTTGTACTTAGGGCATTGTAGAATCAACAAAAGATTACAGCTTGACATGATCTGAAGTGTACATTATTCAGAATTTTTTGCTCTTTCTCGTGGTATATGACACGATAAGTTTCGCTAAAATATTGACGTGTCACGAATTCTTTAATGCCAAAAATGCATGGTTCAATGTTGTTAATTCGGCTGGAGCGGCCGTTGTTCAACATGGAACGTAGCAAATTATTCAGAATTTTTTGCTCTTTCGTTTGGTGTATGGCACGCTGGGTTTCGCTGAAAATTTTTCATGTCAGGAATTGTTTTGTTCTTATCAGAGTGATGGTTACTTTTGTACTTAGGGCATTGTAGAATCAACAAAAGATTACAGCTTGACATGATCTGAAGTGTACATTATTCAGAATTTTTTGCTCTTTCTCGTGGTATATGACACGATAAGTTTCGCTAAAATATTGACGTGTCACGAATTCTTTAATGCCAAAAATGCATGGTTCAATGTTGTTAATTCGGCTGGAGCGGCCGTTGTTCAACATGGAACGTTGCAAATTATTCAGAATTTTTTGCTCTTTCGTTTGGTATATGGCACGCTGGGTTTCGCTGAAAATTTTTCATGTCAGGAATTGTTTTGTTCTTATCAGAGTGATGGTTACTTTTGTACTTAGGGCATTGTAGAATCAACAAAAGATTACAGCTTGACATGAACTGAAGTGTACATTATTCAGAATTTTTTGCTCTTTCTCGTGGTATATGACACGATAAGTTTCGCTAAAATATTGACGTGTCACGAATTCTTTAATGCCAAAAATGCATGGTTCAATGTTGTTAATTCGGCTGGAGCGGCCGTTGTTCAACATGGAACGTTGTAAATTATTCAGAATGTTATGCTCTTTCGTTTGGTATATGGCACGCTGGGTTTCGCTGAAAATTTTTCATGTCAGGAATTGTTTTGTTCTTATCAGAGTGATGGTTACTTTTGTACTTAGGGCATTGTAGAATCAACAAAAGATTACAGCTTGACATGAACTGAAGTGAACATTATTCAGAATTTTTTGCTCTTTCTCGTGGTATATGACACGATAAGTTTCGCTAAAATATTGACGTGTCACGAATTCTTTAATGCCAAAAATGCATGGTTCAATGTTGTTAATTCGGCTAGAGCGGCCGTTGTTCAACATGGAACGTTGTAAATTATTCAGAATTTTTTGCTCTTTCGTTTGGTATATGGCACGCTGGGTTTCGCTGAAAATTTTTCATGTCAGGAATTGTTTTGTTCTTATCAGAGTGATGGTTACTTTTGTACTTAGGGCATTGTAGAATCAACAAAAGATTACAGCTTGACATGAACTGAAGTGAACATTATTCAGAATTTTTTGCTCTTTCTCGTGGTATATGACACGATAAGTTTCGCTAAAATATTGACGTGTCACGAATTCTTTAATGCCAAAAATGCATGGTTCAATGTTGTTAATTCGGCTAGAGCGGCCGTTGTTCAACATGGAACGTTGTAAATTATTCAGAATGTTTTGCTCTTTCGTTTGGTATATGGCACGCTGGGTTTCGCTGAAAATTTTTCATGTCAGGAATTGTTTTGTTCTTATCAGAGTGATGGTTACTTTTGTACTTAGGGCATTGTAGAATCAACAAAAGATTACAGCTTGACATGAACTGAAGTGAACATTATTCAGAATTTTTTGCTCTTTCTCGTGGTATATGACACGATAAGTTTCGCTAAAATATTGACGTGTCACGAATTCTTTAATGCCAAAAATGCATGGTTCAATGTTGTTAATTCGGCTAGAGCGGCCGTTGTTCAACATGGAACGTTGTAAATTATTCAGAATTTTTTGCTCTTTCGTTTGGTATATGGCACGCTGGGTTTCGCTGAAAATTTTTCATGTCAGGAATTGTTTTGTTCTTATCAGAGTGATGGTTACTTTTGTACTTAGGGCATTGTAGAATCAACAAAAGATTACAGCTTGACATGAACTGAAGTGAACATTATTCAGAATTTTTTGCTCTTTCTCGTGGTATATGACACGATAAGTTTCGCTAAAATATTGACGTGTCACGAATTCTTTAATGCCAAAAATGCATGGTTCAATGTTGTTAATTCGGCTAGAGCGGCCGTTGTTCAACATGGAACGTTGTAAATTATTCAGAATTTTTTGCTCTTTCGTTTGGTATATGGCACGCTGGGTTTCGCTGAAAATTTTTCATGTCAGGAATTGTTTTGTTCTTATCAGAGTGATGGTTACTTTTGTACTTACAAGGGAACTATTTAACCTTACCACAAAATTCTCTTGTTTTGATACCTTGATGTAAATCTTCATGGTACAAGGATCCCAAAAAGTTAGGTCAACAGTAGCACATTCGCGTTTTAAGCCCCATTTTAGGCTTCTGAAAAAAGCACTAGATTTGCCTCTCACCCCTTCGTTCTTGACAGCGGAATAGACTCTCGGAAGTGTGTTCAGGGAGACAACTGGCCGAGTGGTGTAGTGGTCTGGAGCGCTTGCGCTCACTCCGATTTTTTGTGTTTCAATTCCTCAATGAAAGCAAATATTTTTGCTGTTTTTTCTATGCATTGCAAAAACGATATTTTTTCTTTGAAAATTAGTTGTAACCGGAACAATAATGCAATAAACTTCAACTATCAAAACAACTATGGAAATTAAAAAAATAATAGAGGAGAAGGGCTACATTAACCCACATCTATCCCTATTCCACAGTGGACCTTGTTATTATTTTAAATTTCTAAAGTTTTTTTTCTTAGTTGAAGGTTATTACATTATTGTTTCGGTAGAAGAAAATTTTCAAAATAAACATATCGTTTTTACTTTGAAAGTAGAAGAGCTACATGAACACGATGTCCATATTCAACATCTATGGAGAATTGGGATAGATGTGGGTTAATGTAGTTATTTTTTTTAAATTTCCATAGTTGTTTTGATAGTTGAAGTTTATTGCATTATTGTTCCGGTTAAAACTAATTTTCAAAGTAACAATATCGTTTTTGCATAGAAAAAACAGCAAAAATATTTGCTTTCATTGAGGAATTGAACCACCAAAAGTAGGAGTGAGCGCAAGCGCTCCAGACCACTAGACCTCTCGACCAGTTGTCTCCCTGAACACACTTCCGAGAGTCTATTCCGCTGTCAAGAACGAAGGGGTGAGAGGCAAATCTAGTGCTTTTTTCAGAAGCCTAAAAAGGGGCTTAAAACGCGAATGTGCTACTGTTGACCTAACTTTTCGGGATCCTTGTCCCATGAAGATTTACATCAAGGTATCAAAACTAGAGAATTTTGTGGTAAGGTTAAATAGTTCCCTTGTTAGGGCATTGTAGAATCAACAAAAGATTACAGCTTGACATGAACTGAAGTGAACATTATTCAGAATTTTTTGCTCTTTCTCGTGGTATATGACACGATAAGTTTCGCTAAAATATTGACGTGTCACGAATTCTTTAATGCCAAAAATGCATGGTTCAATGTTGTTAATTCGGCTGGAGCGGCCGTTGTTCAACATGGAACGTTGTAAATTATTCAGAATGTTTTGCTCTTTCGTTTGGTATATGGCACGCTGGGTTTCGCTGAAAATTTTTCATGTCAGGAATTGTTTTGTTCTTATCAGAGTGATGGTTACTTTTGTACTTAGGGCATTGTAGAATCAACAAAAGATTACAGCTTGACATGATCTGAAGTGTACATTATTCAGAATTTTTTGCTCTTTCTCGTGGTATATGACACGATAAGTTTCGCTAAAATATTGACGTGTCACGAATTCTTTAATGCCAAAAATGCATGGTTCAATGTTGTTAATTCGGCTGGAGCGGCCGTTGTTCAACATGGAACGTTGCAAATTATTCAGAATTTTTTGCTCTTTCGTTTGGTATATGGCACGCTGGGTTTCGCTGAAAATTTTTCATGTCAGGAATTGTTTTGTTCTTATCAGAGTGATGGTTACTTTTGTACTTAGGGCATTGTAGAATCAACAAAAGATTACAGCTTGACATGAACTGAAGTGTACATTATTCAGAATTTTTTGCTCTTTCTCGTGGTATATGACACGATAAGTTTCGCTAAAATATTGACGTGTCACGAATTCTTTAATGCCAAAAATGCATGGTTCAATGTTGTTAATTCGGCTGGAGCGGCCGTTGTTCAACATGGAACGTTGTAAATTATTCAGAATGTTTTGCTCTTTCGTTTGGTATATGGCACGCTGGGTTTCGCTGAAAATTTTTCATGTCAGGAATTGTTTTGTTCTTATCAGAGTGATGGTTACTTTTGTACTTAGGGCATTGTAGAATCAACAAAAGATTACAGCTTGACATGAACTGAAGTGAACATTATTCAGAATTTTTTGCTCTTTCTCGTGGTATATGACACGATAAGTTTCGCTAAAATATTGACGTGTCACGAATTCTTTAATGCCAAAAATGCATGGTTCAATGTTGTTAATTCGGCTAGAGCGGCCGTTGTTCAACATGGAACGTTGTAAATTATTCAGAATTTTTTGCTCTTTCGTTTGGTATATGGCACGCTGGGTTTCGCTGAAAATTTTTCATGTCAGGAATTGTTTTGTTCTTATCAGAGTGATGGTTACTTTTGTACTTAGGGCATTGTAGAATCAACAAAAGATTACAGCTTGACATGAACTGAAGTGAACATTATTCAGAATTTTTTGCTCTTTCTCGTGGTATATGACACGATAAGTTTCGCTAAAATATTGACGTGTCACGAATTCTTTAATGCCAAAAATGCATGGTTCAATGTTGTTAATTCGGCTAGAGCGGCCGTTGTTCAACATGGAACGTTGTAAATTATTCAGAATTTTTTGCTCTTTCGTTTGGTATATGGCACGCTGGGTTTCGCTGAAAATTTTTCATGTCAGGAATTGTTTTGTTCTTATCAGAGTGATGGTTACTTTTGTACTTAGGGCATTGTAGAATCAACAAAAGATTACAGCTTGACATGAACTGAAGTGTACATTATTCAGAATTTTTTGCTCTTTCTCGTGGTATATGACACGATAAGTTTCGCTAAAATATTGACGTGTCACGAATTCTTTAATGCCAAAAATGCATGGTTCAATGTTGTTAATTCGGCTGGAGCGGACGTTGTTCAATATGGAACGTTGCAAATTATTCAGAATTTTTTGCTCTTTCGTTTGGTATATGACACACTGGGTTTCGCTGAAAATTTTTCATGTCAGGAATTGTTTTGTTCTTATCAGAGTGATGGTTACTTTTGTACTTAGGGCATTGTAGAATCAACAAAAGATTACAGCTTGACATGAACTGAAGTGAACATTATTCAGAATTTTTTGCTCTTTCTCGTGGTATATGACACGATAAGTTTCGCTAAAATATTGACGTGTCACGAATTCTTTAATGCCAAAAATGCATGGTTCAATGTTGTTAATTCGGCTGGAGCGGCCGTTGTTCAACATGGAAAGTTGCAAATTATTCAGAATTTTTTGCTCTTTCGTTTGGTATATGGCACGCTGGGTTTCGCTGAAAATTTTTCATGTCAGGAATTGTTTTGTTCTTATCAGAGTGATGGTTACTTTTGTACTTAGGGCATTGTAGAATCAACAAAAGATTACAGCTTGACATGAACTGAAGTGAACATTATTCAGAATTTTTTGCTCTTTCTCGTGGTATATGACACGATAAGTTTCGCTAAAATATTGACGTGTCACGAATTCTTTAATGCCAAAAATGCATGGTTCAATGTTGTTAATTCGGCTAGAGCGGCCGTTGTTCAACATGGAACGTTGTAAATTATTCAGAATTTTTTGCTCTTTCGTTTGGTATATGGCACGCTGGGTTTCGCTGAAAATTTTTCATGTCAGGAATTGTTTTGTTCTTATCAGAGGGATGGTTACTTTTGTACTTAGGGCATTGTAGAATCAACAAAAGATTACAGCTTGACATGATCTGAAGTGTACATTATTCAGAATTTTTTGCTCTTTCTCGTGGTATATGACACGATAAGTTTCGCTAAAATATTGACGTGTCACGAATTCTTTAATGCCAAAAATGCATGGTTCAATGTTGTTAATTCGGCTGGAGCGGCCGTTGTTCAACATCGAACGTTGCAAATTATTCAGAATTTTTTGCTCTTTCTTTTGGTATATTGCACGCTGGGTTTCGCTGAAAATTTTTCATGTCAGGAATTGTTTTGTTCTTATCAGAGTGATGGTTACTTTAGTACTTAGGGCATTGTAGAATCAACAAAAGATTACAGCTTGACATGAACTGAAGTGTACATTATTCAGAATTTTTTGCTCTTTCTCGTGGTATATGACACGATAAGTTTCGCTAAAATATTGACGTGTCACGAATTCTTTAATGCCAAAAATGCATGGTTCAATGTTGTTAATTCGGCTGGAGCGGCCGTTGTTCAACATGGAACGTTGTAAATTATTCAGAATTTTTTACTCTTTCGTTTGGTATATGGCACGCTGGGTTTCGCTGAAAATTTTTCATGTCAGGAATTGTTTTGTTCTTATCAGAGTGATGGTTACTTTTGTACTTAGGGCATTGTAGAATCAACAAAAGATTACAGCTTGACATGATCTGAAGTGTACATTATTCAGAATTTTTTGCTCTTTCTCGTGGTATATGACACGATAAGTTTCGCTAAAATATTGACGTGTCACGAATTCTTTAATGCCAAAAATGCATGGTTCAATGTTGTTAATTCGGCTGGAGCGGCCGTTGTTCAAGATGGAACGTTGCAAATTATTCAGAATTTTTTGCTCTTTCGTTTGGTATATGGCACGCTGGGTTTCGCTGAAAAATTTTCATGGCAGGAATTGTTTTGTTCTTATCAGAGTGATGGTTACTTTTGTACTTAGGGCATTGTAGAATCAACAAAAGATTACAGCTTGACATGATCTGAAGTGTACATTATTCAGAATTTTTTGCTCTTTCTCGTGGTATATGACACGATAAGTTTCGCTAAAATATTGACGTGTCACGAATTCTTTAATGCCAAAAATGCATGGTTCAATGTTGTTAATTCGGCTGGAGCGGCCGTTGTTCAAGATGGAACGTTGCAAATTATTCAGAATTTTTTGCTCTTTCGTTTGGTATATGGCACGCTGGGTTTCGCTGAAAAATTTTCATGGCAGGAATTGTTTTGTTCTTATCAGAGTGATGGTTACTTTTGTACTTAGGGCATTGTAGAATCAACAAAAGATTACAGCTTGACATGATCTGAAGTGTACATTATTCAGAATTTTTTGCTCTTTCTCGTGGTATATGACACGATAAGTTTCGCTAAAATATTGACGTGTCACGAATTCTTTAATGCCAAAAATGCATGGTTCAATGTTGTTAATTCGGCTGGAGCGGCCGTTGTTCAACATGGAACGTTGCAAATTATTCAGAATTTTTTGCTCTTTCTTTTGGTATATTGCACGCTGGGTTTCGCTGAAAATTTTTCATGTCAGGAATTGTTTTGTTCTTATCAGAGTGATGGTTACTTTAGTACTTAGGGCATTGTAGAATCAACAAAAGATTACAGCTTGACATGAACTGAAGTGTACATTATTCAGAATTTTTTGCTCTTTCTCGTGGTATATGACACGATAAGTTTCGCTAAAATATTGACGTGTCACGAATTCTTTAATGCCAAAAATGCATGGTTCAATGTTGTTAATTCGGCTGGAGCGGCCGTTGTTCAACATGGAACGTTGTAAATTATTCAGAATTTTTTACTCTTTCGTTTGGTATATGGCACGCTGGGTTTCGCTGAAAATTTTTCATGTCAGGAATTGTTTTGTTCTTATCAGAGTGATGGTTACTTTTGTACTTAGGGCATTGTAGAATCAACAAAAGATTACAGCTTGACATGATCTGAAGTGTACATTATTCAGAATTTTTTGCTCTTTCTCGTGGTATATGACACGATAAGTTTCGCTAAAATATTGACGTGTCACGAATTCTTTAATGCCAAAAATGCATGGTTCAATGTTGTTAATTCGGCTGGAGCGGCCGTTGTTCAAGATGGAACGTTGCAAATTATTCAGAATTTTTTGCTCTTTCGTTTGGTATATGGCACGCTGGGTTTCGCTGAAAAATTTTCATGGCAGGAATTGTTTTGTTCTTATCAGAGTGATGGTTACTTTTGTACTTAGGGCATTGTAGAATCAACAAAAGATTACAGCTTGACATGATCTGAAGTGTACATTATTCAGAATTTTTTGCTCTTTCTCGTGGTATATGACACGATAAGTTTCGCTAAAATATTGACGTGTCACGAATTCTTTAATGCCAAAAATGCATGGTTCAATGTTGTTAATTCGGCTGGAGCGGTCGTTGTTCAACATGGAACGTTGCAAATTATTCAGAATTTTTTGCTCTTTCTTTTGGTATATTGCACGCTGGGTTTCGCTGAAAATTTTTCATGTCAGGAATTGTTTTGTTCTTATCAGAGTGATGGTTACTTTAGTACTTAGGGCATTGTAGAATCAACAAAAGATTACAGCTTGACATGAACTGAAGTGTACATTATTCAGAATTTTTTGCTCTTTCTCGTGGTATATGACACGATAAGTTTCGCTAAAATATTGACGTGTCACGAATTCTTTAATGCCAAAAATGCATGGTTCAATGTTGTTAATTCGGCTGGAGCGGACGTTGTTCAATATGGAACGTTGCCAATTATTCAGAATTTTTTGCTCTTTCGTTTGGTATATGACACACTGGGTTTCGCTGAAAATTTTTCATGTCAGGAATTGTTTTGTTCTTATCAGAGTGATGGTTACTTTTGTACTTAGGGCATTGTAGAATCAACAAAAGATTACAGCTTGACATGAACTGAAGTGAACATTATTCAGAATTTTTTGCTCTTTCTCGTGGTATATGACACGATAAGTTTCGCTAAAATATTGACGTGTCACGAATTCTTTAATGCCAAAAATGCATGGTTCAATGTTGTTAATTCGGCTGGAGCGGCCGTTGTTCAACATGGAACGTTGCAAATTATTCAGAATTTTTTGCTCTTTCGTTTGGTATATGGCACGCTGGGTTTCGCTGAAAAATTTTCATGGCAGGAATTGTTTTGTTCTTATCAGAGTGATGGTTACTTTTGTACTTAGGGCATTGTAGAATCAACAAAAGATTACAGCTTGACATGATCTGAAGTGTACATTATTCAGAATTTTTTGCTCTTTCTCGTGGTATATGACACGATAAGTTTCGCTAAAATATTGACGTGTCACGAATTCTTTAATGCCAAAAATGCATGGTTCAATGTTGTTAATTCGGCTGGAGCAGCCGTTGTTCAACATCGAACGTTGCAAATTATTCAGAATTTTTTGCTCTTTCTTTTGGTATATTGCACGCTGGGTTTCGCTGAAAATTTTTCATGTCAGGAATTGTTTTGTTCTTATCAGAGTGATGGTTACTTTAGTACTTAGGGCATTGTAGAATCAACAAAAGATTACAGCTTGACATGAACTGAAGTGTACATTATTCAGAATTTTTTGCTCTTTCTCGTGGTATATGACACGATAAGTTTCGCTAAAATATTGACGTGTCACGAATTCTTTAATGCCAAAAATGCATGGTTCAATGTTGTTAATTCGGCTGGAGCGGACGTTGTTCAATATGGAACGTTGCCAATTATTCAGAATTTTTTGCTCTTTCGTTTGGTATATGACACACTGGGTTTCGCTGAAAACTTTTCATGTCAGGAATTGTTTTGTTCTTATCAGAGTGATGGTTACTTTTGTACTTAGGGCATTGTAGAATCAACAAAAGATTACAGCTTGACATGAACTGAAGTGAACATTATTCAGATTTTTTTGCTCTTTCTCGTGGTATATGACACGATAAGTTTCGCTAAAATATTGACGTGTCACGAATTCTTTAATGCCAAAAATGCATGGTTCAATGTTGTTAATTCGGCTGGAGCGGCCGTTGTTCAACATGGAACGTTGTAAATTATTCAGAATTTTTTACTCTTTCGTTTGGTATATGGCACGCTGGGTTTCGCTGAAATTTTTTCATGTCAGGAATTGTTTTGTTCTTATCAGAGTGATGGTTACTTTTGTACTTAGGGCATTGTAGAATCAACAAAAGATTACAGCTTGACATGATCTGAAGTGTACATTATTCAGAATTTTTTGCTCTTTCTCGTGGTATATGACACGATAAGTTTCGCTAAAATATTGACGTGTCACGAATTCTTTAATGCCAAAAATGCATGGTTCAATGTTGTTAATTCGGCTGGAGCGGCCGTTGTTCAACATGGAACGTTGTAAATTATTCAGAATTTTTTACTCTTTCGTTTGGTATATGGCACGCTGGGTTTCGCTGAAATTTTTTCATGTCAGGAATTGTTTTGTTCTTATCAGAGTGATGGTTACTTTTGTACTTAGGGCATTGTAGAATCAACAAAAGATTACAGCTTGACATGATCTGAAGTGTACATTATTCAGAATTTTTTGCTCTTTCTCGTGGTATATGACACGATAAGTTTCGCTAAAATATTGACGTGTCACGAATTCTTTAATGCCAAAAATGCATGGTTCAATGTTGTTAATTCGGCTGGAGCGGCCGTTGTTCAACATGGAACGTTGTAAATTATTCAGAATTTTTTACTCTTTCGTTTGGTATATGGCACGCTGGGTTTCGCTGAAAATTTTTCATGTCAGGAATTGTTTTGTTCTTATCAGAGTGATGGTTACTTTTGTACTTAGGGCATTGTAGAATCAACAAAAGATTACAGCTTGACATGATCTGAAGTGTACATTATTCAGAATTTTTTGCTCTTTCTCGTGGTATATGACACGATAAGTTTCGCTAAAATATTGACGTGTCACGAATTCTTTAATGCCAAAAATGCATGGTTCAATGTTGTTAATTCGGCTGGAGCGGCCGTTGTTCAAGATGGAACGTTGCAAATTATTCAGAATTTTTTGCTCTTTCGTTTGGTATATGGCACGCTGGGTTTCGCTGAAAAATTTTCATGGCAGGAATTGTTTTGTTCTTATCAGAGTGATGGTTACTTTTGTACTTAGGGCATTGTAGAATCAACAAAAGATTACAGCTTGACATGATCTGAAGTGTACATTATTCAGAATTTTTTGCTCTTTCTCGTGGTATATGACACGATAAGTTTCGCTAAAATATTGACGTGTCACGAATTCTTTAATGCCAAAAATGCATGGTTCAATGTTGTTAATTCGGCTGGAGCGGCCGTTGTTCAACATGGAACGTTGCAAATTATTCAGAATTTTTTGCTCTTTCTTTTGGTATATTGCACGCTGGGTTTCGCTGAAAATTTTTCATGTCAGGAATTGTTTTGTTCTTATCAGAGTGATGGTTACTTTAGTACTTAGGGCATTGTAGAATCAACAAAAGATTACAGCTTGACATGAACTGAAGTGTACATTATTCAGAATTTTTTGCTCTTTCTCGTGGTATATGACACGATAAGTTTCGCTAAAATATTGACGTGTCACGAATTCTTTAATGCCAAAAATGCATGGTTCAATGTTGTTAATTCGGCTGGAGCGGACGTTGTTCAATATGGAACGTTGCCCATTATTCAGAATTTTTTGCTCTTTCGTTTGGTATATGACACACTGGGTTTCGCTGAAAATTTTTCATGTCAGGAATTGTTTTGTTCTTATCAGAGTGATGGTTACTTTTGTACTTAGGGCATTGTAGAATCAACAAAAGATTACAGCTTGACATGAACTGAAGTGAACATTATTCAGAATTTTTTGCTCTTTCTCGTGGTATATGACACGATAAGTTTCGCTAAAATATTGACGTGTCACGAATTCTTTAATGCCAAAAATGCATGGTTCAATGTTGTTAATTCGGCTGGAGCGGCCGTTGTTCAACATGGAACGTTGTAAATTATTCAGATTTTTTTACTCTTTCGTTTGGTATATGGCACGCTGGGTTTCGCTGAAAATTTTTCATGTCAGGAATTGTTTTGTTCTTATCAGAGTGATGGTTACTTTTGTACTTATGGCATTGTAGAATCAACAAAAGATTACAGCTTGACATGATCTGAAGTGTACATTATTCAGAATTTTTTGCTCTTTCTCGTGGTATATGACACGATAAGTTTCGCTAAAATATTGACGTGTCACGAATTCTTTAATGCCAAAAATGCATGGTTCAATGTTGTTAATTCGGCTGGAGCGGCCGTTGTTCAAGATGGAACGTTGCAAATTATTCAGAATTTTTTGCTCTTTCGTTTGGTATATGGCACGCTGGGTTTCGCTGAAAAATTTTCATGGCAGGAATTGTTTTGTTCTTATCAGAGTGATGGTTACTTTTGTACTTAGGGCATTGTAGAATCAACAAAAGATTACAGCTTGACATGATCTGAAGTGTACATTATTCAGAATTTTTTGCTCTTTCTCGTGGTATATGACACGATAAGTTTCGCTAAAATATTGACGTGTCACGAATTCTTTAATGCCAAAAATGCATGGTTCAATGTTGTTAATTCGGCTGGAGCGGCCGTTGTTCAACATGGAACGTTGCAAATTATTCAGAATTTTTTGCTCTTTCTTTTGGTATATTGCACGCTGGGTTTCGCTGAAAATTTTTCATGTCAGGAATTGTTTTGTTCTTATCAGAGTGATGGTTACTTTAGTACTTAGGGCATTGTAGAATCAACAAAAGATTACAGCTTGACATGAACTGAAGTGTACATTATTCAGAATTTTTTGCTCTTTCTCGTGGTATATGACACGATAAGTTTCGCTAAAATATTGACGTGTCACGAATTCTTTAATGCCAAAAATGCATGGTTCAATGTTGTTAATTCGGCTGGAGCGGACGTTGTTCAATATGGAACGTTGCCAATTATTCAGAATTTTTTGCTCTTTCGTTTGGTATATGACACACTGGGTTTCGCTGAAAATTTTTCATGTCAGGAATTGTTTTGTTCTTATCAGAGTGATGGTTACTTTTGTACTTAGGGCATTGTAGAATCAACAAAAGATTACAGCTTGACATGAACTGAAGTGAACATTATTCAGAATTTTTTGCTCTTTCTCGTGGTATATGACACGATAAGTTTCGCTAAAATATTGACGTGTCACGAATTCTTTAATGCCAAAAATGCATGGTTCAATGTTGTTAATTCGGCTGGAGCGGCCGTTGTTCAACATGGAACGTTGTAAATTATTCAGATTTTTTTACTCTTTCGTTTGGTATATGGCACGCTGGGTTTCGCTGAAAATTTTTCATGTCAGGAATTGTTTTGTTCTTATCAGAGTGATGGTTACTTTTGTACTTAGGGCATTGTAGAATCAACAAAAGATTACAGCTTGACATGATCTGAAGTGTACATTATTCAGAATTTTTTGCTCTTTCTCGTGGTATATGACACGATAAGTTTCGCTAAAATATTGACGTGTCACGAATTCTTTAATGCCAAAAATGCATGGTTCAATGTTGTTAATTCGGCTGGAGCGGCCGTTGTTCAACATGGAACGTTGTAAATTATTCAGAATTTTTTACTCTTTCGTTTGGTATATGGCACGCTGGGTTTCGCTGAAAATTTTTCATGTCAGGAATTGTTTTGTTCTTATCAGAGTGATGGTTACTTTTGTACTTAGGGCATTGTAGAATCAACAAAAGATTACAGCTTGACATGATCTGAAGTGTACATTATTCAGAATTTTTTGCTCTTTCTCGTGGTATATGACACGATAAGTTTCGCTAAAATATTGACGTGTCACGAATTCTTTAATGCCAAAAATGCATGGTTCAATGTTGTTAATTCGGCTGGAGCGGCCGTTGTTCAACATGGAACGTTGTAAATTATTCAGAATTTTTTACTCTTTCGTTTGGTATATGGCACGCTGGGTTTCGCTGAAAATTTTTCATGTCAGGAATTGTTTTGTTCTTATCAGAGTGATGGTTACTTTTGTACTTAGGGCATTGTAGAATCAACAAAAGATTACAGCTTGACATGATCTGAAGTGTACATTATTCAGAATTTTTTGCTCTTTCTCGTGGTATATGACACGATAAGTTTCGCTAAAATATTGACGTGTCACGAATTCTTTAATGCCAAAAATGCATGGTTCAATGTTGTTAATTCGGCTGGAGCGGCCGTTGTTCAAGATGGAACGTTGCAAATTATTCAGAATTTTTTGCTCTTTCGTTTGGTATATGGCACGCTGGGTTTCGCTGAAAAAATTTCATGGCAGGAATTGTTTTGTTCTTATCAGAGTGATGGTTACTTTTGTACTTAGGGCATTGTAGAATCAACAAAAGATTACAGCTTGACATGATCTGAAGTGTACATTATTCAGAATTTTTTGCTCTTTCTCGTGGTATATGACACGATAAGTTTCGCTAAAATATTGACGTGTCACGAATTCTTTAATGCCAAAAATGCATGGTTCAATGTTGTTAATTCGGCTGGAGCGGCCGTTGTTCAACATGGAACGTTGCAAATTATTCAGAATTTTTTGCTCTTTCTTTTGGTATATTGCACGCTGGGTTTCGCTGAAAATTTTTCATGTCAGGAATTGTTTTGTTCTTATCAGAGTGATGGTTACTTTAGTACTTAGGGCATTGTAGAATCAACAAACGATTACAGCTTGACATGAACTGAAGTGTACATTATTCAGAATTTTTTGCTCTTTCTCGTGGTATATGACACGATAAGTTTCGCTAAAATATTGACGTGTCACGAATTCTTTAATGCCAAAAATGCATGGTTCAATGTTGTTAATTCGGCTGGAGCGGACGTTGTTCAATATGGAACGTTGCCAATTATTCAGAATTTTTTGCTCTTTCGTTTGGTATATGACACACTGGGTTTCGCTGAAAATTTTTCATGTCAGGAATTGTTTTGTTCTTATCAGAGTGATGGTTACTTTTGTACTTAGGGCATTGTAGAATCAACAAAAGATTACAGCTTGACATGAACTGAAGTGAACATTATTCAGAATTTTTTGCTCTTTCTCGTGGTATATGACACGATAAGTTTCGCTAAAATATTGACGTGTCACGAATTCTTTAATGCCAAAAATGCATGGTTCAATGTTGTTAATTCGGCTGGAGCGGCCGTTGTTCAACATGGAACGTTGTAAATTATTCAGATTTTTTTACTCTTTCGTTTGGTATATGGCACGCTGGGTTTCGCTGAAAATTTTTCATGTCAGGAATTGTTTTGTTCTTATCAGAGTGATGGTTACTTTTGTACTTAGGGCATTGTAGAATCAACAAAAGATTACAGCTTGACATGATCTGAAGTGTACATTATTCAGAATTTTTTGCTCTTTCTCGTGGTATATGACACGATAAGTTTCGCTAAAATATTGACGTGTCACGAATTCTTTAATGCCAAAAATGCATGGTTCAATGTTGTTAATTCGGCTGGAGCGGACGTTGTTCAATATGGAACGTTGCCAATTATTCAGAATTTTTTGCTCTTTCGTTTGGTATATGACACACTGGGTTTCGCTGAAAATTTTTCATGTCAGGAATTGTTTTGTTCTTATCAGGGGTCCGTCCAATCTGTCACTTTCGATCGAAAGTTCAGAAGAAAGTTCGCGACTTTCTAGCGAGAGTTCAGCAGAAAGATGCGAACTTTCCTCTCAACTTTCGTCCGAAAGCTCTCCTACCCCTCACATAGACAAGGGGTTTACATACTTGTAAGAATGCCTACGGCGAACCCCAGACGGGTTAGGCGCACCTCTCCTCACAACTTTCATTCGAAGGCTCTCCTACCCCTTTGATGTGTAAGGGGCTTATATACTTGTATTAAAGACTTCGGCAAACCCCAGACGGGTTTGGTGACAGTCGCCCCGCCCCTTCTAGCTTGAGTTCAAACGAAAATCCGTGAGCGCGCACACGACTTCTTTTGCAGTTTTTGTATAAATAATAAGAGTTTTCTTTAAAAAAAATGATAACATATTGAACACACACTCATAAGGAGTTGAGTAATAACAATTTCACCATCACACTATCACTTTTGTAAATTCAAGTTTCGTCGCAACTTTATGTAAAGCTCCGTTTACTTTTTCTGCTCCTCTTCAAATGCACACTCTCTCGCCTGCTCTAACCGACCTCGCAACAAAGTTCGCAACTTTAGTCGCATCTTTTCGTCGCAACTTTCGACGCAACTTTTGTTAGAGAGAATTAGAGAGCGTGTATTTCGAGAGATTTAGAGAAAAAGATGCGAACAAAGTTGCGAACTTTGTTCGCAACTTTCTTCGCATCTTTTTTGACAGATTGGACACACCACAGAGTGATGGTTACTTTTGTACTTAGGGCATTGTAGAATCAACAAAAGATTACAGCTTGACATGAACTGAAGTGAACATTATTCAGAATTTTTTGCTCTTTCTCGTGGTATATGACACGATAAGTTTCGCTAAAATATTGACGTGTCACGAATTCTTTAATGCCAAAAATGCATGGTTCAATGTTGTTAATTCGGCTGGAGCGGCCGTTGTTCAACATGGAACGTTGTAAATTATTCAGAATTTTTTACTCTTTCGTTTGGTATATGGCACGCTGGGTTTCGCTGAAAATTTTTCATGTCAGGAATTGTTTTGTTCTTATCAGAGTGATGGTTACTTTTGTACTTAGGGCATTGTAGAATCAACAAAAGATTACAGCTTGACATGATCTGAAGTGTACATTATTCAGAATTTTTTGCTCTTTCTCGTGGTATATGACACGATAAGTTTCGCTAAAATATTGACGTGTCACGAATTCTTTAATGCCAAAAATGCATGGTTCAATGTTGTTAATTCGGCTGGAGCGGCCGTTGTTCAACATGGAACGTTGCAAATTATTCAGAATTTTTTGCTCTTTCTTTTGGTATATTGCACGCTGGGTTTCGCTGAAAATTTTTCATGTCAGGAATTGTTTTGTTCTTATCAGAGTGATGGTTACTTTAGTACTTAGGGCATTGTAGAATCAACAAAAGATTACAGCTTGACATGAACTGAAGTGTACATTATTCAGAATTTTTTGCTCTTTCTCGTGGTATATGACACGATAACTTTCGCTAAAATATTGACGTGTCACGAATTCTTTAATGCCAAAAATGCATGGTTCAATGTTGTTAATTCGGCTGGAGCGGCCGTTGTTCAACATGGAACGTTGTTAATTATTCAGATTTTTTTACTCTTTCGTTTGGTATATGGCACGCTGGGTTTCGCTGAAAATTTTTCATGTCAGGAATTGTTTTGTTCTTATCAGAGTGATGGTTACTTTTGTACTTAGGGCATTGTAGAATCAACAAAAGATTACAGCTTGACATGATCTGAAGTGTACATTATTCAGAATTTTTTGCTCTTTCTCGTGGTATATGACACGATAAGTTTCGCTAAAATATTGACGTGTCACGAATTCTTTAATGCCAAAAATGCATGGTTCAATGTTGTTAATTCGGCTGGAGCGGCCGTTGTTCAACATGGAACGTTGCAAATTATTCAGAATTTTTTGCTCTTTCTTTTGGTATATTGCACGCTGGGTTTCGCTGAAAATTTTTCATGTCAGGAATTGTTTTGTTCTTATCAGAGTGATGGTTACTTTAGTACTTAGGGCATTGTAGAATCAACAAAAGATTACAGCTTGACATGAACTGAAGTGTACATTATTCAGAATTTTTTGCTCTTTCTCGTGGTATATGACACGATAAGTTTCGCTAAAATATTGACGTGTCACGAATTCTTTAATGCCAAAAATGCATGGTTCAATGTTGTTAATTCGGCTGGAGCGGACGTTGTTCAATATGGAACGTTGCCAATTATTCAGAATTTTTTGCTCTTTCGTTTGGTATATGACACACTGGGTTTCGCTGAAAATTTTTCATGTCAGGAATTGTTTTGTTCTTATCAGAGTGATGGTTACTTTTGTACTTAGGGCATTGTAGAATCAACAAAAGATTACAGCTTGACATGAACTGAAGTGAACATTATTCAGAATTTTTTGCTCTTTCTCGTGGTATATGACACGATAAGTTTCGCTAAAATATTGACGTGTCACGAATTCTTTAATGCCAAAAATGCATGGTTCAATGTTGTTAATTCGGCTGGAGCGGACGTTGTTCAATATGGAACGTTGCCAATTATTCAGAATTTTTTGCTCTTTCGTTTGGTATATGACACACTGGGTTTCGCTGAAAATTTTTCATGTCAGGAATTGTTTTGTTCTTATCAGAGTGATGGTTACTTTTGTACTTAGGGCATTGTAGAATCAACAAAAGATTACAGCTTGACATGAACTGAAGTGAACATTATTCAGAATTTTTTGCTCTTTCTCGTGGTATATGACACGATAAGTTTCGCTAAAATATTGACGTGTCACGAATTCTTTAATGCCAAAAATGCATGGTTCAATGTTGTTAATTCGGCTGGAGCGGCCGTTGTTCAACATGGAACGTTGTAAATTATTCAGATTTTTTTACTCTTTCGTTTGGTATATGGCACGCTGGGTTTCGCTGAAAATTTTTCATGTCAGGAATTGTTTTGTTCTTATCAGAGTGATGGTTACTTTTGTACTTAGGGCATTGTAGAATCAACAAAAGATTACAGCTTGACATGATCTGAAGTGTACATTATTCAGAATTTTTTGCTCTTTCTCGTGGTATATGACACGATAAGTTTCGCTAAAATATTGACGTGTCACGAATTCTTTAATGCCAAAAATGCATGGTTCAATGTTGTTAATTCGGCTGGAGCGGCCGATGTTCAACATGGAACGTTGCAAATGATTCAGAATTTTTTGCTGTTTCGTTTGGTATATGACACGCTGGGTTTCGCTGAAAATTTTTCATGTCAGGAATTGTTTTGTTCTTATCAGAGTGATGGTTACTTTTGTACTTAGGGCATTGTAGAATCAACAAAAGATTACAGCTTGACATGATCTGAAGTGTACATTATTCAGAATTTTTTGCTCTTTCTCGTGGTATATGACACGATAAGTTTCGCTAAAATATTGACGTGTCACGAATTCTTTAATGCCAAAAATGCATGGTTCAATGTTGTTAATTCGGCTGGAGCGGCCGATGTTCAACATGGAACGTTGCAAATGATTCAGAATTTTTTGCTGTTTCGTTTGGTATATGACACGCTGGGTTTCGCTGAAAATTTTTCATGTCAGGAATTGTTTTGTTCTTATCAGAGTGATGGTTACTTTTGTACTTAGGGCATTGTAGAATCAACAAAAGATTACAGCTTGACATGATCTGAAGTGTACATTATTCAGAATTTTTTGCTCTTTCTCGTGGTATATGACACGATAAGTTTCGCTAAAATATTGACGTGTCACGAATTCTTTATTATTTATTTATTTATTTATTTATTCCATCAAATATAAATGTTCATAATCACATTAATAACACAGGGAAGAGGGGAGATGGATTTCCGTCGCTTATACGCGATTTCGGATTGGGCTCGGTGGCAGTTTTCAAAGGAAGGGGTTCAGGGACGAATTAGAGAAACTTTAATGATGAGATTGGGAGGGAGATTTGATAACCCTGCACGGAAGGTTATTTGTGGGGAGAGAACTAATTCAGGGGAAAGTTTATTCCAAGTGTCAATACATCTAGAAGCACATGTGGTATGAGTTGAAGAAATCTTATAAGGGAGAACAATACGCAATGGGTGCGATAGACTACAATATCTAGAAGGATGAACAGTGAATAAATTGGTTGAATCAAACAGGTTTACTTGGTGTATAGTGCTATGTATGAATTGAATATCGTAAATAGCTCTCCTATATTCAAGGGTCGGAAGTTTAAGGAAATTAAGTCTATTGTGATAAGAAGTGGATGGTAAACGACATTTGGCGAATATTCTTTTAGTATAATTCCTTTGGACATCTTCAAGACAATCAGTAAGGTGCTTTGTGGAGGGGTTAAATACAACAGTAGATGATTCAAGAATGGGTCTAACATATACACAATAAGCTTTGAGGAAGATTTCGTTTGAATTAGAATATATGGTCTTGAAAAGAATATTAGCCCTTTGTCTAGCTCTATTAGAGATAATGGAGATGTGGTCATTAAACTTTAAATTAGGGGTCATGTGAATTCCTAAGTCTTTAACAATAGAAGAAGGAGATAAAGCATGACCATCGAGGTAATAAACAGTTCTATTTTTAAGAGGTCCAAAATGCATTACAGTACATTTCGATGGGGAGAGGGTCATATTCCATAATTGGCTCCATTCGGAGATTTGGTCAATGGTATTTTGAATATCTACAGATGAAGATGGGACAGGGGCGTAAATCTTGATATCATCAGCAAATATGCCATGGTGGATATTAGGAGGGATAATGGATTGGATATCGTTTAGATATAAAATGAATAATAAGGGGCCAATACTAGAACCTTGAGGAACACCTGATACAATGGGCGCAGGAGGAGAAAAGGTGTTATCAACAAATATGGACTGTGTACGACCGAATAAATAGGACTTAAACCATGCAACAATATGATCAGAAAAACCAAGTTTTGAAAGTTTGAACAACAATAATCTACGATCAATACTATCAAATGCCTTTGCATAGTCAAAATAAATGGAGTCAATAGATGTACCACGAGAGTGATAGGACATATAATTTGAATATGTTTCGACTAATTGGGTGGAGGTAGAACGATTACTACGAAATCCAGCTTGATGGGTATCTAAAATGCTATGTTCATCAAGGTAAGTTACAATACAATCAATTAAAATTTTTTCAAAGATTTAATGCCAAAAATGCATGGTTCAATGTTGTTAATTCGGCTGGAGCGGCCGATGTTCAACATGGAACGTTGCAAATTATTCAGAATTTTTTGCTCTTTCGTTTGGTATATGACACGCTGGGTTTCGCTGAAAATTTTTGATGTCAGGAATTGTTTTGTTCTTATCAGAGTGATGGTTACTTTTGTACTTAGGGCATTGTAGAATCAACAAAAGATTACAGCTTGACATGAACTGAAGTGAACATTATTCAGAATTTTTTGCTCTTTCTCGTGGTATATGACACGATAAGTTTCGCTAAAATATTGACGTGTCACGAATTCTTTAATGCCAAAAATGCATGGTTCAATGTTGTTAATTCGGCTGGAGCGGCCGATGTTCAACATGGAACGTTGCAAATGATTCAGAATTTTTTGCTGTTTCGTTTGGTATATGACACGCTGGGTTTCGCTGAAAATTTTTCATGTCAGGAATTGTTTTGTTCTTATCAGAGTGATGGTTACTTTTGTACTTAGGGCATTGTAGAATCAACAAAAGATTACAGCTTGACATGAACTGAAGTGAACATTATTCAGAATTTTTTGCTCTTTCTCGTGGTATATGACACGATAAGTTTCGCTAAAATATTGACGTGTCACGAATTCTTTAATGCCAAAAATGCATGGTTCAATGTTGTTAATTCGGCTGGAGCGGCCGATGTTCAACATGGAACGTTGCAAATTATTCAGAATTTTTTGCTCTTTCGTTTGGTATATGACACGCTGGGTTTCGCTGAAAATTTTTCATGTCAGGAATTGTTTTGTTCTTATCAGAGTGATGGTTACTTTTGTACTTAGGGCATTGTAGAATCAACAAAAGATTACAGCTTGACATGATCTGAAGTGTACATTATTCAGAATTTTTTGCTCTTTCTCGTGGTATATGACACGATAAGTTTCGCTAAAATATTGACGTGTCACGAATTCTTTAATGCCAAAAATGCATGGTTCAATGTTGTTAATTCGGCTGGAGCGGCCGATGTTCAACATGGAACGTTGCAAATTATTCAGAATTTTTTGCTCTTTCGTTTGGTATATGACACGCTGGGTTTCTCTGAAAATTTTTCATGTCAGGAATTGTTTTGTTCTTATCAGAGTGATGGTTACTTTTGTACTTAGGGCATTGTAGAATCAACAAAAGATTACAGCTTGACATGAACTGAAGTGAACATTATTCAGAATTTTTTGCTCTTTCTCGTGGTATATGACACGATAAGTTTCGCTAAAATATTGACGTGTCACGAATTCTTTAATGCCAAAAATGCATGGTTCAATGTTGTTAATTCGGCTGGAGCGGCCGATGTTCAACATGGAACGTTGCAAATTATTCAGAATTTTTTGCTCTTTCGTTTGGTATATGACACGCTGGGTTTCTCTGAAAATTTTTCATGTCAGGAATTGTTTTGTTCTTATCAGAGTGATGGTTACTTTTGTACTTAGGGCATTGTAGAATCAACAAAAGATTACAGCTTGACATGAACTGAAGTGAACATTATTCAGAATTTTTTGCTCTTTCTCGTGGTATATGACACGATAAGTTTCGCTAAAATATTGACGTGTCACGAATTCTTTAATGCCAAAAATGCATGGTTCAATGTTGTTAATTCGGCTGGAGCGGCCGATGTTCAACATGGAACGTTGCAAATGATTCAGAATTTTTTGCTGTTTCGTTTGGTATATGACACGCTGGGTTTCGCTGAAAATTTTTCATGTCAGGAATTGTTTTGTTCTTATCAGAGTGATGGTTACTTTTGTACTTAGGGCATTGTAGAATCAACAAAAGATTACAGCTTGACATGATCTGAAGTGTACATTATTCAGAATTTTTTGCTCTTTCTCGTGGTATATGACACGATAAGTTTCGCTAAAATATTGACGTGTCACGAATTCTTTAATGCCAAAAATGCATGGTTCAATGTTGTTAATTCGGCTGGAGCGGCCGATGTTCAACATGGAACGTTGCAAATTATTCAGAATTTTTGCTCTTTCGTTTGGTATATGACACGCTGGGTTTCGCTGAAAATTTTTCATGTCAGGAATTGTTTTGTTCTTATCAGAGTGATGGTTACTTTTGTACTTAGGGCATTGTAGAATCAACAAAAGATTACAGCTTGACATGATCTGAAGTGTACATTATTCAGAATTTTTTGCTCTTTCTCGTGGTATATGACACGATAAGTTTCGCTAAAATATTGACGTGTCACGAATTCTTTAATGCCAAAAATGCATGGTTCAATGTTGTTAATTCGGCTGGAGCGGCCGATGTTCAACATGGAACGTTGCAAATTATTCAGAATTTTTTGCTCTTTCGTTTGGTATATGACACGCTGGGTTTCTCTGAAAATTTTTCATGTCAGGAATTGTTTTGTTCTTATCAGAGTGATGGTTACTTTTGTACTTAGGGCATTGTAGAATCAACAAAAGATTACAGCTTGACATGAACTGAAGTGAACATTATTCAGAATTTTTTGCTCTTTCTCGTGGTATATGACACGATAATTTTCGCTAAAATATTGGCGTGTCACGAATTCTTTAATGCCAAAAATGCATGGTTCAATGTTGTTAATTCGGCTGAAGCATAACTGAAGCTATGGCGTATTATGAGTGAATAATGAATTAATAATTAATATTTTGTATATAGCGCATTTCACGTCATTGAAATGTCCAAAGCAAAGTCACGATCCCAGTTGAAATTGTAGCGAATCGTTGAATTATCTTCCATTCTTCCGGAGATTGTATGCTCTTATAAATACTATCCGATTAAATCGAAACGAAAAATCTTGAGTTGGTACGTGGGTAACATGCAGACAGGGAGAAGATGTGGTACTGTAGTCGCGCGATTATTAACATACAATTTATGTATCAATATTATTTATAAGCCAAGTAAGGATACAAAATTAAATTTGTGAGCGGATAAGTGATAAAGAATACAAAGCGATAGAGGATGGGGATTCGATAAAGGCGATTAGGTCACGTAGTGTGTATTCTTCCCGGTAATTCGGCCAAACAACGATAATAAATGGAAAGATTACTTTACTGATCAATAGACCTTCGATGTATGAAAAATACCACAGGGCATGACAATCGCTCTCGACCGAAAAAGAAGGGTTCAAAGTAGCTGAATGTGAGAAAAAAAGTTCAAAGACGTATTCAATTTAAATTTCTTTATCATGTCAGGCATTAATGCTCAGATGGGGATGAGTCGATGGTATTCAGCACGGGTTGCATTCCACCAATTAATGCCGATGGCTCGCTTCAAATCGTCTCTCCATCGAACTCGTGGCTTTCCCGGGGGCCTGTCCAAAGACTTATGGGACACCCTAATAAAAACTTTACAAACAAGTGATTATGTAGTCTATTGAATGTTATGTGTGCATTAAAAGATATTTGATGATGTAAGAAAATTATTAAGTATTCTAGCAATGAGCGTCTAATATGTACAAGAAATGATACCGTGAAATAATTGTGGAGTAAACGATAATACCCAAAGGCAATTTGACAGAAAATGCTATAGCAACTAGAGAGACGAGAATCGAATGGAGAGGGGTAGAATAGGGAAAATATGTATATTTTAAGGAAATATGTATTTTTTTTGTAAAACGCATTTTCACGAGTTTTATGTAACAAATAATTTCGGAAACGATCAAAGCGAACATAGTAATGATCGATAATCATGTAACAGCGAATAAAATATAACAATCATCCAAAAACTTATAAACGAACACTGTGAAACTAGAATCTTGGTAGTTTTTCACGTTAAGGAACAACAGCATTCATTGTTGATCATTATTAGCTCATCATGGGTAAGAACTATGACCGGTCAGACAAAACTGAATAAAAAAGCTTTACATTTTTTTTCTGATATATGTTTTTGACTCTCTACACTATTTAATTTTTTCCGGTTTTCCGGAAAGGGGTCGGAAAAACCGAAAAAATTTTCCGGTCGGAAAAGTTTCCGCACAACCCTGTTGTGCGTGCGAGAAGGCATCCAATGATTCTCTCGGTCACACTCTCCGCCGCGCTACCAAACCTGTATGAGGTGCGCCGCTCTTACTAATAAACTGTCGTATCATTATTGTGAAAACACACCAAACCGTACACCACAGTGTTGGTAAAGTCGCCTCATCATCTTTGTTGCCCCGCTATTCCCATCTCTCTCTCTCATTTTGAACTAATTATAACGCGACTTCTTCATCCGCCGTAGTCCCCGACCAGTCCCCCGATTACCATTGCAAAAAAACCTTCCGAAATAGGGACGTGTTGGATCGACCAATGGATTGCATCGCTCCCTAATAGTAAGGAATTCTACCAGAGGCCGTATCCATGAACGTTGGCAAACCGTTTGCCGACAAACGTGACTTCACAAGCGTAGGGGGAGGATCTTTGGCAAACGCCTCCGCCTACGGTTGTGACGTCACGTTTGTCGGCAAACGGTTTGCCAATGTTCCTGGATACCTATACGGAACGGAGGATATCGGGAATCGAACCCAGGACAGATGGAATGATGGGGCGCGCCATAGACCACTACATCACTTCGCCTCCTAACAAGATAACATATTTCATATTATAAGATATTTTCAAAAAAATATGCATTTACAATATATTTAACAATATGGTGCCATGTGACCAGGTGGCCGAGTGGTTAAGGCGTTGGACTGCTAATCCAATGGGGTTTCCCCGCGTGAGTTCGAATCTCATCCTGGTCGAATTTTTTGCCAGATTCCACTTTGTTAAAGATCTTTGTTGACAGTCACAATGAATGTATTTTTTTCATTGCATGTTTCTTTTTCTTTATCACACGTTTCATTGTTTATTCATGAATACGTATAAATATTATAATTATAATAAATGAATTTATCTGTTCAATATCCATTCCATCCGTGGCAAATAATTGCAAGTAATTCTTGTAAATTATATTTTTCATTTCACGTTGTAATTTCACTTATATATTTATTTATTTTATCTACATGCAAAGACGTGAAAATGAATATCATCAAAAAATAAATAGGTGGTGATAATGACTTCACTGTCTAGAAGAAAGAATTAAGTGAAAGGTGACTCCACTTGATCAGTGGTCCCACTTTTTCTTACGTTCTTTTATCGTTCACATCGTGCGAGTGTGGTAGCGTACAAACAGAGGTAAACTGAGCGTCTTCTGTGTGTTTCTGCCCTGTGGTGTCTCTGGTATTTCAAAACTTGAAGTGTATTTTTTTCACTTTCATTCTAACTTGTAAGTCTACCTCAAGTGAAACGTAAGTCTACTTAAAGTGTGACGTCACTATTAGGGTGGCGAGAACCAGTCACTAGTCACTAATTATTCTCTCTCTCCAACTAGTGCGTAATCTTTTCTACTCTCTCTGCTACTCTTCTGTCCCCCGTGGCAGCCGTGTTTTGGGGTCACGGTTGAGTAGCAAAATTACTCTTTTTCTACTCTTTTTTGTTTTTTCTCGGCTCTAAGTAATCAAAATGTTCAAATCTATATATTTTTGGAATCTACAAGTAAAGGGCTATCCAACAAGCCTAAAATTGGATGTCAAAGACGCCGCTTGGTTGTTTATGACGATTGTGGGCGGAGTCTATCACTATGCAAGAGGTTAAATGACGACAGGGAAGAGTTTTAATTGTGGTTCGAATGACTTTAATAACATGATAATCATAAATGATATTATAAGAGTCTTCCTATCCATTTTATCGGAAGTGCTGGAATGCATAACATGAGAATTCGACGAAATTTAAAAGCTATCTTAGACAGTCAATTTTAGGCCTGTTGAATAGCCCTTTGCTTGTAGATCCCAAAAATATTCAGATTTGCAAATTTCGATTGCTTATAGCCGAGAAAACCCAAAAGGAGTAGAAAAAGAGTAGCTAAAATTACTCACTAATGTTTTGATGACCTCATCACTACTAACCGTCGCGCGAGAGGTCGTAAATGTGCCTCTCTCGGTTGAGTAGAGAGAGACTGTCACTAGGACTAGTGACTAGTGAATGATTCTCGCCACCCTAGTCACTATGTAAGTATACTTAAAGTGACGTCACTCACTTGGAGTAGACTTAAAGTAAACTTCAAGTTTGTGACGTATTTTTAGTAGACTTCAAGTTTTGAAATACTAGAGGTGTACCAGCCTTTCCGCTAGTTTCCCCGGTGATTGCATCTTCCTTGCGGGCTTGAAGAGAGTCCGGCAAACAGACGTTGTGATGGTTTCTAAGTTTTACTATTTCAAGAAGTACGCCGAAGGCTATCACGATTGTTTACCTAATTTAGTCAGTTGTGATCCCTCATGTAAAACATAAAACATAAATACACTTTGTCAAGATTAACTAAGCAGTGTTTCCACTGAATCTGAAGTGTCATAAAAGGGATCTTCTTTCTTTTATTCTTCTTCTTTCATCTCCTTATGATCCGCTATTTTGATGGACTTGTTCATCCGAGTCGCTACACTTGGATCTTTGGATCTTTGGATCTCCTCATGTACTCACGAAAAAAAGATGGAAGAGATTTTGTAAACATGCGATGAGAACGACGACTATCGACACACCACTGGAACTATTACTCTGCATGCAATCCAGCATAACAAAATTAAGATAATTTTTTCTGATTTATTCTTGGAGCAATGAGCTTCTGGACTATCTATCCCCTATAGCCCATGAGGGCCATATAAACATTTGTCTTGATCCTATCATGTTCACAAATAATATAATATTAATAGCATTAACTGTTCTATTGATCAACAAATAACAATGAGAGACGGTATCCTACACTACAGGAGAAGAATGTTTTATGTGTGGAGGGTCCTGAAATACATAATAGTCTCTATGTCGATATCAACATAAGTAACATTTAAAAAATGTAAACGATGGTGATATTCGTACCTTCGTTTTAGCATTTTTAGCGATGAAGATAACAGAAGATTGTATAGCATATAGCGCGATCGTTGGCTGCAAAGGGGCAATGGAGGTATGCTTTACTATATTTATAAGAGTAGAGTCCAGAGAATGTTTTCGTAAAAATACAAAAAAAACTTGGAAGAAAGAAGTTAGCAAAAGATAGTCTATACACCGTAAACTATTTACTTTATGCTAATTCGGCTTATTGAACCCTAACATCATCAATCAAATCATGTCAGCAATAGCAGGCAAAACGCGCTTTTTTGAGTTCGGCAATAGGATTCGAACCACAACCGTGCGCTATCTAGACAGACGTTTTATTACCGCACTAAGGGATTGATGAGTGGTATCTTCTCATATATCCCATGACACGTGCATAAGCGAGATGAGATTTACGTGAACATTGGGGGGTCTCCACCTTTCATCTTCTTTATGCGTGATGTACTGTTCATCTCCGAAACTCATTGTCAGTAATTATTGCGCTCTAGTATTCAAAATGGATTGTATTTGTCAGTTCTGTGGATTTTTTCGGAGAACAAGGGCATCCTTAACAAGGTCGAGTACAGTACAGCCCGATCTCCTTTTGTACACGAGTAACACTGCGGCGCGCAGAGGCGCTCATTTGCGCTCATCATTTATTTCTGCGGGTACTGAATACTTTTCGATTCTCAAAGTCTTAATCATGAGTTTCCGTTAGGAAAAGTTGTTTTAATGACTAAAAAAACTGAAACAAAATGTCTATTAATGAGAAAAAACAATTAAAAGGCAAATCACACTAGTCTCAAAATGATGGGTACTGTAAATTTCGAAAAATGTCTTACGGCGATCGTGCGATCGATTCGTGATATTACAGTATACCTTTCCAATAAATAATTACCCATCGTTTTCGGACCAGTGTGATTTGTCTTTTAATTGCTTTTTCTCATTATTACAAATTTTGTTTCAGTTTCTTTAGTCATTAAAACAACTTTTCATAACGGAAACTCATGATTAAGACTTTGAGAATCGAAAAGTATTCAGTACCCGCAGAAATAAATGATGAGCGCAAATGGGCGCCTCTGCGCGCCGCAGTGTTACTCGTGTACAAAAGGAGATCGGGCTGTACTCTATAACATCGCGCAAATAGCAGTATGAAAATGCGAACGCTCTCTTCATTTCTTTTAATTTTTACACACTATTTCTTTTCACATTTTTCCGTCACGTAAAGCATCAATGAGGAAACTCACACTACATAGAAATCTAATCATGAAGAGGAGTATAGGAGATAAATCATCCGATTTGAAAAAGAACGACAATAAAATTGTAACAATAGCTGAGAACACAAGAAAAGTAGAGATTAACTGAAACTAAATTTGTTTAAAAGTGTAGATTAAGTGTCGACATTACTTGTGCGAGAATAGATGTGATGATTTTTCTCTGAATTTTATTTGTTTTCGATGCAGCGAAAGTTCTCGTTGCCTTAACGTGATTGAAGAACTAATCTTTTCATATATATTTCGCATAAAAAATATTTTTGCAATATTTAATGTTATCTTTCAAGAATGGATGGATTTTTAAAAATAAGTGATAATATGTACCAGAATTTGACGTCTTATGACTATTATCGAGTGAGTTATCAGAAATATTCCAATGATTGAATGAAACGCGAGAAAAACGACATAGATCATCAAATCTAAATTGGTCAAAGTAATATAGCCCCAAGTAATCAAGCTTAATTTGAATATTATTAACAAGGTGATGCTCCCAACTTGTCCTGGCATGCACATCTTATCTACCTTTACTACTAAACCACACCAAGAGTTGTTTTGATAGTTGATAGATGAGTTTATGAACTCATTAGGATGGTTTGTGTAGGAAGCCACACGAATTTTCGAATCAACTAGCCGAATTTCAATATCGATGTTCTCGAAGCTTAGCTCGATTGGGCAACGTTTGAACGCGGATTCGTAATCAGCATCGAAAACTGATCCTAGTTCTGCTATTGCCATCTCATATGGCCAGGACAAGTTGGGAGCATCCCCCTTGTCAGTAATTTTGAAATGTACAAAAAAAGAATAATTTTGCTACCTGAGAAGTCGAAGTTCTCGAGGTATCCCTGGGCTCCGGAATAGTAAATCATACCATCTCTTTTAAGAAGCCATGAAAAGTCTGGACCCTACAAAACCAATCTTATGATAACATAAATTAAATAATGTGGTGTTCAAAAGTTACGAAAATAAAAGAAAAAACTCGAGGGAGTTTGGTAAATGGGGACAGTTTTATGTTTTTTTTTATTTCCTTTGGTAACTTTTGGACCTGTATGTGCGAGAATTGTCGCAGCGAATAATTATGCTTACATTTACAACTTCTTCATATCCTTCAGCATCTTTCGAAAAATAAGCAACATCCAAGGCTAAACATACAGAACTTGCAATGTTTACGAACATAATACTACACTGTGCGCTAAAAATCAACCATGATGAGGTGTTACATTTGACGTACGCCGTCATTTGAGATCGTGCTACATTCGGACACGTGTCCGTCAACTTGAATTTTGGAGTGTTTTGGGTCCCAAGTGGAAAACCCTGATAGTTAATTGGGATACGGTAAGAAGTTACCGTAACCATGGTACAATAACGGTTGACGGTTTACAGTAACTCTGGTATTTTGCCACTTAAAGTCTACTTAAACTACGTCACAGACTTTAAGTAGACTTTAAGTAAACTTTAAGTGAAAGAACATTTGACGAAATGTATTACAGTATACCACACCACTTTAAGTAGACTTACGTCTCACTTTAAGTCTACTTAAAGTCTACTTAAAGTGGGAAAGTTTAAGTTGACTTTAAGTGGCAAAATACCAGAGAATTTCATGATTTTAAAGAGACCCAAACACTCCAAAATACACGTTGACGCACCGGTCACCCTACGTTAAGACGGCGTGTGTCCGTCGCGCAAATGTAACATGGCGGTATTAAGAGAGACTATCCGGCTCAAGTGACATTCTCTTGGCAGTTGGCGAAAAAGTGATATGAATACATATCTGCGCCATCGATAAAATGGCATCAAAATTTCGTTCGATATGTGTATACGACGAATAATAAGCAGGTAAATTCCACCAAGTGTCATCCCGATCCAAAACCGTGAGACCCAGAAATTTTAAAGAGAACAATACAATTTTTTTTTAAATTTTTCCTACAATTGGCTCTCGGTGAGGGCATTTTTATTCCTTCAATTTGATGAGTATTCATTAGTTTATCTATTGAAAAAAAAATGAACTAAAACACAATCGAGAAATTTTGCCTTATTCCCGAAAAACCACGACTAATTCGCCTTTTTATCGCGAACTGACCGAATAAGCGTGTGCCGGTTACTGTAATGCAAATGCGGAAATTCAAAATTCGGCTATCACTATTATTTAGCATTCGATTTCAGTAACATACTATTGCTTTCTTTTTCATTAGTTTGTTGTATGAATATCTGAGGTGTAATATCACACAATTTTTTCGAAAAAAATATGAATTTTGAATTTCCGAATTTTCATAACCGTAACCGGTTTATGCTTATTCGGTCAGTTCGCGATAAAAAGGCGAATTAGTCGTAGTTTTTCGGGATGAAGTCAACTTTTCACCCAATTGTTTTACAAGGGAATGGTCTCAATTCGGCCTGACCTTATGAAGTGTCAATAGTGTGACTAAAATTAGCTATATATGAGGCCGTTTGCGTAAGAGTCGACTACAACATGTGAAATCTGGCACAGTGAAAAAATTAAATTTTGAGGATCGGGGTTCTCAATGGTGCTGATGACGATGGTCATGTTCATTTTTCACCTAAAGCCACCGTTGAGGCCAGACGACGTCGCGTTGAAATCGCGTTTTCAGTCATTTCTCCTCAACCGGTAGTACTAAAATTTGCAGACTATGCACCCAGGGGCAGAATTTGATGACGATCACGCCTGTCTAATTCATTTTTCATGAAAAAGTTTCCGAAATTTTCAAAATTCGAATTACTCTCAATGGCCATAGTGTGTGAGTGAGATACATAGATCGGACCGTAATGGCTTCAGGATCCCATAGAAAAAATTTCAGCCAATTTGCGGAAGATGTTTTCGAGAAAATCAACTTTTAGTGTAATCATTTTGCAATTGAAGTGGAGGCAAGAGGCGAGAGAGTGCGGTAGTGCGAGAGAGCAGAGAGGCAGGTGAGGCGAACAGAATAGGAAGGAAGGGAAGTGGTCGGGATTGTGTCTCTCTACTCTCTCGCACCACCACACTCTCTCGCTTCTTGCCTCCACTTCAACTGCAAAATGAGTACACTAAACGTTGATTTTCTCGAAAACATCTTCCGCAAATTGGCTGAAATTTTTTCTATGAGATCCTGAAGTCATTACGGTCCGATCCATGTATCTCACTCACACACTATGGCCATTGAGAGTAATTCGAATTTTGAAAATGTCGGATACTTTTTCATGAAAAATGAATTAGACAGGCGTGATCGTCATCAAATTCTGCCCCTGGATGCATAGTCTGCAAATTTTAGTACCACCGGTTGAGGAGAAATGACTGAAAACGCTATTTCAACGCAACGTCATCTGGCCTCAACGGTGGCTTTAGGTGAAAAATGAACATGACCATCGTCATCAGCAACCTTGAGAACCCCGATCCCAAAAATTTAATTTTTTCACTGTGCCGGCACTTAGTCGGTTCATACGCAAGCGGCCTCATATGCCGATCGCAAATCCGTTTTTAGACAGTGCCTAATCGACCTGAGCTTCGAGAAAATCGATCTTGAAATTTGGCTTTCTTGGCTGGCTGGTCGATTCGAAAGTTCGCATGGTCTCCTACACTAAACTATCCCGATGGTTTCATTAGCTCATCTATCAGCCATCAACACATCGACTTTCTTGGTGTAGTGGATAAGGTGTCTACGTTCACTTTTGTTTGCCACGGGTTCGATCCCCTTTGAAGCAATTTTCTTTTGCTGATTTTTATCTTGTCGAAAGATTGAAATTTTTTTTCTGTGATTATGAAAACCAGAAAAAAAGGAAAGCAGGTATGTCTCGATAGTTGATAGATAAGTTAACGAATCCATCGGGATATTTTAGTGTAGGAGACAGCATGAACTTTCGAATCAGCCCAGAAAGCCAAATTTCAATATCGATTTTCTCGAAGCTCAGGTCGATTAGGCACTGTCTAAAACCGGTTTTGCGATCAGCTTATATAACTAATTTTAGTCACACTATTGACATCTCATAAGGCCAGACCGAATTGAGACCATTCCCTTGTTAGTTCATTTTCATATATTAGCTACATTAATGAATACTCGTCAAATTAAAGAAATTAAAAAAAGTCAGCCACCGAGAGGCAATTGTAGGAAAAAGTAAAACAAAATCTTTTTATTGTTTTTTTAATATTTTTTCTGGGGCTCACGGTTTTGGACTGGGATGACACTTGGCGTAATTTGTCTGCTTATAATTGCCCATCGTCGCATACACATATCGAACGAATCCGTAAACTTTGAAATTTAGATGCCCTTTTATCGGACTTACGTTGTTTAGCGAGGGTAACAAAACGAACGAACCCGAACTCCGTCTACGAGCTCATGCCACCCCATACTACAACTGTGCATGATTTCTGCCCGATCGGTTCATATCACTTTTGGCAAAATGTCAGCCATATGCAAGATATGTTCACTGAGTCAGATAGTGTATCTTAATAGTTTATAAGGTCCAAAAAGTCAACCAGTTCCCAATCAATTTTTAAGGATACATGAAAATATCAGGTACCTGTTGCTGAACTTGACTTTTGTTGGATTTCCGACATTCATTTCAACAATCATAGAATGTACTCGGAGTAGGAGGAACAAATATGGAGGAATACAGGAAAAGAGGGATACCAGATATATCGTCTAATAAATAAAAAAAAAACAATTTTCTCTAAAATTATGCTGTAATACGAGTCGAAAGTTCTCCGTTGTACCAAGGAAATGCCAGGGACAGCTCGCGTTTTCGAATTTGAAAGATAAATATGTGGAAAAGTGCAAACGGAATCGAACACACGTGGCGCGGTTGTGCTGACTACTCCGGTATTTTTTACTCGCCGTGGGGTACACCGCGGGGCAGAACTCTTAGACGATGTACCCCGCGAGCTGTAGCCTCTAGACTAGAGTTGGCTATTCGGGGGTTGCGGGCCCGCCATGGCCTTGACTCTTATTGCTAATGATTGCGGGCCCGCAGTGCGATGTAAAATCATTGCGGGCCCGCAATGATTTCTGTTCTCTCAAGTAAACGAGAGAGCGAAGGAGAGTAAAGAGAACAGAATAACGACCGATCACAAAAAGTGGCCAGATAGGAATAAAGTAGTAGGAACCGCGAGGTGGAAGGCGGCATGCCCTGTGGGGCGGGAGAGACGGTGTGCTCCGCGAGATTTGATGTCCACCCCGCGAGGCACACCGTTCCTTCCACACCGTGGTGCTCCTCACGTTGTACCCCGCGAGATTTGGCCTCTCAACGGTGTGCCCCGCGAGCAACAAATACCGGATTACTAACCACTGAGCTGCACGGGTTACTCTTTTAGCCTCTCTAATCTATTAACGAACAGAATAGCATATCGTTTTTATCATGTTTTTCGTGATAATAGCGCCCCTCAAATCTCCTGGTTCCTCTTCTTTATAGGGAGAGTAACCTTGAAAAACCCCGTTTAACTCGTGGGGACTCTCACTACTACGTTACAATATTTGTAATCATAGTGAGAAAGTCAGAAAATACTGTACAAAAGAGGAGTCACGGGAGGAGACCGAACGACTGAGGATCAGACAGATAGACCAAAATATCTACCGATTGCGCCACCAGAACATGTTATGAAGTGATTGGCATCTACGGTCTGGAAGATGGACGAACATAGTCAATCATCCAACCTGAACACCATCCTACACATATGAGAGGTGTTGGAGCGTGATGTGAAGGAATAGAAGGAAAGGAACGCGGCGGAGTAGTCCGAGCAGCTTTAATGCATTTTGACAGCAATTATCGCCTCCACCTTCGACAACCTGATCAGCCCCATGCCTGAATACTTTCAAGCAGTCATTGCAGTACACAGTTTCTACACATAGAATTGAATCCAAGTTGCCCCGGTGCCCATGTGCTGATTTCGCTGAAAATTGTCATTTTTCGCAATTTAATTACTATTCTATTGTTTGTGATCCAATACCGTTAAAAATTGGGTCAATATATCAAAGTACCATATATACCAACATACTAAAAAATGAAGAGAAACGGTTGACTGCGAAGAAAGTTGTGGATGAAAGACAAAAAAATATCATAGAATATTGGCCAGCACTGTATACAGGGTGCGTGAAAATTACCGGCACTCGAACTTTTATCAATATCTCCTCTTAGAATGCGATTTGAGCAACCAGTTTCGTATTATTATTTATTCAATTATTCAGTAACAAGAACATGTTAATGGATTTCAATTTGCCTCTCATTCGCGTCGAAACTATGCCGGAGGAGCTTCTCGTTTGCAATAGGAAATTTACGGTGATTGTTATCGTCGACGGTGACCCTTGCTCAGAGGAGAGCCGATTTCAGGCTGAACAGAGTCGTGTACTCTGTAGAGGAGATCTTGCTCTCCAGAACCTCCCATACTGTCAAATCCAGGGGATTCTTAGTCACGGGAAGTTTTCATTCATTTTGAGCCATGTAAGTTCTCATAACTTAGTCGGTTTTGGCCTTGAATTTATGTCTGTGTGCGCCATGCTGCTGCAGCCTCCAAAAGCGCCGACTGAAGTGAGAATTGGACCAGAAGAGGAGTACGTCTCTCAGGATGTGATTGGCGTAGTAGTTATTATTCGCCTTTACGCCTGACGATACAAAGACGACAGGAATCCGACCGGTGGGGAAGAGGCCCTAACACACCATCACATAGGCAGGATGCGAGGTTGACCGGTGATGCCACCTAGTTTGGCAGATTCCTTGGAATCATGGTCTATGATTATATCGTTCGGTGTATTCAAATTAAATTCGAGGGTAAAAATATTTTTCGTCAGTAAAGAGAGCGGTGAAATGTTCGTAAATGTGAAACCGGTCGAGAAAGAAAGGTCATCGCATTCTTCGCAGATTGATCTGAGGATCGTTTAAATCAAGCAGTTTACAGTACTTATATAGTTGCTACATCAGGCCATATTTGTTTTCATTTCATTTCAATGAGTTCTTGACAAAATGCCAAATACTGGAGGTACATATGTCGATCGTGGTGGGAGTCTGCAATACATAAGTTGTCCTTTTGCAAAGAGTTTAAAAGGTTTACTCTTCCTTTAAAGAAGGGGACCCATGAGATGTGGGCTGCGCTATTGACATGAACAACGCTTTGCATAGGAAGTAGAGTTGGTTATTCGGGTTGCGGGATGCGGGTCCGCAATGGCCAGCAATCGCTCCCTCTCGCCTCTCTAGGTGGTTGCTGGCCCACAATGATTTTACGAACCACTGCGGGCCCCCGAATAGCCAAATCCAATAGGAACATTCTGTTCGCTATTATAATTAGATTTGACAGGTTGAGCGAGAAGGGCGAACTCTAATCATAAATATCTTTTTCACTGCACTACGCGGTTCGATGAAACATTATCTGGCAACTGTGAACGTTTCTCAAGTTTCTTTATCGATTTTTTTTCGAATAACAAATATTGGGCAGCATTTCCAGTCAGAATTCCATGCATGTGTCACCAGGGTAATTTCTGCTCATTCCCTTGTATATTTTGCGTGCTGATATTTTTGGTGATAAATCCTTATCTTATACTATGATGATTACGGTTCAACTGGCATAATATACAACAAAAGAAATGTTATGAACTGAAAGGAACAAAAGTATGGGGAGGATCCAGCCTACGGGGGGGGGGGGGTGAGGGGCTATTTACAGCCATTTGAGTGCTTCATACAAAATACCCCCGGCGTTATCGAAATAACACTCATTTTGTCTGTTTCTGTGAACAACCGGGTGATTAAATCGGCTGCTGGTAAGGCCGAACGAGTGCTCACAGTAACAGCTTTTTCTCTGTGTGTGTCCAGGATTTTGACAACTACTCCGGTATTTTTTGCTCGCAGGGCACACCGTTGAGAGGCCAGCTCTCGCGGGGTACACCGCGAGGCGCACCACGTTGTGGAAGGGACGGTGTGCCTCGCGGGGTGAACATCAAATCTCGCGGGGCACACCGTCCCTTCCGCCCTATGGGGTACACCGTCTTCCCATCCTGCGGGGCACCCCTTTGGTATTCTCAAACTAGTAGTGTACTTATATTTCCCACTAGCCGTAGACTTGCAAGTATACGGCTAGTTAAACGTAAGTTAACTAGAAGTTGTGTATAATACGGTAATGCATTTCGTCAAATGTTCTTTCACTTGTAGTAAACTAGCAGTATACTACTAGTCTGCGACGTCACGTAATTAAACTACTAGTTTGGAATACCAGATCATTCGAGTGCCACAGCTCGCGGGGTACACCGTCTAAGTGTTCTGCCCCACTGTGCACCCCACGGTGTACACAACGGGATTGAACGGTGTGCCCCGCAAGTAAAAAGTACCGGAGTAGCGAAATCAAAACATACATATATTATTCTCTTGTTCATTCCTGAAGTGCACAATGGTCCTTCACAGTAGCCTGCGGCATACGGAATGAGAAGATAAGGTCGACAGAGGTAGCAATGAATGAACTCAAATTGAACTATAATCACCTGAAATCGAATTTTCTGTTGCGAAACTATTTATATTGCACAATTAGGCGTAATTCGAAATTTTAGATTGTATTTAATATTACACAACTAGGCATAGTTTGAGATTATTTTCTCAATCCTTGCTGAAGTGAATGATAAGGTTTATGACTAGTTATTTTATAAAACGCAGAAAAAAAATAAAAACGATAAAAAAAACAGTAAATAAAAACGAATAAAAACAATAAAAACGCAAACAAGCCTGATTTACGATGTATCCCCATTTGATTCCGGTATTGTATTGAGCTCGTCTTTTGTATAAAATATAGAAAGTCATCGGGTGAACGGAAAGTAGTGATATGAATGGAATATACTTTTGAAAACTGAAAATACAAATTGTTTTCATTATGAATCTTAATACGAATCATTGATTTTTGAAATAAAATTATTATAATCATTCTTTAGGCAAACTTCATGTTTAGAAAGTTAACCAAAACAAATATAAAAAACGTTGCATTCATGCATATAGAAATAAGTAGAATGAAGTTGGGTTGGAAACCAATAAATAAATAGTACATAGTGCATCTCACGTCATTGAAATGTCCAAAGCAAAGTCCCGATCCCAGTTGAAATTATAGCGAATCGTAGAATTTTCTTCCATACTTCCGGAGAATAGAGAAAATGTTGTATTTAAAATGTTTTAAATTGTTTTCCGATTATATCGACGCGTGAAAATGTAGAGCTGGAACAGAACCATGCGGTACTGTAATCAAGTAATAATGAAAAAAACACAATGTATTTATCAATATGATTTACGGGTAAAATAAGGATACAAAGTGGATATTTGATAATATCGCCAGGGAATACAAAAGCGATAAAGCATCTAACATTCAACATTCCACATATCTCAAAACAACTACAACGATAACTATTTAAAGATAAATATATAGAAAATGACAAACGGGAATCGAACCCGCGTAGCGCTGTTACAAGAATTTTTGAAAGAAAAATAAGCTTATTGTTCTGCTGCGATGCTCAATCGTTTCTTAAATCAGATAATAACGTTCTGAGTGCGTCGAATTATTGCTGAACATTTCTAATGTGATTTCAGTTGTGGTTTAAAGAAGGAGACCCTTGAGTTGGCATGACTGACTCCCTCAACGATTAACATGGGATAGAATGTTAATATTGTATGAAAATTAGCGTAAGTGACAATGGGAAAGTGAGAGAGTCAAGTATGCAAATCGGATAGACACTTTCTACTTGCCTGAAAAGCTGTACTTCATATGCGCATAACAAGCTTCAAACATATCATCACGCAATATGAAATATGTTGTTCGGTTTGTGTGATAAATCTCTATCATTCTACCCGAACATTCTTGCTACGAAAAAACTCGAGGGTCTCCATCTTTAACCAGTCCGGTAATGAAACAAACCGTTACTTATCTACTAGGGATCCGCAAATGTGCATTCGTGCAAAATGATTTTCAAAATGAAAATGAAAGAAAAGTCGTGCGCACGACTTCATTATTATAATTAAGTATTCATTCGTGCAAATTAATGCATTCGACTCATTCTTATCATTTTGATTCATCAAATTGGTGACTGGTCTGTCATGTCTAAAAGACGTTGGAGTAATCTTTGCAAAGCTTTGGGGAGAATTTTATTTTGAAAAACGGTAATGATATTTTTTTAAATATTTCATTTTGTTTATTATGTCATTTGTCATTACTGTCAATTTTTAAACATTTCATATTGGTTTTGTAGTTCATCACATATATGTGACATGATTCTTGCAATTGCAGGAGATGATAGTGCACCCACTGTGCAGCTAATCAATACAGGGTGCGCCAAAATTACCCGAACTGGTGTCACCATATGATTCCCATGCCCCCAATGCATATGCGCAACCCCTATTGTAGCATCATGACGAGTGATCATTGGCCACTCCGTATGCAAGGTTTCAAGTCAGTTAGTCAAGTCTTCTAGTAATGAGGAAGTCATGTCGACCGCGACCCATCATTCTGAAGTGTACAAGAACAGAGTGGCATCCTTCATCAGCTCGGCTTTCACGAGTCTGCTTTTTTCGATACCGGTATCAGAAACCAAGATATTAGTACTAAAGAGGAACGTCCGGGCAGAGGTAGACCAATCTCATTTCCCACCGCTATGAACCGAGAACCAATCCGAAAGATGGTGTTTCAAAACCACAAGTTGACGATCTGGAGACTTGATATCTCGAACACTTCCATTCCTCGTCTCCTCAAGTCTCAGCTGACTCTTCTCCCTTACAAGTACCGTAAACTGTTAGAACCGAATGAGCGACAGATCAAGCTCCGCTGAGAACGGAGCCATTGACTGTTAATGCGTTGTGCTAGGTCCGCGCACATCAGCACGATGTTCAGTGAAGAGAATATCTTGCCTTCAAAGGCAACCTGAATATCAAGAACAACAGAATCATTGCCTATAATCCTGAAGAATCCTAAAGGACAGCTGGGGTCATGGGTCATATCAGTCATCCACAATACGCCAAGGGTTTAGCTGCTTTTTGCCCAAATTGAAAGTCCCCTCTCGTTTTTGCCACTCCATGTGTCTAGATCAATAAACCATATTATACAAAGTGCATCCTCGAAGACGCACTTTTACTCCAATACCATACCCACTTCGGTCAGGACCACTACACATTTCGGTAAGATTCTGTAGTCAATCACATGACAAAGTTGACCCAGTCGTGGTTTTTCACCCGTGCACTCGGCTAAACCTATCACACTGAATGGCTTCCGAACTCCCCCGATCTCAACATCCTCGCCTGCAGTGTTTGGAGGTGTGGTAGGCCAAGATGTCCTCTATCAAGCACCAGACGCTCGACTCCCTCAAGGCTCCCCTTCTCAAGGCATGGGACAAACTCTATGACATTTACCCGCGGGAATAGGCAATCGCATATGAGAAGAGACTCAAAGCCGGTGTCAGAGGTAAAGGAGGCCATAACGAAATTCGCTAATATGTTTTTGTTGCCTATATTGTTGACAAACTTTGCTATGAACCATATCGCTTAAATCACATTATAAAGGGGAGAATCATATGGTGACACCAGTTCGGGTAATTTTGGCGCACCCTGTAGATAGATAGATCAATATATAGATAGATAGATTATAATTATAATAATCATAGTCAAACTAAGTGCAACTTGCACCCACTGTGCAGCTAATCAATAGATAGATAGATCAATATATAGATAGATAGATTATAATTATAATAATCATAGTCAAACTGAGTGCAACTTGCACTCAGTTTGACTATGATTATTATAATTATACATTTAGTTGTTGTTTTATTATCTTGTTTAATTAACTAATTAGTTAATCTACGCCCGAGGCGCAACGAGACATGAAAAAATTAAAGGGATAAAGAACATGATATAGTTTGTCGATGTTACTGTTAATAATAATATTTTATCATTTCTTACAGAGAGGTTACTTATGGTGGGATAAAATAGAGAGATTTGAGCGTGAAATAAAATATGAAGAAATGTAGTATGCACTGTAATTACTTGATCACAGCGACATTTTTCGTACGAAAGAACAAAACATAATTGGGTTGGGTTGACTTACAATACTATTTTCGAAAGAATTCCATAAAGGTACAATACGATTACTAATAAATGAGAGATAGTGAGAAGTGGATGATCGATATGTTCTAAGTTTCATATTATGGCCACGAGTACGGGTAATTGTGTTGGAAAAAAGAAACAATGAGCGAGGGTCTAAATCTACAAAATTGTGGATAATCTTATATGTAATTATGATGTCGTTTTGGTTTCGTCTACATTCTAATGAGGGGAGGTTGAGCTTGAGTAGACGATCGTTGTAGTCAGCGTACGGTAAGTGGCACTTCCTGTTGTTTCGAGTTTTATTTTTGTTAATATCACCGCTTAATAAATGCCCAATGCACGAATGGGAACGAAAACATGCGTCATAATTGTGCAGAATAACTTTTCACCATTTTCATTACGTTCATTCTCGTACCGGCTGTGCATTTGCACGAATGCCGATCCCTATTATCTACCATTCAATCTTACTGTTGTAACAAATTCACTCTAGGTGTGATGTACTGACTACATGTTTATAATAAGGAATGCTTATTTGATAAAGACTTATGCATAATTAGACCACCAAATGTGTATTCTTCTCGATAACGGTATCGACAATAAGGGAAAAGATTACTTTATATATAGTTGGAAATTAGGATCATCAAAATACGTGAATTTGATTAATATGAATTAAATTATTTGACTATTTTCCTTCATTCATTGGGGTGGATTGTATAATAGTCTTGTGTGTCCGTTGAATACGGAAACCTGAGCGAATACATAAGAGAGGATATCTGACTCGATCGGGATACTTGTTTTGGGGCTTGGCATTCTGTGAAAATATGGGGGGGGGCGAGCATTTCGCCAACGATCATTTCGCCAACGGACCATAAATCGGTTTGGAGATGGCCTATGGAAACAAAAGTTGTACCATTCTTATCAGTAGGAGTGTACGGTATTGGAATATAAAACCGTCAGTAATCGCGAACTGATTTTTTTTCAGTCGACCATGACCCAGGGTTCATGGTTGAAAATGGCCGAAGTTGAAAAAATCATGATGCTCCGAGACCAAATACATTATATCAATAGTGAGTCAAGTTTTACCTTTCTGGATACCGTAACCCGAACTACCGTAAGCTAAATTAAATGCAAATCACGGTTTGATTATTGTAGTTCGGGTTACGGAATCCAGAAAGATAAATGTTGACTCACTATTGATATAATGGCAACTAGTATTTGGTCTCGGAGCATCATGAATTTTTTTTTAACTTCGGCCATTTTCAACCATGAACCCCGGGTCATGGGTCTACTGAAAAAAAGTTCGCGATTACTGAATGTTACTGTAGTCCAATACCGTACACCCCGACTGATAACAATGGTACGACTTTTGTTTCCATAGGCGATCTCCTACCTAACCGATTGATGGTCCGTTGGCGAAATGATCGCCCCCCGAAAATATGGAAAGTGAGATTTTTGCAGTTTTATGTAATACTGCCCGAGAGAAGTTCACCCATGCAGGAGAGTACATACAGGCGTATATTTATATTCAGTTTAAACAGGCGGAGGCGTTTGTCAAAATCCTCTCGATGTGCCCGTGGCGTCAAGTTTGCCGGCAAAAGCTTTGCTTAACTCTAATTTTTCAATGTCGTTGACTTTATGCCAATTCAAGTCCCCAGGTTTCAATGACACGAATCATAAGGAGAACATTATTGATTCAAAGTACTTAAACGGACAGCAGTGCTAATTTTACTCTCCTCCTCTGGCAACACCCTCTCGTTGACAGAGAAAGCGTGAGGGCTTTACCGGGGAGTTTCAATATAGCTCGGGGCGTTCCTTCAAGGGCGAATGATCATTAGATCTTAAGAATGAGATCTAATGAGATCTGTACCCTAATTCGTGTTAATCTGATATTGTGCGTATAAAACGTACTTGCATAAGAAAATGACACTGTGCGCTAAAGAACGGAAGTCGCTCAAAGGCTAGATCTCACCCCGCCTCTTGATTGTCTCTCCGCAGCCTCACTCTAACCCGGCTGACCTTCGCCGCGCGCTATATGATATATAAAAGAGATCGGTGTAGTTTCTGAACCATGCAAAACAAGAGTCTCTTCTACAAATAAAAAAAGTGACTTTTATGCGCTCAATAGCTGATGTCCATTCAGAATTTCGTCGTACTCGAAACCGAATAATTCCTTGTCTCGTAGTGGCACACTTGGAGTAGCTCGAAAAATGCACTGAAATTTTTTTAAATCTTTTAATTTATTGTTTTTACTCACATTCGATATATCGGCACCATGGTGATGGTGAGAATTGGCGTAACCAGATTGTGTAAGTATGGCAGCTGAATTTCTTAATTATTTCTCATTTCGATATTTAAAAAAATATTGTAGAACTGGCAAAATTGGCAACTGTGATTGTAAAATTGAAATTCTCGCAATTTTTCACCAAATTTTCCCTCATCTGTTGTCGCATTAATTTACTGTAAGATAAATAAATAAATAAATAAACCTACGAAAACACCATTGATTCCGTGATCGGCGATCGATAGCCCAGTATGTCGGCAATGAAGAACAGGGCACCGGATAACGCACCGACCGGAATGATCACTTGAATTGTAAGAGCCTGTGAATCACTGTTTCAATTTATTGGTTGCGCATATCCAGCACTGTCTGGTTGCATGACATCATTCGGCAACTTTTTGGTGAAATATCTTGATTCATTGATGTATACCAAGGTCTAGAACAAAAAATGGAACCCTTATGATTAGCAATTCTGCTATGTAATTGTTTGACGCTCTCGTTTTTCCAAATGCGATAAATATTTATTTTTTACCACGACTAATTGTTGGTGAAGCTTTTTCGTCCGATCACTGATTCCATTTCCGACATAAGCCAGATGCCGAAGAATTTTTGCTCTAAAATGTGATTTTCGGTTTGATTAAAGTGTTTAAAATGCCGAAAAGAAATAGAGACTGAGAGCGCATAAAACGAGTGCATTTTTCTCCTCGTTTCTTTTCTTTTCTTTTTTAAAAAAACTTTTGAATACAGCACAAGGCCGCATGGAAAGTGGACGCTATTCGTGAAGAGCAATGTAAAGTTTTCGTGGGTTATTTGACTATTCTAATCAAGTTTCATATACAGACTTTTTTTCTGAATGGAGATGAATTCTCTCAGAGACGAAAGGATAGATCTTGTGGATAAGAAAATTACCTCTGTGTTGGCACCCTGTTTGTGTATATAATGCGCTGACAGGTAAAAAAATGTTATTATTATGCACTAGATCGAATGAGAACCGATGAATCTGGATGATAACCATTTGCATATGAGAGACAAGGGCTAATGAATAGACAAAGTATGCAAATGGTTATCATACAGTCGGTTATTATTCATCTGTTCTCATTCACCCTAGTGCCTATTATTATTGTCCGTAAAGATTGATTACCATACCGTAGCACAAGAGCCAAGATATACGAAGGAGGTCCAGCAATCCAAAGATGAAGTTGTGGTATGCAGCCGGGTGGTTGTCGAAAGTTTTCAATTCCTTAAAACATTACACATATCGTGGTAAAGTTCAGCTTACTACCCTTTTGCAGCCAACAGAAATGAAGTATTATTGAAAGAACGACGAGTTTCTAGGACAAAAGGATAAGACAAGATTAATCTCCCTGAGCTTTGAGTGTTCACTGTATAGAAGCTATCTAATGCCGAAACAGTTTATCTCGCCCTTCTAATTACTACTTTTGATTCATTAAAAATATCCAATTATATAAGCAAATTTGCAAGTATATTACGATCTATTTGCATTTGTAATATGTCTAATATATGGTAAAAGGAGATAGACAAATTAGGTCAAGTTTTTTTAAAAAATGGTGGTTTTCCCCGCGGCATTACCTCATATTGAGCATATAAAAATCACTTGTTTTATTTGTAGAAGAGACTATTTCTTGTTTTGCATGGTTCAGAAACTATGCAGTTCTCTTTTACGTATCAAATAGCGCGCGGCGAAGATCAGCCGGGTTAGGTGAGAGGCAGCGGATAGACAATCGAGAGTTGGGCGAGATCTAGCCTTTGAGCGACTTTCGTTCTTTAGAGCCCGTTTGTCATTTTCTTATGCAAGTACATTTTATACGCACAATATACTATAGCAATATTTTATCTTTATTCAATGAATTAGATGCGTCCGAATTAGAGTACTCATGAGTGCAGAGCGAATTCACTTGGAGTTTCCCTTCGAGAAGTATCTAAATTGAGCCTTTGATCGTTGATCTTTGAACTTTGATCTTTGAACTTTAATCTCGTACTTATCTCTATCTACAATCGTCACAGTCATCTGAATTCCACTATCGGAGAAGTGATGATCCTCAATGTGAGGAGGATCATACGATTCACTAGATGAACTTATTCTGAACATTGATCTTTGATCTTTACTCTTTGATCTTTGATCTCCGGAACTCACGTCTCGGTTCTGATCTGATTGAGGTCAGTCGAAGATGTGTCCTCCATTATGCTTTCCTTAAAAGATCAAAGATCAAAGATCAAACTACATCGGCGGTCTTACATCACTACTTGCTGGAAGTTCTTTAACGGCCTATAAAGTGGACGGAGTCACATTGAGTTGAGTATGGCCCGAACTTACGTCAAGTGTATTATCTGCCTCGCAATCTTCCGAAGGTGCGACCGAGCGACTAGGAAATAGTTGACGAGTCGCCTGATTTTGTGTTAATTTACAAATTATCAAAAACCTCCCCATTCACTCATTTATTCAACCGTCGTTTCAAAAGTTGTCACATCGTTGGATGCATGACAAATAAATAAATGAATAAAAAACTTTCAAATGAATTGAGCCTTTTAACTCCACTTTGAAGAGTCTAGAACGATGAATTCGACTGGGGGTATTCATTTTGGGCAGAAATAATAAGATATTTCTGTGTTCTCTGGCAAAGAAGAATCAGAAAAGCTCGGATTTACACTGGATACACCCACAAATCCCTAGCTTATCTGCAGAACACCGGAGTCCAAAAGGGGGCCTATTGTTCAAGACTTTTGTACTACATATACTTTAGGACTGGCTCGGTGTGAAGAAGTGCCAAATCGCTTTACCTTCAACGAGTCTTTCATGTCACTGCGAACACATTCGATCTCCTTTAAAATAATTATTTAAGTAAATAATAAGGCATAAATAATTACTTCATCATCAGAGAGACTGACGAGACGAGGCATACGAGGCATCGAGCGACCACTCGGAATTAGATGATATGGAAAGAATGAAATGGCAAGACGAGAAGATTTCTGACAACACATAAGAATGAAATCTAATTTGAACCTTCAGCAATTCGTTTAGTTCATAATAATTTAATGAAGATAAGGTAAGGATAAGGTCGAGGGTTCTGATGAGAGAGACGAAAAAATACAGGCGAAATTTTATATACATTTTTTTTCGATAATAAATAGGTCAATAATCTGATATACACACTATCATTGTACCAAATAAAGGGCAAGGGTAATTCTCCTCCGTAGTTAACCAGTTCAACAACACTTCTGTCAGAAGTCGTTATTCCAGATTTATCCCATTGGCCTTCTTGTAAAGAACTTTATTTGCTCATTATAAAGGCTGTATATTTTGTCGTTGTGTGTTCAGTTTGGATCTATTTAGCCCCAAGTTTACAGAAACATTTAGTAGAAAATAAGGATCAAGTTCCTGAGGACCATAAAATTCTTTATCTTGATTTTCTTACGTTTGCAAATATAATGATGAAATAATATAATAACAGATAAAATATTATGTTATATTAATTAAGAGGAAGAGAACTTTTTACTTGAGGAGAGTTCTGAAATTAAACAATATACAATGGCGCAAAATCTCTATTAACGATACCAACATACGCATAATAAAAGTTAAAAAAAGTAAAAAATGGGGGCGTTCCTTACCTTCGTTTTAATATTCTTCGCTATAAAAACGACAGAAAATATTATAGCAGTTAGCGACAGCATTGGCTATAAAGTGCCATTCTTTAGGTATGCGTTACAGTATTATTATGTTAATCTTTTTAAAGATGAACTACTGCTCATTTCCTTCATAATGATCGCACTCAAAAATTGCTCGCTCAACATGGATTGATTTGAAATATTTATATGAATTTTTATTTATTTATTTATATTTATTTTACTTATTTATTTTATGTATTTTATTTATTTTATTTATTTATTGTATTATATTTCATTAATATTTTTAATAATATTTATATATATATGAAATATTTGAAAATTGTACAATATCAATGGCATCCTCAATAAGGTCGAGTACACCACAAGGTATCAGCATTATTATTATTAATATTCGATATCGATATGTGAACGATCTCTTCATTTCACATACTATTTCTTCCCCTCTGTCCTCCCGGTATAATACTAATTATGCAGTGTTCAGAACTTGGAAAATGAACGAAAATGCGGAAAATGCTGTTCAGAAGTTCCGCCGGAAAATGCTCTGAAAATGCTCATTTTCGAGGATTTTAAGCAAATTTTAATGGTTTTTTTGTTTAATGTCAACGTTTATTGGTCGCAAACAGTGTTATGGACGCATTTTATTGATGATAAGTAATAATTTTAAATATGGGCTCGCTAGGTTGATTTTTCGCAGCATTTTCGTTGATTTTCGGCTTACAGTGCTCAAAAAAGGATCATACGATATTTATTTCAGCAGCATACTTTATAAATGACCTAAGTTAGCTGTTTTTCATGAAACAACGAGGTTCAACGATTTTAAAGTGTATAAAACCATCTTTTTCGATCCAAAATCGAGCATTTTCGAGCATTTTCCACCTGAACTTTTGAACAGCATTTTCCGCATTTTCTTGCATTTTCCAAGTTCTGAACACAGCATTAGTAAACTCACAGTACACAGCAGTCTCATCATAAACATCAGAAACGGGGAAAAATCCCGCGATTTAACTATCATCGACGAAAGACCGGTTAAGAAAGATAAATACACTAGAATAGTTGCGGTTAACTGAAACGAAATTTGTTTAAATTTGGAAAAGAACTGCCGGCGTTACTTGTGCGAACAGAGATGTGATGATTTTTCTTTGAATCTTATTTGTTTTCGATGCTGCGAAATCTCTCGTTGCCTCAAGAAAACAGTGTTCACAATATTTCACATTTCGGTGTCGAGCATAATAATACAGTATATTTAACATGATTCAATCATTAAAGCGACACCCCAAGCTAATTTGAAACTCTCCGCTCTGGCCACACTCTCTCGCTTTCTTTGTCTACGAGAGAGTATTGCCAATGCGGAGTAAAATTATTTTGGGGTGTGTCTTTAACCTTTTCTTAGATATTTAGGGATAATAATATTATGTGAAATAGAATGTTGCGTATTTTAATGAAAGTAAAAATCGATACAACTATAAAAATATATAATATTATTATATTATGTACCAGAATTTGACGTTTAATGATTATTATCGAGTGGCCAATCACAAACGTTCCAAGGCTTACATGAAACAAGAGAAAAACGGCCAGGTACATCGAATCTAAATTGATTAAAATTTATCTCCATGTGTTCAAGTTTATCAATCAGCAATTTTGAACTGTTGAGTGAGAAGCGCTAACAATAAATAAGTACTGAAAAGGTATTACATGAATTTCAAAAAGTGCATCTTCAAAGACGTACTAGCTGAGATAACAACATTCGAACAGTAATCAAAGTCGTTTAAAATGTAATCTAAAAGTTTATTGCTGAAAAGTATCTTACTTGAGAAGTCGAAGTGGTTTCCCTGACAGTAAATATTACCACCTCGTTTGAGGAGCCATGATAGGTCGGGACTCTAGAAAACCAAACTGACGATAATAGGAAATAAATAATATACTGTTGAGAAGATACGAGAGTGTGCGAAATGGAGAGAGTTTTCTCTGTTTTTTTCATTTCCTTTCGTACCTTTTTTGAACAGATTACAATTTCTATTAATATGTCGATAGACTATTATGCTCATTGACAGTCGTGGGCCCATGAGTGAACGTTGTCATAGTGGAGAATTAGACTCACATTTGCCACTTCTTCATATCTCTCAGCCTCTTCTCTTGATAAATAAACAAACTGCAAGGCTGCAGATACAGAAGTCACGATGGTTATGAACATGATAACACACTGTGCCCTGAAAATCAACAATTTAGCATAATTTTTTTAATATATATATATTTTTTCATAACGAACTATCTATTGCGAAGATTTTTAATATATGACCGTAGAGAAGGAGTCGTTTCTATGAAAACCACCAACCTTAATATTTTAAGATCCAAAACATCAACCCATTCTGATCTATTCTTAAGGATAAAAAGATGAAAATATCAGTTACCTATTGCTGAACTTGAATATTGCTGCATTTCCGACAGTAATATCAACAATCATAGAATGTACACGGAGTAGGAGAAAAATATATGGAGGAAGACAGGAAGCGAGGGATACCATATATATCGCCTAATAAATAAATATTGTATGTTTTAAAATATAAACTGTAACTGTAAAATGCGAGTAGTAATGCCTATATTCTCACAGTAAGGGGTTTCGTCGGCTTTTAAAAAAAAATGTTGTTCATGATTTGAGTAGAGTATGGCTGGATAGTTTTTTTCTAGTTTAGCCCTGGATCGAACTATATGTAGAAAACAAAGCATACATATATTATTGTCTTGTCCATTCCCAAAGTGCATAAAAACCCTTCACAGTATCCCGCAGCATACGGAACGAGAAGATAAGTACGACAGAGGAAACAATGAGTGAACTCATATTGAGCTAGAATCACCTAAAATCTTTATTGGAAAGCTATTTAATATTATTACATTTATCATGTGAGCCATGATGTTTGCTGAAACGAATGCTTGGGTTTATAACTACTTATGCAATAAAACAAAGAAAAAACCTGATTTACGAAGTATCCCCATTTGATTCCGGTACTGTATTGAGTACGATATAAAATAAAGAATGTCATTGGGTGAACGGAAAGTAGTGAAATGAATGGAAGATACTTTTGAAAACTGTAACAAATATCCTTTTCACCGTGAATCTAACATCACTTTTTGCTTAAATCATGTTATTATTATTATTATTATTATTATTATTATTATTATTATTATTATTATTGTACTTAGTCTTTATATAAAGGTCATGATTTGTAAACGAAAATAATTGAAACAGTGCGCAAATATTTGCAAGTATGCATATAAAAAATCGAATATAGGAAGAATATCGGGTTTGTTGTAACATGGTCCATTCGACAATTAGACTATATACATACCAGTCGGAAAGAAAGTTATGCCCAGTAAAGCCTATCCCTTATGCATCGTTACATTTGCCTTACTCGCCTACCCGGTAACCTCCTCCGCCGCATCTCCGTCGTTAGGAACGCAAGGCAAATGTAACACTAATTAGTTATGACGTATTATGAGTGAAACAAATGAGTAATGAGTAGTAATACATAGTGCATCTCACGTCATTGAAATGTCCAAAGCAAAATCACGATCCCAGTTGAAATTGTATTGAATCGTAGAATTTTCTTCCATGATTACGAAGATTTTGTGCTCTTAAAAAATCCGATTCAATCGAAACGAAAAATTTCAAATTGGCACGGGGATCACATGCAAGGAGACGACTTGGTACTGTAATCGCGTGATTATTAAAACACAATGTATGTATCAATATTATTTACGCCAAATAAGGATACAAAATAAAATTTGTGTGCGGATAAGTGATAAAAAATACAAAACGATAAAGCATCTAACATTCAACATTATTGTTGTGAATAATTAAATCTAGGGTTTATAAATATGAGAAGATCGATGTTTATAATAAAGAATGAGGATTTGATAGCTTGCAATTAGATCTTCTAGTCTTTTTTCTTCCCGGTAATGAGCCAAACAATGACAATAATGCAACAATATTGCTTGCAGTTGATAATTAGGCTCACCGATACATGCGGTACGCGAATTACACTAATGTAAATTAAATGATTTGACTATTATTCTTGATTCATTTTAATGATTGTCATTTTGGTGAAAGACATTTTTCCTTGAAAGGCAGACAAGCGAAAGAGCGTTGAATTGGGGAGAGCTTCTATGTTAAGCGGTCGTTTTGTCTTACAAAACGCAGAGAGGATGTTCGGTGCTGCTAGTCTTTGAGTCCATGGGATACCTCATGCTTGGATTAGACACAATGTTCAGACAACACATTAACTAATGAGAAGAATGGATTAATGGGTGAGGAGAAGAAAGGAGTAGCGAACGTCGTCTGATATTTGATAATGCGTTTCGTACATAATATCTGAAAGATTGTGTAATTCATACGCGCAGGGTGAATAAAAACCAGCGTGCGGCGACGTAAGAACGTAAATTTGTAACTTAATTTATGAGCACGTAAGACTGTAGCTTTCCGTGAGAGACTTGCTGCACGTGTGAACAGGAATATGCCATCATATGCTTTTTATCGCATGATACTGTGTATCCATTTGTTTCTGATGATTTCACTAATGACGAAAGAACGTCATTCAAAAAGGCATTGAATATTGATATTTATATAGTAGAGAAGCCCTCATTGTTCTCAATGCTCTCCAACTATATACACTTAGATAAGCCAACATGTCTATACCTACAGTAGATTTTTTCCTGATTGCTGTAATTTTTGAACTATTTGAAATATATAAATTCACATGATCGTAATGAGATTTATGCTAGCTACACGAGTTCCTTATATTGAAGATCAGCTGAACATCGCCGCCCTGCTTCGAATCCCAATAGGTGCTCATACTCCTCTAGTGCTTTCTCAATCCATTCATGAACAGTTCATAACGGTGCTCCACTAAACCTCACTGGTCATATTCTTCGCTGAAAATCAAACACCTCGTCGACAAATATCGAAGGAGATGTACATTACAGCTCTTCACAATGTTCTATAGACTTTGAAAGCGAAAACGACCGCTCAACATAGAAACTCTCTCAAATGCAATCGTCTTTCGCTTGTCTGGCTATGGAAACAAAATGGCTTGAACCAGAACACTGTGTCTTACAAAAACCATCAATTTGAAATTGTGAACCCATTAATAAATCCCCGGTATTAGAATAAGAATAAGACCCTATCACACTCGGGATCACATGTAAACATGAAACCATGCGGTAGTGTGATCCCGTGATTATTAAAAATGCAACGTATGTATCGATATTATCTACGAACAAAATACGGAAACAGAAATAAATTTGTAAGCGGATATTTTGTAATATCACCAGAGAATACAAAGTGATAAATCATCTAACATTCAGTATTACAGTCCACATAAATAACCGAAACGATGGAGATGCAACCATTTTTACAAACGAGTTATTATGTAGTTTGCTGAATAAATGGTGCACATTGAAACATGTATGATGATGTAAGAAAAATGTTTAAGTAGTGCAAATAGATAAAACAATACCGTAAAAATAATCGTTGAGTAAACAACAATACCCTAGGGCAATTTGACAGAAATGCTATTGCAACTAGAGAGAAGAGAATCGAATGGAGAGGGGTATAATAGGGAAAAAATATGTATAATTTAAAGAAATAGGTATGCCTAAAATATACAGTACCGTGCAAAAGTCTGGCCCCAAAATTTGAATCGCTATAACTTTCTTCGTACTTGACCTATCGCCCCCCGGTTTGTTTTATTAAATAGTGTATCCATTAGAGAAAATTTGTATCTTATTGATTATAATAATAAATAATAATAATAATATTTTATTCCTTCAAATGAACGCATCGGGGATGGGGATCGGGAATATCTGTTAGATAGTCTTGTGAAGGATGTCCGTCGCCAAGGCGAATCGGTGAGATGTGGGGGTGGAGGAAGAGGCAGCAGGAATGTAACCAATTCAGAACATTTCATGAGTGAATATGTACCTCAGGGACAATCACATTATATGGGATATTTTTAACATGATTACGAAAGACTGTTGGTGAAGCCTGCACAATAGCATCAGGGAGATTATTCCAAATATCAATAGTTCGTCAGGCTAATGTTGAGTGGGAAGTGGTTGATATTTTGAAAGGTAGAATGATTCTCAACGAATTGCCGTTTCTCAGATGCAAAGCTGGAACAAGTTTAAAGAGGAAAGAGGAATTGTACTCATAATTTTGATGGATTGAATTATGTAGGAAAAGCAAATCTGTTATCGCGTGTCTATGTTCGAGTGTAATTAAATCTAGGAAGTGAACACGATTGAGATAAGTATCATAAGGAATAGAACAACGACTGAATAGTCTTCGAGTAAAATCTCTTTGGACAGATTCAATTTCTTTTGTTAATCCAGATCTTTTAGAATTCCAAACAACCGAACCATAGCTAATAATAGGCAATATGAAAGACGTATAAGCGGTTTTGTAGACCTCAATTTCGCGACTACGGAAAGTTCTAAATAGAATATTAATTTTTGATCTGGCTTTACGAACAGCTTTATTAATATGGGCCTTGAAACTTAAATTAGGCGACATTAATATACCCAAATCCTTTACCTCATCAGAACAAGAAAGCTTAAAACCTTTTAAGAAGTAGTTACTACGGATTTTTAGATTACCATAATGCATCACAACACACTTAGTTTCCGAGAGAGTAAGATTCCAAGCATCAGCCCATTATTAATATTATTAATTGCCTGTTGTAAATCATTGGAGTGTGCATAAATTTTTAGATCGTCTGCATAAATTCCGTAATGAACAGTATTGGGAATCACACTGGCCATATCATTGATATACAAGATAAATAGAAGGGGTCCTATGCAAGAGCCTTGGGGAACACCTGATATTATTACTGCGGGAGATGAGAGGCAGTCATTAATAACTATGTATTGCAATCTGTTATCCAGGTACGCATGAAACCAGGAGATTAAGTTATCAGGGAAACCTAGGAGAGAAAGTTTGTAGAGTAATAATCGATGATCTATAGAAAGATCGATGATCGATGAAGTAGATCGATGATGATTTCATTATTACCTAAAATGATGAAATGATTTCATCATTCTTGAAATGCCGAGGTGCGATCGTGAAAATAGGTTTATTCTCAGGTATATTTTTTCTATTAGTCCAATTTTTTATGAGGAACGAACAACTATCGGTGAACGTTTTAAGCCATTAACCACGTTGCTTGCATATCGCTCCGAGGAATTAGCTAATTTCGCCTGACCCATCAAAATTTCGTAAAAATGTCATAACTCAGTCTGTAGTTGAGCTACGGGACTCAGATTCAACATGTATTATCACATGGTCATAGGGCACCACCAAGCCAATTTCAGCAGGATTACGCTTCTTGAAAAGAAAATTCGAAAAAAATCCCATACCAGTTTTTGGGCAAATGTTATTTCCCAGCCGGTTTTTTCTAAAAATCTAAAAATTTCGTATGATGTGCCCAAACATCTACCTAACACATCTACAAAGTGGCGAGATTACAGGAGTTCAATTACGACTTTGCCATAAAAATACCATGGACAGTCAAAGTGGAATTTTACGAGAAAAGAGACAAATGAAAAAGGTGGAATGTCCAATAGTGGAACTAAATTAAAGGTGGTGTCCCACGAATATTTTCGTGAATAAACTGTGAAGACAGGATGGTAGCAAAAGTCATATAAGTCACCACATACTATTTCTTTAATAATGATTCTGCGTATTGATTGGCATAATCACGATTGAAAGATGTTCAATAGTGCAGGGAATGAAGAAAGAGAGATGGGAAGGGGCCTAATGAGAGGGCAAAGGTTGAGTGCCGGTCGCAAACTGAACATAAACACACTTTTTACTTACAGTATATGTATGAGGGGGCTCATTCCCATCGTGGTAGGAGCCAATCATTCTTTTCGTGTGTCCCCATCTTTAATGATACTTGTAGGAAATATGCTTATTAAACACTTGGTTCAAAATCCGATCGAAATTGATATGAAATACTGGGTTATTAACCCGTAATAATTCTCCATAACGAACGAAATTAGGTTCCTTCCACTTTGATTGTCAATGGTATTTTTATGGGCAAAGTCGTAATTGAACTACTGTAATCTCGCCACTTTGTAGACATTTTCTCCAATGGTTACACTATTTAATAAAACAAACCGGGGGCCGATCGGTTAAGTACGAAGAAAGTTATAGCGATTCAAATTTTGGGGCCAGACTTTTGCACGGTACTGTATAATTAAAATGTTTTAAAATATCTACGACTTGAAAACCAACAAGGAAAAGGAGAGAATTGCACGACTATTTGGCAATTTGCAAGACACAGCCATATCGCAGTAGTAATTTTACTCTTACAAGGAGTCTCTTTTGTCTTAAGGTGGCGATAAGTGACGATTTATAGCTTATTTGAAAGCCCTTTCTCTGCAGAATAAGAACGTATTTTTAAAAAATCCGAAATGGATCTGCATATGGTTTTTTTTAAATTCCAAAGTTTGAGCAATTTCTGCCTTGAAATACCTGTGTAATGGCCGTTGAATTGCCGTACGATGATGGGCTACTTCACTATGCTTACTGATATCCATGCACCCAATCTGTCTGAAAGTTTGTCAGTGTTGATTGATTGCTGATTTGTCAGTTTGTATTTCACTTTGTAATAAATGAATTCTCTGTTATTTAATAATGTACGGTTGAGAGATGGCAATAAGATCGTAAGACATGATAGGAATAATATATTTTTTGAAACTTTAAATTGTTTTTTTTAATTAAAAAAAGATCATAAAAAGACAAGTGCAAAAGTGCAAAGTGCAGTGCATCGTGCAAAACAAGTCGCATCGGTGGGGATCGAACCCACAGCGCAAAACTTGTAAGAGACATCTTTGCCACTGAGCCACCACTAGCTCGGAGAGAGAGCGCCGAGAAGTAGCCCATCATCGTACGGCAATTCAACGGCCATTACACAGGAATTTCAAGGCAGAAATTGCTCAAACTTTGGGATATTTTATATCCATGTACAAAGTCATTTCGGATTTTTTAAACATACATTTTTATTCTACAGAGAAAGGGCTTTCAAATAAGCTATAAATCGTCACGTATCGCCACCTTAAGACAAAAGAGACTCCTTGTTAAAGTGAATTGATGAACAACATTTTACACACCCCAGATGTCATGATGTCAGTTGTGTCCCTTGTTATTTTTAAGAGAAAGAAAATGATTATTTTGCACAATCGTATCAGACAATAATGTCGTTACTGTCACGAATTATTGCTGATCATTTCTACTGTGGTTTCTGTTATGGTTCAACTATGCGACAGTCGATTTTTATTTTCAATAAGTTGTAGACTAGCTTTGTTGCTTGCTTATTTTATTTTGTATTGTTGTTTCCTTATTTTTGTATTGTATTGGTTCAATGGTAATATATACAGAACTATGATATTTGATTTTTATCTTTTGTTTGTAAGCGAGAGTTAATATGAGGCCGTTTGCGTAAGAATCGACTAAAAGAAATAAAATTTGGCACAGTAAAAAAATCAAATTTTGGAGGTCGAGGTTTTCAAGGGTGCTTATGACGTTGGTCACGTTCATTTTGCACCTAGAGACATCGTTGAGGCCAGACGACGTCGCGTTGAAATCGCGTTTTTCGTCATTTCTCGTGATCCGATAGTGCTAAAAATTGCAAAATATACCCTCAGAGGCAGAATTTGATGGCGATCACGCCTGTCTAATTCATTTTTCATGGAAAAAATTCAGAAATTTTCAAAATTGGAAATTAAGTCGATGGAAAAAGTCCGTTTTGCGAGATATATAGATCGGACCGGAATGGCATCAGGATTCCATAGAAAAAAATTTCAGCCAATTTGCGCCCGAGTCATTCGAGATAATCAACTTTTAGTGTAGTCATTTTACCGTTGATGCGGAGGAAAGAGACGAGAGAGTGTGCTGGGGCGAGAGAGCAAAGAGGCAGGTGAGACGATCAGGATGGGAATGAAGGGGGGTGGACGGGATGCCCTTCCCTTCAACCTTCTCTGCTCTCTCACAATTACATACTCTCTAGCCTCTTTCCTACTCTTCAACGGCAAAATGACTACACTAAAAGTTGATTATCTCGAATGACTCGGGCGCAAATTGGCTGAATTTTTTTCTATGGAATCCTGATGCCATTCCGGTCCGATCTATGTATCTCGCAAAACGGACTTCTTTCATCGACTGAATTTCCAATTTTGAAAATTTCTGAAATTTTTCCATGAAAAATGAATTAGACAGGCGTGATCGCCATCAAATTCTGCCCCTGAGGGTTTATTTTGCAATTTTTAGCACCATCGGGTCACGAGAAATGACTAAAAACGCGATTTCAACGCGACGTCGTCTGGCCTCAACGGTGGCTCTAGGTGCAAAATGAACGTGACCATCGTCATGAGCACCCTTGAGAACCCCGATCCCCAAAATTTGATTTTTTTACTGTGCCGGCACTTAGTCGAGTCTTACGCAAACGGCCTCATATGTCTGTCAATCATTCGTTTCTGTAAATAATGGAAACAATACGCTACAGTTTCAATTGGGATTGTGATTTTGCATTGCTCTTTTTATGAAGTAATTCTTCAGATTGTAATTATATTTTGAAATTTAAAAAGGAGATTCATGCGATTTGTGGACACTTATAACGTCCCTCTCAATACCAGTCATTTTGTGCAGGAAAAAGTATTGCTCTATTGAGCGTATAAAAATCACTTGTTGTATTTGTGTAAGAGAGTATTTCTTGTTTTGCATGGTTCAGAAACTATGTCGATCTCTTTTATATCAAATAGCATGCGCGAAGGTCAGCCGGCTTAGGTGAGAGGCAGCGAAGAGACAATCGAGAGTTGGGCGAGAGCTAGCCTTTGAGCGACTTCCGTTCCTTAGCGCCCAGTGTCATTTTCTTACGCAAGTACATTTTATACGCACAATAATGGAGAACGCGAGGATGCATTACGCTACACTTTGATTGGCTGACTTCCTCCTGCCGCAATCCCCCAACTAGTACTCAGTGGCCGTATGCATGAACCGTATTTCGGGAAAATGTGACGTCATTAGCGTAGGCGGAGGATTTTTGGAAAACGCCTCCGCCTACGCTAATGACGTTACATTTTCCCGGAAAACGGTTTTCCCGTTGTTCATGCATACGGCCACTGGTGAATATTATTACAAAAATACCCTCCGGAATTGGGACGATATGAATCGACCAATCGATAGCACCGCTCCTAACAATAAGGAGTCCTACCAGAAAGGAGGACAGTCATTGATAAACCTGGACAATAAAAATGAATTATGTAAAAGGTACGAAGATTGTAACGGCACCATATGTTTCATAAAGTTATCTGAATTTTCTCCGATATTTTTATTCGTAGTGAAATTTCTGCGTAGAAATAAATGTGTCTTTACAATATACTGAACAATATGATGCCATGTGACCAGGTGGCCGAGTGGTTAAGGCGTTGGACTGCTAATCCAATGGGGTTTCCCCGCGTGAGTTCGAATCTCATCCTGGTCGAATTTTTTGCTAGATTTCACTTTTTGTGGATCTTTGTTGACTATCACACTGAATGTAATTTGTTTTCATTGAATGTTTAGTAATAATAATAAATGAGTTTATGTGTTCAAATAATTACAAATAATTTTTGTAAATATTTTTCGTTGTAATTCACTTTTTTGTGTTCTTTTTATCGTACTCGTGTGAGCGTGTTTAAAAAATGTTTTTTTTTTAATTTACAAACTGAGTGTAATTGTAAACTGAGTTTAAAATGAACGTCTTCTGTGTGGTCCGGCAAACTGACTTTGTTTTGGTTTCTGAGTTGTACTTTTGCAATAAGTATACCGATGGCTATTGTAAATTTTTATCAAATTAGTTGTGATCTCTCGAGAACACAAATGACATCGATTATCCTCTCTTCAGTTGGAATCATAACTCTGCAGGCAATCCGATTTGCCTAAACTTTAATGAATTTCTTTCAAACAGTGACATTGACATCAAAAATATTTTTTTCACGGAGTTTCTAGTAATAAGCTTCTGGACTACAGCATCATAGACCCTGAGGTCCATAAAATATTTATCTTGATTCTCTCATGTTTACAAATATGTTCGATTGAACAAATAACAATGATAGACTAGATCCTACACTACAGAAAGAGAATGTTTGATTTGTGGAGAGTCCTGAAATACATAATACAGTAGAATCTCCATTGTCGATATCAAAATAAGTAACATTAAAAAAAGTAAACACTGGGGATATACCGTACCTTCGTTTTAATATTCTTAGCGAAAAAGATAACAGACGATTGTATGACATATAGCGCTATCGTTGGCTGTAAAGGGGCAATGGAGGTATGCTTTGCAATATTTATGAGAGTGGACACATAGTTCAGCTTATTGATCGCTCATGATGAATGTATCATTCTTGCAATCACAGGTAATGTCGCGCTTTTTGAAAATAAGAAAGTTGGCAATAGAATTCGAACCGACAACCATATCTAACTGAAAATTTGCCACTTCGCTAACTAGGTCATGGTTTCTTTGATGGTTGAAATTACGGGGAGTGAACTACATAGCAATATTCAGCATGGTCGACTTAGTAAGAATCAACTTTTAAAAGTTGCCATTGATCGATTTTTTAAACGAAACCCGTCGCATATCCGCCGCACGAAAGACAGCCAAAAAGTTGCATTTTTTTGTATTTTTTCACTTTTTGAACACGAGTTCGTTTCCTCCGACAGCACTCCATGTCTGCATCGTAATTCAAGCAAAAAATGCTGTTACAGTGGAAATCAAGTCCAAAAAATCTTTTTGGCTGTCTTTCGTGCGGCGGATATGCGACGGGTTTCGTTTAAAAAATCGATCATTGCCAACTTTTAAAAGTTGATTCTTACTAAGTCGACCATGCTGAATATTGCTATGTAGGTCACTCCCCGTAATTCCAACCATCAAAGAAACCATTCCCTAGTAAGGTATTAATGAGTGGTCACTCTATCTTCTTGGATATCCCATGACGCTTGCATAAGCGAGATTGGCATGAACATTCGCGGGTTTCCACCTTTAATCTTGCTGAAGCGAGATCTACTGCTCATCGCCGACACTCATTCATAATTATTGCGCTCTAGTATTGCTCACTCAAAGTGGATTGGATTTGCCAGTACTGTGGTTTTTTCCGGTAACAACGACATCCTTAACATGGTCGAGAACAGCATCTCACGAGAAGCAGCTTGATTATTATGAATATTCGACATCGAAAATGTGAACGATCTCTTCATTTCTACTCATTTCACACGCTATTTCTTTCCCCTCTCTCCATATTTAAGGTACCAATGAGAAAACTTACACAACAGAGAAATCTTATCATAAAGAGCAGTAAAGTAGATAAACCATCCGATTTAATAAAGAACGAAGATAAAATGGTAACTATAGCTGAGAACACGAGAGCAGTAGAGATTAACTGAGATTAAATTTGCATAAAATTGCAAAATAAGTGTCGACGTTACTTGTGCGAGAATAGTCATGATTTTTCTCTGAATCTTATTTGTTTTCGATGCAGCGAATGTTCTCGTTGCCTTAATAAAATAATATTCACGTTCTTTCTCATTTCGGCGAACTACATAATAATAGAGTGTTTAACATGTTTGAAGTATTAATCTTTTCCTGGATTTTTTGAATAAATATATTTGCAATATAGCACGCTGAAAATTTTGCACCAGGTGCATGGAATAATTATTTTCCTACAAAATGCGTTTTTTTTTAAGTGAATTTTTTCCTTTTTCTGTAAAAATGGCCGTTCAGAATTAATATTTAAAATAACTGGAAAAATTCTGCATTTTTATTGTTTTCCATTTTTATTTTGCATTTTCAAAATGAAAAGTAGAACATGTGCGCTAAAAAAAGATTTGGACAAAAAGTGCACGGCATATTTTTTTGGCCAGTTTCATTTTGGACCAAATATTGTAGAGCAATTTTCTGTCCACTTTTTCTGCTTCTTCGTTCTCGTTTACCGGTCTTGTGTGCAAAAGATAATTGCATCGGAGAGGAGTCGATCCGACAACCTCTCGATTATGAGTCAGACGCGCAACCAATAGACCATTCGGTCTTTAGTTTGCAGCGTGCTATATGTAATGTTATCTTTCAAGAATTGATAGATTTACGAAAACAAATGTGATATTATACCAGAATTTGACTTCTAGTGACTATAATCGAGTGAGTTAGCAGAAACACTCCAAGAATTAAATGAAACAAGAGAAAAACGACATGAAACATCAAATCTAAATTGGTCAAAATAATATAGCTCTATGTAATCAAGCTTAATTTGAATATTATTCAGAAATTTTGAAATGTACACTAAGAATAGTTTTGCTACCTGAGAAGTCGAAGTACTCGAGGTTTCCCTGAACTCCGTAATAGTAAATAATACCTTCTCTTTTAAGTAGCCATGATAAGTCAGGACCCTACAAATCATCTTGTGAGAATAATAATAAAATAATGTGCTGTTCAAAAGTTACGAAAATGAAAGAAAACGATGCGAGAGAGAGTGTGAAATGGAAGAATTGTCTCTTTTTTCCACATTTCCTTTCGTAAATTTTGGACCTGTATGCGAGAGAGTTGTCGCAGTGGAGAATTAGGCTCACATTTACAACTTCTTCATATCCTGCAGCATCTTTCGAAAAATATGCAACCTCCAAGGCTAAACATATAGAGCCTACAATGGTTACGAACATAAAAACTGTGCCCTGAAAATCAACCGTATTAATAGTTCATAAGATCTAAAACGTCAACCAGTTCCTAATATATTTTTTAAGGAAAAAACATGAAAATATTAGTTACCTATTGCTGAACTTGAATATTGTTGACTTTCCGACATTCATTTCAACAATCATAGAATGCACACGAAGTGGGAGGAAAAAATAAGGAGGAAGACAGGAAGCGAGGGATAACAGATATACCGCCTAATAAATGAATATTGACTGGTTAACAATATGTTGTTGATAACTAAAATGAATATGGCTATACAGTTTTACTTTGCAAGGAATGGCCAAAAATTTGCGTGGAGTTATGACCAGTAATGCCATTCGAACCTCTTACTGGAAATCTGTTGAGAAAAGCTGTCAAGTGTTTATGAGCGAGAAAATCGATAAAAAATTGAAAATTTGCGGTGTGCTAGATCATCACAGTTGTCCGCTAGTGTTTGAACGAATCGTGTAGTGTAGTGACTACGATGTTCGGAAGTATACTTGTTCAAATGACAAATCTCACTGGTCATAAATCCATTGTAATTTTTGATGTTCCCTTGTTAGCCCTGGATTTTACCCAACTTGCGTAAACAAATGCGTAAGCAGCTACTCATTCCCAACATTAACACCTACCAAAACTGACTCAATAGTTCCAAAGATGCTGTTATATTTTTCTATTTTGAGTTTCAAAATAAACTTGTTGCTAAATATTATCGTTTTTAATATATTCAGAACAATAACAACTTTAAACAATATTTTCCCAAATTTTCCGAATTTTCCGAAATTTTTACGAATTTTCCGAAAATATTTTCGGAAATTTCCGATTTTCCGATTTTTCGAAAATATTTTCCGAACAGCCCTGTTGAGCACGTCTTTTGTATAAAATATAGAATGTCATTGGGTGAATGGAAAGAAGTGATATGAACGTAAGATACTTTTGAAAACTGAAAATATAAACGTTTTTCACCATAAATCCGAATACAAATCCTTGAGTTCTGAAATTACATTATTATAATCACTCTTTAGGCACCAAATCAATTACAACATCAGCAATCGTATATCGAAAGAAGTACATTTTGGTTTTGAAACTAATAAATAATTTGCATTTAAAGAAGGGGACCCACGAGTTTTTTCGTGACTAAACTGGCCAGGCAGAACTATGCCTCACATCTCCTTGTATACAAAAACAATTTTCTCTAAAATTTTAGATGCCCCGGAATACCATAATTCGGGCTTAAAGTTCATTGATAAGTCCAGGGAAAGGCGCGAGTTTTTGAAATTGAAGTAGAAATATATAGAAAATTGCAAACGGGAATCGAACCCACGTGGCGCGGTTACAAGCGCTTACTACTTACCACTGAGCCACACGCTCTATGCGTTCGACCAGTCAATTCTAATAGAGAAAGGAATGTCGCTTCCTATGTCCCACGTTCTTCATGTCAATAGCGCAGCCCAAATCTCGTGGGTCCCCTTCTTTAACGCATCTCACTTCATTGAAATGTCCAAAGCAAAGACACGATCCCAGTTGAAATTGTAGCGAATCGTGGAATTCTCTCCCATATTGAAAAAAAAATAAAAATACTGACGAATGGAGAAAATTTTGCATTCTTAAAAATCTTTTCCGATTAAATCAACGCGATAAAATGCCGAGGTGCTCTGGTATTTCAAAACAAGTAGTTTACTATAATGCCCACTTGAAGTAAACTTGCAAGTTGACTGCAAGCGGTGTAAAATAGTGTAATGCATTTCTTCAAATGTTCTTTCACTTGCAGTAAGCTTCTAGTCGGTGACGTAATCTAAGCGGTCTGCTTGCTTGGAAATACCAGAGTGGAACAGGGGATTACACGGAAATAAGGAAACCATGATGTACTGCAATCACGTGATCATAAAAACGCAACGTATGTATATCAATATTGTTTACGAATAAAATAAGAATACAAAAATAAATTTGTGAGCGGATATTTGATAATATCGCCAGGGAATACAAAGCGATAAATAATCTAACATTCAATATTGCTACATACAAAACAACTGAAACGATAAATATGAAACTATTTAAAGATAAATATATAGAAATTACAAACGGGGATCCAACCCTGAAAGATGTTATTATTCTGCTTCAATACTCAATCGTTTCTTAAATCAGATAATAACGTTATGAGTGCGCCGAATTATTGCTGAACATGTCCAATGTGATTTATCAGAGAAAGGAAAGGATGAAAAAGGAGAAGTTTTTTGTGCCTTTACAGTGTATTGATCGTCATGTGACCAGGTGGCCGAGTGGTTAAGGCGTTGGACTGCTAATCCAATGGGGTTTCCCCGCGTGAGTTCGAATCTCATCCTGGTCGAATTTTTTGCCAGATTTCACTTTTTTACAAATATTTCTTGACTGTGACATTATATTATGATTTTTTATTGCATTTTTAATAATAATAAATGAATTTATCTCATCAATAATTTCACCCCTCGGGAAGCGAATCTATTTATTTGTTTAATTATTTGAAGAAAATACGAAGTAGTAGTTTCGTGACAACAAGACATACATAGAATACAGTGGCAAGACAGCTATTTTTCCCGGGCAGGATTTTTTCGGGTATATTTCACGATTTCCGTTTTGGCATTTCATATGTTGTTTTGATCGTTTCAGAGTGAAAGCTACATAGTGTACTTTCGCACTTCGGCACAAATTAACTGTTCATTAACTGTTCTATTGATTAACAAATATCTGTATCCTACACTACATGCTTGACTGCTTGACTTTACGATTCTGGAATTATACACATTACAGCAGAATCTCTATTGACGATAACAACATAACTTAAAAAAAGAGATAGTCCGTACCTTAGTTTTAATATTCTTCGCTAGAAAAATTACAGAAGATTGCATAGCATTAAGTGATATCGTTGGCTGTAAAGGGGCAATATTTGGAATTCTTATTTTTATTTTTTAACACATCATATTTCACCGGGGAAATGGGTTGACATCGATGGATGTTAGTTCAAAGAGAGCGATATCTGTGTGGGTTTTGTGTGCAGTAACAATTTGGAAGCAGAGACAGTGGTTTGTGACAAGCGCTTTTTTCTGCATGCGGCCATATCAACAATTGCCAGCAATTTCAGCAATTTTGAACTTACAAAAGCCATTTTAGTTGTGATCAGATATCATTAATCAAAAATAGTCTGCAAACGAAACAAAATACAAGAACAAATTGCAGAGAGCTGTTGGTTATGAATATTCGATATCGAAAATGTGAACGGTATACATATATCACGGGTCTCCTGTAAAAGTGTAGCAACGCCTGCCACTAGGAAAAATTTTTTGTCTCCGATTTCGATGAAAGTCTTTTGTAGATGTGTTTGGGGGTCATGAGAAGGCCTAGCTACTTGATTGGGCTATAATCGCAGATTATCGATTTTTATGACCTACCACATAAACGATCATAACTCGATCAATTTTGATCGTACAGTGAGCAGAGAGGTGTCATTCGAACCATATTCTAAAGCTCTCCAAAATGTTGTTTATGACTCGTTCGCTGCTAAGTCGTATTTAGGGCGAAAAACGCGAAAATCATTTTTATTGACCAAAAAAGCGAAGTTTTCTCGAAATTTTTTTCTTGACCCCATCCATTTTATTGCAGAAATTATGTCTTCAAACTACGCACAATCTCACTATCTAGTTCATTGCCCGTATCTCTTGGCCCTCAGGGTCGATTACTATATAGCTCACGGACTTGGTCGATTTTTTATCACTTTCCGTTTTTTGATCGTATCTCGCTTCAAGGTTATCCAATTACCTTTTCAAAAAGTAGAAATGATTCTCTCGAAAAGGAGATTGAAAAGTTTATTATTGTCCAAATTCCTAGATCAAGCTGGTTTATAGTTATCAAAGGAAAACTGCTCCAATTTTGATTTTTACCGCTTTCACGTGTTGAACATAGACAATATTGCATTCGCAAGACAATATCGGAATCGTATCCCATATAAAACATATCCCCTATCGGAATCGTTCAAGGAATACGAGCACGCACCAAAGCATCCGCGACCCATAGGATGGGCACTTCGCATTCGGAAGAAGAGTGCACCTTACGACCCCCGTTGCCAAGCAGATGGTGGTGGATCTGTTCGAGGAGTTCTACGCCGCCAGAAACAAGCTGAGAGCAGAAGCAGTCGAGAAGAGAATGAAGGCCAGAACGGATATCATTCCAGCAAACAGGATATCCCACGATCAGATCAATAACTGCATTCCGACTCTTCTCGCAAGGAAGAAGGAGGAAGCTGTGAAGTGGGGCAAGTCGAGAGCTCGAAGAGACTCGGCACTGGCAATGGATTTCATCAAGGACTAGGAAGAAAAATGCGATGAAGAGGGAGGAGGGATTGAGGATGAAGTGCAAGTGCACGAGAACGATCTGACCGTCTCCTCGGATGCGATCTATGATTGGATGCATTCAGAGATGAAGACTTTATTCTCGGACGATGCCCCGGACTTATCAACTACCCTCGTTTTTGCCAGTGATGTTGATATGTGCACAATGTTTGCTCAATTATATTACAATTTCTATTATGAAGTAAACATATTTGTCGAATTGATTGCATTCTCCGTTCAACACGTGAAAGCGGTAAAAATCAAAATTGGAGCAGTTTTCCTTTGATAACTCTAAAACGGCTTGATCTAGGAATTTGGACAATGGTAAACTTTTCAATCTCCTTTTCGAGAGAATCATTTCTATTTTTTTTTTTGAAAAGGTAATTGGATAACTTTGAAGCGAGATACGATCAACAAACTGAAAGAGATCAAAAATCGGCTAAGTCCGTGAGCTATACAGTAATCAACCCTGAGGGCCAAGAGATACGGGCAATGAACTAGATAGTGAGATTGTGCGTAGTTTGAAGACATAATTTCTGCAATAAAACGGATGGGGTCAAGAAAAAAATTTCGAGAAAACTTCGCTTTTTTCGTCAATAAAAATGATTTTCGCGTTTTTCGCCCTAAATAAGACTTTTCAGCGAACGAGTCATAAACAACATTTTGGAGAGCTTTAGAAAATGGTTCGAATGACACCTCTCTGCTCACTGTACGATCAAAATTGATCGAGTTATGAGCGTTTATGTGGTAGGTCATAAAAAATAGATAATCTGCGATTTTGGCCCAAAATGATGAATGTCAGCCGTTCAAATAGTTTGCGTTGTTTTACTCCAGATTTGACCAAATTTATCAAGGAAACTTTGGATTTTTTAAAAGCTTGTAAACTCAACTGTGCTAAGTAAAAGAAATGCTGGGAAGATTTCACTTTACGATAGAATTTGCCGAGCGTGCGCGAGTTATTCAAAATTTTCGCGAGGCATTTTCCAAAAATTGATAAAAATTATAATTTTCAATATTTTTCTCCGGCTACATTATTTCTAAAATTCCAAACTTTCCTTGAAAAATTCGGTCAATCAAAGAGTAAATTTGAACGACTAATATTCAATATTCAAAACGTACAAAATCGAGGGGCCAAAGGGCGCCCCGGGTCACCCGAGGCGCCCATTTTCACTGGGGGATTCTGCTGTACTGTATTTCACGTAGTATTTCTTCTCCTGTGTCCGTAAAAAAACTCACACTACAAAGAAATCTTATTATGAACAGCAGTAATGGGGAAAAATCATCCGATTTAATAGTAATCGCCGAAAAAGCGGTTGCCAGAGCTGAAAACACTAGAGTACTCGCGGTGAACTGAAACAAAAATATTAAAATTGTATAATAAGTGGCAACGTTACTTGCGCGAAAAGAACTGCGACAATTTTTCTCTGAATCCTAATTATTTTCGATGCAGCGAAATTTCTCCTAGTTTGAGGAGCCACGATAATTCGGGACCCTATAAAACCAAATATATGATAATAGAAATTAAATGTCGTGTTCAAAAGTTACGAAACTAAAAGAAAAAAGAGGCGGATGTGAAATGGGGAGAGATTTCTCGGTTTTTCATTTCCTTTCCCGGTTTTTCATTTCCTTTCGTGACTTTTTAACAGAGTAAGCACTACTCTGTCGATATGTTTTCACGGCGGAGAATTAGGCTCACACATACAACTTCTTCATATCCTTCAGCATTTTTCGATAAATAAGCAACGTCCAAGGCTGCAGAAACAGAACTCACGATGCTTACGAACATAATAACACATTGTACCCTGAAAATCAACCACGACGGGCTTAAAACATTTTTTTAAACATTTTGCAGCAATACTAGGTAATAGGAATGCGAAGCACTCCAACGATATAAACATGTATGAAAGTATTAAAGGGAGCGTAACCTCACTCAATGGTCTCTTCGGCGCGAAATGCTATCTCGTTGTTAGAGAACAGAGAAATTGTGTACACAATGGAGAGAATTACGCTCCCTTTAACGTAGAAAGTAGAAAAATAGTGAATAATGTACAGCCCTATTGTTTATAAGATCCACTTTCAACCCGTTCCCAATCTCTTCAATTCCTCTTGTTCAATGTCATAAATCTTACTTATTCTTATAAGTGAATACTAAGAACTCACCACGGAGTTATTATTATTAGTGACATGTATAACTGGAATCGGTATGAAATTCTAATTGGATATCTATCCGTCGAGTCCACTTCCCACGAGCTTCCGGTATTCGAGAAAATCTACACCGAAAATCCGAATATTGAAGGCATGATGCACACGGCTATCTTGATATGGCTAATCATATCAACTCGGTTTTCATCTTCAATGTCGCCGACACTTCTAGTCCAGAGAATCGGAGCTGAAAACCGAGTTGACATGGTATCCATATCAAGATAGCCGTGCTCATTCAACATAGTTTTCGTTATTGATTTTCTCGAAAACTAGAAGCAAGTAGACTTGACGGGAATTCAATCAGAATTTCACACCGTTTCCAGCGATTATGTCACTAATCATAACTTCATGACGAGTTCATATCATTCCCTTGTTAAGGGCAAAAACATGAAAATATCAATTACCTACTGCTGAACTTGACCATTGTTGTATTTCCGACATTCATTTCAATAATCATAGAATGTACACGAAGTAGGAGGAAAGTAAATGTAGGAATACATGAAGCAAGGGATACCAGATATATCGCCTAATAAATAAATATTGTCTGGTTATAGATAAAAATAATTACAAAATGTGAGAGCCTTATTACACTAGCCTTATTCGTCAGTTAGTCAGGCATTTGCAAAAAAAGAAAACTGCCCGCAACTACAGTTGTACAGTTGTATATTGTTATATATTGCTGATTGTTTTCCGATATGCAGCGCACTCTATGAGGAGTAAACTTCAATAATCAGCGGGAGGTCGAAATCTGGCTGACCAACTATTTTACCTCCAAGCAGCCTTCTGGTAGCTACTGCATCCACAAGCCATCCTAACTTTGGAGGAAGTGTGTCGACTGTCACTTTGATTGATTTGCTTTTGAAAGTCGTTTTGATTTGTTCAAAGGGTCAAAAATGCGACGACTTATGATTCGGCCTATGTAATAACAAAGCATACATATATTGTTCTTTTGTCTATTCGAGAAGTGCATAATGGTCCTTCACAGTAGCCTGCGGCATACGGAATGAGAAGATAAGGTCGAAAGAGGAAACAATGGATGAATTCAAATTGAGCCAGAATTACCTAAAATTAAATTTCTGTTACATTATGTTTCTCAATCTTTGCTGAAAAAGTGCTACGGTATGCAATAAAAAAGCAAAAAAAAACCTGATTGACGATGTATCCCCATTTGATTCCGGTGTTGTATTGAGCACGATTTTTATGTAAAATATAGAATATCATTGGGTGAACGGTGAGTAGTGAAATGAAAGGAATAAACTTTTGAAAGCTGTAAGAAAAGTCATTATGAATATTAACGCTTTTTTTTAGGAATTAGACTAGTATTATATTTATTCTTTAAATCATGAATAGCGAATGTGTTATATTCGTTTATATTCGCATGAGTGCATATAGAAAAAAGTACTTGTTGGTTCGGAAACTAATAAAAAATTTCATCTCACGTCATTGAAATGTCCAAAGCAAAGTCACGATCCCAGTTGAAATTGTAGCGAATCGTAGAATTCTTTTCCATACTTCCGGAAAAGAGAAAAATTGTGTGATCTCTTTCAGACAGAAAAAAGTGCACTCCTTAGCACACAATGCCTGATCATTAAAAACACAACGTCTGTATCAATATTATTGAATAGCAACAAAAGAAGGACACAAAAATAAATGTGCAAGCAGATATTTTCCAGAATCGGCCAAGAATACAAAGTGACAAAGCATCTAACATTCGGCATTAATGTTTTAAAGAATTCATTCAAGACGAGCTACATAAAGATCATATGTGTGGCCAAGAGACACCGTATGGGATGCTACAGAGAATAATTTGGTACGGAACAATTGCTTGAATATTTAAGTTATGACGAATAATTTCAATATCTAGGCTAGAGAATTTCTCCTCTAGCCAACTATAGAAACTAAGAAGGTGCTCATTTATATTTAAAGACATTTTGAAGACGGAGACCCTCGAGTTATTTACAGGCTTGAGTTATAGTATATCAATGGCGTGATAGAGCAAAGACTCTGTACACGCACTTATTTTAGTTTAGTATAAATGAAGATCGTTGAAAAGCGTAAAAATAGCTCTCGTGAACATGATTTTGAAGGAATTGCGAAATAGTAGTTTATAATGTATTGTTTTTAAAACGCACTCTCCGTAACAGCGGAGGGGTAGCGACAGGGAGATGGCACAAAGTTTCAAAATCATCCTAGACCATTCATATTTGGTGGTTAGAGTCCCTAGGGGTGGGATACACTTCAGCCAAAAAATTGGCTCGAATTATCGATTTTTGATCTACCAAAAGTGAAAAAATCAACTTGATTTTTACCAATCGTGTCATATATCATTCGAAAGAGCGTTGAAAGTTATGAAAACATGATAAGTTTCAAAAGATTTCGTTCATTGGTTTTTGAGAAAAATCCGATTTTTCGAAAAATGGCCAGATTCTTTTCCTTTCGTTAAATAGCAGACAACATTCCCATCATTTCTTGTCTCTGGGCAGTTGATATATTATGTAAAAAGAGATGGGCTATCCGAATATCACAACTATTTTTACCATCTCCGTTACGGAATATGACATATTGGCAAAAAACCAAAAAACGGTTTTGATTTGATTGACACTTGCTTTCTATCCATCGCTTAGTGTTAGAGAAGAGATTTTTTTCGTACACTCGAGAAATTAGTCACATTGCAAATGTTCCCCTTTTCTTCTTCACTACCGCTTATTTTTTAGTTCTCTTGAAGTCTCCGAGATTGTTGAGCAGGGATACGCGCTCAAGACCAAGAAATTGACAACTCGATATACGGAAAAGGCGAAGGATTTTGTGATCATGCTGTTCGATGAGGGACTCAATAAGGGAACCAAAGTGTCAGCTGAAGATGGTGAGAAAAGAATGCGTGAATCGTTAAACCAGGATGGCTCGAGAATGTTTTCGCCGGAAGAAAGGTTGAGTGCTCGCCAAATCGGCTCATATTATAGTCGAATTAAATCTGCAAGAACCATCGTATCTGCTAACATTGACAAAAAAAGAAAGCAAAGTGGAATCAGAGGAAAACGTTCTACAATCGGCGTGGATAACGATGAACTAAATTTCGATACAGAATGGAGGAAATTGTTGATTGAATTGGATACGAGCGATGTTGATGCAATTGATGATGAGGCATTGATATCTTATTACGATCTTATAGTCACTTCCATCAGAAACAACATGAATGAAATTTTCAACATGGAAGAAACGATTGAATTGATGTATGGAGAACTTACCGATGTTAATTCTGTTGTGGAAGATGATTCAAATGACAACGATGTATGTGCTTGATGTATCCATTGATAAAAAATGTTTAAAATTGGCTACTTCCATTTTCAGAACATTGCATCGATCTCAAAATCACTTAAAGCAGTCCTAAAAATCGAAAAAAAGATGATTAAAAGCAAAAAGAAATTGAAAAAAGTTTGCAAAAATTTTCACCCGTGGCAGGATTCGAACCCTTGTCGACGATTGTAACGCTAAAAAAGGATGGTTTTTTGCCAATATGTCATATTCCGTAACAGAGATGGTAAAAATAGTTGTGATATTCGGATAGCCCATCTCTTTTTACATAATATATCAACTGCCCAGAGACAAGAAATGATGGGAATGTTGTCTGCTATTTAACGAAAGGAAAATAATCTGGCCATTTTTCGAAAAATCGGATTTTTCTCAAAAACCAATGAACGAAATCTTTTGAAACTTATCATGCTTACATAGCTTTCAACGCTCTTTCGAATGATATATGACACGATTGGTAAAAATCAAGTTGATTTTTTCACTTTTGGTAGATCAAAAATCGATAATTCGAGCCAATTTTTTGGCTGAAGTGTATCCCACCCCTAGGGACTCTAACCACCAAATATGAATGGTCTAGGATGATTTTGAAACTTTGTGCCCTCACCCCTCCGCCCTTACAGAGAGCGCGTTTTAAATCAAACAGCTTTTCAGACAATCTTATTGTCAGAGCTTTTGGAGATGATTAAAGGACGATTGACGGATGGACGAGGACGATGGTTGAGATGACGACATGAATAATATTTTCGCGAACATACTTTGAAGAAAGAGTTTTATTATAGCAAAAGAGACTACGGTATACACCGATCAAACGCGATTGTGAGCAATCGCTATTTTTCTTTCTTTTCATTGTTTTTCACTCCTTCTAATCTACTGTATTATAGGAAAGCAGGCCATAATATAGCCATTGTAAACATCACTGCTTTCACGCTGATTAAGTTGTTCCGATTTTACGCTGAATAAATTGTCTAGCCACTTTCATTTTTTGAGTATCGGGACAATTTATTCATCGTGAGGCAATGATTCTTTTTAAATATTGGCCTGTTTTATTTGAATACAGTAGATGTAGATAAAAAATAAAAATAAATAATATTGAAAATGGCCAGATTGCTCACTATCACTTTCGATCGGCCTGATGAAGAAATAAAAACATGAAAATATTTCCGCTTACAGGAATATTGTGCAAAATATAATATAAAGGTTAATTTTTTTTAAACAACATACGGTCTCAAACTATGTTCTTCGTATTGTAGTCGCACATCAAACACTGCGTATTGTCTTCAAATAGTTTGAAAAATAAATGGCTGTAGAGTTCGTTTCCCGAGGGGTGGAATTATTTCCTCACATATAGAATGGATATTTATCAAGAATGGATAGTGATAGCGAAAATGAGGACAGTGATGATGAAGAGGGGACGTCAATCAATACGGATAACATGACTGAGACTATAAAGAGCCTCTTTAAAGATGGTGAACCTAGAAAGCAATCATTGGTTCCTACCACGATTAGCCGATCATACATATACTGTAACTAAAAAGTGTGTTTATGTTCAGTTTCTTGGCACTCACAAGGGAACTATCTCAGCTCGCGGAAAGTAAACTGGATAAAAATTTGCATAGGCATAGTTGAACGTGTTATAGGATCATTGGTGAAGTCTAAAAATTCTGTCGTGCAATAGCCGAGCCAGAAAATGGGTCCAAAGTTTGGTCACATTTGATGAAAATCTTCCTGTAAACGATTTTTCGCTAAGATACCCAAGATACTGGCCACTATACCACCGCGCCACTTGTTATCTTCACTCAGGGAACAATACATGCATCAAAAAATCGTTTACAGGCGGAGTTTCTACAAATGTGACCAAACTTTGGATCCATTTTCTGGCTCGGCTATTGCACGCCAGAATTTTTGCCAGAGATAGTTCCCTTGTCAGACTTTGCCATCTCTTTAGGTCCCTTCCCATCCTGCGTTCACCATCCCCTCCAGTACAGGGCCTTCACTATTGAACACATTTATGATTATAATGATCAATACGCAGAATCATTATAAAAGAAATAGTATGCGGTGGCTTATATGATTTTTGCTACCATTCTGTCTTCACACTTTATTCACAAAAATATTCGTGGGACACCAACTTTAAGTTGTATTGGTTACCCCACATTATAATCGGTAATAACACACTCCTGTGAGCCATACAAATATTTATCTTGATTCTCTCACGGATACAAATATTATGCATATCTGTTGTAACTGTTCTGTTCTTCTGTTCTAGCTGTTCATGAACTGTTGTATTAATTAACAAAGAACTTTCCGAAACTGTATGCTACACTACAGGAAGAGATTGCTTGGGTTGAGGAGGGTTCTGAAATTAAACAATAAACAATACAGCAGAATCTCTGTTGTCGATATAAATTATGTAGGCAAAAATAAAAGTAAAACATGTGGATATTCCTTACCTTCGTTTTAATAGTTTTCGCTAGAAAGATAACAGAACATTGTATAGCTGTATAACTGTAAAGGGGTGTTGAAGTCACAAGAAGCATCTTGACTATTATGAATATTAGATATCGAAAAAATGAATGGTCTTTTCATTTCAAACACTATTTCTTTGCCCCTCTGTCCGTCCCCTAAAGCACTAATGAAAAAAAAACTCACAGTACAGAGAAATCTTATCATGAACAGAAGTAAAGGAGAAAAATCCCGCGCTTTAATAACCAACGACGATAAAATGGTTACCAAAGCTTATAACACAAGAGCAGTAGGGTTTTACGTTACTCGTGCGAAAAAAAAAACTGTGATAATCTTTCTCTGAATCCTAATAGTTTTCGATGCAGCGGAAGCTCTAGTTGCCTTAACCAAACAATATTAACGATCGCTCATTTCGCCCTTACATAATAATGTAATTCACGTTAGTTCAGCCTATGTAATAGCGGGGCAACAATGAAGGAAGGGCAGATCACGTTTTCCAACTTATAAAGACGGCGAGGCGGATGCCAGGCGGGTTTGGTGGGCTGCATTAGAGAATGTGTGCTAGATGACATCAAATGATTATCTCTGTCGCACTCTTCGCTGCGCTACCAAACCTGTCTGAGGTGCGCCGCTCTGACTAATGAACTATCGTTTCATTATTATGAGATTGCGAAAACACACCAAACAGCACACCACAGTGTTGGCAAAAGTCACCTCATTGTCAGTATCTCTTTTGCCCCGCTATTCCCATCTCTCTCGCATTTTGAACTAACGTGAATAGTATGTTCAACGTGATTGAAGCATTAATCTTTTCAGTTTGATAAGAATAATCTTTTAATAGATATTTGGTGATAATAACATTATGCCACATATAATATAACTATTAAAATTTGTAATATTATTATGAATAAATTTTGTACCAGATTTGACGTCTTATGAGTATAATCGAGTGAGGAATAAGAAACCCTCCAAGATTTATATGAAATAAGATAAAAACGACATGAAAGATTAAATCTAAATTGATTAAAATAATACACCTCCATGATTTCAGGCTTGAATATGTTAACCAGTCAATGCGCACCAGGCATTTCAGGAAGTTCATATTGTGCGTATAAAAAGTACTTGCATAATAAAATGACACTGGGCTCTAAAGAACGGAAGTCGCTCAAAGCCTAGATCTAGCCCAACTCTCGAATGTCTCCTCGCTGTCTCTCACCTAACCCGGCTGACCTTCACCGCGCGCTATTTGATACAAAAGAGATCGGCATAGTTTCTGAACCATGCAAAACAAGACAAGATATAGTCTCTTCTACAAATTAAACAAGTGATTTTTATACAGTGAATAGTTGAAAAGCAAATCACCTGAGAAGTCGTAGTACTCGATGTTTCCCTGAACCCCGGAATAGTAAATAATACCATCTTAAGGAGCCATGAAAAGTCTGGACCCTACAAAAGCAAACTTATGATAATAGGCGCAAAATAATGTGGTGTTCAAAAGTAAAGAAAAGAAAAGAAGAAAGAGACGAGGGAACTTGGAAAATGGAGACAGTTTCCTCTATTTTTCATTTCCTTTCGTAACTTATGCACCTATTAGTGAGAGATCTGTCACATCGGAGAAGTGGGCTTACATTTACAACTTCTTCATATCCTTCAGCATCTTTTGAGAAATATGCAATATCCAATGCGGCAGATAAAGAACTCACGATGGTTACTAACATAATTACACACTGTGCCCTGAAAATCAACCATGACGGTTTGAAAATAAATTTTTTTAATTTTGCTTTAAAATAAGGAGCTAGGGAATGCGAAACATTCCAACAAAAAATATGAGAAGGTTGATCCTTATTGTTTATAAATGTTTATTGCTAATCCCTTTCATCGAAATCGGAGATACGAAAATTTACCTAGCGGCAGAAAAGGCCGATTTTCCTACACTTTTACAGGAGACCCGTAATATAAGATCCAAAACGTCTACCTGTTCACTATCTCTTCAATTCTTTATGCCCTATTCGATAAATCATATCTATTCTGAAGAATAAAAACAAGAAAGTATCAGTTACCTGTCGCAGTAGGAGGAAAAATATGGTGGAACACAGGAAAACGTCGTCACCAAATATATAGCCTAATAAATAAATTTTGTATGTTAAAAAAAATAAATTGTAATTGCAAAATCGTGAGCATTGAAGTCTTTATTCTACTACCCGTGGCTTTGTCAGTTGGTAACGCCTTTAAAAAGATTGAGAAAACCATGTTGCAAAAAATGGTTTAAACAGACTATGACTGGACAGTTTACTTTACAGGGACTGAACAAAAATAGGCGTGGAGTTATAACCAGTGACGACATTCGAATCAGCAACTGATTTTGGGCTTCGTAAAAACCGCTAAAATAATTGAGATTTTACTTGCGTGCTAGGTGTTCTCATAATGCTATTCAAGTTCAGTAATTTTTCCTATACCCCGCACCATCGTCTTTTGTTTCGAATAACAAATGCTCCATGGTAATTTCTGCTGTTTACCCTGGATTTTACCCAACTTGTGTAAATTAAGCATACAAATATTATTCTCTTCTCTATTCCTGAAGTGCATAATGGTCCTTCACAGTAGCCTGCGGCATACGGAATGAGAAGATAAGGTCGAAAGAGGAAACAATGAGTGAACTCAAATTGAGCTATAATCACCTCAAATCGATTTTTTTGCAAAACTGTTTAATATTACACAATTGGGAAATTTTAGATTATTTTCTCAACCCTTGCTGATACGATGCAAGGATTTATGACTACTTATCCAATAAACTGCAAAAAAAAACCTGATTTACGATGTATCCCCATTTGATTCCTGTTTTGTATTGAGCACGTCTTTTATATAAAATATAGAATGTCATTGGGTGAATGGAAAGTAGTGATATGAATGAAAGATACTTTTGAAAACTGTAAGAAAAACTTGTTCATAATTAGTAACAAGGGAACCGCAAATGCCGGGGACACTCCGTGCTAAATTCGTTGACACAGGTCTACTAGGACCCCCCAGGGGGTCACAGAACTGTTTTGAAATTTCCGCATATTTGCTTCCTTGGTACCGAAAATCGATTATGAAAATGTGATGGAAATTTGGGCGCGAGCACCGTGTAGTGTCAAACACTCAATAAACACAGTCTGTGTCCTCCGTAGCCATGTGGTTAAAGTGCGGGATTAGCTTTTGGAATGTCGTGGGTTCGAATCCCCCCTTCTACAATTTCTTTGCTTTCCAACAGGCAGTTTTAAAGTTAAACATCATCTTCAACAACAACAACAACGACAACGATAACAACAACTACAAATCAACAACGATGGAGAAGTACCTTTTCGCATCGGGAACAGAGGCTGCAACCGCGAGAGGAGCAGAAAGAGCACGGAGCCATCGACAACTGCAACTGATGTTTAGCCTGTGAATTGATCCTATACTTCCAGCGCTTATTTCCGGAACTGTTCTGGAGAGGGAGAGGGAAAGGGAGAGGGAGAGGGAGAGGGAGAGGGAGAGGGAGAGGGAGAGGGAGAGGGAGAGGGAGAGAGGGAGAGGGAGAGAGAGAGGGGGAGAGGGGGAGAGGGGGAGGAAGAGGGAAAGGGGGGGGGGGGGCAACGGTACCTGTGGACAAAGGAGATGGCTTCATCATGTGATGAAGAAAAGCGAGATACGAGAAGCCGTTCTGCTTCAACTGCTTCTGGGTACTTCTCAATTGTTGTTGATTTGTGGTTGCTGTTGTGTTGAAGATGAAGTTTGTTGGAAAGCAAAGAAAAAAATACAGCAAAAGAAATTGTAGAAGGGGGATTCGAACCCACGACATTCCAAAAGCTAATCCCATACTCTAACCACTTGGCTACGGAGGACACCGACTGTGTTCTTTGAGTGTTTGACACTATTCCACGGTGCTCGCGCCCAAATTTTCATCACATTTTCATAATCGATTTTCGGTACCAAGGAAGCAAATATGCGGAAATTTCTAAACAGTTCTGTGACCCCCTGGGGGGGGGGGGTTCTAGTAGACCTGTGTCAACGAATTTAGCACGGAGTGTCCCCGACATTTGCGGTTCCCTTGTAAATATGTACAAATTATATATGATATGCTTTCACAGTAATAGTGTAACTTGAAGGTGTTATTAATGCCAGCAAACAGTGCGCTTCATGGTCTACGTTTAGACACCATAAAGATTTGCCTGGTGTCGCGGCCATCTCATGTAGACTTTACAAATCTTACGCGTTTTTTTTTTGTTTTTTTAGGAATTACATTATTATTATATTTAATCTTTCTTTTGTAAAGATCATTATTCTCGAACGAAAACAAATAAAACAGTAAATTTATACGTGCACTAACCATTCTTGATAAATATCCATTCTGTACGTAAGGAGATAATTAAACCCCTCGGGAAACGAACTGACTCTCTAGTAGGGTTGGCAATAATGCACACGCATTGCGGGCCCGCAATGCTCTCTAAAATCATTGCGGGCCCGCAACCTCGAAGGGAGAGGAGGGGGAGTGATTGCGGGCCCGCAACGACTTCTTTATTCCTACCCTCTGCTTTTTGTGATCGGTCGTTCTTCTATGTTCTCTTCACTTTCCTTCGTTCTCTCGTTGCGGGCCCGCAATGCTATTGCGGGCCCGCAATCGCTCCCCCTCCCCTCTCTCCAAGTTTGCGGGCCCGCAATGATTTTACACCGCAATGCGGGCCCGCAATCATCAGCAATAAAAAGTCAAATCTATTGCGGGCCCGCAACCCCCGAATAGCCAACTCTACTCTCTACAGCCAGATATTTATCAAACTATTTTTTTAAGATTTTTGTGACTACAATACGGAGAACACAGAGAAGACAGTTTTCTCACAAAACGGTATTGTTGATGCTAATTTGAAGTTATTGATTAATTTAAATGATTGCTGATAGAAGATTAGCTACGAATAATTTTCAACCATGCAGAATTTGAGCAGTAATCGTTCAAAATACTTCGTCATCATTATGTTGAACAACTTGATTTCCCGCCCTATTTTGAATTAGATTGATAATATTAATAGATTTACAAGAATAAGTATGCATTAATTTTAAAGAAGGAGACCCACGAGATTTGGGCTGCGCTATTGATATGAAGAACGTGGGACATAGGAAGTGACATTCTGTTCTCTATTAGATTTGACTGGTTGAACGCGTAGAGCGTGTGGCTCAGTGGTTAGTAGTCAGCGCTTGTAACCACGCCACACGGGTTCGATTCCCGTTTGCAATTTTCTATACATTTGTGCTTCAATTTCAAAAACTCGCGCCGTTCCCTGGGCATATCAATGAACTTTAAGTCCGAATTACGGTATTCTGGGGCATCTAAAATTTTAGAGAAAATTGTTTTTGTATACAAGGAAATGTGATGAATAGTTCTGTCTGACCATTTTAGTCAGGAAAAAACTCGTGGGTCCCCTTCTTTAAGTATTTTTTTAAAATAAATAATTTAGCTAATAATCAGCCCAATGGTGAATAATACGCATTTTTGAAAGCGAGACTTGGGACAGTAATCGACGAAGCTCGCTGATATTTGACGCAGGGCATTTTGCTGACAATTCAGAGTTTTTTTTTTAAATTGAAAACTGCGAATTTATAGCTCTAATTCTAATAATGCTAGATGCTTTGTATTGCTTTGTATTCTTTGGCGATGTTATCAACTAGTCTCTTACAAATTTATTTTTGTATCCTTATTTTGCTCATGAATAATATTGAGACATTTCTAATGATCACGCGATTACGGTAACGTCTGGTTTCCTTGCCTGCGTATGATCAGAACTTATCATATTCTTTTTTCGATTTAATCGGAAAACATTTTTAAACACTCAAAATATTCTCTGATCAACTGGGAAGTATGAACGAGAATTCCACGATTCGCTACAATTTCAACTGGGATCGTGACTTTGCTTTGGACATTTCAATGACGTGAGATGCGATATATACAAATTATTTATTAGTTTCTAAAATAAAAATGAAAAATTTTCTTACAGATTTCAAAAGTATCTTCCATTCATATCACTACTTTCCATTCACCCAATGACATTTTACATTTTACATAAAAATCGTGCTCGATACAAAACCGGAATCAAATGGGGATACATCGCAAATCAGGTTTTTTTTTATTGAGAAAGATTGAGAAAAACATGTTTAGCAAGACACAATTCGATTTAGGTGATTCTGGCTCAATTTGAGTTCACTCATTGTTTCCTCTTTCGACCTTATCTTCTCATTCCGTATGCCGCAGGCTACTGTGAAGGACCATTATGCACTTCTCGAATAGACAAAAGAATAATATATGTATGCTTTGTTTTCAAAAAAGTTCGGTCAAATCTAAATCTCTTGCCAGACAATTGATAATTTTAGTAAATACCAACTGGCGGCTAGCAGGCTAGTAGAATAATATAATAGCTTCAATATTCACACTTTTCAACCAGTATTTATTGTTGTTTTTTTTTGTTTATTAGGCGATATATCTGGTATCCCTCGCTTCATGTATTCCTCCATTCTTTTTCCTCCTTCTCCGTGTACATTCTATGATTATTGAAATGAATGTCGGAAATTCAACAAAAGTCAAGTTCAGCAACAGGTAGCCGATATTTTCTTTTTTTTGTTTTTTTCCTAAAGAATATATTCATCAAATTGCGCATGAGGAATTGAGAAGATTAGAAGTAGGCACTTCTTCAGATCAATCCAAAAGAGGGCGAATAAATAAGATATACACGAAGGAAGGGTCTTTTATAAATATTATACTTTATAATATACTTTTGGACTGGCCCGGTGTTCTAAAGTTGTGCAGAGAACTCCCTCACTAATTTCGCACTTTCATACAAAATTATATCGTTGTAATTACCTTACTTTATGTTTAAAAAAACAGAAATATTTTTAAAAATATTTTACATACAAACAGTAATGGTAGATTTCCAGAGCACAGTATTTTATTATGTTCGTAAGCATCGCAAGTTCCGTATCTGCAGCCTTGGAGGAGGCTTATGTATCGCAAAATGCTGAAGGGCATGAAGAAGTTGTATGTGTGAGCTTAATAATCCGACGTGAAATCCATATTTGAGTGGTTAATCTGCAAATGAAGGCTTACTTATGCTCTGATAAAAGCTACGATAGGAAATGAAAACAGAAAAAAACTAATAGAATTCCCATTATCATAAGTTTATTTTGGCACTAGGCCGGATGAGAACCGACTGGATGATAACCGGAAGCGACCGTATGAGAACTGAGCGTATGAGAACCGACTGGATGAGAACTGAGCGTATGAGGACCGACTGGATGAGAACCGACTGGATGAGAACCCACCGGATGAGAACTGAGCGTATGAGAACCGACCGAATAAGAACCGACTGGATGAGAACCGACCGGATGAGAACCGACTAGATGACAACCCACCGGATGAAGGGTTGGCCCGATATTACAAAATGGGTCGGATGAGAACTTAGCGGCCATTTTATGGCAAATTTTGCGCTGATCACGAGTATGTCAGTTCGATATTACAAAATGGGTCGGATGAGAACTTAGATGCCAATTTTCCATTATCAAGACACCTTATGATTTCTTAATTGTACGTAAACATTCAAGATTTTAAATAAGAGTGTTAGAATTGCAGTGTAAAGTAACAGTATCTAGGAACAATTTATACGGACCTTCGTTGATTTCTGGTCCACCCCTCGTTCACCACGTCCTCCCCATTTCGATCTACGTCAGAGGTGCTTCCAAGCTGTCAAACATTTTTCGTCGAATTTTCGATCGAAAATCTCTTTAAATCTCTCAAATCCCGTGCTTTACTCATACCCTTACTCATGTCAGCGCAAAATTTGTCATAAAATGGCCGCTATGTTCTCATCCGACCCATTTTGAAATATCGGACTGGCGTACTCGTGATCGGCGCAAAATTTGCCATAAAATGGCCACTAAGTTCTCATCCGACCCATTTTGAAATATCGAACTGGCATACTCGTGATCGGCGCAAAATTTGCCATAAAATGGCCGCTAAGTTCTCATCCGACCCATTTTGAAATATCGGACTGACATACTCGTGATCAGCGCTAAATTTGCCATAAAATGGCCGCTAAGTTCTCATCCAACCCATTTTGTAATATCGGGCCAACCCTTCATCCGGTGGGTTCTCATCCAGTCGGTTCTCATCCAGTCGGTTCTCATCCAGTCGGTTCTCATACGCTCAGTTCTCATCCGGTGGGTTCTCATCCAGTCGGTTCTCATCCAGTCGGTTCTCATCCAGTCGGTTCTCATCCAGTCGGTTCTCATACGCTCAGTTCTCATACGATTGCTTCCGGTTATCATCCAGTCGGTTCTCATCTGACGGTTCTCATCCGGCCTAGTGCATTTATTTTTATAGGGTTCCGACTTGTCATGGCTCCTCAAACGAGGTAGTATAATTTACTTTTCCGGAGTACAGGGAAATCCGGAATACTTCGACTTCTCAGGTAACATTCTTTTCAGCGAAATAAGCTATTCCTGGTAGGACGAAACGGAAATTTGAGCCGTCATGACCTCGTTACTGGCAAAGAAATGTAAGAGTGCACTACCGGCGCGGCGCATTTTCCGTGTAAGACTTCCATCCGCACCTATTCAAATACTACCGTATGACATGCTAACTTTGCATGTTATCGCATTCTGACATTGTTTTTTTAGTGAATGAATTCAAATTTCAATTAGGATTTGATGTAAAATCAATTCAGATTTGATGTTTCCTGCTGTTTCTTTCTTGTTTCACTTATGTCTTGAAACGTTTCTGATTGCTCACTCGATAATACTCATAAGACGTCAAATTCTGGTACATAATATAATAATGATATTAGAATTTTTTTAAATATTATATCAGAAAGTTGTCAAATATGAGAAAGTTTGTCGTCAGTACGTTATATATGTTATTATGAGGCCGTTTGTGTAAGAGTCGGGCAAATCTGGGGGAGGGTTGGCACAAAACTTGTGTATAGGGGTTATCGACCATGCTGATGAAGATAGTCACAGTCATTTTGGCTCCAGTGGTCCCGCAACGCCTGGGCGGGATTACGGTAAGATCACGTTTTCAGGCCATTCTCGGTTCATAGTAGAGCTAGAGGTATGAAAATTGGGCTCCTAGGACAGAATTCGATGGCGATAATGGCTGTCTACATCATTAGTTTTGAAAATTTTTAAAAAGGTCGATTATTGGAAATTTTGATGGAGACGCTTGCGCCCCAGGCGAGTATGACAGTTCGAAACGGCGTGATGAGAGGATTACAACGATGTATTATGAGCCCATATCTCCGTTGCACCGCTAATATTGCCTCGATATAGTGATCTGAAAAATCACGAGGAGTTGTCTGCGTCTCTCTATTCCGCGCGCTCTCTCGGCACTCTCTCATTTCGCCGCGCTCTCTCGAGAGTGCGAGAGAGCGCGCGGAATTGAGAGAGTCCTCTTGTTTACCTCTTTCGTAGATCACTATATCGAGGCAATATTCGCGGTGCAACGGAGATATGGGCTCATAATACATCGTTGTGATCCTCTCGTCACGCCGGTTCGAACTGTCATACTCGTCTGGGGCGCAAACGTCTCCATCAAAATTTCCAATAATCGACCTTTTGAAAAATTTTCAAAACAAATGATGTAGACAGCCATCATCGCCATCGAATTCTGTCCTAGGAGCCCAATTTTCATACCTCTAGCTCTACTATGAACCGAGAATGGCCTGAAAACGTGATCTTACCGTAATCCCGCCCAGGCGTTGCGGGACCACTGGAGCCAAAATGACTGTGACTATCTTCATCAGCATGGTCGATAACCCCTATACACAAGTTTTGGGAGTATCAAAATTTTTGGCCTGTGCCAACCCTTGTTCGACTCTTACACAAACGGCCTCTTATATTGTTATGAAAGAAGCCAAATGAAAAAGAACATTGATATTCTTTTCTTAAGGCAAGGAGATCTTCCGCTGCATCGAAAACAATTAGAATTCAGAGAAAAATTTTCACAGTTCTTTTTGCACAAGTGACTTCGACAATTCGTTTTCAATTTTAACCAAATTTTGTTTCAGTTCACATCGACTACTTTAGAGTTTTCAGCTTTGGCAACCGCATTTTCGTCGATTATCGTAAAATCGGACGATATGTCTCCTCTCATATTGTTTATGATAAGATTTCTCTGCAGTGTGAGTTTTCTCATTAGTGCTTTAGCGAACGAACAGGGGGGGGGGGGTAAGAAATAGTGCGAGAACTGAAGAGATCGTTCATGTTTTCGATATCGAATATTCATAATAATCATGCTGCTTCTTATTCGATAATGTTCTCTACCTTGTTGAGTACGGCCACAACATTTCAAGAACATTATCGATAGAAAAGACGAATAAGAAAAAGAATGCCTCTAGATTGTCACTTTACAGCCAACGCTAGCGCTTAATGCCATGCAATCTTCTGCAATATTTCTAGTGAAGAATATTAAAACTAAGGTACGGAATATCTTCTTTTTTTAACTTGTTTTACGTATGTTCGTATCGTCAGTAGAGATTCTTCTGTATTGCTTAATTTCAGAACCGTAAAGTCAAGCAGTCTCTTAATGTAGGGTAGGATACAGTAATTTTTTAATCAATCGAACATTTCATGAAAAGTTAATATTATTCCGTTGCATTTGTTTGCTTCAAAGAAAATTAGCATAAATTAATGACTCACTTCAACTGTGCTGAATTCACTACATTTCCATCTAACAAATTAAAATGGAGAAAATAACTGTCAGAGATAGATGACATGACGGAGGTTTTCTATGAATTATATGTACAGAATGTGAGATTCACAATAACTTAATTTCCATTTCATATGCAACAAATTAAATTAAATTCTTTACAGAAAATTAACAAACATTGTGACCATGCTACATTACATTTATATTGAATCACTAATGAGATCAACTAAAAGGTGGGTCACCGGATCTATACCGACATGGTTCCACTGAACCTTGTTTCGTGCAATGTTCGTGAAGCGTTTTCCGATTTTCTTCACAAATTCATCCTTCCATACTAATTCGGGTCGTCCAGGTAGGATCCAGATATACGAACAACACATCGCCATAACCTTAATCTAGTCTTCTTCTTCAAGTTTCAAAAGGCGGAGTTCGCATTTAAAGGAGTACCCCAAGATAATTTTAACCTCCGTATTGGCAATACGCTCTCGTAGACAAAGAAAGTGAGAGAGTATTGCCAGAGCGGAGAGATACAAAATAACTTGGTATGTGGCTTAAGAACTTTATTTGCTCATCGTTAAAGCTCTATATTTCTCAGACGTTATTTTTAGTTTGGGTCGTATGGCTTCTTGGATTTATTTTTAGATTTATTTTTGTAAACTTAGAGCATCATGCGAGTAATTTTCTTGAAACACTCATGTTTTGACCGTTGGTAGTATTGATTACTCCTTATTCTAATATGTATTATGCCACTCCCAAGGAGCATATAAATATTTATATTGATTTGGTCACATTTACAAAATATATGCATAACATTAACCGTTTTATTGATTAACAAATAACTTATTGAGACAAATAAGATGCATAGCATTAACTGATGAATATTTTTTTTCGACACTGCATCCTACACTACAGGAAGAGAATGCTTGAATTGTGGAGGGTTCTGAAATTGAACAATACAGAGTACAGCAAAATCGCTGCTGTCGATACCAACATACGTAAAAATAAAATAAAAAGTAAATAATGGAGATACTGCGTACCTTCGTTTTAATAGTCTTCGCTAGAAAGATAACAGAAGATTGTATGGCATATAGCGCTATCGTTGGCTGAAAAGGTGTGGTATGTTTTGCAATATTCTTAATCTTTTTTATCGAGAATTATTGCTCATTACGCTCCCAGAAGACTTGGCAAAGTTAGTATTTAGCGGTATTTCCGTCATGTCAAGCATGCCTCTTGGAACAGCAACGCAGCGTTTTGGTGGGTTATCTTTTTATTGTTCTTGTCAACTGCCATATTTGGATGTTTTGAATTTAGAAAAAAAATCACTCATAGTCAGTCAGAGACCGAAGGATATTACTTGTGAATATGAAGATGCACTCTGTTTTGACCCCTTATGTAAATTATATACTGACATGATAAAGTATTGTACTGTCATATTTGTTGCGCTCTACCACTCACTCAAAATTGTTTGGATTTATCAATACTGTGGATTTTGTGCGATGTCAGCACCGTCTTCTACAAGGTCGAGGTCACATGAAGCAACATTATCAATATTTGATATCAAAAATGTGAAGTGTCTCTTTATATCGCACACTTTCTCTCTCCAGCAATTTACGAAATACAAAAATCCGGCAAATTAGATAACTGCGCTCTACCATTGCTCAATCAAAATGGTTTGGATTTGAGATTATCGGGTATTCTGTACGATAACAAGGTCGTCCTCACTAAGTACAGCAAGTACAGTTTCACGAAGCAAGCAACATGATTATTACGAATATTCGATATCGAAAATGTGAACGACCTCTTCTGTTCACATACTATTTCTTCCTCTCTGTTCGTCCGCTAAACAGCTAATGAGCAAACTCACACTACAGAGAAAACTTATAGTAAACAGCAGAAAAGGAGGAAAATCATCTGATTTAATGACCAACGACAATAAAACGGTTACCAACGCTGAGAACACTGCAGCACTAGAGGTTAACTGAAACGATCGAAGAAGTCGAGGTTTCCCTGAACTCCGGAATAGTAAATAATACCATCTCTTTTAAGGAGCCATGAAAAGTCGGGACCCTACAAAACCAAAGTTATGGTAATAGGAATTAAATAATGTGACGTTCAAAAGTAAAGAAAATAGAAAAGAGACAAGAGATGATGTGAAATCGGGAGAGCTTTCACTGAATTTCATTTCCTTTCGTAACTACTGAATAGAGTTATCTATTCGGGGGTTGCGGGCCCGCAATGGCTCTGGTATTTCAAGACTTAAAGTCTACTTGCACTTTCACTTTAAATAGACTTGTAAGTCTACTTCAAGTGAAACGTAAGTCTACTTAAAGTGTGACGTCACTACGTAAGTCTACTTAAAGTGAGACGCAAGTCTACTTAAAGTGAAAATGTGACGTCACTCACTTGAAGTTTACTTAAAGTAAACTTTAAGTCAGTGACGCATTTTAAGTAGACTTTAACACGGATCTCCTGTAAAACTGTATGAAAATAAAAACCTTTTTCGACAGAAAAAAAAATGATTTCTACCCTGAAAATGATCATAACTTGGTTAATTTTTATCGTACAATGAGCTGACAGGTGTCATTCGAACCGAATTCTAAAGCTCTCCAAAAAAGTAATGAATGACCCGTTCTCTACGAAGTCGTCTTCGTGGTGAAAAATGCGAAAAACAGATTTTTTTACCAAAAAGGTGACTTGTTCTCGAAAATTTTCTCTTGAGATCATCCGTATTATTGCAAAAATAATGTCTTCAAACCACGCACAATATCACTATCTACTTCATTGCCATATCTCTTGGCCCTCAGGGTCTATTACTAGATAGCTCATAGACTTAGTCGATTTTTGTATCACTTTCCGTTTTTTGATCGTATCTCACTTCAATGTTGTCCCATCACCTTTTCAAAAAATGAAAATGATTCTCTCGAAATGGAGATTCCTCGAAGAGAACCACCGCCAGTTGATTGGCAACAGGGTCGTAAGGTGCACTCTTCTTCCGAATGCGAAGTCGCATTGACAGATAGAGGAGAGGAGGGGGATTCGCGAACAAATGCTATACATGAATAATACATTTAAAAAAAACTATTATTGTCGTGCGAATGCAATATGGTCTATGTTCAACTCATGAAAGCGGTATAAATCGAAATTGGAGCAGTTTTACATTAATAACTCGAAAACGGCATGATGTAACAATTTGGACAACAGAAAACTTTTCAATCTCCATTTCGAGAGAATCATTTTCATTTTTTTTTTGAAATGGTGATTGGACAACATTGAAGTGAGATACGATCAAAAAACTGAAAGTGATAAAAAATCGACTAAGTCCATGAGCGATCTTGTAATCGACCCTCCGGGCCAAGAGATACGGGCAACGAACTACATAGTGATATTGTGCGTGGTTTGAAAACATAATTTTTGCAATAAAACGGATGATCCCAAGAGAAAATTTTCGAGAACAGGTCACCGTTTAGGTAAAAAAATCAGTTTTTCGCATTTTTCACCATGAAGAACACTTCGTAGAGAACGGATCATTGATAACTTTTTTGGAGAACATTAGAATGCGGTTCGAATGACACTTGTCAGCTCGTTGTTCAATGAAAATTAACCGAGTTATGATCATTTTCAGGGTAGATTACAAAAAATCGATAATCTGCGATTTTGGCCAAATCAAGTAGCTAGGCCTTCTCATGGCCCCCAACCACATCTACCAAAGAACTTTCATCAAAATCGGAGACAAAAATTTTTCCTAGTGGCAGGCGTTGCTACACTTTTACAGGAGACCCGTGTTAACACGGATCTCCTGTAAAAGTGTATGAAGCCATTGCACAGAAAAAGATAATTTTCCTTCTTTTTTATTGATAGTTGTTAGACTGGCCAAACTGAGTGCGAAAACAACATTTTCAAATTTTGTTTTTAGGAATTTGCATATCTATGTACCGTACCTATATTCTACCCCACCTTGAATTCGCTTCCCCGTTTTGGAATCCTCATCTCTCCAAAGACATTAAGAAACTAGAGAAATTCCAAGACAAGTTTACACGTATAGTTTATTATCGTTGTTATCCTTCTCTTTCTTATCCCTCATCTCTTCCTTCTTCTTCTGATCGGTTGCTTTTCCTAAATTTACAACCTCTGAAAGCGAGACGAGTGACATGCGTTCTTGTCCTGGCAAGGCAGATAATGCTAGGGGAAGTTAACATTGCCAAGGCCCAATTCTTTTCATATCGACCCATGAGACCCCGTTCTTCAACATTTTCAATCAACATTGAATTCACCCGAAACACTCCACGATACCATTCTTTTGCACTGAGAACCAGTAGATTATTCACCAAGCTTCCCAAACATATTATTGAATGTGCATCTACTCGTCAATTTAAACGACTGTTGTCTCAGTCGTCTTGTATTTATGCTATTGATTGTGATCGATAATGTTTATTATTCATTGCTCAGTGATCTTTGATCTATGACTTATTTAATATGTCATCCTATTGCTATGCTGTTGTTTCATGATCATGTTACTTATCGTATTCATAATCTTCAATCCATCATCAAGAAGCAAAGGAATATTGTTAATTAATATCAAGTGATTTGGTTATTACTTCGTCAAGAATTCTTAGTTATTTCATCAAGGAATCAAGGAATATATTTTATTTTATTCATCAAGAATCAAGGAATATTGATTTTTAGCATCAAGAAATATTGCTAATTGTTGTCATTTTTTCCCTCCTGTTCTCAGTCCTCCCCCAAAATCACCCTTATTACCCGTATCATTAATTTCATCATTCATATGTATTGTTGCGTGCTCGACACGTAGATAAATATATATATATATATATATATATATATATATATATATATATATATATATATATATATATATATATATATCCCTTAACGTATAGAGAACAACAAGCTTTTTTTTTGCGTCACGTTTTCACGAACACCGTTGAAGCTAGCGACCTGCGGTTTGCGGCATTAGATTCAGCATCGGCGAATTAAGAAAACTTTCGGACAACTTTTTGAAAAAATGCCTAAAACTCATTTAATTATCGATTGAAGCGTTAAACGGTCAAATGCCCTTATTTCCGAGATTATAGCTTTAAGCTTGTGTTTTTCTGCGTACGTTTACCAATTAGCATACGGGGAACACGATGCGAACAACCTCCGATCATAATTACATCGATTTACGCCATAATTTTGCACTTAAACATTTTACACGCGACGCGTGTGCGACGCGTCGCGTGTGCTCGCTTCATTCGAAAGAAAGCGAATTCAATCGTGGGGTTAATGCTAAATTGTGATTTCATTTTCTCATTCATAGTATTCATAGCATCACTATACCTTCAGGCCATCACTGGATGGCGGCCATTACTATGATATAGTATTATCCCATATGTATAGAAGTTAAATAGCGTTTTTTTTCACGTCACGTTTTCTCCCGTCCCATTGAAGTTAGAGCGATGCGGTTTGCGGCATTAGATTCAGCATAGGCGAATTAGGTAAACTTTCGGTCCCTTAACGTATAGAGAACAACAAGCTTTTTTTTTGCGTCACGTTTTCACGAACACCGTTGAAGCTAGCGACCTGCGGTTTGCGGCATTAGATTCAGCATCGGCGAATTAAGAAAACTTTCGGACAACTTTTTGAAAAAATGCCTAAAACTCATTTAATTATCGATTGAAGCGTTAAACGGTCAAATGCCCTTATTTCCGAGATTATAGCTTTAAGCTTGTGTTTTTCTGCGTACGTTTACCAATTAGCATACGGGGAACACGATGCGAACAACCTCCGATCATAATTACATCGATTTACGCCATAATTTTGCACTTAAACATTTTACACGCGACGCGTGTGCGACGCGTCGCGTGTGCTCGCTTCATTCGAAAGAAAGCGAATTCAATCGTGGGGTTAATGCTAAATTGTGATTTCATTTTCTCATTCATAGTATTCATAGCATCACTATACCTTCAGGCCATCACTGGATGGCGGCCATTACTATGATATAGTATTATCCCATATGTATAGAAGTTAAATAGCGTTTTTTTTCACGTCACGTTTTCTCCCGTCCCATTGAAGTTAGAGCGATGCGGTTTGCGGCATTAGATTCAGCATAGGCGAATTAGGTAAACTTTCGGACAAATTTTTGAAAAAATGCCTAAAATTCATTTAAATATCGATTGAAGTTTAAAAGTTTAAACATGCTTTATTTCGAAGTTATAGCTTTATTCTTTTGTTTTTGTGCATACGTTTATCAAATGGCATACGGAGAAAACGATGCGAACAACCTCCGACCGCGCTTACATCGTTAAGGCGTCCAAATTAGGCAAAAACGAAAACGTGTTCATTCATTTGACCTAACCAACTACTGACTGACTTGCGTATGGGTCAGCATCGCTTTCGAAATCTTTCACTAAAAATTTCGTCCAATTATGAATTGTGCTGTCGTGTTTCATTTAACGTTTTACGATTCATGATTTTGATAGTTCATCTTATCTACGTACGCGTCAGCGTGCGTGACTTTCGAAATCTTAGCGTTAGTTCTACCATACAGGGTGCGTGATAATTACTTGGACTCGAACTGTTATCTGTATCTCCCCTTAGAACGCGAGTTGAGCAACCAGTTTCATACCATTATTTATTCAATTCATTAATAACAAAAGTATGTCAATGGATTTCGATATTCCCCCCTTTCGCGTTAATACAAGCCCGTAGGAACTCGAAGGCAATGTGCATTTTACGGAGGTAGTTGTCGTTGAGTTTGTTCCATGCTTGGATGGGCACAGCGTTTCGAGAGCGGAATCTAGCGAGGCGACGAGAGAAAAAGAGAGACAACGCGCGCGAGAGAGAGTTCAGACAGTTAGACAACACGCGACGCGACACGCGATGCATGCAAGGGCGCGGAGGAGAGAGACTCCGCCTCCCCGGCATTGATGTGCATTATTGGCATTTTGCCAAAAATTCTGTTTCCTCTCTCCCCACAGGGCTGAAACGCTGTGAGGGGAGCCGACTTCAAGCTTGCCAGAGTCCAGTACTTGGTAGTAGAGATCCTGCTCTCCAGAACCCCCGGCACTGAGGTTCAGGGGATTCAAGTCAGGTGAGATGGGGTCATTCCTTGGGAGTGATGTTGTCGGGAATGTTCTCACCAAGCCCCTTGGTCTTGGCTTTGGCTGTTCCTCCGCCCTGCTGCTGAGTCCAAAAACTCCGACCGAAGTGAGACTTGACCCAGGGGAAGAGTGTGGCTTTCAGGATGTAATTGATTTAGTAGTTCTGGTTCACATTACCGCTTGGGCTCACAAAGACGAGAAGGATCCACCATTGGAGATGAAACCCGTAAAGACCTTCCCATAGGCAGGATGCGTGGTTGACCGGTGATGCCACCCAGTTTGGTAGATTCCTTGGCATTATGAGTGATGATTGTGCTGTTCAGAGAATTGATCTCACAATCGAGGTTGAAGAACTTTTTACCAACAAAGGAAGCGGTGAAATGTTCGTAAATGCGACACCGGTCAAGAAGGAAAAGGCATCGCATTCAGGGCTGGGATTTTTTGAAAATAATTTCAAAAAATTTTTTGATCAAAAAATTCAAAAAATGGCTCAAAAAATTTTTGAATTCAAAAAATTATTGAAAAAGTTCTTTACTTCGTTTAAAAGGATAATAAGCAATTCAGACACATCATTTTTGCCTGAAAAGTGGTTAAAACGTTCAATTACACAATTGATCAAATTCTGAAACATGAAAAACATCATACAATATTTTTTCACTTTTCAAAAATTCTACGTCAGTGCATTGGGCAAACTAATCCACACTAAAAACCATCGAATCCGCTTCGTCAAGACCGTGAAAAATGATAAAAATGGGAATTTAGTTAAGTTTTGAAAAATGTTATCACATTTTTCCACAAATGATTCACTTTTTGTCGTTTTAACGGCACTTTTTTACATTTAATTTTTTTTTGATTTTTTTGAGAAAAATTCAAAAAACTTTTTTGATTTTGAATTTTTTGAAATGGTCAAAAAATTCAAAAAAATCAAAAAATCAAAATCAAAAAATCCCAGCCCTGATCGCATTATGCGTAGATTGATCTGAGGATCGGTCAAACCAAGCAGTTTATAATACATGTATACGTGCTACATCAGGCAACATTTGACGATGTTACGAATAAAGAAATCAGAGATACAGAGCTTTCAAGCGATTCCACCCATGCACCGCTTCGGGTTATAGATCTTCTGGAGAATTCGCTCTCAGTTCCGGGGTGAAGTTACGGACACCGGTATCTCTGGTGTTGAAGTCCTTGCATGATCACGAATACAAGTATAATCATGCATGATTCGACATTCCATGCATGCTCATGCATCATACATTTTCGGTACCCTCGCCGTTTAATTTTATATAGTGGGTCAATTATCGAAATAGGGTGGGTTGATTCACAAAATTCGTTATTTTCGCTTAAAAATTGTCATTTTTAGCTTCTTTTTTTTTATCAAGTGGCCTAAAATGGACCTTTTATAGTGGCCCAATCCTGGCACTGCGAGGGTATGGCAATGTATGATCATGCATGGAATATCCGTGGTTCGTGATCATACATGGATCTTCCGTGATCATGCACGAATTTTCTGTGATCATGCATGGAATGACAGAATCCATGCATGATCACGGATAATCCATGCATGATTCGAGTATATTCCATGCATGATCATGCCATTAATTGCACGAATTTTACTTGGATCATGCAAGGATTCAAACACCTGAGATTCCTCGCACACGACGGTCATCTTCTGTGCCGAGTTAGTGTTACTGTCGGATGGCGTGGTAGACGATTCTCTTAGGAGCGTTGAGTCGAACGATGATGTCGGAGGGCTGGATTCCTTCGCGATAGAGATTCAGGATCGCAGCTCTTGGGTTTGCATCATACATCCCCCTGTAAAATTAGTCACTATTCGTTCGGAAACCCCCTGTAGAGTCGAGCTCCAGGTACCCCGCCCATGTATGGTTTGCATTCACCAATGCTGACTAACTAGACTAATCGGTTTGAAACCTCGAAGGGTTTTATACGAAAGGTCAGCCATCATGATAGTGCAACTGGTGTTGGGAAATATCGATTAGCTGTGAGTGGACAACCAGATGCAATCGAGTCCAAGTAATTTTCACGCACCCTGTACATACTTAGCTTAGTTTAGTTAAGGTTGTCTTCGCGTTAGTTCCCGTGATACTATATTGATCTATAGATACTTATACTTAATGATTCTATCGATTCAGTTATCATTCATACTATATATTCATACGTAGGCACGTAAGCACGTAGCGGGGAACAATGAAGGTAGGGCGAATCATGTTTTCCACCTTATAAAGAGTGCGAGGCGGATGCCAGGCGGGTTTGGTGGGCTGCATTAGAGAGGGTGTGCGTGCGAGATGGCATCAAATGATTCTCTCTGTCACACTCCGCCGCGTCATCAAACCCGTCTGAGGTGCTCCGCTCTGACTAATGAACTAGCGTCTCATTATTATGAGATTGTGAAAACACACCAAACAGCGCACCACAGTGATGGCAAAAGTCGCCTCAACATCTCCTTTGCCCCGCTATTCCCATCTCTCTCGCATTTTGAACTAACGTGGTGATACTATATTGATCTACTTAAAGATTCTATCGATCGAGTTGCCATTCATAGCAATGTTTCTTTAGTTAAGGTAGTCTTAGCGTTAGTTCCCGTGAAACTATATTGTAGTTTATAATAATAATAATATATTTATCGCATCTTGGAGAAGAGAGAAAAGAGAACAATCAAAATGCATATTATGACAAGAAGTTGCGACGATATGGTTGAAATTACTAGATTGCAACTTTTACAGAATTACTAAATACATGAGGAGAGGTCGATGCTACAATAGTTAGATCTATATTGATCTACTTAAAGACTCTATCGATTCAGTTACCATTCACACTTAGCAATGTTCCTTAAGTTAAGGTAGTCTTAGCGTTAGCTCCCGTGATACTATATTGTAGTTTATAATAATAATAATAATATATTTATCGCATCTTGGAGAAGAGAGAAAAGAAGTGAGAAAAGAGAACAATCAAAATACATATTATGACAAGAAGTTGCGACGATATAGTTGCAATTACTGGATTGCAACTTTTACAGAATTACTAAATACATGAGGAGAGGTCGATGCTACAATAGTTAGATCTATATTGATCTACTTAAAGATTCTATCGATTCAGTTACCATTCACACTTAGCAATGTTCCTTAAGTTAAGGTAGTCTTAGCGTTAGCTCCCGTGATACTATATTGTAGTTTATAATAATAATAATAATATATTTATCGCATCTTGGAGAAGAGAGAAAAGAAGTGAGAAAAGAGAACAATAAAAATACATAGTATGACAAGAAGTTGAGACGATATAGTTGAAATTACTGGATTGCTACTTTTACAGAATTACTAAATACATGAGGAGAGGTCGATGCTACAATAGTTAGATCTATATTGATCTACGTAAAGATTCTATCGATTTAGTTACCATTCACACTTACAAGGGAAGTCAGGTTGGGCGGTCCCGGACTTCGGGATGGGGCATATACCATTCGATAGGTATCCGAAGAAGAAGATTTTTCATGTTGACCATTTTGGTAGAATGCCCCTGGGCGCAGAGTTCTTTGCATATTTCTCCGTATTTTCGCCCTACAATGAAACACATTCTCTGTAAGATAGCTTGTGCGGGAATCGAAATTTTAAGCAAAAGATACATAGATCATTCTCTTTAAGTAAAAATAAAAATAAATAAATTCATTTTAACCATTGCTTGTGTTGTTTACCACTCTTATTCACCACTGCTTGCTTTCGATCTCACAGAAATGTGTTTCATTGTAGGGCGAAAATTCGGAGAAATATGCAAATGACTCTGCGCCCAGGGGCATTCTGCCAAAATGATCAACATGAAAAATCTTCTTTTTTTTGGATACCTATCGAATGGTATATGTCCCATCCCGAAGTCCGGGACCGCTCAACCTGACTTCCCTTGTTAGCATACATTTTCATACCCTCACAAGGTGCGAATCGGCCTCTCTATACGGCTCTTTTTAGCATCTACCCACTATATAAGGGTCCTTTTTAAGCTAAAAGTTACAATTTAACCGAAAAATAAAGAAATCGACTCAATTAAGGATATGGTCGGAAATGTTATTTTACATGTGTTATTGCATGAAAACTGTTTTTTTTTTGCATACAAAATGCGATGTTTCTTGAAAATGTTCTCTAAAGGATAAGAGTTTTATTGCAGATTCGGATTCCTCGTCCTCAAATTGGGGTAACCTGATATATCTTTTAACCCAACTCTGTCCTCCCAATAGTGCTACTGTCTATCGTCCTGGACAGCGCAATTTTCTCTCAAATCACATTTTTGGCTGTAAATCAGCTCAAACTTATGCTAATGTACTTATTAGCATATTTAAACCCAGTAACTCGACCAACTTGAAAAAATTGTCTTAGTGGTTCGAATTCTCAACAACGACCATTTTTGAGATATAAATCGAAAACTGAGTCTATGATCTGCTCGATTCATTGCGGGCCAGCAATGATTCTGTTCTCTCAAGCAAACGAGAGAGCGAAGGAAAGTGAAGAGAACAAAAGAACGACCGATCACAAAAAGTGGCCAGATAGGAATAAAGTAGTCATTGCGGATTTTACAAAGCATTGCGGGCCCGCAATGCGTGTGCGTTATTGCCAACCCTACTACTGAACCCCCTGTAATATGATGAACCGATTTGATCAACACATGCGATGGGGGGATCAAAGATCATGACTCCGTAATTATGCCCTGTATTAGTGAGAGACTTGTCACAGGGGCTTACATTTACAACTTCATCATATCCTTCAGCATCTCTCGTAAAATAAGCCATCTCTAAGGCGGCAGATGCCGAACTCACGATGGTTATGAACATAATCACACACTGTGCCCTGAAATCAACCATGACGGTTTGAACATAAGAATTTTAGCTTTGCCTTAAAATACGGAACTACACCACAATTTTAGTGGGTCCAATAATTTGGTCGAAGTTGAGCCTAAAATTTGGCTACAAGACATGCCCCACTTTTTAAGTATATATAAAAATTACCTATTACTGAACTTGAATATTGTTGCATTTCCGACATTCATTTCAACAATCATAGAATGTACACGAAGTACGAGGAAAAAATATGGTGGAACACAGGAAAACGTCGTTACCAGATATATCGCCTAATAAATAAACATTGTATGTTCAAAAAATAAACTGTAATTGCAAAAATTTGAGTATTTGAAGAGTTTTTTGTTCAGAATTATAGATTATGGCTGGATAGTTTTATATAACAAGGAATGATAAGAAATGGCATGAAGTTATTACCAGTGACATATGTCATTCGAAACAGCATGGAATTCTGGGAATTCTCTTCTGTCTGGAAATCCGTTGAGAAAATTAGCCAAATTTTTATTTGCTTCGAGAAAATCGATAAAATGTCTTTATCGACTGTCTCGAAATCCATAAATATAGGGCAGATTTCCTCAATAGATTTTCAGTCAAAATTCCATGCTTGTTCGAATGGTCTATGTCAGTAGTCATAACTCTACGGTAATTTCTACTCTTTCCCCTGTTAGCCCCGGATTATACCCAACTGGCGTATACAAAGCATACCAATACTATTCTCTTGTTTATTCCTGAAGTACATAATTGTCCTTCACAGTAGCCTGCGGCATACGGAATGAGAAGATATGGCCGAAAGATCACACAATGAGTGAACTCAAATAGAGCTATGATCACCTAAAATTATTTTTTGTGCTGCTAAACTATTTAATACCACACATTTATCATATAAGGAATAATCTTAGAATATTTTTCTCAAAAACGATGCAAGTGTTGGGCTAATAATGCTATAAAACGCAGGAAAAAAAACCTGATTTATGAAGTATCCCCATTTGATTCCTGTATTGTATTGCGCACGCCTTTTGTATAAAGTATAGAATGTCATTGGGTGAACGGAAAGTAGTGAAATGAATGGAAGATACTTTTGAAAACTGTAAAACATTTTGGAATTACATTATTATATTTAGTAATTTATTAAATATATCTTTTGGTAAATATCATTATTAGAAAGTGAAGAAAAAACAAATAAAACAATACGTTTATAATTTCAATAATACATATAGAAAGAAGTACATTTGAGTTTGGAATCTAGTAAATATTTTGTATATATATCGCATCTCACGTCATTGAAATGTCCAAAGCAAAGTCACGATCCCAGTTGAAATTGTAGCGAATCGTTGAATTATCTTCCATACTTCCGTAGAAGTGATAAAATTTTAGTGTTCTTTAAAATGCTTTCCAATTAAATCGAAACGGCAAAATGTCGAGTTGGTACGACACACTCAGAGAAGGAAATCACGTGATCATTCTCAATACATGTCTCAATATTATTTACGAGCAAAATAAGGATACAAAAATAAATTTATAAGCGGCTAGTTGATAAATCGCCAGGGAATACAAAGCGATAAATCATCTAACATAAAAAATACAATTCACATTGCTCAAAACAACCGGAACGATGGAGATGCAGCAATTTTTTAATAAAAAATGCAAACAAGTGATTATGTAATATATTGAATTTTAAAAGCAATAAGAAATACAATAGAAATTTGTTTAAGCATAAATAATAACATAATACAAGGAAATGCCCAATGGCAATTAGGCAGAAATGCTATCAACTAGTAAAAAGAGAATGGACAGAGGAATAGGGAAAAAGTCAAGGTAAAAAATTAAAGCTATTGACATTTTGCTAACTTTTAGCCAAGAAAAGTTTTTTTTTGATACAGCGGACAAGACGAAAAGAAAAAAAGAGTTCATATTTTAGCATTCTGATCTACTGTGTTTAGTAACCGAGCGACACGACACGACACGACGAGATCAATTTGTTATTTTTTTTACATATCATCTTTCAAATGCGAAAATCCGTGCCTTTCTCACCATAACAAAGCAACAATGTGCGATAGCAATGGAATTCAGATGGGATTACGTTATTTATTTCAGATCATCCATTATTTTGTCGAAAACACTGTGAGAGATGCGACCTATAGTTCTGCCTGGCCTGTTTCGTCACGAATTTGCCCGTATTCTGGCAAATGTTAGCCTGTATATTGGTAAATCGATGGTTTTTGGGCTTGCATTTTCCCGAATGTGGGCAAATCGTGTACAGAAGTAGTGAAAGTTGGCAAAAATAAAAAAATGTGACCACGATTGAGTGCTTTATCAACAGATGAATGTTTACTATTCAAAAGTTACGAAAGGAAATGAAAACAGTGAAAGTTCTCATCAATTCGCAACCTCACCCGTCTCTTTCTTTTCGTTTCTTTTCTTTAACTTTTCAACACCACAATATTTAATTCTAATTATTATAGATCTTTCTCTGTTTTATGTTTATTTTTTTCGTATTTTGTATGCTAATAGTAATAAGTAAAGTTTTTATAGGGTCCCGACTTATCATGGCTTCTCGAGCGAGGTAGTAGCCCACGTATGAGAATATTCAATTTACCGGTCAACGAGAAAATAATAATATTTCGACATTTTACCGTGACATAATGATAGGACACCCTGATTTCTTCAGAAGTTTCTAATTTTTTCAAACTTCTGCATAACATCAACGGGTCAACAACAGGTTAGTAATCAATCTTATGGCCCTTCCTCAAGAATGGACCGAAGATGCGATTGGGCATCCTTCTATAGAGGACAGAAATCACTTGAGGCTCGATATCGCCCCACTACTTTTTGATGACAGCCTTCAACTCGGCAACGGATGCATACTGTTTGGTGTTCTTGTGCACACGACTAACCAAGATGCCCCATATGTTCTACATGTGGTTTGCATCGGGGTTGCACGTAGGTCATGGAAGAATTGTGATGTTCTTGACTGCGAACAATGGTTTTGAGGAGTTATGACAAGCATGGAGGAGCTCTCTTTCTGATAGATCTGGTGGCGGGCACGGCTCTTCATCATGGACGGAACGAGGGCAGTCTGGTGCATCACCTGATACTCCGCATAGTCCATCCTGCTGGAGCGGAAGGAGATGGGCGGCTTGTCGAATTTTAACAACGCGCCCGTGGACATGACTGAACTTCCCCCAGCTGATATTACGCGGTTCCTTGAGGAACTCACGTCAGAAGCAGTTATAGCCGTCCGGACTATTGGGGTTAAACTTCTTCTCATCGGTGAATGCAATCAGAAACCGATATTTTTAAAATTTAAAAAAAATTATCATCTACCGTTCTGGGGCGGGTTCTTAAAATTCGACAAGCCGCCCATCTCCTTCCGCTCCAGCAGGATGGAATATGCGGAGTATCAGGTGATGCACCAGACTACCCTCGTTCCGTCCATGATGAAGAGCCGTGCCCGCTACCAGATCTATCAGAAAGAGAGCTCCTCCATGCTTGTCATAACTCCTCAAAACCATTGTTCGCAGTCAAGAGCATCACAATTCTTCCATGACCTACGTGCAACCCCGATGCAAACCACATGTATGGGGCATCTTGGTTAGTCGTGTGCACAAGAACACCAAACAGTATGCATCCGTTGCCGAGTTGAAGGCTGTCATCAAAAAGTAGTGGGGCGATATCGAGCCTCAAGTGATTTCTGTCCTCTATAGAAGGATGCCCAATAGCATCTTCGGTCCATTCTCGAGGAAGGGCCATAAGATTGATTATTAACCTGTTGTTGAACCGTTGATGTTATGCAGAAGTTTGAAAAAATTAGAAACTTCTGAAAAAATCAGGGTGTCCTATCATTATGTCACGGTAAAATTTCGAAATATTATTATTTTCTCGTTGACCGGTAAATCGAATATTCTCATACGTGGGCTACCTTAGTTATCCAAGGAAGGGATACTAATGGTATATACATCTAACGATATCCATTTACCATTCGGCCGGAATCACAAAATTTTAGGGGTGTCCTATCATTATGTCGCGCACTGTATAATTTTCTTTTCCGGAGTTCAGGGAAATCCGGAGTACTTCGACTTCTCAGGTAAAATGCTGATCAGCAAAAAAACTATTCCTGGTATTAATGAGTGAATTCTAGTTTCAATTATGCTTTATAATCAATTCAGAATTGATGTTTCCTGCCGTGTTCCTCTTGTTTCATTCAAGTCTTGCGTCGTTTTTGATTGTTCACTCGATTATAGTCATAAGACGTCAAATTATACATTACATTTACATTTGAAACACATTTATCAAGAGTTCGTTAGGTCGAAGGCTCTGTTATGCATAGCGATCCAATTCCTGCTCTTCGCTTCGCTTAGGAAGTTACATCCAACTGTCTTCCGAAAGAGGTCGCTCCATCTTGTCGGGGGCCTCCCTTTTTTTCTGCTCCGACGGGGGAACCACTCGATCGTCGGATCGGCTCCACTTCGAGCACTCGTCATTGGCGAGCTTATGCACCCAGAGCCACTTCCTCTTCAGCGCTGTACGAACGAAATCCTGAACCAGAGTCATGCCCCGCAACCGCTCACAAGAGACATGGTCGAGCACGGTGCAGCCCACCATCCAACGCTCCATTTTTCTTTGAGCCACGGCAAATCGATTCATTTGTGTTTTATTCAGTGCCCAGCTCTCACAACCATATAATACCGCAGGTAATATACACCCATTGAATAACCTGCGCTTATGTGCCATTGGGATACCCTTATTATACATAATGGTACATAATGATACATATTTTTATTAGTTTATTGATTTTAACTTGATACGTAACATGACCAGCAATGTTATCATCCCCAAATATCTATGAAATGGTTCTGTCACGCACTGACGTATAATTCTCTTACAAGTGATATGTTAGTGATAAGTTGTCTAATTAGAATACCATAGACAGTAGGTAGATCACTCCATACTCTCTCAAGCAGACACAGTAGGTCGCCAGTGCGTTAAATATTATATTGAATTATTCTGAACGCCACCGAAATTAGAAAAAAAACGTAAAAATTATTTGCTTAAGGCAAGAAGAGCATTCTCAGCATCGAAAACAAATAGGATTCAGAGAAAAATTATCTCAGTTCTCTTTGCACAAGTAACGTCGACCATCATCTTACAATTTTAAACAAATTTTGTTTCAGTTATCCGCGACGGCTTTAGTTCTTTTAGCCTTGTCAACCGCTTTTTTGTCGATTATGATTAAATCGGATGATTTTCCTCCTTTACTACTATTCATAATCAGATTTCTCTGTACCGTGAGTACAGTTAATGTACAGTTAATGTTATGTATATTTTTTGTAAACATGAACAAATCAAGATAAATATTTTTATGGTCCTCAGGAGTGTGATAATACCGATTAGAATGTAGTACGTGCATGTTAGCAAATATCCAATATGACTAAAGTTAAAAGATAAGTTAAAAGATAGAAAATAAGTGCTTCAGGAAAATGTCTCATATTATGCTCAAAATTTACGCATTGATTATGTCGGACATAATTACACAATACGCATATTGGAAACTATATTCATACAAAACATTTAGCCAATATATTTTTTTAGACAAATAAAATAAAATTAAGTTCAAACCCATCAACAAACAAATTTTATGAGCAGGCAAAAAAGTGACTTATCGTTGTGGAAATCTATTACTCTAATTCTTCTTTAAGAAATCAATAAGGGTCGGAAGAGATTCAGCAAATAAAAAGTGATATGTTAAATATTATACATCATAAAATAATTAATAGACGGGATATTCACGTTTCTTAGATGATAGTTACTACAGCCATATCGCTTAATGACTTTGAAGCACTCGCCACCTTACAATCCTTGCACTGTTTTAGCATCTGACATGTATAATATTACCAGAGTGCTATTACATACGTTTGCATGCTTTTATGTACATACTGTACTTCACATTTAATGGATTTCTTTGAGCATGTGAGAGAGAAAAAATATGTATCTAGTATAACGTCGCTTACCCTGATATATGTTTGGAAATGGTCCCTTGTCGTTGAGGTAAAAATATAGTCGGGCACAGTAAAGGCGGCTACGACCACCCATAGAAGCAAGGGTTGGACATGGCGATCAATCATCTCCTGAACACACTTTTTGTAGAATAATTTGAAATGATTATAGTGAGGAAATAATTGAATACTCTTTTCGTAATGTATACAATAAAGAGAGTATTCGTCCAATTATCACTATTCGAATTAGATTTCGCAACACATATTATTATACTGTCCATCGTTAGAAATATTCTATTGTAACCGCCATGGCGAGCGGCGCAGTTGAGTAAACGGATTTTTTTAAATCAAAAACATGAGTTCTCCTTTCACACTTACCCAGTCATTTTCCATCGGATTTGTGTTGTATAGATACCAATTATATACAATGTAGAATAAATTCACAATAACTCCAGTGCATCCTGCAATTGATTTTGAAACATCAAAAATAAAGTAAACTTAAATAAGAATAAATTAAATTTAAATATAATATGTACCAAATGTAGCAAACACAAATGGGATAAGATCAAATAAAGCCATTAAAGAATTGATATGACCCTATGGAGATCCATTTTGATTGAAAGAGAGAATTCGACGTTTCCAATCTAAAATAGATTCTCATATCAAAGAATTGCATTTTTATGGAAATGTGAAAATCTCCGAAAACAATGATATAAAATGACGCATACAGGAGCAGAGGTTCAATGTAGAACAAGGTTTAGTGAAAAACGACAAACTAAGTCGTGGAGAGATGAATCAATATACCTACATAGGTGTTGGCAAGATACCATCGATGTGTAGCGTAAATATTCTTAATATCTGGCTATTGTCGTTTCAAACAATACAAAAATCGAAAATGGGCAAAAAAATTTAGAAATTGATGCAACAAAATAATAATAAACGAGGGAACATCTCATAGGCCACTCAGTGATGCTCTAACTCTCCCTCTACCTCTCTATTAGCCTCTGCCTCTCACAGCCTCTCTGCCATCTGACCCATGACCTCTCTAGGTCGTCATCTCCTCTCTTTTGCCTCTCTACATCCTAATCGTTCTCCTAACCAAGTTGATCTGTATCGTCTTGTGAACTACGTTTACGGGGGCAGAGGTTCAACATCGAATCATATGGAGAACAAAATGACAAAATACACTTTCTATTCCAAAGTATTCGACTGCATGCAGTTAAATTTATCTGGGTTGAACCAGCCGTGCACATATTTTAATAATTAGTAGTATTTAAAAGTATATGTTATGAACAGTAATAGTATAATTTGGAAATGTTCGTAATATCAGCAAGTAGTGTGATTCATGGTGTTTCTCGGATGTTGCACCTTACCCAGCTTATAGATACATAGAGTGGTCAAGGGCCAGATGGCAACGAGGTTATGAGAGATCTATAGATGGGAGCAGAGAGATAGAGATCTATAGATGGGAGCAGAGAGATAGAGTGAGAGTCAGAGCAACGATCTACTGACCATGTTCCCTCGTGCATTAGGTAGGTGCAGCAATATCTGACATTTTTCGATTTCTGTGTTCTTTGAAACGACAATGGTCAGCGAGGCACTAAGTCGGATGAGAACCGATGACTAAGAACCGATGAATAATCACCGACTGGATGATAACCATTTGCATATGAGAGACAAGTGCTAATGAATAGACAAAGTCCAGTTGGTTATTAGTCATCGGTTCTCATTCGACATTGTGTCGCCAGAGATGGAAAAAATTCTCCACACACATCGATGGCAACGACTCATGGGACTTGAAGACAAAGTCTGCCACGATATACATAAACACCTGACGAAGTTTCAGTTTAAGTTCTACTAGGAATATTCATTTTGAAAAGTAGGCAAGCCTGTCAAGAGTGCCTGAAATTGACGAACACATATAACCAATGGAAAGAACACGGGTGTTAGTTCCGTAACGACAATTGATCAGTGAAAAAAAAAGAAATATTATTTCAGAAATCCCTTTCTCTGCCTTACATTTTAATCTGTCCTATTTGTTTCATTAGTGGGTACATGTTTTCATCAGACTTGATATCTTTCTGATAAGGAACCTTATCTCAACGAACTTTGTCCTCGTACGCGGTCTTTCATTTTAGTTCACTCACAACACCTTTCTGTACGTAGAAAAATAATGCACTGAGACAAATGTCGATAACGAGATGAAGATTCACAAAATGTGTCCACGATGATTGAAATCTTTGTGTAGGGGCTTGAAGCCAAATTTCTGTTGTATATCTCGAACGCACATAACTATTGCGATCTCTATTGCGTACATAAATCTCTATTTCGGTTTTGTATTTGCCTCGCCTGCCTCCGCCATTGCAATAGAGACGACTTTGGCAGAGTGTAAATATCAAACGGATTTTTGTCATAAGAACAATTTCACTGCATTATTGCCAAAATCACTCTCGAAATTTAGGGTGTTTAACTATGTTTTATAATACTGCCGATCAAATCGGCTGATCGTATGTTGTACTCGAGATAACAATTAAACTATATGGCCGCTCTATGATGCTTCGTTAATAGTTAAAAGCGTACTTTGTCCTGTCCCTACGTCAACCCAAATATCGGTCCAATCGTGACTGAGCCTCAGTAGTGTAGGCGAATGTTGTCTGCGTCACAAATGGTAACAATTATTAATGATTCACTTTATCTTGGTTTGAGGACTTTGCACTCCATAGGGAGTGGCTCCCGTGCGGTGCTAAGATCTCGAGTCCAGGAATTTATAGGCTGATGTGATTAGTTGCTATTTACTACCTTTCTATTTTTAACAGATTCAGACCCAAGATTTCGTGTACAGGAATTTACTTCAGATGATTCATACGTGTGGTCACATATTTCAATTATTTCAGTGAAAACTATTAAATTAATACAAACAATACTCAACGTATTCTGACCCCTGTAAAATTCTTTTGATGGACAGACAGACGCGAGAGTACATTCTAATTAAAAGAATGTAAGTGCAGATAGAGTTCTGTGATGTTTACACAAATATGGCAATAACAAAAGGGTAATAAGCTCTGAAACAACGCAAACATCGGAAATTTCCTCATTGATGTTGAATAACATTCTACTCATTCACTGTATGGAAGAAGAACTTTTGTAAACTGTCTCTTCATTCCAATACTATTTTCACGTTTCTGTAACACATTAAAATTCCTAGAACAAGGGATGAGATCCTTTCTAGGAGAATAATCTACGTGTTTTCATTTTATTTCACTATTCTACTTTTCGCTCCAATCATAATAAAGTTACTTTCTACCTTTGAATTACCTTGGAAGCCTATCACATTATTATCGTCGATTCAACCTTTGCTCTAATCAATGTGATAGTCGTTGCTAATCCACTTTTTACCTTTATCATCATGCTTCCCTTTCCATCATCCATCCTTCCAACCCTCGATAACAGCATTACTCTCCACTCTCTCACGTATGTTTAGGGCCCATTACTTGTCGTCGAAATTATTATCATAGAACATTCCACTGTTTAATGCACCCAGCACGAATTCCATGTGTGCGAATGACAATTTACAATTTCTTTTGTTCGAATTCACGAAAGTTAATGGTTTCTGTGTTTTTTTTTTATTTCGTTTCTCTAATTTTGAACAAAGCATAATGTTAATTCAAATTTCCCTTTACTCAGTACTATTTGATCTTTTACGAATATTCAAAGAATATCGGAGGAAAGCCCATTTTCTGTGAGTGAATTTTCCATGAGTGTAAGATTGGTAGAGATGATTCACTAAGTGGCCTGTTTTCGGCCAACCCCTCATAACACTCCACTCCAGTGTTCGGGATGCGTAGCAACAAATGTTTTAATTGACTGAGATCGTAATCGGTGGCGAGGGCGAAGTTTTCAAAGTGGCGCCTATTCAACAAATTTCTGGTCTATCATGGTACTTCCATTGATTCACGTGTGCTGTTGATGATCTTTCGTCTGTATTTCTCCAATGCAATTTGTTCAGTGGACGTGATGTCATATGCGTATGCTATATAACAAGCATGTTGTCTATACTTTATAAATTCATACTGAATGTTTTCACCATGCGAACCATTGGCCACCTTTTAAAATCATGTCTTGTTAATGGTCAGCGCGACCGAAGCGGAATTTAATGTGATTGTAACAGGATTGTAAGTATTTCTGATTTAATGACAACCTTCGAATATAGTTTCCACCTTCAAAGTGCATATATTTTGTCATCATTCGCTTGATTCGCTGGCCTTCATTTTTGCGAGAAATGGCTTATAACAAAATGATCATAGTCATTTTCATATTTTTCATTGATATTGATGCCAGCTGATACAACGTCCGGGAATAATATTGCTAGGTACAATACGATACAAAACCATGACCTTTATCAAGCACAAAACCATAGGGGGGAGGAATGATTTTCACTAAAGGACTGTCTTTAGTTTTTCCTGATTAGTCTTGCCTGTGAAGCAGTATATTTATCCCTTTTTGTGCACAAAAGTAGTTTAATAGAACACTTCACAGGTCCAAAGCTCCTTGGATTACATTTTTTTCTGTGTGTGACTTGCCTATCGTCTTTTATTATTAGGAGGGGAACCTTTGTCTTAGTACATAATACATTAATATTTAATCCGTTTTATGCAAAGTCATCTTTTGTCCTCTCGAAACCATTTTCAACTACTACCAAGTATTTTCAACTACTACCAATCATGAAAAAAACTTCATTTCCTCAACCCATTCTCCTCTCTATATCAATACCCATCGTCCCTCACCTGTCTGTTTATATCCGAAAGTTCCAGAACAGCGCTAATTTATGTGTCCCGCTTCTTGACTTCATTCCTTGATGACATTCACATCTTTTTTTATAGTCTTATCATTATTTCTAGATATTAGATTAGATTAGATTCGGAGAAGATTGATTGAGATGACATTCCAGACTATTCTTAGTGATTAGAAGAGATTAGCACGTCATTTCATATCTTTATCTGATTGATTCATTCTGATTGTGTAGTTCGGCAGATCAGCGGCACTACCTACTTGTCTCCGTAAATATCATCTCATGATTTGAATCATCATTTGAATCATCCTCATGTGCAAATAGTTATCATCCAGTTGGTTCTCATATGACCAAGTGCCTTTTTTTAAAGAATTGGAACCTTATCTGAAATTTTCCTTATTTCCTTGGCTGAAAATTAATTTTAAGTTATCATTTGATTTCAGATTGGTCTTTTGGTTCCATAGACTATCAGTTCGAAGACTATAGACAAAGACCGTAGAAATGCTCCATGTGCGTATGCAATCGTCAAATCTAATCGGATTAGTGTCTGCGCAATTATTTCGAACTTGTGATCTCATTATGATGACGTACATTCAAAATTGCACATTTCGATGTTGGACACTATTGAAACACTCGAATATGGCAATTAGCTTTACGGCACTAGATCGGATCAGAACCGTCGGATGAGAACAGACTTGATGGGAACTATTTGCATATGATGTACAAAGTATGCAAATAGTTCTCATCTAGACGGTTCTCATCCGACATAGTGAACGTATTTCATTTGCTCCAGATCTGTATAGCAGAAACTTTTTGATCATCTTCGTAGACGGAAAACGTGCGATTTCGTTATTCGCCCAAATCATCATAGTAATTTACAAGGGTCATTTCCGTGTGCTCCTTTCTTATCTGTATACATAAGGCACAAAATATCATCAGAATTCCATTCACAGAAAAACCTATTAGAGATCGTTTCCGATTTGTCATTCCCTAGACACGTCTCTTCATGTACAATTTGTATTCTTTATGGTCAAGTTTGCATTACATTTTTACATTTCGACAACTTTATCAGCTGGTTTGGTGGTAGTACTTTAGCTGGATTACATAACAATTCTCCATTACGAGCGACTTAAAGTGATTGAGGACAGGCTGATTTGACAAAATCAAGTGGTCGTTGTCAAGTGGGGTCTCTTAAATACTCTCTCAAAGATCATAAAAGTAATGCGAGAAATCAGGACACGGTTGATAATTCTTATTTGCGCTATGAACACTCTAGTTATTATTCTTACCACTAAAATTTTAGTACAGTACCGCATGATCTATGAATTCTAACACAATGATTTTGTTTACTGTACCATTTTCCGGAATTATATAGTTGGAAGAAAACATGAGTCAGACAGACCGCGTTGTTAAAGGCACACAGAGATATTTTTTCCCATGCTCTCTCCCTTTCTTTGTTCACGAGAGAGTGCAGCCAGAGCGGAAAATTTCAAGGGTGTACTTTAACAAATTTTGACTAATGGGAGAGATCGAAAATCGATAAATTCAAACAACCTGAATATTTTGCGCGGCGCCAATATACCGCAATTAGTCATCGTAGTAGCCCCCTCTTAACCAAGACGCCTAATGCCCTTGTCTTTCGCAATACCGTAATCCATGATAAATAGTGTGTGCGATGTGTCAGATTGTGGGTGTAATCCCTCGAGTCATCCTTTCTGATTTTTTCACCCATTGCCTAACAATATTACTCCTAACTATATGTCAAACCGTGTAGGAAATGATGTCATGTAACTGTTCATGGTCCTTGGTGTAGTGTCGAGGGGCGTCTCCCATCCTTATCGCCTTCGACACCTCCCCTCTACCAGTCATCCATATCGGTGTCACCTTAAAGGGGAGATAGTCTTTATTACTGACTGTCTCGTATATATGTAGACTTTGTAGGAAAGTGAGTGAGTTCATTCTTTGACTGACTGATAGAAATGTACCATCCTCCCACCAATCCTTGCCTAATTCTAATCCTATTTATTTTCGATTAAATTAATCGATTAAAGTCATTAAAGTTGTTTTCGTTGTCGGTGCGCTATAGACCAATTTTCTCTCTCCCACACTCCGAGCTAATTTGAAACTGTCCGCTCTGGCAAAACTCTCTCACAGACAAAGAAAACGGGAGAGCATTGACAAAGTTTCAAATTAGCTCGGGGTATGCATTTAAAATGTTAATATTCGAACGGTCTATATTGATTATTAATGAGTTATCCCTACTTTTACGTTTCCATGCATGAATTTATGCTTCTTCAAATATTAGTTCAACCAATCAATTGAAATTGATTGAAAATAGCGATTGATGTATTATTAATTTATGTGTATCCATTTTATATTTTCCCTTGATTCAGACGTTCACCATTCTTTTACATTCCATTATTTTACACGCCTTCATTTTTAATATTAATTCAGCAATCTCGCCCAACCATGATTGGTATGATAAATTTGCCACCAGAAAACGTCACCGAATATTACGCTGTTCCGAGGAAATTCGAGCACTCTTCTAATCTGTAAGTGTACTTCACATACATTAAAGTGTTTTTGTATTGTTTTTTTAAGGAGAAGAACGTTTCCAGCAAAGTCGTAATTCAAGTGAATTAAAATAATTAAATTCGTCATTTCAGAAATCGACCAACATCCCTAGGCAATCTTCCCATATCCAAGCACGGCCAGATTTCTTCTAAACCCGCCCCATCTCCAGTTTCACGTGAAATTATTAAGGTAGTTTATATTTGTTTACAGCAGAGAATCTACTTGATAATTCAAAAACAACTAAACACTTTTTGCCTGTTTATGAAATTATTTTAACGATTTTTTCAAGCATAAACATCATGGGGCAGTACCAAAACCAGCATAAGGCTTGTTCACTACGGCACACTATACTAATCCCCAATCACATGCTTTGTTTAAGTGATAGCATTGATGATGTGAGGGCCATTGATCGATCAATGCTCCTACCCCTCCCATAAGCCATGATGTTATCCATCCATATGATTTATACGATAAGCGTGTTGATAGTACTTTTGGGACGAAAACAGGTATATCGATCAAAATAGCAATCAATAATTGCAGACATCCCTCGAATTGTTTACGCAACACAAGCAGAAGCCCACGCACTCCTATTGTTCGGACGGTAGAAAATGCAAGGACGGACGGCCTGTTACTGTAAGTTTTGTTTTTTGTTTAATGTTTAATTGTGACTTTTAGGACTTTAATTTGACTTTTTGAAGAGAGAGTTTCATTTGAGTGCGTATGTTTTCTATGAAGTCTATACACAGGGAAAAGTGAATTTTGTCACGAAACTTAATATCAGCGTGTAAGCTCTTCCGCCAAAGGCTCTTCCGCCTTCCGCCATGTTAAGCGTTAAATCGTTTAGAAACCGATAGTTTCTCACATTCTTTCGCATAACGATTACAATCGGAAATCTTTGTGCTGTATTATGATATCGTTTAATGTCGCAGATAGTTGTCATTATGGTATTATCGGTTCGGTTCGATGCCATTAAACGTATCTTCGAATATTCTCATTCTGGAATATTTTCTTATCTTAGACGTTATGAGATCGGTATTGTTTGTTATAAAACACTGTGTACATCTAGAAAAAATTTTCTCGTTCTCCGGAAAAGAATATACGCTGCAGTATTTGTAAAAATAATTTAAGTGATTTTTATACCGTCAAAATAAGAACATTTGGTTTCAGACAGCAGCTCCATCCAAGCTCTGGGACGAGCTCCTGATGCGCAAGATGGTCAACAAGATCAATGGTGAGATCGCATCTCCGAAGGATCAACTGTCCAACATTCAGAAGACGTTCCGTACGCTGAATCTTTTGAGTGAGCACCCATTTTCACGCTGATTGGCATAGTTTTCACGATTTTTCGCACAATTAACTAATACGAATTCATTGAGATTTTTATTTTCAAGCTCATTAGATGCTTTAACGCTTGTTTGTACCTATTACTAATACGGCATATGGAGGCTTCCACTGTGTTTTGCATAACCTTGATCTATCTACATGTTTTTGAGTTTGATGTTTTCAGACCGACAGACTTCCCGGTCCGAACCCAGTCTTGTCTCGGAAGAAAAGGAAACGAGTGCACGGATATGCGATGTTTGCAATGCCGCCATTGAGCGGGAATTGAATGAAGTGGAAAAGGTGTGAAAAACGTTCACTTATTTTTTTTTCAATTGAATACATATGGGATAGGATATATGTGTTAGCTAAGTCTTAGGACTAGAAAAAAACAGAATGAAGCTGAAAAAAAGAACTAGAGGGAGAAGGAACATGAGAAAAAGATCTTCTTGTATAGATCGATTTGATAATTTGATATGATTTGATTAATTCTGGTCCATCCGAAATCAAATTTGTATGAAAGTGAAACATTTACATTTTTACATTTCAACAACTTTATCAGCATATTGGGATGTTATTTCATAGAAAGTGAAAACAATCTAATAATTACAGTATCGCTCCTCATCCGATGCTCTTCCTCCCATGAGCCCCTCAAACGATAATCTACTAGCCGTCGTCTTCGAGTCTTCCGCCCTTAACCGGAGCAATCCCGGCAGCACGCACGACCTCTGCGACGCCTGCAGCTAGTCTTACGTCTCAATTCGCTAAAACACACAGCCTTAACTCCTTAACTCGATCTTAACCTCATCCGGTATTCTCGACTCGTTTTGTCTGTTCATCAGTTGTTTGTTCTACCTCTCATCGTATTATTCTCACATTTTCGCCCTCGACCACTAGCCACAAATTAGTCCCTAGACATGGTTTTTCGAATTGCCCATAGTGTCATCGTTTTTGTTTACTATCGCATCTAATAAAAGGATTATCTGCAAGTAGTCATTTGGTCCTGCAAACGGAACGATTTAATGAGCAGTGATAAGCTGCGTGGGTGACAATAAAGGTTTATCAGTAGCAACCGGAATCAATCCGGAAACGGTTTAATGTCATCCCTTGTCAAGGAATAGAACTGTACCATTATGATGACAATATAGGGTCAAGTTGTAGTCAGGCTACTGTGATCGAAGCAGACGACTTCTATTGAGCGTATAAAAATCACTTGTTCTATTTGTAGAAGAGACTATTTCTTGTTTTGCATGGTTCAGAAACTATGCCGATCTCATTTATATCAAATAGAGCGCGGCGAAGATCAGCCGGGTTAGGTGAGAGGCAGCGGAGAGGCAATCGAGAGCCGGGGCGAAATCTAGCCTTTAAGCGACTTCCGTTCTTTAGAGCACGGTGTAATTCTCTTATGCAAGTACATTTTATACGCACAATACATGGACATTCTGTTAAAGATGTTAAAGATCCTCGACTTTTTCCGCTATTGAGTTAGACTCGAAAAAATCCGTTCATAAATAAATGTTTTACAAAAAATGAGATCAATAAAAGGAGATTAACAAAAAAACATCAAAAACAATTTTTCCGTCTTAACTGATGCAATGGAAAAAAACAAAGATTCCTATTATTTTCTGTAAATCGCTTCGTCGATTTTTATGGCATGACATCTCGATATGAATAAGATCAGAGGTATCCATGAACGGTGGCAAATCTTTGGTCAACCAAAATGACGTCACAAGCGTAATAATAATAATAATAAGTCCGCATGCAGTTGTGACGTCACGTTTGTCTTCAAACTGTTCACGGATACCTACGGTCTATTGCTCTGGCCATTCTTATCTCATTCTTGCTCTTTTCGCAATCTTTCCCATATCATAAATTCCATAGATCAAGCGATCCGACAAAATACTAAAAAAAACCGAAAAAGCCACTCTATTCTTTTGAAGTCGATCTGTCGGTAGATAACCATGCACATGCCACTACAGTATACAAATGAAGGTAACCACGCCCTAGATTGGCTTGATTGTATTGTTCATGTATATATTTGCTTTGTATCCTTCCATCATCTTCTTCTAGTTAAAGGTACAACCCGTTGTTCAAGGCACACGAAGTCCTGCGGGTGATCACTGCTAGGCCAGTAACGATGCAAGGCCAATTCAGCGCCTAATCTCTTCTTCGAACCTACTATTTAGTATCTATATATTTAGCTTTTCTAAGTAACAGAATACCAATGAAACTCACTAAAAAACTCACTTTGCAAAAACCTGTGCTTTTTAAATAGTTCTCTTATTCGAAATTTAATTCTGCGACATTGTGCTCAGTTCTGTTCGTTTCTTCTTATTTTATTGCCCCTATTATCAAAGATTTTATTTTTGATTTGACTAGTAAATTGTAAGAAACGATAATTATTTAATATGCTTAATAATATATCTTATCTGTCGAGAAAAAAGAATGACGATGATTTTTTTTGCAAAATTTAAAGTGCACTTGAAATTCGTCACTCACATAAAGTATACTTGAGTAAACTTGAGCAAGTAAAAAACATTTCACAAAATGTGTATGCCTTCAATACTCGGGTATTCGTTATCGATTTTCTCGAATACCAGAAGCTCGTGGCAAGTAGACTCGACGGATATCCAGTCAGAATTTCATTCCGATTCCAGTGATATATATATGCCACTAATGATAACTCCATGGTGAGCTCTTAGCATTCCCTTGTTAGTTATTCACAATTATTCACAGATAAGTGGTTTCAAGTAATAAAATCCATCCAGCATTTCTCTTTATTATGTAGAGATTGAAACATATTTATCACAAGGACTACAATAAGGAACATTTTATTATTATTATTATTATTATTATTATTATTATTATTATTATTATTATTATTATTATTATTATTACTATTATTATTATTATTATTATTATTATAGTAAACTGGGCTAGGAAGGGAATACGGATTGATGGGGAGTACTTATCACACCTTTTGTATGCTGATGACTGCGTCCTTATTTCTCACGACTCGCGCCAAATTCAATCCATGGTGCGAGAACTCGAAAAAGAGTTGTTGAAGGTAGGGTTGCGGTTAAATGGTACAAAAACGGAAGCTCTCACAAATAACCCCAATGGTAGACCAGTGGTTGTTGGAGGAGAGATGGTAAAGGTAAGGGAAAAGGTTGTATATCTGGGGCAGGAAATCACACTTGGAGATGGAAGATTTATGGGTGAACTTCATAGAAGGATTAGAAGCGCGAACTGGGCATTCTCCAAATATGCGGAATTTTTTCGTAAAAAGGGGGTTCCTATGTACTTGAAGAAACGGCTATTTGACGGAGTTGTTCTCCCCGCATTCCTATATGGCGCCGAAACATGGTATCTTACTAGACAACAAAAACACAAACTCTCCGTTGCTCAGCGCAGACTCGAACGAAAGATACTTGGCGTCACTGTGCTTGATCATATTTCGAGCGAGCGTATGCGTGACATGACGAGACTAAAGGACGTGGTGAGAGATGTGGTGATTCGGAAATGGATGTGGGTCGAGAGGCTCTCGAAATCGTGTTGTGATCGATGGAGTCTAAAAGTGCTCGAATGGACTCCGCGTGGAAAAAGGAAGCGTGGAAAGCCGGCAATGCGATGGAGAGATGAATTCGTAAAGGTCGTTGGTCCTCAATTCATGCAAATAGCAAGACACGATCGTACTCGATGGAGAACCCTAATGGCGACCCAGCTAGAATAACATCCAAATGCTGATAAAGTTGTTTAAATGTAAATGTAAATGTAATTATTATTATTATTATTATTATTATTATTATTATTATTATTATTATTATTATTATTATTATTATTATTATTATTATTATTATTATTATTATTATTATTATTATTATTATTATTATTATTATTATTATTATTATTATTATTATTATTATTATTATTATTATTATTATTATTATTATTATTATTATTATTATTATTATTATTATTATTATTATTATTATTATTATTATTATTATTATTATTATTATTATTATTATTATTATTATTATTATTATTATTATTATTATTATTATTATTATTATTATTATTATTATTATTATTATTATTATTATTATTATTATTATTATTATTATTATTATTATTATTATTATTATTATTATTATTATTATTATTATTATTATTATTATTATTATTATTATTATTATTATTATTATTATTATTATTATTATTATTATTATTATTATTATTATTATTATTATTATTATTATTATTATTATTATTATTATTATTATTATTATTATTATTATTATTATTATTATTATTATTATTATTATTATTATTATTATTATTATTATTATTATTATTATTATTATTATTATTATTATTATTATTATTATTATTATTATTATTATTATTATTATTATTATTATTATTATTATTATTATTATTATTATTATTATTATTATTATTATTATTATTATTATTATTATTATTATTATTATTATTATTATTATTATTATTATTATTATTATTATTATTATTATTATTATTATTATTATTATTATTATTATTATTATTATTATTATTATTATTATTATTATTATTATTATTATTATTATTATTATTATTATTATTATTATTATTATTATTATTATTATTATTATTACTATTATTATTACTATTATTATTACTATTATTATTACTATTATTATTATTATTATTATTATTATTATTATTATTATTATTATTATTATTATTATTATTATTATTATTATTACTATTATTATTACTATTATTATTACTATTATTATTACTATTATTATTATTATTATGATAGTTTTGTAAAGAAACTTATGCATCGACCTAATATACAGTACCGTGCAAAAGTCCGGCCCCAAAATTTGAATCGCTATAACTTTCTTCGTACTTGACCGATCGGCCCACGGTTTGTTTTATTAAATAGTGTAAGCATTGGAGATAATATTTATGTTATTGATTATTACCTACGATGATGAAATGATTTCATCATTCTTGAAATGCCAAGGTGCGATCGTAAAAATAGGTTTATTCTCAGGTAAATTTTTTTCAATTGGTCCAATTTAACTGTGAGCAACGAACAACTATCGGTGATCGTTTTAAGCGATTAACCACGTTGCTTGCATATCGCTCCGAGGAATTAGCTAATTTCGTCTGACCCATCAAAATTTCGTAAAAATGTCATAACTCAGTCTGTAGTTGAGCTACGGGCTTCAGATTCAGCAAGTATTATCGCATGGTCATAGGGCACCACTATGCCAATTTCAGAAGGATTCCGCTTCTAGAAGAGAAAATTCGAAAAAAATCTCATACCATATTTTGGGCATACGGTATTTCCCAGCCGGTTTTTCTAAAAATCTAAAAATTTGGTATGATGTGCCCAAACATCTACGTAACACATCTACAAAGTGGCGAGATTACAGGAGCTCAATTACGACTTATCCCATACAAATACCATTGACAGTCAAAGCGGAATTTTGCGAGAAAAGAGACAGATAAAAAATGTGGAATGTCCAATAGTGGAACTAAATTGAGGATTCTTGTAGGAAATGTGCTTATTAAACAAAATCCGATCGAAATGGATGTGAAATACTGTGTTATTGACCCGTAATAATTTTCCATAGCGAACGAAATTAGGTTCCATCCACTTTGAATGTCAATGGTATTTTCATGGGCAAAGTCGTAATTGAACTCCTGTAATCTCGCCACTTTGTAGATGTGTTAGGTGGATGTTTAGGCGCATCATAGCAACTTTTTAGATTTTCAGAAATACCGGCTCAGAAATACCATAAGACCCAAAACACTTTATGCTAATTTTTTCGAATTTTCTCTTCAAGAGCCGGAATCTTTCCAAAATTGGCATGGTGGTGCCCTATGATCATGTGATAATACTTTTTGAATCGGAGGCCCGTAGCTCAACTACAGACTGAGTTATGCCATTTTTACGAAATTTTGATGGGTCAGGCGAAATTAGCTAATTCCTCGGAGCGATATGCAAGCAACGTGGTTAAAGATGGAGACCCACGAGTTTTTTCGTAATAAGACTGTTCGGATAGAATAATAGAGATTCATCATACGAATCGAAAGACATATCTGATATTGATTCCCGATATGTTTAAAGCTCACTATGCGCATTGAAAGTACAACTTTTAAGGCATGTAGAGAGTGCTCATCGAATTTGCATACTTTCTCTCTCATTTTCTCATTGTCCCTTACGCCAATTACCATATAATATTAACAATAGCCAACATGCTTATCGTGGCGGGAGTCAGTCAAGCCAACTCATGGGTCCCCTTCTTTAATGGCTTAAAACGTTCACCGATAGTTGTTCGTTCCTCACAAAAAAATTGGACCAATTGAAAAAATGTACCTGAGAATAAACCTATTTTTACGATCGCACCTTGGCATTTCAAGAATGAAAATCATTTCATCATCGTAGGTAATAATCAATAACATAAAAAATTTCTCCAATGGTTACACTATTTAATAAAACAAACCGGGGGCCGATCGGTCAAGTACGAAGAAAGTTATTGCGATTCAAATTTTGGGGCCGGACTTTTGCACGGTACTGTAGATGTGTGATGTCAGCGCTTGTAATCTCGCCGAGGGGTTCGAGTTTAGTCGTCTTTCATGAAACAAATAAAGCAGATATCAAAGAGATCAAATGTATTTCTGGAAAAAAGGTCAGATTCATACCACGCATGTCAGCTAAGGATTGACTGATTCCACTACACACTTTTGAGTTGACCCCCTCTTTTCTCCACGGTTTTCGATGGTCCTTGGGTAGGACATCCCTGAACCAGAGTAGCAAGGTTGGTAGATCAATCGTCTCTCCAGGAGCTCACGTCAAAGATCATCGTTGAGGCTCCTTCCGATGCGATTTTCACGGCTCACAGGAGAGCTAGGAAAAAGTGATCAACAGATGAAATGTGTAATTTCTCGAGTACTTTCAGATAAAAATGTGAAAATCCAACTTTTTGATTTTGTGTTCCATAAGGAATTGATTTTGTTCCACAGTTCCGGGACCTATTTTGTTTTGGGCTCAATCGATAGAGCTCTTCAATAGCTTTCATTTAAGCCCTTGGGAGCCGATTTAAGTTGGCATTTGGCTGAATGACGGCCAAAAAACTGCATTTGAATGCTGGTAGATCACTAATAAAAGCCGCGCGTTGCTTTGATCTACTGGCCATTGTCGGCTAATTGACAGGATTGTCCTGTAATATACCGGAGAATGTGCTGACGATCAATCTGACGTCGAGTCGCTCACCCAAGTACGTTTTGTTCTCGCTGCAGCCAAATCAGCGAAATTAGTCTATTCCGATGGTTCCTGATACGGATTGACCGATGAATGCTGTAGATCTGAGAGAAAGTTCCAGTTCCGCCCAGGGGATGGGCATCCAAGATGGCTACGTCGATTCAATCCAGCAAGAACTCTTTCGGGAATTCTTCGAGAAACATAGATCACTTGGCCAGAGATCCAGAGAGCTCTAAATGGAACTTTCTCTCAGATCTACAGCATTCATCGGTCAATCGGTATCAGGAACCATCGGAATGGACTAATTTCCCTGATTTGGCTTCAGCGAGAACAAAACGTACTTGGGCGAGCGACTCGACGTCAGATTGATCGTCAGCACATTCTCCAGTATATTACAGGACAATCCTGTCAATTTGCCGACAATGGCCAGTAGATCAAAGCAACGCGCGGCTTTTATTAGTGATCTACCAGCATTCAAATGCAGTTTTTTGGCCGTCATTCAGCCAAATGCCAACTTAAATCGGCTCCCAAGGGCTTAAACGAAAGCTATTGAAGAGCTCTATCGATTGAGCCCAAAACAAAATAGGTCCCGGAACTGTGGAACAAAATCAATTCCTTATGGAACACAAAATCAAAAAGTTGGATTTTCACATTTTTATCTGAAAGTACTCGAGAAATTACACATTTCATCTATTGATCACTTTTTCCTAGCCCTCCTGTGAGCCGTGAAAATCGCATCGGAAGGAGCCTCAACGACGAACTTTGACGTGAGCTCCTGGAGAGACGATTGATCTACCAACCTTGCTACTCTGGTTCAGGGATGTCCTACCCAAGGAGCATCGAAAACCGTGGAGAAAAGAGGGGGTCAACTCAAAAGTGTGTAGTAAAGCAGACGATTTTGGTCAATCCTTAGGTGACATGCGTGATACACTCTTTTATCAATTTCTTGAGATCGTATGTGCAGCAATACTAAATGACGTTTGATATGTAGACAAAGTATGATGTGTCATTGGCCTTATTCATATTTTATTAATACTTTATTAATATTATACAACGTAAAATGCATAAATAAACAAAATATAAATTAAATTCCTATTGATCCAAATCTGTGTGAATGTTGACGAGTTTTGCGAGACGTTCGCCGATTCCTGAATTCGCTTTCTTCTCCGACCGTTCAGCGAGTAGAGATCTAAAATGAAAACATTACAGGGTGTCCATAGAGTGGTGCACGGATAATCCCATGTGTATTTTTTAAACGAAAGAATCGATAAGCTAAGATGGGCTAAGATTCGATAAGAATCGATTATAGAATTGATACAAATTGATTCGTATGAGCAACTTTCTACTTCGAATACTGACAGTCTATTATATATATTCTACTGATATTCTAGGCAATCAATAATGGTACAGTACTTCGCCAGTAGTGCATTGTCCCTTGTACCCGTCTTCAGGCATGCGTTGATCAGTGTTAGCGTCCAGATGTCGTTCTGTAATTATTGATTATTGATTGATTGAATCTTATAGACATACACTTTTAAAATAAAATAAAACACGTATAAAAAGTAGGAACCTGAGCATTGCTCCCCGTAAGACCGTAAGTTGCTTTTATGGCCGAGAGATGTTCCACTGCCTGAAAAGTGTACTTTTAAAATTATATTAAACAAACACATCAGCGAAATATAATCGTAGAAATACTTCATATTATCCATTCACAGAGGTCAAAGGCTATCGATCAAAAAAGTTCAAAGTTCAAAGATCAAAGATCAAACCTTCGCGTATTCTCCTTCGGCATAAGCCAGCATACCCTCACATAGATTCATTCCAATCTGTTCAGAGACTCGATGATTGAACGTAGGACGACCAGATCTGAAAAACAGAAACAGATAATGACTATGATGTCGTAATAGTTTGAAACTTCTTTTTGAATGCATTGGCATGCTGGCAGTCTCGGTATTCGTAATTTACTATCGTCTTAAATTAATATGGAGGATGCAATATTAAGTATATGATTATATTATTAAATGAACAGTGACCACGCAAAAAATCAAAGCCAGGCAGCATTTCTATTTATTATGTAGAGATTGAAACATATTCGGCACAAGGACTACAATAAGAAGCAAAATGCTATTATTATCAATATTTTTATGTGTAACTTACGTTATGAAATTCCTCAGCGAACCAGTTAGCTCTTGCGCTTGTTCCAACTGAATTTAATATTTTTCGCCATTTTCAATCAATAAATTCTACCGTACCTTGCCATTTCGTTGTAGGATATAGGCGTAGTGGGCATCGGATGCTGCGAGGCAATGATCATGAATGTGAGATGACATATCAGGAATTTCAGTCCATCTGAAATTGATAAATAATATAATCGATATATCTGTATTTTATCCAAGTCAACATGTTATTTGTCTATAGTTCGCATCGTTCGAATAAGTTGTAACAAATTAGAAAGAAATTATTTAAACAATAAGCGAAATTCACGCTGTGGATATTTTAGAGAAAAGAGATAATTGTTCGAAATATGTATCATGGAGAAACCATACAAAAGATGTGCGATAAATAAAATAATACCTCTTCCCCACATCTACTCCTTCCAATTCCAGCCTCCACAGTAGGGAAGCCGCATCGATGGTGGCTAGAGGAGATGCAGTGCCCAGGGCGGAAGTTCGAGGAAAAATTTCCCTTAAAAGATCAAAGATCAAATTCTATGATCAATGATCGAGTTAATTAGAGCTAATCTAACCATTCTACCCTGAAAATAAGGACTAAACCATAGAGAGATCAATCGCTAATTTCGCAAAACTAACGCACTTATCAAATATCGTAAGCGCACTCTCGAAGTCGCCCTCTTCCACGTATGGTAGTGCACTGTGCCAGTAGGTGTGATTGGCGAACCAGCTTGACTGAAATGCAAAGATCGAAGATCATTTAATCTACTAGAATAGCCATTTCAGACGTCTTGGCTGAATACCAAGACCCCAATAACCAAATCTGTAAATAGTAGTTAAGTAAGATCAAAGATCAAAGATCGATTGTCCTAAAACTTACTCCCCATTCTTGTACCGTTCCCTCCAGGAAGGTTCGCTCATCCTTCGTTCTTCCCGTCATTTCCATAACGTGAGCGAGAGCGTGCGTTGCCCAGGCATCTTTGCCGTTCTCTCGAAGAGCCTATATTATAGAATTTAAAATGTCCGAACAATACAAATTCCGATATTTGCCGCGCAATACTCAGACTCCGCCCACTTCTTCACGCGACATACCTTTTTCTCTTATTTTATCGAATTTTATGGCGTTTCCTCATCATGTCACAGGACTTTCAATAAAAATTAAATTATATGCATTGAAAAAACGTTCGAAAAAACCTTCCGAAAATTTGTGCGTTTTTCTCAACGGTGGAGAAGTTTACTGTATTCGGCATTTGGCGCGGTGTGTGCAAAACTTTTGTAATTCTATAATAACAGATTACGGTAGAATAAATAATTCAATTGTAACCGTGCCAAACCCTGTGTACTTTAGTTCTTGGTAATCAAATACTGTGACTTAGTTGTTACAGTTCTCTTCGCTTCTTCTTATTTAATCATTATTACTGTACAATGATTTTTTTAAACTGTTCATTAATTTGAAAGATGCGATAAATGTTTATTATATTATAATAGAGATCAGGGATCTAACATCACAGATAAATATCAAGGAACAAGGAAAGATTGTCAAAGATCAAAGATCATCTCCTGAAGAAGCTATCAGTGATAACTGAATAAAGAAAAGGGGAATAGGACACAGACGAAGCAATAATATGTATCTGATGCGATGGATTTCTATTAGAGAGTATTGCCAGATCGCAGCGATTCAAATTAGTTATGAGTGTTCTTTTTTTTAATACAGGAGTATGAAAGAGAATACAGTTCCACTGTATCGTTATAAGCAAGGTTTTTTTTAAATTTATTTATTATTTTCACCTCTTCCAATATTTGGAATAAGTACTAAGCACTTTTACAAATAATTTATGAAATCAATAAATCCACTGACCAATCTCGCGTGTTCCTCGGCCTTGTCGAACTCTCCACACTCTTCCAATCCGAAAGCATACATACCGTGGAGGAAACTGAAATTGAAAATCAATATTTCAACGAATACTGCTAACGGGAATTGTAATTGACCATGGCAGAGGTTCAAAAACTTAAAAGGCGCATCCCGATATAAACTGACACACTCCGCTCTGGTAAAGCTCTCGCTTTCTTTGCTAATGAGAGAGTGTGAGAGATAATTACCTCTTCAGAGGGTCGCTACTCTTCCAGTGAGGTAGTACTCGAGCGATGCCATCCTAAAATAATATAATACACTACTTACAGCACATTTATTCATTCACCACTGCCTACAAAGTCAAGATACTCAAAAATCACCACAGTGCAAACAATAAATTTTAACAAGTCATATTCTGGTTTCTTGAGATCCACAAAAGGCAAGAAAATATGCTCATCTAATGTTACAGAGTAAATTAACGAAAAAAAATGTACAATAAAATAAAACGTCTAAACATTCACCCTCTTTTCTCGTGCGTTGCCCGTAAAGAAGTAGGACTCGTGGGAGAATTTGACCGCCATGAGATCATTCGGATACTCGCGAAGGATGTCCTCCCACGTTGACTGGGCCTCGTCGAAGAAACTGAATTACAAAACATTTCAACATTTGTCTTTTTGTAGTAATAATAGTGAAAATATTTATATTATTAGCATATCATATGCACCGGGCGCTTCGTATGATTACACGGTAATTGTTTTTTTAAACGTTTCATAGTTCCTGAAACCGCAGCACAAATGCAAAACGATCGGTCCCCGCGTCCTCAGAGGTCTACTCTACCGTACCCTTAGGTCCAACTCTACCGTACCCTATGGATAAAATCTACCGTACCCTCAGGATAAACTTTACTGTACGCTCAGCGATCTACCCTTCCGTACCCTATGAATAAACTCTATCGTACCCTCTGGACTAACTCTACCGTACCCTCTGGACCACAACGTTGACGCTTTCAGATGTTTTCGCTCACGGTCATTGATTGTGGTTGATTCTTCGGTGAACTTCTCGCAATCCTCGATCGCTTGCCTGAAATAATCTAATGAATAGGCAGAAAAAGCGATAACTTTTTAATGAAGCTGATGATTCTGTAAAGGTCCACCCGATCACATTTTCTACGCTTACTTTGTGTTCTTATTAACAATTGTAAAGATTAAAGACACTCCAGATTCACTGGCTAATTTTATATGTAGACAATAAAAAACACCAAACAGAATATGCTTGATTGAGATGGCAGAGATTAGAGGAGTTTAGCTCGTAGAATAGAAGAAAGCTCACTTGAACGTCTCATCGGTTTCCATTGATCGTGCCCCACTGAACGCTTGGAAGCTCATCAAAAGAGCACGAGTGAGAGCTGCCATTTGAAAGGGTAAATTATGTATTTTTAAAACAACAAAAAAGAAGTGAACACGTAACAGTGACATTTTTTTAAACATTTTTAATGCATTTCTCCTCATTTCATATATCATCACGTCGGATTCCACCAAAAATGATTTATGCTCACAAGTGAACAAAATATTCAATATGCTCAGCTATGTTTCATACGTATTGCATTCAGGGTGATCACTGCGAAATAGCAATCTGTCAGTATTTGGTGAGGCGAAAATTAATATTGTATTGTCCGTATAGAATTTACTTGCATACGAAAATGACAAATAGTCATTGCGGACGCTCTCGTACAAAGAAAACAAGAGATTTTTATACGCTCGATACCTGCATCAGGATCGGCCGCTTGTAAGTCAGCGAGGATCTTGCCCATTCCTCCGAGTTCTTCGCAGTCTCTGAACGATTATTAACTGAAACGTAAGGCACTACCTCATAGTGACCTTTATGTAGTTTGGATTTAATCATAATGTAGTTGTTATTTTAACCGTGGTTACTAAAGGCACACCTTGAGCTAATTCTACTCTCCGCTCTGGCAACGTTCTCTCGTAAACAAATAAAGCGAGAGAGTGTGGCCCGAGCGGAGAATTTGGGCCATTAAACTTATCTCACCTCCACGACACGATCATTCTCACCACACAATCGAGCAGTTTGGCACTCTCGTTGGACGGTGTCGTGAGACGAAGACCACACGCATCCCAACCCTGAGAGATCAAAGATCAAAGATCAAAGATTAAACATCAAAGATCAAAGTTACTTAGTATCGCGGTCTTTCATGAGAGATTTCACTCACATATCGGTAAACGCTTCTTTTTTTTCGTAAATATCTTATTCGCGTGTGGCCTAGCGAGAGCACAGCTATTTTGATCTTTTGATCTCTATTCGCAACGCGCGCCTATATTGCACGTAGTGTACGCGTACTTTCACTAGAACTATGCGAGAAAGGGCGCAGAACTCTAAAACGCACTCGGTCTCTTCACTTCGTTAAAGGCACGCCCGAGGTAATTTCGAACTCCGTTCTGGCTACACTCTCTCGCCTTCTGTGCCAACGAGAGAGTATAGCCAGAGCGGAGTGTACAATTAGCTGATGGTGTGTCTTTAATGGTAGTTCTCGCTTTAGTGGTTCTTCTAGAGAGATAATGATGTGGATAATGAGGTAAGAAATTATCGTTAAATGACTCCGGTAAGGATTAGGTTAAAAATTATCACTAAATGACTCGTACCGCTAGGTCTCGCAGGTTCTCACCGCACCAAGACATCGTCGAGAGCGTAGAATCTTCCGCTTACAATTAGTTGTCAACTGAAATATGACAAAAGATCATTAGTAGTCTTAAACTTGGAAAGAAACGTGAACAATATTCGAAAGTAATGAAGGGGAAAGAAGCAAGAGAAAAGAGTGAGAGTAAAGAGTCTTTCTTATCATGTCTTTGCACGATTTTGAACGACTTTGCATCGTGATTAAGCAGAAATAGCAGTGAAGCACCAAAAAACAGAAGAAGAAAAAGCACTAGAGCAAGTGTGCTAGAGATCTCTGGGAGGAGAGAGAACAGAGAAGAGGGTGGAAGGGGGTAAACAAGCATGTGCAGAGTGTGTCAGACAACTATAGACGCAAAAAGCACGTGACACGAGGGATGTATCAAGCACGGACCTCAAAGTCCTTTGTAAAATTATTGAGCAACGGCAATGTAATAACGTAATATTGAACGAAAATGTCTTCAATGGCGCGCAACGTCCTTTCTATAATATGGGCGCGTGCTACACGCGACGGGTTTGAACGGGCGGCGGAGGAGCTGAGAAAGGGGCGTGGCCTGGCTAGGGATGTTGCGCAATGGCTCGTATACTCATTGAGGACCCGCATTGCTTGTCCGCAATGATTATAGGAACAATTGCGGGCCCGCAACCGGCAACTCGAATAGCCAATTCTAGTAGAAAACCAATAGAAATGAAAATTAAATGAATAGAAAATAGAAAATAGAAAAGAATAGAAACAATAAAAGAATAAAGATAATAATAGAAAATAAGAATGAACAGAAAAGAAAAATGAAGGGATGTAGTCTGGGCTTTTATACTAGGCTCATGCGGATCTCTGATTCATTGGAGAGGCACACAATTGGAAAGTGTGCCTGTCGAGAGGCGCACAATTGTGCGCCTATCTTCTAGTCTTGTAAGGGAAAAGTGTGCCTCCATACATTGCAATTAGACATAGCGGCCGAAACACCATATGGTGCATTATTAGCTAAGGTGGTGTTACATTTTCAAAACGTGCGCACGCCGTAACCTCTTCCGCCGCGTCTCCGTCGTTACGGCGTGCGCACGTTTTGAAAAATGTAACACCGCCTAACCTATAATATTGTTTACTTTTACATTTAAAGTGCATGCAAACCCATACTTATACATCTATTAATGTTATTAATTTAAGTTCAAATATCTTCAGTGAAACTTTTCCACGTTATTGATGTGCATTCGAAAGATTTTAATGAAATTTATACTGAAATTTATTATCAGTACAATACAAACATACTTCAACTGAAATTTTGAAGTTGAACAAACCGACAATTTAGGAATTTACAAGTAATTTCTGTTCAAATTTACCCGAGTTTAGCTAAATACAACATAATTTAAAGAAGCGACCAAATACAGTGAGATCCTTCCCTCCCTCTCTCCGACCCCCTCGCCTAAACGTAATTCGCTCTATCTATTTATCACTTGTTGTCACATTTATTCAATGTATGATAAATGAAATTAATTAATTTACATAATGTATTCAGTAGGTTTACAAATATACATAGAATAGATGGAGAGAACAAAATGTTCCATCACAAGTTCGAGTGGTCGATTCTTTCTGATAAACGTTCAGCAATGCCAGAGTGGCTCTTCTTGGCTGCTCTCTCGAGTAGAACCGTTCTACAAATAATATACCGATAAATTTAAATTATCGAATCTATCACCACGAGTAGGCTATGAATAAAAATGGCAGCTCTGGAATTTTTCCCTATCTGCAGGGTGCCCGCGGGGCTTTTTCCTATGGGTTTAAAATAATAAGTAGATGAATGGGAACCTCGCGTAATCTTTGTGCTCTTGCTTTCCTGTTCTCAAGCACGCATGGATCAGAGTCTGCGTGAATACGTCATTCTGCAAAAAAAAATCAGTTTTGCTCTTACTACTCATCTCAACTTATCGACTGGAATAGTATCACAGCATTGTCAAAACTATTCAAACGTTTTGACTACATAAAATACACTTGTTTATTTGGTACGAGTGTAGCCACAATGAATTTTTCTGTTTAAAGAGAGAGAGAGTCCAAGCGAGATAGTACGTAGATCGGAGAGAGAGAGAGAGAGCACGAGGAGGGAAGGGAGGGGAAGGAGGTTGATCGGTCGAATACTTCTGCGTTTAGCAGCTAGTAGCAAGGCAATTTCACAAGTACATTTTCTACGGACATTAATTAAATATTATCAGTCCTACCTGTGCGTGGCTTCCACCAATAAGATGAATGCTCTGCCTAATCGGGAAGATGAGATCAACTGTCTGAAAAATAAGAATTAATCGATAATTAAGTTCCCCAAAAATAATAACAAAGAAATAAAAAAACAAGATTCCTGGTAAAGACATAATTGCCCTATCCATCTAGTCATATTTGACGATTAAGAAATATGTTTTCTTGTACAGTTACAGTACCTTCTGATAGTCTCCCTCTGCATAGGCAATCATTCCTTCTGCCAGTGGCTGGCCAACCATCTCAGCGATCCGATGATTGTGCGCATCCAAATTGCTCCTGAGTTTTTTCTAATCAATGAATTTTTAACATACACAAAAATTAAATTAATATTATAAGATCTCCCATATAATCCAACACAGTGATCGCAGCAAGATTATGTGCAAATTTTGATCGTAGAACGAAAATCTTTTATTTTCACAACTTTCGAAAATCACACAATGTCGTGGTGTATAAAATGTAAAATGTGTATGTTCATTTAAGTTTCAGGAGAGACGTTTAACATGACAACTGCTTCGACTGTGCTATTCAGCTCTTCTTGAGTTCAATAATATGCATACATATTACAATTATTATATTAAACAAATTTATAATTTAGGCCAGCCAACCTGACGAATCGATCTAGCGACCCTCTCAACTTGTTCGCATTCTCCTCCTGACCGCTCCTCTTGAAAGCCATTGCGAAGTGAGCGTCGTTGAATGATAGGAAATGGTCGTCAATGTGAGGTGAGAGATCAGGAAGATCTGACCATCTGTAATTGATCTTTGATCTTTAGTAGATGATCTTTGATCTTCTTATCTATAGTGTTTGATCTTTGATCTTTTCATTATGCAACCCATGTTTTAAGTTTAAAAGAGATACAAGAAGTAGAAAAGCATAATAGTACAAGTTATCATAATTTCCGGGAAATGCCTAGACTTTTATACGCAAAGCATATTTACCTTTTTCCCACGTCGACTCCTTCTAGTTCCAATCTCCACAGGATGGAGGCAGCATCGACGATATCGAGGGGAGCTCGGGAAGCTCTCGTACGTCGACCGATTTGACTGGAATATACAGATTTTAATTGGTAATCTTCAAGAGTAACTTAACGAAGACCAACGTCTCTAATGTGGTGTTACATTTTCAAAACGGGCGCACGGCGTGCGCACGTTTCAAAATGTAACACCGTATAGAAAACACACACGCCGTGCGCACGGCGTGCATTTCAAAACGTTCGCACGCCGTGCGCACGTTTTGAAAATGTAACACCACATAATCTTTATGATAAGAGGTCGTTTTTAGAGAGTCAGTTGTCAAACCACATAAGTATCCGCTTCAGCTGTCAACATGTGATCCCACTGGTATAAGCAGAGAGAAAATTAGCCCATATATTGAAGATTTCCCAACTTTCTCAACTTGTGTATGCCACACCCCAAGCTATTTTGAAACTCTCCCCTCTGGCCACACACTCTCTCTCTCTCTCTCTCTCCCTTCATTTGTCTACGAGAGAGTATTGCCAATGCGGAGAGTACAATTAGCTTGGGGTGTGCCTTTAACCCATAAACTGCCCATAAACTATATACATAACTGTAATCTCTGTGTACCTGTCAAAGAGTGTCAATGGCACCTCATACATTCCATCCTCGATGTACGCCAGCGCTGCGTGCCAATAATTGTGACAGGCAAGCAACCATCCAGGCTGTAAAGATCAAAGATCACAAGTATTCAAATCAGGGACAAAGGTAGTAAGATCCAACTAGGCTTGAAGATCACCAATTTAAGCTATTTTAATCAGCATTCATAATAGCTTCATAATCGTGATCTAGTTAAAGTGACACCCGAGATAATTTGAAACTCTCCTGGAAAGACAGTCTAGCTATGTCTGTTTGAGAGTAGTGTCAGAGCGCAGAATCAAAATACAGTCCCGCACGTTCGCGCTCCCTAAACGCGGCCCCCCGAAGCCCGCGGAGGGCCGCATCATGCCGCATCGACGAATGATTTTTTTCAAACATTTCATTGGTTGTGATCGTTGTATCATCAGATAATATTAATATCATCGCAGAAACGAAAATCTTTGGTTGAGTGTGGACAGCGTCGCACGATCACGCTCCCTAAATGCGGCATGCTGTGCCCCCCGCGGCCCGCGGGGGGCCGCATTTTGCCGCATCGATGAATAAATTTTTTTAAACAATTCGTTTTTTTGTGATCGTTGCATCATCAAATAAGGGTGCGGACATGATGATGCAACGATCGCAACCAATGAAATGTTTAAATAAAAAATTTATTCATCGATGCGGCATGATGCGGCACGCAGCGGGCCGCGGGGGGCCGCATCATGCCGCGTTTCGGGGGCACAGCTGGCTGTGTGACGCTGTCCACACTCAACCAAAAATTTTCGTTTCTGCGGTGATATTAATATTATCTGATGATGCAACGATCACAAGCAATGAAATGTTTGAAAAAAAATTATTCATCGATGCGGCATGATGCGGCCCCCCGCGGGCCGCGGGGGGCCGCGTTTAGGGAGCGCGAATGTGAGGGACTGTAGATCGCGGTAGTCATTTAAATCATATTAATATAGTACAAATGGCCATAAAAGACAAGAAAATCAATAATTAAAAAAGCTTACCTCCCAATCCTTTACCGTACTTTCGAGGAAAGTTTGACTCTCTTTCGTCCTTCCTTGCATTTCCATCACGTGTGCGAATGCGTGCGTGGCCCAGCAGTCCTCTCGGCGTTCGCGAAGAGCCTGAAAATGGTCCCGTAAGGATTACTTCGAGTTAATTTGAAATTCTCCGCTCTGGTAATGCTCTCTCGCTTTCTTTATTTGCGAGAGAGTGAGATTTGCTCGGATGTGCCTTTAACTTTTCACGGAGTCATAAAGTATGCACACAGACGAGAATACGTTGAATAGAATGGGGGACTAACACCGACTTCAATGTAGTTGAGTTTTAGCAACAAAAAAATTATTTTGAGATAGGATAATTAAATTAATTATTATAACTTATTGATTTACAGTTTTCGCATGTTCCTCCGCCTTGTCGTATTCTCCACACTCTTCTAGTCCGAATGCGTACATGCCGTGGAGGTAACTGAACTAAATGTGCTTTTTTCACATTCCGGATCAGCTTTCAAAAAAAAAATTTTACTTTCCGAAATACCTTTCAAAATTTAGCATTCAATGACTTTTATCATGCACCATGATACGCTCATAAGAAGATTCAGAAGATTCAAGCACACCCACAATAAATACATAACACAAATCTATCGTTTTGTGGAAATCATTCCCTCCACAAATGTGTTATGCACATTGGGATTTCGTGAAATCAAAATAATCTCACCTTCGACAAGGTTCATCCTTCTTCCATTTATGTATTACCCTCGCTATACTGTCCTGAAAATAAAATTCACTAATTATCCGGGGCAATGGCATTTTCGTAACACTTCGCAATCACTCTCAGGTACGGTAGCGCTCAAAATGATCACAAAGTGTTTTTTTTTCTCGAGAACAAGGATGAAGTGTATTTTGAGTAAACGAAGTGCATAAAATGATGAATTGAGGCTCCACCTTGGTTGTTTTTAAAGTCACACCAAAAAACTCTCCGATCTGGCCACATTCTCTCGCTTTCTTGTGCGCGAGAGAGCTTTGCCAGAGCAGAGAGTATAATTAGTACACGATATTCCTTTAAACTAACCCTCTTTCCTTGCGCATCTCCGGAGAAGAAGTACGAATCGTGCGCGAATTTGACAGCGATCAAATCATTTGGATGATCCTTGAGGATCTCCTCCCATGTGGACTGGGCCGATGGGAAGTTCCTGAGAATTTTAGTTAGTTCGCCCTTTTAATTTAAGAAATAGTCGAAGCTCCCCATTCGGGACACACAATCTCGAAGAAGATCACTAAATTCAGTATTGTAGTTTTAACTAGGTTTCAAACTAATTATAAACTCTCAAAAAAATGACTAATCCGTTGACAATTTACTGATCCACTTTATCGATCAACTATCAAAGAACTAATCAATCAATCAATCAATTTATTGATATCAAGTATAATACTATTTTATGGGAGAGCCGTTATACGATATGAAGTCCACTATAAAGAACAAACTTAATCATACCCTCGAGCCCATAAAACAGATGCCTGCAGATGTTTCCTCTCTCGTTCATTGATTGAAGATGATTTTGAGAGTTCTTCGGCTGCTTTGATTTCTTCCCTGGAGAAGTTTTGCTTGATTAGGTGGGCCATTAAACATTTGCAAGCCTTAATTCTGTACAAATCATTTTTAACAGCCCTTGGTGCAGAAGAGTATGTGAGGTGTGAGGAGCGTGCTTTTTTCACCATTCAAGAAATATTCATAATACTTTTCGTACCGTTTTAAACTTTGTAATCTTTCGAGGTAAAGGAAAATTGGTCATACCTGAAGGACGCATTCGTATGCTCCGATTTGCCCGTGCCGAAGGCATCCATATTGAGCAATAGCGCATTGGCGAGAGCTGACAATGAGAAAGAATTATTACAAGCGTTTTTCGGAACCATTTCTCACTTTATATACATACATCGCAGTGGATGGAAACAAAATATTCATTTAAATTTCACTTCTCGTTTTCTCAATTCTTAGGTGGTGTTACATTTTCAAAACAGGCGCACGCCGTAACCCCCTCCGCCGCGTCTCCGTCGTTACGGCGTGCGCACGTTTTGAAAAATGGAACACCGCCTTAGAATTTCGCAGCTAAAGAACTTTGGATAATTCTCTGTTTCAATTGTAAACAAAATATCGCGTATAGTATAAATGAATTTTCTCAGTGTGAAAATAACAAATATCATTGAAAATCAGCATCATTTTGCCTTATCAATAAAACACTTAGCACCGCAATGTACCTATAAAAATATATATGCTCTTTACTGCCTGCTCTAATGGCAATTTAATCACTGATTGCTCTCTGTCACCTAATATCAACATCTCTCTCTCTCTCTCTCAACATTCTTGTTCAACAACACGTGTCTGAATGTTTGTCGTGTTCGTTGCGAAACAGGCACATTCTTATGGATTTTAGTTTAAGACACCGGCTCAGTGAGATTCCAGGTAGTGCCGGACATCGACCTCACCGATTTGGCTCAAAATATTTTTGTGGATACCCCCATGAGCCCCCATCACCAAATGGGTATCCATTAGGGCTGGGTCCTTGAAACACAGAAGTGGCGGGTTCTCGAAATTTGAAAACTCGATTTTTACCAAAAAAAAGTGTAGCGACCTAGGTCCAATGTTAGTGTGGAATAATTACATGTATGCCTATGCAACAAAAACTCGCTATAGGATGGTCCAGATATCCGATCGCAAACTGATTTTTTTACCTCCTCAAACATTATAAATTTAATTAAAATTTTAAAACAAAAAACGGCAGCCAATTTTTTACCACATTTTATAGAGCGAAAAAATCTGCGTCGAATGAGGCAAAAAAATAAAAAATCGATCGACCCTTGTTTTGAGGTAAATGAAGCTGAAGATGAACCGAAAATATTTTTCTTTTCAAACCCCCTCATGTTTGTACTCATATTGAAGAGCTCGTCGAGTAGAACAACTTTCATGTTGAACATTTTGTCTAAAACTCATGTACAAGAGAACTACATCAGTTTTATTTATTCTCACAGTGTTTCAGTCAATTTAGAGTAAATCGAAAGTAAAATATTTTTGTGCACAAAGTGATTACGCCTAAGTTGTAGAACTCAAAAATCCATACTTAATTTGTTGTTTCACGAAAAAAAATTGTTGACCAATATTCTGAAAAACATGGCCTCTAAAGTGGTCATGAAAAATAAGTTGTCAAAACCTTGCCATGTTTATACTCATTTTAAAGTACTCGTCGAGTGCGTCATTTTTTATGTTGGTCGTATTCTATGAAAGTCGTTTGTTCTCAAGATACAAGCGACGCAAAAGATTTGGATCCAATAAATCTTAATTCATGTATTTCTCTTGTACATGAGTTTCAGACAAAACGTTCAACATGAAAGTTGTTCTAATCGACGAGCTCTTCAATATGAGTACAAACATGAGGGGGTTTGAAAACAAAAATATTTTCGGGTCATCTTCAGGTTCATTTATCTCAAAACACGGGTCGATCGATTTTTTATTTTTTTGCCTCATTCGACGCGGAATTTCTTGCTCTATAAAATAAGGCAAAAATTGGGCTGCCTTTTTTTGTTTTAAAATTTAAATTAAATTTTGAATGTTTTGAGGGGGTACAAAAATCAGTTTGCGATCGGATATCCGGACCATCCTATAGCGAGTTTTTGTTGCATAGGCATACATGTAATTATTCCACACTAACATTGGACCTAGGTCGCTACACTTTTTTTGGTAAAAATCGAGTTTTCAAATTTCGAGAACCCGCCACTTCTGTGTTTCAAGGACCCAGCCCTAATGGATACCCATTTGGTGATGGGGGCTCACGGGGATATCCACAAAAAAAAATTTGAGCCAAATCGATGAGGTCGATGTCCGGGGTCAGTGGCTCAACCCTCGTATCTTACTGAGCCGGTGTCTTAAAAATATCGATTGAAAGTATTGATTGGTAAATCAACGATGCATCTTTTAAAACCATTTTTGGCCATCTCCCACTCAACCTTAGCCACGAAAATAGGGAGCTTTCAAAAACGTTTCCATCGAAACGAGTGCTTCCCTTGTTACGCAGCCTCAACGGTTTCCTATTGTTAATTTATGCGTAATAGTATATTTTTACCTGCATTCGTGTCGCTCTTTTTCAGATCGCCCAGAGATTTCACGATTCCTCCTAGTTGATCGCAATCCCTGAAAAAAAAATATAGAATATGAGCGATGTGGTGTACAAAATCACAAAAATATTAGGAAAAAAAGAAAATGTCACTGGAAAAAATAGCCTTATCGTTACATCTTTTCGTTTCGAAAAGTCACAATGCATCAACCAATTTGGCTTTTCTTCCACAGTAAAATCATAATAAAGTGACATTTTTTTAAAATTTCGGTTTTATTTAAACATCTAAAAAACCTGTATTATCTCTTTCAAGACGACGAACATGTGTTCTATTGAAGGAATAAATATTAATATTAATATTATTATTATTAACAATTGCTTCTAAGTAGCTGCACCATCGTTTTTGACAGTTTGTAGGCCATGGTAATCCTTTTTGCGGCAAATAATTTGCTATATTTTGCAATGACGTACCTCCAGGACACAATCTGTCTGATTACTCCATCCAGAAGACGTGCTGATTCATTTGAAGGGGTAGAAAGTGCGAGGCCTGAGGCTTGCCATCCCTCAATCATAAACGATTCGAGATGATAATACACATATTAGCATTTTCTCTGTTTTTAACCAGATTAACTCGAAGTGGGAACTACCACTTTTTTGGCCCGGTTGTTATAAGTTCTGCACTTGCAAAATTGCTATGAAATTCTTTATGAAATTCTATAGATAGATAACGGAGAAAAAAGAAATGATTGACAGCTTCCGCAAAAATCGTGAAATGTTAGTCTAGTTAGAATTCCACAGATCCGAACCAGATTATATCGAATGCCACAAGTTTCAATTTTCCAGATCCGAAGGAGCAGACAACGTTTGTTCAATTTAGTAAAAATAATATACTCACATCTAGATCTCGTAGGTTATCCACGCACCAAGCCATAATCGATCGTAGTCGATCTGGAATCAGAACCCTTGCACAAAAAAAGCAAAGGAAGATAAGAGGAAGTGAAACGTGTAGGACACAAGGAAAGGTGTCAAAAGGGCCGAAGGTTACACGAGTGATAGGACGATCGACAGTGAGAGAGAAGGAGAGAGAAAGAGAGAGAGAGAGAGAGAGAGAGAGAGAAAGAGAGAGAGAGAGAGAGAGAGAGAGAGAGAGAGAGAGAGGGGGGGGATTGATGGAGGAGGTAGAAACTATGATTCACATTGAGAGATATAGACAAAAAGGTGAAGAGAGAAGAAGAGAATGAGGAGAGGAACATAGAGTGGAACGAGAGATAAGAGAAGAAGGGCAATGGTGTGAATGAGAGAAAACGAGAGAGAGGGAGAGAAATTTGGACAGGAGCACGTTGTCAACTCTTCTCTTCTTCGATAAGATATAAACTGTTATTTGTTATTTTGGCCCCATCTTCAATATGCCATTCCTATTTAATAGTGTATGCATGAAATATAGTTGGGAAAATATGCATGAACGAAAACACACTGAGAAAAAAAGTGTACTGCGCAGTGCACTTTTTTCTCTGGTCGTGGGCAAGGTCCAACGTGAATACAAAATAGTCCTATAGTATCTAAAGGGCTTACAAATCGATGTTTTTGTTGTATTTTTGTTGTATTTCTTGAAAACGAGCGCAATGGGCTATCAACCCCCAGACCCCTCCTTTAAAATCTGTTCACGAGCAAGTTTCATTGCATCTGATGTAGTTTCAATGGTGACGCGAGCTGGGGATGCTTGGATTAGCCCGGGACGCCCTTCAAGAGGCGGGACCACTCGGAAAAAAGTAAATAACAACACCCCCTGCGTCTTCGCAAGAACACTCCGAGGTGTTCTATGGAGAAGTAAACCTGTTCACTTTTACACCTTCTCTCTGAGTGTGTACTAACAATATGTAAATCCCAAGCAGTTTCACGTAACAATTAACTCCGAGAGACACGTAGGGAGGATGTTTTGAATCTTCTTCTCTACCGATAAAAAACGTGTTCCTTTGACACATTTCAATGACACTTACATGCCACGCGTCAAGATTGATAACCCTGCCGAAACTAGTCGTTTTCAGTGGTTCGGTGTGTTTCGAAAACAATCTTTGATGCACTTCTAATACATTGCAATATCAATGATGCACTACGGATATATTAAAAGTATACTCTTCGTTCTGACCACACTGTCTTGCAGACAAATAAGGCGATAAGGTGTTGCCAGAACGGAGAACTATCTCGGAGTTTGTCTCAAAGGATGGCACTAGGTCAAATGAGAACCGATGAATAATAACCGGCTGGATGATAAGCATTTTCATATGAGAGAGAAGCGCCAATGAATAGACAAAGTATGCAAATGGTTATCATTCGGTTATTATTCATCGGTTCTCATTGGAACTAGTGCTCAAAGGATTATTTCCCAGAGAATAGCGAAATATCGGGCGAAATGAGCAATTTGTGCAAAAACAGTGTGGAGTGGATGATTCATCCAAAATACGGAGATAAATGGAAGAAACAAGACAAAGAAACTGCAAAAACATTGCTTACACTGCCAAACCTCCAAAGAAATCACATCTTATTGTGAAGCCAAACCCCGCGAACCAAACCGACGACAAACAGGTGCTTTTGGGTCTCATTGTCAGGTATGTAGGTAGCAAACTTCATTTCGATATAATGGTGTTCACATGAGAAGTTGAAAATTACATTTATCACAAATAATTTCAATGGATTGAACTGTGAATTACATACTTTTGTCTACATCGTTATCGTCCATCAGATGAACGATCTGTTGCGCGCGCAAAACGCTTTATAGCTGCTTACCTATTAAAAAATATTTTCTCATCGCAAGTATATTGTTCCATTCATATACATGCATGGGACGTCTGCTAATGCCTAACTGAGGCCGTATCCATGAACCATGAAATCAGTTTTCGCAATATTCACGTCGCCAGCGTAGTGGGAGGAGTTTTGGCAAACGCCTACGGTTGTGACGTCACCTTTGTTGGTAAACTTTTTGCCATCGTTCATGGATACCTAGACTGACCTCACACCTAAATCGGCTGATGGTCAGTGTAGATGTAATATTAAGTGCACATCTTTCACACAAACGGATTGTTTTATTCTGGTCAAAGAGCAATCAACCTTGTGTGCGAGTATGAGCGCTTGACAATGAATAATCGTTGATCCTTGATCTTTGATCTTTGATCACTATTTATCCTTCACCGGAGTGGTTTGCGCTTGAGCTTTCTTCTCGGCCTGCGCTTGGGCAGTTCGGTTCTTCAATTTAGTGATCCATCCTGAATTTTTCATAGTTATTAGACAGAGCTCTCCGCTCTGATAATGCTCTCTCGCTTTGTTCGTCTACGGGAGAGCATTGTCAGAGCGGAGCTCGAGGTGTGTCTTTAAAGGATCTAAAGGTGCATCTCTTCGAAGTAGTGGAGAAAAGAATAAAATTACGCGGCGAGGTTGCGTGTAAGAATGGAGAGCGTTCTCTGCTCTTTTGAAAGCAAATTTTGAAAGCAAAAAATGAGTGAAGCAATAATCAGTAATCAAGGTAATGAATCTCCTTACCCAGTGCCTTGACAACCTTGACGTGATACATTTCAATGATGGGCACCAGAGCGATAATCTCCTGAACCGTTTTAAATTAATTGATTTTTTAAAATTTTATATACCTCAAAAGCAGAAAAATATTTCACCAACCTTATAGTGCTCCTGCTTTCTGAGAGGCAGCTTGTGGGCAGCGGATAAAATCTATAAATGATCTTTGATCTTTTTGATCTTTTGATCTTTGATCTTTGATCTCTCACCACTTTGCACCATTCTTCGTACTGCTTAGTGGTCGCAGTCAGATCAGCCTTCACCGATGGAATCTCCATGTTTGTCTTGGAATCGATCAACTGAAATAAGATACTCTTTGACCCTTGATCTTTGATCAATGATCTTTGATCTTTGATCGTACATTGGCTTTCAGCTCATCCATCTTGTCTCGATATTGCTGAACCGTGCGATAATCACGCTTGAGCTGAATTGCAAATTACAAAGAAATTTAAATATTTTTAAAAATACTTGTAGCAAAATTGAAATCAAATCCCAAATCAAGTAACTGTACTACTTGTCATTATTAGTGAGTAATTAGCACTTTAATAGATAGTTTTATTCATTTATTTATTTATTATCTAGAGAAACACTGCTTCTGAGATATGTACTGTACAGTGAGCCTCTAAAGTTGGATCAAAATAAACGATTACCGATGCGTAATCGTTGGTAAGGAAGGTTCGCATGAAATGCATTCCAGCTCGAGCTTTAACCTGAACAATTCATCGTTTTAGCGAGTATTGTTCCCACGGATGGGCAGAGAGGGTTCGACTATTGAGTTTAAAATCGTGTTTGCAAGATCTTATTTTTCGACTAAATAAAGTGAATAGTGAACCTGAAAGTCTCTGGTGGCCTCATAGGTGTTGTAGAGTGCATAGTCCGACGTCTTTCGCAGCTGAAAATATTTGATAAGTCAAATTGATGGTCGTGCAAATTTCATGTACAATATTCTGAACAATCGATGCTTTTTTCTACTACCATTCGAAAATAGTTTCTTCATAGGCTTTCCCTCCCCTGCCAAATTTTTAACATTCATCGCCATTTTGGGTGTATGAATATAGTTCCATAGATGATCGCAATATCCAAATGACGATCGATCGAGTTAACTACCGTATGCTACAGTATGACTACAGTATACCTCTTCTCTTGCCCAGAGTTCGATCATGGGTGCGTACTCCTTCGATAGCATGTATGCGGGCGACTGCATCGCGTCCTCGTCGACGCACTGAAAATGTATTTTGATCTTTAATCTTTGATCTTCGATCTTTGATCTTTGATCTTTGATCTTTGATCTCTCCTACATTCTGATCAGACACCGGATGGGGAACATTGGTCACGGACGGCTGCACGTACAGAAGGAAGCCCGCGTTGACCTCTTTGATCACAGCCTGTAGTTTGATCTTTGATCTTTGATCTTTGATCTTTCAATCTGACATACAGCGTATTCTCTCCAGTCCTCCATAACTTTGACGACTTCACTGGGAATCTTGGTCTTCTCGACAACGGCATGACTCTGCTTGGTGCGAAACTTCAGACGTCCCCAGAATCCGCTCATTCTGAAATGATTTATCTTTTATCTTTCGTCAATAAAGCGTTTTCATTATTTTTTAAATAATAAACTGTAAGAGAGATTATCTGACTCAGTGAACATATCTTGCTTATGGCTTGGCACTTGGCCAAAAAGTGATAAGAACCGATCGGGCCCAAATTGTGCATAGGTGTAGTATGGGGTGGCATGAGATCACAGACGGAGTTAGGGTTCGTCGTATCTGCTCCTTCGCTAAATAACGTAAGTTCGATGAAGTGACATCAAAATTTCAAAGTTTACGGATTCGTTCGATATGTGTATGCGACGATGGGCAATAATAAGCAGGTAAATCCCACCAAGTGTCATCCCGATCCAAAACCGTGAGGCCCAGAAATAATCAAAAAACCAATAAAAATATTGGTTTTTTAATTGTTTTATTTTTCCTACAATTGCCTCTCGGTGAGGGTCATTTTTTATTGATTCAATTTGACGAGTATTCATTAGTGTAACTACTGTACGAAAATGAACTGAAACACAATCGTGGAAGTTTGCCTTATTCCCGAAAAACCACGACCAATTCGCCTTTTTATCGCAAACTGAAAGTATCGTTGTATGTATGAAAGTATCAATTATCGTGCGCCCTACCGTAATCCCAATGCGGAAATTAAAAATGCGACCATCGTTGTATTATTTATCATACGATTTCGGTATTATGCTATTGTTTTCTTTTATCATTTATTTGTTGTTTGAATATCTGAGGTATAATATGACAGTATTTTTCGAAAACAAATAAGAATTTTGAATGTCCAAATTTGCATAACCGTAACCGGCATATGGTTATTCGGTCAGTGCGCGATAAAAAGGCGAATTGGTCGTGGTTTTTCGGGAATAAGGCAAACTTCCACGATTGTGTTTCAGTTCATTTTCGTACAGTAGTTACACTAATGAATACTCGTCAAATTGAATCAATAAAAAATGACCCCCACCGAGAGGCAATTGTAGGAAAAATTAAAGTAATCAAAAAACCAATATTTTTATTGATTTTTTGATTATTTCTGGGCCTCACGGTTTTGGATCGGGATGACACTTGGTGGGATTTACCTGCTTATTATTGCCCATCGTCGCATACACATATCGAACGAATCCGTAAACTTTGAAATTTTGATGCCACTTTATCGAACTTACGTTATTTAGCGAGGATGTAGATATGACGAACCCAAACTCCGCCTGCGAGCTTATGCCACCCCATACTACAGCTGTGCACTATTTGGGCCCGATCGGTTCCTATCACTTTTTGGCCAAGTGCCAAGAGAATGTCACTTGAGCCAGATAGTCTCTCGTAAAATAACAACACATTTGATCAATGAATATGTTGTGAATCGCGAAATAAATGTAATCGTCGAGCTAATTTACCCTCCGCTCTGTCTATGCTCTCGTAGAGAGCGAAATCGAGAGAGGATTACCAGAGCGGAGAGCTTCTCAAATTAGTTCAGGATGTGCTTTAAATTGAAATTGTAACAAAAATAATTTTAAAAAGTAACAAAATGCAGACCTTAATCAGGCAAGACGACCAATCACGATGGGATGAAAACGTGAAAATGAATGAAGAATGAGAAATCACTGCCGATGCGCATTGTAATCTAATCCATGGCGCGTATTTATCTAGTATGATCACCAAAATCGTAGAAAACGATGCAAATTCATCTCCTCTCTTGTCCTTTGTCAGTAATATGTTTATGAAAAAGAATATAGCAATAAATAAATTTATCCTTTATCCGATTCATGGTATGGTGTGTTGATACTCAACAGAGGTGGATATCTTATTCGTTCGTTCTAATCTTCATCATCTGAGACATTATCTTGTCCATTTCATTTAAAAGTACGATCTATAGTATGATCGATCGCTTTATGCGAGAATTTCAACGTGAAGTTTTTTTTCAGCAGGATTTCTGTTCTATCATAATACATTTCTTTATTTCTTTATTTATTCCATAAAATATAAATAAATCTACGTATTATAATGTGATACATATTAATTAAAAAATATAATAGAATAGAATATTCCCAAAGAATTCAATATGATTAGTATGTGATATGTTCTATCGAGGTTGAAAAAATTGTTCTAGCTTTGCCCATTTCTATCATTTGTTTCCTTGATGTCACAATCTCGTTTCGAGATAAATACACCTTTGAACTATCACACACCAACCACATAAATAAAACTTCTACTCGAGTTTGAACTTCCTTTTTGTCGCTTGTCTAGTTGTAAGGGTACCATCAAGTAGGTTATTCCCTTAATGGCTTCGTTTAAATGCCTGCTGCCTAAGTGTAGAGCAAGCGCTAGATCTAGGGTAAGGGTAAACACAGCCAGAGCTAGAGCTAGGGTCGGAGCCGAAGTCAGAGCAAGAGCTAGAGTCAGAGCTCAGGGCTAGAGCTCGAGCTTTATGTTTGTAGTCTATTGCTCTTTCGCGTCCTTGAACGCAAGAGAACAAGGAAGAGTTCATCTGTCGTATCTTAGACCACTCTCAAAACTGTCGTAAAAGAGAACACTTCCTCTGCTTAGTGATAAATGGGAGCGGATTACGGTACTTCCGGTTTTCATCAATCTTAATCTGGCCAAGCTTATCTTCGATTTCGATGCGTGCCGCGAGACTCGTGATTGTTGCAGTTTTTCACTGATACACAAAGCGATCATTTTAGTTCAAGGCGACTTTGAGAACTTATAATAGCGATATCTAATCGTACATGTAAAACAAATTGTATCATGAACGGTGTGAATGGATCTGAACGGATCAGGCATATAAAACGGGATTGTGAGCGATTCGGCTATTTTCGTTATTTTTCTTTCTTTTCATTGTTTTTCTTTTCCGTTCAGATCCATTCACACCGTTCATGATACAATTATTTTTACATGTACGATATTCCACTTTATTCATAGGATGGCTTATTTCGTACGCACATGGTTCCTTTTCGGTTAAACAAATTAATAAGAAATGTTTTACACACGTTTACTAGAGTTTAGGGTATCTCTCATCCTTTTCTGCCTAGCAAGACGAAACCTATTCCAGTTGGAAATGTTTATCTTTAGCCCGAGCTAATTTGAAACTATCCGTTCTGGAAACGCACTCTCGCTTTCGTAATCTACGAGAGAGCATTGTCAGAGTGAAATTAGCACGTGGTGTGATTTATATAAAAAAGTAGTTCCGTGTTCACCTTTCGAAAGTTTATCTTGCTCACGTATCTACCTTTATCAAATCTTTTATGATGGTCATTCTCCTCTATTCATTCGTCTACATTGCTCTTTTCTACTAATAGGCTCGTCTAATGTCGACTTTCACTTGCACGTACAGGGAAGTCCTTTGCGTTCGATTGGTCGAGAAAGACTCTTGTCAATACTATTTAATAGCCAATAGTCTTTCTTAAAATCAAGAGTATACACAGTCTGCTCATCATCTCAAAATTAATGTTATCTCGTTTATGTGGCTTTCGAAGAGGAATGGCTTTCACCAAAATATAGTCTATTCCGATCATGATGTTTCTTACAAGCTCAAATCGCCCGGGGATATCGTTGAAGAATCGCTTGAAAAATTGAAAAAAAAACCGCTTTTCGTAGGTTATAACTCACAAAAAACAGTCTTCAGCGTTTTAAGGTTTATTTGTTATATGCATTGTCGATTTTATATTATTAAAGAACATCTTGAGATTTAATGAAATTGAGCGGTAGATAAAGGTGGACAGGGATATGGAGAGGTACTAGAGAATAAAAGAACGAGGAAGGGCGAATCGAGCCATACTCTCCCTGAGAACAATCGAGAAAGTGCAAAAAAGAGGGACACATCAAGATGTCTCTCAAGTCTAGTTCTACTATTCAAATCTTTCATTGCCCCCTACTCTACAACTCTACTTCATGCATGCTCTCGAACGTTCTGCACCTGTAATGGCTCTGCGCTCTCTCAAATCACAGTGTTATTTTAACTCTCTGCGTTATTTCAACCCTGAGTGTTCTCTAACTCCCTGCGCTATCTCGGCCATACTACACCCTCGTTTCACACCTCATATCGTCTGCAGAGTGTCTGCATGATGCTCTTGAAGGTTACAAACTCTTGCGCAGTAAGGTTGCGTCATACCGTGCTCAGCCCTTGCACCGTGCTGGGGATTCCGGGTACACTAATTTATCGGTTCGGTTTATTGGGATATTGGTGCGACGTTGCATCCGAATTTGGGTACAATAACTTGTAGTAGGGAATTCAAATTTGTTCGTATTTAGGCATCATGATATCCGGGAGAATATCACTGTTCGGGATAAGGGTTAATATCAGTGTTCGGGTTCCGGGTTAATATCAGTGTTCGGGTTCCGGGTTAGTCTAGACGTACATGTCCCGGATACGGTCTTCATCAATAAAACTCGGTGTAATGGTCCTTGTCTATTTATCCTAATCTCCCTTTCTATATAAACACTAGGCGATTTTACGCTGGATGACACTATATCAATCTATCCCATCACCTTCACTTTCTCTGCATTCCTCCCTCGCTTGATCGAATGAAGTTCTATCACATTTGCTCGCTTAAGCACCCGAGCTCGGGAGCCTGCGAGGAGCTCAGGAGCTTGGGGGCTACTTTCTTATGTTGACTTGGCCCGTTGATAGATGTGTTTCTGGGTACCGTGTATCACATTTGATCGTTAACACTTGCATTTTTCCATCACAATCACATCAGTTGTTTTATTGGAAATGTTATTATCCTAATGCTCACTTCGTGTAGTTTTCATTCGGATCGTTGTTGATGTCGCCTATCGTTAGCAACTTGACCCTGAAGGTTTATAACTAACTATTCGCACTTCCACTGTTTTTATGTCAGAGGCACTGCTAATTTGGAACTCTCCGCACTCGCAATGCGCACTCGCTTTCGTTGTCTACGAGAGAGTGTTGCCAGAGAGTTTCAAATAAGGTTAGTGTGTGCATTTAAGAAGAACTTGTAAACGTGTTGAAGATACCCATGTATGCATTATGTTGTCGCTTATGTTCTGTTCAATATTGGAGAAAAGAAAAGAAAATCCGACACTCTCCTCGATTTTCACGCTGTTTCGAATCTTTTTTCTATTCTTTTCTGACTTTTGAACATCGCACAACAGTGAGAGGGGGATGAAGAAACCGTAGGCACTTCCCTTTAAAGATCACAATCTCTCAATCGCAAACATCACTGACAGGCACCTAAGAAATAGTGTGTGATAAGAAGAGATCACTCTGATTAAGATTGCGTTCCTTGCGTTCCCTTTAAAGAACCCTCAATCTCACGTTGTCTCGTTTGGTGATATCGCATCGTTTCCTTCCGTTTTGCACGAGTTGTAAACGACACATTGTATAAGTCCACTTCCTCTTACAGCTAGCCCCCAACCTCACTCCACAGCCCATGCTCCCGCGGTGTACGGTGGTTCTCGGATCGATTCTAGTCCTGGTCAGGTATACGGTAGAGTCGCATTGATTTTATCGATCGATGATGTTTTGCAGATCGTCATGCACCAACTTCGATCATCAGGCATGCGATGAGCTTTGCAAGATCGACTCATTTTGGTAGATTATTGATTTTCTAGAACCGAAATCATCGACCTTTTGTTCAGTTTTAATAAAATTAAATTAGTAATATTATTAGACGTACAAGTTTATGTTTGCATGCACTATAAATGTAAATTTTTAAATATATATGTAGGTTAGCTAATAATGTATGGTGTTTCGGCCGCTACGTCTAATGTAAAACCTATTGGAATAGGTTTCGTCCTAGGCAGAAAAGGATGATAGATACCCTAAAATCTAGTAACCGTGTGTGTCAAGTGTGTGAAACATTTCATAGTAATTTGCTTAACCGAAAAGAAACCGTCTGTGTACGAATAATTTGGTTTAACTATCTGTACATATTTTCTCCTTTTTTTCCTGCTTGCAACAAGTCAATGAAATCATGATGATTGATGCGACATCATTGTGCGTTTTGTTTAAAATTTCATCTTCATGCGACGGTAAATTCGAATATAGCAATAATAATTTATCTTCGCCCGAGGCGCAACAGCAATTAAGCGAACAATAATCGGTAAAAATATCATTGACGTCTCTCCGGATTCATTGGGTATACGATATTAGGGTGGGTGATATGTATCGGGTAGGAGCATACATTTCCAAAGGATTTTTTTTAGATATAGGACAGTGCATTTGGATATTTTTGCAATATCTACTTGGAAGCCATAAAACATAATAATAAATAATAAATTTATGCGTTTTACAAGAAAACACGGTAAATAATAATAGATAAATAAATTTAAAAGAATGATGAACACACAACAACAAAACAAACGTGGAGGTTGAATAATGGACATAGGTCTATGGGGATAGGGCAAATATCTTGTCAATTTAACTCAGGGAAACTGAAAGTAATTCGGTTTTTCGGTTGTACGAGGAGCCTTGTAGATTTTCTTTACTGCCACAGCCACGATGGAAAAAGTGAGGCTGACATAGAGGGCATTGGATACAATGTGTCAAAAAATAATAAATGCCATATTTTTGCGCCATTTGACTTTGTTTGTCTGTTAGGCCAATTACAGCTCCTACTGACAATTTAAGTTCTAAAAGAACATATTGTTTTGCCCAGTTCTTGCCGTGCAAGAACTCGCCATTTCTTTCATTTTGCCCAGTTCTTGCCGTGCAAGAACTCGCCATTTTTCATTCTGCCCAGTTCTTGCCATACAAGAACTCGCCAGTTTTCATTCTGCCCAGTTCTTGTCATGCAAGAACTGGGCAGAATGAAAACTGGCGAGTCTCCAGTCAGCCAGAGACTCGCCCCTTCATGTTGCCCAGTTCTTGCATGACAAGAACTGGGCAGAATGGGAGGCGCCCCTACCACCTACCCATCCAGGATGGGGCCTGGAAGGCGAAGAGCGCCCCAGTCCGCTCCTGCAGGGCGACATCTCCAATAAGGAGAAGTCCGGGGCAGAGAAGGGCCTTCATCGCGAATGCCCTTCCCCAAATCAAAATTCTCTCCGAGGAGAGTGGCGCAACCGATACATCAGAAGCGAAGAATGAGAATGTGGGTGAGCCTTTTACAGTCCCGCACGTTCGCGCTCCCTAAACGCGGCCCCCCGCGGCCCGCGGGGGGCCGCATCATGCCGCATCGATGAATAATTGTTTTTCAAACATTTCATTGCTGGTGATCGTTGCATCATCAGATAATATTAATATCGCCGCAGAAACGAAAATTTTTGGTTGAGTGTGGACAGCGTCACATAGTCAGCCGTGTCCCCGAAACGCGGCATGATGCGGCCCCCCCGGGGCCCGCGGGGGGCCGCATCATGCCGCATCGATGAATAAATTTTTTATTCAAACATTTCATTGGTTGCGATCGTTGCATTATCATGTCCGCACCCTTATTTGATGATGTAACGATCACAAACAACGAATTGTTTAAAAAAAATTTATTCATCGATGCGGCATGATGCGGCCCCCCGCGGGCCCCAGGGGGCCGCATCATGCCGCGTTTAGGGAGCGTGAACGTGCGACGCTGTCCACACTCAACCAAAAATTTTCGTTTCTGCGGTGATATTAATATTATCTGATGATGCAACGATCACCAGCAATGAAATGTTTGAAAAACAATTATTCATCGATGCGGCATGATGCGGCCCCCCGCGGGCCGCGGGGGGCCGCGTTTAGGGAGCGCGAACGTGCGGGACTGTATAGGGAGCCTCGCGCGTACTCTCTAGCTCTTTCACACTCTCTCACTCCCATTAGTCAAATTTAGTTCGTAGTTTGTAGTTTTCCGTATAAAAGGCTCTCCAAATTCTCATTCTTCGCTTCTGATGTATCGGTTGCGCCACTCTCCTCGGAGAGAATTTTTTTTGGGGAAGGGCATTCGCGATGAAGGCCCTTCTCTGCCCCGGACTTCTCCTTATTGGAGATGTCGCCCTGCAGGAGCGGGCTGGGGCGCTCTTCGCCTTCAAGGCCTCATCCTGGATGGTAGGTGGTAGGGGGCGCCTCCCATTTTGCCCAGTTCTTGCATGACAAGAACTGGGCAGAATGAAAACTGGCGAGTTCTTGTCATGCAAGAACTGGGCAGAATGAAATCTGCCCAGTTCTTGCATGACAAGAACTGGGCAGAATGAAAACTGGCGAGTTCTTGTATGGCAAGAACTGGGCAGAATGAAAAATGGCGAGTTCTTGCACGGCAAGAACTGGGCAAAATGAAAGAAATGGCGAGTTCTCACACAGCAAAACTGGGCAAAACTCTATTGTCATTTTCAATTCGAACTGGCAAAATATTCTGAGATGGGTTTATTCATTCTGAATATACTTTATCTAGGTGTTTCCTATCAGAAATACGGCAGTTCTTTCTCTAACATGCAAGATCTGGTTTTGTGTTTTTCGAAATAACAAAACATGGCCAAAATGCGCTGCTGAGTGGATTTTGCAAAAATTTTCAAATACACTGTCCTATATGTAGCGAATCTGTGTTCGAAATCATTGTCAGCATAGAAAATTTCTCAAAATTAATGCTCGCTGGTCTGGCTCTCAAAGAAAATGGCTTACAACGGTGTTCAGGTACGGTCACTGTGTTGGGTGGGACGGGACTGATTTCTCGTGTCGATGCTTCGAGTATCGCCCGCCTCTCGACGGCTCCGCCTGCAAACCCAAGCAGATCGAGTGCAAGTCCAAGTGCAAATCGAAGGTGGGTCCCGGACGGAATTTCCGATTACTGTAGTCTTAGCAGGGTCGAGACGGCGGATTCTGCTATCCACAGAATGACCGTGGCGACGAGCGCAATCGAACTGCGTGCGAGTGCTTCCAGAGTCTACCCAATGATTTGGTAATTAATTTTTTAATTATCGATTTATTGATCTACCTATTTTATCGATTCATTGATCTACCATATTGATCCATGCTTCAGGTGCGCAGAAGACGTCGTAACGCAATCAAGAGATCGTACAAGATCAAAGCGTAGATCGACAACCAATCGATAATTGTAGATGCCCACTGATTTCCCCGTTTACCAATCGATCTCTAGACGATGTCACCGAAGGTTACTGTAGCTACAATGTACTGTATCCGGTGGTTATTGATCTGCCCCATGTTATTATTGATTGCTCTTAATGAATTGATACGGTTATCTGTTTGTGTATGAGTTGTGCGTAAATACGTTTCAAGTGCTTTGTAAAGTCGGAGAAGGTCACATGGAAGTGATGTGATGAGCTTGAAGGTGTATAATAATATAACCTTTTTTTTGCAATTTAAAGGCACCCACCAAGTTAAGTCTCTCCGCATTAGCCATACTCTCCGCATTAGCCATACGCTCTCGCAGTCAAAATAAGCGAGTGTATTTACCCATAGCGGAGAGTTTAGTGTGATATCTCGGCTGGGTAGCCATGATATTTCTCCATTGTTAACGATCGTGATATAAGCTATGCATTACACAAATGATGGGGTGATAGTATATAAGAATTATGGGATAACAGATGAAGTAGCTATACGTGTCGGTTTTTATCCATACATGCAAGAAAGCATATCTCAAGTGGTAATTATCTTTTATAGAGTATGATCGGATGAATTTGAAAAAAAAGTTATGCCAAATAAAGCAGAAGAAAATAGAATTTTGCACAGTACTGTATGCCCTTTGGTATCCCCTAGATTTTCCATGTTTTCAATGAAATACAAAAATACTGCTTAATTTATCAAATAAAATTTTTTTTGTAATTAATTGTTTACGAATCGACAGAATGAATCTAGATTTGCTATTACGAGAATCTTTATCAGAACAGCCAATGAAGTAGATAAATAGAGACAATCGGTGGCAAAACAGTTGGCAAAAAACTGGTGGAATCAGTTCCAGTCAGATTTAACAGATAATAATTATTGGTGAAAATGAATGAATGAAATCAAGGATAAGAGTATCAGCGGGGGAATGGCTTTGGAAAACACTCGGCGGTGCAGCCTATACCCTGGGGATCCTTCTAAACAAAACAAATGCATAACCGATCAAGGGTTCGGGGCGGGGAGTTGTGATATGGTCGGTAGTCTTCTAGATACAAAAAAAATAAGCTAAATAAGTGAAAATTGTCTATGAAAGTTATTAAGGGCTGGTCCATGAGTTCTTCTACAAACAAACAACAATAAAGAAATGATAGGATGGGCGGGCTGTGACTTGGTCATTATAAAAGTCCTGAGTACTTCTAAACAAACATTATGTAGCTGATAAAAGTGTGTGTGTGGTGTGACTTGGTCAATATTATTACAAATACTTCAAATAAATAAATGAACACTGTATAGGGAAAGTCAATGAAAAGGCAGTGAACACACACAAAAAAAGTTAAGTGTACAATAAACATAGAATAGTGATTATGATGAAAACTCAGCGAATGGATACATATCTACAGTAAGAGATGCACTACCGTAACTAGACGAGGTCGTACGATAAGACTAAGAACGATGATCGGAGAGGAAAACAACGACTTGTAGTCAAACAGCCGCCGTACCAATTCATATTTTTGTGGACTCTTTCCCTTTTCGACATTTTTGGTACGGCGGCAGAACACGAATAATAATGAAAGTGTGAATTTCTCTTCTCTTCTGTGAAGGAAATCAAGTAACAATAAAACATGAGAGAAATAATGTGTACAATAGGATCAGAGAACAGAACTTCTATAGATTAGACGTATACAATAGAACAGACATATATTGAGACTAGACCTGGCTAGACCTCATTGTGAATCCATCTCATCACCATTTTGATCCTCCTCCTACTCCTCCTCCTCCACCGCGTCCTTGATTACGGTATCCACCTAGAATTAAATTATTAATATTAATACATGTACACGTATCTTTTTGCATTCACTTTAAATGTAAACCTTTTATAAACATATATAGGTTAGCTAAAAATGTGCCCTACATCCACTTCTCACTATATATATATATATATTTATTTATTCACATTTAGCGAACAAATGATGTGATACAAATAAATGAACAAGTGAAGAAAATAAGGAATGGAATGAAATAGTGCTTATGGATTTAGCCTAGAATCTCTCATTTATTAGTAATCGTATTGTACCTTTATGGAATTCTTTCGAAAATAGTATTGTAAGTCAACCCAACCCAATCATGTTTTGTTCTTTCGTACGAAAAATGTCGCCGTGATCAAGTAATTGAGAAAAAAAATCAAGTAAGAAATGATAAAATATTATTATTATTATTACGTCTACGTCTAGACACTATCAAGCGTTGCCTGGTGTCGTACAATCATTGGTACATTCATCTCGAAACATTTACCCACTTCTAAAGCGTTGTTGCCTTTACTTGACGGCCATACGCCCCCCACCCTCCTGATTGTCAATAAGGGTACGGGCACGGTAAAAAGTTACTGCAGGTTACAGTAGTCAACCATTATTGATCGATGGTCACGGCAACTTCTTACCGTACACTGTACTCTGATATTTCAAAAGTGTGCATATCATTTTCACTTGACGTAGACTGTTAAGTCAACTTCAAGTGAAAACATAGGTCGAAAAGTATGTTACAAAGTACCTAGCCTGACCGGATTTAGAGTCAAAATTGCACATAAAATCGAAAAACCTGACCGGATTTTGAGCCAAAATTTCACAAAAATCGAAAATCCTGACCGGATTTTGAGCCAAATTTGCCAAAAATCGAAAAAACCTGACCGGATTTTGAAAACCGATAACCTAGCTATTCGACCTATGAGTGAAAATGACAAGTAGTATGTAGTGGCACTGTCATACCCCCATCAGTGATGTCTATCAATATCGCAGACCCTTCAAATGCGTGTGGGTACCCCGGTTTTGAGACAAAACGCGTCTGGGTCTCTCTAAAATTTATGCTACAATTTTGCGGGTGGGTACACATAAAAGGCAAATTTTTGCGGGTGGGTCTATCCCAAGGGATATCCAGAGACCATGTCTGTACCCCATCCAGTTTACACTACCGAGTGTACTCTGTACCAAACACATTGCACCAACCTCGATCGAATCCTCCTCCTCCTCCTCGTCCTCCACGATATCCCCCTCTATCACCGAAGTTACCGTAACCTCCTCCTCTTCCTCTATCTCCTCCACCGTAACCTCCTCCTCTTCCTCTACCATTATCATGTCCTCCTCTTCCACCGTATCCCCCTCCTCCTCCTCCTCCACCTCCAAATCCTATTCCCGGCTCAACCTGAGCTTTACGTGCTGGCACGCTGCCAAAGAGACTCTTCGGCACCTGAACATTATCATGATTTTATTTGAGCTAAAATAAAGTTACAAACGAAATTCACAGTTTATTGCTTTATCATGCACAGCGCTTCAAGATTGGACAATTGTCGAACGAGGTTTAGAGCGCATTCTTTTCAAAAACGTCTTCACCACCACCATTCGGGAAGGTGCTGTGTCGTAAGTCACTTTCGCAATACATACCGTATACTCCTAATATTTTAAAACTATTCTATAGCTCACCTCGTCGTTCCTGGTTCCTGCAGCGGGTGGCGAACGCGAACCACGAGCTCCACGAGATCCAGAGCGGGAGCCCGAGCGTGACCGGGAGCGAGATGGAGAGCGACGTGGAGCTCTGTTGGGCCGAGCGCGTTCCGACTTCGCGCCACCTCCATAGCGGGCTGGAGGCGATCTGGAGCGACTCTTGGCAGCACTGTAACGGGCGGGAGGAGATCTGGAACTCCTTGAGCTCCTGGAGCGCGATCTTGATCGACGCTCACGAAGCGGAGACGGCGTACGCCGTTCACGTCGGCGATCACGCACTGGAGAGCGACGGCGGTCACGTCTCACCGGTGAACGCGAACGAGAGCGGGAGCGAGATCGAGAGCGGTTACGGTAAGAAGAATCGTCACGAGCACGCTATAATGATAAAAACTAACAAATGCATATTAAGCCTAGATTTGCCGCAATTCATTAAAGGAACAGTCGTCCCTCCACTTTTCAGCATTTGAATTCCCGCCAGTGTTCCCCGACGACGCGATAACTCTGCCAAAGATATAGGAAATAATGTGCAAAAACCACTTTTTTCCGTAATTTTTCGCATACAAAATGAGTCTTTTACAGTGTGTTTCGATGGTATGAAAATGTATGGTGAACGATAGGGTTGCCGTTGCGTAGGCGTAGTCGAATTTACCGCGCCCTCTTTCCATCTCTTGCCCCTCTCTCGGCATTTCCCGCACGACAGATTAGTGACAGCCGGAGGGTGCGTAGTCCCCGCACCTTTGCGGGGACTACGCACACTTTCTCGCCTCTCCCTGACTATCCCTACTCTCTCTTCGCTCAACCCGACTCGCCCCCATTGAGGCACGTTTGAAGACATATCCAACTCCCCTCTCATCTGAGAGCTTGGCAGTCAACAGCAAAGTTGTAGCTCACATCGATCCAGTTCTGATTATTTTTTGGAAGAGTCGATTCGATCAAAACAAACGAAATTACATTCGTTCTACGGTTTCACATGGAAATCGAATCAATTACCGTTGAAATAAGTGTTGGTGTGGACAAAAAATCCACACTAAAAACACTTATATAATAAATACTGCATCAAGACCGTGAAAAATGAAAACAATATAACAGTCTCGGACACCGGGACATCGTATATTTATGGTATGCGAATTTTTATTGATCTGTCATAGATAATCTCACAACCAGCAGAGCGACAAGAGTGGAAGAGCGGACCATGAGAGGTTAACAATGTCCCTCTCGAGACATTGAATCATTGAAATGAAAAAAGATGGAATGACAGGAACTCAACATAATAAATATTCAAGGGGAAATCTGATTCCTATGATCATTGAGAGAAATTCAAATGTCCACACCAACACTTATTTCAACGGTAATTGTTTCGATTTCCATCTGAAACCGTAGAACGAATGTAATTTCGTTTGTTTTGATCGAATCGACTCTTCCAAAAAATAATCAGAACTGGATCGATGTGAGCTACAACTTTGCTGTTAACTGATAAGCTCTCAGATAAGAGGGGAGTTAGATATGTCTTCAAACGTGCCTCAATGGGGGCGAGTCGGGTTGAGCGAAGAGAGAGTAGGGATAGTCAGGGAGAGGCGAGAAAGTGTGCGTAGTCCCCGCAAAGGTGCGGGGACTACGCATTCTCTCGCAGTGATAGGTCAAACTACGAATTTAGGAAGGGAGAGAGTGTCTCTCACGGGCGATTGCTAGAGAGAAGGGAAGGGATGGCAATTGGGTGCGTAGAATTCGCCCCCGTTCCTGCAACCCTAGTGAACGAGCACCCACCCCATCATACATTGCCGTACCCTCGCAGTGCGAGGGTTGACCCACTATATAAGGACCATTTTAGGCGGCTTGATAAAAAAGGAAGCAAAAAATGACGATTTTTAAGCGAAAATAACGAATTTTGTGAATCAACCCACCCTATTTCGAGAATTGACCCACAATATAAATATAGACGGCGAGGGTACCGAAAATGTATGCACCCCATATCTCAAAGATGATAGTACCTTCTGCACGCCACGACTGTTGTTGCTGTCGTACGACTGTGATGGAGAATCATCAATGGGGCGCTGAAAACAAGGGGAAATAACTCATTTATCCATTGATCATTCCATCTAGATACTGTAGTCTATGCGCTACATGTAGATATGAATAGGATATAATGTGCAAGTTTGCATGCACACTAAAGTCAAAATTGTAAGATGTGAACTTTATCATACAAAATGAGTGTGCTTCACAGTGTTTCATACATATACGCACTCGCATTGTGAACATAGGTTTAAAAGTACGTTACAAAGTACCGCTTTTTGATGTAAAAATTTGCCAAAATCGAAAAAACCGGACCGCATTTTGAAAACTGATAGATAACCTAGCTATTCGACTTATGATTTTTGATTCGACTTATGAACCTAAGGGTGTTAACAGTGCACCACATACCTTGTTGTTGGTGTTCATGCACTTAGTAGAACGATTTGTAGCCATGCTCAGTGGTGATGGCTTATTCTTAAAGCAACCATGTTTACTAACGTTGGAAGCCGTGCTGCGTTTTTAACGTGAAACCGTGCTGCATTTCGGGCCCGACAACAGGACCCTTGTAGTTTGCAATATCTCGAATAGAATTTCCAAAAACAAGTTAATGTATTTTCCGTCCGAAAAATCTTTGTTTTGTGATTAAAAAAAATTATGCTTATTCTTTCGAATATTTTGCAAAAGCAATAACTTCTTTTGGTAAAATGACAATTGTTCGAATTTCCTACAGTATGTCAAGATTCTATTCGAGAGTTAACACACTACATAGACTGGCCCGCCACTAGTGACGGTGTTGCTGCGGAGTCACACAAGGCAAGTGTAACACCGGCACAATACATTTTTGCGAGTTCATTTGCCAAAATGTTAATTGAATGTGTGGGGTAGCCAACGATGTAATATGATCGTTGGCTTGTGCACAATACTAATATTAAATATTAATATTATTAAATATAATATTAATGAGAATTACCCACCTCAACATCTTCATCTCTGTTTGCGAATGCATTCGATGCTCCGATAGAATGATTCCGAATTGAGAATGCCAATTGAGTCTGCAAAATGAATATATATTTTTTAAAATCAATAATTAAAGTCAATCAATAATTCGTAAATCTCTTGACTATTACCAGAGAAGGAATGAATCGATTTATATCTTTATTTATTTCTTTATTCCATCAAATATATATTGCCATAATCACATTAATAACAGAGGAAGAGGGAGACTTTCATTTTTTCCCACCTTTCACCCCATAGGTCGAATGGCTAGGTTATCAAAATCCGGTCAGGTTTTTTTTCGATTTTTGTGAAATTCTAGCACAAAATCCGGTCAGGTTTTTGTATTGTTGTGAAATTTTGGCTAAAAACCCGGTCAGGCTTGGTACTTTGCATAGGTGGGCACGCTGGGTGAAAGGCTGTACGCAAACCGGGTACATGCTAGGCAAGGCTGTGCGCATGGCTATTATTTGCAGATTCGGCTGAGAATTTTTCAATTTTTGTGAAACAAGGCTATGCGCATAGCTCCAATGCGAGGGCAAGGCTGTGCGCAGAAAAAAATCGTTTTGATGCGCCCATAGGTCGAATAGCTAGGTTATCGGTTTAAAAATGCGGTCAGGTTTTTCGATTTTTAGCAAATTTGGCTCAAAATGCGGTCAGGTTTTTCGATTTTTGTGATATTTTTGCTCAAAATGCGGTCAGGTTTTTCGATTTTTGGAAAATTTCGGCTCAAAATGCGGTCAGGCTTTGTACTTTGTAACATTCTTTTCGACCTATGGATGCGCCCACCTATGGTACTTTGTAACATACTTTTCGACCTATGCTTCACCCCCCATGTCGGCGCCCATGTACGATTCATCGCTATGTGCACTCACCATAGGAGGCGCATATCCAGGTGGAGGAGCTCCATATGAAGCAGCTGGTGGTGGTGGAGGTGGTACACCGGCTGGAGCTACGGGTGGACGAGCACCGAGTGGAGCTACAGGAGGGCGAGCACCGAGTGGAGCTCCAGGTGGAGCAACAATCACTGGAGCTGCGGGTGGTGGAGGGCAATATGATGATGCTGCTCCAGTAGGTACCTGAACGAACATAGATAGCAATAACAGACTATGATTGTCAAGAGGCGAGCCATACGTAAGAGGCATGGTCGCTAGTAGCGGCACGACCCACCCGCTTTTGGCACCCGATCTAGCCGATTTAGTCAAAATTCACTCAAAAATGAAAACAAAAGAAGCGATTAGCTAGTCCCTCCACTTGGCACTGTCCCACCCGATTTTAATTGATCAAAAGTAACCAAAAAACAAATAAGAAATAGTAGAGAAAAGAGTTCTTAATTTTAATTCGTTCATTAAAAAAAACATCGTTACGCATCATTATGATGTATGATAAATAAATAAATAAATAAATAAATATATTAATTAGTAAATAAGAAATTCACTAACCGTACGCGGAGGCGGGGGCGCTGGAGGTGGAGGATGAACATATTGATTGGCAGCATTCTGCTGAGCGAAGAATCCAGATGCATTCAAGGCAGAGAGTGCTGCCTGCATCATGACTTGAGCCTGCGGAGGTGGAGCCTGTGTTGGTGTTGTAGGTGGAGGCTGCGGAGGTGGAGGCAGTGTTCCTGCTCCTCCCACAATGGATCCAGCACCAGAGGCGGTATCGTCCACTTCATCAAGTAGCTCTGTCTTCACTCGTACGGTGCTAAAAATGGGATAATAATAATAATAATAATAATAATAATAATAATAATAATAATAATAATAATAATAATAATAAAATTATTATAATAATGTAATACCGACCCCTTGGTATCCTTCTTAGATGGTCCTTTAGTAGATGAGTGAGTGGCTGCACTGAAAACAATAATCATCATCATACCACATTTAACACGGGATATATCTCCACGCGTAGCACCCTCTAGCTGGCCCATCGCGGGTCCATCCTTGGTTCAACCCAACGGGGCCAGCTACGGAGTGAGCTCCTGACTAGACAGAGTGTCACATGGAAACCACATCCAAAGCAAAGGAAGCATGAATATAATATAGCTAGAGCTCTCACGGCTTCGAAGGAGTCGGCTTCTGAACTGCTGCCGGAGGAGGTACCATGTACTGACGACGCGGATCATCCGTATGCAGCATGGGCGGCGGTTGTACGGGTGCCGGTTGACCACTATATAACATAATAATGTGCTGGTGTGCCGAAAATGTATGAATAAATTTACCTGAACACTGAACGACCTCCACCGCCATTATCACGACTTGAAGAGCTTGATCTCAGGCGTGGATCGTGCGCATCGCAGTAAGCCGGTGATCTACTCGGAGCCGGAGCCGGCGACCGGCACATTGGAGCAGGAGGCGACCTCGCTCTGGGGTCCAGATTGGCGGGTCCCGGCGATCTATATCCCGGTCCAGGAGATCGGTATCCCGGTCCAGGAGATCGGTATCCGGGTCCCTGAGATCTGCTTCCTGGTCCCGGGGATCTCGGGTATCTGGTCCTGAAAGTGAAAAAAAATTAATGGAAAAAAACAGATAATAAATGTTGATGATTCATAGTATACATCAAGGCTTTTCCACCCAGCACCCAGTGGCAAGATGGGTCCATAGGTCGAATAGCTAGTTTATCGGATTTCAAAATGCGATCAGGTTTTTAAATTTTAGTGAAATTTTGGCTCAAAATGCGCTCAGGCTTGGTGCTTTGGAACGTACTTTTCGACCTATGGATGGGGCCTTGAAAATGGCGATTTCAATATATATATATATATATATATATATATATATATATATATATATATATATATATATATATATATATATATATATACAAAACGTACTCCCATCCATTGTACGGGCTGCGGCCTCCCGGTCCCGGACTTCGTGCACCGCCCGGACTTCTGCCACCTCCTCCATACATCGGGGAGCGAATTGAGTCATACACATGACGGCTCGGCTGATGTGCGGGCGTCATGTTGCCAACGTTGGGCAGCATTCCGTTCTCCATCTGAATAATAATAATAATAATAATAATAATAATCGCTAAAATAGCTCCTTTTTTTCGCTTTTTCTCTATTTCTTGCCGAAATCAGCAAAAGTGACCCCAATTTTATACGCCAACCAATTTCTAAACTGACCCGTACCCACAATGTATAAAATGTACGCTAGTATGCAATCACAAAGTGCGCATCAATAACCCATAATATCGATTGATCTAGAGAATAAATTTCAAAAAAGGCGTACGAGATTATTGACGAAGCAGGCATTCGTCATCCTCATCTCCGCTCGGGGGAATGCCTTACACTGGGCGATGTGGCGCTTGATCCGCTCCTGACGCGCGAGGTCACCGTCGACTGAAAAGTCATGAGAGCATAGGTCGAATAGCTAGGTTATCGGTTCTCAAAATCCGGTCAGGTTTCTCGATTTTCGTGAAATTTTGGCTCAAAATCCGGTCAGAATTTCGATTTTTTTGAAATTTGGCTCAAAAACCGGTCAGGCTTCGTAGTTTCTCACGTACTTTTCGACCTACGGTTGAGAGGGTTCAATAACATGTACTGTTTTACAATATTCGTTTTCAGTAATTCATAAGCTGCATAATAATAATAATAATAATAATAATAATTATTATTATTATTATTTTTATTTTTATTATTATTATGACAATCGTCCAAATTTGCACAAATGAACCAAAATGCGTATAAAAAGCTAGAGATAAAGCTAGGGTGGAATACATAACACCCTGTTTTCCCCTGCCAGTAGTGTGTTTATGTTTATTAAAATACATAGATTTGATGGAATAAATAAATAAATAAATAAATAAGTAAATATATAAATAAACTCACAGACGTTGCCGTGAGCATCACATGTGCCATACTTGTCCGATTCTTCTCGAATTCGTTCAGTTATCTGGACGAAGTTCGAGATACATGTGCAGGCCTTCAAATTTATATAGTATAATATATTCGTAATATAAGATAATAAGGTAATATACTAATAGAATACACATGCTCAGGCCACTCGAGTTGAGTGTAATTCTAGCGCGATTAGCTCCTGACGTGACCGAATTAGATTCGAAAATCAGCTAATTAGACTCAAAAATTAGCTAATTACACTCAAAAATCTCGTAATTAGATTCGAATTTTATAATTAGATTCAAATATCTCCTAATTAGATTCGTACTTCTCATAAGTGGGCGGGCATTGCCGCTGGAAATTAAAATCGGGGGTCAGAAGCAAAAAATGGAGCATTTATACGTCATTTTGAGTGATTTTTTTTTGGAAAATCGGGGGGTCGGGTGCCAGAAATCGGGGGGTGTATTGCCGCTAGCGGCAGTGATGCCCACGTATGGTACTTCTAATTAGACTCAAAAATCTCCTGCTTAGATTCGCATTTTCTAATTAGATTCAAAAATCTCCGAATTAGATTCGCATTTTCTAATCACACTCAAATCGAGTTGCCTGAGTGGTCGCATTCGGAAGATCCGTAACGTAGCTATTCAACCCTATCTAGTTATCATTTTTTTTGTATTTTTCGTCGTTCTTACTTTTTTAATCAATATATATATATATCATAGATCGAAAAGTATGTTACAAAGCACCAAGTCTGACCGCATATTGAGCCAAAATTTCCCAAAAAATCGTAAAACCTGACCGCATTTTGAGCCAAATTTTCTCAAAAATCGAAAAACCTGACCGCATTTTGAGCCAAATTTGCCAAAAATCGAAAAACCTGACCGCATTTTGAAAACCGATAACCTAGCTATTCGACCTATGATATATATATATATATATATATATATATATATATATATATATATATATATATATATATATATATATATATATATATAAAATAGAAACGACAAATGTATTATTATAACCTATGGCAAGCATATTCATCGCTTACCTTGTCCGGGAAGACGACGGAGTGCGTCGGATACCTTGACGTGTGGGAGGCGAGGAAGGGCATGGAGAATATGTACTTTTCCAAGCAACCATCAGTGATGCAATGGGCAATCTGGAGACACCTGCAATCATAGGTCGAATAGCTAGGTTATCCGTTTTCTCAAATGCGGTCAGGTTTTTCGATTTTTGTGAAATTTTCCCCAAAATCCGGTCAGGTTTGGTGCTTTGTAGCATACTATTCGACATATGGTCTGCAATAATGGACAATATTTTTCAGACAAAAGGGGTACCGTCACAAAAAATGCTTCGATAGCCCAAAAGACTGGGAACGTTTCCCCTGGGGTCATAGGTCGAACAGTACGCTGTCTCTCTCTCTCTCTCTCTCTCTCTCTCTCTCTCTCTCTCTCTCTCTCTCTCATCTCTCCTCCCTTCCCTCCGAAGAAGTGATTTAAATTAAAATTATTAAATATATATATATATAGCTTAGCTAATAATGGTTTTTCGGCCGCTATGTCTCCTAGAATTCTCTTCAAACACAAAACAAACATACCTTGAGCCATGAAGAGCTCGAATGTGCTCATCCAGCAGAGCAATGGACGAGCAGAGCTTGGCACACGACGAGCACACTCGATAGATCTGAACAATAGAGAGATAAATGAATGAATAAATAAATAAATAAATACATAAATAATGTACAATTATAAGCTTGCATGCGCATTACAGCTAAATTATAAAATGCGAACTTTATTATATTAATAATTGCGCTTCAGCCGCAAAACATCAAACATTATCATTCTTAATTCATTCTCAATAGTGTCAAAAAGCGGCAAAGCACACCCATTTCCCCTTATACTCTGGTGTTGAAATCCATACATGATCACGAATACAAGTATAATGATGCATGATTCGACATTTCATGCATGAAATATCCGTGGTTCGTGATCATGCATGGATCTTCCGTGATCACGTATGAATTTCCCAAGATCTTGCATGTAATACCAGAATCCATGCATGATCACGGATAATCTTTGCACGAATTTTACTTGGATCATGCTTGGATTGAAACACCTGATTGCATATCTCTAATTATAATACCGTCATATTTATAATATTTTATTAATAAAATAATTTCCAATTATCGATCAAAGTTATGAACTGCCGCATGGATTTGATTTTTTTTCCTGCACATCTTTTAATATTATTAATTTAATTATGATACCTTTGGTTCTCTTTGGTTGCTCATTGGTCTCCTATGGCCTCCAACTCCTCAGAGTGGGCAGAGGTTGATAGCAGAGATAGATATTGAAACAACTGAAAAAAGCAAAGTTATGAGGCTGGGGAGCATTAACCACGTGAATTATGAACGCTAATAATTTAAATTAATTTTAAATTATTGATCAAAATTATGAAACACATGGAACCGGCTGGTTGTCCGTAGAAACAGTGGTGTACGAGAAAAATACGAGGAACGAGAATTTCTCGATTTTTGCTTTCGAGAAAAAATCGATTTTAAAAGTACAGGAAAATACATTTTCATGACCTTTCCTTCTTTTTTTCATGCAATATTAAATATACATTCAATGGAAAGATCAACCATACGAAACACTCACTGACAACATGCTTTAGCAATTTATCAAAATGTAAGGTGAAAAATACTATTGAACGGTAACACAGACAATAATCACAAGAAGATTTCGAATAATTAGCAAAAAAAAACAAATTCCTGAATGAAACATGAACAAGGGCGAATAGATTTGGAACTTGTAGTGGTTTCAGTGGTAAATATCTGAGGCCGCATTCATGAACGTTGGCCAACCGTTTGCCGGCAAACGTGACGTCACAAGCGTAGGGGGAGGATCTCCGGCAAACGCATCCGCATACGATTGTGACGTCACGTTTGCCAACGTTCATGGGTACCTTTGCTGACCACAGAATCAGAGTCTTATATACGAGAACAAGTGTGTAACATACAATAATGCGGAGCGGGGGAGGCAGGAAATCATTACTCATCAAAGATCTATATCTTCTCTGGGAATAGCTACTTTATCTTCTAGCTGATGGATACGGTAGCTGCTCGTGTCGTGTGTATGATCGATCGATATTCCCTGATTTCAGCGTTACGGTAGGTACAGAAGGTGGCTGAATGAGAAGAGATTAATGAGTCGATACGCTTGCCTCCGCCGTCACGGAAAATATCGTCGCATTTGCCTGTCGTACACGACCACGTACATTTTGGAGAGTACTGGGTCCCAAGAGGAAAGCCTTGGTTGTCAATAGGGGTTACTGCAGGTTACGGTAGCCAGCTATTATTGATCAATGGTTACTGTAAATTCCTACCGTAGCCCTATTGACAATCAGGGGTTTCCACTTGGGAGTCAGCCTACTCCAAAATTAATAACGTGGACGGTACACGTAATGAAAATGTAACGATATTTTCAGTGACAATATCATGACTTACATGGTAGCTCAATCTATCATCTATTCTTATCTACGGTATCAGGGATGCGGTATCCCTCATCCTAGCGGACTCATCCCATCTCCAGTCATCATCGGTCCAGTTTAGTTTCTGAAATAGAGATCAAAGATCAATTCTATGTGATTCCCAATCAACCCTCAACAATCTTGTTTCACTATCATATCATAATCAGTAGCCTCGTTCCCAATTAAATCCAATACGAATGGCCATGCGAGTACCTCTCCAAAGTTGGCCAATAGTAGCGCCTGAGGTCCTATTCTCTTCATTATCGCCTATTAGCAATCTATTAGCAGAGACAAGAGAAAACACGAAATAAAAATAACTTCACTTTTCATTTTGCCAGTAAATTGTAAGAAATGAAAAAAAATTTACCTAGAGGCGCGAGTCAAGGGAAACTTTCAACTGATATACTGGATAACTGTCTAGACATAAGCGGTCGAGGCCAAAGCTTATGCAAATGTAACGAGACAATGGGTGGATCAGAGCGCGCGTAGTCTGGCACGCAGACAAAATTTGCATACTCTAGCCATTATGCATAATGATGATGCATAATGCATGATGACAATGATGATTAATTTGCATGGGAATAGAAAGGGTATCTAACAATAGTAGTAATAATAATGATATGTTTTAACATCAAGCATGAGACTATTTTCAAAAGCACGTGAAGCCGCCAAATTCGTGTTTCAAGATGTTTATAAATTAAAATCTCAATAGTGCTCCATGATACGAATCCAAATACGTTGTCAACAATTAATGCTAAGTATAAAATAGATAAGCATACCGGTGAACACGAGATCGAGAGCTTGCATTTATTTCAACGAGAAAGAGAGTTTGATTGACATCTCAGCAATTGTGGAGTCACCCTGAAAGGTATTTTTTAAACGGCACTTCCAATAACGCTATACATAAAAGGAGGAAATATAACTATATGAAATGACAAATATTCATAAAAGCTAAGCTCAATTTCAATGTTTACTTCGAAAATAAAAAAAATCATGCTTACTTGAATCGACTCGTCAATTTGTTCCAACTACGCCGTCTTTCGAGCAACGATCTCGGCATGCTGTGCGGGAGATGGGGCCTAAAGCAGCAATACTTTCACTACTTTAAACTTTACTACTACTTTACTTTAAACTTTGCTACTTTACTACGTCAAGTGCTACTTTAAATGCCAGCACGATAACAAACAAAAGTGATAAACACAGCGTTCTATGCCGGTGAGTGTGTCTTTTGCTGTTAAAATTAGAATGAACTAAACGATATCTGGAACGGTACAAACCTGATTCTCAAGGATGTTCTGCAGACGCCATTACTCGCCTCGAACGAGATCGCCCCATTCCGCAGGGCTGTCGAAGTCGTCGAACAGGTGTATCGATCGACTGAAATTCGGAGTCTTTGACCGCTTCCTTTAAAAACAATTAATATTACTAATTCATAATGTAACACGAAATAAAGCAAACTAAATAGCGTAGCAAAATAACGAAAATTTTCGCGAAAATTCAAAATTCGCGAGAACCGTATCCGTACTTTATACAAATTTGGTTCTTTAATTAGGGGTGTCCCTAAATGACGGCCGCGGCCACGGGCACGGCCCGACGGCCCATCGATGATGCATCTTTTATAAACTTTAGTTGAACTTTAGATTTATTTTTGTTCTATACATATACGTTATCATTTTAGATTGACTAGCACCTTCCTCTCTTTTTGCTTGTCTCTTATTTGTATGTATCCTCAAATATAGCCGCGACTGACATCTGCTGAAAAGAAAGACAATGAGTGATAGAGATGGAGGCGGCAAATAGTATACTTCACCTACTTCACCTTGTAACCCTACTTCACCCTTCTTCACCACACTTCACCTTCATTCACCTTTCTTCACCCTACTTCACCGGAGTAATTTCTAAGTATTTAAATTTTAATATAAATTCAATATTTAAATAATTTTTAAATTGTTGGGTTTGTTTTAAACTTCATGTTGTAATTACAGATTAGTAACGATCTACGAGTTAGTAGAAGTAGAGAAAATGTTGAGCTATAAGTAAATGGTGGATTCCGAAACGTAAGTCTAGTGATTAAGTTAGTTTATTTAATTATCGCTTTAGATCACATCTTGTCCATCATTTAATTCTTTAAGAATTTATTTAAGATAAAGGTTTGATCTTTGATCTTTTGATCTCTTATTGATGATCTATCTCTAGATGGATCGATTATCAATAGCAGCTCTATTTGATCGTAATCAATATATATATGTATTCTCTGTTCTATTCGATATTTTATTAGCTACACTTTTATCATATGTAGCTGTTAATGTTGTATCTACTCGTAAGTCCTCGCCCATTTCTACCGTAATCAACCGTAACTATTGTTCCCTTTAAGATATCTACCGTGATCTCTCGTTGTTTTCGCATTCGTCACTGCAAGTGCGCATGCGGGTATATCTATATCTTCGACAGAGATCAAAGATCAATGATGAGTTCCTTTTCAGTTTTCTCTTGTAAAGAGTGTTCAACCATATGCTGCTTCGCCTACTCATGGATTTAACTGACAGGTATTCTATTCATTATTGATTCAATACCTTGAATACGATGAAATATATGATTATCCAGATAGATGATTAAAAGATGTCCATTTCATTCTAACTCTTGTTCATACTATCAACATCATTATTTATCTAGGTAGCATATTCTCGCTCATTCTATCTCTTATGCTGTCTTCAATCCTTCTTCATCTTCTTGTTCTTCAAAACATTCGGGATACAGCTGTTCCATGGAATTGGAATGTTTATCGGTAATGTGTGTGGACTACTGTAATGACGATTTTCGATCGATTTCACCGTATCTTTTAATTCAGAAATTCAATGAAAGCAGTATTCAAGAATGCCGATCAATATGCACTTTTCATCTTCATCCTATTATTGAGGATTGTTTCCAGGTATACTGTAGATGGAGTGTACTATGCTTTATTTTATCAATCAATAAATCCATCTATTTCAGATTTGATATCATCGTCCTATTCCTAATTCAAATCAATTCAATCAAGGTTTTCATAAACTGGTCTGTTTTATTATATCATCTACAGTAGTCTTGGAGAATCTGTAGTTCTTACTGTAGTTACTTTATGATTACTGTATCTACCGTATATTATCGTAATATTTTAAGCCTCGTGATTCAACTCTGGAAGGAATTGAAATTCGATTTAATAAAGTAGAAAGAATTTGTGTAAACTTCAATTATTATCTAACTATCCATACAAAGAAAGTAGCTGCTCTTATAAGTAATCATTCTTCTCTCAAGTAAGTATATCATTCTTCTCATATCCGAAAGATGATTAACTATCCTATTCAGACAATTGTTCCCTGATCTTCAAAGTGAATTGAAGCCTAGTATTATAAGGAAAACAAGAGTAATCGCTAATAATTGGATAATGAATACTAATCTGAAGTGAGTTAAACATATTAAAAGATAAGAATATTGATATTATTTTAGTTGTCGATTCATTGTTGAGAAAGCATTGGCTGAGATTCCGAAGAAATTGAAACAGAAGAAAGATGATAAAGTACTTGATTATTATAAAGCATTGAAAAGAGAACATGATGATGGTAGAGAAAAGGTATTATGGATATTGAATGACTTAATAGTAAGTATATCTTATAGGAAGTGACAGATAGAAAGAGAGAATGTGATGCATTGAGTAGTCAACTCAAACAAAGCCTACCGAAAGTGAATAGGAATCTAGTTAAGGTAAGTATATATTCATTATATGGAATAGTATTCATTCATTCATTCATTGGAGGGTGTAAATAATGCATGGAAGAACTTATGGGATCTACAAAAGACATGTGAAGGGTCGATTATTGAATGTTTGAAAGTTGAATTTGGAGATAGAATTGGAGATAGAATAGTTTCATTATCTAGAGAGACAATACAGAAGATTAATCATATCATATCTAAAGTTGGAGTGCAAAATGGAAATGAATATGGTAATTTATATGATTGTATGATGTTGATAAGAATATAATGGATGTATAGTATAGAGCATTATAGGAGATGAAAGTATTGATGTAGGAGAAGAAGTAAAGGAAGATACACATATAAGTAGAGTAGAACAAACATCTCAAGATAGAATGAATGTATGGAATAGAGTATCACTCAAGTTTGTATTATTTATCATCTATTTATATATATTATATTATATTATATTATATATGTTGTCTTACCTGGTATTAACATATTTTCAGTACATTCAATAGCAATACGGGAATATACAAAGCTACTCAGAAGTTTACAGTTGATAAACGAGCAGATAAATCAAGTAAATCATTATGATTACCAATAAAATAATTTATAATATTGATACTAACATTATAGAATATCTTGAATGCTCTGAAGGTGATATATTCTATGTGGAGAAAGTGAATATGGATAATAATTCATATGAATGTTTTAATGGACAAAAACATGGACTTATTCCAATATTTGTATTGACTAAAATGGGATCGAATATAGAAAGACCACACTCTACACCTATTATACCATTGAAATCATCTATTACTTCAAATGAACAACCAACTATATCTCTATTGGGTATAGATTTATTATTATACTATATATTCAATATCGATTGAATTGATTTAGAAATGAGTACTCCTGTTATTAATTCTAGTCTTCCTGTACTGAAACCTCAATTATTATCTCGAAGAGTTCCATCTCTTCCATCTATTGCATCGGATCCATTTGGTATATTATCTATATATATTAATAAATGAATGAAGGAATGATTATAGATAATCCTTCATAATCAACAATCATTCGTCTTCTCAATCCTTCATCTATTTCTAATTATTCATTTCCTCTTTCATTATCTTCAATTCAATCTTCTTCTATTAATCCCCAATCAATATCATCTCCATCACAATCAATATATCCTTTCTCAATCAATTCCTTTATCAACATCATGTCTTCAATCAACTCGATCATCATCATTATGAACTAATTCTAATCCATCATCAGTGAAGATGTAGATACCCATCCAACACTCCTTCTATATCTGAGATGTTGGATGAACTTCATCTGGATGAAAGAAGATTCTATCGAAGATATGAATGAATGAATACAAATTATGGAGAGAGAAATATGTTCATTCTTTTATCTTTTGCTTGCTAATGATTATGCAATCGATAAAAATGTCTGTTGTTGATTACTGTTGAATAGTGAATGGATATATTTGCTATGTTCGCATGATCATCTATTGGTCAAGCATACATATATGTATGTAGGAATCATAAACTATGTTCGCTTGAATTGGAAGCAATTAGATCATATCGATCTATTCACATTGTCTAGATATATTCAGTCATTACTATTCATTAATGAAACAGCTCCATATGTTGCTAATGAAGATTGGAAGACTTAAAATATAATAATGTTCATGTCTTATTTTTTCTTCCTACAGTTTTTGATTGATCTATTCTTACACTATATATTACATGCACTCAATTTCATAACGTCTAACATAGCGTATTCGTTTTGACTGTTCATTAACATATCCAACGAATAAAGATTCAATCCTCCATTAAAAATAATAAATAATTTTAGAATTCATGAAAGTGGTGAACAATGGTGAAGTAGGGTGAATGAAGGTGAAGTGTGGTGAAGTAGGGTTAAAGGGTGAACTGGGTGAAGTATACTATTCGCCGATGGAGGCAGAGTGATAGATCAGTCATATCGTCTCTCATACATCGATCGATGAATCGTCTTCTGTCTCTTTCTCTGGCTGACTGTTCCCCGTCTTCCCTTTCTGATTTTCCCGCCATTTTCAGTTATCATCACGGTTCACTATGCTTTTTGATGTTACTTTCCTAGTTAATTTGCCCTCTCCTTCTTCCTCTTTAAGTACCTATCTCTGTATTTCCCTGTGCTCCTATCTTCCCCCCATCACTCTATCTTTATCTATCGTAATTATGAATATATCTAGCCTCGTCACCAATCAATTGTGTCTCTACGTCCCCACCCATCGTTGTTGTTGTCTAGACCTTCTATTGTATTCCCATTTGCATATGATCCAAAATCATATACATACTACGTGTCCTCACTTCGTTTCCTTCATTTGCAGTTTTGGTCATCCTTTCAATGTTTCCTTTTCGTGGTTCAAAGCACATCTATGTATGGATCTTCTGCCGTTCGTTTATAATCAGTCATTCTTCCTTTCCATCTCTTCCTCTCTATCTCTCTTACATCCATTATCATACCAATCGATCACTAAGGAAGAGAGTAGATCATCAATCGATAATGTTTATAAGAGAGATGGAAGGAAGGGAACTGAGCATACCATCCTTTTGTGCGTCTATATCTTGATATATTGCATCTCTCTGTTTATTCTTTCTCTTCTAACCATCTCTCAACTTTATTCATATTATTCTGCTCCGCATTCAATAGTATTTCGGAGGTCGTATCCATGCAGCGTTACAAACAATTTGTCGATAAGCATGACGTCACGAGCGTAGACGTAGACGTTATGCCAACTTTTACGCCTTACTACATGGATATGGTCTCAGACGATGTGCGCAATGTGTCCTTCCTATCCTTAATTCTATTTACTACACTTTGGCCACGACTGTCCTTTGGCTCACGAGACAATGTGGCCAGTGTGGAGAGTGATTCTCAATTTGTTTACATAATCATTTAAATCATTTCAGAGGTCGACACGACACCTATCGCCACCGCGGCGTAATCGACTAAGATGACGTCAATCTAGTTCTGATCCGTACAAGGTATGTTGCTTGACTTGGTTCTCTTCTCTGAAACATGACCTTTGACGGGAAGATCTAACCTTTAAATTTCTCATTTTACAGGCCGAATCGTCGTTCCTCATCGTGCAAGGTCGTCTAGAAGTCCATCGTCACTGCGTAGATGACATCAGATACTGGACTCCGGGTCCTGAAGCTTCTTTGAAGGTACGAGCCTTCCTTGGATTCTCTTTCCTGTTATGTTATTTTCAAGTTGCGAAAAGACGAAAAGTTTGTGGATATTTTGCCTACTCTGAGAAAGCGACTCCCGAAATAGTCACCGAAAAAAGCTAGATAGTCGCTAGATCGTGAAAAATACAGAAAAGCTACTTGATAAAAGCTAGATAGTCGCTAGGCTAGAAAAACATCCATTAAAAAGCTAGATAGCCGCTAGATACACATATCCGCTGGATTCTCTCCCCGAAAAGCGCTAGATCGCGCGCGTTGCGTACGCGCAGCGTATCTTTGAATTAAATTTTTTAGTCCTAAAATTAACGGTTTTAATTCTTGTTTTCGTGACTTTTTTGTGAATTTGTTCAATGACCTCATCGTACACTCTAGTATACTTCACCCCCTTGTTAATCTCGCCCCTATTCATTCCCGGCAAGAAGTTATCACTGTATTTATGTGCCAATTCTAATTAGTTTTTCGATCTCTTTCATTTTTGACTCTTGTTTTTTCAATTTTTGGTACTGTTCAGCTATGTATGTGACGCATATCCTGAGGAAGATGATGATTTTGAAGAAGTAGATGCAGATGAACATTCAAATGAAGAGGAATTGGAGATTGTTATCGATTATCCTTCTGAACAACTCCAAGATCCAGGTATAAAATGATTTCACTTGTCGTATTACATCATATTGCATTACAACAACTTTATCTGCCGATTGGGGTGTTATGTAAGCTGGGTCGCTATTAGGGTTTTCCGATGAGTCCAATCGTGTCTTGCAAGACTTGCAAGACACAATCGGACTTGTCGTATTACGTTGATGTTTTTAAATTATTTTCGAAAACAATTTTCCAGGTGCGTATGAAGATTCGATGATGCTATACTCCTCAGTAATATTATTATAATATAATTTGATGTATCTTTGAGAGCTTTTGGCCTGAAAATGAAGACGAACTATTTCACGGAGTTGTTTCCAGGTAAGCAAGCAATACAAACAAATCATTCATGCAGTCATTCAACCACGCTCTACAGCGAGAACTCTGTATTTAGTTAAGAGTTAACGAAAACATTCTTTCTTTTATTTATTTTAATTATTCAAGCCTTTGTTTTCAGATATGTCAAAGAAATATGCTACAAAGCTGGAGTTGCTCGTCAGACTATATGCCGATCGCGCCATAATGCAATTGATTATTATCTTGCACGTTCTATTGACGTGAACGTTATTCTAACATCATGTTTATTGTTAGAATTCAATTGTTTCATATATTGCTTATTGTGGATTATTGATGTAAATTACAAGTCTGAATAAACTATGTTTGTAATGTCTCACGAGTTAAATTTACGTAAAAAAACGAGGGGAAAAGTCAGAAATCAGTTTGCGATAGCGAAACCACCTGAGATTACGGTAGTCCCGGAAAACGCTAGATTTTCTCCCACATAGTCGCACGCTAGATTTTCTCCCCTAAACACTCCCTTATATTCTTCGCCTAGACTCTATCCAACGTTTTTCGGTGACTTTTTGGGGAGTCGCTCTCTCAGAGTATCTTTTTTCATGGCTTTTGAACAGAACTTCTGTTAGAATATACTTCACCTTCGTTACTTCATTGTCTTTGCCTTTGCTAGCGTCCCCTTCACTGCTCACTGATCTGTCTCGTTGACAGAAATCAAAGTTTCATACAAAGTGATCGTTCAGAAAGCTCAACTCGTTTAATCTCGTAATTTGCTGTTTTGCAGGACGAATCGTCACTGTCGACAAACATCTTCGCAATCTCGTCGTCTTCGTCGATGATGATCTGCTCGATGTGCTCTTCAGAAGTGGGACGCCGCCATTCTCCGAGGCGTCCGCTTTCTGCCGGCGTATTCCAGCACTGGCTGGAACTCGTTTTCGGAAAAAAATAAAGAATTTGGGGTTGTTAATGTTTGAAATCAGTGTCTAAGCCCGCGAAGTTAAATGGGCGGGGTCAGCATCGCTAGATAAATAAGGTTCGCAATAAATGGGCGGAGTCACTCATCGCTTTATAAGTATTAGATCAGTGATAGAGTGGCCAGATGAACAGACGAGATCGATGGGCAGAGACGCAGAGAGTCATCGCGCGCGCACTGAACTTGATTTACTACCACTGTTGAGACGTGTGGCGGTCGGGGATAACTTCACTACAAAAAACATTAAAATTTAAAAATATTTATTTGTACAAAATAAAGACTTTAAATTACTCTAATAATTTTATTTGCAAAGATTTCGTATAGAAAAGTCAAAATATCTTCGAAAGAAAATGGAAAAAACTGATAATTATAATATCCTGCCTGTTAAATGACTTTAATAAATCACTTAACGAGGGCAACGCCAGCAACAGTAGAAAAATCAAGATAATATTATTAAATATTAATAGATTTATGCGTTAGAAGAAGAGGAATAGATAAAGTGAACAATTGATGTAGTGATCAATAACATAAAATACGATGTCACAACTTAGGTAGCAAAGAAATAACAATTAATTATTATTCATCGAATACGGAAAAATTAATACGTTTTCGGAAAGATTTAACTGTGGGGCAAATAATAGAGCTATTTAATTCTAACTTTATTCCAAATGACAACAACACGATTTGAATGGCTAATTAAGCTAGGGTAATTTACAGAGAATTGCATAGAAGATCGCTCTTTATGTAACAATTTTTTGCGATTTTGTAATGTTTTAATTTGACGCTTAATATTAATATAATAAGAGTATGATTGTGGATTCTATAACTACAATAATCTCAATCAAATTTCAGCGACCGTATACTTAATATTGCTAATATTAGGCTTAATTTTTCAATGCGTATTATTTTCAGACTATTAACTTTATTCCATTTTCACTGCGAATACTAACTTGTAAAATTTATAATTGTTAATTCTTTGCTACCTAAGTTGTGACATCGTATTTTATGTTATCGATCACTACATCAATTGTTCACTATATCTAATCATCAATTGTTCATTATATCTACTTATCATTTTTTTTCATTTTCTGTCGAAGATATTATGACTTTTCTATACGAAATCTGTGCTAAAAAATTATTAGAGTAATTTAAAGTCTTTATTTTGTCAAAATTAATATTTTTAAATTTTAATGTTTTTTTTCAGTGAAGTTATCTCCGCCCGCCACCCTTCTCAATAGTGGTGGTAAATCAAGTTCAGTGCGCGCGCGATGACTCTCTGCGTCTCTGCCCATCGATCTAGTCTGTTCATCTGGTCACTCTATCAATGATCTAACACTGAAACGAAACGACTTCCTATCTTGTAATCAATACTATATTCACATTTCAAGTTTTTTTATATTCTATATTCTTTTAACAGAAAATAACAAGTGAAATTCAACAACTAAGAAAACTGTTGAACACCGTTATCTTCGCCCATTGTTCGAAAAACTGTGACAAAGATCAAAGATCAAACTTCAGCAATAGAGTAACAACTTTGTGAACATCTCTAACATACTATAGTCACATTTTAAGAGCTACACGCTTTTTTTTTCAGCTTTGACATGTTACCGTAATCGTCCGTTATTGATTTTGCATACACTCTTTCTGTTTCTGCATCAATAAACATTGAAAGACATTGATAGTGCATTAAATACAAATAGATAAATAGTATTTTAGAATATTTTCACAATTTTAGGGGAAAAAAGTTAGTTTGCGATTCATGATCATTCTGTAGGGCCTCTGACATACACTCCACATTAGCATAGGGAGAGCGTAAATGTAACAAGAAAAAATGGCAAAAAGAGATGGGCTCTATTGGAAGATGTCTTCTTTTGCTAATCCTTCTCGGGGATCGAACTTCCCAGTCGACCAACCGATCGGATTGACACTTCGATCTACTATCCACTAGACCATGGGTCCCTATTAGAATGCATATCAAACGAACTACATATACTCATCCTCTCCAGTACTTATAAAGCGATGCGTGACTCCGCCCATTTATTGCGAACCTTATTTATATAGCGATGATGACCCCGCCCATTTAACTTCGCGGGCTTAGACACTGATTTCAAACATTAACAACCCCAAATTCTTTATTTTTTCGGAAAACGAGTTCACGAGAGAGCTGGAATACGCCGACAGACGTCGGAGCTTGACGGCGTCCGAAGACGTTTGTCGACAGTGACGATTACCCTGCAAAACAGCAAATTATGAGATTCAACGACTTGAGCTTTGTGAACGATCACTTTGTAAAGACCTTCGGTTTCAGTCAATGAGAAAGATCAGTGAGCAGTGAAGATTACGTTGGCAAAGGCAAAGGCAAATGCAAAGGTAGAGACAATGAACAAAGGTTGAAGTATAGTCTAACAGAGGTTCTGTTCAAAAGTAATCAAAAAAGATCTCCACAAAATTTTCGTCTTTTCGAGACTAGAACACAATATAACAGGGAAAAGAATCCAAGGACGGCTCGTACCTTAAAAGAAGCTTCAGAATCCAGAGTCCACCATGTGATGTCATCAGGCAGTGACGCGAGAATTCATATTAGTCGATGAACAGAGAACGTTAATTGAAGACATCTCATGGGCATGACTGCTGATTCTGAAATGTATTTGACATGATTTATATGATTCTGTAAACAAATTGAGACCACTCTCCAGACTGGCCACATTGTCTCGTGGGCCAAAGGACAGTCGTGGACAGAGTGTAGTAAATACAATTAAGAATAGGAAGGACACATTGCGCACATCGTCTGAGACCGTATCCATGGCGTAAGGCGTACAAGTTGACATGATGCATGCGTCTGCGCTCGTGACGTCACGTTTTTCGACAAATTGTTTGTAACGCTTCATGGATACGACCTCCGAATTATTACTGAATAAGGAGCAGAAGAATATGAATAAAGTTGAGAGGTGGTTAGAAGAGAGAGAAATGCAACATAAACAGAAAGGTACAATATATCAAGATATAGACGCACAAAAGGATAGTATGCATCGAGAGGTAGATCACTTCCCTTCCTTCCATCTCTCTCATAAACATTATCGATTGATGGTCTACTCTCTTCCTTAGTGATCGATTGGTATGATGGTGGATGTAAGAGAGATAGAGAGGAAGAGATGGAAAGGAAGGATGACTGATGATAAACGAAAGACAGAAGATTAGATTAGCTTTGAACGATGAAAAGGAGAGATTGAAAGAAAAAAGAAAAGACAGGAACAAAACGAAAAGAAAAGAAAACAGGTCACGAAAATGATAATAGCATTCGCTGCATTTCTTTTCTTTTCGTAGCTTTTCAACTATTAGTGGTACATACCTTATAGTGCCATCGCTGATTGATCGCCGACGACATCGAAGATATGCCGAAGGTGGTGTAGTAGAGCACGAAAAGATACGTTGACGGAAATCTGAAAATGAAAAGAATAAGAATAATACCACGTAGAACGTATTAAGATAAGCAAATTAGAGTATAATAGACTAAGGATTAAAGCGATCACATATACAAATGAACAAAGATTTGAAGAAATAACGATTAAAAACGGTATGTCCTATCACAACAAAGGAGAGGTAGAGAGAGGTAGAGGTGAAGTAGAGGAAGAGAGACGAATAAAGGCAAAGCGGCAGGTTGTTCCAATGAAATTGGCGGGAATAGAAGGGGGCCAATGAATGACAAATAATATCGACCATCTCCTTTCCTTCTCTGTACTCTCTCACTAACCCATACCATCTCGCGTTTTATCTAGACATCTTCTTCCCTCTCTTACATTTGCACACTTTCTCACTCTGCTATGATCAAAGAACGATCACATTATTGCGTGTGATCATTACAGGACTGTTACAGTCGAAGTACAGTACGATAATTATGAAGTGAAATATTGCATTTATCATATTATGACTGAATTCACCAGTTTACATGACTGATAATTGTTACATTGAACAGGAATCTTTGATCTTTTGATAATCTTTGATCTCTAATATTCGCATATTGTTCTTTGACCTCCTTCATTTGATCTTTGATCTATATAATTTGATCCTTGATCTCTGATCTTCTTGAACGTTTTGGATAAAATGGAGAAAGATCAGGTTTATGATCGAAGATGAATCTACAAAGAATAGATCAAAGATCAGGAAACTGTTGTGTGATCGTCTTAGGCTAATATTTGGGCTAATATTCGCTATCATCAATCGATATTGTAGGAGCTCAGAATAATGGCGACCTTTCCAGTGTTCGATAGACGGGTGCGGCGATATTCTTGGTTGTGTGGGCGGAGTTTTGCAGTGATCGGGCGCCAACTGGCGTCATTCTGGCTGAAAGTGTGGCAAGGGCACTTCCTTATGTGCAATTCGCATGAAACTTGTTGAGTATCGAATAATGCATCACCACAGCCTGAATCTGAAATTTGGTTAAATTTGGAGAATTTTTCATTTTGAATTATTTTAGGACAAGTAAGTCCCCGTTTTCCCCTCCCCCTCCTCATCCCTTTCTCTCTCCTTGCGGTAAAATTTAACGATTAACGAATTAACGAAAATAGTATAATTTTCGTTAATTTTTTCGTTAATGAAAATGAGCAGCTTGAAGCTACAGAAGCTCATTTTCTTATACATTACCATTATCCTTTTAGACAAAATCTAATTTTTGAACATATTCATATTTTTATGAGTTTTTTTCAAACTGCGTTCATTTGAAAAACAATCAGTATTCATATTATTGTTTTAAATAAAGGTGTTTGGAAAAATTCGTGCTTTCATCAATTAACGAAAATTAACGACGTATTTTTCGTTAATTTAACGAATTAACGAAAAATTTCATTAATGAACATCTCCGATTAGTATTCCTTAAATGTTCATTTTCATACTTATCAGTGGCAATTGTCAAGAGATAAAAGTACGCAATGATCATAATTTCTGTGAGCCTCTCATTCATCCATATACTTCATATAATATTCATCAATATAATTCATAGTTGTAAATTTCAAAAAAAAATAAAATTTTAAATTTTCAAAAATTAAAAGTAAGAAGTGGATTATATCAAAGCAATCGTATCTATTACGTACATACGAGGCCAATTGCAATTGTATGTTTACCATAGAGGAAGAAGTCACAGAAATATTGTGCAATCGAGTGCACTAGTGTGAGGAATGCTGACAATTAGAAGAGGGAAGGGTCTCTTCTCTACTATCTATCTCTCTCTCTCTCTCCTATTTCTGTCTACTTTACTTTGTTTTGGTTGCCACAAACAGTGTTGGGTTTTTGATTTCTACTCACAATATCTATTTTATTTCCTTTTGTATTAGTGTTGTCTATTCGGCTAAATTTTTCGCATTTTTTCAGACTAAATGCAAATTTATTCGAGGATAAGAATAATAAGCGAATGATTCTTTCCTTTTTTCATCTTTTTCTCTTTTATTCTCGACTAGATCGAAAATATTCTAGAACTATATTCGATTAAACAATACTATTTTGTATATAAACTCCTCGAGAAATGCTTCAGCACTACCAATTTTTTTAATATCGGCCCTGTTTGCAACACTTTTTCGCTTGTCTATCTGTAATCTTGTCATTTCTATCACCTAACTAGTACGACATTTCACAACATATATGTACTAACCAGACGTTTCCAAGATCCGTAGTCCTTTCTGTGTTTTGTACTTCACCAAGGGCAAAACACAAACAACGTCTGTTTGGTCTTACTTGTGTATTAATCATCAACACTCCTCATTACGTTTGATGGAAATAAAGTAAAGTAAACAAACAAATAAATAATCAAATTATCTTCTTTTTCAGTGATTATGTACAAAAGCGTGGTGTTCGTATCTATACTCATAGCAGCACTCTATAAACTGCAACAGAAATCAGGCGTATTAAATGTCGTCCATGATCACGCACCGGGAGTCTGTAAAGTTGTCGAAGGACCAGGTTCATCTTTATCTTTTTTTATTTTTTATTAAATTTAAAAAAAATTCAGTAAGAGGCTCAGAAGATGTAGAACTAGTTCGCTCTCTCGACCTTTCCTTCATCACTTCTGCCATATTCGAGAAGGAAGGTACCGCATGCCATGAGAGATCAAAGATCAAATGATATCTAGGCAAGATGTTCGTGTACGACTACAGTCAGGATAGATCCGGTCGCAGTCTCAGGGCTAGACCGATTACTGTGGAGAATCTACCGTATCCTTTGGTGAGTTATCCATTTATCGATTGGCCTGAAATATCGATTGATCAAGGATGAATTTCATCCGCATGGACTGTCCCATTGGATTGTGGACGGAAAAGTTCAGTTGTATGTCATCAATCACAGTCCGACACATGGAAATTCTATCGAGGTTAGTTTTTAAAAAAATTTTTTTTAATTTTTAAATATATTTTTTTCAGTTTCTCGATTATGACGCGAAATCAGACAAGCTTGTCTACAAGAAATCGTTGAAGGATCCACTTCTGATTAGGTATACGGTATCTAGTCATTTTATAAATTTTTATTTATTTTATCATCGTGCGTGTATGCACGAAACGAGGGAAATAATAATTTTTTTTCACCCTAAGTAGGCCAACGTGTGATAAACATTAAATGAACGTAGAAGTGAGAGAGCATGTAAATAATGGTTGGGAGAGAAAAAAAGATTTCGATAATATGTTGGTACCAGTATACTGTTCGAGCTGGATTTGCATAGGGGCCGTGGGCGGATAATATATATGGGTCATTCACATGGATCAATATAATCCCAATTAATCCGGAGAGTCGAAAATCATATCTTTGCCAATTATTGTTCACTGAATTGCTGTTGCACCTAGGGCTTAGATAAAGTATTATATTATTATTATTATTATTATTATTATTATTATTATTATTAATGATTCTAGGCCAAATGGACTAGTCTCGGTTGGTGCGGGTCAATTCATCTTTACCAATGATGGATACGCTACATCTTCACTGGGAAACGCTCTGGAGATTCTGTTTGGATATAGAGGAGGCAGTGTTGTGTACTTTGATGGAAAGGTGATCTTTGATCTTTTAATCAGTTCTGATCTTTGATCGTTCAATCAATTCTGATCTTTGAACTTTCAATCAATTCTGATCTTTGATCTTTCAATCAATTCTGATCTTTGATCTTACTTCGATTCCAGAAAACGCAAGAGCTCCTCACTGGTATGGGCAGCCCCAATGGGTTAGCTTACGATGTCAAGAACAACAAACTTTTCGTGGCTGAATTGGCGGAGAAACTAGTGCACGTTTATGACCTCGACAAGGTATTTCATCATCATAAATAATAATAATAATAATTATTATTATTATTATTATTTAAAAATTAAAATTACATTAGATATTTAGAACTCGATCAAAGTTACGCATATCCTTGCTGTCGATGTGCAATCATCGTGTGATAATCTTTACTTCGATGAGAATGACGGTTCAGTATACAGTGGCTGTCACCCAAAACTAATCAAGGTTATTTATTTATTCATCGTACACCACACAAGGGTGCCTCATCGAGTTCAAGGAAATTATGTGAAATATCAAAATAGTTATAAGTACTTTACTAAATTTAAAGGGAGCGTTACCTCACTCAATGGTCTCTTCATTGCGCACACTATTTTTCTATTCTCTAACAACGAGAGAGCATTGCGCGTCGAAGAGACCATTGAGTGAGGTTACGCTCCCTTTAATATTTAATTGCAATAACCCGACGAAACTTTAAATATTAAAGATCGCCGTAGCTCTTTCGAAATGCAAGGATGATGATGACGCAGCTAGTCACGCCCCATCACAGGTACTAATCGATAAGTGAATTAATTTAATTTAATTTAATTTATTTAATTTATCATACATTGAATAAATGTGACAACAAGTGATAAATGAATAATGTGAATAATGTTGAAGCGAGGGGTCGGAGAGAGGGAGGGAAGGATCTCACTAGAGGGAGGGAAGGATCTCACTGTGTATCGTCGCTTCCAGGTTCAATATATTAGGGTGGAGGAGGCCCTAAGCGGGAAGAGGACCGCTTTGTGTCAGTAGAGACAGACTGACATGAACCGGAAGGACAAAAACAGGAGAATCCTTACAAGTCGATGGAAGGGAGGCCTAATTTGTGAAACAAGGCTTGGGGAGGGGAGGATAAAAGTTTAGCTTTTATTATGGGTATTGATTGGGATGGATCGATAATACAATGTAGTTTTGTCAGGTAACGGGATGTTCTAAGTGCAAAAGATGAACGCATGTTCTCGCGTCTACAACGAGGGATATGAAAAGAGAAAGAGGATACACGAATTAATCGATAACTAAATCACACAATCTATGTTCCACCGATCTCAGATTCTTCGATTAACCTTCAGCAAGGACTACAAGAGTTCACGAGTCACTGAGGTAGATCAAGAAATTATTCAGAATCAATCGATAATGTCGCTTTCAGGTCTATTCCAACAGTGGAGATGAGGTCTCGGGATCTTCTGTTGCTATAACCTACCGTAATCAGGTGTGACCGTAATAAATATCTCATCCACGAACGTTGGCGGACCGTTTGTCGACAAACGTAACGTCACAACCGTAGGAGGAGGCGTTTCCCAAAATCCTCCACCTACGCTGTGACGTCACGTTTGCCGGCTAGAGTTCATGGATACGGCCACAGGTTTAATGAAAAGTGGATATTTCAGATGTTGATCGGCACAGTTTGTCGTGGACTTCTTCATTGTGAGATTGCCCATCCAAGTGTTCTATGATTATTGTTACTAATAAAGTTTGATTCTCACAGTATTCTGGCTCATGTTCATTGATAGCCAGATAAGCGAAAGACTTGATAGTGTTTCTATGTTAATGGTGGGAACTCATAAGCGTTAATAAATCGACAACGCTCATTCCGAATCAGTTTTTTTTTAAATGTGCGAAATGTATTTTCTAAGTTATAGCCGCCGTAAAATCCAAGCGATTTTGAGTGGTTGTTTTCGTTTTCAAATTACAGAGAACATTGTATTCTAGATCCACCCAACTGTTTGTCGGCACTACTGAGGCAATTCACATTTATCATTGCACTACGACTTAAAAACTTGTTGACACAACAAAACAAAAAAACAATTATATAGCAACAATTGATTATTTACTTTACAAATAAGTAACCCGATCGGATGGGAACGAAATGAGATTCTGAGTAAAAATGGAATAGGAGATTGGAGTGACCCTGTTTGCACCTAAGCATAGTAAATCAATAAAGTCAGCACCTCGATGAGCATTACAACGAAAAATGAACAAGGGGAAATTTCGGCAAATGTTTTCATCGATCGATGAACATAACGCCATAGAGTAACAAAGGAAAACACGATTGTTGACATTACCAAAAATAACTAATCAATCAATACTACCATACTACCGACACAATACATACTGTAGGAATTTCTTAGCACGAGACTCGGTCTCTACATTTATTATGGAAGATTTGTAATAAGCAGAGAGATCGATATTAGGATGAGACAAATTGCTCACCATATAACTATTATTTATCCTGATTTCCAGCATCGCGACTTTTGTGAAGCTCGAGGTACTACAATAGTAAGAATTCATAATACAATAATAATAATAATAATAATAATAATAATAATAATAATATTAATAATAATAATAAAACCTCATAGATGATATCTCTTCCTTCCCTCCAAGAGTCTACATATTCATTGATACATTCACTCTCTTCTTCATGATAGAACTCCTTGTTAACGCGATCCTGAATGATATAATACACCTTTCATCATTCACAATAAACTCAGTTCACGATCACAGTAGATCGTGCAACTACCGTATCCGGCCATAGGTCGAAAAGTACGTTGCAAACTACGAAGCCTGACCGCATTTTGAGCCGAAAATCCTTGAAAAATCGAAAAACCTGCCCGCATTTGGGAGTTTTTGTTGAATACCTGACCGTTTTTGTGCCGAAAATTCCGAAAGATCATAAAATCTGACCGCATTTTGAAAATGTGTAACGTAGCTATTCGACCTATGGTCATACGTGGGCGGCATTGCCGCTAGACAATACCCACCCGATTTTGGCACCAAACCCACCCGATTTATCCAAAATTCACCGAAAATTGAAAACGATTTGGCAAAATTGACTCGGAAATGAATTTTTTGTGTCAAACCTACCCGATTTTGGCACCCAACCCACTCGATTTTCATTTCCAGCGGCAATACCCGCCCATGTATGCCTATGGTATCCGGCCACACTTACAAGAGTAGCTCCATCTTTGATTAACTGTAGAGCAATCGGCAGATCTCGCTCACGAATGGCCGTATAGAGAGCGATCGAGATGTGATCAGACCACAATGCCTTACGATACTGTAAATGAAAAAATCCACGATTCAGATCAAAGTTCAAAGATCAACGTTCAGCAATAGAGTAAATCCACATAAATGCATAAAATGATCTACTATAAGTTTCCACCTGGAAACTTGTAAAAACAAAAACAATACTACCAGGCAACCAATAATAACGATAGCAATTATTGTGTGAATACCGTACCCATTTATGGTCGACAAATGCATCATGTAGCTTGTAGAACATTCTCACTTGCTTCGCTCTGATTGAATGCATGAATGGAAAGCCAAAGTTGGGATCGGATTCCTCGAAACGCAATGTCGCCTTGACCAATAGATCAATCTAAACGACGATCAATGCAATCCTTGTGATGTATATACGGAGAGAAAAAGTGCAACCATACATGGGCGGGGTACCTGGAGCTCGATTCTACAGGGGGCATTTGAACGAAAATGGTTAATTTTACAAGGGGCTTTCACCTTTTTTATCAAAAATTTCACCTAAACGTCATTTTTTTACAGGGGACATTCCACAAATTTTCGAAAAGCCTTAATTTTACAGGGAGCACCCCCATGTTGGTGCCCATGTATGAGTGCAACCCATAGCACACAAGACAATGTATTTATATGCAACACTTTTTTGGGCGTTAAAATAGCTGAAAAAGTGTTAAATATAACACTTCACAGGTGGCGTGTGCTGTGGGTTACACTTTTTTCTCTGTGCGTAGCACACATTTTCGGTGCCCTCCCCATTGTTTTGGGTTTGATTTAGAGAATTCCTTGTTTTTGCATAAAAAAATCATCATTTTTAGCTTCGTTTCACTTCGAGTGACCAGAAAATGAGCCATATATCGTGGGTCAATCCTCGAATTACGAGGGTATGGCATAGGTCGAAAAGTATGTTACAAAGTACCAAGCCTGACCGCATTTTTGAGCCAAAGTTTCCCAAACATCGAAAAACCTGACCGCATTTTGAGTCAAAATTTCACAAAAATCGATAAACCTGACCGCATTTTGAGCCAAATTTGCCAAAAATCGAAAAAGCTGACCGCATTTTGAAAACCGATAACCTAGCTATTCGACCAATGGGGTATGGAAATGTATGGAAATGTGTAGCGTACACAACACTCACAAACTCGATCCTTCCCTTCTCGGCTGCAACTGTCCACGCGGTGACTGCAGGCTGCAAATACATATGCACATGACACAATGATACGGTTTACGGTAGCTGGGAGGAGTACTGTAGACAACAAATGATGCATTACAGTACCCGTTCGAGATCATCAACGTCATAACGTGTCTGCACACATTGTCCAACACAGTTCCCCTCGGGCACGGGATGACCCGCGAATTCATCCACAATTCGAGTAGCGACTTCCTGAAAATGCACAAAGATCGATCGATAATTGAATCAACTAATCGATAATCGCACCAATCGATAATTGAATGAACTAATCGATAATCGTACCAATCGATAATTGAATGAACTAATCAATAATTGCAAGAACTAATCGATAATCGTACCAATCGATTGTTGAGTACAGCATTCATGAGTGCATTGTATCCATATTCATCTCGTCTCATCCATTCATTCACTCGTTCAGCCTTCTCATCGAGGATACAAATGCCTTGCTCTACCAATCTCTTCTCACGCTCCATAACCCAGCCACACTACAAGCACACGGTCATTCAATAAATCAATAATCGCGCAAACGAGCAATTAAACGAATACTACTAAAAGATGTGCAATTATAGGTTTGCATGCACTTTTAAATGTTAATTTTAAGAAATATATATGTTAGCTAATACTGCGCATTATGGTGTTTAGTCCGCTACGTCTATGTATAGTATTGCATAAATAAATAAATAAATAAATAAATAAATAAACACAGAACACTTGAAATGGAGACGGATCGCATACCAGTTCATCGCTAGCATACATCGCAGCTAGGGCTAGCTTGCTACCGTAATCCTCTCGTGCGCCAATAGTCAATCCAGGACACGTCCTCTTCATATCTCCCGCAGGATTCACCTTAAGTGCAAGATACCGTACCTCTAGATACCGTAAGATGGTTGATTACTGTAACTAACCGTCCAGCAGTCCCATCTGGGTCGACCCTCTTTCATCCTTCTATCAGTCTCTTGATCATACACCGCATTCCACACACTCTCAATAGCTTTAGCTGCCTTCATGTCATCTAGAAAGGACGCTTAAAGGCTAATTTGAAACTCTCCACCATATGTCGAAAAGTATGTTACAAAGTGCCAAGCCTGACCGGATTTTGAGCAGACATGGTCTATGGTTATCCCATGGGATAGACCCACCCGCAAAAATTTGCCTTTCATGGGTACCCACCCGCAAATTGGACCGTAAATTGACGATTTTCTTGAAATTTTCACGATTTTGGGGTACCGACATGTGGTTTTATCTCTAAATCGGGTTACCCACACGCGTTTTGACCCAAAATCTAGGTACTCACACGCATGTGAAGGGTCTGGGATATTAATAGACCATCACCGATTTTGAACCAAAAAATCACAAAAATCGGAAAACCTGACCAGAATATGAACCAAAAATTGAAAAACCTGACCGGATTTTGGAAACCGATAACCTAGTTAATCGACCTATGCTCTCCACTTTTGCCACACTCTCTCGCTTCCTTTTTATCGAGAGAATAAAGCATAATTGGTTTATGACTGTGAACAGATATAAAAGAGACTAGGTGTGAACATTTAATTATGCATCTTAAAAATACCCTCCGAGGTCAGATAAATTTATTATTATTATGATGAGTATGCCGAGAGGTATATGAGTTCCGATGTTTCGGCCCTCGGTTCTGGTCACCGGAAGGAACCGTCCCATGTGGGTTTTATTGTATACGAGCGAGTATCGGCAGAGCGGAGAGTGAGATTAGCTCAGTCTGTGCCGTAAAGCGACACCCCAAGCTAATTTGAAACTCGCCGCTCTGGCCACACTCTCTCGCTTTCTTTGTCGACGAGAGAGTATTGCCAATGCGGAGAGTAAAATTAGCTTGGGGTGTGCCTTAAAAGATTGTGCTGCTCCGCTCAAGAATGACACATCTTCAGATATTTTATTTTTACTCCAAAAATCTATATTATTTTTGGGAAGAAAAAATCGCATCCCATCCCATCCAAATCTGTCATACATAGAGTGCCACTGATAAAGAAACTGTTCACAGAGGAGGTTTCGACTATTGCCCGGTAGAAGATCAATATTATAATCATTACGGTATAAATGGGCAATGGATGAATTGGCTACTGTACCATTGATGATTGCAGTTGCCAGAGCGTGATTCAGGTCATACGGAACGATATATCGTTTCTCAAGCAGATGGCGTGCCATGGGTTCGTCGAGTTGACCAGCATCGACCAGAAGAGAAAGGAAGGAGTACTGTAATGGGGTACTGTAAATGAAGTACTGTAATGGAGTACTGTAATGGGGTACTGTAATGGAGTACTGTAATGGAGTACTGTAATGGGGTACTGTAATGAATATCGAAATATGGGGTCAATTTAGGAAATACGTTATTTTTTTTGTTGCTTAGAAATGATCATTGTTAGCTTATTTTCGTATCAAGTGGCTGAAAATGAACCATATACATATATAGTGGGCCAGTCCTCGCGCATTACGAGCATACATGGGCGGGCATTGCCGCTGGAAATGAAAATCGGGGGGGTCGGACACAAAAATCGGGGGGTCGGAAGCAAAAAAACGGTGCATTTATACATCATTTATAGTGATTTTTGTTGGAAAATCGATGCATGAAACCGACCCTGTACTCCTGTTTCGGCCTCGCAACCAGACAGCAATAGAGATCAGTGAGCGGGCATCCGTTGGCAGCGAGCGCATCGAGAACGACATCAAGGGAATGGAAATGACCTCCAAGTAAATTTGCATAATTAATAAAAGTACAAGTTTAAATTTGCATGCACCTTGAATGTAAAAAAAAACTTTTATGCACTGTTACATTTGCGTTACATGCCTACGCCGTAACCCCCTCCGTCGCCTCTCCGACGCGGCGGAGGGGGTTACGGCGTAGGCACGTAACGCAAATGTAACAGTGCATTAGAATATATTATTGCTTAGCTAATAAAATGCTCCGATGATATTTTTTAATATTTGTAAACAATGACATACAAAAGGACGAAAAAAAGTTACAGTAATTGTTGTAGCAGAAAAAAATGTAACGGTAGCACAGAAAGAAATGATGATTTTTCAAAGATACTCATTTGTACAATCTGCGCTCTCTTTTTTTTCGCTCTACCAATTTCCTCTGTCACATCATGATCGCTCTTGATACGTTGTGAGTTGGGGTCTCGGGATATATCATAAATTACACTATGAGAACTACTCTCTTGCTAGCGCATTATCATAATATCTCTTGCGCACTTTGCTACAGTAGCCGCGTACTGATACCTACAGTACTCGCGTACTGTAACCTACAGTAACCGGATACTGTATCCGCGAGTTTGATCACATTTATTGTGCAAGATGATCATACATTTTCCGAACCCTCGCCGTTTATATTTATATACAGGGTGAATTCTCGAAATAAGGTGGGTTGATTCACAAAATTCGCTATTTTCGCTTAAAAAATCGACCATTTTTAGCTTCCTTTCGCATCAAGTGGCCTAAAATGGGCTTTATATAGCGGGTCAATCCTCGTATTGCGAGGGTATGGCAATGTATGAAGATGATAATACCTCCTAGGATAGCATCTTCAACAGCGTACTCCTGGAGCTGCGAGTTTGACAGTGCTGCACGGATCATACCCTGAATAGGGAATATCATACATGGGCGCCGACACAAATTTTCGAAAAAAATGGTCATTGTCAGAGCAGCACACACAGATGAAATGCGTATTTAATGCATCGACAACTTTTTTTAATAAAAAAACACAGAATTAATAAATGAATTAATATAATTACAATCATACATAGGCGGGGTACCTGGAGGTCGATTCTACAGGGGGGGGGGCATCCGAACGAAAATATTTAATTCTACATTGGGCTTTCACTTTTTTTCTCAAAAATTTCGCCTAAACGTTATTTTTTACAGGGGGCATACCACAAATTTTCGAAAAAAATGTTACATGGGGCACGCCCATGTCGGCGCCCATGTATGATTACAATATCCCCTACCACCCATTTGAATGATTCCACTAATCGATATTTGTTTTGAATCAATCAATAAATCAATAAACATACACATAGATGATCACGCTCGCGTTTGTGCTCGCGCAGACTCTCGAAGACAAATTTGATCTTAAACGATGTCATATTTGAATTATCGATTAATAAATGACTAACTATTTTTACAAACTATAGTAAGGGGAAAACCATAGTAAGTAAAGAATCTAAAAATATTGTGTGAAGTTTCGTCAAATGTTCACTTTTTTCTATCTTTTTGACAGTATGTTTAAGGCACACTCCGAGCTAATAAAGAGGTAAAGTAGGTCCGAATAAGAGATTAGGCCCTCCGGACTGAATTGGCCTTGAAATATCACTGGCCTAGCAGTGATAACCCGCAGGACTTCGTGTGCCTTGAATAACGGGTTGTACCTTTACCTTTTTACCTTTTTTTACCGAGCTAATGTTACTCTCTGCTTTGGCAAAGCTCTCGTAGAGAAAGAAAGCGAGAGAGCATCACCAGAGCCAAGAATTTTCAATTAGTTCTTAGAGTTTTATATTAGCTCGGAGAGTTCTAAATTAGCTCGGAGAGGTTTAGATTAGCTCGGAGAGTTCTAAATTAGCTCGGAGAGGTTTAGATTAGCTCGGAGAGTTCTAAATTAGCTCGGAGAGGTTTAGATTAGCTCGGAGAGGTTTAGATTGACTCGGAGAGTTCTAAATTAGCTCGGAGAGGTTTAGATTGACTCGGAGAGATCTAAATTAGCTCGGAGAGGTTTAGATTAGCTCGCAGAGTTCTAAATTAGCTCGGAGAGGTTTAGATTAGCTCGGAGAGTTCTAAATTAGCTCGGAGAGGTTTAGATTAGCTCGGAGAGTTCTAAATTAGCTCGGAGAGGTTTAGATTGACTCGGTGTGCGTCCTTGAATACCTTCTCTTCAGATAATGATAGAAACTGAGCCGCTCCTCCTCTACAGAAAGCCCTGCAGATTTCACACCACGATTGACAGCAGGAACACTGAAAATTAACGCAATTAGAGCTACATTTAATCATTACTACCATACATGGGCGGGGTACCTGGATCTCGATTCTACAGGAGGCATCCAAACGAAAAATGGTTAATTTTACAGGGAGCCTTCACTTTTTTTTTCCAAAAATTTCACCTAAGCGTCATTATTATTATTATTATTATTATTACTTGTTTATCAGACGACCGTGGCAATCCTTCACGTAGCTCGGTGCAAACATCACATCGGGCATACCGGCACGGGAGCCGCATCGAAGCCACCAATTCATGACGGCACGCACCCATGTCGCCATTCATTAGATGCTGCAAGTAATCAATAATATTCAGTCTCATATCGATTTCATCATCATGCCGACTTCGAACGAATTTAGTCAAGGACACAATAAGGGAAGATAGTCTTGGAATGAAGGATACGCTATCATACATTTTCATACTCTCACAGTGTGAGGATTGACCCACTATATACGGCTCATTTTCAGAGTCTACCCACAATTTAAAGCTCATTTTTTTATGAGAAAGAATACAATTTAAGCGAAAAATAATAGATTATTCTTAATCGACCCACTATATAAAAAATAATTCGGTGAGGGCATCGAAAATGTATACATACGCTACGCGATAGGTTTCTCTTTTTCTACAGTAACCCTAATAATTCAGGCATGTTACGGTATTTGTTACGTGAAGTGATGTGCAGGCAAATCCAGCAAATAATACGAATGCCACTCACGATAAGGAAAATGGGCTTCTTGGCGCGATGAGGTGCAAATGTGTCCTTAACAGTGCAATCGACGGTGCGATTTTCGTCCAGGTTCATTCGTTGCAGAGCAGTCACTATACGCGATTGGCCATTCACTTCCAGCCACTCCGGTGGTGGGAACGGACGACGTTTCAGAATGCCCTTCAGTCCGGGTGTTTCCTGCGGTGGTGCGTCGGGGCGACGATTACCAGGCGATGGTTCCTTCTGATTGGCAGAGGCTTGGTCACGTTCGTTCTCTCTTGTGATCTCGGCTGAATGATTACAGTATCAAACAATCATCCTATAGTGCTCCCCACCCCCCAATGAAACTACCGTACTTCACTTAAGAATCTACAGTACTCTATATAAGAATCTACAGTACTCTATATAAGAATCTACAGTACTCCACATAAGAATCTACAGTACTCTATATAAGAATCTACAGTACTCCACATAAGAATCTACAGTACTCTATATAAAAATGTACAGTACTCCATATAAGAATCTACATTACTCTAAATAAGAATCTACAATACTCCACATAAGGATCTACAGTACTCTACATAAGAAAATACAGTACTCCACATAAGAATCTACAGTACTCTATATAAAAATGTACAGTACTCCACATAAGAATCCACAGTACTCCACATAAGGTCAATCACTCACCTCGAATCGCCGCTCCATCAATATCCAATTGTTTTGTCATGCTGAACATCGAAGCCATGAACTGATTAAACTGCAATTATCGATTGATCGATTACAGTAATGGCGTCGATATACAGCTTTTCAAGAGCGGTCGTGGTGTAACAGAGAAAAAAGATGAGAGAGAGCACGCAAAAGTGAGAGAGCACAGACGATGATAGTATACCATGATGCAGTCATACCATACGTGGACAACCTTCGCCGCTGGAAATTAAAATCGGGTGGGTGGGACGCAAAAATTTCATTTTTGAGCGAATATTTCCTGTATTGGGTGGGTCGGATGCCAAAATTGGGTACGTACTCGCCGCTGGCGTAAATGCCGCCCACGTATGGGTCATACCGTAATTATTTTTGGCATTTTGCCAAATTTTCAATGAGCGTTCTCGCTGTGTTGGAGCTCTGCAATACTCACAGAGAGAATTCTCTCACAATGTGTTGCTTTAAGAAATTGAATTCTTATAACAGAATATCAGGAATAGAATTTCTTACTTTTAAGGGGATTTTTCGGTGATATTTCTTACAATTAAGAAAATGAAAAGTAAGAAATTATAAATTTAAGTAAATTTTCTGTGTGAGTCATACATGGGCGGGCATTGCCACTGGAAATGAAAATCGGGGGTCGGACGCAAAAATCGGGGGGGGGGGGGGGGTCGGAAGCAAAAAATGGAGCATTTATACGTCATTTTGAGTGATTTTTTTGGAAAATCGGGGAGTCGGGTGCCAAAAAATCGGGGGTATTGCCGCTAGCGGCAGTGGTGCCCACGTATGGTGTGAGTAGATACCGTACCTTTGCATCCGTCGTACGTGGTTCGATGTGAGGAAGTGCGGAGAGCGGGGCACATTTAATCTAAAATGAGCTTATAAATCTGACCCACCGAGCAGGGTTAAGGGTATATTATCGTAGGTCATATAAACGCACATAAAAACCCGCAACAAGGATCATAGGTCGAAAGTATGTTACAAAGTACCGAGCCTGACCGCATTTTGAGCCAAAATTTCACAAAAATCGAAAAACCTGACCGCATTTTGAAAACCCATAACCTAGCTATTCGACGTATGACAAGGATATCTCTTTCTTCACTATGAAAAAATTAAATTAAATTAAATATAGCCTAATCATACCTCTTTGGCATTGACGAATAGCTCATCTTCATATGTTCCCTTGCTGAAGTTAGTTTTGTAGAGCTTCATCGCACTGAAATTTGTAGATTAGCCGATCAATGACTAAATTTGATCATAAATCGATCAATAAATCAATGAATACTTAACGACTTACGGAGAATTCTTGAAATCATATCGTGTATTTCGTGGAATGTCATCATTATCACAACCTTCATCTGTAGCAACACATTCGTTGTTTCTGCGACGCTTTATTTCGTCCATTTCAACTACAATCACAATTGTAAAGCTACAATCTTCATTTACCTACGAAGTGGACAAGCAACAATGCTTTAGAGAACCGTTTAGCGATTAACGTAAAGAGTAAATCAGGAGAGATGAGAGAAGTTAATAAAAAAGCAGTGAATATTCCTAGAGGATAGAGATTCCTTTAAGATAGAAAAAATAGTGTGGCATACGGTAGAAAGTAGCAAAATAATAAATTGTTCCGAATGCTAAGAAAAAAACTAATTTGAGAACCAAATTTGTATAAAGTACGGATACGGTTCTCGCGAATTTTGAATTTTCGTTTTTTTCGTTTCGCTATTTATTTTGCTTTATTTTGTATTATATGGTAAATTAGTAATATTAATTGTTTTAAAGGATGTGGTCAAAGGCTCAAAATGTCAGCCGATCGATCCACCTGTTCGACGAGTTTGAAAACCCTGAAGAAGTGAAGCGAATTGCCGAACTCATTCGCGGCGAACAGTGGCGACTCCAGAACATCCTCAAGAATCAGGTTTGTTCTGCTCCAAATATCGTTTAGTTAATTACAATTTTATCTTTAAAATGCAAACCATGTTTTATAAAATTAGAATTTTTGTTTGCAATAGTTCTTGCATTCAAAGTACGTGGTCCGTATAGTTTTGAGTTTAAAAGTATTGAAAATATTGCTGGTTTAGGCACCTTCTCCTGCGGATCGTGCCAAGATTGTGGCAGGAAAGACGGTGCAGTTGGAACAAGTTGACGGACCAATTCAGGTAATTCGATTATTTTCGATTTAAATAAAACATTTAAATTGACCTTAGCTTTTTTTTGAATTTGTATTTTATATAGCTATATTTCTTTTGATATATAGCATTTTTTTAAATGTTTAAAACAAGTATTTTAAAGAACATTTTAGGTTGACTCTACTATTGCCGAGATGTCGATCAAAATCTCTGATGCGTTCGCCTTGAATGAAATGCAAGCGCTAGATCTCGTAATCACTGGTATGGTTGTCTATTTTTATACTTACCATTCATATACGGCCGCCTATTAAATCATATCGCGCTAATAAGAATTTAGATTATGAACATCTCGAAACTTGGCAGCTTCATGTGCTTTTGAAAATAGTTTCATAATAAATCTGTGGCAGCACGGAACGTACTCGATTAATTTAACATTAATAATAATATATTTATTATTATTAATAGCCCAATTTCAGCCGATATCCAGCGTCTATCCTTCTCCGGTCTCGGTATCGGTCTGGTAGCAGTGGTCCTCTACTACGATACTCATCGAGTTATGATACAAACTCTGAGGACGCTACTCGAATGGACGAGGAAGGTGCAGCATTTTACTTATTGCCTTTATTATCATACGTGGGTAGCTCGTCGCTAGAGTTTTATGCAGGCCCATGCATGACGCTCGTAGGTTGTTATGCATATTAATCAAAAATCTAAATCATGTTGAATTCCTTAAAGGGCTTTTTTTGCCCCTGTATAGTGCAAAAGTCGCAAATATAGATTTTTCATGTTGTCCACGTGTATATTTATTATTAGGAGGAGCTGTCGAATGCATTGTCGTCCGTGATCAAGAGCTCGTTCCAGAATAGAGGAGTGTTCAGGCACCTGCTCGGTATGTTTACAAAAATTAATCTTGATTTAAAAAATCTGAACAACTCCCATTTAATTCGTTTGATTGGATTAGTTATATTGTTATTTCAACAACATAATATTTTTAATACTTTATTATGCTGGTGCGCAATGAATTGCACGTGTAAGGAAATTTATCATTTTAAAATTTATTTATATTACCATATTTTTTTCAGATCTGGCAGCTTCATTCAACGTTCACAATGAATTCCACACACTGGCGACCAAGCACCAAGGACTCGGAAATACGCTTCATCAGAATATTGTAAGTAGATACTTATTCATTGATTCAATTTTTACCTATTCTGTACCCATGCTTTTCAATGTTGTAGGCGATTTATTTTAAGAAATAATATGAATAATCAGAATAATATCTTCGATATAGCTATCTTATTGTTAGCCACATTCTTCGACCCCCTCGTGCCATCCCATTTTCTGTTATGTATCACAGTAATAATAATATTAATATTAATAATAATGTTGTTTCCAGCTTCGTTCCCTGATCGAAGAGACACACAAATCCATCCTCGATTGCGTCTATCTCATCGCATCTGCGTCTGACTTTGGATCCAACGCCGTATCTGATCTACTGCCATTGTTGAAGGTAGCTTTTATTGATTTCATAATAATAATAATATTATTATTATTATTATTATTGTTATTTTCTCGAGTGTCTGCAATACAGAATCCAAATCCACTGACAATTTCACATTCGAATGCTTCAGAGTATAGATTTTTTTGTAGTTTTTTGTAGTTTTTGTAGTTTTTGGGTGAACTTACCGGTTAATGAGATTGATACGGCTCTGCGTAGTTGAACGAAAATCAAGCCATTTGTGATTTTGCACCTGCTATTTTCGTGTTCCGCGACTTCTCTAACACACTGTTTTTGCTTATATTTTGTTTCATAACTTTTTCACGGCTAATTACAGAAATTGCAAACGTCCGAGCGGTTCACCTCCACTCATGCAACAGCCTGGATCGCCCTCCTCTCCACAATATCTCCCAAGGCTCTCCAACAGGGTACGGTAGTTTTCCGTTCGAGAGACAACATAATTGATATCATGAGCAATATAAGCAGAATTCGTATGACATGTTGCAAGACTTCGAATATGGCTTGCTTTAGAGGAAAAATAGCGTTTTAAAATGATATCAAAAGTGCCAAAGTTTTGCGTTGTATGTTACTCTCATACATGGGCGGGATACCCGGAGCTCGATTTTACAGGGGGTATCCAAACGAAAAATGTTTAATTTTACAGGGTGCCTTAAAATTTTTTTTCAAAAATTTCACCTAAACGTCATTTTTTTCAGGGGTGGGGGCATTTCACAAATTTTCGAAAAGCCCTAATTTCATACATTTTTGTTCAACTCACATTTGCAGAACTATAATCTGACCCGTAATTGTGATAAACGAACCCGATTATAAACTGGTCCGTAAAATTGGTTAATTTTCGCTTATTTTGGCAAAATATGTGATGAAGTGATCCGTTTTTTATAAGCGCGCCAATTTATAAACTGACCCGTACCCACAATGTGGGTGCTCGAAAATGTATGCCTAATTTTAGAATGGGGCGCCCCCATGTCGGCGCCCATGTATGATGAAAGTGCTCTACCCGGTGTATCGATGTTTCTTCTCTGACTGATCTCTTATAGTTAATTTATTGTTTGTATTGTGCTGTGTAAAATAGATCAATTGGAGAATAGATTATACATAAACTTGAAATTGGAGTCTCCTTTAGATATATAAAATACTAAAGGCACACCCCTAGCTAAATTTACTTACTCTGCTGATGGGTGCGTGCGCATTATTCTGTGTTGCACCCTTACGATTGAGATTATTTTCAGCTCCCACCGAATCGTCGTCCGTGCTGAAGACTCTTATGGATGAAGTGAGTTGTTTTAAGTCTGTTTTTTAAATATTTATTGATTTTATTTAGTTAACAGGAAAAATGTTTATAATAACAGTTGTAATAATAATAATAATAATAAATAGATAAATAAATTATTGTAGGTGCGCAACGAGACGTCGTGGGGCGATATCTCTCTGTGTGGATCGATCCAGTTGGCCGTAGCTGTGGCCGTGAGGAAGCTGCAGTTGTCACCGCTGGATCATGCGGGTTGGTGGCATACATTTTCATATCCTTGTAATGCGAGGATTGACCCACTATATATGGCTCATTTTCAGTCACTTGATACGAAAATAAGCTAAAAATGACAATTTTTAAGCGAAAAATAAGTTTCTAAATAGACCCACCATTTTTCGAAAATCGACCCACTATATAAAAACAATGGCGAGGGCACCGAAAATGTGTGGTTGGTGGTAGTCATTCATACATTTTCGACGCCATCATATGATTTTTTTTTATATAGTGTGCACATTTTCGAAATATGGTTGGTCGATCTAGAAAAATCTGCTGAAAATGTTATTTTGCAATGTTTAAAGGCACTTCCCGAGCTAATTTCACTCTCCGCTTTGGCAACACTTGCTCGTCGAAGAAAGCGGGAGAGTATTGCCAGAGCGGAGAGTTTCAAATTAGCTCGGGGTGTGTCTTTAAGTGGCCTCGGTTTATGAGTGCATGAAAATGTATGGTTACGTCTGCCTTATCATATGTCCATCATCAATCATTCTATAATTTAATTTATTTATCTCTTCTGTACCGTGTTTTCTTGTAAAACGCATAAATATTATTATTATCTTCAGCGGCAGCCTCATTCGACGAGGATATGGACATTCTGGTTGGTCGATCGATCGCAAATCTCGCCTTTCGATTCATTCGACTCTGTGTCATCAACAATGACGGATTCCACACGAATGAGACGAATATACAGGTGGAATAAAGATATTATTGACTAATATGGGGCTTAAACATGGATACAAAATAATTAGAATATAGGGTATATGATTTAGAAAGTAAGTATAAAATAGTGATTAGAACTGTTAGATAAATTTTAAGAAAAAAATAAATGGTTATACTAATGATTTTTATGTTATATTAACAGTAGGTTATTGTTAGGTTATATGAGTGATTTTTGTCGAATTTTAGGTGTTTAATTTTTACAATAAAGTATGAATTTGTGTTTTTTGCACTTGCGGATAAGCTGCTGAATTCGTGTTTCGTATAAGTTTGGAAATGGCATGTGATTCGATATCCCTTATTGCTCCCTTGATTCAGTGTATACATACAATTAAATTTGCAGATTGTGGATGCTCTTCTGAAGAACTTTGTGCTGCTCTTCCCACCGAAGGTGATTGCTTGGCTAATATTTTATAATAATAATACTATTGTTATTATTATTATTATTATGACTGGATTCAACATCTTGTTGATTAAATATCGACTTAATATAGATTTATTTTATTAATTATATTGATTGTATTGTAATATTATCGATTGATTTCTCAGTTAATGGAAGTGGTTCGTCATTCGGAGGATGAGTTGGCGATGGTGGATGAGTGTGCGGCGAGAGGAGCCACGTCTGCTGTCCAACCCGCCCTCCATCTGGATCATCTACTGAGGGCAATCAAGGAGATATATGCCGTCAGACAGGTGAGAATCGATTTATTGATTGATTTGGGCAAGTATTGATTGATTTGGACAAGTATTGGCATGCCTGCTTTGATCTCCTACCACTATCAGTTCGAGATATTGTCTATATGCTTTTGGGCTGTTGATTTCTTGTTTCGACAATGATTGATGATCATGATAGTTGAAAGTTTACTGATCTGCTGCTATACGAGGTGTAACAAAAAGTTGTTCTTACACAGGTTGATAAACGCATTTGAATTTTTTTTAAATGGCAGATTTGTTGTTATATTTTTAATAATGAATACATCGATAAATAAATAAATAATGAATAAATAAATTCTTCTTTGCAGCCAACGGAGCAGTCAGATGCAGCGATCGAGGATCTGCTCGATGAGTTGAGTGCGCAGTTTGGAATGCAAGGATCGGTAAGAGATTATTTTTTGTAAATATTAATATTAATATTGATATTGGTCAACGTTATTATTGTATAGGTAAATTAGGCACGAAAATGTCCGGTAAAAGGACCAACGTTTAAAGCGTGGAAAAAAACGAGTTGGAAAGAAGCAAATTGTAGTGCGGCTGTACTAATCATGATAGTTTCTCCTTTTACAGCCCCAGCTGGTGCAGTTCTGCGAGATGGCCACACGACCACAGCACGCGCTGCACTCGGTCGCCTTCCTTGATCTGGTCAGTAGGGAGGAATTGATCTTTGATCTTTGATCCATGGGTTTATCATCGATCCCTGTTCTATTTACAGTTGTATTATGATGGCTTTTATTGCATGAACATTTTCACAGCGTTTTTTTATTGGCTAGTGTATAAGCAATGTATTCGCATCTGAAATGGATGATAATTATCGATTTTATGCTGTTACATCATATCGTATGTGAGGGGGAGATATTATTGATTGATATATTTCAGCTGCATGCGATCTGTCGAACGCGCGGTACTGCTCGATCGCTCTTCGATATCTTCTACCAGATTGGACCCAATGATGGTTGGTCCATTCATTGATTATCGATTGATTTGTCATTTTGGTCACAATATCTACCTACATACCTCCTTACCTTCTCACAGGGGAAAAGATAACATATGGAGTTTAAAAAAATAAAGATGAGAGAACCAAACTGGTGGTGATGCATTGCGACTTTACAATCTTGTCGAAACACGATTGTGACTGGTTTGTATTTTATTTTTCGCACTGCATAAACAATATTATATATTTTTTAAATCCTGATTTTCAGATGGTTGGGTCGGCTGGGAGCAGTTGATGGGTGCTCTACGTGCGTACGAACGACTCTTCCGCGACGGCATGATCCTTCATGGAATGAACGATGGCGGTATGGGCGGAGTCAAGAAGGAGATTGTCAATGTGAGTGGAATTTTTGTAATTATTATTTTATTATATTATTTTATTATTGTTTTGTTTGACCTCACGGCATATTAAAAACGTATGGTGGGCAGTAATGATTATGATAATTCACTTTATATAATACTCTGGTATTTGAAAACTTGAACTGTACTTACACTTTCACTTTAAGTAGGTTTGTAAGTCTACTTAAAGTGAAACGTAAGTCTACTTAAATTATGATGTCATTATGTAAGTCTACTTATAGTGAAAAAGTGACGTCATTCGCTTGAATTGGACTTAAAGTAAACGTCAAGTTCGAGACGTATTTTAAGTAGACATTTTTGTTTTGAAAAACCAACAAAAAAAGAAAATTTTCCACACAACTCTATTGAACACCTTCTCTTCCTTCCATTATCTTTTGTTCTTCTTGAGTTTCTTTTTGGAGTTGATACAGCAGCATAAGGCAATCTCTCCTTAGTCATATGAAACCCAGAAACGTGAATGTGCCAGGGCAGAAGCCCCCCCCCCCAAACTATTTCTAACAATAAGGTCATAAAACGTAATATCTTTATTATCTTAATTCTATTTAATTTAATAAAAAAAATAATTTAACTATAGTCTATATTGAAGATGGAGACTTGAATAAATGTCGTTAATATTAATATTAATATTATAATTATATTATTATTATTAATATTATTATTATTATTATTATTATTATTATTATTATTATTATTACTACTATTATTATTAATATTGTAGATGGAGAAGTCGATGCATGCATACGAGTTGGCCGGTCTTATCTCATGGATCAATTTGGCTACACGCATCGTCGAATTGGACTCGGACGCCTCGACCACTCTGTGTGAGGAACGAGGATGGAATGTGGTGGAACTGGCGGCGAGTCTGGTCGCCGCGCCCATTCCGCTAACGCTCAAGGTGATCTTTGGACTTTGATCTTTGAACTTTGATCTTTGAACTCGAGGGGACTTCTTTCTGACACGATGATCGCAAGACGTGGTGTTTAGTCGGAATACATGAGAAATATTCAATATTCGGATATCTAATTGTTAGAATAATAGAATAACAAAATGTGCATTGCAGGGTCCACTTCTGCGTCTACTCGGAGCACTGGGCGCACGCAAGGCCGCGTCCGCGCGCGTCTGGAGCGCCCTCGCGTCATATCGAGTGTGTGCGTACGATGAGAACGGACAGATTGGAGGCATTCAGGTTCGCGGATGTTTTCATTTTTTTTAAAATTTTGTTGTTGTTTTCAATTGAAGTTTATATTTTTGTGGTATGTATTATATTATTTTTAAATGTTTTCAAAAAAAAAATATTATAAACATCTAATTATAATGAATATATTTGCAGCGTGAGCTCGAAGAGACAGAGTGTGCACAGCGTGACTACCCCTCCACTCTCGGATGCTCATACATGCTGCGATCGTTGTTCACCCATCCACTACCCGCAGCTGGTCACTCATTCCTCGTCTTCCTCACGAGGTGAGCGGTGGTGTGGTTGTAGAAATGTAGGAACATGACTAATCTTGGTGGGGGTTTGGAATTTGGGGGGGTCCTGAACAGTGCGCTCGGCACATTCGTGTTTCATCGTCGTCATTCATGAGACGCGCGCTCTCAATTTCGATCTCTCTTCTTCGGATGAATACAATGATCTCATGCTAGCGCAACCAACCATTGGATTGTTGTCACAAGGGAACCGCAAAACTCGGGGAAGATCAGGGTAAAATTCGTTGACACAGTTCGACTAGGACGTCCCCCCAGGGGGGCGCAGAATTTTTTTGATATGTCCCCATAATTATATAGAACCCTTGGACACTCTTTGACGCTTTAACTATTTGAGTGTTTGACCTATTCCCTTGGTCTCGCGCCCAAATTTAATTTTCATAATCGATTTTCGGTATCAAGGAAGCAAATATGGGGACATTTCAAAACAGTTCTGGGACCTCCTGGGCGGTCCTTTTCGACCTGTGTCAACGAATTTTGCATTGATCGTCCCCGACTTTTGCGGTTCCCTTGTCAATAGGCGATTGAAGAGTCTGCTTGAGCTGGGTTCCCATGCAAAACCTTTATGAAAATTTGGATAACTGAATACATATATGTGTACCATGTTGTTCATTCCCAATATACACACAAATCAATGCCCGTCCCTTCCAGATCCGTACTCTCGCCGCTCGGTCAGCGCTCCTACAACAACGTGCATCAGATGGTGAGAATATGGATTTATCGATTGATTTCAATCGATCGATATCCTGAACGTTATCGATTTTCGTCGTCTTTCAGTGGGATCTCGCCACCACATCACTCGAGGCACTGTACAATCTGGTTCGGCAGACGCACGCAGATACGTTTGCGATCTCGAAACGATTGCCGCAGGTATACTGTAGCGACCTGAAATAGTATTGATTGGCGGGGTGAAAAAAATCAATGCATTCCTTCTAAACGAATCTTCTGGGGGTATTGATTCTGTGTTTTATGGATTTATTGATTGATTGATTTTTTGACTACGATATCAGTGTTGTTGTGTTGCAGGTGAAAGTGCTGCTTGAGCTGCTCAACGACTCGCCCCTCTTCCGATCTGTAAGTTGTAGCGGATTTATTTGGTCATTTTAGTTTATTTTTCTTACATAGAACAAATGTAACAGCAAATGATAAAAGTTATTTTTCAATATAATGCGAAGTGATTGTTTTGGAAAAGTGTTCTACAGTAGTGAGGTGGTGTAGCTAGTCAGCAACAGAACGAGATTGTGTAATATGACCTGAGATACTCGTGGAACGAAGGTTACTGCAGTATGTCGTATCATACATTGCCATACCCTCGCAGTGCGAGGATTGACCCACTATATAAGGCCCATTTTAGGCCACTTGATAAAAAAGGAAGCGAAAAATGACGATTTTTAAGTGAAAAATAACGAATTTTATGTAGCAACCCACCATATTTCGAGAATTGACCCACTATATAAAAATAAACGGCGAGGGTACCGAAAATGTATGATGTCGTATGATTGTGTACTTTGGTTACTGTAGCCTATAGTATCATTGTATACCATGGTTACTATAGCCTACCGTATCATTGTATTCCTAGGGTTACTGTAGCCTACCGTATCATTCAGATCGCCTCCATCATCTCCGAGGACGTCAACCATTCGTTGCTCACGCACACACTCCATCGTCCCTCGTCCAATGCCGCACTCGCCGCACTCAGACTCGTCCTGGCCGCAGTCCACAAACTGAACCCTTTGAGAAGGTAAACGGCTGATAAGGAGAGCGTGAAACGTGCTATCAACGGGTTGTGAAAAGTGTTTTGGCGGAATTTTGATTCTGGTTTTTTTATCGTGTTCGTTCAGCAATACTTTACCGTGATAAGTTGATACTTATGGATGTACAAATACAGGCTTTCATGCATAGTACAACGCAACAGTAGATAATATTATAATAAATATATAATATGATTCTTCAGCGCAATTCGTGCAGCTGACTCGGATGCTATGCTGGCCACGCTTGAATCGCTGTTCCTGGCGCCCTTTGGCCAGCCAGATCGCGGATGTCTGCTGACCCACATTGCTCACTACATCTCCAAGGTGAGAAACGGGAATTCACCGGGTGCTTTGTAGACTCGCTGACCGTATTGTTATGGTGTGCAGATGAAAAGTGTGACGGACAGACAGACAGACACAAACATACGGACGTCCCTTATCGTTTTATAAAAAATAGTAATAGAGCGATATGTATGTGTTATTGATTTGTTTAAGATGTGCGGATTGATTATATTTTTCGTTTTTGTTGATTGATTGATTATCTGTCGTTTAAGTCAATCGAGCAGCCCCTCCATGGCCTGTACGCTGCACGGCTTTTGCGCGAACTGAGCGCAGTGCGACCATCGCTGCACACGAGAATCGTCCATATGCTCAAAGTGAGTGATGTGGGAGAATATTATAGTTTTTTTCACGGAATTATTGCCGATATTTTCTCCAATATCTATATACATATAAGTGACGAGAACGCACTGCCAACGGTCTCTTAATTTCCGCCCTATTTCTTCTCATTCTAACGAGAATAGATCGTATGTTCAAAGTTCATAAGCCGCGCGTTTCTTGTTTCACGCGTCTGATAGTATTCGCATTTTCATGCGTGAATAATTGTCGATGACCAGATTAATTATTCATGTCTCCATTAATGACCAATATTCGATTTTATTTTATTTGCTTTATTGATTGCTTTATCGATTAATATTAACTCGATTGATCTATCCCTTTTCAGATCTCTGATCAACTCCACCATTCGCTCATTCGTTCCATTCGTCAACTGCTCAGTGTGCACTCGGGACCCGTGCGATACTCGATCGATGAAGTGAACTTTATTTGTAAGTTGACGACTCTTGCCACGATCGCCTAGCATACTGTAGCTGTTATAAACGTTTCAAACAGTTTTTGAGGGTTGTTTACGAACGGAAAGAGGGAAGATCGATAGAGAATTGATTACTGCTAGCTATTACTAGGACTAGGTCAATGAAATGATTAGGGAAAATGTGTCCGTAGGTCTTTATCCTGCCCGTTAAACTCCAATCATTTTTCGAAAATCCCTACTTTTCCTCGGGGACCTCCATGTTGACGCCCATGTATGATTATAATTATCGATCAATATTCCAATTATCGGTTAATCCTTGCAGTGAGCAGTGTTGAGAGTCTGGATGAGTCAGACCTGGGCATGGTGCACGGAGAGACAGCGAGAATACTCCTGGAGGTACGGTATGATTGATGTTATTGATTGATTAGAAGTCTGATACGGTATACGGTACTGTATTATCGATTAGCTGCGATTTATGCATGGTAGAGGTTCGGCAATGCTATTCCATTTTGTTTATAAACAAAAGATTTTAGCATAATCGGAGTATTGAGATGTGTAACTTTGCTGTTACTTGTGAACGATGTTAACGAACTACTGCATAATTGATGTTATTGATTGATTGGAAGTCTGATACGGTATATCGATATTATCGATTGTGTTCCAGGTGATGGCAGAGGGTGCGGAGGTCGACGTCACTCGAGAGAATCTAGCGTCGTTTATGCTTGGATATGAGCAAGACTCGGGCACCGACGAGAGTCTGTTCACTAATGGTACGGTAGTTGATCGATAATAGTACGGTAGTTGAGATCGATAATAGTACGGTAGTTGAGATCGATAATAGTACGGTAGTTGAGATCGATAATAGTACGGTAGTTGAGATCGATAATAGAACGGTAGCTGAGATCGATAATAGTACGGTACTTGAGATCGATAATAGTACGGTAGTTGAGATCCATAATAGTACGGTAGTTGAGATGAGTTGATAGATGATACGGAGTTTAGTTCAGTTTTTAAACACATTTATCAAGAGTAGACTGTGATGTTCATGGTTGGCCACTCATTTATTCTTGCTTGTCTCTGAAATTTTTGGATGCTCCATAATATATCAAGATTTTAAAAAAAATATTTGAACGCTGCATGCTTCACTAAACGCGAGGTATTATCGATTAATTGTGTAGATCTAATTTCTAAGATCGATGTTGCCTGTTTTCGCATGCTAAGGATCTTTTAAATGCATAGTTTTGATATATTTCGACAACCTCGCATAGCCCTCGTGTTTCTTGTTTCAATTTTTTGAGATGAGGCAATGCATTCTTTGATTTGAATTTGATTGCCCACACGGAATAGTATCAGCATGTTGTGATTGGACACATCATCCATTAGTTGAATGGATACCACTGCTGATATGGTTGTTTAAATGTAATGTAAATGAATGAATTTGCCTCATAGAAATACGAATCTTAATCGTTGCGGTTTCGTTTTCATCATTTAATTTCTACTCCTGGCTGATTCCTGTTTCAATCGCATATGATGAGAGGATGTGGCTAGTCCTTCGATGGTGCTATCTTTGAAGGTCATTAATAGTATCGTAACGAGAGTGATTGCAGACGCCGTGCTCACCGGTGTCCACTCGATGGTTGATCTACTCGATATCTTTATCGATTCGCCCGATCCTTTATCGCTACCGTACTCTGCCCTCTTCGAGCCCGTCTTCAGACTACTGGTTCGTTGTGAGATATACTGTATCTTAGATACTGTATTCTGTCGGTAGCTATGACGATGTTGATTTATTGATTTTGTTTATATATTGATTAATCGCGATCTCTTTATTATTTTTTTTATTTTTATTATTAATATTTGCAATATTTTTAATTCCAGCTTCGTCTGGTCTCCGTCGATGCTCCACGTCGCGATGCCTTTCTTCGCTCTCTTCGATCAAAGAAGATCATTTATCGATTGCTCAAATCGCCATTCCTGAAAGATCAGGCAAGTATTTTAAGGTAAACCCCGAGCTCATTTGAAACGCTCCACTCTGACCATGCTCTCTCGCTTCCGTTTCTCTACGAGAGAGTGTAGCCGGAGCGGGGAGTTTCAAATTAGCTCGAGGCTTGAATTTATCCTTGATTCGTTGATGTTCTGAAACTGTGTATTAATTTGCTAAATTAATTAACGTCAAATCCAGTTGACTTTACTATTGAGGTAGTAACAAGAAAAGATAATTATATCAATAAATATATCAAGAGTTCAAAGATCAATCAATCAATATTCAGGCGTATCAACTGATGGATGACACGCGCTACGAGACCGCACCTACCGTATCCTCGGTGTCGTCCATGATCACTGGAGACATTCTGCATCTGGCGGCCATAGAGGTATTATTGATTTTTCTACTTCACATATTATTGATTTTTTTAAATCCAAGCTATATCCAAAGCTATTTGTTACTTCAAATGTTTGTGTGTAACCATCGTTTTGAGACTGGAAGAAATTGTGGTTTGAAGAAAGTCGCGCTCCTCCCCTCTATTCATACATGGGCGGGGTACCTGGAGCTCGATTCTACAGGGGGGCATTCGAACCAAAAAATGGTTAATTTTACAGGAGGCGTTCACCTTTTTTATCAAAAATTTCACCTAAACGTCATTTTTTACAGTGGGCATTCCACAAAATTTCGAATAGCCGTAATTTTACAGGGGGCACTCCCATGTCGGCGCCCATGTATGCCTCTATTTCATGCTTCACCTAGATTTTTGTTTCACCTTGATCGTTGGAACTGTTCTGTTTCTCGATCGATCTATGTTGAATATAAGAATCGACTATATAAGGCGCATTTTTTATGCGAAAGAATACAAAAAAAATCAACCTCGTATGTAAAAAAATCTGTGAGGGTTTCTAAAAATGTATTCATTTACTTATTTATTTATTTATTTTATCCAATGATATTATATAACATGATATGACACCCCCATTCATGTCCTGGTTTCAGCTATCATTCCTCCTCTCCACTGGTCAGATCGAGCAGCCTCGTATGTTCTACGATGCACTGCTCGAGACGCATGGTGGGTTTCATATCAGTCATACATGGGCACCACTGCCGATAGCGGCAATACACCCACGATTTTTGGCACCCGACCTCCCGATTTTCCGAAAAAATCACTCAAAATGACGTATAAATGCTCCATTTGTTTGCTTCCGACTCCCCCCCCCCGAATTTTATTTCCAGCGGCAGTGCCCGCCCATGTATGATATCAGTAATCTTTGTTTTGAACCGTTGAGGAGCAAGTTATCGCCTCTCGTGTCGCTTTTCAAGAATATGAAAGTTGTGAGACATGGACTTCCCTGGTTGTTGCGAGTCTGATCTTATGATCTTCTGTATTAGTCGATTTAACAACAGTGTTTCTTTAAATGTATTTTCAAGCTAAATAAATAATAATAATAATAATTCCAGTTGACTGCCCAACAGGCATTGATCAGTCGACCACCCTGCACGGCGACAAGTCGACTACCGTAATCCGTCATGACACCACGTACAACACGACAATTGCCGGCACGGCGCCGCTGCTCTTCTCGCTGTTGAGGAACGGAAGAATTGTGAGTCAGTTTGGAGTGATAATAATAATATATGGCGAAACAATAATATTTCGAGTCGTGATTGCATGTTTCAGATTACAATTATATCACTGTGTCCTGAAAACAGATTGCTGTTACTTTTAATACACAAAAAAGACAGTGTATTACAGGGATCAATTGAAGCGCCCTCGGTCGTTCCCTCATTCACGTGCTTCGATTCGGCCAAAGTGCAAAAGGTGATTGTTGATTTTTTAGAGATTTTAATGATTCATTATGAGCGCCCCGTCTGAAAAATCGTTTTAAATGTTGGAGTTTGAATTCGTTTAAAAAATGGATGTTGCGTTAAGCTACTCGATTCGTGTCGTGGCTCTGCCGTCTTTGACGTGGAACTCTACGATGTCGCCCATGTGCACTGGCTCCTGGAACGAGAGATTCTATCGATTAACATGGACGATGCTACGCAGCCTGTCCAGGTATACGGTAGTACTTATTGATTGATAATTAAAAAATAAAATGATTAAAAGTAGTGAGAACCACTCAGGCACACAAAGAACCGATAGCAGTTAGTAGCGGTTGAATACGACCCTACTCCCATTTTGGAACTTCTGCTTTGGAACGGGATATTTAGGAATTTTCATTAAAAAAAGGCTAAAACATCCTTTAGTAGTAGGGAGGAATGGAACGTTCCGAAATGAGAAATTGTCGTTGAAAATACCATAATCATATTATCCATCCATATTATCCCATCTATTCAAATCTTTGCATGCCATCGTGCGCTTTACTTGCTATAAAGCATAATTAAATTTTGTTTTTAATTTTTAAAAATTATCTATTTTAGGAAATGGAAGCCATCCTCTCATCGGTAGCCGCTCTCAACGCCGCCTTGCTGGCATCTGGAGCGTCGTCGGTGCTTCTCGCTGGTAGGAGTGATAATTGATCTTTGATCTTTGAACTTTTGAACCATTATCTCTTCCTTACAGGATGTGTCACCCTTCTCAACGTGTTTGCCGTCCACTCGCCCGTGCCGTTCCTCTCGCATGGTACGATCGATCAATCAATCAATCAATATTCTCAGATACCGTAATCAATTCGATCGATATCAATCGTTTCCGTTCAGAACCCCAGCTGGTGGCGCTTTTGGACGCGTCTACCGTACTCATCGAGGCTGCGACGGTGCACGTGAACGATGATGTATCGGAACTGGTGGCGGATACGCTATTCAGAGTGAGTTCGCAAATAATAAATTAATAATAATAATATTAATAATAATAATAATAATAATGATAATAATTTATCTACGCCCGACTATCAGACTATTAGAGTATTCGAGGTACTTGTAGTCTGTAGATTGATATGAAAACCAGAAGAATACATTGTTATCAATGAATCTAACTGTAAAGAGTATTTTAGTATTTTGTATTAAAGTGTTCAGAGTAAGTTTGAGCAGTGGATAAGAGATATTGTTCATAGGAGCAAGTGATCACAAAATGAAAAGTAGGGAAAAGAAAAAGGGCGAGAGAGTGTGTGGAACGAGGAGAGTTTTTCTTTATGTTTTTCTGCTTTATGTTCCCACCCCCCCCCCCCCCCCCCCCCCGCATATATTGAACAGAGCATGAGAGAATAGATAAATGGTATTTAATTTTTTTAAACGCTTTTTATGTCGTAATCACGAATTCAAAAAGAACACCTCCTACTTGTTGAATTCGGGTAGCAGCGATTTATAATAGCGTTTGTGATGTTGATTGAAGGTACTACGTGTTTGACAAATCGAATACAAAATAATACTAATGTATTATACTGTAATATTATTATATTATAATATTAATAATAATTATGATAATAATAATCATAATAATAATAATAATAATAATACCAATAATAATAATAATAATAATAATAAATAGGTTTCCCGTTCATCGTGTGCCCTCACTCGTCTGGTCACCACATCCGACAGCCTCACCCGTCGTTCGATCCTCGCCCGACTACTGCAGCCACTGATAGAACTGATTGTCGAACCGGCCGAAAGGAGTATTCCGGTCAAGGTACGAGTATGGACAGATTTTTACATTATTTATTTATTTATATTATTTATTTATATATTCCAGTTGAAGAGATGTTTGTCATGCTTCGTGCTATGAACTGGTACATTTGCGTTTCGATGATTGCTCATGAATTGGATCATGCGAACTTTCTTGATATAATTTCATCTAGTTTAGCGATAGTATTGAGATCGTAGGCTGCCATATTACATAAGTCAGTGGTATATCGATAATCGATCGATAATTTAGTCCAGATCATCTCTATATATGGTCTTAGCTAACGTCAGAACTAGGCACGCAACCGTGATAACGCATGGAGACTTAACAATATCTTGGGCTACGGAAACTACCTGGCACATTTGCGTTTCGAAAATAGCACAAATTTTACAGATATTTCGTTGGTTCGATTTCACCAAAGCATTCCGAAAGATATCATAATTTGTTCAACTGTACATGCATTGTTAAAACTATAGTGTTACTAGTTTTTTCATGTTTGTTTTCAATATATGATCATCAATAAATCGATAATCGATTTCAGTTATCGCTCTACGGTGCATTGGGCGCGTTCCTACGCGAGTGCGCCACCGCCACTGCAATGGAGGAAGCGGCAAAGAAGAAGAAAGAGGCAGAAGATGGAGAGGACAAGGCGGGACTCGAGTGGTTACTGGCGCCCCTCGGAGAGGAGAAGAAGGACCCGGTGAATATTTGCTGATGACCGTACTATATCGATCGATACACTATCTTCTATTGATGGATGCATTATCTTATATCGATCGATACAGTGTCTTCTATCGATCGATACAGTGTCTTCTATCGATCGATACAGCTTCTTCTATCGATCGATACAGTGTCTTCTATCGATCGATACAGTATACTGTGTTGCATATTCAATTCTTACTAAAAGCCCCGAGTCTAGTTGTCTATCATGACTCATTCCTTAATCCAGTTGTGAACATTCGATTTCATGTTTCATCTAGATGTTATGATCATTGGAACTGTTCGTTTTCTCGATCGTTCTGTGCCACCAAATACTCTATCCCTTCAGGTTCGCGAGGCCATCTCCTCGCTCTCGACGGAGCTGGTCAACTGTGTCACGCGCGACATCCTCGATCTGCCCATCGAACATGCGGTAAGTTCTGGGGTACGGTACCGCTTCGATATTGTACTGTATCGATCGATAGAAGATACGGTACCGATCGATATAGCATTTAATTATTGATATCACTTGGATATTCTTTATTGAATGAGCGCAGCGTTCATGCTAAATGTTTAATATACCGTAATCCTTCAAATTTATCATATGACTGAATCTGACTCAGTGAACATATTTTCGCTTATGGCTAGGCACTTGGCCAAAAAGTGATATGAACAGATCGGGCCCAAATCATGCTCTGGGCTACTACAGGATATCGTTTCGATACTGTACCGTATCGATCGATATACGATACGGTACTGATCGATGGAGTACGGTATCGATTGATTAGTGGACAGTATGACATTTTGGAACTGCCGTTGTGGAACGAGGACATTTTGGAACTGGACGAATAGGAACAAGACATTTTGGAACTATGCCGAATAGGAACCATGCCGTTATGGAACCAGACATTTTGGAACTACCCCATTTTGGAACCGGGACATTTTGGAACTCGGCCGTTTTGGAACTGGGACATTTTGGAACTCCGGCCGTTTTGGAACTGGGACATTTTGAAACTCGGCCGTTTTGGAACCGGGATATTTTGGAACTCGGCCGTTTTGGAACCGGGACATTTTGGAACCCGGACATTTTGGATCTCGGCCGTTTTGGAACCGGGACATTTTGGAACCCGGCCGTTTTGGAACCGGGAGATTTTGGAACAGGGATGTGCGAGAATAAAATTTCGAGAAAAATTTCTCGAATAAGATTTCTCGTCTTATTTTTTCGAGAAATCCGAGAAATTCGAGAAAAATCGAGAAAATGATAAAAAAATATATTAAAAGGCGTTTTCATAACTTTTTCTCTCTTTTCCAACAGTGACAACATTTATAGGTGATAACATTGTCCAAAACAAAAATAATAACAGTGAATACATGAAACCGTAATATTTTAGATGCGGCAACCCACCGAGGGGATATATTAAAACTAAGAAAAATAAGAGAATTGAAGTTCTATTTGGCAATTTGCAATCAATAAGACATTGCCATGTCGTAGTAAGAGCAATTTGACTCTTAAAGGGAATTTATTAGCACATATTTCACGGTAGATAGAAGTTTAAATCTATGATAAATGTTAAGTTTTTCTCGAATTTCTCGAATAAAAATCGAGAAATTTCTCGACGAGAAATTTTCTCGAAAAATGTCGAGAAATCGAGAAATTCGAGAAATCGAGAAACGAGAAATGCACACCCCTGTTTTGGAACTCGGCTGTTTTGGAACTCGACCGTTTTGGAACCGGGACATTTTGGTACTCCCCGTTTTTCAATTTTTATCAATTGATACTCTTTTTTTCACTCTTTAACATACCCATGGAACCAATTTTCTAAACTTTTTGAATGCATTTGCGCAATTCTCAGGTTTTATGAGTTTTTTCCACTTAATGTATAATATCGTTTAAAAAATATTTCTTGCGTGTTTAATTGTTAGACATACTGAAAAGTCATCCAAAAGTCCCCGGAATTGGATTAAAGCTAAATCCTAGTAAATATGGGCATCCCTGTAGCCGTGATAACAAAACCGCGGACTTTAGTTTGGTCATAAATCGCGTCAAAGTTACTTTTGTTCATTCTACATTCATTTGCAAAATGTAGCGTCATTCCACATTTTTTTGGGCGTTCAGGATTTTCCTCTCCTAAATATACTTTGTTTCTGAAAAACGTTCAAGTCACGGCGAAGATTGACCTATGTTGCCTATGTTGAAGCAAACACACGTTATTTGTTCTAGCTAGAAAGGTAGTTTAGTTTGCTTATCCTTTGAAGTAAAGTTGTGATAAGTCGCTATATTCTACGGTATTGTTTTACAGCCCCAGAGACTGTAAAAATAAACAAGGATTTGGCTTGAATCCCATTTCGTTGACTTTCGCATTGAAGATGGAGACTCGCGAATGTTTATGCAATCCTCTAGTACAAATGATATGCAAAAAGTTCAGTTTGATACTAGATTGTCGCGGGTTTTATATCTGTTGCTGAAACTTACAATTAAAAAAAAGCGTGCCTTTGCCTGAACTTCAAGCAGTTATTTGTTTGTGTTTCTATCAATCAATACGCGCAGTTAGAAAAAAAAATTTAGTACGTGGTATGTAGAATATCTTTTGCCATCTTTCTGTTTCCACAGTTTGTTCACGAAAATATTCGTGTAACCTTTGAGATGTTTTACAGAAAAAGAGCAAAACGGGGAATACTAAATGTCTCGGTTCCAAAACATCTGAGTTCCAAAATCTCCCAGTTCCAAAACGGCCGAGTTCCAAAATGTCCCGGTTCCAAAACGGCCGAGTTCCAAAATGGCCGAGTTCCAAAATGTCCCAGTTCCAAAATGGGAGAGTTCCAAAATGTCCCAGTTACAAAATGGGAGAGTTCCGAGAGTTCCAAAATGTCTCGTTCTAATTCGGCATCGTTCCTATTTGTACGGTTCCAAAATGTCCTCGTTCCACAACGGCAGTTCCAAAATGTCCCGGTTCCAAAATTTGGTAGTTCCAAAATGTCTGGTTCCATAACGGCATGGTTCCTATTCGGCATAGTTCCAAAATGTCTTGTTCCTATTCGTCCAGTACTGCCGATTAGTGATAGTTCAAACTAATCATATGAAACAAAAACTATACTGTAATGCGGTAGCTGTTGTTTAATGATTTCCGCATTCGTAGATCACTGCCGTGCGTGTTCTCCAATCGCTGCTCGAGGAGGATTCACTCGGGTCGCGTCGACTGTGTGACACTCTGGCCGGTAATGGCACGCCACGGGCGCTACTCGAGTTGGCTGCAACGATGGAGATGACCATGGCCATGGGCGAGGTTGGAAGGAATGATGCTGTTGATGTGGTAGGAGGAGACCAACCAATGACTGAAGGAGACGGAGAGACGAGAGGACTGCAGGCTTGCTGCAGAAAGGCCGTTGATGCCTTCATGGTGAGAGGTGGTTACTGTAGGTGTAGAGGGTACGGTAGAATAAATGGTTTATTGGTTGGTGGATTCGACATTGGCGAGGAGTTCATTTGTCTTGGTCTTATTATTGATGGAATTATCGATTTATTTGTCCTCATCTACAGGGTCTCTTCACGCGAATGGCGCTCTCATCCGATTCACTCTGGCGTTCCCTCTCGGATCTGGCCGCACCTGAAGTGTTCATGCAATTGAACGTCGTTACACGACCACCCAAGCAGCTCTTCCTCGATCCGACTAGCATTAACAAGTACGTTTACTCTGGCACTACTCCAGTAGCCCACATTGGGGTTGGGGCCTTTAAACAGATTTAGGTAATCAGAATGCTCAGGTAACTGGGACAACCTAGTTTATGAATTTGGCAGAGCAAAACTATAGTTTCCAAGTGGCTGATCTCTGATCTAGTTATAGCTCCGCCCACTTGTGAGGCGATCTGGGGGATCGGGAGCATGCGTGGGCTGGCATTGCCGCTGGAAATCAAAATCGGGGGTTGGAAGCAAAAAATGGAGAATTATACGTCATTTTGAGTGTTTTTTTTTGGAAAATCGGGGGGTCGGGTGCCAAAAATCGGGGGTGTATTGCCGCTAGCGGCAGTGGTGCCCACGTATGATCGGGAGTAGTGTCCGTTTACTGTATAGTTATTATTTATTTATTTATTTATTCAGGAAGGGCTCCGAGTCGTTCGAGTACGCCCACACATTATCGCTGGTGCTGAGAGCGTGCGTGGCGCTCATGTCGAATCCCAGCTGGAAGACCCTCTCGTTCCAGGTATACTGTAGTCGATGACGATATTGATTTATTGATTCTGATTTGATATAGAAATCGGCAATAGTTTCTCCTATCTCTTCTGAGATTTGACATTATTGATTGAAATTAGGTTTAGCAATGTAATATTGTCTTTTTGTTCAGGTCATTGCTCTGATTGACTCCCTCACTGATCTACTCAATCAATTGATGCGAGCCGAAGTACAATGCGAAGTGCTCACGACTTCGGCCTCGCTCGTTCAGTTCATCTACCAGCATGGTAAGTGTTGATCTTTGATATTTGATCTTTGAACTTTATTCAATGACTGACACTTTGACAAATTATTGAGCTTCGATCTTTCTACTCATTGACTTTACCGTTAAATTGAAGATGACGTTTGTCGACCACAAGTGGACAATTCGCGCACGTTGACTAGCCTTCGTCAACGGCCAGCCACAATCTCCGCCCCTTCGGTCACTGGCCATCCATCGGCCAAGACTGCACAGCCATCATTCGCAACTCCTTCGAGGCTATTCGCCAGTCTGAACGCGGCTGCGGCCATCCGCTAGACTCGTACTGTTATGTGTTGATTTGTCTGTTTGTGTAGATTTGTTTTATGGGTACGATGCTGATATACTATTCCGATCTATTATTGTGTACTGTAGTGTTATGATTGTCAACGATCTGTTCCTCGGTTGGTAGAGAACATGAGAAATAGTGTGCGAATTGAAGAGACGGTTGGTTAGGCTTTCACTCGTAGTAATGTATTCTGTTAACTAATACTATCTCTATATATCCGATGATCCTCATACTTATGTTTATGTTTATATCTCGTTATGTTCGTATTGTATCTCCATTTGTTTGTTTTTTTGTATCCATGTCTTTTTGGATTTTTCATATTACTATGCATTCTGTGTTTAGTTCAGTAAATCTTTTTGCTACAGAGAACGAGATCCGAATATCGCTGAAATATATTTTTTAAAAACCATTATTTTTCCCATATGTTACTGTAATACTGCTCGTGGATTGAACTATTATGCCGACAAACAATTCGGACTTGTTGTCCAAACGCGATCTGCACATACTCACTTGAACCCTTACATATTTACCGATTTATTGCTCCGCCCCTGTGCTGATATACCACATATCTATATACCGATTTGGGTTCCGCCTATTTGACTTCGCGGGCTTGGACACCACATGCGAACATAAACACACCAAAAATCTTTATCAATTCTAGAAAGAAGACCGCCAGAGGACGCATCTTCAGAGAAAGTCGCAAGATCTCCGTTCTTCCGAAGCCGATGATCCATAGTGGTAGCGACGACCTTCTGATAACATCATCAACGACGAGCGCCAGAATACGATTCGACCTGCTGAATGCGAAGTATGGATTCAACTATTTGGACTTTCCATTAAGAAAACTAAGTACCTTGAAGAGCAGCAGCAAATTGGTGGCTGAGAGATGTCATCTTCGACGGTATCACTTATACGTACGGCAACGATCTGAAATAGATTTCAAATGAAGTAAACGAATGTAGAAACTACAATGAAACTCTCCTCATCAACAGCATTGCAAGTCAGAGTGTCGCACAACAGCCGCGACCTGATGGAGCCCTCCTCCAGTAGCCACTCATCGTAAGAGCTTCTGAGTCAACTCTCGCTTCATCAGACCGAAGACCTTCTCAAGACGACGTTCGTCGACAATGATGAGATGAATCGAACTATAAAATAAATAAGTGATTAGAATAGATTCTTCATTAGACCTTTGCTAATATTCTCATTACGTTGCACACTTTTTGGTCCAATTCGCTTATTTTTTTGCAACATTAGAACATGGCACAAGCCGATATGCATTCGTACGTTCAAGTTACATGCCTACGTCATCACGTAAAATTATGCTCTAAAATGTCAAGTCAGGGCATCGTGTCCCAAGTGGAAAAGATTGCGCGACAGAGATGCGGTTGGTTCCAGTAGATAACCATTATTGATCGACAGTTACTTGTTACAGTAACCCTATGCAGCCTAAGAACTTTCCACTTGGGATCCAACAACCTATGAACAGAGACGCGTCTCAGACGTATAGCAAATGTTATGTTGCATGGCGAGCAAAGCAAAGGTGACGATGCATCAACAAAGCCAACTTGTAAATACAAACAATACCATTCAAAGCGCAGTGTCCACCAAAAATGCCAATCCACGAGTGCTGTCGTTTCATCCAACCTTGAGCCTTCGACCTTCACTTTGAGCTGACGTTTGTCAAATCTTCGTAGATGTCTCCGCTCAGACCGGGTGCTGGCCCTGTAAATTGGAATGATTTCGAGGGATGGGAGAGACGGTGCAAAGATCAAAGATCAACTTGAGGGGGGAAGGTGAGCGAGACCACTGAAAACTGCAAATCAAATGAAAAGAATAGGAACGCGTAACCTACAGTGTAGCCTAAAAGTCATGGGACACTTTTTCAATTTTTTATAACTTTTGATCCAGGAAAGCAATCAAGCTGATCTTCTGAGTCAATGTTCAGAATTTATCAAGGGATACAGCCATGATGTGGTAGTGTAATTAAATTAGTTCACTGTTGCATAGTAATGATTCTATCGAAATACACTTTTTTGAAAAATTACATTTCTTTGGTGAAAGGCCCTGTTCTTCTGAAACACTGTGAGAGTGTAGAACACTGTGAGAGTGTGGAATTGTGGCACCAATTTTTGAAATTTAGCAGATTTTCCGAGGTACAGTGTAGCCAAAAAAGTATACTCGGGCTGCACAGTGAAACAATCCGGAATGGCTCCGACTCCGATTTCAAGGCGTAGCAGGGTTGCAACTTTGACGACCAAAATTTATAACTCAGCTTCTAGATGTGCTAACGACCCGATCTAAGTGCTGAAATGATGCTAGTGGCGATTAATGCTTATCCCCAGATTACGGTAGTCAAAGCTCGACATTTGCCCTCAGGGCATAAAATATTTTTTTTGAAGGAGGACTGAATTTGACACCCCACCGTTCAGAGTGCGGGACTTCTAAAATTATGGTTCCTGCGCAAGCAGCTTAACAATGTATCATATATTTATTCCCCTTATTTTGGTTTAGTTCCGATTCCTTTCTGACCCGTAGCAAAAGTTATGCTGAGGTCTACTCGGTGCGCGCTCTTGTGCTTCTTCTCTCACTTCTCTCGTTCCCGGTCCTCTATTGATGAAATTTCTTAGTTTCAAAGTACCAACGCATGTTAGAGATGTTCACAAAAGTTTTTATACTATTGCTGAACTTTGATCTTTGATCTTTGTATTTTGATCGTTGATCGCTGAAACAGAGTAGACATCAGCATAACTTTAGCTACGGGTCTAAAAGGAATCGGTACTAAACCAAAATAAGGGAAATAAATATATGATACATTACAAAGCTGCTTGCGCAGGAATCTTATTTTTAGAAGCCCCGCCCTCTGAACGGCAGGGTCTCAAATTCAGTCCTCCCTCAAAAAAAAAATGCCCTGACGGCAATTGTCGAGCTTTGACTACCGTAATCTGTGGATAAACATTACTCGCCGCTAGCATCACTTCAGCACTTTGAGCGGGTCGTTAGCACATCTAGAAGCTGAGTTATAAATTTTGGGGGTCAAAGTTGCAACAAAGCTACAGCTCGAAATCGGAGTCAGAGCCATTCCGGATTGTTTGACTGTGCAGCCCTAGTATATGTCTACACTCTCACAGTGATTCAGAAGAACAGGGCCTTTCATCAAAGAAATGTAATTTTTCAAAAAAAGTGTATTTCGATAGAATCAATACTATGCAATAGTGAACTAATTTAATTACACCACCACATCATGGTTGTATCGCTTGATAAATTCTGTACATTGACTCAAAAGATCAGCTTGATTGCTTTCCTGGATCAAAAGTTATAAAAAATTGAAAAAGTGTCCCATGACTTTTAGGCTACACTGTACATACGTACGATAATGGAAATTGGAACACAATGGATTAATGGCTAAACAACAAATGTTATAATATATGCATATTAATAAAATAATAGATCGATATACACAACGTGAAAGACAGAGGGAAAGATGATAAAAGCAGAGAGAGAGAAAGATAGAGATGGAGGCAGTACGATAGTCGGGAACACAGACCTTATGGTACAAAAAATCGGAAATTCCGGAACATTGTCGGTATTTATGGTTTCAGAGAGAGAAAATATCGAAATGCAAGGTGACTAACTGTTCCGGACTGCCAAAAGAATAAGGAAAGAGACAGAAGGAGGTAGAGACAATGAAAAAAATTGATCGAAATAATACGAATTGACGGAGAATGACAGAAGGAATGACGGAAGAAGATTGAGGGATATAGCAAAAATTACGAAAACCAGTATAGCAACACGCACTTCCGATGAAATTGGCGGGAAGAATGACGGGGACAGCGCCTCACAAACAATATCGAAGGTAGATCATGCTCACGCGCTGTCTTTCTTTCCTTGTACTCTCTCAATTATCCATACTCTCTCACTCTGTCTCTGTCTCTGTCTGTACTCTCTTCTGTCTGGACACTCTCTCCTCTGATCAAACAACCATCACATAACAATAGGATGATACTTTGATCAGAGTGATCTACCGTCGATAGTGTTTCTCTATCATTGGTTCCTTCCCTTTCTGTCATTCCCGCCAAATTCAACAGAGGTGCGTGTCGCACTTCGTGAAATGTTGATCAATATTGGTTTCTTTATATATCCATCCCTGTACCTCTCTATTCCTCTACCTCTCTATTCCTCTACCTCTCTATTCCTCTACCTCTCTAATCATTCTCTCTCCATGTTACTATACATGTTATCGTAATTTTGCTATATCCCTCAATCCAACTCCGTCATTCCTTCTTGTCCATTTCTTTTTTCAGTTTTCAACTGCTCTCCTTCGTGTTGTCCCTTTTTCAAGTTGATCTTTGATCTTTTCGCCGTCTGTCTCCACCATCTCTCGAAATCATTACAATCCTTTACAGAGCCAGCACCCCGTCTGACATGAGCGGAGACATCTACGCAGTTTTGACAAGCGCAAAGTTCAAGTGAAGGTCGGGACACTCGAAGGCTCAAGGTTGGACGATGCGACAGCACTCATGGAGTGACACTATGTTGGAGACGGAACCTGCTATCTGAATGGTGCTGATTTTTTTACAGGTTAGCTTTGTTTAAGCATCGCCACATTTGCTATACGTCTGTGTTCATAGGTCGTTTGATACCAAGTGGAGAGTCCTTAGGGTCCATAGAGTTACTGTAGGAAGTTACCGTAATATCAATAATCGTTATCTACTGTAACCTACCGTATCTCTCTGTCATGTGATCTTTTCCACTTGGGACACAATGCCCTACTAACACCTGACGTGACATCTTAGAGCATAATGTTACGTGACGACCTAGGCATGCATTACCGATTTGTGCCATATGTACAAAGTGATGAGAACATTGGCAAAAGTCTAATGAATCTATTTTAATCTCCAATTTTATAGGTCGATTCATCTTGACGTCTTGAGAAGATCACCAACTTCGGTGATTCTGAAGAAGCTCTAACGACTCGGGCTAATGATGAGTGGCTGCTGGAGGAGGACTTCATCGAGTCGCGGCGGTTGTGCGACGCTCTGGTCGTCGTCAATGTCGATGAGGAGAGTTTCCTTGTAGTTTCGACATTCGTTTACTTCATTTGAAATTTATTTCAAATCGTTGTCATACGTCTTCGCGATATCGTCGAAGATGACGTATATCAGCCACCAATTTGCTGCTGCTCTTCAAGGTACTTAGTTTTCTTAGTGGAAAGTCCAAATCGTTGAATCCATTCTAACTTCACATTCAACAGGTCGAATCGTCTTCTGGCGCTCGTCGTTGATGACGTGATCAGAAGGTCGTCACTACCATTATGGATCATCGGCTTCAGAAGGATGGAGATCAAATTTCTCTGAAGATGCGTCCTCTGGCGATCTGCATTCTAGAATTGATAAAGATTTTTGGTGTGGTCATGTTGGCATGTGGCGTCCAAGCCCGTGAAGTTAAATGGGCGGAGTCAAAATCGGTATATAATTGAGGCCTACTGCAAAGGGGCGGAGCAATACATCGGTAAATATGTAGGGGTTCAAGTGAGTATGTGCAGAACTTTTATATTATGGAGACCCATGTCATAGTGCGTAAGCGTACTGACAACAAGTGAAGAAAAAGAGGTAGTGGTTTGTATATTCAATGTACTTTCGATAACTTTCTATACTTAAAGGTAGACTCCCGCGAATATTTTCGTGAACAAACTGTGCAGACAGAATCATAGCAAAAGTTATTCTACATACCGTACACTATTTATTTTATGATAGTTCAGCTTATTGATTGCTAGAAACATGAATGAACCATCAGGCCCCGTGCAGGGAAAGGCGCGCTTTTTGAAAATAGGAAAGTTCGGCAATAGGATTCGAACCCGCGACCATGCGCTTTCTAGTCAGAAGTTTTACCACTACGCTAAGGGAACGATAAGTAGTCTCTCTATCTTCTTGCATATCACTACACCCTTGCATTAGCGAGATGTAGGAAATTTCAATGATCATTCGCGGGTCTCCACCTTTAATGCCGTCAAACATAACGGCAAACGGTAATTGATAATGACGATTTCTAAATTAGTACTAGTGCTTAGGAAATAATGGGTATTTTAAAATGCTTCGATGATTTTCCTTTTATCAAATATTTTGGCTACAATTTCGCACTCTTTCTGTCGTTAAAATCAATCAATAATCGATCGAACCGTGCATAATTGTCGCTTTACTCTAGTTCAACTTAGTCTCTAGAGGGAGGGAACCGTGCAAATTGTGCAGAACTGTGCGATCGTATAGTCCCTCTTACAGAGAGAGCGCCCTTATAACGGCTGACTCCACTCGTCTCTCTACGTTGATTAGCCAACCCTTTAGATAGTTCGAAAATTTTCATTCCTCATTTTGAACTACCACTGCTTCACTGAAACGTAACTCAGCCATGTTTACTGAACATGTGATAATTCAATGATCGTACCAAGAATTATTTGATCTACACTGTGGAATATGAATATTTCCGAGTTTACCAGTTTCATCCCCACCTAACTGTGATCGCTAGACTTGAATAAATTATTATTATTGTTATTATTATTATTGTTATTAATTCAATGTGTTCCAGGAGCGATGTTCTTGATCATCGCATTTTCTGCCTTACTAGCCTACATAATCCTTTACTACAACGATGTGCGTCGTTATCCCAAGGGACCGTTGCCCCTGCCCTTCATCGGAAATCTTTACCATGTAGGTGTATAATAATCGGCTAGTATTGATTGACTCTAAACGTATAATTCAAGGTTCAAAGTATCCAAAAATGGAAAATAAATATCAATTAATTAATGAAATATCAATAAATTACTGAAATATCGATTAATTAATGTATCTTGTCAGGTGAAAATCGATAATCTTCATCTTTATCTGCATGAACTCGGCAAGGAATATGGTTAGTTATGGTCAAATTATTGCGAGCGATCGATGTAGTGTTCAATTCTTGTTTATTGTTCACTATCTTCATCACAGTGTTCTGGTTCAAGCCATTTTGTTTCCATAGCCAGACAAGCGAAAGACGATTGCATTTGAGAGAGTTTTTTTTCTATGTTGAGCGGTCGTTTTGGCTTTCAAAGTCTATAGAACATTGTGTCATAAGTCATCAGTAATTACTAATAATTTAGTAATTAGTGAATGCTGACTAGCACAGGTGTGCGGAAAGTGATTTACCTATTGCCGAAATTTCCGAAATAAAAAAATCCTGTAATGGTAGGTGAATCATGAAAAAAACATCCAAACAAAATTTTTTTAAAAAGTCAGTTAGCACACGTTTCGCGTAAGATATCACAAGAATATTCTACTTATGGGAGCACAAATAACTAAAATTAGTGATATTTCATTCGTTGTTGCAATTTGTTGCAGTTGTTTTCGTTTGTTGAAGATTTTTATAAATGTTACATTTGGTTAATTTCAAAATTGCCTAAATTGCCGAAATTGCCTGAATTTTTTATTTCGGTATTCTGTTCTATTTACAGGTCATTGCTTCACTCTTTTCATACCAACGCCCGTTGTTATATTCACCAACTACTCCACTATCAACGAGGCTCTGGTTATCAAAGGTATGAGAAAGCAAAAACAGGCGCTCAACAATAAATTAGTTATCAATCGCGCTTATCATTCTCTATTTTGACTTGATAAAGGCATATCTTTGACAATATCGAGACAAAACATCCGGTACATGCGAAAGTTTCTTTACAAAAACTAAGAACAAATATATTTACCTGCCGCATGGCTCAATACCATCACTGTAATTCTTACTAATTCTTACTAAAACATTCTTACTGATTCTTTCGCAACTTCATTCTTACTAAGTCGATCATGACGATTATCGTAATGTAGGTTAGAAAAAAAGAAAAAAAATCAATCCTATGCAGGGGGGGGGGAAGAAGTGCCCCTAGAGCATTGATTGTAGAGGACCAATTGATAATACACACCAAGAGAAAACGAAGTGTTGCAAAGAATCTTTCGCATCAACGTAAACTTGAATGCATAAAATATTTTATTTTGATCATTAGTTTTATTTTTGATAAATAATCAGTTATATTAATTTTTTAAATAGTATTTCCCAATGATTACAGGAGAACACTTTGCCGGCCGATCTCACACTCCCCCAGAAACCTTACTTCAGAAGGTTGGTTCATTTGCCTTTACATCGGAAATCTTTTTGAAATTCTGGAAAGGCCACTTTTTCATCCACATGGAACATTAATTTTATTAAATTTTACTACTCCCTTGGCGCAACGAGACATGTGGTAAAAAATAAAGAACATGTACGTGTTCATTATCCATTGATTAGAGGGGTTACAAAGATCACAAGTGGCGAATAATAGGATGTCGAGAACTATTCTATTAGCAATAAGCGATAAACGTCAAGTAAGCATTATAAGTGATAAGACCCCGTCTCTCGCACTCTCACACCAGTCATTATCAATAATAATCTCGCACTATCACTCAATGCATGATTTATAGTCTAACGATAGCTACAAGAGAGGGACTGTACTTGGAGAATCCAAAAATTTCCCTTATGATATCGCACTCTGGCTCATCCGCAAAAATCATCTTTATATTCCAAACTATTTTTTCACTCATCAGTTATGAGTCTCTTATCGTTCGCATGAACTTTGATAAAAATATGATAATAATAACAGTAGTGAACCAGAGGTTGTAATGTAATAGACAATTTCTCATGTTGGGGTTAAATTACCCGTGAACATCATTTCTCTACAGTCTGAGTATTTTGTATGTACATTGCACATGTGAGTTGATGATTCGATTATCTCAACGTGGCTGACTTAATTCGAACGAAGTGGTTAAACAATTCGTATTCTTATTATTCTTATTGTTTATTCCATCATAACTGGAAATGGATGTCGATGAGAGTTGGGTACAGTGGCTGTACAGGAGGTAAAGGCCAATCTGAATCACTTCAATTCAATTTTCAGATTTTGGTCTGCATCGACAATTTTGATAGAATATTTCATAAAAAATATTAAAGAAGGGGACCCACGAGTTTTTTCGTGACTAAACTGGCCAGGCAGAACTATGGCTCACATCTCCTTGTACACAAAAACAATTTTCTCTAAAATTTTAGATGCCCCGGAATACCGTAATTCGGGCTTAAAGTTCATTGATAAGTCCAGGGAAAGGCGCGAGTTTTTGAAATTGAAGTACAAATATATAGAAAATTGCAAACGGGAATCGAACCCACGTGGCGCGGTTACAAGCGCTGACTACTTACCACTGAGCCACACGCTCTACGCGTTCAACCAGTCAAATCTAATAGAGAAAGGAATGTCGCTTCCTATGTCCCACGTTCTTCATGTAAATAGCGCAGCCCAAATCTCGTGGGTCCCCTTCTTTAACCAAAAAAGTACACATGATTTCCAGACATTTTGAATATTTCATTGTGTGACAGGTTCCTCAAACTGGTGTGGTCATATCGGACGGTGACGTGTGGAAGGAACAGAGAAGAACGTCATTGAGAATTCTACGAGATCTTGGAGTGGGCAAAAACGTCATGGAGGGACAGGTACGAACCTTTTCTTAAACGATTTCTCATTTCATAACGATCCTCATTTCGCCTAAAAGCTTTACTCTATGTTCTGGCAAGCTCTCTCGCAAGCAAAGAATGCGAAAATGTGTTGCCAGAGTTTCAAATTATAATAGCTCTTGATGTACATGTAAAGTAGCAAATCAAGTGTGCAATCAACTGACAATGCCTCAAAATTTACAGATTAATCGTTCAATCGACGAATTGTTGGAACAATTGAAGGCAACTAATGACGAAAAGACACCATACGATATGAATCTACCCATTCAGGTCAGTTTTAATAGTTTGTTCTCATTAATTGAAATTTTATGTCATCTTCTTTTACATTAAAAGCACGGAAACTCATGATTAGAACTAAAATGATGCAGCAAATCTCTCTATACGTTTCCCAAAAAATTGTTTATTTCAAACAATTGTGATGATTGCAGTTGTGCGTGGGCAACATCATCAACGAGTCCCTCTTCGGGTATCACTTCAAATACAATGATACGAAGAAGTTCGAGTACTTCTTATCCAGAGTCAATAAACACATGCAGACCATCAGAGTGAGTTTCATTTAAGGGGGCAGTTATTGTGCGTATAAAATGTACTTGCATAAGAAAATGACTAACGGTGCTAACGAACGGAAGTCACAATCGAGAGGCGCGGCGACTCTGGTATTTTACCACTTAAAGTCTACTTAAACTTTCCCACTTTAAGTAGACTTTAAGTAAACTTAAAGTGAGACGTAAGTCTACTTAAAGTGGTGTGGTATACTGTAATGCATTTCGTCAAATGTTCTTTCACTTAAACTTTACTTAAAGTCTGCTTAAAGTCTGTGACGTAGTTTAAGTAGACTTTAAGTGGCAAAATACCAGAGGAGATGTAGCTTTCTACATCTCGCCCCGCCTCTCGATTGTCTCTCCGCTGCCTCTCTCTAACCCGGCTGACCTTCGCCGCGCGTTATATGATATATAAAAGAGATCGGAGAAAACAAGAAAGTTCTCTTCTACAAATAAAACAAGTGATTTTTATACGCTCAATACCCATCTTTTCAGTGTTTGAATTCCGGCCGGTGTTTTTTTAGCTCTACCACTGGCGCAGGAAATAATGTACAAAAAATCATGCCAAAACACATTGCTTAATGTAGTTTACAAGAAAATTCTCCACTGTTTTTATTGTAAATGTTTGTAAATATTCAGGATAATATCTTCGTTCTACTCGTTGGAGCGTATCCCTGGATGAGATATGTTCCTATCATAGGCAGGAAAGGATACGATGAACCGATTGCTAATGTTTCACAAGTAGGAAAGATATTAGGAAAAAGTTACTATTATAGAATTACAAAAGTTTTTCATACACCACGCAAATGCTTCTCCACCGTTGAGAAAAACGCACCCAAAAATTTTTGCCAAATTTTCGGAGTTTTTCCGAACTTTTTAAAGTGCATATAATTTAATTTTTGTTGAAAAACAAAGAAATGACGAGAAAATTCCATAAAATTCAATAAAATAAGCGAAAATAAAATGTCTCTCGAAGAAGTGGGCGAAGTTAGAGTATTGCGCGGCAATACTCTAACTTCGACCACTTCTTCGAGCGACATTTGTATTGTTCGGACAGTTTTAATTCTATAATACAATACGCCACAGAAATCACAAATTTTTTTATTGTGTCTGCAAAGGCTTTCTAAAATTTTTAAATTCCCCCCCCCCCAAAAGTTTTAACTTCTGTCACAATTTTGATAATTTTGCAAAAGCTTTTTGCTTACTATGCTGTATTGTAGCCTACCAACCAGCTAGACAAATCCTCTGTTGGAGTATTATTATTGCGATTAGGCATTTGTACCAGCAGCCGCCGTACCAAATCTATCGAAAATGAGAATGGAATAAAACGAGAGAGCAAAGGCAAATGAAGAGAGTTAATAAAAAATGGACTTCAGAAAAGTCCAAAAAAATGAATTGGTACGGCGGCAGTTGTTTTAAATGAAAAAAAAATTAAATTATCGATTTTTAGTACCAGGACTTCATCGAGGAAGAGGTCGGTAAAATCGCTGAGAAGTTTGATGAAGAGCATGAACCAACGAACTTTGTCGAGTCTTATCTTGCAGAGATGAAGAGGAATCCGGGACTGGAGTTAGTTGATAATTGCTTAATTAAATTTAATTAAGTACCTTATTATTTTCTCATACCTCAAAAAGCTAATTATGAATCTTAATTGCGAAAACATTGAACTTGGATAAAGTTCATATAGATTTTGCTACAACTATCGAAGCAGGAGTAGTCATAGCATTAAAAATCTTACAAAACTCTTGTGTACAACTCTTGCGCATCCTTTTACTTCAGCTATTACGAAAATTTTTTGGTTGGTAGACCAAGAACATTATCGATTTATCGATTTCAAAATCTCTACAATGACATTTCAGTATGACTAATCTATACGCAATCGGTGTGGACTTCTGGCTGGCGGGAATGGAAACGACGAGTACCACTCTCAGATGGGCTATTCTATTCTTGATGAAGTTCCCTCATGTTCAGGTATGCAATATATTATTGGAAGAGAATTAAATGTGAAGCATATATTATATAAAATCATGCAAATGTACTGTAATAATATTATATAACATGCAAAGAGATCATCGTTGATCTACCTTCTGCAAATGTAGACAGTGCACAATGTTCCAATAACGAACCTTGTCCAATGTCTAGATTTGCTGAACGTTGGTCAATAATGATCTCGTGTTTTCTTTGTACGAGAGCGTCCACAATAACATACGTATTTTGTTTTCACATTGTTTGATCATTGTTATTCGAACATTTTGGGATGGAAAATCGCATTTATGATGTGAAATTTCAGATTAAAAACAAGACAAAAACAAGTCCTATCTGTTAAGGATCGAGTGCGTTGTGAGCTTCAGAAGGTCGTAGGAGTTCATCGTCGAGTTGAAATGTCCGATAAACCCAAGCTGCCCTACTTCACTGCAACCATTGCTGAGATCCAGAGATACGCCAATATGGTCACGTTCTTGGGTGCCCATCGATGTATGCATACCTCATATTACGGCTTTCTTGATTTTTCTTGGATTCATTTTCTTGATTTGACCGTACATATATCAAAAGGAAGATTCAGTAATGATAAATATAGTTCGTCGAACCTACGATTCGTGCAAAACGAACGCGCCACCTACCGATTGAGTCATCCGTATATTACTCTTGAATTACGTTTGCAGGCACAGCGGACATGGAGATCGCGGGGAAATTCATTCCCAAGGACACCATTACGATGCCGCAGATCTATTCCGTCCTGAAGGATGACGAAGCCTTTGAGGACAACGAGGAATTCAGACCTGAAAGATTCCTGGAGGACGATGGAAAGGCATTTAACAAGGTGCGGCAGATCGAATAAATGGAAACCTAAAAAGCGACACCCCAAGCCAATTCGAAACACGCCACGCTGGCCGCACTCTCTTGTCTGGGGGGCATGACAGAAGCGCAACGTCTAAAGCGCAACTGCCACTTTTCGACAAAAGCGCAACCGTGAAAATCGCAAACGACAAAAGCGCAACGGGGTATATCTCGGTTGGGGATGAACGTACGGACCTCTGGATGGGCTTATCCGAACCCACTCGGCTCACGCTATTATGGTACAAGTTGATGTTTGATCTCTCACACATAAACGACAAAAGCGCAACGGGGGATATCTCGGTTGGGGATGAACGTACGGACCTCTGGATGGGCTTATCCGAACCCACTCGGCTCACGCTATTATGGTACAAGTTGATCTTTGATCTCTCACACCTAAACGACAAAAGCGCAACGGGGCATATCTCAGTCGCAGATTAGCTGCATAATTTTCGACGAAGCCTTTGAGGAACATTTTTCACAAAAAGTGATCGAGATATGCTCGCTCATATTTCGATCAAGGATGAACATATGAAAAATCAATAAGAGGATTCGAAATTTAGAAATCATGACTCGAATTGAGTCAAATCTGACATAGCACGGTAGAGCGTCGCAGCTAATCTGCGACTGAGATATGCCCCGTTGCGCTTTTGTCGTTTAGGTGTGAGAGATCAAAGATCAACTTGAACCATAATAGCGTGAACCGAGTGGGTTCGGGTAACCCATCCAGAGGTCCGTACGTTCATCCCCAACCGAGATATGCCCCGTTGCGCTTTTGTCGTTTATGTGTGAGAGATCAAAGATCAACTTGTACCATAATAGCGTGAACCGAGTGGGTTCGGGTAAACCCATCCAGAGGTCCGTACGTTCATCCCCAACCGAGATATCCCCCGTTGCGCTTTTGTCGTGTGGGTGTGAGAGATCAAAGATCAACTCGTACCATAATAGCGTGAGCCGAGTGGGTTCGGGTAAACCCATCCAGAGGTCCGTACGTTCATCCCCAACCGAGATATCCCCCGTTGCGCTTTTGTCGTTTATGTGTGAGAGATCAAACATCAACTTGTACCATAATAGCGTGAGCCGAGTGGGTTCGGATAAACCCGGCCAGATGACTATACGGTCATCCCCGACCGAGATATGCTCCGTTGCGCTTTTGTCGTTTGCGCTCAAGGAAGTGCTGTTGCGCATTTGACGTTGCGCTTCTGACATGCCCCCCTTGTCTGCGAGAGAGTATTGAAAATGCGGAGGGCAAAGTTAGCTTGGGGTGTGCTTTTAAACAATTCAGGACATCTTGACACCGAATGCGTTTATGTTCTGTATAGCCTTTTTCTGTGATAGCATGGCTATTAGCTTTCAAACTACCTTTTTCTGTCACTGTGAGCGATGAGCAATGTCAAACTAGGGACATATTCTCTGGAAAATCATGATTAATATTCTTTCAGAAACAGATGGAACGAATGATCGCTTTCGGTCTGGGAAAGAGACAGTGTGTTGGAGAAGGTTTGTTTGTTTTACTAGCTTGACATTTTTCCAACGAAATTCATATTCTAATTCGAAATTCACCAACCTCACCACTCTCGTATGTTTTTATATCTCGACAATGTGGTGTTCCTAAAAGGCGTACCCGAGCTAATTTTACTCTCCGCTCTGACAACGCTCTCTCGTAGACAAAGAAAGCGAGAGAGTGTTGTCGGAGCGGAGAGTTTAAATGAGTTCGCGTTAAAGAAGCATTATGAACAATTATTCAGGCCTCGCTCGTATGGAGCTCTTTCTCGTCCTCGCGACGCTCATTCTCCACTACCGATTCGAACCTGTTGCAGAGTGTGACCTGACTCCTGTCTTTAGCGCAGTTCTACTTCCCAGACCTTATAAGTGTAGGGTTGTGTCTGTCTGATAGGTCAATCGATTGTACCCCAATAATCATCACAATATTTGTAATATTTTCTGTCGATTATCGATTATTTTGCAGCAATAAATTTTGTAAAATGTCGTATTTATCTATTTATTTGATGCACGAATACATAATGATAGGCGAAGTGATAATAAATATAAATATAAATATCTAAATATAATGTTTTGTCTTGCAGCTATTTTGAGAGAACTTGCTTATAATAGGTTGAATAAGGTAAAATTTCGACCGCACTTTTTCATTTTAGATTGCCATATCATAGATCACACTACATAACAAATTACCTTTGTTTTGATTCATCTTACATTGCATTTTCATTTTATCCAAATTTTCCCACTCATTCTTTGTCCGTAAACTCGTGAAGATAGGTCGTCCTGACCTCGCTGCCACAATGGCTTCGCCAGGAAAGGTATACTGTAGGCACACCGCGGAATGCGATCGCAAACTGACTACCGTAATCTCAGGAAATCGAGATCGACATACCGATGGAGGAGGGTGAACCGCTCGGAGCCATTCCGAACGATAAAATGGTCATTACTAGGGTGCAGCCGGGCACACTCGCTGAAGGAAAACTTCAGGTTTGATCTTTGATCTTTGATCTTTCGATCGCGATACCGTATCCCAATGATGGCCAAAGCGGAAGAGACAAACTGACATGATTCAGAAAATGTCGTAAAAATGAATTTGGTACTCTGGCAAAAGATTGTCTGACCACTACAAGTTTGATTTAAAAAAAAAAGTTTTTGAGCTTTGATCTTTGATCTTTGCAGCTCGGAGACCAGATACTTCGTGTCAATGATACAATAGTCAGGGACAATAATCACTTCTTCAACCTTCTTCGTTTCGCTCCTCCGTGTGCCAGGTGGAATACTGATGCCATTTTGGACGACTGTAGCCGTTTTGGACTACTGTAACCGTAACCCCGCCCACATTCATAACCGTCATTTAGACTTACCGTATACCGTGACGAGAGGAAGGCCGAGGAGCTCCTGAATCGTCTTCATATTCCGGCCGATCGTGAGCGTAATATCATCAGAAGAGATGGATTTTCGTATGAGGTAGGGAAGATGACACTGCTCCCGAAGCCCAGATCGCCTCATAAGTGAGCGGAGCAAGGGTCGAACTAGATCAAAGATCAGGCACTCGATAACTATGGTTTAGCCCTCCGAATCTATAAACTAGGTTGTCCTTGTCACTTTTGATCATTCTGATTATCTAATTCAGTTCAAAGGCTCCAACCCAAATCTGGGCATCTGGAGTAGTGTCCGGAAGGTGATCTGGAAGATCTTTCGAGAACCGACTTTTTTAGCTCGTCAATATGACCTGGAGGCCCGATGGACCCAAGCTCGGTCTTGGCATCAAGCACTTCCAGAATCGTGTGCTTGTGTCAAAATGCGATCCGGGTACAGTCGCTGTTACATGTCTTAAGGTGAGCACTGTAGTCTAGACTACGGTAATCTTATATTACTGTATCTTGCGATTACGATAGATAGCTTGTATTTTTTAAGATCGGAGATCATATCGTCGATGTCAACGGTCAACCTGTAACAGACAAGGATGTCGCCCGTGGTATTTTAGTCAGGGCTCTTCAGGTACGGAAAATATCGGATACGCTAATCGATAGCCGATTTATACGGTAACTGCATACGGTAAGTAAATAAATCCATGATTGCAGAATACTGGTAAAGTATCGATGGTCGTGGAGAGACCGGAAACGATGGAAGCCAAACACTGGGTAGCCAAGGCTCTCGCGGTCCAGGTTCACAGCACTTGAGCTGGCACTGTCTCAGAACACGGGAATAGTCCAAAAGATACTAAAAATGAAATAAACATGAAAGAAAGGGCATTTGCACTAGACTTTTATACTCTTCCTTGGACAGGTTCTGTGATTTGTAGTAGTGCCCTTGAGCTAACATGGCGCACACTGGCGGCAAACTATTATGTCAGAGCTATAGGTTATCAAGATGCGGTCAACTCCGGTATTTTTTACTCGCGGGGCACACCGTTCAATCCCGTGGTGTACGCCGCGAGGTACACCGCGGGGTAGAACACTTAGACGGGGTACCTCGCGAGCTGCAGCCTCTAGACGGGGAGACCCGCGAGGTGGACGACGGCGTGCCTCGCGGGGCAGGAGGAACGGTGTGCCCCGCGAGATTTGATGTCCACCCCGCGAGGCACGCCGTCACTTCCACACCGTGGTGCACCTCGCGGTGTACCCCGCGAGATTTGGCCTCTCAACGGTGTGCCACGCGAGCAAAAAATACCGGAGAATGCAGTATGAGATAGCTTAGGTAGTTTACTCCAGTCCCCGTTTCCATCTCGAGCGATAGAGTAGTATCGATAGTATAGCGATAGAGTATAAAGTACTGTCTTTGGAATAGCTAGGAGTAAAGTATACTTTATCTATGGCAGTCCGGTAAGATAACCGAAATCTAAGAGAAGTAAGTTTATGTAACAAGCACCGCCTTACAGACTGCTCTGCCTCCATCGGTGCAGATGAACTCTGATGTACGCAAGATCGCACAGAAGGAACGCGCGCGTCTCGCCAAGAAGCCCAAGGTATACGGTAGTTCTTAGATGCGGTATGTATACGGTAGTTGCCAGATACGGTATGCTTTAAGGACATCAAGGGCATTCTGTCTTCTCAAGGCAAGAATGAGAGGCCGGTATCGATTGATGAAGGCGAATATGGATATATCATCGCGTCTGATCACGAGGGCAAGAACCTCCGAGCAGTCAAGAGATAGATCAATTATTGATCGATCGATCCCGCTTCCTTTACAATGATATGAAGGAAATGCGATAAAGTATTTAGTTGATAATGAACACAACGAGACACCGCAATTGTTCTAATCATTCAATCATTTTCAGAATCAAAATCAGAATCATTTTTTTTGAGCAAAATGTAAATTCCATTCAATTCCAATGTCTACATTAAAGGTGGAGTCCGAGCAATATTTTCGTGAACAAACTGTGAAGACAGAAAAATAGCAAAACTTATTCTACATACCATACATAAATTATTTTATGATAATTCAGCTTATTGATCGAAAGAATCATGAATGAATCCATGCTTGATGTACAGGCAAAGGCGCGAAATTTTGAAAATGAGAAAGTTCAGCAATAGGTTTCGAACATGCGACGTTACGCTTACTAGTGAGCACTTTTACCACTGCGCTACGGGATTGATGAATGGTCGTGCTAATTTCTTGCATATCACTTACCCCTTGCATAATAGATATGTTATATATTTGCATAGACATTCGAGGGCCTCCATCTTTAAAGGAATAGGCATTTTATCTGAATATAAGTATTGTTCTCCATAGTGATACTAGAGCAGAGCATGTAGAGCAAAAGCATGATTTAAAGATTAAGAATATTAAACGATAAATTGATACCCATATACCATAGAAGGGCAATCTCCATCATATTGCAAGAATCTTTCACTAAAGGTCCCGACCATGGCAGAACTAAATCAATCCGATCTTAATTTCGAATTCCTCAAGAAATTCAGGAGTGAATTGGATAGATACCGGACCCCGTAGAGAAGAGTAATAGACATTGAAGTTAGCAATAATATATATAGTTATCGACATGCTCAGCATGAAACAATACAGGTTTAAAAAGCAGAAACAATGGATAGCTGAATACTCTCGACATAGCTAGATGATTGAAAGAGGGTAATATTGGGCAAGATACTTGAGGAAAGAAAGGATAGAATGGGGTGAAAAAAGGGGGGGGGGATCTCTCATTGATGGGACCATCCCTCGCACGTGTCATTAGTCCGAATGAGTTCGTTTGATATGTGCAACGTTATTCGAACAAAGGGAGTGTCTGAAAGGTAACAACGGTCTTCTCATTATGGATTATGGATTTGTTAGGGGAAAAAGTGGAGGAGATATTAAGATGAGACTATTTGTTGTTTGGCATGTTTCTGAAACTATGCCGATCTCTTTTATATATCAAATAGCGCGGGGCGAAAATCAGCCGGGTTAGGTGAGAGGCAGCGGAGAGACAATCGAGAGTTGGGCGAGATCTAGCCGTTGAGCGACTTCCGTTCCTTACGTTCCTTACGTTCCTTCGATTAGCAGGTCCGATGAGCAACTTCTGTAAAATGTGTTGGTCAAAATTATCATTCGCAGCTCCTTTGGCATAAAAATTAGTGGAGATGATCTATAAATCGTCAAAACCATATGGAACTACATTTTTTTCATATGAAACATTCGTTCTCTCAGCGGTTTGATCGGTTGGACTATTCTCTCTCCAATGTCCAATGAAAATATATTCCATCAAGAGAAAAGTACCAACAGTTGAGTTAAGCCAGGAGCGAGGAAGTCAGGAGCGTTATTTCCGTCTTGTCAAGCAAGACAATTGGACCATTATTAGACCATGTTGACCACCGGTCGTTCAAATGCACGTTTGCGGATCTCTATTGCACATCCTTCATGTTATCATGGGATATGATTATGGTGTGCGAATTTTCATACTGTTGTCCCACTATATCATAGGTGTAAAATGTTCTGTTCGTGTCATTGATACATTGCTATTACACATACAATTTAGTTTAAATCGTTCTCGATTTATTTTTTTTAAATTTGTAACTTAGTTAGTAGCTTAGCTAGGTACTAACTAAGTTACTTATGGGATTAGGGCTTCCCATTTGATGGAGTTGTAGAGGGAGCTGCTGGAGCGGAACCTGCCGGAGCTGGAGCTGGAGCGGAACCTGCCGGAGCGGGGGCGGAAGCTGCTGGAGCGGGAGCTGCTGGAGCGGGAGCGGAACCTGCCGGAGCTGGAGCGGAAGCTGCTGGAGCGGGAGCTGGAGCGGAACCTGCCGGAGCTGGAGCGGAAGCTCCTGGTGCGGGAGCGGGATCGAAAGTTGCTGGAGCGGGAGCTGGAGCTGCCGGAGCGGGATCGGAAGGTGCCTGGACGGGAGCCGCAACAGAAGCGGGAGCTGACGGAGCCGGTGCAGAATTGGAAGATGCCGGAGCAACAGAAGCAGCGGCAATAGCAGCGGCACGTGCCGCCAAGCGTTCTTGGGCGATTTCTGCGAAGGCTTGAGCTGCTGCGTCTGCGTCAGAAATTTTGAGCGCGGGCACCAGGCCTGCTGCGTTCTCCTTGCGAAATTGTACAGCTTCTTCCTTGGGGAGGAGATTGATGACCTGCTGCAGCAATCCCGCCCTTTCCATCAGCTTCAGCCTCATGTTGTTGTGGTTAGTGGAGCGAACGTTCATCTGAATGATTATTCATCAATTGATAATAATTTTGATTATTGATTAATTCAGATTCATTTTGATTATCATTTAGTGTCAACAAAGTAATACCTGTGCTAGAGGAACATTGGCGAGAAACTCAGGAGTGTGACGATCGTTGTTGACGAGGTTCTCCTAAAGTTCAAAGATCAGAGATCAAAGATCAAAAATCAAAGATCAAACTACAATTGGATACCTGAATGAACATGAGCTCCTGGCAGGTGATGGTGTTTCTCGTCAACAGGTCAAAGACCTGCTTGTAGTCGGCGTCTTGCTCCTTCTTTCTTCCTGTTGGATCTGTCGGATCTTTCGGATCGACCTTCGCCAGGAACATGCCATCGAAATCCTGCAAAGACAAAAATATGGAAATATAATAATAATAAATAATAATAAATAATAATAACATCAATTACTAACAAAGAACATTCTTATTCCGTCATAGCGAGTGTAGTCCAATTCCATCATCGTGGTGTAAGCAGCGACCACGTCTCGAGAAGTGTAGCGGGGCTAGAAATTTCCAAGGTCAAGATCTTGCTGGAGCTGAGAGCTAGAGCTAGAGCAAGTTAGAGCTAGAGCTAGGTAGCGAAAGATCAAAGATCACAAGATACCCGGTGGAGCATTTGGTGCGTGAGCGCGGAAACTTCCTCCATGTCTCCATAGTAGACGTAAGCCTTGATAACGTGCTGGGTACGCGTACCGAAGATATCCACCACTTCTTCATTCTGATAATTTTACGATTATAAAACACATTTTTCTGATAATTATAAGGTTAATTATTATTATAAGATTATAAGATTATAAGATTATTTATTATTATATTACCTCGATGCGTTTCTGGGGAATTAGTTCTCGCACTTCATCATTCTGAATCAATTATTGATTGATTATCGATTGATTATAGATTGATAATCGACTGATCTAGCAAACCTTGCTCAGGTTCTTGGCAGCATTGCCCCAGACGACAATACGGAGACAGGTTTTTAGCTCCGGCTTGAGCGTCTTTCCATCCTTGCCAGGGACGTAGTGATCGTTGTACAGCTGCTCTAGTTTCTGGAATGCACGAGGATATAGTTTGGTGCCCACGAATCCCGGAACGTAATACACACACCTTGAGCGCGTCTGCGTCTCCTATATAGAAGAGAAGATGAGCGCCGATGTAGCGTAGGAAGGTGTGCTCGAATGCTGCAAAATACAAATGCAAGCTGTAAAAGATGGAGTATAGACAGCAAGAATAGAGATATTACACGATCAGTTTAATTTGCAAATAAACCTACGCTCGTTCGGTTTTTCATCCCATCCATATTTCTTTATGAGATTGTCTGCACCAGTCTTGATTATTTTATCCATGATTTTTATGCTGATGTTCTGTAACAAGAAGGAATATAACAACCGTCGTCGTCGTCGTCGTCAAGACTAGACACGGGAAGAGCCAAACGAACCTCCCAGAAAGCAATCAAGTAGTGCATATTCTTGACGCCCTCAAGCATAGCTATCCAAACTCGATGATCCACCTCATGGACGAATGCGGCTTGGAGAAATCGAAACAACTCGACAACTTTCGCCTTAAAGATCGAAGATCAAAGATCAAATTTTTATCGCTTACGTCGAGGATTATACGCTTGACAACTACCAGTCTCTCATATATTGAGTAATACTGGTACTTCTGCGAGAAGACTTCGAGTAGCCAATCATCGAACGTTGAAGTATCGTCAATCTTAAATGGTCTTTGTCAGTCACAGTCTTTGTCAGTCAACGCTCACATCGGCTATTAAATCAGTCGGTCCGCCGGGTGGACGCTTCCGCAGCTCCATTTCCTCCTTCGTCAACACAACCTGTATTTAAAAAAAATAATTTTAAAAATAATTTTAAAAACAAAATGTAAAATTAACAGAAAAATGCACAAACTTTCTTCTTGCCGTACTTCCTCTTGGCGCGTATGCAACAATAGACCATTACCGCGGTCAGTACGATGAGGAAGAGAAGACAACCGGCGAGAATGATGTAAAATCCATGTTCGTCAAAGAAGCCGCCAGCCGACTTGGCTTCTTCGGTAGCAGAGATCACTGAAATGGTAAGACTATCGATTATCGATCCAGTTTCTTGGTGACTAGATTGGTGTGACACACCAGTGTACGTACCAACAGCGGTTGTGATGCAGTTTATGACGGAGGTCTTATCCACTACAACTTTATTGTCAGCCATCCATTTGCCGTTCTTCTGATCACAATTGATGTACTTGACCTCGGTATACTTTGACTGATTGGCAGGGAGTCGATGTCTGCAAAGACCAGAGATCAAAGATCAGAGATCAAAGATCAAAGATCAATATGATAAATACCTGAGCACTTGACCCGCCTTCGGACACGTGATATTGTTCGATACAGTTGGCGCAATGCAGGCATCGCCGGCATCACACTTTGATTGAAGAGGAATCGAGGTGGAACAATCAACTGAAAGATCAAAGATCATGTTAATATCTTCATGACTAACTAGCTAACCAGCTAATTTAGTAATTGTTGTCGCATTTTTTGATGTATGATAAATTAAATTAAATTAAGACAAACTGACTCAAGTTAGAGCAGGCTCCATTGGTCATAATCTTATCGCCAGGCATTGTCCACGAGTAGACTCCATTGTGCTTTTTGCATTCGGGCTGACCATGCACAGGAATGTTGTCGTTGATCATCCAGTTATCGTCAGGACACTGAAAATAGAAATATTAAATTGTAATACAGGAATACAATATACATATCTTTCACAAAAATTGTTTACCGTGGGCTTGTTGTCGGCACACGAATCGTTAGTGGTTGCGAAATCCGTGCAGCTATCACAGGTTAGTAGGCGAAGGTCGGCACAGCAAACTACAAAGATCAAGGATCAAAGATCAGAGACGATACATAGTCATTTAGTATCATACCCTACGAGGTCAGATAAATTTATTATTATGAAGATCAACGAACTTGGAGAACCGCAGAACGCCTTGACAGTCTTTTCATCTTCCAGTACATTTGAAGTTCCGCAGGACGGATCCTCACAATACTTGTACTTGTTTTCCTCGCAACGAAAATTCCAGATCTCAGCAGCAGTCAGATCATCCTTTTCCAGACTAAATAAGATATATTATATTGCGTTATCAACCATATTCACTCACTAGAGACTCGTATTGGCGATTTCAGTGCAAGTGATATTTTGTACAGTATTGTCAGGAATCTAAAATATTCTTGAGAATGCTTTTTGAGATGATATGAAATTACCTGATGAAAAGTGAAATCAGAGGAATGAGTCTCCTTGAGTGGTGCTTGAATCAGATCTGGATTGCACGTTACTGAATATGCATACACATTCAGCACATTTCGTATTAGTATTTATTATCAAACCTTTGCTAGTGACTCTTTGCCACATGTTGTGTTCTTTCTCATCATGAGTGATCACCTCGGATGACCCATTGGAAAACAACTTGAGCGTTGGAAAACCATTAAGACCTTGATAATAAAATACACCCGTGTTTTGTAGCTGAAATATGGAATGTTATTCAAATGATCGAATTTTCCATAAATAAACCTCCATAGTTCCTGCAATTGACACGCCCAACTTGCAGCTGATGAAATCTTCCGTTATAATGGGAGTGCCAATGAACACTGAAATGTGGTGCAATTTGCCGGTTCTACTCATTGTATCCGCATACGACTCATACAGATAAGGCAGCATCATTACCAATCAGCGGTAACATACCAGCGGTCACTAGATCCGGTCTATGGATGGCCTTCGTGATATTTCCATCTAATTTACATCCAGCAATATCAGCATTTTGCGTCATCAGAAGTCCTTCCGAGACATCCATATTAGACATATTCGCTTGAAGAGTGAAGACATACTTCCTCGATGAATACGGTCTAAATACGATTATTATTCTTCAATAATATTATGTTAATTATACATGATGATGACTATACAATGATATCCTATTATGTGCTAAAAAAATAGGGAGAGCAATATTTGAAATAAATTTAAAATGGAAGAGCAGGAAGAGCGAGATAAGAAAATATATACTTGATTTGCACGCCAACGTCGCAATCGAACCCAACATCATAATCAAGTAACTCGACAAGCAGATCCTTTTTGCGGTTAGGATTAGTACAGCTTTGACGGACATAACACTTCTTCAAATAAATCTTTAAGTTTACGCTGTACATTATTATCCTACCGTATCACCCTCCCTGCCGCATCTGCTCCAATCCAAAGTATTACTCGATCCAGTTACGATTGACACTATCCCAAGATGTTGAATGAGAAGAACCAGAGAAAGCATTGATTTCATACGAATCTGTAAAATAAACATTTGATGTCTTAAAGTCTTAAGGTTTTGAAGTCTAAAGGTCTTAAGATCTTAAGCTCTTAAGGTCTTAACGTCTTTAAGACCCGAAGACCTTAACCTTAGGGCCTTAAGGCTTGAAGATCTTAAGGTCTTTAAGCCTTAAGGGCCTAAGGTCTTAAGGTCAAGAGACTCACCATCGTCGACGATGGCTCCCTTGAAGAGAGCAGACAATATGAATGAATGAAAAACGCCCGCGAACTGCTTTTATGTGGAATGGTCCTCATTTGATTTCCATAATACGTAATTATAATTTATATTTCCATATTTGAGAGCAAATCATTCAATGACACGTTGTCTTCGAATGGTCCAAATCGATTAGAACATTTAATCAACTCAATTAGAATATTTATAATTAGATTGGCATGTGAACTTTCTTAATTTAGCATGATTTTGGACACTGAAAATCATTGAACCGGTCGATTTAAAAAAATTCTACAACCGAATATATTTGTGGATGTTGTAAGAAGTGCAAAACAAATTTTGCTGTTCTGTTCTGATGCAGTTTGGCCTCAATTTAGTTGTTCAAAAAAGCTTGCCATATCTATCCAGCTATATACAGTGTAGCCTAAAAGTCATGGGACACTTTCATTTTTTTATAACTTTTGATCCAGGAAAGCAATCAGGCTGATCTTTTGAACCAATGTGCAGAATTTATCAGGGAATAGTACCATGATGTGTTGGTGTACAGGGTGCGCCATAATTTCCCGAACTCTTGTCACCATATGATTCTCCCCTTGGAAATGTGACTTGAGTGATATGGTTCATGGTAAAGCTTACCAAGAATATGGGCAGCAGTACTGTACTAGCGAATCTCGTTGTGGTCTCTTTTAGCTCTAACACAGGCCTTGAGTCTCTTCTCATATGCGACTGCCAATTCCCGCGGGTCAATGTCATCGAGTTCGTCCCATGCCTTGAGAAGGAGAACCTTGAGGGAGTCGAGGGTCTGGTGCTTGGTAGAGGACATCTTGCCCTACCACACCTCCAAGCACTACAATCGAGGAGGCTGAGATCGGTGGAGTTCGGAAGCCATTTAATGTGATGGATTTAGCCGAGTTCGTGGGTGAAAAACCACGACTGGGTGAACTTTGTCATGAGATTGACGACAGAATCTTTCCGAAAGGTATAGTGGTCCTGACCGAAGTGGGTATGGTATCAGAGTAAACGCGCGTCTTCGAGGATGTGCTTGGTATAATACGCCTTATTGATCTAGACGCATGGAGTGGCAAAAACGAGAGGGGACTTTCAAGTTGGGCATGCATCAGCTAAAACCTTGGCTTTTTGTGGATGACGGATATTACCCATAACCCCAGCTCTCTTGTAGGATTGTTAAGGATCAGAGGCAATGATTCTGTTGTTCTCGATATTTAGGTTGTCTTAGAAGGTAAGATATTCTCTTCGCTGAACATCGTGCTGAAGTGCGCGGACCTGGCACAACCCATATACTGTTGCGGGCACCGTTCTCAGCGGAGCATGATCTGTCGCTCATTCGGTTTTAACAGTTTTCGGTACTTGTAAGGGAGAAGAGTCAGCTGAGACTTGAGGAGACGACGAGCTGAAGTGTTCGAGATATGGAGTCTCCAGATGCTCAGCTTTCGGTTTCAAAGCACCAGCTTTCGAATGCGATTTCGGTTCGTGGCGGTGGAAACTGAGATCGGTTTACCTATGCACGCACGATCCTTGTCAGTACCAAGATCTTGGTACATGATACCGGAATCGCATACATCCGACTCGTGAACGCCGAGCTGATGAACGATGTCACTTTGCTCTTGTACGCATGAGAATGATGGGTCGTTGTCGACATGACTTCCTCATTACTAGAAGACTTGACTAACTGACTTGAAACCTTGAATAGGTAGTGGCCAATGATCACTCGTCATGATGCTACAATAGGGGTTGCGCATTTCCATTGGGGGCCTGTGAATCATAATGGTGAAATCAGTCCGGGTAATTATGGCGCACCCTGTAATTAAATTAGTTCACGATTGCGTAGTGATGACGCTATCGAAATACACTTTTTTGAAAATTTCCATTTCTTTAGTGAAAGATCATGTTCTTCTGAAACTTTGTGAGAGTGGAGACCCCCACTAGGACTACACAGTCACAAAATCCGGAATGGCTCCGACTTCGATTTCAAGCTGTAGCAGGGTCGCAACTTTGACCCATAAAATTTATAACTCAGCTTCTAGATGTGATAACAACCCGTTCTAAGTGCTGAAATGACGCTAGTGTTGAGTAATGTTTATCAGCAGATTATGGTAGTCATAGCTCGTCATTTGCCCTCAGGGCAGAAAATAAATTTTATGGGGGAGGACTAGGGTGGCGAGAACCAGTCACTAGTCACTAATTATTCTCTCTCTCCAACTAGTGCGTAATCTTTTCTACTCTCTCTGCTACTCTTCTGTCCCCTGTGGCAGCCGTGCGTTGGGGTCACGGTTGAGTAGCAAAATTACTCTTTTTCTACTCTTTTTGTTTTTTTCTCGGCTCTAAGTAATCAAAATGTGCAAATCTACATATTTTTGGAATCTACAAGTCAAGGGCTATTCAGCAAGCCTAAAATTGGATGTCAAAGAATATTAGAGACGCCGCTTGGTTGTTTATGACGATTGTGGGCGGAGTCTATCACTATGCAAGAGGTTAAATGACGACAAGGAAGAGTTTTAATTGTGGTTCAAATGACTTTAATAACATGATAATCATAAATGATATTATAATAGTCTTCCTATCCGTCTTATCGGAAGTGCTGGAATGCATAACATGAGAATTCGACGAAATTTAAAAGTTATCTTTGACAGTCAATTTTAGGCTTGTTGAACAGCCCTTTGCTTGTAGATTCCAAAAATATTCAGATTTGCAAATTTCGATTACTTATAGCCGAGAAAACCAAAAAGGAGTAGAAAAAGAGTAGCTAAAATTACTCACTAATGTTTTGATGACCTCATCACTACTAACCGTCACGCGAGAGGTCGTAAATGTGCCTTTCTCGGTTGAGTAGAGAGAGACTGTCACTAGGACTAAGTGACTAGTGACTGATTCTCGCCGCCCAAGGGAGGACCGATTTTGAGACCCTACCGTTCAGAGTGCGGGTCTTCTAAAATTATGGTTCCTGCGCAAGCCGCTTTGCACTATATCACATATTAATTTCCCTTATTTTGGTTTAGTTCCGATTCCTTTCAGACCCGCAGCAAACGTTACTGACAATGAGGTCTACTCGGCTGTAGCGAGTAAAGATCAAAATACAAAGATCAAAGATCAAAGTTTAGCAATAGTGTAAAAACTTTTGTGAACATCTCTAACATGCATTGGTACTTTGAAACTAAGAGATTTCGTCAATAAAGGCCCAGGGGCGAGAGCAGTAAGAGAGAAAGCGCAAGAGCGCGCACCGAGTAATCCTCAGCAAAACGTATGCTGCGGGTCTGAAAGGAATCGGAACTAAACCAAAATACGGGAGATAAATATATGATACATAGCAAAGCTGCTTGCGCAGGAACCATAATTTTAGAAGACCTGCTTTCTGAACGGTAGGATCTCAAAATCGGTCCTCCCAGCAAAAAATATTTTATGCCCTGAGGGCAAATGACGAGCTATGACTACCATAATCTGGGGATAAACATTACTCGCCACTACCATCACTTCAGCACTTAGAACAGGTTGTTAGCACATCTAGAAGCTGACAAGGAGACTCTCTCAACTTAATTTGGCGATGAGGTATGTGTTATAGTTCATGTGAAAGCCGTTTTTTCTGTAGATTAAGAATATGTGCTTTAAAAATGCAAAAGAGGTCTGAGCATGGACTTAAAGCCTGTCAAATTTTTAGCAATTGCCACCTCGCAATGATGCGCGCACTGGCGGGTTAGTTCTACGCGTTATTTTTGCGAGCTAGTATTGGCCCAGAGGTAAAGATGAGTTATTACAATATATCTGAAGAACTTGAGTTAGGCTAGACCCATGAAAGATGTTAAACAACAGCGTGAAACTACCACAAAAGAATGAAGAAGGTTCCCTACAGCCGGTTCAAGTGCATTCTCGTCGACGCTTGCAACTCACTATTGGAAGGAAAAACTGTGGAAACGGAAAACACTAGCTAGCTCTACCACCACTAGCTCGTAGAAACAACAGAGACCTAGCCTACCAGTGCGCGCATCATTGCGAGGTGACAATTGCTACTAAATTTGACATGCTTTAGTCCGTGCACACACCTCTTTTGCATTTTTAAAGCACATATTCTTAATCTACAGAAAAAGGGCTTTCAAATGAACTATAACACATATCTCATCGCCAAATTAAGTTGAGAGAGTCTCCTTGTGAGTTATAAATTTTTGGGTTCAAAGTTGCGACCCTGCTACAGCTTGAAATCGAAATCGGAGCCATTCCGGATTTTGTGACTGTGTAGTTCTAGTGGGGTCTCCACTATCACAAAGTTTCAGAAGAACATGATCTTTCACTAAAGAAATGGAAATTTTCAATAAAGCTTATTTCGATAGCGTCATCATTACACATCAGTGAACAAATATACCAGCACATCATGGCAATGTTGCCTGATAAATTCTGTACATAGACTCAAAATATCAGCTTCATTGCTTTTCTGGATCAAAAGTTATAAAAAAAAATGAAAAAGTGTCCCATGACTTTTAGGCTACACTGTAAGTATCACCATCTTCATACACAAAACCCATGTTGCGCTCTCTGTCAATCGAATACCTAGCACACTGTTTGACAGGCACACCCCCAAGCTAATGTGAAACACTCAGCTCTGGCAACGCTCGTCAACAAAGAAAGCATGATAGCATTGTCAGAGCGAAGAGTTCCAAATTAGCTCAGGGTATGCCTTTAAAAAAATTCTCTCTGACATGAGGTGTAATAGCTATGAATGACGCGATCTCGTAGCTGCAGTGGAAGCACCCATGGAACTATATTCATATCCCGAAGGCATGCCTTATTTTATCAGGTCATTCGATTGAAAATGGGTGATATTGGGGCAATCGGAAAGGTGCTGTAATTATCCTATAATGCGGTGTGCTGTAGCTTACTGTATCTAACAAAGTTTACTGTACCGCCATTATGGAAACATGTTGTTGTGAATGGACCGATCAATTTATATCTTGAGCCAAGAAATGAAGTTCACAGTTAAATCATGTCATTAGCTTATTATATGCATACGTGTAAGAGCGCGTTTGTATAAATGAGCGAGAAGTAGACAAAGAAAGCGAGAGAGCATTGCCAGAGCGGAGAGTTTCAAATTAGCTTCGGGTGTGCACATTAGTTCAAAATGCGAAAGAGATGGAAATAGCGGGGCAACAGAGATGCCGAGGCGACTTTACCAACACTGTGGTGCGCGCTTTGGCGTGTTTTCACAATAAACAGACCATAGTTCATTAGTCAGAGCGGCGCATCTCAGACAGTTTTGGTAGCGCGGCGGAGAGTGCGACAGAGATAATCATTGGATTCCATCGCGCACGCACCTCTTCTCTAATGCATCCCACCAAACCCGTCTGGCATCCGCCGCGCCCTCTTTATATTCAATCATTTTTATGCAACTTCTTCCAGAGGTGGTTCATTGTTGCCCCGCTATTCCAGAGGCTGAACTAACGTGTGTGCCTTTAAAAAACAGTCAAATCGTTCTTCTTGTGAGCACATAGTAGTCACTCTAACCTGTGTGCACTTGGAAAACATGCGTATTGGTGTTTCACGCAGACGACAAATCAGCGAAGAGTAGATCGACAAATTGTTCAACGAGACACTGAATTGTGAGGAGAAATACGATCGGTGTCGCGAGTAATGTAGATGATCTGGGGAAAGAGGGACAAGAAGAGTTCAACTCGATTGAGTGATCCTGGAATAAGTATACATTTTAATAGAGCAAATAAGACTTATTTGTGTGGGTGCTCGAACATGCCTCGTGACTGGGTATTCCAAAAGATTATGACCAAAGAACGATTTGAGTGCGTTCCAAGGGAGTATGACAAAACCGCAACGACAAAACCGCAAACGACAAAACCGCAACTCGCGATAACTTCGGCCAGAGTTGTCCAATCATGGTCAGCTTGGACTTTTTGAACTCCTGAGGCTCAGGGCTATCACGTAACAAGTTGATCTTTGATCTTTCGCCCCTCAACGACAAAACCGCAACTCGCGATAACTTCGGCCAGAGTTGTCCAATCGTGGTCAGCTTGGACTTTTTGAACTCCTGAGCATAAGGGATATCACGTCAATAATTGATCTTTGATCTCTGGCCTCTCAACGACAAAAGCGCAACTCGAGCTATCTCCGCTCAGAGTGATCCTAGACACTTCTGCATGTTCTCATACGAAACCACAGGACCTGCGCCATCCCGCATTGTAAACTACCGTAATCTACCGTAACCCGGTTCGGTGGGTCAGATCAAGTGCGATGGGTCAGATTTCACTAAAAAGTGTCCAAATGGTTACTATGTGCGTGGTATGATTATGAGTTATTGCAAACTACCGTAATCTACCGTAACCCGGTTCGGTGGGTCAGATCAAGTGCGACGGGTCAGATTTCAGTGATAATTGTCGGAATACCCACTACGTGCGATATATCATTTTAACATATTGTAAACTACCGTAATCTACCGTAACCCGGTTCGGTGGGTCAGATGTCATTAAATATGTGTGTCAGATTTGAGTAAGCATAGCTTTAATTAGCAGCAGGGTGTGCGGTAAAATATTTTCAAAGATTTTGTTTAAAAAAACAAAATCCGAAAACTTTTTAACAATGTTACTTTTTCCCATATATTTTTGAAATTCTGTGCTTTTTATTTCGTAGCAGCTATTTCGACAATTTTTAGTAAAGTCTGACCCACCGAACCGGGTTACGGTAGATTGCGGTAGTTTGCAGTAACTCATAATCATGCCACGCACATAGTAACCATTTAGACTATTTTTAGTGAAATCTGACCCATCGCACTTGATCTGACCCACCGAACCGGGTTACGGTAGATTGCGGTAGTTTACAATATGTTATAATGATATATCACACGTAGTGGGTATTCCGACAATTATCACTGAAATCTAACCCGTCGCACTTCATCTGACCCACCGAACCGGGTTACGGTAGATTGCGGTAGTTTACAATATGTTATAATGATATATCACACGTAGTGGGTATTCCGACAATTATCACTGAAATCTAACCCGTCGCACTTCATCTGACCCACCGAACCGGGTTACGGTAGAGTACGGTAGTTTACAATAACTCATAATCATACCACGCACATAGTAACTATTTGGACACTTTTAAGAGCTCGGATCTGTAAGACTCGAGCATTTCGGCCAGATTCCGGACATTTCGCCAAGAATTTTGATTCAGGCCACTGTACTTTATGGATGTAGGGTACAGTAGCGCCGCAAAGTCTTAATACACTTTTTAGTTATGCTGCCATTTTGGAGTCAGATGAGATATCAAGCTGAAACTTGTACATGATGTACCCACAGTAGGTACGCATTCGATCCTCTTATAAGGTCTCACAGGCTTTTCTGGTTATTGCATAGTGATGACGCAACCGAACAACACTTTTTCGAAAATTCATTATTCTTTCAGGGATTTTTTCGTACTTATCAAACTTCTTGATCATTGAGATAACTACAAGGCCTATTCAGAAAAAAAGTTTCAGGTTGCTGCGAGTTCGGGTATTGGCTGCAGGCTTCCTGCAACTTCGTGGTCGCAAAATCATATCTCGGCTTCTAGAAGAGCTTTCAAGGAGTTCAAAGCAGCAAACTGATTCTCTCGGTGAATCCTAATGATCCTGTAAGTATGGTATCGTACATCGAAAAATTATTGGATCATGATTCGTTTGAACCATTCTGAATGGTTCTAGCGAATCAAAGGCGATTATGACCGAATGTGACATTTTTGTTCTTATTCTTTCTTTTCATTGTTTTTATTTCACTCTAATCTAGTTAGTCCGCGAGAATCATGCCAAAATATTGCGTTTTCGCAAACTTAACTTAAAACATAATTCAAAGGAAACGCAGAGCCGAAGGCGAAACCGGGAAATAGTCCGAAATAGTACATCCGAATATGAAATCTTCGGAACGATTTATTCATTTACGAATCACCATGATTTTATGAAGAAGCATTATTTTATCATGATTCTCGCGGACTAACTAGATTAGAGTGAAATAAAAACAATGAAAAGAAAGAATAATGCATCGTTACATTTGCCTGACGCGCCTACGCCGTCACGTAAAAAAACGTTACATTTGGCGACGCGCGCGTCGACGTAAATTTTGGAGTGTGTTGGGTCCCAAGGGGAAAACCCTGATTGTCATCAGGGGTACGGTAGGAAGTCACCGTAACCATCGATCAATATTGGTTGGCTACCGTAACCTTTTACCGTACCCCTGATGACATTCAGGGTTTTCCACTTGGGACCCAACACACTCCAAAATAGACGTCGACGCACGCGTCGCCAAATGTAACGTTTTTTTACGTGACGGCGTAGGCGCGTCAGGCAAATGTAACGATGCATAAGAACAAAAATGTCACATTCGGTCATAATCGCCTTTGATTCGCTAGAACCATTCCTCAGGTAATTCGATCAAAGTCAGATCAGGAATTTGACCACTTTTGAATCTGATCAGATGAAATCAGAATCTGATCAGATCTGATCAGATTCGGATCAAGTACTACAAATGCGCAAAGGATTTTGCCTAGCGCGTTTAATTTATGTGCGTGTTTGATTATAAGGAGGGAGCACGTTTTAATTTATATTTTTACGATGAAATAATAATTTATTATCGATAGATATTTCATATTTTCGTATCACGTTGTTACATTGAACTAGAAGATGCATATATCCATTTGTTGTATGCTACAGTTGTTTCGTTTCTCATTCATGTTGTTGTAACATGGGAAAGTTCAAATTTGCAGCTACTCAGTCTGAATGACACGAATTGTTCAAGCAGGATGTGGAGGTGCTGAAGCCAGGTATGATATTAGATTGAAGAGTAGTTCTAAATCAATATTATCGGTTTAATTCTGAGCTTTATAGGAACTCGTAATGTAGAGGCGCGGAATGAAGGTCGATTAATACTGTCTACCGCTAGCTATGGGAATCACACAGCGTGAGTTGTATTGATTTCTTAATTCATTTACTTTTTTCGTGTTATGTCGAACTTAGAAGCAGTTTTCGATCGCTCACTAGTTGCTATTTCTCTTTTGCGCTATGGCAGATTCCGTACGCAATATCAAGACAAGTTAACGAGTGTTGGAGATTCAATATGAGATCAATAAATGAACCAATATCTAGAGAATTATTCATAAAAAGTATTAAATATCTATACAATATGATTTCCAGATTGATTTCTTATCGTCTTATATTCGGCTAAACTGGTCTCATGGGTGACCTCTTCTAATATCAATCTGAACGCCAATCTGAGGAAATTCAAGCACAAGATAGCGCACATGGCGATATAAATGGTATCCTTTTTATTATACCTACATTATTGGAAAATATGAAACAACTGTAACTCGTGGCTACTCATGTTAATTTTGTCATTCTATTACGTTGATGCATAAGTTTCTTTACAAAATTAACAAGGAGTCTCTTTTCATTATTCTGTCCATGAGAGATGAACTATAGCTCATTAGAAAGCCCTTTTCCTATAGATGAAGACTACGTAGTTGGAGAAATGTCAAACCTGCAATTATGCGCGCAATGATGGGCTAGTTCTCTTATCTCTGCGCGCAAGTGGTCCTCATTCTCCGTTTCCGAGTGAATTTCGTCTAGCCATAGCTTGCCAGTTCAAGCCTTGGTCAATGTTTAAATGAGTCTTGCGTTATCATATTGAAAATAGATTTCACCATCCGACTTTTCTAATTAACAGTCCTTATTTCTATATCGATTTTCTCGAAAAAGAGGTGGATTATACCTTTTCTGAAAACGGATTCGTAATCACCATCGAAAAGTGATTCTAGTCGTGGCATTGTCATCTCATAAGGCCAGTCCGATTCCAAAGATTCCCCTTGTTAGTAACATGTGCGGTAACAGTCTGGAATCGTTGTAGCAACTCCCAATACTCAACTCCCCTGATGCTCCACCGAACGGAAAGCATTTCTTCATTGTCGTAGTGGGCCCATCTTTCATCCCCATTAATGACATGAGCGAGTCAATCGAATTTACGTTCTGGGGCTAGAAAAGACACTGCGTGAACTCACAGTGGTGAATTTGATCGGGGACGAAAACAACATGAGCCACTCTGAGCTGGACGACGAGATGGGCTGACGAGAAAATAACACTAGGCAGGGGGAATGCCATTCCAACATTTAGAGCAGAGGCCCCTTTGATCAACAACAAGAGAAATAAGAGGGCTAAGTGCTGTAAAGAAACTTATGCATCAACCTAATACAACAAATTGCGGTAGTAGAAAGTAGCATGGAATGTCATTTCTTGCTTTCAGTAGCGAATTTGAAATCTTCTTGAAAAGAAAAACGCAGCTTTCAAGCGTAATTTCGATAACAATATATGCTTTACATTCCTTTTATACCTATACTTTTAAAAAAAATTCCCCCCCTCTAATCCTTTAAACGTCCATTTTTCAGTACACGTGCGAGAAGCAACAAGAATACTACAATGCCGATCGACCTTCTTTTTTCTTCATTCATGAATAAATCATTTACATTGCTTTGATGTATTCCTAAGTGGTTCCAATACCACTAAGATATTTTTAAACACAAGGAGAAATCAAAATATGATCAGATAAAATCAAAATATGATCAGAAGAAACCAAGATCTGATCAGGTGAAATCAAGATCTGATCATGCCAAAAACAAATTAGGATTTCTCCTGATCAGATCTTGATTTCTCCTGATGTAACTTTGATCGAATTACCTGAGTCAGAATGGTTCAAACGAATCATGATCCAATAATTTTTCGATGTACGATAGCGCTAGCATATCATTCACGCTCATAGATCGAAAAAGTCACTTTTTTAAAAGACCAAACTTTGAAAAATCACAATTCTGGGGGCGGACATTGTAAAAATATGGTTTTTGGATAGGAATGTACCAAATATATTCATTAATCGATTCCCCGCTTTTTAGAGCGATGGCTATTCTTTCTTGCCTGCGACAGTCGATTATCTGTAGGATAGTCGTTTAGGCCGCGCTCCCTTCTCATCTCGCAGCACCTAGACATTTCTGGGTCTTCGACACTGCTCAACGAAACTTGATAGATGAAATAACTCTAAAACGTAATGTCGCTAATCTGAACATCGTAGTCTATAAAATAAAGCGTTTTTGATCTTCTGTTATCGAATGACACAACTTTTCATTGTGATTTTGAGCAAAATTTGACGAAAAACGAGCAAAGATCAAAGATCAAAGATAGAAAACATAAAGATCAAAGACAAAAAAACTCGATTCATACAGTGTCTCTCTATTCTGACTAATCAAATCACTAAAAGCGGCTAAATCGTCATTGAGCAGTGTCGAAGATCCAGAAATGTTTGCGGGTCGCGTGATGAGAAGGGAGCGCGGCCTAAACGACTATCCTTCAGATAATCGACTGCCGCAGGCAAGAAAGAATAGCAATCGCTCTAAAAAGAGGGGAATCGATAAATTAATATATTTTCAACATTCCTATCCAAAAACCAGAATTTTACAAGGTCCGCCCCCAGAATTGTGATTACATACATACAGGATCATTAGGATTCACCGAGAGAATCAGTTTGCTGCTTTGAACTCCTTTAAAGCTCTTCTAGAAGCCGAGATATGATTTTGCGACCACGAAGTTGCAGCAAGCCTTCAGCCAATACCCGAATTCGCAGCAACCGGAAATTTTTTTCCTGGATAGGCCTTGTTGTTCTCTCAATGCTCACGAAGTTTGATGAGTACGAAAAAATCCCTGAAAGAATAATGAATTTTCGAAAAAGTGTTGTTCGGTAGCGTCATCACTATGCAATAACCAGAAAGGCCCGTGAGACCTTATAAGAGGATCGAATGCGTACATACTGTGGGTATATCATGTACAAGTTTCAGCTTGATATCTCATCTGACGCCAAAATGGCAGCAGAACTAAAAAGTGTATTAAGACTTTGCGGCGCTACTGTACCTTGGGCCCACATTACAAAATGGTACCCAAAGTGGCAATAGCAGTGAAACGCGGCGTGCCAGGTGGGCGCAAGTTTGAAAACTCGATTTTCATATTTTTTCAACCGAACAAGCTAGAGTCCAAATTTCTTCGGCATTGTGTTAGGCATGCCCAATGTGCACAGAAACACTATTGAGATTAATTTTAAGCAATTCCTAGACTGATTTTTTTACCCGAATTTTCGGTTTTTTTCCGATTTCTCGGCATCTCAATTTCAATTCCGCAAAAGTTCTCTAGTATGTCCATGGAGCCCAACTACTAGTGCATGTAACCCTGCTAGGCGAAAATCGATCTTGGATTGCGCGTGTCGGAAAAAATCGGTCTGATTGTCTTCAACTTGACTCACACTCGTTGTTTCATAATTTTTTGCTGTATTTTCAAAACGATTAGTGCGGAATTGTGGTCTACTCAAAGTTTAGAGGTGAGACGAGTAAAATGACACAAGAACCCCATCACTTGGATCAATTTGAAAATTTCGCTTTTCACTTTCATGGTAGAAAAAAATTTCTCAAGTTTGAAATGTTTTCATATATGCGGCTTTTTCTGAAGTACTAATGATGTAAATAATATTCAGCCAATGCGCAATGGCTGATCTCTCCTTTCAACCATTTTTCGTTAAGTTTTTTTTTTTTTGTTGAATGTGTGCGAAAAAGTCAGAATTGTGCTTGAATCAGTTTCCAACTTACTTTCTGTAACATTCTATCAAAGTACTTAACCAATTTTTTTCACGATTTTCATATTGGTTTAAAGTACATAACCAATATGAAAATCGTTGATTTTGGAAAATTCAAAAAAATCAATTTGAGTGCCTACTTTCACGGAAAATTTCTGAAATATAGCAGTTTTTCGACTCAAATGCTGCGACAATTAGCAAACGACAATGACAATGTGAAGTTTCATGATGAGTAAACATAGTAGAACTGGAATTCCGACATTCGGCTCACTTTTGAAAAAATCGATTTCCTTGACCAAATATGAATTTTCCGAAATTAACGATTTTCATATTGATTATGTACATTGCAATGTACTTAGATAGAATGTTACAGAAAGTAAGTTGGAAACTGATTTCTGACTTTCTCTTCAAGCACAATTCTGACTTTTTCGCCCGCATTCAACATGAAACTTAACGAAAAATTGTTGAAAGGAGAGATCAGCCATTGAGCATTGGCTGAATATTATTTACATCATTAGTACTTCAGAATAAGCCGCATATATGAAAACATTTCAAACTTGAGAAATTTTGAAATTTTCTACCATGACCATGAAAATGAAAATCATGAAAAAAATCATGGTCATGAAAATCGAAATTTTCAAATTGAACCAAGTGATTGGCTTCTTGTGTCATTTTACTCGTCTCACCTCTAAACTTTGAGTAGATCACAATTCCGCAACGTATAATAATAAGTTAGAGTTTCATAACCACATTACAAATATCGTCAACAAGGCTAAAGCACGATGCGCATACATTCATAGATCTTTTATGTCTCGCTCTATAAATGTTTATGCACGTCTTTTTCAGACTTACGTCTTGCCTGTTCTGGAATACTGTAGCGAGCTGTGGAATCCCAATAGTGTCATGCTGAATGATCTAATTGAGTCCTGTCTGACCTCATATTCCAGGAGAGTCCTTGCGAAGTGCGGCATACCCTACACAAACTACGCCGAGGCACTCAATCTACTCAATCTCCGCTCGCTCAAACATCGTCGAACCTGTTTAGATCTTTCTTTTGTATTCAAAATTGTTCACGGATTCGTTGATGTCGATTGTAGGCAATTTTTCATCATTTCGAGTAATCTAAATCGTACTAGAGGTCATCCTATGAGAATGTGTTGTAATAGATGTAATAGTAGTAGATATCTTTCATTCTTCTCCAATAGAATTGTTAATAGTTGGAATAGTCTTGATACATTAATTGTAACTTCCCCCAACCCAATAGTTTTCAATAATCGTATTAAAGCTGTAATCTCGTAATTTAGCAGCTATCTTCGAATCTTATTCATTTCTAAAGTATCGCTTTGAGTTTATCTTCCTTCCCTCATTATATAAGAAGCGATAAATATATTATAAAGCTCAGCCAACTTTATGCTGATGGCCCGGCCTCTATGACAGGCTTGTCGATCCGATCGACTGAGATTCATAGAGTTAGAAAACAAGTCCTCAGCACAATGCAAACAAGTACAACAAAAGAAATAAAATTAGTTCAAAAAGTGAAAATACATTAGAAAAATTCACTAATTTTTTCTTATTGTTTGAGAAACGCTACTATTTTTCTTACAATACGATGATAATACCTCTTCACACAACATATCAAACAATTACGTTGATTGGTTGCGTACTAGCACAGCTACACTGAAAAAATGCACTTTTTAGTATACTTTTGGACGTTACTATATCTGTTTGGCGGTCTCTACTTTGTCTATTCATCGTCTCTCATCAGCAAAAAAAAAAGTTCTTATCAAGTAAGTTCTCATTCTACAGTTCTCATCCCACTTTGTGTTAAAGGAAGCATAACCTCTCTCAATGGTCTCTACACACTATTTCTTTGTTCTCTAACAACGAGAGAGCATTGCACGTTGAAGAGACCATTGAGAGAGGTTTCTCTCCCTTTAAAAAGCTGTCTCTGCAAGAACGTCGGAATTCCGACCGCAATTGACACAGTCTTTCAAAATGGTCCGATTTTTTTTAAAAACTCAAACTTTCAGGGCCTAGAGGTGGGATACACTTCATCCTAAAAATTGGACCCGTACGTTGATCTTTGATCTTCGAAATTTTTATCGCAATGTTAACTTCTCATGCTATACACCATTCGATAGAACGTGAAAAGGAATGGCAGGTGCCAAGTTTTCGAAGGTGTAGGCGCTCTGGTATTGGAGAAACAGAAAGAAGTGACTCAAAAACATGAACACCATTTTCAAAAAAAAATTTCGCCATGATGCAATGGCGGCCGCCCCCTAGAAACTATGTTGCTTATGCAAAATTGTATGGAAAATCCGATAAAAATAGTCTCCAATCTGTACGACATGCCAGACACGCACTTTTTTCGCGAAAAAAAATTAGCATGCAGTCGCCTACCCGGGTTCGAATCATTCTCCCCTCGTGAAATTTTTGCCAACTTTTCCCAACTTCTTTTGATGTTTTCGCGATGTATTTCCACCATTCATGTGTTTTTGCATTGTCTTGACTTTGTTTTGACACTTTTTATGAATTGTGTATCTTCATTTTAAAATTCGAATTCGACTTGAGAATACAGAGTATTATCAGAGTACATGATCCATTGGCAGATGTGAAGATGAAATACAACAACGCGAAAACGAGGTGAAAATTTGACCGAGTAACGTTAGTTGGCGTGCGATTTGCCCGTATTATGGCAAATATTAGCCTGTTATAGGTAAATCGCTGATTTTTGGGCTACCATTAGCCCGAATGTGGGCACATCGAGCACACAAGTAATGTAAGTTGGCAAATCTATTGCACATATTTGGGCAAGTTTGCTCTCTGTGCACGAGGAGGGCACTCAACCACGGTCATCTGAAGGTCATCTGTAAGAAGTGAAACAGCGACCTTTAGCTAAGATGTAAATTTACGTGCTATGCTAATTTCACATCCACTTCATGCCAATGCCGATTTTGCATCAGGATCTGTCTGCAGCTCAAGTGGAAATCAATTTTAAATTGGTCAAGGAATTGTCAGACCACTGTGAAAACACATGAATTATGAAATTTTGTTTAATTGAGCTCAATTAGTCGGAGAAAAAAGTTTGCAAAAATTTGGCGTGGGGAGTAGGGATCCGCAAATGTGCATTCGTGCGAAATGATTTTCAAAATGAAAATGAAAGAAAAGTCGTGCGCACGACTTCATTATTATAATTAAGTATTCATTCGTTCAAATTAATGCATTCGATTCATTCTGATAATTTTTATTCCTCAAATTGGTGGTTGGTCTGGCATTTGCATGCATTACATCGCACGAAAAAATGCGTCTTAATTGCGCAGAATGACCTTTCATTATTTTTATTTCGTTCATGCTCGTACCGGCTGTGCATTTGCACGAATGCGGATCCCCACTGGGGAGGCGGATTCGAAAACTGGTCGACGACTGCACGCTAGTCTTTTTCGCGAAAAAGTACATGACTGGCATGTCGGACAGACTGGAGACTATTTTTATCGGATTCTCCACACAATTTTGCATATACAACATACCGTCAAAACGAAAAAAAGTGAAACATTTGTGACAATTTGTGACAATTTGTGACAAATTGTACAAAAGTTCACAAAGTGAATATTTTTAGCGTTTTTCACGCACTTGATGATGCATTTTCTCAGGTTTTTTTTAGTGTGGATGTGTTTGCCCATTGGAGTAATATATGACAAAAGTGAAAAAAATTAATCGGGAACGCTGCTTAGAAAAATTGGTATACTGTAGCATACTGTAGAATCTTACTGTAAAACTGCTACCATCACGCTTTCTTCGTCTAATCATGGATGTATCTATCATTATATGACTCTTTACAATGAATTTGCACTGTTTGAACCATGGCATGGATCAGGTTGCAAAGCTGGTATACGGTAGAAAATCCTACCGTATATAAGTTTCACCAAACAGCGTTCACATTGAATTATTTAAATCGTTTTATTCACATGACAATTAGGGAAGCCCAGTGATGCTCAAATACCCTATTATCTAATAAATAACTTCAAACCGCGATTAGATACCATTATAGAAAATTTTCAAAAACTTGTGAACTTTTGTGACAATTTGTCACAAATTGTCACAAATGTTTCACTTTTTTCGTTTTGACGGTAGTTTCTAGGGGCGGCCGCCATTGCAACACCGCGAAAAGATTTTTTTGAAAATAGGCGAAAATATTTTTTTGAAAATAAAGATCATGTTTTTGCGACAATTCTTTCTGTTTCTCAAATACCAGAGCGCCTACACCTTCGAAAACTTGGCGCCTGGCCTACCTTTTCACGCTCTATCGAATGGTGTATAGCATGAGGGGTTAGCATTACGATAAAAATTCTGAAGATCAAAGATCAAAGATCAAACTACGGGTCCATTTTTTGGCTGAAGTGTATCCCACCTCTGGGCACTCTGAGAGTTCGAGCGAAATCGGACCATTTTGAAATACTGTGCCACCCCCTCCGACGTTCTTACAGAAACCGCGTCTTAAGATAATCACAGAAGAATTAAAAGAATGTAATGGATGTCTGTCTTGTCTGTACGCCGTTTAAGGCCAAAGCAATGATAGTATTGTGTATAAGGTGAACGACTCGATGATTCGGCACTCAGATTTATCGTATCTTACAAGTTGCCGTGTTTGAGATTAGATCAATTAGGGCGAGCTGCAGCCGGAGGAGGATTGGCTGCTGGGCGTTCGCTGCCAGCTTGATTGTCGGGGTGGAGCTTGATCAGCTCGCTCATCTTCTCCATGATCTTTTCATAATTTACTACTCGATTTCTCATCTAAAATGTGTTAAAATTATTATTATTATTTTTTGATATCTTTAGCTAAAAATATTACCGTAGCAAAAGGAGCGGTAGCTAAGAATTCCATAGAGTGTAATCCCTTGACGACGTTGTCCTAAAGTTCAAAGATCAGAGATCAAAGGTCAAACTATAATTGGATACCTGAACGAATAGGAACTGCTGATTCGTGAGGACGTTACGGATGATTAGGTGGAAGACCTCCTTGTAGTTGGCCTGTTGTTCCTTACCGCCGATCTTCTTCAGGAAAAGCACATCAAATTCCTGCAAAGAAAAAATATTGACTAATTGTAAGGAAGGAATAACAACATATCAATTACTTACAAAAAATATCTTGAGACCATAAGCGCGAGTGTAGTCCAGTTCCAGCATGGTCGTGTATCCTGTGATGACCTCGCGAACCGTGTAGCAGGGCTGCAAATTAGCAAGTTCACACAAGACAATAATGGACAAAGGAAACGTAGCAGAGGAGTTCATTCATGAGCAAGGCCACTGCATTCAAAATTCCAGAATAGACGAAAGCCTTGATAGCGTGTTGGGTTCGAGTGCCGAAGATGTCCACTACAGTCTCGTTCTGCAAAGATACAAAAGATCAATTATAAGAGATATCTTGGGGTGTCAAGTCACTAGTCTGACCCATCGTACACCTAGCGTACACCCTAACAGTTGCTACGATACAAACGTATTCTCCTCCAGATATGCAAATGAAAGAGAATTACCTTGATACCTTCGTTGGGTATAAGAGCTCTTACTTCCTTACTCTGAAGCAATTATTGATTGATTATCGATTCATTTAACAAACCTTATTGAGGTTCTTGGCAGCATTGCCCCAGACGACAATGCGAAGACAGGTTTTGAGTTCAGGCTTGAGTGGCTTTCCATCATCGCCAGGGACGTAGTGATCGTTGTATAGCTGCTCAAGTTTCTGCAAAGTACAATACATCAGATTTTCCCTTTCCTTCGCACAACGGATCCCAATATTTCGAAGTGATCCCTGTTCTTCCTTCGAATTTTGGCGATATGAATATTGATGATATGGTAGATTGATACTTTAATACCTAATATTTAAAGCGAGAGTAACTCAATGGTATCTTCATTGTGCACACTATTTCTCTATTCTCTAGCAACGAGAGAGTATTGCGTGTCGAAGAGACCATTGAGTAAGGTTTCGCTCCCTTTAATAAGCATACCTTGAGCGCGTCTTGGTCTCCTATGTAGAAGAGCAGATGAGCGCCGATGTAGCGTAGGAAGGTGTGCTCGAATGCTGAAAAATAGAAATACAAGCTGTAAAGTAGTAGTATAATGGATATATTAGATCTGGTTCTAGACTATAAACCTCTACTCCTACATTGAGTTGGATTAAAATAAAGTTTATTATGATTGTCGAAAAAATTCTCATGTACATATTATATGCTTTGTATTCAATATACACAAAGTAAATATAAAATACGGCAAAAATAATAAAACAGGGATAAAGTAAAGGTAAAGGTAAAGGTACAACCCGTTATTCAAGGCACACGACGTCCTGCGGGTTATCACCCGCAGGGATAAAGTATTTATTTAAAAAAATTACGCTCTCTCGGCTTCTCATCCCATCCATACTTTCTTAGCAGTTCATTTGCACCAGACTTGATCAATGAATCCATTATAGGTCTGTTTTTCTGTAGTGAGGAGGATAATTACTGTAAGTCAAGAGTTGGGCCAACTCTGGTATTTTGCCACTTAAAGTCTACTTAAACTACGTCACAGACTTTAAGTAGACTTTAAGTAAACTTTAAGTGAAAGAACATTTGACGAAATGCATTACAGTATACCACACCACTTTAAGTAGACTTACGTCTCACTTTAAGTTTACTTAAAGTCTACTTAAAGTGGGAAAGTTTAAGTAGACTTTAAGTGGCAAAATACCATGGCAAAATAGTGGCGGAGCCAACTGCCCGTACTCTTGACCAAACTCTTGGCTACGGTAAGCGAGCGAAGGCAAGATCATGGTCATGGAAGGGGCCAGGAGTACTGTAGTTGGGGACTACCGTCAGGGGCGGAGTCAAGCGAACCTTATCGGACAAATAATGCATATTCTTGACGCCCTCAAGCATAGGTATCCAAACTCGATGATCCACCTCGTGGACGAATGCGGCTTGGAGAAAACGGAAGAGCTCAACAACTTTTGCCTTAAAGATCAAAGATCAAAGATCAAAGATCACAAATTAAATTTGACCACTTACATCGAGTATGATTCTCTTGACAACTACCAGTCTCTCATAGATTGAGTAGAACTGGTAGTAATTACAGAATTCAACAAGTTGACAGTCATCGAAGTCAGAGGTGTCATCAATCTTAAATGGTCTTTGTCAATCTCTCTTTGTCTTATTGCTAGTAACTAACATTCTTCAAGAGCTTAGTCTTTGATCCAGAAGGCCTTTTCCTCATATTAATCTCTTCCTTTGTCAATTCTCTCTGCAATGTATATTATAGTTCAAACAATATAAATGCTAAATTTGCTGGAATAATGCAAACCGCATTTACATTATCTGTGCAAACCCAGTAAGAGACCAGTCCGATTACAAAGACGACGATGATTGAGAGGGACACAGCCCAGGTTATAATAAATACACCTTTCCGCTCTTCCTGCTTGATTGATTCTGGAGTAACGAAGATTACTGAAACGGTAAGATTATCGATTATTGATCTCATTGAGCGATCGTTCCAGCACCGGCAGTGACGCAGTTGATAACGGAGCTCTTGTCCACCACAACTTTATTGTCAGCCATCCATTTGTCGTTCTTCTGGTCACAACTGATGTACTTGACCTCGGTATACTTTGACTGATTGGCTGGGAGTCTATGCCTGCCAAGATCAGATCATAGATTAAAGATTAAAGACCGATATTTATTGATTAGTTGGTTGATTTGTCATGATTGAAGAAATTTATAGATACCGGAGCACTTGATCATCTTTCGGACATGTGATATTAGCCGATAAATTTGGCGCGAAACAAGCATCTCCGGCATCACACTTTGATTGAAGAGGAATCGAGGTGGAACAATCAACTAAAAGATCAAAGATCATTTTCCTTTTGTATCGTTCATATTCAAGCATTTAGAAAATATCGGTAACTCATTTCTTATGCGTGAATCCGACTTGGTAAGTTTTACAAAGAAAGACTCAAGACTCAAGAGGAACTGACTCAATTCAGAGCAGGCTCCATTGGTCATAATCTTATCGCCGGGCATTGTCCACGAATAAACTCCATTGTGTTTTTTGCATTCAGGCTGACCATGCACTGTGATGCCGTCGTTTATCATCCAGTTGTTGTCGGGACACTGAAAAAGCTTGTAAATAGAAATCGTGTCCAAAAATTGTTTATTACCGTACTCCGCATATTTAGGGGGGCCAATAATTTGGTCAAAGTGGGGCCAATAATTTGCTAAAAGTTGAGTCTCGAATTAGGCTACCAGACAAGCCCCACTTGAAAAGTTGAGCCATTAATTTGGTCAAAATAATGGCCCCACTAAACTTTTCGCTAAACTTTTGTCCCAATTAATGGCTCAACTTTTCAAGTGGGGCCAATAATTTGGTCATAATAATGGCCCCACTAAACTTTTCGCTAAACTTTAGTCCCAATTAATGGCTCAACTTTTCAAGTGGGGCCAATAATTTGGCCAATAATTTGGCTCGACCACTAAAAGTCGGTGAGTCGGTCGGTTGAGTCGGTGGTATCCACCCGTGCTGAATACCACCGACTCATCCCCATCTGAGCATTAATGCCTGACATGATAAAGAAATTGAATTGAAACTAAAAGTTTAGCCCTTTGTTTGCTTACTTTTATTCCAGTTCCATTTATGTCTACTACACATTTAAATGTTTTATACTTCTTTATTCTGACAACAAGCAACATTTACATATCGATTACAACATGACAAGAAAAATAAAACGAACAATAAACATTTAATGGATTTTGTATCATTAAAGGTGGTGTCCCACGAATATTTTCGTGAACAAACTGTGAAGATAGAAAGATAGCAAAAGTTATTCTACGTACAGTACACTATTTATTTTGGGCTGATTTAGTCTATTGATCGCTAGAAACATTAATGAACCATCAGGCCCGGTTCAGGGAAGGGCGCGCTTTTTGAAAATTGAGGAAATTCGGCAATAGGTTTCGAACTTGCGTCAAACGGGTAACGAGTCTGCACGTTTACCACTGCGCTATGGGATAGATGAGATGCTGAGCTAACTCTTCGCATATCTCTTTGCATTCGCACAAGAGGGGTGTAGTGATTTATCTGAACATTCGCGGGCCACCATCTTTAACAATATATAACTTCTAACAATATTAAAACTTCTTATTTTATTTATAACAATAAAATCGCGCTTGCGAGAGAATCGAAAAGAGCTAATTTTCTGATACTCAATGTTCTGTGTTTTTCGACTATGCTGATGACGATGGACATAGTCATTTTGCATGTTGATACCAGACGAAGTCGTGTCGAAATCACGATTTCAATTTCTTTGAATCTATCAATGCTAAAATTAGGCGAGAACTCCCCGGGGCAGAACTTGATGGCGAACCTGTCTAATTGATTTTCCAAGAAAAATTTTCATAAACGGAAATTCGCTGGGGCAAGTGTATTAAGGGACCTGCATAGATCAGTCCGGAATGGATTTATGGCGAGTTAAAAAAGAGTGGAAGACCCAAATCGGCGAGTTTCATGTCGTTAAAAAGGCACCTCGAAACCCGGCGGTGGAAACGCGAAATTTGAAATCGCGCCGACAAAGGTTCGGGAATTCAAATTCCAGTCTTCGGGTTTCAGTGCTTTTGAAAGTACTAAAGGTGGAAATTAAACTTTAAAATGATTGAAAAATGAAGTTCCAGCTGTACTTAATTTTTTAAAACGAAAAATAGAATTGGGAAAGTCGTAAATTGAATCATCAACAACCTTGAGAACTCAACCCCTAAATTTTGATTTTTAACTGGGCCAGACCCCACTGCGGTTCTCTCGTAAGCGGACTCATATGAAAACAATGTAAATTCGTCCCTTGAATAATAACAAAAAGATGTTCGGTGCTAATAAACAATATACTCCGGTTTTTTTTTGTCCGTGGGGTGGGCCGTACGTTGCTGTGGGACTAGGACGCAACCCAAGAGATTTGGGGGGGGGGGTGGACCTCAAATTCCGTGGGGCATGTCGTTCATTCCACGCTATGGGATACGCCGTTCGGAGGCCAAATCCCATGGGATGCGCCCTGGTTCCACACCATGGTGATGCCCACGGACAAAAAAAAATACCGGAGTAGGCATAAACTCATGGGACGCTTTAAAAAATATTTTTTTGCAACTTTTGCTCTAGGAAAGCAATCAAGCTGATCTTTTGAGTCAAAGTGGGCAACTCATCAAGGAATACAACCATGATGTGTTGGTGTAATTAAATTAGTTTACTGTTGCATAGTAGTGACGCAAACGAAGTATACTTTTCTAACGCGTATTGTTCTTTAGTGAAAAGTCCTGTTCTTCTGAAACATCATGATAATGTAGACCTCACAAAGGGCCATAGGTGGGCGCGTGAAAACGAATTCTTTTTGCGCACAGCCTTTCCTGCCCTTGCGGGGCCTTGCGCCTTCCCTCGCAAAAATTGGAAAATTTCCAGTCAAATATGCTAAAACATGCCCATGCACATAGCCTTGCCTAACAATTCCCCGGTTTGCGCACAGCCTTTCCCCCAGCGTGCCCACGCATGCCTAGGGTCGCCAATGCAAAAAAAAAACGAAATAGATCGGACTTCGATTTCAAGCTGTAGCGGGCAGCAAATTTGAGCCCCAAAAATTTTTTAAAGATTTTTTAGGCCCAATCGTTTAGATCTTCGAAAGCTATGTTTCCAACGCAGGGAGCTTCGCAATTTCTCAAATAATGATTTCCCTTGGATTGGTTTAGTTCTGATTCCATTCAGAGTCGCAGCAAACGTTCTGCTGAGGCGTGTTCGTTTTCAGCGCACCATGAGTGGGCACACGTGGGCGGCACCGTCGCTGGCGGCAAGAACCACCCGGTTTTGGCACCCGACCTACCCGATTTAGCCAAAACAATTTAGGCAAGAACCTCTCTAAAATATATCGGAACTTTGAAAATAAGATTTCATCAGAAGGGCGCAGGGACGCGAGAGCTGTGTGAGAGAAAGCATACGCATAACAATAAGGCTACTTGCTGTAATTGTGTGGGCAGAATGTTTGCTGCGGGTCTGAAAAGAATCAGAACTAACACAAAATCAGGAAATCATATTATAAATTGAGAAGCTGTCTGCGTATGAACCATTATTTTAGAATGCATTCTTAACGGTAGGGTCCCAGTCTTTCCAAAAAAAATTTTTTTCATTCCCTGAAAAAAAAATAAAAAGGTATATCCTGTGGCCGTATGCAAGAACCGTTTTCCAGGAAAATGTGACGTTATTAGCGTAGGCGAAGGCGTTTTCCAAAAATACTCCGCCTACGCTAACGACGTCACATCTTCCTGGAAAATGGTTCATGCATACGGCCACTGGGGATAAATATCACTCTCATTTTGCCCCTTACAAGTGGTCTCACAGGGGAACCTTGTGGACATGGCCTGGCCATATGACACGTTTTCAATGGTGGTTACGAATCTCTTTTTAGGAGTGCCTAGACGAGATGAGTTTTTTTGATCGATATTGAAATTCAACTAGTGAATTTGAAAATTCGCGAGGGGTAGTGTGAACTCATCTATCAACCTTCGAAGCAACGATCTGTGTGGTGTAGTGAATAAGGCGTTAACTTTTGATTGTCACTGTCTCGATCCCTCTAGCGGCATTTTTCTTTTTGCTTATTTTCTTGATGTCAAGGTCGAAAGATTAAAACGTGTTGCTGTGATTATGAAAGCCAGAAAATAGAACATACATCTCATTGAAAGAGTGATGGTCATGCGATATGTTGAATAAGATGCACAAAGGCCTTTTAACGACATACAAAAGCGCGCGAGAATGGATCAACGACCGATAAAGAAGCATGAACGTTTGATCATGACATCAACAAAAAGAGCAAAAGAAAAGCGCTGCAAGAGGGATCGAACCAGAAGCTAACGCGGACGCCTTATCCACTACACTACACGGGTCGTTGTATCGAAGGTTGATAGATGAGTTCACCAATGTTTGTGCACTATCCATCGCGAATTTTCAAATTGACTAGCCGAACTTCGATTTTTTTCGAAACTCAGCTCGTCTAGGCACTACTAAAAAGAGATTAGTAATCACCATCGAAAACTTATTCTAGTTATGATTATATCATCATATTGATATTGCCTTCTCGTATGGCCAGGCCAAGCCCACAAAGGTCTATTATCAGCTCACGTATCCCGCCTGGGCAGTCCTGACGTCATAGGTGGAATAGCTAGGTTATCGGTTATCAAAATGCGGTCAGGATTTTCGATTTTTGGGAAATTTTGGCTCAAAATGCGATCAGGCTTGGTACTTCGTTACATTCTTTTCTACCAACGCCTGACGTCGCTTCAGAAGAACAGGGCTTTTCACTAAAGAATATACGTGTTCGAAAACTGCAAGAGTCATCATTATGCAGCAGTGAACTGATCTAATAATACCAATACATCATGGTTGTATTTCTTGATGAGGTGCTCACATTGACTCAAATATCAACTTGATATCTTTCCTAACTCAAGCTTCAAAAAAAAAATTAAATAAAGCGTCCCACGACTTTATAGCCTCTACAGCTACACGGAGAGGGGACACTGATGTCGACTGTTAGCGTGATGGACGGCGAGCCGGTAGTAGAAAACGTACACCTGAACAAAGGACAATGAACAAAGTTAATCGATAAACAATGATAGTTAACGCATCGTTACATTTGCCTTACGCCGTAACGACGGAGACGCGGCAGAGGAGGTTACGGTGTATTCACTTAAGGCAAATGTAAGAAATCAATAACATGTCAGATCTTTCAAAATCAATCAAAAATCAACTAACCCAGCCACTTTGCGCAGGTGACGGCTTGAGGACGAAGCGACAAGACTCTGAAACATGAAAAAATTAACGGTCTCAAAATCGAACGCTTACGACTTAGTTGGCATGAATACTAACTACTTACAATTAAATACCCTTGACATTTCATAAGTAGTAAGATGCTTACCGTTCTAGCATTGAACGGGTCCATCTTGAGAGAGCAGAGATATCCCTGTAACAAACTAAATTAGTGAAAAACAACAATTAATGAGCACAGTTAATGAAAGAGCGAAAAAAACTATAGCCTACTCAACTAGCAAAATACTTTGAAAAGTAGAATACAAACTAGTAAGCAACGAGAACAACATTATTTGGTTGAAAAACTTCCATGGCGGGCATGCCGACGTGACCAAACAAGAAAGGTATTAGCAAACATCGCCGACCTATTTTACGGCTCTCGATGAAACGGCTCGACTTACCGTAGTTGGGCCATTATTTTAGCCAAAAGTTTAGCTCAACTTTGTGACTTAAATAACAGCCCCACTTCGAACCAAATTATTGGCTCAACCACCAAAATAATGGCTCAACTTTTCACACTCGACCAAATTATTGGCCCCCCTAAAAATGCGGAGTAGGCTTGTTGTCAGCACAGGAATCGTTAGTTGTTGAGAAAGCAGTGCAGTTAGGACAGTGTAGTATGGGAAGGTCGGCACAGCAAACTGCAATGATCAAAGGTCATATTCAAAAAAATCAATTTTGATGAAGTATTTTTTAGATAGTCTAACAGTTGAATAAGCCTACACACAGAGAAAAGAGGTGCAACCCACACTGTTATATTTAACACTTTTGAGCTATTTTAACATCCAAAACGTGATAAATATAAAACTTCACAGGCCTTACGTGCTGTGGGTTACACCTCTTTTCTCTGTGTGATCGAAGAAGATAAATAATCCAAGATCAACGAACTTGGAGAACCACAGAAAAGTTTGACATATTGATACTCTTTCAGTGGCAGTATTTCAGTTGTGCAAGTCCGATCGGAACAATATTTGTACGTCTTTTTCTCGCAACGAAAATTCCAGATCTCAGTGGCAGTCAAATCATGGTGGTTTTCCAGACTGAATAAGAGATATTAAATTATTATTTTATCAACCACATTCTCTCACTAGAGGGTAGTATTGGCGATTTCATTACAAGAGATATTCTGCAGAGTATTGTCAGGAATCTAAAATATTATTTTTGAACCACATACATAATTGTATGCATAATTTAGTAAATTACCTGGTGGAAAAGGAAATCAGTGGAATGAGTCTCATTGAGTGGAGATTGGATCTGATCCGGATTGCATCTCACTCAATATGTTACACATTCAGAACATTTAGTATTAGTTTTTATAGTTATGTATTATCTATTTTACTATAAATATTATATGTAGGTGCTGTTAGTATTTATTATTAAACCTCTGTTAGTGACTCCTTGCCACATGTCTTCTTCGTTCTCATTATAAGTGATCTCGAGGGATGACCCATTGGAAAACAACTGGACCTTTGGAAAAGTTTTCTCTTTTTTATATAAAAAACACCATCATTCTTAAGCTGAAATGTTGAATGTTATTCAAATGTTCGCACTTTCCACAACTAAACCGCCGTAAATCCTTCAACTGACAATCTACAACTGATGAAATCTTCCGTAATATTATAAATGGAATGATCCTCATTTGATTTCCATAATTATTGTAATTTAATTTTCATTCTAAAATCGATTTTGAAATTTTGCACCACTGGAATATTTATTATTAGATTGGCAGGTGAACTTAATTAATTTAGCAGTGTTATTATTGACTCTGAAATGCATTGCACCGGTCGTTTTTTTCTTAAAATTTCGATCGCCAAATATGTTTGTGCATGGTTTGAGAAGATCCTTTCTCCTTTCGGCCTTTGATTTTAGCGAAAAAAAAAACAACAGTATATCTCCAGCTACGTATCTATTTCCTTTGGGAACTTCCCAATGGAAAGTCTTCTATTTTTTAAAGAAAATTTCGCCTATAGTATAGTAGCAGTGAAAACGAAAAAAACATGAATTTTATTGATTTAATTCCACAACAATTTCTTGATCATTTTTTACGGTGAAGAATGATGATAACATTTATGTTTGCTTAATCTCTCTCCATTCATCTCCTTTAGAAGGGCCTCAGATATCTCATATCCCGAAGACTACTTGAGCAATTCTCAACTCAAGTACGCTGTCTCTCTGTCACTCATCCCATATTCAAGCTATTCCGTTTGCAAAATCCCCATTCCCTCTAAAGTATGAACTACAAGCCCGTAGCTGGTGACTACCACCCCAAGAACTATGTTCATATCCCTAAAAAACACTATCTGAGAGAATTCAACAACTGAGATATTTTTTGGTATCGATGAAAAATAGATTTTTCTGTTTTATGTATGATAATTACAGGCTCCATGAGTGTAGTTCACTGGTACTTGGAAATTCCTTTCAATTGAAAATTCGCTTCAGGAGGTGACCACACCACGATTTGGCGCCTTTTCCTAAAAAGTTTCTTTCGTATCCAATCGATTCGGGAGTTGGTGCACTCGACTCCTTGGCTAATTCTAAGAAACTATTGTCGAAGAGAGTTTTTCGATCAACGCACAACAAAGGCTGGAATTGGGAATTTTCGAAAAAAAATTCACATTAAATTAATTCTCACTGTTTTCCCATGGCGAATGCAAATTTTTTATTTGCTCATTAGCTTCTCCATATTATATTACACCTTTAGTTTAAAATTCATAATTTTTAAAAAATACAATTCATGTGAAATATTCATTTTTATAACGAACGTCGTGAATTATGGTGTGTTCCTACAGTAATCCCTAATCGGTTAATTTGGTTTTTCGTTAGTTTTAAGCGTATTTTCAGCCCTTTTCTTTACAATGTTAGAGATATATGCCTATTCTGCACCATCGGAGTGCAGTTGCACGGTATATGTGATGATCACATTGCTAATCGTACTTGTACTGTACGTGTAATGTAATTTACGTGCTCTCTCTTATTCTCTGATCAGTCTATAAAACCGATAAAAAAGAGTACGGAACGGCATGAGTATGGTAACCACTACGCAAGCTGGCTCGGATACGAAAGTGAATAAAATTTACAGTACATGTACGATCAGCAATGTGATCATCACATATACCGTGCAGCTGCACTCCGATGGTGCAGAATAATCATATACGTCTAACATTGTAAAGAAAACCGCTGAAAATATGCTTAAAACTAGCGAAAAACAAAATTAACCGAATAGGGATTACTGTAGGAGCACACCATAATTCACGACTTTCGTTATAAACATGATTATTTCACATGAATTGTATTTTTTAAAAATTATGAATTTTAAACTAAAGGTGTAATATAATATGGAGAAGCTAATGAGCAAATAAAAAATTTGCATTCGCCATGGGAAAACAGTGAGAATTAATTTAATGTGAATTTTTTTTCGAAAATTCCCAATTCCAGCCTTTGTTGTGCGTTGATCGAAAAACTCTCCTCGACAATAGTTTCTTAGAATTAGCCAAGGAGTCGAGTGCACCAACTCCCGAATCGATTGGATACGAAAGAAACTTTTTAGGAAAAGGCGCCAAATCGTGGTGTGGTCACCTCCTGAAGCGAATTTTCAATTGAAAGGAATTTCCAAGTACCAGTGAACTACACTCGTGGAGCCTGTAATTATCATACATAAAACAGAAAAATCTATTTTTCATCGATACCGCACCTATGTCGATTTTCTCAGATAGCGTGTTCTAAGACGTTCCGGTTTCATAAGGTGAGGTCACACAAAATGGGCGTGGTCGGCATAATTATGGGCGGAGTTTGGCAGGCAACAGAAGCTGATCGTGACTTGATGATGGTTCTTCTGCGGGAGTTTGCCGAAAGTGAACCGCTCGGAAAGGTACGGTAATCATACCGTAATGATTGTTGCTTACCGTAACTTCGAATACTGTACCCTGTAAGAGTACTGTTGTGCATTGACCGATCTATTCAACTTTAGAGTTAAGAAATGAAGGTCAAAAGTACAGCCTCTCATTTAATTATGATGACGACATGTGTGGTTGCACCGTGTAGTCAACATAAGCATGTTACAATTGCCTTTCTGCACGTGCCAAACACTTTTGAGAGTATGCTCCAAAAATCGCATCTATATTTTCTAGACCAATTCGAGGACAATGAAAACGTGGGTATGATTTAGCAAAAAATAAATTTAAATATTTTATATGTAAAAAAGGGAAATAAATTAATATAATCTGCGGGGAACGATGGCCAGTCATTCAGATACTCGGAACCCAATGGTCGGACACAAAACCGTACGTGGAATCGATGCTGGACGCCGCCTACCAGACTCCTAAGGAGCTTCCAGCAATCTACATTGCATACCATAAAGTGTGTTCGATATTTTGATTATAACGAAGAACTTCCAAATATTAGGACATTGTAGTTTATTTTCTGTTGGCTAAAAAATTTCAGGACAGCAATAGAGCCGCAGGATTCCATATCGCTCATATTTTCTATCGCAACCACCAGGATGATCCCTATTACAATCCAGAAACTGAAGATGTCAAACTCACGTATAAGGGACAGATTCTTCGTAGGTTACATAGACAATAAAATTGTTCTAAACTTCTAAACAATGTTATTTATAAAGGTGGTATATTTTAGCTCATAAATGGTGAAGACAGAAAGATAGCAAAAGATATTCTTTATATGCTGATAAACAAACATAAAATAAATCTTGTGCGGTATATATAATAGAACAATTTTTGCTATTTTTCTGTCTTCAAAATTTGCTCGCAAAAATATTCATCTCTAATTGTAGACGACATCTCGGAATTTCTCATGAAACGCTTCTGGATTCGTCATCCAGAAGAAATGGTTAGTCAAACTTGGGCGGAGATCCTCTTCCCAAATCGATATCTAAAATATGATTTTCAGAAGAGCTGGGGCACCGATCTGCTCTATCTTCGTCCTGAATTTCGTGGAATGAAATTGGCTGAGGCATTAATCGAGTACGACGTTGATCCAGGAATGCTTAAGGTTTCACAATGGAAATATTGCCAAGATATGAACTGATACTTTTCAGAAATACGGCATTAACATTAATCACGCAGAACTGTCTGCTCCTCAATCGAAGGTGTTTTGATAATTTTTGAAACTAAACCACTTTTGACAATCCTGTGAAAAATCACTTGTTAAAGTGGCACCCCCAGTTCATTTGAAATACCTCTCTCTGACAATGCTTTCTCGCAATCATAGAAAGCGAGAGAGTCTGGCTAGAGCGTGAAAAGAATAACTTTTGACGGCCCAATTTTATGTTTATGTCATATGTCATATGTTTCATTCAGCACATCTACCGTCGATTGGGCTACACTATCACCGATCACACTGACGATCATGTGTTGGATGAACGGGGAAATAAGGTTGACCTCGTGGGCGGAGCTTGCGATCAGTCCAATCGATAATTGCAGTTGATGCTAGCACCCATTGGTGGTACTGTAGAACTTGGCGAGAAGGACTATCGTAGGAGCGAGTCGACTAATTGCAAGATTCATTGGGAGAAGATGGGATTACTGTAGATACTGCAGTTATTGAATATTCTGAGTTAGCATATTTGATGTAGTCTTTAGAATCAATTGATTGACAAGGGTTGGGATTTAACGGATGTAACGAATTTAACGGTATTCAGTCGTAAAATTAAATTTTGAGAGAATCCGTTAAAATTTTCACTGTATTCGAATTTAGTATCGAATAATTGCACTTTCGTCGTATAATTTTAATCGACCCCTTTAGTTTTCGCTTTCACGTATTGCTTTAGAATTATTATGTTATTTTTTTAGAAACGTACTCTTACTGCCACTGATATTCAATGATAAAATTGTTAAATATCGAACTTAACGTTCATTTCCACCATTTATTTAATAATTAAATGGATTTAACATAATTTAAGGGATTTTGAACCCGTTTATTTTTTTTGGCCTCATCCACCGTGAACCCCCGGGTCATGGTTGAGAATCATGGGTCGACTGAAATCAAATCAGTTCGCGATTCCGGGCGATTACGGTAGTTCAACTCCTACTGATAAAAAAATGGTACAGCTTTGGATGCAGCACGCTACCTTCCAACCGATTTATATGAAAGAAACATATAAATATTCAAGTTTGATAATTAAAAAAATAAATTCGAGATCTGCGAAACGACGATTCTTCATGTTGCAGTCGTTTCTGCAAACAAACATGCATCAGTCACCATCCGCCCTATGAATGAACTTCCCTTGACGGTCGACTGAATGTGGGAGTTGAAAAAATAATAATAAAATAATTATTTTTCTCAATTTTTTAAAATGTAGTCCGAGTCTATTTGTATATTTTTCCTATGTCCGTGCATCACTACGAGTACAATGACATAATAACCTACCTCTTACTCTTGCGAATTTCAAGAAATTTAATTTTCGATTTTTCCAATTTACACATATCTCATATTCAGTTGCAATTTTCGAGGCTTATGACAAGCTGGCTGGCCAAGGAAATGAGATCACCATGTGCACACTCATCAGGACTACAATATTCACTATGAAATTTCTTGCATTATCTCTTCAACGAGGATAGAAGAAGAAAAATCTGAAAATCAGCCACGAAAAAACACATTCAGAGCGATATGATATTAATGTTCAGCAGTGTTTGTAAGAGTGCATGACATGTTATTCATTAAAGAAGGGGACCCATGAGTTGGCATGACTGACTCCCGCCACGATAAGCATGCTGGCTATGGTTTATATTATATGGTAATTGGCGTAAGGGATAATGAGAAAATGAGAGAGAAAGTATGCAAATTCGATGAGCACTCTCTACATGCCTTGAAAGTTGTACTTTCAATGCTCATAGTGAGCTTTAAACACATCGGGAATCAATATCAGATATGTCTTTCGATTCGTGTGATGAATCTCTATCATACTATCCGAACAGTCTTATTACGAAAAAACTCGTGGGCATCTTTAATAAAAGAAATAAAAGTCCTATCACGATCACGATTGAAAAGATATGAATTTTTCAATTTTTTACTGAATGTGACATATTTGAACCGGGTTTGAGCCTAAGAGCATTTTCACTATAACTTTCATCGGCTTCCCCTCGGTATGCGTCTATGATGAAAGTATTGAGGGCCAGATCGAAAATCCTCGCGAATGTCCGGCAAGGGGTCAAAATGCTCGAGTCTTACCGAGCCGGTTTTAAAACTTTTTTCTATTATTATTTTCCCAATAATTCGTACCTACTTTGACTTGTTCATAAAATTATTTCTTAAGATCATTGACCGCTTTCTGCGCTCCGTATCGGAAAACATTGAGTCCTTTATATTTGATTTCGTTAATTTTAATCATTTCGATAGTTGACAAAAATCAATGTTCTAGAAAAATTCAACAATAAAGATTTCATAATATTCCTGTGTGTTCCTGAATGTTTCACAAGATTTCTTCAAAAATCGAGATTTTTGCTGTTACTCTGTAAACCAGAAAACAAGAACACGCCATCTTATCAGGAAGTGTGAACTTTAACAACAAAATGAGTGAAAGAAAACCGATTTTCACATGTGGGGCACACAATGAATGAACAAGAAGAACAATGGCGATTATGGAAATGGGTCGAGTGGAAATTCGATGGGAAATAGTATTGAAATGGAATATATCAACAATCATGATAAATACTCACTAACTGGAATACGGACCAAAGGGCATACATATTGTTTTATAAAAAAAGGAAATCAAATTTCGTGAAATTTAAGAATAATGAAGGACTTTTCTGTACTATCAGGCTGAGTATCAGCTCGAACATAATCAAACTAAATTAGGGAATTATAATCAATCAATGACAATATATCATCACAATTACCATATAAAATATGCTCAATTGTCCACTGTTTCACTTCATTCTAACTCATTTGTTCTTCAGAATGTGGTTGACCATATCACGCCTGTCACGAGAGAATCGCACGTTAGTTTTTTTTTCTGTAATAGCAGGGCACCAATCAAATACCGTTTTCCATTGCTGGCAAAAGTCTTTGAAAAAAGATTGAATATTAAGAGGGCGCGGCGGATTCCAGACGGGTTTGGTGGGATTCATTAGAGAGGATGTGCGTGCGCGATGGCATCCAATGATTGTCTCTGTCGCAATCTCCGCCGCGCTACCAAAAATGTTTGAGGTGCGCCGCTCTGCCAAATGACTATCGTCTCATTTTTTCGAAAACACACCAAACCGCGCACCATAGATTTGGGAAGATGCCTTCAGCATTCCTTTTGCCCCGCTATTCCCATCTCTTTCGCATTCTGAACTAACGTGAATAGACCTAAAATGGCTATTTTTCGGAATGGGGCGAAAAACGTGAAATGAGTTAGCATCAGTTTTCGGTACCTCTAGGCATGTCCGACCATCCCCCAAAGTGCCATTGTGTAAATATCATTCTGGGGCTTCCTAGCCCGGGTCGGTCATCCGGGAACCCAACTTTGAACTCAAATATCTCGGTTCAGGTGCATTTCTGCGAAAAAAATGCGCGAGGGAAACCCCCGCTATTTTTCCGGGCTCTATCGATCTAAACAAACCAGAAGTCATGAAAGTGCTTGCGAACAGCGCCACACTCTAGGCAAAATAACTCAAAACCTGTCGATTCGGCGCGGACGACCCTAAAATATGTTATACAACTTTTCGAGGGCTACAAAATGAGTAGTTTACGAAAAAAATACATTAATGCGTTCGTATGGTTCATCCCCTTGGAAATTTCCTGATGATTTGAAGTCATTTTCGCCCAACCACAATCTCTCGTTTCACACACTCTCTCGCCCATTCCTTTTCATTTCATTCCATTCCATTCTACACCGCACGGTCTCGAGCGCGCGGTGCGGAATGAAACATATCATTGTCTCCCTTTCTCTTCCCTGTATTTCTTTCACTCTCCGGCGAGAGAGTGTGTGAAACGAGAGATTGTAGTTGGGCGAAAATGACTTCAAATCATCAGGAAATTTCCAAGGGGATGAACCATACGAACGCATTAACGTATTTTTTCTTAAACCACTCATTTTGTGGCCCTCGAAAAGTTACATAACATATTTCAGAGTCGTCCGCGCCGAATCGACAGGTTTTGAGTTATTTAGCCTAGATTGTAGCGCTGTTCGGAAGCACTTTCATGACTTCTGGTTTGTTTAGATCGATAGAGCTCGGAAAAATAGCGGGGGTTACCCTCGTGACAGTTTTTCACAAAAATGCACCTGAACCGAGATATTTGAGTTCAAAGTTGGGTTCCCGGATGACCGACCCGGGCTAGGAAGCCCCAGAATGATATTTACACAATGGCACTTTGGGGGATGGTAGGACATGCCTAAACAAGAATAAAACTGGAGAGAACTTGTTTTGTAATATTTATCAATTCCGAGCTTTAGGTCGATTCTCTCGTGATAGGCCTGATATTCTTCTTCCTTTTTCTGAATCCGCCTTTTACCATTGCGTAAGTATCTTTCTCAAGTCATTTAACAGAATTGTCATCGCTCAAAATTGTTGGCACTAGGACAGCTACATTCTAGAGATTGACCATATGTATCTAGGTATTTATATTTCTTTCAGGAATGAAGAGTGCAATTTACAACTTCCACAGGGTGATGGTCCTTTATGCACACAATCCTTCAAGGACATGGTAGTTTCTCTATAAAATAACGAAAATAATGACATTCGGGAACGGAGTTCACAAGTTGCTAAAAAATTTTAATAAAGTATTATTTTTTACCCAAAATCGCATTTCTAAGGTTCACGACGAAATCGAGGCGTACGACATCTGCTCGTCATACTTTCCAACGTATTCTATGAAAGCACTGTTCAACGACACTCATGTGACGTGTTCCGTTGGTGAGTCACTAGGTCGGATGAGAACCGATAGTATGATAACTATTGGCATATCAGAGACAAATGAATAGACAAAGTATGCACATGGTTATCATAATTTATTTATCGGTGTTAATTGGACCTAGTGAATTTTAACAACGATGATACTTGTCAATGAAATGGTTGAAGCAATACTTATTTTCACACAGAGGGCATATAATGAACTACCAAGTGATATAATTGCTTCAACCATTTCATTGTATAAGATCATCGTTGTTGAAATGGATATTACATGATTACTTTTGTATTCCACGTGCAAATATAGTAAAACACCTCGATGTCACTGTAAGTGGGGGTTGGAAAGTGTATGCGGCAAATAGATTTTAGGGCAGACTTTTTTTATTGAAAAGGTCGTAAAAATTTAAATGGACACATTCAGCAAATTCTTTCATGGACACATTCAGCAAATTCTGGCTTTAGATTCAGAATCGGCGTTAAAAAACGCTAAACAAATCGGACAGGCGATTTGTACTACCGTAATGACTGGATCGAATGAATTCCGTACCCTACATTGGAATGAGAGCTGGGACGAGTAGAAAGTAGCACACATATTTTGTGTCATCTCATGAAATAAAGAGAGTTAGACATGTGCATCATTGTACAGCGATGGTTAAGAACTTAAAAAATCGGAAAATACACAGAAAGATGATGCAAACTCTCACTAAAATGACCAAAAGTTCCTTCAAAATGCTCCGTTCTAGCTGCGGTTTTGTGCACCGCGACGCTGTCCAGGCAAAATTGCGAATGGAAAGGCGCTAAATCGGGCGGGAAACGATGACTTTTGATTGATGGTGATATTGCAAAAGTACAATCTAGTTCTTTCGCAGTGATTCACAAGCTCTGTTGGCTGCTTCGAACTGCCATAGGTAGCATTCAATTCGTTCGCAACCGTATCCCCCCCCCCGCCCCCCTTCAGGCTAATCAGACAATCAGAGTATCATAGTCAGTGGAGAACGATCTAACATGCGGACAAGACACAAGTCAGACAAAGATAATTTTCACACAAGTTCTATTTTATGCGGCCGCTCTAGATTTCGAAATGAAAAGATTGTGCATCTTATTATTACTCATCTGGTTGATTTCTAAAGCGAGAAAAAAATAAAGCGCATGGTGTTTCATTACACACTTTTTTTTATGGTAGGCTACCTACCCCCAGTCGTTCCTCTCCAAGAACACGTGTAACTTGTTAAAATTAGCTTAAAACAATTAATTCTGCAAACAATTTTGATTAAGTCTGCTAATTATATGATGTCTGTCTAGACTTTCCCTCCAGACAAAAAGCTCGTCTGAGAATATTGCCAGATCACATTATAATATAATAATACAATTGTCTCGCAAGTGAATATGATAATCAAACAATGTCTAGTCTTTGTCCTCATAGACATCATTTCATATAAAACGTCTCTATTTGCGCGGTAATATCTCTCGTCCATAGACGTTGGATATCTACAGCTCTGAAGCAATGGAGGCCAAGTGAGTCCTGATTTATGATTTTTTTAAATAGATTTTTCAAAGACCAAAGATCAAAGGTCAGATTTTGGGCCAGAAATCAAAGATCAACTATTGCAGACCAGCTCGTCTCTCGCTAGAACCGTGGAAGCACGTCCATATTGCCAAGCAGTATGAGATCAAGAAGGTTTTTGTGGGCGGAACTAACTTATAATCGCAAAACATTCTAGTGCACGAAAGCTGACCATGACACCCTGCTCAATCTCTTCAAGGAGTTCGTCAAGTATGAGCCTATCGGAAAGGTTTGATCTTTGATCTTTGATGGACTGCAGTAATCTCTGTTTCGCTGTAGGACCTCAACATGAATTGGGAGGACGACTTCAAGACGATTGCCGAAAGCTACATCAGTCTGGCGCTCAACTCGCCCGCGCACCTTCCCTGCGCCTATATCGCCATTCACAAGGTACCACCGCTTCTAATGATCGTTGACGCACATCGGGTGTCACTCAGGAAACGGGCAAGGCCGTCGCTCTGAGGACCATGCATCCGATTTACCGTGACGAGTCGAAGAATCCGAAGGCGGAGGAGTCGAAGAAGCCCTCTGAGAAAGCGATGATTATTCGTAAGTTTAACTGTCATCGATGAGAAAGATACACGCAGATAGTCAGCAATATAAATATACAAATAAAGTATGCAAATTGATCAAATGCGTTGGCTCTAACTATAAGCTAGTTGCAAGCAAACGCCCGACATAAATAATGATCCAACGAACGTCGAGGCTCTAATATATAATACTGTAGATAAAGTATTGACTTGGTCCGAATCTCGACTACTTTAATAGTTTCTTTATTGCAGATCGTATTCTCGATGACTTGACCAATCGCTTCTGGACCGAGTTTCCCAATGAGCAGGTAGGCAACGAATATGGACCGATATGGGTGGAGCCTAAATGGGCGGAGTCTAAAGTGAGAAATTCTTCAGGCTTGCTTTCACGGTGACATTCTATTCATCGATCCGGCTCACCGCGGCAAGGGACTCGTCGACGTCTTCATCGAGTTCGATGTTGATGCCGAAGTTATGATTGTGAGTGGGCGTGTCTGTGGGCGGAGTCTAACACATTAACTACAGAAGAACGGCTTCAACTACGCGCAGTATGAGCTCACGTCGATGCCGGCCAAGGTATAATTGATTAAAATCAAAAAAAATAAATATTAAATCATTTTGCATAGATGGCCGCAAGACGTTTCAACGTGAAGATCGTTGCCAACTCGCCCACGTTTGTCGTCTGCGATGGAAAGACTGTGAGATATTCCGTAATGATTTGTTTAAAAATTGTGAATAGAAAACAGGTTGAGTAAAAAATTTTACATTGAGCAAACTTAAATACTTTGCGATATTTATGATCTGCCAAAATTCACTGCTTTATTTATTTATAAATCCATTTATCTTCATATTTATCCCTTTCCGCTGCAGATTCCTCTCTCCGACGGTCCTCTCGCTATGGGCCTTCACAACTATCACGATCGTGGATCCTTCAACGCCAAGCCCCACTGGGAGAAGATGGGATTACTGTAAAAAGTGTTGATCGATAATTGGACTAATATATGTATTGTGTGAAAGATATTGTATTAATGGTGGCATATTGTCTATAATAAATAAACTAATTTGTATCAACTTGCTTATAAGTTAGACAACGATGATATAAATACTCAAAACACTCACAAGGGAGGATCTCAAATCAGCATGGCTTTATGAGATGGTAATAGCAAGGCAAGAATCAATAAAAGAACATAACTGCGCTTCGAAAAATTCAATAAATACATTATGATATTTCCTACACAAATAAACCGGAGGGTTGGTGAGCTTGTCCATCAACATCAAAATCACGAACAGGGTGTGCATGGTAGTGGATAAGATGAACAATAATTGGACATAAGGAGCTCATTGTTAGGCAATATTTTCATACGTGGTTTTGTAGGAACAAATACTTCTTCTAAATTTATTGCAAAATTAAAATTAATTGTTTCAGGCAAATTTGCTTTATTAATTGTTTTAACAATTAACACGTGTTCATGGAAAGTATGTGGAAATGAACGACCGACGGCTATATATTCAATTTCATGATGGATGATGATGATGATGATGATTGTGTGTTTTAATGATGTTTTGTACATTGTGAAAGCATGAAGAGTTATTGTGATCACTCTCGCATAAATAAAACAAGAGATTCTATACGGTCATTAACATATAGATCTTTCAATTAAATCTTTATCGTTAATTATGGGAGACATAAATTAAGTTTCATCAATCAATAATGGGGACATCGATCGATACATTTTGGTCGATACTCGATCCACAAATCATCAATCGATAAATTGTCTACAGTAATCCCATCTTCTCCCAATGCGTCTTGGCGTTGTATGTTCCACGTTCGTGAAAGTTGTGCAGCCCAAGCGCCATTGGACCATCAGTTAGTTTTATCTATAAACAGCTAATAATAAACTCCGCCCACTATCGATCGCAAATTCAAATTATTGTTACATACCTTATTTCCATCGTGAACCAAAAATTCGGGAGATTGGCCGATAATCTTGATGTTGAAACGCTTGGCGGCCGTCTTTATAAATTAACAATATCTCGTTTATAGGTTTGCCAAAAAAGGCCCGAAGAAATTTGAAATTCTCCGCGCTGGCCACACTCTCTCGCTTTCTTTATCTGCTAGAGAGCGTGGCCAGAGCGGAGAGTAAAATTAGTTTGTGATGTGACTTTATAATATATACATGCCATGAATATACATGCCCAATTTTGATGCAGTTTACCTTTGCCGGTATCGAAGTCAGCTCGTACTGTGCATAGTTGAAGCCGTTGTTCTGCAGTTAACGCGTCAAGACTCCGCCCCTTTAGCCCCGCCCACTCACAATCATGAATTGAGCATCCACATCATAATCTACGAATGCGTCGACGAGTCCGCGGCCGCGATGCATCGGATCGATGAAGAGTATATCGCCATGGAAGACAGCCTGTAGTTTAGATGTTAGGCCACGCCCACTTTGTGCACACCGATGAATGAGAACCGACTGGATTATAAATATTTGTGTATTTTGTTTTTCTTCATAAGCCTATTGTCTCTCATATGCAAATAGTTATCATCCAGTCGGTTCTCATTCATCGGCTTTCATCCGACCTAGTGCTGTACAAATCTCCAACCACTGACCTGTTCATTCGGATATTCCATCCAGAAACGGTCGGTAAGCGCATCCAGGGCACTGGCTGGAAAATATTGATTGAATTTTGTTTTAATAATTTAAAAAATCGATAATTACCTATGATCTGAGCTTTGGGCGAAAACGGCTTAGAGACCTCCGCTTTCGGATTCTTAGAAGTATCACGATACGAGACATGATTGGTCTTCATTGCGATGGGTTTACCAGTCGCCTGAACGACACCGAACACGCGTCAGCAAGTATACATACTGCGTCTAGCTACCTTGCAGTACACGATGTAGGCGCAGGGAAGGTGCGCAGGTGAGTTGAGAGCCATATTGAGGTAGTACTCTCCGAGCGGCTTCACATCATCCTCCCAGTTCATGTTGAGGTCCTAAAGCGAAATGAAGATTACTGTAGTCAATTTAGGATTGAAGAGCAACCTTGGCGACGGGTTCATACTTGCTGAACTCCTTGAAAAGATTGAGAAGCGTGAAATAGTCGGATTTCGTGCACTGTAAGTGTCAATATTAGACCAAACTCCGAGCACTTCCGATGCTTTACGAGTTCTTATTATGCTATTTATTCCTTCTTAGACGATCAAGAGGAAGACCCGAATTGAGATGGAAGGATGAATTTGTGAAGATAGTCGGGGCAGGCTTTATCAACGTTGCACGCAACAAGGATCAGTGGAACCATCTCATGTCACTACAGATCCGGTGACCCACCGCTTAGTTGATCTCGATAAAGTGTTTAAATGTAAAAAATGTAAAAATGTAATTTCTTCTTATCTTATTTCAACTGTCCCGTTCATGGGTGAGCATGTGATTTATCAATAAATAAATAATAAATAAAAAAAACCTTATGGATCTGATATTGCCTCGGAATATGGGTGAGCTTCCATGGTTCAAGAGAGCACTTGAGCGGGTTAGCTGGCCTGATCGAACGAAATTGATCTTTGATCTCTTGAACTATGATATCTTACCTGGTGGCAACTTGCGGCTCGGCCATGACACAATGATTAGACCAACAATGAATATGGACGGGAATCAGGATGATGTTTCTCGAAGACAAAGGAGAGGAGAGAGTATGGCCTGGGTGGAGAGTAAACAAATTGAATCATGGTGCAGACCTGCAAGGAATATAATAATTTTAGACAATACTCTCACGTAGACAATGTCACGTAGAAAATGAGACAGATTTTGCAGAGCGGATAGTTTCAAATTACCCTAAGGTGAGAGTTCACTGGATTGGACTAATTTTGAGAGAAATATAGAGCAGTTCCTAAAGTCATACGTGAGAATAGGAGAAAAGGCGCAATCGGGGAAGATCTGCATTGATGCACAATTAAAGCTAGGCGAATTCATTGTTTAGTTATTTAAGCCGTCTTCACCGCGAAATGAACATATATTGTGATTTTTGTTTACGCCACTACGAAATAAATCCTTTATCCAATTGCAATAAATACAATAAATTTAATTGAGTAATACGGGGGTCGATGTACACTTCTTGCCAATTATTCCTGCCGATGGAGTTCACATAGCTTCTCGATCTCTGACCTGTGGTTTGAATCAATACTATAGTGTTGTTAGAGCGGAGATCACAGTGTTCTTTTGACTTTGAAATTCAAAACGATCGTTCAACATGTAAACTTCAAAATAGAACACGATGATTTAAAGGCATTCCCCAAGCTAATTTTACTCTCCGCATTGTCAATACTCTCTCGTAGACGCGAGAGAGTGTGGCCAGAGCGGAGAGTTTCAAATTAGCTTGTGGTGTCGCTTTAAATGGCGTATACCAGAACACTGTGACGGTTCGAAAATTATAAATCTGACTTACTTAGTGCGTGTTGAGACGTTGTACTTAAATCGAGACAAGGACTTAATACATTCCTTCTTAATGATGTCCGTGGGCTTGTCTACTTCGCTTTTCTCAGACTTAAATAAATGAAATAAAATAAAATTATCCATAATTTTCCGTTAAAACGGCAAATATGCTAAATTATGCATACGTTCTGGCCATATTGAAGTTTCTCCCCAATCATTTCGAGAAATTTGATAGCGCATCTCAGCGATTCCTTAATGAGCGATTAATTAATCAATATGTGAGACACACACAGAGATTAAATTTACCCGAATGCCATAAGTTGGCGAACGATTTGCCCGTATTCAGACAAATGCTAGCCTGTATATGAGCAAATCGGTGGTTTTTGGGCAACCATTTGCCCGAATGTGGGCAAATCGTGAACGCAAGTATCGTAAGTTGGCAAATCTATTACCCATATTTGAGTTTGCTTTTTTTTTACCCAAGTTTGCTCTCACAATGAGTGCACTATGAGAGAGTACTAAATTCCTCTGAACAAATAGACTCACAAGTTTACTTCAAGAGCAGACTTTAAATATACTTTAAGTTTCGAAATACCAGAGATGAACCAGTCGTACCTCTGCATCCTTATCGACATATTGACCTACGGAAGGTTGAGGTATATTGAGCAGATTGCATATACAATGATCAATGATGCTGTTAGGCACAATACCCTTGAGGTATAGGTGACCAATAAAGCTACAGTACCTGCTAAAATAAAATAAAATGATTTTTTAAATTCTGAGTTAAAGATTATTTCCGCTGTATGTGACAAAACGGGGAAATTATTTCTCTAGCTACTATTCCTCTTTCAGCGTCTAATGATCAGCTATTGACGATAGTTTGTTATTAAATATTAAATTTCTTTGACTGAACTCTTTTGCTCGTATCTCGCTAAACTTATGCGTTTCATGCGCAAATTTGAAATAAAAAAAAACAATCGAAATATCAAAATTCGAAAAAATCAAAAATTTCTAAATATTCATTCAAAATTAAAGTGCACTTACGTTATATTTCCAAATTTGTATTTCTGGAAAAGTGCTCGTTCCCTGTGCAGATCATCTATAGATTTAAACTCTGTTGGTTCAATCTTTTCAAAAACATGAAGTGTCGTCGTGTTGAAGATTGCATAAGCGCGTTGGATTATCGAGTCGCGGAATTTAGAAACGTTCGCAGTCTCGTCCAATTCCGATTCCACTTCAGCAGCGCAAATGGCGGAGTAAAGATGACAAATATCCGGGTTCTCAGCTGCTTTTTCGAAAATCAATTCGGCTATCTGAATTATAATCAATTGATAATTGAGCACAATTTACCGTATTTTTTTCCGTTTGAAATAAACAAGTATAGCCCAAGTATTCGGAATGGAGAAATTTCGTGGCAACCCAGCTATGAAACACCCATTAGCTGATAAAGTTGTTCAATGTCAATGTCAAATTTCAATCGCACATCGTCGAGGTCAGGAGAATCGTGAACCCGCCAACCGATGAATTTGATAATGCAGCAATCAATAGTCTTCTTTGAAGTCATATTCAAGATATCACTGACGTCACTCAATAGATTCTGGAAAGAAGAAGAAACGCTCAACGGTTAAAGATGGAGGCCCTCGAATGTCTATGCAAATGTATAACATATATATTATGCAGGTCACAAGTTATATGCAAGAAATTAGCACGACCATTCATCAATCCCGTAGCGCAGTGGTAAAAGCGCTCACTAGTAAGCGTAACGTCGCGGGCATTAGCATAAACTAATTTATGTAAGGTATGCAGAATAACTTTTGCTATCTTTCTGTCTTTTGTTCACGAAAATATTGCTCGGACACCACCTTTAATAATATTGGCAAATTATGGTATTGTTTGGCTGGCAGAAAAAAAGGGGGATCAAAGCATGAAAGTACTCTAATATTTGCACTGCATGTTAATAAAAATGATGATGAAATTAACAATTATTATATTGGCCATACTCCACAATGTATACCGATAATTCTTGAGAAATTATGCTTCCACAATTAGAACGTCAGCATTTAAACTATTTTAAATTTGTGAAAGGAAAATAAGGGCACATGAAACTCTCATCATTTTATACACTGTCTTAATCGCTTTATCTATTCTTTTCGGAACTTTTGAACTACACATTAAAAATCAATAAATTAGAAAACGTCATATGTACCTCAACCTGCCAATTTTTTCGATGAAGCCTACGAAGCATCTTGATCTCGGATCTGTAATTGAAAGAAATATTATTTTGCACCCCCCCCCCCATCTGCTATACGCTCTTTGTATGAAAGAAAATTAACAAAGAGTGTCAAATGCCTGATATATTCGAACAAACTTCGATATAACACTTACATGGTTTTGAAAGAGACGTTATGCTTGAAATCAGATAGGGTCTTAAGCCATATTTTCACAGTTTTTGTCCCATTCTCTGCCTTAATAAAGTAATAAATATTATTTTTTCCACAACAAGCAAAATAATGCATAAAATACATACATTTTTGTCGTCCAGAAACTTCTTCACAATCAGTTTGAGAAATTTAACAGCGCATTCCAACGATTCCTTAATGACAATGAGTATTCCACGAATATACCGTCAAAACGAAAGAGATCGTAGAAGATTATACGGAAAATTCTCCTGCTTTTCCATACTGTTTCAAAAAAAATGAAAATGCTATATTTCCCTGAACTTTATCCCAAATTCTGTGAATTTAAAAAAAAACCCTCCATTACACCGGCCCATGATGGTTTCAAAATCTAAAATTCGCATCTTATTTTGTTCAGAAGCGACCTTCTAATCGAAAGCAGTTCACTCCATCGATAAGGCTACTTCAACATAAAATGCACTTTTTCAATTAATTTTAAATCGATTTAGTCTTTCCTAATTGGACTAAAATCGACGCAAAAAGTTGTAAAATTGAAAAAAAAATGGAAAATCTCCTAGAATTCCGTACAATCTCCTACTTGTCCCATTGTCTCCCGTGTTGACGGTTGTGGTCAATACTGAGAATCTCTGGTATTTTTGGTATATACTTAACGGCTAAAAAAACTGAGTCACAGACTTTTAGTCTACTTCAAGTGAAAGAACATTTGACGAAATGCATTACCACACCACTTGAAGCAGACTTACAAGTTTACTTCAAGTGCAGACTTTAAGTAGACTTAAAGTTTCGAAATATCAGAGATGAACCAGTCGTACCTCTGCATCCTCATCGACATATTGACCTACGGAAGGCCGTGGTATATTGAGCAGATCAGACATACAAAGATTGACGATGCTGTAGGGCACAACACCCTTGAGGTATAAGTAACCGATGAAGCTACAATGAATACTGTGAATATGCATCGGAATTCTCTCTCTCAGTATATCTCGGCTGGGGGTCGTTTTGAATGTCGGTGCCAGAGAAAAACGGGCCTCCCAAAGCGGTAAAGTCATAAAATCAGCCTCCCAAGTTGAAATTGAGAGGCGTCCCCAAAGAATTTTTCGCATGACTGGTACGAGAGATGTTACTTCTTAGCACAAATGTAACGCATCCAGTTAAGTGATCGCCAATGGAAGTTGACACTTTTGCTTCGCCAAAGTTCCCATGGGTGATATCCAGAAGATACCAAAATATTCTTTCGGTATTTGTTAATTCATAACAATGGTACTTACTTTATATTCCCAAACTTCTGTAGCCTGCATTCGGCTAATGCATTTACTAGTGCAACTTTACCCTTAACATTTGTCCTTTCCGTCTTCTCAATTTCAATTTCAATTTTATCCAGTATCGCTTGTGTTTTGTTGAGCGTCGCTTCTGCTCTTTGGATCATCTTGTCATTGAATAAAGAAACGTTTGCAGTGCCGTCCAATTCGGTTTTCACTTGAGCAGCGCAAATTGCGGCGTAAAGATGGCACAAATGCGGGTTCTCAACTGCCTTTTCGAATATGAGATCTATAACCTGAATAGTAATCGATCGATAATTGAACTGATTACACCGTACCATCTACGCGTGACAAAAAAGTACCGTACACGGTAAAGGTGAGGCGATTTGTGAACTTGTAAGCTGACGAAATCATTCATGACCAGATCTTTCGTCTTATACGAAGTTCGGTTTAAGAGATCTTTTATGTACTTGCGAAGCGACTGAAATGAAAACAAGACGAATGCATCAATGTACAAAAATCAAACGAAGATCGTCTGCTTTAGAGTCATCAACCTCGAGAATTCAACTTAAGTATCCTTGTTGATATTTTTTAATACAGTACAGCCCGATCTCATTTTGTACACGAGTGACACTGCGGCGCCCTGCGGCGCTCATTTGCGCTCATCATTTATTTCTGTGGGTACTGAATATTTTTCGATTCTCAAAGTCTTAATCATGAGTTTCCGTTATGAAAAGTTGTTTTAAAGACTAAAGAAACTGAACCAAAATTTTTATTAATGAGAAAAACAATTAAAAGACAAATCAAACTGTTCCGAAAACGATGTGTAATTATTTACTGGAAAGGTATACTGTAATAGTGGGCATCGATCGCACGATCGCCGTAAGATATTTTTCGGAATTTACAGTACCCATCATTTTCGGACCAGTGTGATTTGTCTTTTAATTGTTTTTTTCTCATTAATAAAAATTTTGTATCAGTTTCTTTTGTCTTTAAAACAACTTTTCATAACGGAAACTCATGACTTTGACTTTGACGTAGACTTTGAGAATCGAAAAATATTCAGTACCCACAGAAATAAATGATGAGCGCAAATGAGCGCCGCAGTGTCACTCGTGTACAAAAGGAGATCGGGCTGTACTGTACGCTCAGGTATGCCAAGGATCTTCATCGAGTATGAAAACCCTTGCGCTGCCTGTGATTAACATAGATATAGAATACATTAACCCAGAGAACGACAGATCGCGGAGGGGATTGGCATGAAATTTTTACAAAACATCTTACACAGAAAATTACGTCCTCATCCATTGACATTTTTTCGATACTTCTTAAAGATGAAGGCTTTCGAATGTTAATGCAAATGTATAACATATCTGCTATGCAAAGGACAAATGATATGGAAGAAATTAGCACGACCATTCATCAATCCCGTAGCGCAGTGTTAAAAGTGCTCACTAGTAAGCGTAACGTCGCATGTTCGAAACCTATTGCTGAACTTTCCCATTTTCAAAATTTCGCGCCTTTGCCTGTACATCAAGCATGAATTCATTCAGGATTCTTGCGATCAATAAGCTGAATTAGCATAAAATAATTTATGTATGGTATGTAGAATAAGTTTTGCTATTTTTCTGTCTTCACAGTTTGTTCACGAAAATATTGCTCGGACTCCACCTTTAATGTCCTCATTGTCTTAATTAGATCACGCGGAAAAGTAGGCCCGAAGAAGTGGTTAGGCCCTCCGGACTGAATTGTCCTTAAATTGTCACTGGTTAAAATAGCAGTGATCACTCGCAGGACATCATGAGCCTTGAACAACGGATTGTACCCTTGCCTTTTACCTTAATGTCTTCTTTCTTCAATATTCCATCTTCTGTTTTCAATTTGGTTTATTTACTTTTCGCCGAAAACAGCCATAACATTTTATTCATTTATTTATTTATTTACTAGCTGCATCAAATACAATCAGAAAAGAGCTAGACCCATAAGGAGATACGAAAAGATACAGCGATGTGAATTGATGGAGGACTAATTGTAACCTATTTCGCACTGGTAAAAAATGAATGAACATGGAAATTCTCCCATTCCTTTCACATATATGATCATTTTCCGAGAAACGGTGTTCGCAGGGTCGTTTCATCAATGTTGTGGAAAAAGAGATTTTATTCAATCTACAATCGCTTAAAGCGACGGAACTCCATCGCTCCAATATTGCTTGTCCTTTCATTAAGAGACCGGCTCGGTAAGACTCGAGCATTTTGACCCCCTGCCGGACATTCGCGAGGACTTTCGATTTGATCCTCAATACTTTCATCATAGACACATCCCGGGGGGGGGGGGGGGGGTGGGAGACCGATGAAAGTTATAGTGAAAATGCCCTTAGGCTCAAACTATTGTAGCCCTGACAATTCTGTACGTGGTGGTAACATTCCTGACAATCCAATAGTAATGCACGCACCTGAATTTTCCGAGAATTTCACCACATTATTATAGGATACGGTAGCTAGATTACGGTAATTCGAGCTATGGTATCCATAAAAATAAAAGTTGGCCCACTGTTGATATAATGCCAAATAGTATTTGGTCTCGGATCGTCATGAATTTTTCGACCTCAGCCATTCTCAACCATGAACCCCGGGTCATGGGTCCACTGAAAAAAAATCAGTTAGCGATTCCTGACGGTTACGGTAGTTTAATAGCTTACACTCCTACTGATAACAATGGTACAGCTTTGGTTGCCATACGCCACCTTCCAACCGATTTATGTGAAAGAAACATATATGTATTCAAGTTTGATAAATAAAAAAATTAATTCTAAATCTGCGAAACAATAATTCTTCACGTGGCAGTTGTTTTCGCAAACGGACATGCATCAGTTACCATCCGCCCTATGAACCAACTTGCCTTGACGGTCGACTCAATGTGAGGGTTGAAAAAATAAAAATAAAATAATTATTTTCTTAAATTTTTTTGAAATGTAGTCTGAGTTTATTTGTATATTTTTTTCTGTGTATGCGCATCACTACGAGTAAAATGACATTATAAAGCTAACTCTTACTCTTGCGAATTTAAAGAAATTTAATTTTCGATTTTTGCAATTTACACATTTCTCACATTCGGTTGCAATTCTCGATGACTCTGAAAACTTGGATTGTCAAGGGAATGTTACCACCACGTACAGAATTGTCAGGGCTACAATATGTACTATGTCATTGCCTGCAGAATCTATTCAACGAGGATAGAGGAGGAAAAATCCGAAAAAAATCAGACACGAAAAAACATATTCAGAACGATATGAAATTTCTGCTCAGCTATTTTTATAAGGGTGCATGACATGTTATTCACCAATAAAAAGAAATAAAAGTAATAGCTATCAAAATTGAAAAGTTATGAATTTTTCAATTTTTTATTTTATGCGGCATATGTGAGCCGGGTTTGAGCCTAACAAGGGGATGCTCCCAACTTGTCCTGGCCATATGAGCTGGCAATAGCATGACTCGAATCAGTTTTCGATGCTTATTACGAATCCGTATTCAGAAAGTGCCTAATCGACCTCTGTTTCGAGAAAATCGGTATTGAAATTTGACTTGTTAATTTGAAAATTCGTGTTGTTTCCCTCACAAACTATCTGGATTGCATCGGAAAGATCCGGTGATGAAAGGTAGACAACTGCAAGAGTTTATAGATGAGTTCGCCAACCCACCCAGACGGTTTGCGCAGGAAACCACACGAATTTTCGAATCAAAATATCGATTTCCTCGAAACTCAGGTCGATTAGGCACTTTCTGAAAACGGATTCGTAATCAGCATCGAAAACTGACCTTAGTAATGCTATTGCCATCTCATATGGCCAGGACGAGTTGCGAGCATCCCCTTGTAAGGGCATTTTCACTATAACTTTCATCGGTCTCCCCCCGGTATAGAATATAGAATATTTCTGAGTGTAGCCGAATACTTGACAAGAAGAATTATAGATTATATTTATATGACGTTTCGATACAATAGACATATCATCATCAGATGGAAGAATTACCTACAAGAACAATATGATCATAGATAACCGTATAAACAAATATATGAGACACAAGCAATCTAAGGATATGACTAGGTGAATGAATGACTGAGTGAGTGGGACGCCAATGCGTGTTGGATATAGAGTGAGAGAGAGGAAGAGGGAGAGAAGGAGAGGGAGAGGGAGAGGTCAGCTAATAGTGAAGAAAAAGGCGAGAGAGTACTAAAGATTCAATGTAATGAGGGTCACAGGGGCTTGGTCAGAGGAGAGCTCTTCTCTGGTGTTCAAAGATGGGTTCAAGGATCTAATATACCAAGCTTCAGTAATTTGTCTACGGGCTGGGTTGGGTTCAATGGCAAGGATGGAACCGGTGAGTGTTAAAGGGTCACCGTTGTGAAACAGCAAGGAATGGATGGAGAAGGCATTGTTAGGGTAAGAGGAAGGGCGGGTAGCGGCCCGACGATGTTCGGACGCTCTTTCGTGGACCGGCCTTCCAGAATGACCTACATAGCATTCTTTGCACAAATCACACGAGATTTTGTAGACAACACCGGGGGTTTGACAACAACCAGGACGAGAGTGTGGGCAAAATATACATAGAGCTGGAGATGAACAACGTGGGGGATCAAGCGAACGATTACATGAAAGAATAGATAATAGAGAGCGAGAGGGCTTTTCAACAATGAGAACATCAAGGTCCGCTTTCTTGAAAGCTGATTTGATGTCTGCAGTGAAAAGATCAGAGATGAAGGGGATGGAAAAGATTGGCCGATTCTCAGTCACCAAAGGTTTTTCACGAGTCCGATGTCCCTTGAGGGGAGCATTCAATTCGTATCCATTTGAATGGATGATCTTTCGAGCAAGCTCGATCGATTCCCTTTTGTGACAGATTGAGGATACAGACAAAGAGGTACGACAAGTGTTAAGGACAATGGATTTTTTGATGTGAGATGGATGATGAGAGGAGGAATGGATAAGAATATTTTTGTTTGAGGCTTTTCGATACCACTTTGTGTGGAATCTACCAGTTCTCCGATCCAACCTAAGTTGGAAATTCAAAAAGGCTAGCCACTCTCTAACGGGAGCCTCTCTTGTTAATCGAATGTTAGGCTTTCCATTGTCATTGAGTGAATCAAACAAAGTATCCAAATCACATTGAGATAAAGCAACTACAATATAGTCATCAATATAACGACCTAAAAATACAATGCCTGAACGAAGAGAAGACCTCTCAATTGAATCCATGTAGACCACAGCCAGAATTGGAGCCAGACGATTACCCATCGCCAGACCCCGCTTCTGCCTGTAGAGAACCTGGTCAAAGGAGAATATATTGCAAGAAAGACAAGCATTAAGGAGGGACTTTACATCAGAAAAACGGAGACCATAGAGGGGAATGGATGAGGATGAAAGTAGAGACATAACTGCAGTAATAGCATCACAATTAGAGACATTAGTGTACAGACTCTCAACATCAAATGATTCGTAAACATAGTCAGAATTGGGAACAAGCGATGTTAATGATTGAATAACATTTGAAGTTCGAGAAAGATGAGTGGGTACGAGATTGAGAAGAGGAGACAACAATTTAGACAATAGCCAAGAGATGCGGTCAGTGGGGCCACCACAACCCGATATAATGGTTCTTGTAGGTAATTCTTCCATCTGATGATGATATGTCTATTGTATCGAAACGTCATATAAATATAATCTATAATTCTTCTTGTCAAGTATTCGGCTACACTCAGAAATATTCTATATTCTATACATCACCATAATGACAAGAATTACGCAGTACATTACGTTTATCCCCCCGGTATGTGTCTATGATGAAAGTATTGAGGATCAAATCGAAAGTCCTCGCGAATGTCCGGACCATGCTCGAGTCTTACCGAGCCGGTCTCTTAATCATGTTTTAACTGACGGATAAACGAATAAATAAATAAGTATCTAGAGATATAATAAATTTAAGAAAAAAAAACGTGAAATCTTGAGACACGTTCACGAATAAAAGTCAATCATTATCATGTGATGTTTAATGGCTCTTTTTACCCTCTTATCACTAACATTGATTACTTTCTATCTATCTCCATCTTTTCCTCTCTGTTCAGTTCTTGTCAGAGAAAAGGAGAGGTGAAAGTAGAAAATATTATTTATTATGACTTTTATGCGTCCTTACATTTCCAAACAATGCGTACAATCAGCTTATTAGATTTGGACAGATGTGATTTGGCGATAAATATTTATTATTATTATTGTTGCAAAAAAGACCTATCAGGTTGAGATCTCTTGTTTTTGAATCCACGCATAGCCTCGTTTCTTTTACAAATTCTCTGTGGATTAAGATAGATTTTATCGAGTTGCTACACAATCTGGACAAAGCTGGAAAATAGTATTAATGTTTGGATCAATCCAGGTCGTCTTTCACGAGTCCGAGCACAATAGGAGCTCATTTAGTAACCAGTCAGAATACACATTGCATCAGAAGCTATTATTATTATTACCAGAACATAAATAAAATTTCCTTTTCATTTACACTAAATTGGTATTCGTCTTATATCAGACAAGATTATTTATTTATTTATTTATCATACATCCAATAAAGATGTGACAACATTTGAAACGAATAATAAATAAGTGAATAGGAGAATCGGGAAGTGGGTGATAGGAATTGGGGAGGGAGAAGTGGGAGGGGAGTGCGGGTCTTCATATGTAGACTTAATAAGATCAAAGATCAACATGATCTAAGATAGGTTGGCAAGACCTGGCGGGGGAGGAGTCCGCATTGATTCAATATATATCGGATTGAATCGAGTCTACTATGAGGAAGTGCACTAAAGAGGTGTGATGGTAATTCCTAATTTAGCAATAAGGTCAGGGCAAGAAATTAATTTAGCTTTAATGATTGGGGTGCTATGTAACAGGGTGGGTGAACCAGTAACACAATGTAATTTGGTCAATAAACGGGCACACCTAACAGCAAAAGATGAACGGAGGTTTTCACGTCTAGTTACAGGAATATGAAATGCAAAACAAGATAATCGACCAAATGTAGGTTTGAAAACAAAGAAATGGCTAGATGGAAGATCTACTTCACAACGAAGAATCTTTAAAGCATAAATAATATCGATCACTGTTCGTCTATGATAGAGGGTAGAGAGATTGAACAAGGTTAATCTATCAAGATAATGGGGGAAGATACCTGTGTGGAAACACCGATAATACAAGAGACGGGTAAATAAATGGGACACGTTCTCTAATTTACGAACAAGACCCTTAGAGGAAGGGGACCATACTGGGGATGCATATTCAATAATGGGAAGGATATAACATTTAAAGGCATGAATATAAACATTGGGTCTAGAACAGGAGATCGAACGAAATAGAAGATACACTAAAGAGATGGCTTTCTTTGTGATAATGGAAATGTGAGAGGAAAAATTGAGAAGAGGGTCAAGAAAGACTCCTAGGTCACGGGTAGATAGAGATGAAGGAAGTGGATGAGAGTGGATACAGTATGGCAGAGAGGGGTTGTTTTTGCCTATATAAAGTACAGTGCATTTGTTTTGTGCAACTGTCAACTGCCATTTTTGACAGTATTCTACTATAAGTGAAATACCCTGAGAAAGTTGAGTATGAGAAGCTAATGGTTGTAATGGACTAAATGTAGAGTATAGTTTGATGTCATCAGCAAAAATTTTTATATCTATTAAAGGGAGAGGATCTATAACCCTGGGTAGTTCCGAAAGATAGATCAAAAACAGTAGTGGGCCCAAAACTGTACCTTGTGGTACTCCTGATGTGACATCCCTCTCAGAAGAGAGGGAATCACCAAGACGTACTCTAAAAGATCGATTATCTAAAAATGAATTAAACCACGCAAGAATGTTACTTCTGATTCCAATAGACTCCAACTTATGTAAAAGTTTAGAGTGAGAAACAGAGTCGAATGCCTTAGCAAGATCAATATATATTACATCGGTACAGAGATCGCGGTCAATAGAGTTACGCCATGCCTGGGTACAATACAGGAGTTGGGATACAGTAGATCTACCGGACATAAAACCGAATTGTTCCTGAGGGATTATATTGTGGATATTACACCATTTCATAATGCACGGTTTGAGGAAACGTTCTAGAACTTTACATGCAATGGGAGTGAGCGAGATTGGACGAAAATGGGAAACAATAGATGGGGAGGAAATCTTGGGGATTGGAATTATTGTGGAGATTTTCCATATGGAAGGAATCTCTCCCAATGCGATAGAGTAATTGAAGATTAGAGAAAGAGGGTAGGCTAAGGTTGAGTGACAATTTTTATAAATGATAGAAGGAATGTTATCAGAAGGTAAGGAACATGAGGAACTGACTCGCTTGAGAAGATAACAAACATCTTGAGGCATGATTATAGGTACGGATAAAGATTGAGGAACAGAGGCAAATACATTAAAGCAAATTTATTATATATTATATTATTATAAACCAAAAATCTTAATCTTTTCCTATTCACAACTCGTTGTGCACTATATAACAAAAACAATATTAAAGACCGGCATATGGGAACAACGCAAGACAACACATATTGATCAATGTAAGTGAATTATTATTGTATTGGCTACAAAATTCAAAATCTAACAATAAGACATGAGCTCTGGCTCCTATAAACTCTAACACAGTAGCTCTAGCTATAAGCCCATATGAAATCTGGGGCTTGAGCTCCCTATTCTAGAGTCTTCAATCTTAATCTACTCAGATGGAACCTCCTTCAACTCCGTTTCACGATGACCGCCCTTCGCTCCTTCTTCGATCTAAAAAGTCTAATTGTTAAATATAAATCGTGTACCGAGCAAACCTCTTGGATGCTTTCCGGCAGTGGTTTGCCCATGGTTTCGGGCAGAATCAGCAGAATGGCCAGTGCAGCGAGTACGGTAAGAATACCGAACGGAATGATCATGAAGTGTCTACCGTACTCATCAACCTTGAAATAACAGGAATCGAGGATTAATTTTGTTTTTAAATTGGTCGACACAATAATTCAATATTGTCACCAATTGGGCTTCAATTTTTTTTGAGTTGTGGGAGTGTTTCGAAAGACCAGTGGGCAAGCTCCAACTGAGCTTCTGGTGAGCTCTTAGTGGCTCCAAGCGAGCTCATGTGAGCTACTAGAGATGATGGAAGGAAACGTACAATCCACATAGTGATGAAACTAGCTGTTATGGCGCCGATGCGGGCGAACGTTGAACAGAAACCCATGGCGGTGTTTCTGAAATGTATAAGAATCCAACATTAAAGGCACACCCCGAGCTAATTTGAAACTTTGGCACTGATCTTCTTTGAATACGAGAGAGTGTTGCCAGAGCGGAGAGTACAATTCGGTGCGTGTCTTTTTTATTCCTGTCAGTGCTTTACCTGACATTGCGGAACAGATGGTTATAGAAACCCAAAGAAACTGTGATTGAAAATTCAAATTCTTGAGCGCACTTGCATGATTCATGTTCCAGACAGCCTTATAATACCTAAAGTGTTTCGATGGGGCAGTGAGAAAATGAGTTCTTTATTAGCCAACTATAATAAATAAGAAAACATATATTGACCGTATAAAATACACTTGTTTATTTGGCACGAGAGTAGCCCACCACTGCCACAATGAATTTCTATGTTTAGAGAGAGAGCACCGGTGAGAGAGTAGGTAGATCAGAGAGAGCGAGGAAGGAGAGGAGGAAAGAGTGGGGAGTTAATCGATAGTTCTTCCTCTGTTTAGCAGCAGTAGCAATGCAATTATGCAAGTACATTTTATACGGACAATAAAAAATATTTTAAAATGTAAATTCACCTAATAGTAGTAGGGAATAGTTCGGACGAGAATGCGTACAGGACTGTGTACGTGGCGGTAATCGCCGCCTTCGACAGTAGCAATTGAGCCAAGGAAATGTAGGGAACGGCTGAAGTTTAAAAAAATATACTTTCAAATAGACATCACTGTTTGAAACGATATTTTTTCTGAAAATAGAAACAGCTCTAATTATACTAACCAACGTTGTAAATTTTCGCCAAATCTCTTACTTGTTATGCACACCTAAAACGTACCAATGGTAACGCGCAATCGCTTGTTTCCAGAGATCCAAATACGCGCAGCATTTCGAAAGCGGTAATGGTGTGACAGGCAGTGCGAAAATTACAGAGTGAGAAAGTGAATGTGGACAGTACCGTAATCGTTTTTGGCATTTTGTCAAGTTTTAATGGAAAAAAACATTCACCGTGTTCTGCCGTAACATTGTAAAATGTACCACAGTATTCTGGTCCAAGCCATTTTTCTTCCAAAGCAAGACAAAGGAGAGACCATTGTATTCGAGAGAGTTTGTATGTTGAGCGGTCGTTCTTGCTTTGAAAGTCATGAGAACGCTGTGGTACCAGGTGTTTGTTTTAACATCCAGAAACATATTGAACTGAATTGTTGTGTATGCTATTCCAGTTGTCAATACGTACCATCGGCAGGAACAACGAGATTAGAGAGCAGACACAGTCCAGTGAGGGTGTAACCACCGATCAGAAGAGGCTGACGACCAATACGATCGATTGTCAGATGAATCTGTTGCAGATTATAATTATTGTCATTTATTTATTTATTATTTATTTATTTATTCCATCAAATATAGATATATGTAAACATATTATTGGCAAAGGAAAAGGGAGGCGATAGATATTTATACATATGAGGCCGTTTGCGTAAGAGTCGACTAAAATATGTGAAATCTGGCACAGTGAAAAAATTAAATTTTGGGGATCGGGGTTCTCATGGGTGCTGATGACGATGGTCATGTTCATTTTTCACCTAAAGCCACAGTTGAGGCCAGAAGACGTCGCGTTGAAATCGCGTTTTCAGTCATTTCTCCTCAACCGGTGGTACTAAAATTTGCAGACTATGCACCCTGGGGCAGAATTTGATGACGATCACACATGTCTAATTCATTTTTCATGAAAAAGTTTTCGAAATTTTCAAAATTCGAATTAATCTCAATGGCCAAAGTATGTGAGTGAGATACATAGATCGGACCGTAATGACTTCAGGATCTCATAGAAAAAATTTCAGCCAATTTGGAGAAGGTACTTTTGAAATAATCAACTTTAAGTGCAGTCAGATTGACGTTGAAAGAGAGGCAATACCGTCATTTGATCTACCTCCTTGACTCTCTTCCCCCCCCCCCCCGATCGATAGGCACCCACGATCGATAAGACAGGCGGTCTATTTCCTCTACTACATACTCCCTCGTCTCACAGATGAATTGAGGGACTCCTGTTATGAGTATTGTGTGGGTAGAAGTTAAAATAGCATCAACAATTTATCGTTGTTGTAGAGTTAAGAAAGAACACTCATAAAACAACTATTCAGAAAAGAATGATAACAAAAAAGCATTGATTAGATTGATTGATTGAGAGATTGATTGATTAGTAGATTTCTCAAAGTGGAAGTATCAAAGGCTGGACTGAAGGCCCTGGAAAGTGACAACGAATTGGTGACCGAGGAAGAAGATGAGTGTGATGAATCTGATGTAAATTTTCATATTCATTCAGCTTTCATTTCCGATTCACAGGTCTTCGATATTCCGGAGTCAGTGGCGAAGGGACAAGGAGGAGCGAAGAAGAGAGAGAAGATAGTTAAGAAGAAGCAACAGTCTGTAAGTGTCTATCGGATTGCTTGTTGATGGTTATCAGTCATTCTTCCAGGCTATGGGATCAAAGATCAAGAAGACTGCGGGTCGTAAGCGTCTTCAGGCTATTTCACACGATCCTGAGGAGTCGGATAGGGAAGATGAATCAGTAGCTGGTCCATCAAAAGTGAATGAGGTTATTCCTGAGCTCGAATAGAGTAGTTTTTACGCGATTTCAGGAGGGAAAGTCCACTGGACGCGGAAGACCTACGTGTACTCCTCAAATCACTCCAATTGTTGATGAACCAGCCGAGAATACAATTGATGCGAAAGAGGTATGCATAAAGATTGTGATTGATCATCTTCTCCGCCTTTACAGAAGTCAAAGTCATCTCGAGTACTTCGCACTCAGAAGAAAGGGAGTAAAGAAAAGAAGAACTATTGTGAGATTAGTTCCGATGAAGAAGTGGACGAGTTTACGTCGATGATGAACATCGTCCACGATAATTATGAACAAATCTATAGTGAAGAGGAGTAGTAGTTTTGTCGAGGCTTTCATGCTTTTTTGTTATCATTCTGTTCTGAATAGTTGTTTTATGAGTGTTCTTTGTTAACTCTACAACAACGATAAATTGTTGATGCTATTTTAACTTCTACCCACACAATGCTCATAACAGGAGTCCCTCAATTCATCTGTGAGACGAGAGACTATGAATGAGAGGAAAGAGACCGCCTGTCTTATCGATCGTGCGTGCCTATCGATCGGGGGGAAGAGAGTCAAGGAGGTAGATCAAATGACGGTATTACCTCACGTTAGTTCAATCATAAGAGAGTCTGTACAATAGCCGGGAAATAGGATTTATCTCAAAATGAATAATTGTGTACGAAATATATGGTATGGTCTACGCATACAGCGCCTATAAACAGTAGGTGTATTCAAATTGCGACAACCGGACTGGAAAAATGATCAGCGCGTAAGTTCGAAATAATGTGAGTAGAGAAGGGAGGGAAGGGTGATCGAAGCGTGGCGCATTGGTAAGATGGCCGCCTCTCCTCCCAAAGGGTACGGGTTCGAATCCCGACCGGAGATTTCACTTCATCCCTTATTGTACACTCTGAACTAACGTGACCTCTTTTTCAACGTCAATCTGACTGCACTTAAAGTTGATTATCTCAAAAGTACCTTCTCCAAATTGGCTGAGATTTTTTCTATGAGATCCTGAAGTCATTACGGTCCGATCTATGTATCTCACTCACATACTTTGGCCATTGAGAGTAATTCGAATTTTGAAAATTTCGGAAACTTTTTCATGAAAAATGAATTAGACAGGTGTGATCGTCATCAAATTCTGCCCCTGGGTGCATAGTCTGCAAATTTTAGTACCACCGGTTGAGGAGAAATGACTGAAAACGCGATTTCAACGCGACGTCATCTGGGCTCAACGGTGACTTTAGGTGAAAAATGAACATGACCATCATCATCAGCACCCATGAGAACCCCGATCCCCAAAATTTAATTTTTTCACTGTGCCGGCACTTAGTCGGTTCTTACGCAAGCGGCCTCATATGTTTAAGACTCGATTTTGAACTCTTTGGCCAGTTAACGAGAGAGTGTAAAGGCTTCCACGAGGCTAATTTTACTTTCCACATGTCGATGCTGTCTCACATACAACGAAAGCGAGGCAGTATGGTTAGAGTGGAGAGTTTTAGCTTATTATAGCTTGGGGTGTCTCAATCAAAATATTGTTTAAAGGGGATGACACCATTGTCCACGGTCTCTTCAACGATCTACGCTCTCTCGTTGTTAGAGAACAGAGAAATAGTGTGCGCGATGAAGAGGCCATTGAGTGAGGTAACGCTCCCTTTAATGATCATAAATGCAATCTAACTCACAATGAGTATAGCGGGCATCTCGATGAATCCGCCCATGATGAAATTGACGTAGAGATCCCCACCGAGGATATCGCTCTTCATCGACAAACCGTAGTAGACCATCGACACTACTGGCCTGTCAATTTAATTGTGAAATTGTATTAATATTAATTTAATAGATAATTTAATGTGCAGAAGTGAAATGCATGCACAGATTATCAAATAACTGGTAATAATAAAACTATTAAGCAATAATGTGCTACATGGTATATCAGTGCTCTTTTGCCCATGTGATCCATGCTTTGCGATTCTTTTCCGAGATCAGCGGTTTCTTGATATGTCGACGTTCGAACAGACCCGTCGCACGAAGACAATGTTGAATATTATTCACGGACACCTCAAACATCTTTTCAGCCATGTTTAGAAACCTTAGCCACCTCAAATTAGCGAATCTCCGCTAGTGCTCGCTTGATGTCCATTGCAGTGAGCCTCAGTTTCTCCTTCGAGATGCATGTAATCAGACGATCCTATGTCGTGGTCGACTTGCGAGGTCGTACATTAACCTTCTTCATTGTTTGAGCACGGATTGAAGTTTTGATGACCTTCAGGATAGTCGAAACAGTCACTCGGAACTGCTGTGACAGAGTGCCAGTGACAGTCCCATCTGACGTCCACGACTAATGGATTCTCGCTCGGATCTCGGTAGATTCTTGGTCCCAAGAATCCGTCTCATACTTTTAAAACGATACAACACACATTGCTAGCAAAATTAGTGAAAAAATTAAGACGAAATCGAAGAAACCGAAAATCTCATTTTTGTGACTTTTATTTATTTATTTATTTATTTATTTCTTTATCCATCAGTTAATTTTGATAAATTCTAAATAAATTTCACCGTAAGGGATAACCCGGGCTAATTTGTTGTATAAAACACGTCAAAACTCTATCAAAATTATCCCTGAAAATCTGGACTCGATCGGTTTAGTTTGAAATAAGTTATGGCGAAAAATCCAAATGTTACACTTTTTTGGCCAGTACTGTATATAAATTGATACAACAAATGGTACATGTTATTGTGTTCCACCCTGAACCAGTCATCTTCCTTACCAAATAAAGAAGCAAACGAGAGTCCTTTTTCTCATAGCTGGCGTTCGGATGAGGTCGAAAATATTGTGTGAAGTGACCTGAATGCTGCCCTTTACTTAGTTGAGATTAAAAGATCTGTTGAAAAGTCACAAAAATAAAAGAAAATCAGAGAAAATTCTTCCCGTTTTACACTCTCTCTCGCATTTTTTTTTTGTATTTTTCTCTCGTGACTTTTGAATAGCACGCTAAATAATGATTGAGAGAGTGCAAAGTAATTATTTACAGTATTTACAGTAACTTCACGGCCGCACAAAAAATGATTCGCGAAACGTTACGCATGGGCGAATGATTGTTTCTTAAAGCAGTCACGAATAACACTCACCTTTTGCGCATCATCACTGTCATCTAGCAATGTTCGCCATTCCGATGGAAGGGACACTCCGTTCACCTACAGTAATAATAATAATAATTTATCTATGCCCAAGGCACGCCAGCAATTAAGGGAACGGATACACATTATAGAGTGCATATATGATATATCATATAACTAGAATACAAATATGAGAATCAGAGGTCCGATACAGAATATGCTAACCAATGCTAATCATTCCTGTTGGGATGAGTGTAAAAGTTTTATTTAATTTAATGTTTTATACGGTCATTGCTATCACCTTAGTAGCTCTTTTGAGCACTTTGTCAGCCTCGTCGAATCGTCGCACGCTTACAAGCCATCGAGCGCTCTCAGAAACTAATCTGGAAGATAAATCATCAATAAATCAATAATAAATAATCAATAAATATGAGTATTATAGTCATCAAAGGTCTGTTCATAATAAATACGGTTTCTGGAGCAATACACGATTTGTTGGTATTAAAGTCATCTACTCTCCGCTCTGGCCACACTCTCTCGCTTTCTCGCTTTCTTTGTCCGCGAGACGGTATGAATAGAGCGGAGAGTCAAATTAGCTTGCGGTGTGCATCTAAGATATTTTTTAAACCAACATCCAATAGGACATGAAGAGTATGGCGGGCGTTGTGATGAAAATATGAATAAATCGATAGTCATGGATATTCATGGCCAGAGTACCGAGTAGAATCTGCAATTACGTTATCTCACTCATGAAGCCAAAAAAGTCTAACCAATGAATGGATATCGGTGAATAACTGTGAGGAGTTTACTCTGTTTTGGACAAGTTTGTGCGAAAGAATTCGAATATTTTCATATTTGCACCTTCTAGAAAAGAAATTTGTTCCAATACTGATGAATTTGTCTGCAAGCGAATTTCCTACATGCTTTGTAAGCACCATCGCATTTCATTATAAAAAATGAAGTATGATATAATTTTAATTTTTTTCCTTTACTGTACCTGTCCAACAGCGAAGAACATTGCAATGACTGTGGACGCGAATTTCCTATGCCTGGGACCGACCAGTTCCATTCCGATCACAACCGGAATCATTGTAACGCCCGGATGAGTGATGCCGGCGCCTGATATGTATGTAATATTTATTGATCATTATTTAAATACTTAATAGTATTATTATATTATCGATATCTTCAACATTGCCCAATTCAATAATAAAGAAATGAGAGTTTCTTGTGAAACATTAAAACAACAGTATCCTGTGTGGAATCGTCATAACAGCGGCAGGGAATGGAGAACTCATCCCAGCTACGAAAGACCGATTAATCATCTGATAAAGTTCTTTCAATGTTTTTAAAAAGGTGTATGTGTTGTAAAAAGTATTTAAAAAGTGTTTTTTTAAGTGTCATTACTGTGTGTAGCGAGTTCAAATAAAGGTAAAAAGGTAAAGGTGCCCCGTTATTCAAAGCACTCGAAGTCCTGCGGGAGATCACTGCTAGGCCTATAGAAAAAGAGAAGGCCTGTAAATCTATGATTGATATTGACTTACATAGTCTAGCGAGCGCATACAACGGCCAATATGGAGCGGCCGCCTGTGAGAAGCCACAGAGGATCTGGATCGTGATGGAGACCAGAAAGACGGGTTTGCGACCGTATCTGGAATAACATTCTTATGATATTTATTTACAATTAGAATATTTTAAAATCACTAATTCAGATTCAGATAGTCTTGGAATTCATTTAGAAAGGAAAATCAATAAACGAATCAAATTCGAAACTCATTCGTCATGAATGCGAATATATTTATTTAAGCAGAGTCGAGACTTTCAAATCTCAAGTCGAATAGATTTAACAAGTGATAAAGATCCCTCGTTTCTGACAATGAGGCAAGTAAAGAGGAAAGAAATGCACATCAGATTCCCAACTAGAATAAATGTGCCAATACTGGAAACGGTAAAGGCTCACTTGTCACCCAAAACTCCGCACACAGCAGAGCCTATCAGCTGTCCGAAGTAGTACGATGCCTGTAACATTTGGTTTAGATTCATGTCTAATTCCTTGAACACAATGCCTCCCCCTTCTACTATACTCGACTTTTCCCAATCATGATTTTATAAGTTATAGGAAATGGAATGCCATGAGAGGATCGAAGGATGACAAGGGTCGGTGTGGGTTTGAGTACAGTTTATGTTTGGGTGCCAAGTGGAATTGAAAATTTTAGAAAAATAAATATATCTATGTAATATCGTACCTGCACAGTCGCCTTGATCCAGGCCCGATCACACACTATGGACCATCTCTCCATGGCTGAATAAGTAGACGATGAATGAAATGAGAAGGAGGAGCAGGTTTGGCCATTCTCAAACAAAATTAGTTTATTTTTTAATTATTTTTCCAAATACCAAGGAGCAGAATTCATATTTCAGCTATTACATAGCACATCTCCCTAGAGCCATACCCCGAGCTAATTTGAAACTCACCGCTCTGGCAATACTCTCTCGCTTACCTTGTCTACGAGAGAGTATTGCCAGAGAGTTGAGTAAAATTAGCTCGGATCAGCTCGGATTCTACCAATGATCTCATTATTTTTATGTATAAGTTTGGTTAATGCGAACAAGAGGGCTTTTCGCGGGAAATAAGCCAATCTTGAAGGCGTATGCTTCTTTCAATTGAAAATCACTCACGGGTATTTCGCACATAGAGTGTTCGCTATCCGGTCCTATGTTGTTCTTCCAGTCATTGTCATCACACCTAAAATCAATTGAAATTGAGATAAATATACAATTTTCCTTATCGCAGATCAACAAAATTTATTGTAGATAACAAGACAGATTTATAAGGCATATTACTTTATTACTGTGTTTAAAAAATTAAATAAATATAAAATAATTTACGTGAATGGCACGGCGACAGAAGCGAATGTCCACGAGAGTCCGTGCATGGAAGTGATGATGGTAGGTAGGCAGACCAGAATGAACTGCAACAGATATTGATTTTGTCTCATTCTGCAAGGAAACCTATTTAGATGCAGTAATCGGTCAAAAAATCGATCGGAAGGACCACTCATATTAGACCAAAGTTCTCTTATTGTTTTTTTCATCTTTCATCTATGATCTTCAACCTCTGATCTCATTATTCATTGCAATCGCTGCAAGAAATGTATTGTGGCATAGTTTTGCCAGAGTTTTATCAAAACAATGAATTTTTCTGGATACTTAAACATGAGCTCACATCGAAATTTGTAATTGCGATCTTTGTACAAATTGAAGGGTACTTGTAAGAGTACTTGTTTTGTTTTTCAAGAGTGACATGACAGCTCTTTAGATGATTAGTGATACTAGCCAACACTCAAACGTCGTGTGGGGTAAGTACATCGCGGACAAACCGAGCTTCTGTCGTCAATCAATATCAAGATAAACATCTGTCATTGCACATTTCGTCGACATTTTTATTTTAACAGCGACATTCTTGCTACTGTCAGAGAGACTATGCTATGAATCATGCGCTGTTTATTTTAACCTTTTCATCGTGATCTTTGATATTTTGACCTTTGATAATTGATTTTTTTAAATATTTTAGATCAAGTGAAATTGACGTTGCTCTTACGACATTTTAATTTCGAAATAATAGTCAAAAATGTTTTAAAAAGTGAATAAATAATAATAATAATAATAATAATAATAATAATAATAATAATAATAATAATAATAATAAATGAATAATAAAAATATACCTGGATCTTCTGAAATCTGCCCATCTCGCCCAAGTGAGAGTAGAGGAACTCATCGAACTTCATGATGAGACCCAAGTCTTAAATATTGAAATTAAAATACGAAACTATGAAGCTAAGGTTAACGGGACACCCAGAGCTAATTAAACTGTCCGCTCTTGCAACACTCTCTCGTAGACAAACAAAGCGAGAGAGAATTGTCATAGCGAAGAGTTTCAAATTAGCCTGGGCTTTAAGAAATATACGATGCGGGATGATTAACAGCAATAGCAAATGTTCAATGTGCAATCCGCGGAAGAGACAAAAGGCACTAGGTCGGACGAGAACCGATGAATGAGAACCGCCTTTATGAAAACCATTTGCTTATGAGAGACAACCACTAATGAATAGACAAAGTATGGAAATGGTTATCATCCAGACGATTATTATTCATAGGTTCTCATACGATTTAGTGCCGAAAAAAGTGTTATGTTTGCTCAGAATGTGTGCCAGGCAAAAAGAAGACAAAGAAAATCCAAACAACGCTTCTTGTCAGATGGAGTGCACACTTTGTCACGCCTTCCTTTAAAAAGCTGCTTTGAACTAGAAACTATAAGTTTCGGCTCAAGGAAAGGGGCGTGGCTTGTAGTGAAGTATTCTAGGATTCTATTGAAACAGTTTCAATGTGTGATGAAACAGCTTTCATAAGATCATAATTGCAGTGTAATGTTTATGGCGCCTTCGATTTCGTCTGACCTGGTAGCCAAATGAACGAGAGAGTATGCAAAAATGAGAGAACCAAGTGAGAGACAAAGAAGAGCTAGAGATTATGTAAAAATGAGGGAGCAATGCTAGAAACAAAGAGGAGTTTGAGAGTATGTAAAAATGAGAGAACTACGTGAGAGACAAAGAAGTGCTAGAGAATATGCAAAATGTGAGAACCACGTGAGAGACACAGAAGAGCTAGAGATTATGTGATGCGAGAGGCCATGCAAAAGTGAGAGATAAAGAAGAGATAGATAATGTTAAAAGTGAGAGATAAAGAAGCGATAGATAACGTTAAAATGAGAGGTTGGTGCGAAAGTCAAAGGACAACGAGAGATCGATTTTACACACACATTGCGAAGTTTCAGATCTGAGAGAGCGAAGGAAAATGTATAAGCGAGAGAAGAGATAGAGACAGAGATTGGAGAGATTTTGGGAGACATTCGTGATGAAGAACAAAACTATTCAGTCTAGCTATCTTGCTAGTCCATCTATCTAGCTGGAATACAAATTTACATGAACATGAACTCTTCTCATTTCAAAAATATTTTACAGAGATTGAGTGCTGCTTTTCGGTCGATGCAGTTATCGGAAGATTTGTGCGCTGACAAATAAAACTTTATCCTAGTGGTTGCTGTGAAAAGTGATAAAATGAATGGCTTTTTTCCCACCCTCGCTAATGTCATCATGTTACTCACAATGAGCGTCGTACTAGTCCCCCACTCCTGACTAATACCCCACATGTTGAAATCTAACGGAGATTGATGAATAGAGACAAAGAGAACTTGAGACGTCAAAGTGATTGTGAGAGCTGAGGTTGCACCCATGAAGTTTGGCAAACTGTTTATCGAGTAAAGTAACGTCACAACCGTACGCTGAGTCGTTTGCCCAAGATCGCCGTATGCTAATTACGTCAAGTTTCTCGGGAATCGGTTTACCGACGTTCATATAAGCGGCCTCTGGGGAGGATCAATACTATTACGAAGGGTAACGGAGCAGGTAGAAAAGGTCTGCCTGTGAAAAGTCCATGAACGTGATTCATTATCTCGATTCACGAGCTGAATACATGCATTACATGTATTGTTAGTATATTATAATGGATATGAACTATTTTTTAGTTGGACGAGCGAAAAATTCATCTCCATTGAAGAGTCTGCATGTGAAACTTGATCAGAGTAGTCAAATAACCAACGAAAACTTTATGTTATTCAATCAATTGGCTGTTGAATTCAATTATATAACCATAACATAAGCAACGTCCACGGTTTATCACAACATGTGGAGGGTAAATCGATGGGACTCGATGGAACTAGTTAGGTCCGAAGTAGGCAGATGTTCCTGCTCCGCCGGTGTTAAATTCGGAACCAAAGTAGTCCGATCTTGCTCCACCTCCAGTTCCGCGGCCTGGAATAACGAGGTCTTAAGGTATTAGGTCTTAAGGCCTTAGGATCCTAATGCCGTAAGGATAAGATCTTATTGTCTTAAGGTTAAAATCTTACTGTCAGAAGGTTAAAGTCTTGAGGGCTTCTTGGTTACTAACCTGCGGCAGCGTTTTTACCACCAGCACCAGCACCACCGTTGTTGCCGCCACCTCCAGCTCCGAAGTAAGCCGACTGCAGTGGTTGTTGTCCGGAGCCTGCTCCACCTCCGGCTCCGAAATATCCAGAATTCATGACTTGAGAGAAGAAGAAGAAGCGATAAAGACAATGATATGAAAGACACCATTTTTATATCCACCAATTAGTTCGCATCATATCTATTAAAATGATAACAATGAAATTATGTTAATAGCAACAAATAATTTTTATCACGTGATTTTGCTGAGTGTAAAGGGGCTGCAAAAATTACATGTAATTATTTGTAATTATCAATGGCCTAGCAGTGATCACCCGCAGAACTTCGTGTGCCGTGAATTACGGGTTGTACCTTTTCTACGTTTGAATTTTTTTGTATATTTTGAATATTACAAAAATGGTAGAGGTAAAACCCGTTATTCAAGGCACACGAATTCATGGGGGTGATCGCTGCTAGACCATTGATAATTCAAGGCGAACTCAGTCCGGAGGGCCTAATCTGTTCTTCTTTACCTCGTGATCAAGTCATTACCAATTCCCCTTTCGGGCGCCCCGAGGATCGAACCCAGGAGAGATGGAATGGCAGGGCGCACCATAAACCACTACACCACTTTGCCTATATTATATTATAAACATATGTAAATATAATATTTTTGTTAAATCTAAAGTCGTGGATAGACGTGCTCATTTGATCGTTGGAAAAACTATCAGAGCAAAATTTAGGCCGAATTTTAAATGGTGTTAAAGGTGTCCCGCGAATGTTCATGCAAATCTCTTGCATCTCGTTTATACAACTGTTAACTGATATGCAATTTGATAGACTGACCAGTCATCAACCCCTTAACGCAGTGGTTAATCTTCTGACTAGATAGCGCATGCGCATGACATCATGTTCGAATCCTATTGCCGAACTTTCTCATTTTCAAAAAGCGCGCCTTTGCCTGCGATTGCAAGCATGATTCATTCATGCTTTAAGAGATCAATAAGCAGAAATAACTCAAAATAAGTGATGTACGATATGAAGAATGACTTTTACTAACTTACTGTCTTCACAAAATGTGCCCATACGTTTTTTTTCAAAGGCTTTGCCCCACAATCTAGGCTTCTACGCTTCTATGTTTTCCCATAATCTCACATATCTCGAAAGCATCGAACGAGCAAAAATTTATTGTATTTTACCATTGGGAGAATTCCCATTCATTATAGCTAATTTTTTGTTGATCATTTGTCCTTGTTATTGATATATTCAATTGCACTGTTTCATGTATAACTATCACAAATGTATCATCCACGGTTTATCACAACATGTGGAGGGTAAATCGATGGGACTGGATTGAACTATTTAGGTCCGAAGTAGGCAGATGTTCCTGCGGCGGGACTGTTGTTTTGACCGAAGTAGTCATTGCTATTTCCACCTGGAATTAGGAGGTCTTAACGTTGTCTTAAGGTTAAGGTTAAGATCTTATTGTATGAAGGTTACGGTCTTAAGGTCTTAGGGACTAACCTTGGGGGGCAGCGTTACCACCAGGTCCACCTCCAGCTCCGAAGTAACCCGACTGAAGGGGTTGCTGTCCGGTGCCTGCTCCACCTCCGGCTCCGAAATATCCAGAATTCATCGCGGTTGGCTTGAGAGAAGAAGAAGAAGAAGAAGAAGAAGAAGAAGAAGAAGCGATAAAGACAATGATATGAAAGACATCATTTTTATATCCACCATATGTATTAAAATGATAATAATGAAATTATGTTAATTGCAACAGATAAGTGCATGTAATTTTTATCATGATTGTGCTGCGGGCAAAGCGGCTGCATAAATTACATGTAATTATTTGAAATTATCAAAGGCCAAGCAGTGATCACAAACATTGCTTCACGAGCCTTGAATAATAGGTTGTACCTTTTTTACGTTTAAATTTTTTAGTATATTTTAATTATTACAAAAAAGTTACCTCGTTGTTCAATGCACACGAATTCATGCGAGTGATCACTGCTAGGCCAGTGATAATTTGAAGCGAATTCAGTCCGGAGAGCCTAATCTCTTCTTTGGACCTACTTTACCGCGTGATCAAGTCAGAAACCAACTCCCCTTTCGGGCGCCTTGACCTTGGAAGGGCGGAGGCCGGAGACACGACCGAGAGATGTAATGGCGGGGCGCGCCAGAGACTACTACACCACTTCGCCACTTCGCCACTTCGCCACTTCGCCACTTTGCCCATGTATATTGTATAATCATATGTAAATAAAATATTTTTGTTAAATCTAAAGCCGTAGAACGACGTGCTCATTTGATCGCTGGAAAAACAATCGAGACAAATTTTTGCCCGAATTTGAATTGTTAATAAAGGTGGAGACCCGCGAATGTTCATGCAAATCTCTTGCATATCGTTTATACAACTGTTAACTGATATGCAATTAGATAGAGCGCATGACAACGTGTTCGAATCCTTTTGCCGAACTTTCCCATTTTCAAAAAAGCGCGCGTTTGCATGTAAAACTAGTTTAGAATAACCAACTTAGCTTTATGTTATTCAATTCAATGTTATTTATTATGTTATTTTTTGCTTGATCATTTGTCCTTGTTATTGATATATTCAATTGTACTTTTTCATGTATAACTATAACACAAATGTATCGTCCACGGTTTATCACAACATGTGGAGGGTAAATCGATGGGAGTGGATTGGACTATTTAGGTCCGAAGTAGGCAGATGTTCCTGCGGCGGGACTGTTGTTTTGACCGAAGTAGTCGTTGCTATTTCCACCTGAAATAATAAGGTCTTATCGTTGCTTAAGGTAAATGTCTAGGTAAAGGTGAGATCTTATTGTATGAAGGTTAAGGTCTTAAGGTCTTAGGGACTAACCTTGGGGAGCAGCGTTGCCACCAGGTCCACCTCCAGCTCCGAAGTAACCCGACTGAAGGGGTTGCTGTCCGGTGCCTGCTCCACCTCCGGCTCCGAAATATCCAGAATTCATGACTTGAGAGAAGAAGAAGAAGTGATAAACACAATGATGTGAAAGACAACGACCGCCGCTTTTATATCCACCAAGTGGATTGCATAATGTCAATTTAAATGAGAACAATGAAGTCATGTTCATGGTAAGTGCATACGATTTTACATCATGATCAGTGCTAATGGGCTGCATAACTTACATGTAATTATTTCTATATTATAATTTTATAATTATTATTCATTCGTTCTTTCATTTACAACTCTGGTAAATATATTAGAATAATTATATATTTAAATAAGTTTTTGTACATCTTAAGTGCCCTATTCTGGATTACCCAACTGGCGACCCAGTTGAAATAATATCCTAATCTTTAGATAAAGTTGTTGAAAAAATATATCTAAGCCGTCGATGGATATGTTTATTTGATCACGTTTAAACCGAATTTGAATTTTGAGGGGATGTTACCCTTCTACTTCTAATTGTTTGAATTCGCGCTAGTTTTCCCCAACGCGATAACTTTTCCACGGATATATGAAATATTGAGCACAAATTAGCGGTTAGAGTGGACGAATTGAACATGCACTGATGCGAGCAACAACAGAGCACTTACCTCTACGTAATGCATGGCACAGACAGAGTAGATGAAGAACAGATAAACAACTTGAATAGGTCCACCTTGATTGATTTTTTGCGCATTGATTGATCCATATGGGACATCTAGGAATCCCCTCCGTAGCTTCTCTCCCTCTGTCGCTCCTTTAGATTTACACAGAACCAAATCAATTTTTTTAATGTGAAGGTAATTCTCGCCAGCCAGATAACTTTTACACGTGGGCTTCACAATCTCTGAAAGAAGTGGAGACATTCGTGATAGAGAACAAAGCAATTCCGGTTAGTCTACTTATCTTACTAGTACCTTTCTAATTTAGCATGTTTATCGCCAGTCAATCAATGCACATCTTGGCAAAACTATTAATAGTTTCAGACTTGATCTTTTTGATCTATAATCTATATCTTTGATCTATATATTTTTGATCTTGATCTTTTTTGATCTTTTTGATCTTTGAGACTTGATCTATACAAATTATGAAGATCACACAGTTTGCACAATTTCAGACTTTAATACGAATTTACATAAACATGAAATCTGCAGCATTCAAATTCATTTCACAGAAATTGAGCGTGGCGTAGCGGTCGATGCAGTTACCGTAAGATTTGTGCAATAGCAAATAAAATTTTAGCTGAGTGTTAGCAATGAACGATTGCTGTGAAGTGATAAAATGAATGGCCTGTTTCCCACCCTCTCTAACATTGGAATGAGCATAGAGCAGTATTCATAATGAGCATCAGCAAGCCCCCTCTGATTCATAGCACGTTGACATCGAATATTGATGAATGAAAAGAGGAGAAAGAAACCCTTGATCTGAACAGTTAAATACTAGCGAAAATTTTGTTTTGTCCAACTTGTCTTTGTCATTGATATTATCAATTGCACTGTTTCGTGTATAACCACAATACATATATCGTCCACGGTTTATCACAACATGTGGAGGGTAAATCGATGGGACTGGATTGAACTATTTAGGTCCGAAGTAGGCAGATGTTCCTGCGGCGGGACTGTTGTTTTGACCGAAGTAGTCATTGCTATTTCCACCTGGAATAAGGAGGTTTTAACGTAGTCTTAAGGTTGATCTTAAGATCTTAAGGTCTTAGGGACTAACCTTGGGGGGCAGCGTTGCCACCAGGTCCACCTCCAGCTCCGAAGTAACCCGACTGAAGGGGTTGCTGTCCGGTGCCTGCTCCACCTCCGGCTCCGAAATATCCAGAATTCATGACTTGACAGAAGAAAGAGAAGCGATGAACGCAATAATATGAACGGCAAAGATCACCGCTTTTATATCCACCAAAGTGGTCTGCATAATATCATTTAAAATGAGAATAAGAAATTATGTTAATGACAACAGAAAAGTGCAGATGAATTTACATCATGATTGCAAATGAAAAGGAGCGTTGCCTCTTTCAACGGTCTCTTCATTGTGCACACTATTTCTCTGTGCTCTAACAACGAGAAAGCATTGCGGGTCGAAGAGACCATCGAGAGGTATAGGGCAATGTATTCAATGGTTGAAACTACGGTCAATAGCGTCCATAGCGATAGTCATCATGGTCGACCTATTGTTATAACATAAATGTTAGTGAGAATCAACTGTCAAAGGTTACGATTTATCGGCAGCGAGAGCAGAACGAACTTGGGTGAGCAACTCCACATCAGATTGATCAGCCCATTCTCCAGTATATTGCAGGAAAGAGATCAGCCCATTCTCCAGTATATTGCAGGAAAGAGATCAAAGATCAAGATCGAGACCAAAACGACTCTAGGCTTTTATATTTTTGTGATCTACGAGAATTCAAATGTAGTTTTTTGGGCGTCATTCAGCCATTTGGCCACCAATGAAAATCGTCTTTCAAGAGCTTAATCGGAAGCTGTCATCGAGCTCTATGCACTGAGCCTTTAAAAATCCTTCCCGGAACAGTGGAGAGCGATCAAATTCCTCACAAGGGAAATATCTCAGCTCGCGGAAAGCAAACTGGATGAAAATTTTCATGGACATAGCTGAACGTGTTATAAGATCATTTCTGAAGTCCAAAAATTCTGGCGTGCAACAGCCGAGCCAGAAAATGGATCCAAAATTTGGTCACAATTGCAGAAACTCCGCCTGTAAACGATTTTTCGAAGCATGTATTGTCCCTGAGTGAAGATAACAAGTGGAGCGGTGGAATAGTGGCCAGTATCTTCAGTATCTTGGGTATCTTAGCGAAAAATCGTTTACAGGCAGAGTTTCTGCAAATGTGACCAAACTTTGGACCCATTTTCTGGCTCGGCTATTGCACGCCAGAATTTTTAGACTTCATCAATGATCTTATAACACGTTCAGCTATGTCCATGCAAATTTTCATCCAGTTTGCTTTCCGCGAGCTGAGATAGTTCCCTTGTCAGGGAACGAAAAAATAAAAAGTTGCGTTTTCCCATTTTACTTGAAAGTAGTCGAGAAAATACATATTTCATCTGTTGAACACTTTTTCATAACTCTACTGTGAGCCGTGAAAGTCGCATCGGAAGGAGCCTGAACGACGAACTGAGCACCTGGAGGGATGCTTGATCTACCATCCTTGCTACTCTGGATTAGGGATGTCCTACCCATGGCCCATCGAAAACTGTGGAGAAAAGACCCAGAGTGTAGTGGAATCGGTCAATTCTTAGGTGAGATGCGTGGTATGAGACGTGTCATTTACAAAATCGATAAATCGAGACCTTGCTGATCATCGGTGCACATGTCTCAACCCCGTAGTTTCAACCAATGAATATATTGTTCTCTAGTAAGTGCAAAGGGGCGGCATAAAATACATGATCGTGACTAGTGAAAATGATTGATCCCATCGCGCTCGTTTTCACTAGTCAAGAGCGGTCGTCTCATTTTCGTTCGTCTCCCAATCGCCTGACACGATCCAGGAACTGGCAAGCTATGGGAGTAAGGCAAACACCATGGTTCAAAATCTTCCTGGTAACCATGAATTATGGACGTCATCTTCATTGCCACCCACCCATTTCAACCGCTATGATGATTGACTCATTATCAGAGAGCGTCTTTGTCTTCGTCTCTTTGTGAGGAGCAAGACGAATGGATCAGCTGGATACGTACAGCTCGTACAGCTCGCGATACACGATCGGACTTCTGGGATAACCGGAATGACCCAGCACGCTAATCCCAGTTTTCTCTGAGCTTGGAAAGCCAGACCGCATTGCCCCACACGCAAAATTACTGTACCATAATTAGAATGTTTCCAAGTTTTTTTAGTCGTGAGTGAATACTGTGATCCGCTTTAAGTTGTTCAAATGTAGTGTAGCATATACATATGTCTGTATTGAATTACCTTATTATATTTGTATTTATTTGATGGATGTATTTTTTGCTCGCTGGATGCACAGCACATGTATAGTCCACGGTTTATCAAAACATGTGGAGGGTAAATCGATGGGAGTGGATTGGATTACTTAGGTCCGAAGTAGGCGGATGTTCCAGCAGCGGGACTGTTGTTGTTACCGAAGTAATCGGAGCTATTTCCACCTGGAATAAGGAGGTGTTAAGGTTGTCTTAAGGTTAAGTTTTAAGGTCTTACTGACTAAATAAAGGTTAAGGTCTAAAGGTCTTAGGGACTAACCTGATGGGGCAATTCCAGCAGCCGTGTTGGCACCAGCTCCACCGGGGTTGCCACCTCCAGCTCCGAAGTATGCGGACTGCTGAGGTGCTCCGCCAACACCATTGCCGGGTCCGAAATATCCAGAGTTCATGACTTGAGAGAAGAAGAAGAAGAAGCGATAATGATTTGAAAGCCAGAGATCACCTCTTTTATATCCACCGAGTGATATCGATAATATCAATTAAAATGATAACAATGAAATTATGTTAATGACAAAGTTGGAAAGTGCAATGGAACATTCGAGAATTAAGGGACACCATTTTAAGATGACTAGCGTTACTTTATCGGACGATTTCTCCACATTCAATTGTCACGACAATAATAATAATAATAACAATAATATTTTTAATTATCGTGTTAACATAGAACACGCTGAGGGGGGCAAAACAAGGGGAATAGCGTGAAAAGCATTCCGCACGCGATACTTATTCTGCCCTCAATTTAAGGGTCCGTCCCCCAAGTTGGGGCTTCAGCAGCAGCGCCAAATCTTCTCATCCATTGGATCCTTTTGTCATAACATTATCCTCATAACTTGGTTGAATGGGGTCGATGCAAAGTTGTAGTATATGTTCATAGGTGTCTTGTTCAAAATGTTCGAAAAGAAATGAAATCGAGAAAAAAAAACTCTCCTCGTTTCACACACTCTCTCGCTTTTCCTTCTTTTCGCGACTTTTGAACACTAGGTAAACTGTTCTGTTCCTTTCTGCTTAATATTAATTATCATTTTTGTTTTCTCTAATTACTTTATCATTGTACCTAATTTTAATAGATAACAGTTCAAATATATCGATACATTTTACTGATCCCGGATAGAAGTTATTCGTCTATCTTTTGTTTCCATATCACAAGCAAAAATGCACTTGAGAAGTGTTTTTTATAATATATTAATTGGTTTTGCACGAAAAGAAGACGGGTGCATATGCCGGTCAAAGTTTGATATTGTGAATCACTTTTTAATATTTGAACATTAGATGCTGTTCGTATAAACAAAGGTATTTGGGAGCATATACGAGCTGTCTATCTCCTCTCAATGTCAGGTGGGAAAGAATGAAATCGTGACGTACTATTGGTGTGTTCATTATGTCTTATGTCTCATTATGTTCGTTATGCCATTATGTCACCATGTCTCATTAGGGCAGGGTCTCATTGTCAGGGCATTTTGGGATGACAGTAGCATGACTAGAATCAGTTTTTTCATAAGTTGAGAGCTTTGAGAGCTTCGAGAGGATCGATAATGAAATTCATTTGGTTTTTTCACATACACAAGCAACTCGATTGTTTCAAAAGACCCCTGTTACGAACATCTATCATGGTTGTGAGTTCAATCCCTCTCTGGGCCATCATCGTTGAGCATCTCGGGAGCTCCAGGAGAGTAAAGGTAAAGAAGGTAAAGAAGGTAAGAAGGAAAAGAAGGTAAAGAAGGTCGGGTAAAGAATTGAAGTCATGACATTAAAAAAACAACCTATCCACTGTTGACATGAGACCCTCCGCCTGACACTTATTCAAACTCTATTTCAAACTCTATTCATAACTTATTCATTCAGACGTCTCAAACTGTATTGTCATTGATATACATATTATATATGTTTGTGTTGTTGTTGTTTGTTGTTGTTTGTTTGTGTTGTACGTTTGTTTGCACTGTGTATCATAGCACATATATCGTCCACGGTTTATCGCAACAGGTGGAGGGTTAATGGATGGGAGTCGCTTATTTAGGCGCGAAGTATGCAGACGTAGCTCCACCTGAACTGGCGCCACCGACACTGAAGTAAGCCGAGGTAGCTCCTCCCTTTCCTCCGCCACCAGCAGGCTTGGGAGCAGCAGCTCCTCCTCCACCACCTCCGACGCCGAAGTATGCGGATGTAGCTCCACCTCCGGCGCCACCGCCGACTCCGAAGTAGGCCGAGGTAGCTCCTCCTCCACCACCTTAAATGTTCATAAGTTACTTAATGTTCAGAGCTAAGGCTAGAGCTGTAGCGAGCTAGAGCTACCTCCAGATGGTGCAGCTGGTGCAGAGGGTGCAGGTGGTGCGGGAGTGGGTGTGAATGCGGGTGGAGGAGCTCCGACAGCAGTCATCGTTGAGAGTCCCTTGGGAGCTCCAGGAGCACCACCGATAGCAGTCATTGTAGAGGCTGTAATGAATTTAAATTGTTAAAGATACTAGAATTCAGTAGCTAACCTCCACCTCCAGAGGGAGCTCCGGGCATACCACCGACAGCAGTCATCGTTGATGCGCCTCCGCCGCCTCCCAATGGCATACCACCGACAGCAGTCATAGTTGAGGATCCGCTGGCTCCGCCTCCCAATGGCATACCACCGACAGCAGTCATAGTTGATGCTATAATGAATTTGAATTTCTGTGAGACTTATTTTTTACTAGCTAACCTCCACCTGCAGCGGGAGCTCCTGGCATACCACCGACAGCAGTCATCGTTGATGCGCCTCCGCCGCCTCCCAATGGCATACCACCGACAGCAGTCATAGTTGAGGATCCGCTGGCTCCGCCTCCCAATGGCATACCACCGACAGCAGTCATAGTTGAAGCGCCTCCACCGCCTCCAAGGGGCATACCACCGACAGCAGTCATAGTTGAGGATCCGCTGGCTCCTCCTCCAAGGGGCATACCACCGACAGCAGTCATTGTTGAGGATCCACTGGCTCCACCTCCCAATGGCATACCACCGACAGCAGTCATAGTTGAGGATCCGCTTGCTCCGCCTCCCAATGGCATACCACCGACAGCAGTCATAGTTGAGGATCCGCTGGCTCCTCCTCCAAGGGGCATACCACCGACAGCAGTCATAGTTGAGGATCCGCTGGCTCCTCCTCCAAGGGGCATACCACCGACAGCAGTCATAGTTGAGGATCCACTGGCTCCTCCTCCAAGGGGCATACCACCGACAGCAGTCATAGTTGAGGATCCACCGGCTCCTCCTCCAAGGGGCATACCACCGACAGCAGTCATAGTTGAGGATCCGCTGGCTCCTCCTCCAAGGGGCATACCACCGACAGCAGTCATAGTTGAGGATCCACCGGCTCCTCCTCCAAGGGGCATACCACCGACAGCAGTCATAGTTGAGGATCCACCGGCTCCTCCTCCAAGGGGCATACCACCGACAGCAGTCATAGTTGAGGATCCACCGGCTCCTCCTCCAAGGGGCATACCACCGACAGCAGTCATAGTTGAGGATCCACCGGCTCCTCCTCCAAGGGGCATACCACCGACAGCAGTCATTGTAGAGGCTGTAATGATGTTAAAATATTAGCAATCATGGAATTAAGTAGCTAACCTCCGCTTCCAGCGGGAGCTCCTGGCATACCACCGACAGCAGTCATAGTAGACGCTCCACCTGAAGATTCAGTGTCTTAAGAATAATTAAGACTTATGCTAAGGTCGATTTTGGGCAGTACTTACCAGCCTTAGGAGGTCCACCGATGGCAGTCATCGTCGAAGCTCCTCCAGCTGCAGCCTCAGGAGGGGGAGTGGGAGCTGAGAACGCCGCCGGAGGGGGAGCTGAGGCTGCTGATGGAGGGGGAGCTCCAGCACCTCCAGCTGGTCCACCGCCAACAGAGAAGTAGGCAGATTGAGCTCCACCACTGCTGGCGCCACCAACGCTGAAGTAAGCAGATGTTGCTCCTCCTCCTCCTCCGCCGCCTGGAATAAGTCAAGCTCCTTAAGGTCTCTACTGATGAATATCTTAGTGGCTTAAGGTTAAATCTTAGTGTCTTAAGGCTTAAGGTCTTAGGGTCTAACCTGCGGGCTTGTTGTTGCCTCCAGCACCACCGGGTTTGCCACCTCCAACTCCGAAGTAAGCGGACTGAGCTCCACCGCCTGCACCACCACCGACTCCGAAATAAGCAGATGACATCTTATCCTTGTCTCGAAAGAAGACGAGATGAACGCAATATGATTCGAAAGCCAACGACCACCGCTTATATATCCACCAATTAGTGCGAATGATAACTAATGAAATAAGCCTAATTAAATTATGTTGATGGCTAATTGATTAGTGCAATGGCAAATTCGAGAATTTCGATAAGCTGAGCGCTACTTTTCGGTCGTTCTATCATCATTCAGTGGTCGACTCCTTCGGAAAATTCTTTCGTCGTTGTTCTATCTTGTCACTGCAACTCTGGTATTTCCAAACTAAAGTCTACATAAACGTCATTGACTTTTCCTGAGTTTACTTTCAGTCTATTTAAAGTTAGTCACGCCATTTTTCTCTTTAAGTTGCCTTTCGTCTCATTTTAAGTAGATGTACATATTGTAATCATACTTTAAGTCATAGACTTACGTTTCAGTTGAAGTAGGCTTACAAGTTTACTTGTTGTGAACTTGTCAGTGCACTTCAGGTTTTGAAATACCAGCGAATGGTCCTTGCTGAGGCCATATCCATGAACGTTGGCATACCGTTTACCGGCAACAGTGACGCCACAAGCGTATGTAGAGGTTGTCTGGAAAAGGATCCGCCTATGACGTCACGTTGGAAAACCGTTTGCCAACGTTCATTGCTACGGCCCCTGGTCTTCTCTATGACAACACGACCGACATCAGAATCACAGAGGCATTCGAGATGATCTTCTCTCTACAAAATGCTCTATTATATGAATGAAATTCCCTTCTCATTATAGTCTCCTTCCCATTCTCATTGCTATGTATAGGTATCCATGAACTTTGGGTACTACTGCAGAAGCCCAGATTGGGGGTGGCGCCTAAAATAGGGGGCAGAGGTCGTACCGCTTGCCAGAAATCCTCCCCTACGATTTTGGCGTCGCGTTTGTCATCAAACGGTTTGCCATCGTTCATGGATACGGCCTCAGCTGTCTCTCTTATCAGTATGTGAATATAAATGATGTTTCTTTCCTGAGTCCGTTTAACTTGATAAGCAGAACCCAATACTATATCTTTCTCATAAAGAAATATATGATTTGATTCGATTTGTTGAATGAGAATATTAACATATTAGCCATCGTTACAATTTGCATGAGTGAAGTTGCTGTTCATGATCGTCGATTAATGTTTTGTTCAAACGTTTAGAAAATAAATGAAGACCAGTTTTTCAATCAATTTTCCAATCATATCTTTGCAAATTATGCATTCAACCTTTTCCTTATCTGTGTTTAACATGTAATTTGATTTATGAACCTGCACAATGAAGTATTATTGATCCAATTATGAACCATTTGCAAGTAATGATCATTGATATCGGTGGTAGGACAGATGAACGAGGTACGCCCAGAGGAAAGAGGTATAACCCACAGCAAATAAGACCTGTGAAGTGGTACATTTAACACTTTTTGTGCAATTTTTACGCCTAAAAAGTGTTAAATATAACACTTCATAGGTCTTATTTGCTGTGGGTTGCACTTTTTCTCTGTATGTAGAGGTAGAGCTTCAACAATGAAGACAATGTGCTATGAGGTACACGCCAATGTAATTTTGTACTACGCTCTGGTCATCCTCTCTCGAAAGCATGAAATTCAAGATAGTGTTACCAGTACCAAATTAACTCTGGGTATACCTTTAACGTAAACAATGTTTCTTTCAATTTCCATGAAGCCGACCAATCTTCTAAGAAGCTTTAGTGCGCCTATAGCATTATAAAATAATGGTAAACACTGATAATAAAGATATATTCCTTCATTTGAGGAAAACAGGTGATTGACAGACCCTTATGGAAAAAAATATTTATATATTTTTAATAAAATCGTGCGAATTTTTCACATAACAACAAACGTTTGTACCGTTTAATAATTATCCTGCATAAATAAATCCCGTTTTTCAGGCCACACGAAGTCGTTCGGGAGATATCTAACTGCAAGGCCAGTGATAACTGGCGATAGTAAATAACTAGGGTCCCTTTGATATCGTCGATCAAACCAATTCAATTTTCTATGGAAAAATGTCTGCATCATAATCGGTGTTCGTTTGACTGAAGATTATCCCCTCGGTACACTTGTACAGTTTTGTCGACATTCTCTTACACATCTAATAGTACAACCAAGGTATTTAACGCCTTGGTATGCCACTTGGAGGCGGTGGAGGGGCTTCAACGATGACTGCTGTCGGTGGTATGCGACTTGGAGGCGGAACTAGAGCCATCCCCATTACCCGGGCAAACGATTAGCCCAAATGTTGAATTGTCATTATAGTGGGAACGAATTTGATGGAAAATAATGGGGAAAATATAAATCAAATCAATGGTGAAGGAATGCACTGATATATCAAGGATTCGGCTACAATGTATTCATCAATTTGCCCATATAATTGGTAATCAGGCAATAATGAAAATATTGATAATCAGAATACCCCGGATCGGCGCCAATTTAAACATCAGTCTCACATTATCTCGCGGTAAACCTTTATCGGCGTGAGAGCAGGCAAGATGGAAGACTTCGAATTCTTTTGAAATAAGCCTTTAAGTTATGCTACAGTAAATCGTTCATTCAACCACATTCCGTCTATTTTTCATTATTCAATGTCAACGTAAATCAAAATATTATTTTGTCACCTATACGTCAACAAGTCTCTTTTCCAGTTCGTGAGACTGTATCAACTTATTATCGCTGCGTGCTAGCTTCTGGGAATTGTTTGCAAATATCCTTGCTTTCTTTTACTCGATTATTTTCAACTGTTAGTCAACCAAACGAATACAGCTCTTTTCACACTGAGATTTTTCGCTATTTTTTCAAAACTTTTTTCATCACTGAAAAGTTTCCTTTGGCCTTTGGTGACGTCGTCGTTGCTCTTTGCAAAAGTGAAAGTGATACCATTTCCGCCCCTTAATCTATGTGTTATAAGCCGCATTAACCATCTTGTCATCCCTCTTGCTTGTGTCTAGTCTGTCCCTAATACATACTATAACCATGTCATGGTTATAGTTCCTTTGGTTATAGTTCCTGGTCAAGTGCCCTCGATCCCAATCATCATGTATTCCCACGGCCTCTAGGCAAATCCATTACAATCATTATCAATACATTTAGAACTTTTCGCTCGTTATCATTGTTTGTCTCGTTTTGTGCTTATGTAATATGATATGCCCTGCGTAGGGCACATTGTTAGCTATTCTATATAATATTATTTAAAAAATTCATTTAAAGTGCATGCAAACCTATGCTTGTACGTCAATTAATATTATTATTTTAATGGCATCACATGTCTGTCTATCTCTAACCATATTTAGTCTCTGTATCACACCATTCACGCTACACTCATAGCGAATTCTCTTACAATTAGAGATAAGCTGTCAAACTGGACTACCATAGAGAAAGGTTAGCTTACCTCACACTCTTTCAAAAAGACACGTTGGATAATACTCCCTAGGTCGAGATAGCAACGTATGACTGATGTAAGCTAACTATAGGTTATCTTACATATTAGGGAGCGTATCTCTAATTGTCTCGTTTTAGATAGCTTGATATAATATTGATAGTATGAGAGAGTTTGTGTATCATCTTTTAACCATAATATTGATGCTATCCTGACTCTTTGTAATAGTATCAAAGATATGATCTATGGATATTGCAGTATGTTCGTTGTTCTTCCTTTTTAATCAGTATTTATTATTTAGATTATTTTCTCTTGTCCAAGAAACTATAAATTATTATTTTTATTTTTATTATAACGATCTCATCTCCACATATGCCTGTCTCTAAATATGAATATTTAACAAGAGAACTGCGTATCTCAAAGATATTCCGGATAAATACATAAGCTACAACAATAAACTGCTTGATTACTTGATTACGACTTCATCGCGATTTTAATAAATATTTGTTTTGGCTGAATCTCTTCTCTAACTCTCAAATCTCTCTATCTATATCTCTAGTGTTATCTCTACCCTCGCATTCATACTCTATTCGCTCTTTTGTGTGATTGTTCGGTATTGTGTGTCTACGTTGTATTCCAGCGCTTTGATCACTTTTTCTTTGGGCGAAATCGTTCCTGTTCGTCGTTTCACAGCGTTACTATCTAGATTCTGATTGCCTGATTAATGTTATTTATTATACTGTTATGTGTCTTATTGATTATATTATTATTGATTTTATTATTACCATTTAGAGGATTGCGACCAAGGTTTTGTTTTGATTTTGCATACAATTGCAGAAGCCCATGAGAGGTGTTCCCAAGGCTTACTAAAAGTTCTCGAAGACAGTATGACGGTATACCTTGAAATAGTCAAAATTGCAGTCATAATATTTGCTTATTTTCATTCAAGCCTCGTTCCCTCGTTCGTAATTATGGGAAACGGAAAAAGGCTTAAAGGCTCTCTACAATTTAATTTTATTCTCCGCTCTGGCAACGCTTTCTCATATGCAATAAGCGAGAGAGTCTGACCAGAGAGGAGAGTTTCAAATTCGCCCGGAGTGTCATTTTAATGAACGCAGAAAACTGCCACTGAATTTCTTGTTTCATTCATCTACAAATCCACTGTGATCTTTATTTCTTTTGTTTTCGAATGAAAGACCATTACTGATTCACCAAATGTCCTTCTTTGCCTACTCCAAAAAAACAGTTGTTTATCGCAATATTTTTCCTTTTTTATTTCCTTCTATTTTTAATTTATATTTATCCATTTCAACTTTCCGTTAACCTAACTGTCAGTGGATATAGTCGGAAACTGTCCGCTCTGGCTAAACTCTCACGCAAAAAAAGAATGTATGATAGCTTGGTCAGAGCTGAGCGCATTCCCATTGTTCAATTACAACCAACGTAAAGGTGCTAGCTATCGATCTTCAAGGGTTCATTGCTTTCTTTGTTCAGTGATTACAATACAGTGAATATACAAGAACCAAGAACGGTTCCACCATTTATAACAGACATATCAAATCTTATCACAAATATCTATCATTATCAGCAGTTTCTGGTCGATCAAACATTATCATTACTCTCGCACTCTCTATCTGCATCTCCCTGTCTCTCAACCTCTATCTCTCCCTCTCCCTCTCTCTCCTTTTACCTCTCCCTCTCTCACTAATCTTATCTACTTTACACCCACCACGTTATTGCTATCATCACCTTTTTTGGCGACTTTCGTGTTTTTATTTCCTCAATACAATCATTAAACGTTCCCAGACATCAATCTCGTCTCTCAAACCGACAAAAGGTATCGATCTTTGTTATCTCACACATTCCATTACAATGTCTAATTACTTTTGGGCAATGTGGAATGTATTTCAATTGCTCATTCTATTGTTGCACTTGCTATAGTTAAAGCGCTCGAAACCATTTGCTTCACACACCACGAGCTATTTTGAAAATCTGCCCTCTCACTTTCCTTTTCCGCAAGAGTTGCAGAACGGAGAGTAAAATGAGCTCGGGATGCGCCTTTAAAGGGAGCGTTACCTCACTCAATGATCTCTTCATTGCGCACACTATTTCTCTGTTCTCTAACAACGAGAGAGCATTGCGCGTCGAAGAGACCATTGAGTGAGGTTACGCTCCCTTTAAAGTGTCGAATAAGGAAATCAGGCAACGAATTCTTACCTTACTCATCGGCGTTGATAAATACCCTTTACTCAGTGTGGGAATCTTCACTCCGAAGCTCATCCCAAAACACCTTCCAGTTCCATTTATATTTGCCTATCGCCCCTCTTTGTTTTTATTTGCATACCTTCCAGTTGAAGCGATCCTCTTCCTCTAATTACTCATCTTTTTCTTCGATTATCTAGACTCTCAACTCTATTTTCTCGCCGTATGATCTTTGATCTTTGATCTTTGATCAGGATGTCATCGTCGTTCACTTCGACTGACATCGCCATTGGGTATGTCGCCTGTCTCGTCTCCTGTATCGGATTCGGCACGATGTTCGTGCCATTGAGGAATGCCGATTGCAGAGATGGTTAGTTGATCTTTGATCTTTGATCTTTGATCTTTATATCCTAACTTGATTTTTGATCTGTCAAAATGAATTAAAGCGTAGATTTCTCATTCATAGTTTCCTTGTCAGTGTTGTGTTTAAATTGCCTGAAACATCCTTTGTAAACTTATACAGTTCGAAAACGATTTGGATATTAAAAATGCTTTATATATTCGATCTTTGATCTTTTGTCCTTTGTGTACAATAATCTTTTCTTTCATAGGCCCTTGATCTCCAGAAAATTGATCTTTTATCTTTGCAGGCTTCTTCGTACAATGGGTGCAGTGTGCCGTAGTCTTTCTGGTAGGATTCGGGATCAATATCTGGCGGAACTTTCCGCAGTTCAATTACATCGCCGCTATCGGAGGAGTATTGTATGCGACAGGTGAGTGATTATCGATTAGTTTAGAGATTGTCGATTAGCTGAGCGGCTTAATATGTAGCAGGCACTTGATAACAACGAATTGGTCTATACTGCTTTCATCGTCTGCGTGGTTTGCTAAATTTCAGCGTATTATAATAATATGCATTATGCAAAAATTAAAGTGTTATTGTAGATTGATCATATAATTGGTAGTGGAGTACACATAAATAGATTTCTTGTCGTTGACTTACATATGTATCTGAATATCTTATGTTCTAAAAGTTTGAGTTATCTACGATGTCATATAAATTAAAATTCAGTCGCTTCTTGTTTTAAATTATAACCAATCGATAATCAGGCAACGTCTTCTCCGTTCCGATCATCGATGGAATAGGTGTGGGACTCGGTATGCTCATCTGGGGAACGATACAGGTACGGTAGTTAATCTGTGTATTGTTTTTTTAAAGACACACACCCAATTTGAAAGTCTCCGCGATGCCCTCACTTACAATTACTTCGTCTACGAGAGACCGTTGCTAGTAGCTCGGGGTGCGCCACTAATTGTAAATGGGATTCTTATCTCTTACTTATTCCTAAATATTAAGTTTTTTTTTAAATAGTTTCTCTTCCAACACAAACTACTTTCAAATCAATCCTTATCTATTTATCTATTTATCTATTTATCTATTTATTGATTTATTATCCACGATATTAGTCTTCACCCAATCTAAAGAGTTCGTGTTGCGCGAAACTAACTGTGGAGTCCTGGCCCGAACGTTATTGACCAAGTCGATCTAGCAATGAATTTTTCTCCATTTCTAGTCTCTGAATCAATATGCCAATTGTCAAATCCAATATGTCAATGTCATTGTGAATTGTCATATCCATATGTCATTCAGGTCATCGTCGGTTGGAGCGTCGCGCGCTTCGGCATCTTTTCACTCCTCGCGCCCTCTCCAGTAAACTATGACGTTCTCAACTATGTCGGCATGGTCGTTACTGTAATCTGGTGAGTGATCTTTGTTTTTTTTTGATTTTTTGATCTTTGATCTTTGATCCTTCGTACTTTGATCTTTGATCTCTCAGCGGTGTTCTATTCGTATTCGTTCGTCACAATTCTGATGAGCCGACAGTCGAAGAAGTCAGTGTGCCAATGAGCCCAATCGAAGACGGAGACCAGATTACGGTTTGTACTTTGATCTTTAATATTATTAGATGTAGTCTGATCTTTGATCTTTGAACTTATTAGAGATATGGTGTAGACTGATCTTTGAACTTTGCAGGATTCTCTGAAAAAGTCAGCAGAGAAAATTTCCAAAACCGAATTGACCAAACGGACCGCTTTGAAGAAGATTCCGTAAGATTCCTTGATTACTATTAGAGCAAGCTTGTCCCGTGATATTCGAGCTTTGATCTTTGATCTTTACCAGTTACCTCATCATGGCGTGTTGTCTGGGTGTCCTCCACGGACTGATGATGTCACCAGTCGACATTGCGAAGCAGAAAGCGAGTGATGAACAGAAGGCCGACAAGTATTACAGTGAGTGTACAGTTTTTTTTAAAATCTGAATTTTCATGATATTTGCATTTTTTTCATTTCGTTTAAACACATTTATCAATGGTAATATCGCATATACATGACCACTGATATAATGTCAAAGATGATTGTTTTTCAAACATTTCTTGCGAAAAATTGAATCGATAATGACGTTGAAATACTATGTCTCGGACTTCAAATATATTCCACCTTTTCTTCAGTGTTCGACTTTGTCTTCTCCTACTTCTCCACAATCTTCGCCTTCTCCACCCTCTACTTCATCGCCTACTGCATCATACGGGGACAGCGAGCGCATCTTCGGGTACGTTTCGTGTTCAGTTAAAATTCAAACACTGATTTTGCACTTTTGATTTTGCTAGAATATCAAATAAGCCATCGCTCTACCCTATATGTATGTATTTGATCTTTGATCTTTTGCCCATTGTAAACATAAGTCCTTAGCCTTTCTGAATCGCTCTGATCTTTGATCTTTGCAGGCTGATCTTGTCGTTCGCTCTTCCATCTACGGTATCCTCTGGAGCGTGGGCATGACGCTCTGGTTCCTGTCCGCCGATCGATTGGAGCAAACCGTGGCATATCCCATCACAACCAGGGTTTCTAGTTCGATCTTTGTAGTCTAATGTTTGATCTTTGAACTTTCAGTTGCCCGCAATCATCGGCGCCCTCATCGATGTGCTCATCTATCGCACGATCAAGGTATACTGCAGCTACCGTAATATAATCGATGATTACTGTAATCTAACTAATGAAATTTCAGGGGCGAAAGAACATTGCCTATCTCGCATTCGTCATAGTTCTCGGAATCATTGGCGTAGTTCTGATTGCCCTGTCAAATGCATAATCTACGAGATCAAAGATCAAAGTACAAAGATCAAGGATCAACATTCAACGTTCATTGTTTCCAGATTACAAATCGCTATCTGTACATATGCTATCTATGGTTGCCAACGATAAATGGGTTGTTGTTCAAAGTTCAAAGATCAAAGATCAAAGCACAAAGATCAGATCAAACAGAAAGATCAAACGTTGTAAGTAATGACCATGTACACAGAGTGCAATCGATTGGTGAAAGACACGAGGCACGAGTGGGTAGATCACTACTGGGTCGATAGAATAGAGTGAAGAGAAGAAGGGAATGGCCCTCGCTCCCTCATTGAGAGGCACTTGCAGGTCCATTCCCTGTTCTTCTATGTTAGTTGGCCGTTTCAAATCATCTTTCGTCACGTTTATCTTGTACGACGCATTCGGTCCATATGCATTCTTGTTCTTTGCCATTGCATAGATTAACAATGTGATCGTCGTCCATGTTTTCTCTGCTTGCACTGCACCTTCCGCTATTCCTATAGATCCACGTTACTGAAAGAGTTGAAAGTAGCTTAAATCGTCATGTTTTCGCGCTTTATTCGTTTTTATGCATCGCATATAATCAGCTTTCCTAGCATACTTGCGATCTCTGTTTTTCATGTTATCTTTGCTATCTCTGAACTTGTTATTTCTCACTTTGATTAATCAATAATTTCGTATTCAATCGATAATCTCAGGCGCAGTCCCTTCCCTACACAATGGCACCGCGTCCCGTCGAGAACTCCACCAGGTACTAAATATCAAAGACCAAAGATCAAAGTTCATAGTTCATTTTCAGGTTCGAAGACTCGTTCCCTGACGAATTCATGCTCACGTCACAGCCTCTCGCTCGCTCATTCTGCGCCGATACTGTGAGTTACTCTTACGAGCTCCTTTGAGCTCCAGACTCTAATTCCTAACTCCTCGAGCTCCTTTGAGCTCCAGTCTCTAATTCCTAACTCCTCGAGCTCCTATTGCAGAGTCGCTTCGGAGTCGCCGATCCTCAGGTGGTTCGACCCGTCGAGATCCTCGAGAAGCTCGACCCGTGCAAGATGACCGACGAGGAGCGTGAACTCCTGCAACGATTCAAGCGAAGGGTGCGTTTTGGTGGGGATACTGTAATTTAGATTATCGATTGAGCGTCTTTTGTGAAACTTATATGTGCTATTATGGATGTTTGCCCTTGATCGATCAATAGTCGCTGATCTATAATCAATCAATAATTTCAGGAGGACGCTTTCAAGACTGCCCTGTGCGACACATTCCGTCGGACGGGCACTTGTACGTACGGAGACAAGTGTAGATTCGCGCACACACAGGGAGAGCTGAGAGTACCCCAGCAGGTTAGCAACTTTCTGGTCTACATATACTTTTAGACACTTTTGAAGAACTATTGATTTTTTATTGATGTGAAAACATTTTTACTTCAAATTCTTTTTATTGGCATGACAGATATGGCATGGCGGTATGACAGTGGATATGACAGTATAGTTCTAAGATGATAGAGTGGTATTTAGTGGAAAGTGCTAATGTAAATAATCTTTAATTGCAGCCCCGCGGTCGCCTCCATCCCAAGTACAAGACGGTGCTCTGCGAGAACTTTGAACGTGACGGCGAGTGCCGGTAAGAAATTGTAGTTTGATCTTTGAACTTTGAACTTTGAACTTTGATCTTTGGGCTCTTGCAGATACGGCTCCCGTTGCATGTACATTCATCGTCGCAATGGAAGCGAGCCCGAGCAGATCTCCTACCAGTTCAGACCAGATGTAAGTGAGAAAGAGCAAAGATCAAAGATCAAAGATCAAAGTACAATTTGAGGTGGTCTCATCATCTACCTCATTCACTGTGCCCGGCCTCCATTCGATGTCCATGGACCACAAGCCACCCCCATACCCCAAGTAAGTCATGCACTCTGTCTTTAAAGGTGCACTCCAAGCTAATTTGAAACTATCCGCTCTGGTCACACTCTCTCGCTTTCTTCGTCTGCGAGAGTATTGTCAATGCTGAGAGCAAAATTAGCTTGGGGTGTGCCTTTAATTTGAAAAAGTAGCGCTTCTTTCGGTAACAAAATCACACCGTCCATGCGGGCTATTGTTATACCCATACCCCGATCTTATTTTGAAGCCTCCGCTCTGGTCACACTTTCAAGCGAGAAAGAGAGAGAGCCAATGGAGAGAGTAAAATTAGCTTAGGGTGAATCTTTAAATGAAATGGCATTTGAGCAATCTCAGCTCTTGAACTGATCTCTCTCTTTCTTAGTCTACGAGGCATCGTTGCCAGAGCGGGGAGTATTAGCTCGATGTGTTCCTTAAACCTCAAACTTAACCATAAGTTTTGTCCTTAACTCGTTTACTCTTCAGGGATCGTCGCCGTCAGACTTCCTCTCGTACCGCTGGCTACAATCACCTTCACAACTTCTCCTTCCAGCCGCAGATGGACCGAAGTGCCACTGCCTTCAATGGAGATGTCTCTCTCCCACACTTCATCCAGGGACCCTCGCCCACCAGATTCAGTGAGTGATCTTTGATCTGTGAACTTTGAACTTTGGAGGTTTATAGTTTGATCTTTGATCTCTTTCAGACATGAACTCGTCGACCTCGCCCAACATCACGAACATCTCGAGAACCGCGCCGTCGCCTACCAATCCGGCTGAGCTGGTGAATGGTTAGTTCAAAGATCATAGATCAGACCACAGAGATCAAAGATCAATTTTAACGTTTTAGGTATGACGCACATGGGCATCTGTGAGATGGTCAACCGCGTCTCGATCAAGTCTGGCAGCGGCTACGCTCGTCACGCCAACGACGCCTGAGTCTACCGTAACCCTACCGTAACCCTACCGTAGCCCTACCGTAACCCCCGTGACTATGCCTCATCATATTTCATACTAGAGTATTTATATCTGCTACCGTACCCACACTTACCGTAACCCTAACTATGGTGCACATTTAACGTGTAATCACTATTCTATTGATACTCACCATCTCCACTATTGTATGTCTATTCGTTTCACTCACAGTGCTTATCTGTAAATATCGCGCGTCACTCGATCCTTGGCTACGGTATTGATTGATTGATTGATTGATTATCGATTGATTTATTGATCTACCGTAGTCTTTGTGTCGAGCGTTCGCATTAAGTCGGATGTTAATCCAACTCATAATCTCGTATAACCATTTACTCTGATCATATCATATATTATGTCATCATTGCCAGTAATTTACTATACTGTATGAATGAATCTTACTGTACTTTATCGCTTTATTGCCTTTTCTGCATGAACATAAGAGCATAATAACAATTCATGCTCGTTTTGAAAATCTTAGATAAAATCACGCGATATCGAGAACGATCCTGGATTTGAATGAGATTGTATTGTAATTAAATCGATCTGTCATCAAATTTATCGCTTTATCTTGCTCTAAATCAATTTAAAGGTCCGGAGCTAATCTTAAACTCTCTGATCTGGCTATGCCCTCTCGCTTTCTTTGTCTACGGAAGAGGGTTGCCAGAGGGGAGAGTAAAATTAATTGAGCGTAATGAAAGCTTGCTCTAACATAAACAGATAGTTTGTGGTCAGTTTAAAAAAAACAAGTGTAATTAATCAAGTACGCATCTTGTTGCCTAACAGTCGTACTTTGCACGCACACCCGATACATCTCCGCTCTGACCACACTCTCTCGTAGACAGAGGCAGAACGGAGCGTAGTTCTTCCCTTGCTAACAAATGTAAAGGTAACTAACAAAACTAAAGATCGATTGCATAACCGTAAAAGTATCTGCAACATACGCGAAAACGTTTGTCACGTGCATTGGCAAAAGTGAAAGAATGGAATGAATGAATGAATGAGAAGAAAAGGGTACTGCGAGTAGAAGAGATAGATAAGTGAATAGAGATAGAGTTGAACAAAAGGGGGCGTGGCCTTGTCAATGATAGACTAGACTCCGAGCAGTGACAGGTAACCAAAATGGTCGACGATGACGACCCTCGACTGCGGATCACCCGTTCGACTTCAGGTTTGATCTTTGATCTTTGGCACCTAGCGAAAGGAAGTACTTTAAGCGCCGCCAAAACGCGGAACCTGTTTTTCGCGCGAGGAAAGTGAGAGTGGCCCTGAGAGAGAGTTAGAGATAGATACTATTTGCTACTCTATTAAGGTATCAATTCTAACGTAGATTGTTACGTCGTTTAACCATGAGGTAATTTGGAGTTTTCCGTTTTGGCAATATTCTCTCGCTTTCTTTGTCTACGAGAGAGCGTTGCTAGAGCGGAGAGTAGAATTAGCTCTACGTCTGACGTCAAACTGTCAAAGACGTATTTGTTACAATGTACCCAAAGGTGGCAGATGTTGATCGAATTCTAGCGGTGATTCGTGTAAAAACGAAGAGAAAACTCGCATTTGCATAATCGACAGGGGTCGATAATCTATCGATTGATCGATCAATTCATCTACTTTTTCAGAGATGTTTGACTGGTTGAAGAAGAAGATTGCGAATGGTGGAGGAGGAGATAACTTGAGTGATAAGGTAAATCATTAGAAAAGTGAGCTAAAAATATGCGGTGATTTTTAGGAAATCTATTGTCTTGCTTTCATGAAAAAAACTGTGAAAATATATTTTTAAAAATTGAAATGCTCTTTGTGTCAGTGTATATGATCGAAATTAAGCATAAATGATCATTATTCTGGCAGTCTCTATTATTTCCAACGACAGAAAGGATAAAGATCATTGAAAATGGATGGCTAGCGGCCGCATTGAGAATGATCAACTCCGCAATTTTAGGAGGGCCAATAATTTGGTCGAAGTGGGGCCAATAATTTGGTGGATCGTAAAAGTTGACTCTAAAATTTGGCTACCAGACAAGCCCCACTTTTAAAATTGAGTCAATAATTTGGTGGTTGAGCCAATAATTTGGTTCGAAGTGGGGCTAAAATTTTAGAATAAAATAACAGCCCCACTTCGAACCAAATTATTGGCTCAACCACCAAATTATTGACCCAACTTAAAAGTGGGGCTTGTCTGGTAGCCAAATTTTAGGCACCCAAAAATGTTCGACCAAATTATTGGCCCACCTAAAATTGCGGAGAAAGTTTCAAGAACGTAGTGGTTCACTGACGGCATATTCTATCACTTGTACTTGTTCTGTAGGTTCTCTAAGACGCGGCAATTAGTGAATATCCTCTCATATGTGAGATGACTTACTTAGGCTCACTCCAGTTAGCGAGCGAGAGAGTATTCTCCAACGTGTGTCTTATAATTAGAGAGAGTTTTCGAGTAAGCTACCTTTCTCTACGGTAGTCCTGTTGGACAACCTAAGAATAGGAGAATTTGCCGTGAGTGTAATTAAAGGCACACCCCAAGCTAATTTTACTCTTCGCATTGGCAATACTCTCTCGTAGACAAGGATAGCGAGAGAGTGTGACCAGAGCGGAGAGTTTCAAATTAGCTTGGGGTATCGCTTTAAGCACGTACGCGTTTCGTTGTCGATCTCTGTCCCGCCAAATACGGACTAATGTGGGTTTAAAATCTTGGAAAAGTGAAAAGTAGTGTTAATTTTGTGACTGCAAAAGTAGCTGGAAAAGTAGTTTAGCCTCGTAATTTCAGTGTAAAAGTTTGTAAATTATGAAGCTATGCTACTTTTCCAACTACTTTTACAATTGCAAAATTAACACTACTTTTCACTTTTCCATCTACTTTTCCGCGATTTTAACACCGCATAAATAATAATCTTATCAGTCCCTGCCTCCGTATCTCATTATCTTTATTTATTTATTTATTCATTTGATACACCCGTGACAGGTGCTACAGCAAATACCGAAACGTTAAGAGAAATAATAAGAATGATAGAAAGGACTTGGGGAAGGTGACAGGGGTTATATATCGATAGCTATCAGACTATATATCGATAGCTATCAGAAGAGTATCTCTTTATCTAATCGTCTATTATTATCCATACCTCTATCCTTTGAAAAGTGCATCACTTTATCTATATTAGTCAATCACAATCTCTCGTATTCAGCGAAACAACGGTGTTCTTCCCGAAGAAATCGAATCGACCATCACCGAACATTCAAGGTATCATTGTATTTGTTCACTTGTTTTTTCCTAATTCGATTATATCAGTGTTCAATCCTATTCCTACTTCCTAGTGATCATTGCAATCGTTTTGAGTTAACTTCGGACTTGCGAGAAAAAAATAATGATTTACGTAATTTAAATAATTTCAGAGATGGAGCCGCCCTTGCGGAGCTCTTTCCACTCTCAAGGATATCAGTTGAGATTCCCCAAAAGAGTCTCGGGCTCATGGAGGTGCGTAGATCTTTCGTGTTTTAGAGCTGAGCTTTTGAATACGGAGATTCAGCCTTTCTTGCCCCCTCAGTACCCTTCAGTTTCAAAACATCATGATAGTAAGGCCTCGAGAGAGCGGGGTATTCATAGCTCGGCCTGCTCTTATGATATGGCAATAGCATGACAAGAATCTGTTTTGGATGTCGATTACGAATCGGGGTTTTTTAAAGTTTCCCAATCTTCCGGACTCTTCCCTTGTAACAAGCCTAAGCCTAAAATTGTAAGCCTAAAATGAGCTTGTAGGGCCGTTAAAGGAATTTTTTTATTTCGTTTTACTCACAATAATTAAGCCGCCAATTTCAGGATGAGGCCACAGCACGTCTGAATCTCGATGGATATAATATTATTACGCCAAAAGTGAGCATTTACAGGTTTTTATCCCTATTTTTCAGAACACAATGCAGAATATTAAGTCAGAGGAACAAGTATGTATCTAATCATTTTGTTATTGAGAGATGCTTTATTCAATCAATGAAACTACAGAACTTGAACACGATGATATGTAGATGAAACCCTCAAAAGATATTTATATCTAAATAGATTCCATTCTTATTCTTATTCTTTATTCCATCATATTATGCGTAACAGGAACTAATGACATAAAGGTATGGATGGATGTCAAGGTTGCGATATTGATGAGGGTTTGGGGTACAGCGGCAGTATGGGAGCTAAAATAACCAATTGATTTGCAGTCAAATCGTTCCAACACATGCCTCTATCTCTCACAATATCTGCAATCATTTCGTCTCCTTCTACTCATCACTGCTCTCATATGCTTCGTCATATTCGTGCTCGGTAAGTTTCGGAAATTTGCAATTTATTTTTATAATAAATAAAAAAGTCTTCTATTTTTCTTAAAATTAGACTGGCCAGATAATGAATGATTTTGAGAGAGAACAATTGGTGTTGTTCAAATACGTTTCAAATATGGTTACTATTAAAGTATACAGTATTAGTAATGCTTATCTTTATCATGTTCTCATATTATTGTTAGTTAGTGTTGTGAGTCATGACGGGGTCCTTCATCAATGGAATTTGGTTGTTTCAAAATATTTGCGATGTATGTGATGTGTAGAGATGATGACTTGGGGATTCGAGTACATTTATTTATTCTTGTGACTTTTGAAAGCCGTATACGGTATATAGCATGGAGATGGAAAGACATGCATCCCACCGATTCTAGCTTTCTTATCACACATTTCATGAGATGTGCTTTTCAAAACTCCTAGACGGCGGGAAGGGCTTCGCAAGGAAGGGCACTCTGAAATAGTTTAAAGTGCACACCCAGCATGAGCAAATTTGAGTATGTGTACGAGAGAGTATGACCGGAGCGGAGATCGTCCAATAAGCCTTGGAAGCTCATTGAACGGAAGAATGAATTTATCAGATCCGATCCATCGGCAAATGGAATGTGGTATGGCTCTGTTCATCATAGCCGTTCTAATCTTCATGAGCAGTGTCACGTACTATCAGGATATCTGGGCGAGGAAGGTCAATATTATTTTATTTATTTATTTTAAGGAACAGCATATGCTAATTTCGCTCTGACAACACTCTCTCGCAGACAAGGAAAGCTGGAGAGTGAGTGACCAGAGCGGAGAGAAAAATTAGCTCTAGGTGTGCCTTTGAAGATGATTTTTTTCGTGATCATACTGTGAAATCAGATAGCAAAAGTTATGCTACATAAAATCTGTGAAATTTTTTTCCTATCAATCAATAATTGTAGATCGATCACGGATTCCAATCGATGATAGCTCCTTCGTGTTCCGTCGTGCGAAATGGCAAAAATCAGACGATCAGCGCGGAGTGTCTCGTGGCCGGTGACATTGTGTGGATACGGTAGGTCGACTTTTACCAATTTTGTGATTATGGAACGATACAATCTTAGAACTTCTAGTTATCAAAGGCAAACTCGAGCTAGTTTTAAACTCTCTGCTCTAACAGTGCTCACTCGCTTTTTTTTGTCCACGAGAGAGCGTTGCAACTCTGGTATCACAAAACATAGTCTACTAAAAATACTAACTGCCTTGAAGTTTACTTTAACAATAAGTCTACTCCAATTGAAGGAACAATTATTTTCGAGTTTGATGCAAATGAATAAAAAAGGAGATTAATGATACTTTCATCTTTGATCTTTCACAGGCCAGGAATGCGAGTGCCCGCTGATATTCGCTTGCTGCACACGGATTCACTACGTATCGAGACGTCTTGGATCACCGGTGATGTGAGTGATCTCTGATCTCTAATCTTTGATCTTTGATCTCTGATCTATTGTCTATGATCTTTTATCTCTAATCACACCGGCCTTCAAAGCAATTCGTTAAAGTTTTAGTACAATATTTGATAAACTGAACGACCAATTGATGTGTTGCGCGAAAATCACAATAACACATCACGAAAAATCACAAAAACGAAAAAAGATGTGATCACATATTTTTTCACAGAATCACAAAATCACATCACAAAAAGACTGCTAGTGTGGCGCAAAGCTAGTGCAAAGAGTGCAGACAATTCTTGTTCTATCTTTTGAATGTATCATTATTCGAAATCATAATTTGCAGTTGAATCCTCTGACCTTCGTCGCGACTCCGACCAATCTGTCGATCCCCGCAATGCAAGCCCAGAACATCGCCTTCAGTGGTTGCTTCGTAACCTCTGGCAGTGGCATGGGAGTGGTCATCAAAACGGGCAATGATACGGTATGGATTATTGATTTTTGTGAGATAATTGATTTTTCCTTTATAATTTACTACCGAATTACTGGAGAATCCATGTCAATGATTCTAATTTTGTTCTTTGCTCTGGCCACTCTCTCTCGCTCTCTTGGCCTACGAGAGAGCATTGCCCGAGGTTCAAAATATCTCTGGGTGTGCTTTTAACTTTAAACTTTTTTAAAATGTTCTATTAACGTTCAGGTCCTCGGTCGCCTGGTCTCTCTAGCTTCAGCCGAAAAGGGTCGCAAATCTCGATTGATCATTGACAAAGCCCGATTTGTCAAGTGTATCTGTTTCGCATCCATTATCATTGGAACTGCGATATTTCTGATTGGTAAGTCTTGTATGTTTTTTTGCTTTTCCCAAGCTCATAGAGAGAGCAACCTATTGCTATTATCTTGTTTTATTCGCTCATTCAGCATAAATAATAAAGAAAATCATTGGCTTGTTTCAGGGATTGCGATTTCGCATCTACAAAATGTTGTGAACATTCTTATCAATGGTTTCTTCATCGGAATAGTGGCTAATATTCCGCAAGGTTTATTTTTAATTCCGATATTCTTCTTTGTGTATAGATTATTTGTTGTACTTTTTAATGCAAAATATTTCTAGGACTTCCGGTGATGATGACCACGCAATTATTGATTGTGAGCCGTCGACTGGCGAAGAAATCGATATTCCTTAAACGGTTAATATCTTACTTACTTATTTATTTGTTTATGAATTTATTTATTTGTTCATAATTCTGTCAGTAATTTCACACAACAATAGTTACTTTGTTGCGTTATTTCATATCTCACATATCGATCTCAATTATTGATTAGCAACTCGGTCGATAATTTCAGAAGTGTTTCTATAAGATCTACAATATAATCAATAATTTATTCGATTATAAAATCAATATTTTCAGTGCTGACACAGCGGAGACGTTAGGCACCGCATCGGTCTTGCTGGTCGACAAGAGTGGAGTGCTCACCGAGAACACTGCTACCCTAACGGATCTGTGGATGGATGGAGAAAGCACTGCTAGTAAGATCAAAGATCAAAATCAGATCCAGAGATCAAAGATCAAGTTCAGGAAATACCGGCCATCTACAAGGACATCCATCGTCGGGGAAGTTACCGGTGGCAGCGTTTGCCACTCCTATGGATCGATTACTGACTACAATGACAATTTGTAGGTCAAATATCGATTTTTGGAGATCCTGAAAATCGATTTTTAAATCCTGGTTTCAGGCAATCAAGCGCGCATCGAGTCCATTACTCGTTTAAACGTTGATAAATGGAGAAAGGCGTCGAACGCGACCGAGATGGTGTGGTCGAAGCACGCGTGAGTGACGATTTTACTAAAATTACGGTAATCCTGGGGTCATCGTGTGGCACCTTGTTGTATGACTAAAGCGTTTTCTTCTTTTTTTTTGAAAAATTTCCAAATTTATTTTCAAGGATGTTTTAAATTCACATAATTAACCGCATTTAAAATATGGTGTCTTTTTAAACTCAAAAATAAATTGATGAAAGATTGATTGTCGTTTCAGTGCTCTGGCGGGCAACGGTCACAATGTCTCACTGCCGGAACTCCACTCATCCATGGCCTCCTACAATAGTATCGGCGGAGTACCCCTGGAGGCTGCGCTAATGAAATTCGCTGACGAGGCACGATTATGTAACAATACAATACCATGACTTTCTAAAGTATAGAACTATTGGGGAAGAAATGGTTCCAAACGACCGATTAGCCTACTCGGGCTCTTTGAAATTTTGCAAAAAGTTGAAAATGACGGTATGGTACGCCATGGTGTACCTGCGCTCTCCGCAGTGAAACTAAGGAAATGTGAAATTTTTCAGTTGATAGATGTGAACGAGCTGCGGCAGGAATACGACATCGTTTTCGAGATTCCTTTTAACAAACAAAGAAGGTAAGCAAGGTTGCAATAGATAAATTCCTTGCTGCGCGACTCCTTTTACTGACAAAACGAGAGAACATGAAATATCACTCAATGCTTTTCTCTGACAGCGTTAGAGGCGGGAACAAGCTAATTTGAAATTCTCCGCTATGGCTGAAGTCTCTCACTTTTTGTCAGCGAGAGAGTTTCGCCACAGTGGAGAGTGTATTCACGGTCTGCCTTTAGAAGTTTACTTCGCTAATCTTATAATATTATCATAGAAAGTTTACTTCGCTAATATTATAATATTATCATAGATTTCCAGATGGCACATGGTCATCGCTCGTAATTCGCAAGATGCCAACGAGAAGGAGGATACGCTCATATGGTTAGGTTGATCTTTGATCTTTGATCTTTTATTTTATCAATGTAATTGACAAGCATGAAATGTGCTTGGGAAGGCAATGACCCATTTTTTCGTGAACGTCCTTCTATCTATTCTTTCATGTTTGATTTCCGCTCTAACAAATTTCTTACCGCCCTGGCTTCCTTGGACCATCCCACGAGGCAGCTTCATTTGGTTAGCGTGTCCCAAGGCGGCTGCATACAGGAGAACTCGTGGGGCAGACTATGACGCAGGGCTGGCTTGCTTCTTATTATACAACGTGTCCCTCCGGAAAAAAAGGTGTTAAAATCAAAGAGCAAATATCGAGTATCGTTTCAGGTATCACATGTTTGTAAAGGGTGCACCAGAGGAGCTAATCACGCGCTGTTTCAATATCGCCACGAGCAAGCGAGACCGTGCGATCAGCGAGGATGACTTGGAGAAGTTCAAGGTTTGAACTTTGATCTTTGAACTTTGATCTTTGATCTTTGGTCTCGCTAACCCTTCTCACTTCAGGAGCAGTACCTCGCATACGGTAATCACGGTCGTAGCTGCATCGGCTTCGCCTGTCTCAGCTTTCAGGACACGGCTGGAAAGGTATAGTCACATCCGTGAATTAGACCTACCGTAACCGGGATCCGTCGTTTAGTCCTTCAACATGAACGAGGCCGAATACCCTAATGATGGACTCACTTTCCTCGGAATGGCAGCCATTCTGGATTCTCCCAGAGCAGAGTTGAAGAGGGCAATGCAAACTGCCAAGGAAGCGAGTAAGAGTAGTCTCTCGAGCTCAAAGATCAAAGATCAAAGTTCAGAGATCAAAGTTCACGTCGTGACTGGCGATCATCCGTCCACGGCAGCTGCGATAGCGAAGGAGGCGAATATGATCGATGATGTAAGCCATTTGCTGCTGTTTCTTTGAGAATTTTTCGGGTGGTTCAATAATTTATTACTCTCTCTAAAGACAAAGAAAGGAATAGACAGCGGAGAATTTCAAATAATGTGTTTTCAGCGTGACTCGAATGCGACCGTACTCATCGGAAATATGGTCGATCAACTGACGCCTCACGAGTGGGACAATCTTCTTATGAAAGGTGCGTGCTTAAATTAATCACAAAAATGAATTTATAAACCGATCTTGCTATCTTTCTACTAATAATTAGCTTAAAATAACCACCACGAGGATCATTCACTTACGTTTGTCGGCAAACGGTTTGCCACCGTTCATGGATAATGGTTCAGATCATATGGTCTTCGCTCGAATATCTCCATCTCAGAAGAAACAAGTAGTCGAAGAACTAATGAGGAGAAATCAGGTATCCTATTTTTTCATCGACATATTGGTTTTTTGTAAGTTGAATCATTTCACGATCGAAACTTTAATTTTCTTGTTTTTCGAAGAAAACTTTTAATGGAATATAGATAGTATCCCCATTTAAGGTAGTCGCAGTCACCGGAGACGGAGTTCTCGATGCTCCTTCGCTCAAAGAGGCCAATGTTGGAATCGCCATTGAGGCAGTCGGTATGTTAAAATATATTTAGCTCATTATGGTAGTATGTCGAAATGTTTCACATAAAATATATTATAACATATGATATTATCTCACTTTTCATGAAAAAAATCATTATTGTCCGTATAAAATGTACTTGCATAATTTTGCTACTGCTGCTAAACAGAGGAAGAACTATCGATTAACTCCCCACTCTTTCCTCCTTTCCTTCCTCGCTCTCTCTGATCTACCTACTCTCTCACCGGTGCTCTCTCTCTCTAAACATAGAAATTCATTGTGACAGTGGTTGGCTACTCTCGTACCAAATAAACAAGTGTATTTTATAAGGTCAATACTTTCATTCTAGGCTCGGCGTTCGCCAAGGAGGCGGCCGATATCGTCGTCAACGACGGCAATCTCGAGAACATCCTGTACGGAGTCGAACAAGGTACGAAAGAGGGCATTGTGATTACTGTATCAATCAATCGATATCAGGTCGACTTCTGTTCGAGAACCTCAAGAAGGCGATCGCTTATACACTATCTCATTTACTGGCGGAGATCACGCCTGTTCTGCTCACTTTCGTGCTGGGTGTACCGCAAGGATTGAATAGTGTTCAGGTATGTAACTAAGTATTGGAACATTTTACTAATTGATTGTTTATATTGTTGTATTTGATTCACAACAAATCCATTTACAAAGAACTGTAGTCTGTCTTATTAGCAATACCAAATTTATTTATTTATTTATTTATTTACGCAACATTGTTCGTCCAATAGTGGCTAAAATATTTGAAAGATCAGGTAAGGTAAGATCCTCTCAGGTATTCGCCATCGATCTTCTCTGTGAGATATTTCCATCAACTTCCATGATATTCGAGAAACATGAACGAGACATTATGAAGAAGGTTTGAAACTCTATGGGCCTACATAATTATCAATTTCTTCAAATGCATTAAAAAATACTACTAAAATTGATATAACAATCTCTGTAAGGCTGATAAGAAAATAATTTTGCAACGTGACGCGTTGAATTACTAACGAAGCAGAATCCTGGCGTCATTCTGATGTTTCAAATGATCTTTTGATGTGCCTTACAGATATATCTCTTAATTTGTCTGCTAAAAGGCGGCGTCAGAGTATAAAACAGTTTCAAAGTCTTTTACAATGTGCCTTTTAAGGCCCCTCGCAAGAGCAAGTCTCGTCTCGTCTCGCGAGCCCTTCTGCTCTACTCCTACCTGTTTGCGGGATCGATAATCACTATCGGGTGCTTCATCGCTTACCTTTCGGTGTACTGGTGAGTGCGTCGAGTGCGGACGACGTTTCTCGATCAATACACCATTGTTCTAGGAGTCACGGTGTCTCCTTCAAAGATCTTCTATATTCCACGGATTATTGGAAGACGACTTCGCCATTGATGAATCTCACCACAGCTTCAGGGAAAGTTACTGTACTCAATGGTACGGTAGTATCGATCGATAATCTTAATCTAAATACGGTAATGGCAGGTTGGCGACAGGACCTGATCAGACGACAGGCGTGCGGTGCATGGCAAATAACTCTTGTGGCGAGTCAGGTACAGTCGCGCCGGAAAGTCAGTGCCAACTTTTTGTTTTTGTTATATTTGTGAACCAATCGTGTTATCGGGCCGCTCTCGCGAGTTCTTATAGGAAATTTATCGAGGAATCCGACCCTCATATTGACGAGTCATGAAAAATTCTCATTATTGCGTAATGATGACGAAATCGAAGTGCACTTTTTTGAAAAATCATAACTTTTGGCACATTTTAGCACAAGAACCATATTTTTAGAAAAATCACTCTCATAATTGTAGGCCCTCAAAGTGAGGTCATCGGAAAAAATGTCTTTTTGGTGTACTGAAGGCAATTATGGTCCGATCAAGACCATACATTCAGGGATTATTTGGGACATGATAAGGATCATTTTGATCCCAAGAACGAGTCTCTAGCTTGTCTTGGAGCTGAGATATGAGTTTGCAGCCGCCATCTTGCAGCAAGGCCGCCGCGGTTGAAAAAAATCGAAGCAACCTAAAAAATGTTTTCTGAGTAGCCGACACGAGGATCTCAAACTTCTAGAAGAACGGTAGGCTGGAAAAAAATTTTCCTCTGAGTTATGATTTTTCAAATAAGTGAACTTCGATTGCGTCATCATTACGCAATAATGAGAGTTTTTCATGACTCGTCAATATCAGGGTCGGATTCCTCGATAAATTTCCCATAAGAACTCGCGAGAGCGGCCCGATAACACGGTTCACAAAATATTACAAAAACAAAAAGTTGGCACTGACTTTCCGGCGCGACTGTATACCGTATCTTCCTTTGAAACATTGCACAAACCATACTAAACAATAGATTAATCATGAATATTGATAAATCAAGGATAACTACCGCACAGCCATAAAGATCAAAGATCACTACCGTGCTATCACAAAGATCAAAGATCACTACCGTACTACCATAAAGATCAAAGATCACTACCGTACTATCATAAAGATCAAAGATCACTACCGTACTATCATAAAGATCAAAGATCGCTACCGCACAGCCATAAAGATCAAAGATCACTACCGTGCTATCACAAAGATCAAAGATCATTACCGTACTATCATAAACATCAAAGATCACTACCGTACTATCATAAAGATCAAAGATCACTACCGTACTATCATAAAGATCAAAGATCACTACCGTACTATCATAAAGATCAAAGATCGCTACCGCACAGCCATAAAGATCAAAGATCACTACCGTAAAGATCAAAGATCACTACCGTACTATCATAAAGATCAAAGATCACTACCGTACTATCATAAATATCAAAGATCACTACCGTCACTACCTCTTTAGGCCCTCCACATCTGGCAGTGTCGTACACGTCGCGTCTCCGTCTTCACCCATTTCTCATTCAATCCATACATGATACTAGGAGTGGCCATCAGTCTGTCACTAACTGCGCTATTCGTATACGTTCCAGGTAATATAATCATTATCTGGTCCTACCGTATCACGGGTACCTACAGTAATCATAATCAATCGATTTCAGGAGTGAACGACCTCATGGGCACGGCTCCACCGCCTTCGTTCATCTGGATTATTCCTCTCGTGGTGGGCGTAGTGCTGCTCGTGCTCAACGAGGTATACTGTAATTGGCGTTGTTCAATCAATAAATTTGAAAATTTTTGCAGATTCGCAAATTTTTCATACGCTTGTACCCCAAGAATTCCACAGTACGGCTATTCAAGTGGTAGTCATTAGCCAAATAGGCCCTAATCGGACACTGACGACAACCATAGACAACATATTGATCTTTGATCTTTCATCTCTTAAATCTTTGATCTTTGAACTTTAATCCTCAGTCAGAGGAGATATTTGTGCAATTCTAGTCAAACTAGGCTTACTCTATGGTCTAATTGTAGTAAACACAATCGGAGAGATAAGCGCATATCGTGAATTTTTATTTCAAAGATTTTTACATAATTCTCAGTAAACTGAAGGTTCTTCTTAAAGGCAAACCCCGTGCTAATCTGAAAATCTTCGCTCCGACAACGCTCTTTCGTAGACAAAGAAAGTGAGAGAGCATTACCAGAGCGAAGGGTCTCAAATTATCTCGGTGTGTGTCTAATTAGTCAACGGTCTCTTCATCTCTACAACATTCCTGTCTTTTTGACTCTGGCCTAGCTTTCCTGATTTGTCCAACTCTCTTCATCACTCCTCTCTTACTGTCAGACACCATTGAAATATCAAATGAAATGAAGAGACCGTTCCAGAGCCGCTAAATAGGCAACATAACCATTGTCGATGTAACTAGTACAAATTCAACTCACCAATAATTAATACTGGTCTCATACTGTAACTCCGTCCACTCATCGATTAGACTCAATTGTTCATTTTATCGATTGACTTACCTGACTTATCGATTCGATATTAATCTTGTCATGCGATAAATGATTATTGTAAAGAGGAATTTATAATTAATGAATTCGTGGAAAAAATTGAAAAATGTTCGATAATTCGAAATCTTCGAATTACTTCATTTTTTTTAATGTACAGTGAAAGTATTGCTCGTATATATAACAAGTTTATCACGACCCCAATTTTCATATTTAATATTAAATATGAATCATCTACTATTATATTTGATATGAATAAATTAATTGATTGATTTAAAGATGGGGACACACGAAAAGAATGGTTGGCTCCTACCACGATGGGAATGAGCCCCCTCATACATATACTGTAAGTAAAAAGTGTGTTTATATTCAGTTTGCGACCGGCACTCAACCTTTGCCATCTCTCTTTCGCCATTCCCTGCACTACTGAACATCTTTCAATCGTGATTATGCCAATCAATACGCAGAATCATTATAAAAGAAATAGTATGTGGTGACTTATATGACTTTTGCTACCATCCTGTCTTCACAGTTTATTCACGAAAATATTCGTGGGACATCACCTTTAATGGTCATCTTTATCTCTAAATCAGATTAGGCTGCTTTGCACAATGGATTCAGGTGGTGGCATCGGTCATTTTCATATTTGGAAGCGCCAAGCAATAATCCTCGAAATTAAAAAAAAGTTATCGATTGATTTTCCAGTCTTATCGATTCATGGTTACGTCATACAATAAATGCTTTTTTTGTAATAGCATTCAAAGTAGTCGAATGATTGCATCATTCCAACAAAATTGCAAGAAAATTGCATATCACAAGTTTAACATGACATAATTCGATTTTCACACATCCAGATAATTTAATTTACTCTTAATAACAAGATCATTTTTGTTTCACATAACTTCGAAGATATGATCATTTTGGGGGTGGGGGATGAAAAAATCGGTCATTTTCATATTGGAAAACGCTTATAAAAGCCTCAAAATCGGTTTTTCCAATCATTTTTTACTAGCCCATATCTCACTCTCACCTGATGAACCGATCCCGTTCTTCGTCTGCTCCTTCTGGAAGAAGTGAGACCTTAACCTTAACCTTGACCTTAAGACCTTAAGACCTTAAGACCTTAAGACCTCAAACTTAAAACTTTAAGATCTTAAGACCTTAAAACCGTGTCCTTTAGCCTTTTCTCGCATAATTTACCTTATCATTACAGTTCTTCGATCTCGGTCCAGGAGTGCGGCTCGAAAGACCACCGGAGCAGTCAAGACCCGCCAAGTCAAGCCAAGCCAAGACGGTCAGGATAAGTCGAAACAAAGGACTGCGTCCAAGAGTAGAAGGTATCCGTACCCCAAACCAACGCCTTGCTCTATCTAACTCTTCAGCGTTGGTCGTAAGAGTCTCGCTATGCCATCTCCTTCGGTTGCCCCGAAAGTTACTCCTAAGGTAAGATATTCTTAAGTATTAAGTTTAGTATTATGTTAAGAATTAAGTTAAGTATTAAGTTAAGTATTAAGTATTGAGTATTGAGTGTTAAGTATTAAGTTTATCTTCAGACGCCTCGTAGCGTAACTTTCCTGGACATATCTTCCAGCTCATCCAGCTCAAGCTCAAGCAAAAAGCAGAGTCCGTTCAAGTTCGTCGCTAAGGATCCTAAGGCCTCCAAGGCAAGTGGAACCTCCAAGGCTCAAAAGCCCTCCAAGGCTCCAGGCAAGGCTGAGCTCGTCAAGGCCAAGAAGACTCCTAGGGCCAAGACTCCTAAGAGAAATGCCGTTGCTCGCAAGAGCTCAAAGGTAAGACCCTAACCCCAAGGATCAACTTAATTTTACGTATTTCCAGAAATCGATCGGTCGTGTGTGATGATACTGACTGCCTCTTACCCCTCCCCACTCACGTACTCGTCTTCCCACTCGACTGACCCAAAATTTCTTAATAAATACTGACTAATAATTTTGGTGTGTTGACGCATTGTATTGTGTACTTTGTTGGGATGGGTTGCGCATATGAATTGGAATGGTGAATAACATACTGCACATTAGAGATCCGCATTCGTGCAATTGCACGACCGGTCGACCAATGTTCGATGTTAAAATGATGAAAAGTCATTCTGCGCGATTTTGACTCTTAATTTCGTGCAAAGCCGCGCACTGGCCATAAGAAAAAATCCACCGCTAGAAGAGTGAAAATGAATGAGAATGAGTCGACTTCCCAAATTTGCACGCAATTCTTTTTAATTATCAAATTAAAATCGTGCGCACGATTTCTCATGCATCTATTAGCGAGAAATCATTTTTGCGCGGCTGCACGATTGCGGATCTCTACTACACATACAGAGACTGACTTAATTTATTCTCGCAACTTAACAACCAAGAATTGAAGAAACACTAAGCTTTGCCCAAGTGTATTTTCTAACTCTGAAATGTTGTGTGTTTTTCCCATTTCTACTCTATCCTTCTTGTTATATTATATTAAATTTTATAAACTTATCAGACGGGAGAAAAATATTCCCGTTTTTTTATTGTACTAGTTTCCTCGTCGATTTTACAAATGTTATATTGACATCTACCATTGATGTTATCATTTATTTCATCGACATGTATTCAATGTTAACATAGCAAAGAATATAAAAACACAAATATATCAGCATGGATTATCGGCATCAGAAGAACGGAGATCACGGGAATTTCTCTGAAGATTCGTCCTCTGGCGATCCCATTTCTAGAATTGATAAAGATTTTTGGTGTGTTCATGTTGGTATGTGGTGTCCAAGCCCGCGAAGTTAAATGGGCGGAGTCAAAATCGGTATATATGTAAGGCCTATCGCAAAGGGGCGGGGCATCGGTAAATATGTGTGTAGGGGTTCAAGTGAGTATATGCAGATACTTTAAACTTTTATATTATAGAGACCCGTGACCTATTGCGTAAGTGTACGGACATCAAGTCCGAATTGTCGGCATGAAAGTTCCCGTGCAGTATTACAGTAACATTTAGGAAAAATAATGTTTTAAATGTCACTTAGACTTTTGTTTCTCGTTTTCTCTCGGTAAGTGATAAAGTGAATTATGAATTATGAATTATTTTTTCAACCCTAAAAATGTTACAGATATTTCGAAATGAAAAAATTTTTTAGTTTTTTTTTTGTATATTCAATGTAACTTCCCTTGTTTATTGATCACGATTCATTTCTCGATCAATGAATCTTCTTCTCACAAGGTTGTTTAAATACTTTCCACTTCTATAGTTTTCATATTCTATAGTTATCGTCAGTTACTAGATTAGGGAATGCACTATTACTTATGTCAATGTATGAATAAACAATTTTATCTAAAAATATACAGTAGCGACGAAAAGTATTCGCCCAAAATTTTGCAATGTCATTACTTTCGACTCAGATGAGCAATCGGGCTCATCTTTTGGCAGTATACTATAGTACTAGTGTGCATCATATAACACGCTATCTTAGAAAATCGACATAGGTGCGGTATCGACGAAAAATAGATTTTTCGGTTTTATGTGTGATAATTACAGGCTCAATGAGTGTAGTTCACTGGTACTTGGAAATTGCTTCCAATTGAAAATTTGCTTCAGGGGGTGACCACACAACGATTTGGCGCCTTTTCCTAAAAAGTTTATTTCGATGCCAATCGATTCTGGAATGGGCGCAATGGACTCCTTGGCTAATTCTAAGAAACTACTGCTAAGGAGAGTTTTTCGATCAAAGGTCAACGACCGCTGGAATTCGGGAATTTTCGTAATAATTTTCACATTAAATTAATTCTCACTATTTTCCCATGGAGAAAGTAAACTTTTTATTTGCTCAATCGCTTCTGCATATTATATTACACCTTTAGTTTAAAAAGTGTAATTTATAAAAAATGGGAAATTTATGTACGAATCAATTTTGTTCGTTGGACTTAATTGTGGTGAGGATTGGCGACGTTCCCTAAAAAGTTTATTTCGAATCCTATCGATTCGTGAGTGGGCGCATTAGAATTCTTGTCAAATTCTAAGAAACTATTGCTGAGGAAAGTTTTTCGATTAACGGTCAACGAACGCTGGAATTGGGAATTTTCGAAAAATAAAGTTTACATTAAATTAATTCTCACTATTTTCCCATGGCGAATGTAAACTTTTTATTTGCTCAATCGCTGCTACATAATATAACATATCTTCAGTTAAAAAAGTGTAATTTATAAAAAAATATAAATTTGTGTTCGAATCAATTTTGTCGTTGTTGTATGAATTATGGTCAGGAATTGTGGTAAGGGTAAGAATGCGAAATTTCCTAATCGATTTTTTGTCGCTTTTCTGCTAGTTTCGTGCGTATATCAACGCAATAAGACGGGTATTTGACTGTTCATCCGGTAGTTCGGAATGCAGCTGCAGTTGGGCAGTGTTGCTCTCTATTCTAATCATCATTGTGATGTAATTTCTATTCTATTCACTTATTCGTATACGTGCTAAGATGTGTAGCAGCGATTGAGCAAATAAAAAGTTTACATTCGCCATGGGAAAATAGTGAGAATTAATTTAATGTAAACTTTATTTTTCGAAAATTCCCAATTCCAGCGTTCGTTGACCGTTAATCGAAAAACTTTCCTCAGCAATAGTTTCTTAGAATTTGACAAGAATTCTAATGCGCCCACTCACGAATCGATAGGATTCGAAATAAACTTTTTAGGGAACGTCGCCAATCCTCACCACAATTAAGTCCAACGAACAAAATTGATTCGTACATAAATTTCCCATTTTTTATAAATTACACTTTTTAAACTAAAGGTGTAATATAATATGCAGAAGCGATTGAGCAAATAAAAAGTTTACTTTCTCCATGGGAAAATAGTGAGAATTAATTTAATGTGAAAATTATTACGAAAATTCCCGAATTCCAGCGTTCGTTGACCTTTGATCGAAAAACTCTCCTTAGCAATAGTTTCTTAGAATTAGCCAAGGAGTCCATTGCGCCCATTCCAGAATCGATTGGCATCGAAATAAACTTTTTAGGAAAAGGCGTCAAATCGTTGTGTGGTCACCCCCTGAAGCGAATTTTCAATTGGAAGCAATTTCCAAGTACCAGTGTACTCCATTCATGGAGCCTGTAATTATCACACATAAAACAGAAAAATTCATTTTTCATCGATACCAAAAAATATTCCAGTTGTTGAATTCTCTCAGATAGTGTTTTATATCCTACTTCCGTTGTTAAGATTCGTCGTCGTATTATTGTGTAGCGAGCCTGGAACCCCACTGCACTCACTCAGCGAAAATTATTTCCTCAGCCGGATTTTTCTGAGAGCTGTTTTTAACAGTGCATGAACAACATTTACTGATGAGTAGAATCTGCTATGTGATCGATCTGGGGTCTGTCCAATCTGTCAAAAAAGATGCGAACAATGTTGCGAACAAAGTTAACGGGCATTACTTTTTCTGCTCCTCTTCAAATGCACGCTCTCTCGCCTGCTCTAACCGACCTCGCAACAAAGTTCGCAACTTTGTTCGCATTTTTTGGTCGCAACTTTGTTCGCATCTTTTGTTAGAGAGAATTAGAGAGCGTGTATTTCGAGAGATTTAGAGAAAAAGATGCGAACAAAGTTGCGAACTTTGTTCGCAACTTTGTTCGCATCTTTTTTGACAGATTGGACAGACCCATGAGCTAATTCATTTCTGTGAGAAAATCGAAATTTCCGACACCCCTGAAATTGGGCAAAATTTTCATAACTCTGTGTTCAGTGAAGCTCCAGGTTCCAAACTGGGCAGAGATGATAGCATATGAGGGATACAAAACCTGGCCGAGTATGAGCCCGATCGGGTGAATTTTGAGAAATTTCGATAATTTATTATGCTCATTTTTTGAGATTCAGGAAATATCTGGTCGGATTTATTTCGATTGAGTTCAACAGCAAGATGTCTTCTATATATAGTAGATAACCGTTTACTAGTGTTTCACGAAATTTCGAGTTCTTTCAGAGAAGTTATGATTGGAGAAAAGAGGTAGAAAATAGTTAGCATCTTTTTTCAGATTTTTTCCGAAAGTTTGCGACTTTGTTCGATTAGGCTCATACTTTGTCATAACAATTATCATGAAGACAGAAGATGATCCCCTATAATAGAATGGCCATTGATGCTCTTTTTCTCTCATAAAAATCATTTAAAATTTTTGGATGATCTGAAAAAATCGTGCCATAAATATTTTCTACCTCTTTTCTCCAATCATAACTTCTCTGAAAGAACTCGAAATTTCGTGAAACACTAGTAAACGGTTATCTACTATATATAGAAGACATCTTGCTGTTGAACTCAATCGAAATAAATCCGACCAGGTACTTCCTGAATCTCAAAAAATGAGTATAATAAATTTTCAAAATTTCTCAAAATTCACCCGATCGGGCTCATACTCGGCCAGGTTTTGTATCCCTCATAGGATATCATCTCTGTCCAGTTTGGAGCCTGCAGCTTCACTGAACACAGAGTTATGAAAATTTTGCCCAATTTCAGGGGTGTCGGAAATTTCGATTTTCTCACAGAAATGAATTAGCTCATGGGTCTGTCCAATCTGTCAAAAAAGATGCGAACAAAGTTGCGAACAAAGTTCGCAACTTTGTTCGCATCTTTTTCTCTAAATCTCTCGAAATACACGCTCTCTAATTCTCTCTAACAAAAGATGCGAACAAAGTTGCGACCAAAAAATGCGAACAAAGTTGCGAACTTTGTTGCGAGGTCGGTTAGAGCAGGCGAGAGAGCGTGCATTTGAAGAGGAGCAGAAAAAGTAATGCCCGTTAACTTTGTTCGCAACATTGTTCGCATCTTTTTTGACAGATTGGACAGACCCCAGATCGATCACATAGCAGATTCTACTCATCAGTAAATGTTGTTCATGCACTGTTAAAAACAGCTCTCAGAAAAATCCGGCTGAGGAAATAATTTTCGCTGAGTGAGTGCAGTGGGGTTCCAGGCTCGCTACACAATAATACGACGACGAATCTTAACAACGGAAGTAGGATATGATGCACACTAGTACTATAGTATACTGCCAAAAGATGAGCCCGATTGCTCATCTGAGTCGAAAGTAATGACATTGCAAAATTTTGGGCGAATACTTTTCGTCGCTACTGTATATTTTTAGATAAAATTGTTTATTCATACATTGACATAAGTAATAGTGCATTCCCTAATCTAGTAACTGACGATAACTATAGAATATGAAAACTATAGAAGTGGAAAGTATTTAAACAACCTTGTGAGAAGAAGATTCATTGATCGAGAAATGAATCGTGATCAATAAACAAGGGAAGTTACATTGAATATACAAAAAAAAAAACTAAAAAATTTTTTCATTTCGAAATATCTGTAACATTTTTAGGGTTGAAAAAATAATTCATAATTCATAATTCACTTTATCACTTACCGAGAGAAAACGAGAAACAAAAGTCTAAGTGACATTTAAAACATTATTTTTCCTAAATGTTACTGTAATACTGCACGGGAACTTTCATGCCGACAATTCGGACTTGATGTCCGTACACTTACGCAATAGGTCACGGGTCTCTATAATATAAAAGTTTAAAGTATCTGCATATACTCACTTGAACCCCTACATACTTACCGATGTATTGCTCCGCCCCTTTGCGGTAGGCCTCACATATATACCAATTTTGAGCCCGCCCATTTAACTTCGCGGGCTGGGACACCACATACCAACATGAACACATCAAAAATCTTTATCAATTCTAGAAATGGGACGGCCAGAGGACGCATCTTCAGAGAAATTCCCGTGATCTCCGTTCTTCTGATGCCGATAATCCATGATGGCAGCGACGACCTTCTCACTAGGGAATGGTTTCTTTGATGCATGAAATTACAGTTAGTGACATACATAGCGATAATCAGCATGGTCGACTTAGTAAGAATCAACTTTCAAAAGCTGCGGTTGATCGATATTTTGAACGAAACCCGTCGCATATCCGCCGTACGAAAGACAGCCAAAAAAGATTTTTTGGACTTTTTCCATTGAATTATTTTTATTTTTTGCTGGAACTACCATGCAGACATAAAATGCTGTTGGGGGAATCGAACTCATGTTCAAAAAGTGAAAGAACACAAAAAATGCAACTTTTTGGCTGTCTTTCGTACGGCGGATATGCGACGGGTTTCCTTCAAAAAATCGATCAACCGCAGCTTTTGAAAGTTGATTCTTACTAAGTCGACCATGCTGATTATCGCTATGTATGTCACTAACCGTAATTTCATGCATCAAAGAAACCATTCCCTAGTCAGCACGTCACCAACGACGAGCGTCAGAAGACGATTCGACCTGTTGAGTGTGAAGTTAGAATGGATTCAACGATGGATTCAACGATTTGGACTTTCCACTCAGATAACAAAGTACCTTGAAGAATGGCAGCAAATTGGAGATTTATAGATGGAATCTTCGACGACATCCAGCAGACGTACGACAACGATCTGAACTAGATTTGAAATTATTTGAGCGAATGTCCAGACTACTATGAAACTCTCCTGAAGACTCCGAGTCGTAAGAGCTGAGTCATCTCTCGATTCTTCAGAATCCAATCATCGATGTCGATGATGACTTCAGATGACGTTCATAGAGCATGATGAATCGACCTGTAAAATGAATTAGATAAGAGAATAGATTCAATGATTAGACCTTCGTAAATGTTCTCGTCTCTTTGTGCAGTTTTCGATCTCTGTCAATGGACAGAATTGAAGGAGAAAAATTGAGCAACGGGGGTTACTGTGGGATGCGGTAGCTAACCATTGATCGATCGATGATTAGGGTTCCTTCTTACAGTCGATCGATTGCTACAGTATCTTCTAACAGCAACCGTATGGATGCTCAGGGTATTCCACTTGGGATCCAACATTCTACGAACATCGGCACGACAACGCAAATGTTAAGTGGGTACGAAAGCCAAATGTTACGGTGCATGAAAACTAGATGTAAGGAGCGTACCGTTGGAGAAAATAACGGCGTCCATCACCATCACAGTCCGAATTCGTGGGTCTTTTTCATCGATGACGAACCTTCGCCGCTTACGAAGTGCTGCTCGCTCTGAAAATGATTTAGATAATTTCGCGATGGAGATGAGAGAGACGGGGACCGGGGGTAAAGTTCAAGGATCAACTTTGAAAATGGCATTCGGGGAAGAGAATGGAAAGATGACGACCGTAATTTGCAAAAAAAAACGAAAAGGAACAGTTAGTCTACATATAATGATGGGTCATACGCAGATTGAAATACAATACAGTCCCGCAGAATCGCCGCCTTAACAGGCGTCACGCCACGTCACGCGGCGTGACGCCTTGATCGCCATGCTGTTTTCTGCTCAACTGTAAGTGTTTTAGGTGTCTCAAATACGTTTTTGATAAGCTATTCGGTCATATGCAGATAATGCACATGAGAAAAGAATAGAAAATTATTTTAAAATTAATGAAAATTAATTTTTAAAATATTCAGTGGTGTCGTGTAATACCGAAATTCTCAATTATCGATTGGGAAAATGAAGAAATACAGTAGTACACCACAAAACGGTATTGCCGTGCCATATTTTAAAAATTAATTTTCATTAATTTAAAAATAATTTTCTATTCTTTTCTCATGTGCATTATCTGCATATGACCGAATAGCTTATCAAAAACGTATTTGAGGCACCTAAAACACTTACAGTTGAGCAGAAAACAGCATGGCGATCAAGGCGTCACGCCGCGTGACGTGGCGTGACGCCTGTTAAGGCGGCGATTCTGCGGGACTGTAGATGAATGGATAGACATCAATAGTGCAATGTACGAAAATAGGAAAGAGAGACCAAAGATTCATTGGAAGAGACATGGAGATAGAAGGAATAGAGAGGTAGACGAAGGGAGAGGTAGAGAAAAAAGAAAGGTAGCGGTGGAGAGAGGCCGAGAGGAAGGATAGATACATAAAGAAACCAATATTGATCAAAATAACACGAAGTGGGGCACGCACCTCTGTTGAATCTGGTGGGAATGACAGAAGGGGGGAGGAACCAATGGTAGAAAAACACTATCGACGGTAGATCACTCTGATCAAAGAATCATTCTATTGTTATGTGATGGTGGTTTGATCAGAGGAGAGAGTGTCCAGACAGAAGAGAGTACAGACAGAGACAGAGACAGAGTGAGAGAGTATGGATAATTGAGAGAGTACAAGGAAAGAAAGACAGCGCGTGAGCATGATCTACCTTCGATATTGTTTGTGAGGCGCTGCCCCCGTCATTCTTCCCGCCAATTTCATAGGAAGTACGTGTTGCAATACCTCTCTATATAGAGCTCTCCTTCTGTCGTTTGCTGTCGTTTGTATATGTACCCCTATCTCTTCCTCTGTCATTCCTTCTATCATTTGCTATATCCCTATATCTCTCTATCACAATCCTATTATACATTCTTCCATTTTTAACACATTTTCTTCGTTTTCTTTAATCTGTTCTTCCAATATACATCTCATTTTCATTTCTATTTTCTGCCTCTCCTTAGAATATCCCAATTCTCTCCTCCATCCATCTCTACCTTACCCAGAAAACTGATTGACTGTCATATTTGGAAATGATCTTTGGCCTCTTTCCCCCCACCATAAATACCGACAATGTTCCGGAATTTCAGCTTTCCGGGACATTCTGTGCCAGAATCACAACGTTTATGTTCTCGGTTCGGCGTTCCCGTTTCTTCTTTTATCCTCTTCCCTCTCTCTTTCATATTCTGTCTATCGATCGACTTTGCATTAATTTGCATATATTATAACAGTTGTTGTTTAGTCAATAATCAATTGCATTCCAATTTCCATTATCGTACGTATGTAGGTTACGCGTTCCTATTCTTTTCATTTATTTGCAGTTTTCAATGGTATCGCTAACCTTCCTGTCCCAATCAAGTTGATCTTTGATCTTCACCCGGCTCTCTCCCCAATCTCTCGAAATCATTCCAATCCTTTACAGAGACTACAACTCTTTTTGAGTGGACGCATCTACGAAGTTTGTCAAACGTCAGCTCGACTCGAAGGCTCAGGGTTGGGCGACATCACTCATGGATTTACACTGTGGTGGACACGGAAGCTGTTATGATACTAATGGTACTGCTTTCCTTTATCTTTGTTTATGCGTCGTCACATTTGCTTTGCTCGCCATGCAACATTTGCTATACGTATGTGTCGCGTCTGTGTTCATAGGTTGTTGAATCACGATTCTGAAGTCCTTAGGGTACATAGGGTTACTGTAACAAGTAACTTTCGATCAATAATGGTTGTCTACGGTAACCTACCGTATCTCTCTGTCATGTGATCTTTTCCACTTGAGACACAATGCCCTACTAACACCTAACGTGACATCTTAGAGCATAATTTTACGTGACGACGTGGGCATACAGTCCCGCACGATCGCCCTCCCTAAAGGCGGGCCGCCGCGACATAATTCATGTCGCCTCATGTAGCATCATTTTAAATACTTTTAAAACATTTCATTAGCTGTGATCATTGCATCATCAGATAAGATTAGGATCACCGTTGAAACGAATAAAATAGGTTAACTCTGGACAGAGTTATTGAAGGATCATGCCTGACGGGGTGCTGACCTTGCGAAAACGATTTTCTAGCAAATGTTTTTTAGAACGGTTTTTTCTCGTATTGGAAGTATTGTATTTGGAAATATTGTAATTATTTCGCAAAATACACGAGAAAATGCAAAAGAAAATCCGCAGAAAGCGTCCAAAAACTTGTTCGCGAGAAAATCGATTTCGCAGGGTCAATGAAAAGTGCGGGAAATTCAAATTTGCAGGGATTACGGTAGCAAAATAAGCCGTTATCCTTCAATAACTCTGTCCAGAGTTAACCAATTTTATTCGTTTCAACGGTGATCTTAATCTTATCTGATGATGCAATGATCACAGCTAATGAAATGTTTTAAAAGTATTTAAAAGGATGCGACATGAGGCGACATGAATCATGTCGCGGCGGCCCGCCTTTAGGGAGGGCGATCGTGCGGGACTGTATAATTTGAACGTACGAATGCATTGCCGACTTGTGTCATGTTATAAATTGACATTAAATATTGGCAAAGGTCTAATGAATCTCTTCTAATCGCTTATTCATTTTATAGGTCGATTCATCATGATCTACGAACGTCTTCTTGAGAAGGTCAACGTCGGTGATGGGATTCTGAAGATGCGAAGGATTACTCAGAAGCCCTTAATGTAGAGGAGAGTTTCATAGTAGTTTGGACATTACTTCATTTCTAATCTAGTTCAGATCGTTGTCGTACGTCTGCTGGATGTCGTCGAAGATGTCATCTACCAGCCATCAATTTGCTGCTGCTCTTCAAGGTACTTTGTTATCTGACATTGAGTAGAAAGTCCAAATCGTTGGATCCATTCTAACCTCACAGTCAACAGGTCGATTCGTCTTCTGGCGCTCGTCGTTGATGATGTCATCAGAAGGTCGTCGCTGCCATCATGGATTATCGGCTTCAGAAGAGTGGAGATCACGCGAATTTCTCTGAAGATGCGTCCTCCGGCAGCCTTCTTTCTAGAATTGATAAAGATTTTTGGTGTGTTCATGTTGGTATGAGGTGTCCAAGCCCGCGAAGTTAAATGGGCGGAGTCAAAATCGGTATATATGTGAGGCCTACCGCAAAGGGGCGGAGCAATACATCGGTAAATATGTAAGCATTCGAGTGAGTATATGCAGATCCTTTGAAGTTTTGTATTACGTAGTGGCCGAAACACCATAAAGCACATTATTAACTAATATATTACTTTCATAATCTATTTTTAACGTGCAAGTTAACCCAATAATAGTGCATCTATTTACATTACTAATTTAATTATGGAGATCTATGACCTATTACGTAAGCGTTGGGACAACATGTCGGAACTGTTTGTCGGCATGAAAGTTCAATCCCCCGTGCAGTATTACAGTAACATTTAGGAAAAATAATGTTTTAAATGTCACTTCGATGTTTGGCTCTCGTTCTCCCTAGTGTGATAAAGTGAATAATGAATAATGAATTATTTTCTGGTCTCGTGGCCTGTCCACTCTATCCCTGATCTAGTATTGAAAAGAAGTCGCTTCCTATATTGGAACCAATTTTATGGAGATTTATATCCTTTTTAAAATCACGATAAAATTAATTAGCCTTTATAAAGCTTATACATAAATTAGAGAGAGAATGAAAGAAAAAAAACATGGGCCGTGTTAGATATTTTTTGTAACACTATCCTTTCACACTTTCACAATCCTTCCAAAAGTCAAAATTCTCAATCAATAGCGAACAATACTATTGCACTTGTTATATTCAAAATATCATTCAGATATCTAAATCTCTTGGTAATTGAGTTAATCCTAAAATGAATATTCCATTCATTCATGCATTATCCAAATCCATTCACATTCTTCCATATAAATACCCTTCATATGGGTGGATTCATCACTTCAGTCAGTCATGGCTCAATCCGTCGCTCCCGGAGATATCATCACTGCTCCTGCTGCCAAGATCGTCTTCAACGCTCCTTATGATGACAAGCACACCTACCACATCAAGGTTAGTCTTAGGGTCTTAGGTTAGTCTTAGTGCCCTAAGGGTTAAGGTGTTGTGCTGCATTTAAGGCTGTAAGGTTAGTATTCATGCTAAATCTTCAGGTAACCAACAACTCTGCTCGTCGTATCGGATGGGCCTTCAAGACCACCAACATGAAGAGACTCGGTGTCGACCCCGGATCAGGAGTTCTCGACCCCAAGGAGAACGCCCTCATCGCTGTATCTTGCGATGCCTTCGCCTTCGGACAGGAGGTACGGTACTTTAACCTTCTGTAGCCACGTTCCATCACTCTGTTACAGTAGTTGTACTTTCGATATCTTAATCATTACTTTGTTTAGGACACCAACAACGACCGTATCACCATCGAGTGGACCAACACCCCCGATGGAGCCGCCAAGCAGTTCCGTCGTGAATGGTTCCAGGGAGACGGTATGGTTCGCAGAAAGAACCTCCCCATCGAGTACAACCCTTAAATGAATCCGATAAATGCCGATTCTCTTACATATTGTATATTTGTTCACACAATATCTCCTGAGCAATCAAGGGTCAGTTAAAATGGGTCATGTAAATGAACTAAAAAATCGTTGGTTGTTTACCGTATGGCCCGTTATTCTGAGATACTCTCCCCAAAAATACTCTGTATAAGATTTGGGCAAATGAGCGTTTCACAATAATCAACCATGTTACATGTTGCAGGAAACTGTGCATTAAAGATGGAGACCCACGAGTTTTTTTCGTAATAAGACTGTTTGGCTAGAATGATAGATTCATCACACGAATCGAATAACGTATCTGATATTGATACAAGCACACGATGCGCATTGAAAGTATATCTTTCAAGGCATGTAGAGAGTGCCCATCCGATTTGCATACTTGACTATATCATTTTCTCATTGTCCCTTACTCCAATTGACATATAAACAATTTTCAACATGCTTATCGTGGCGGGAGTCAGTCATTCCAACTCATGGGGCTCCTTCTTTAATTCAAATATAATCTTCGAGATAAAATTACATTTAACGAATCAATATGAATATTACATGATGAGTGAAGCTTATGATAGATAGTTATTTCATGTGAGCTGTTCAAAAGTTCCCAGAATGAAAATACAAAATACGACTTTCATTAATTTTCACTACTTTTGAACAGAGCACAAGACGGGCAAAGCTCAAATGTTGTTAATGATTAGGTAATACTTCTACAATAGCTAAGTCTAGAATGGTGCAACGAGTAAATTAAATTAGATTAGCATTATTTTGGAGAGAAAACAGAAAACAGAATTATATAATAGTGTGTATTGCAGATGAAGGTCAATCAATAAATAGAAATAAAGAGCAATCGATAGTCAGACACAGAAGAGTTAAGGGAAATCAATCAATATCTTGTACTCCTCATTCCATTCTGTTCATGCGATCGGAGCCAAAGCTCGAGTCGTTCTGCAAATCAATCAATAAAATGGCCAAATGGCTCCTAGCGGAAGAAGACAATATCCCCAGTCAATCAATCAATAATCTACCGTACCTCTTCATCGATTTTGCCTGTCTTCCTCATGAGAACAAGCTTCGACGGCGAGAGAACTTCCTCCCGTTCGACCAGGATTGAGTCGCGTACACGGTAGTTGGAACGACGAATCTTAATATTACAATTTTTGATTACGGTAGAGACAATCTCTTATTGATAGATTTCACGAAATTACGCTTGTCCCGAACCATTTTTAATGAAAGCTTACGTGGACGTCAAAAATTCAAATCATATTTTTTCAATGAAATTCGAATGAAATTTGTTTTCTTTTTTTTGTATTATCAGTTGAATTTGAGAAACACATACAGCTCAAAAAACCTGACCACAGATTATTCTAGTAATAAAGGGTGTTTTCATTTAGAGTAAAGGAACAATAGCATTACGAGGATTAATTCTTGCCCACTACCTAGAGCTAGAGCTCATAGAGCTAGGGTAGAATAGAGCTTTCCCTAATACCTAGATTTACAATTAGAGCACATAGAGCTAGGGGGTAGAGCTCCTACCTTGTTCTTCTTCTCGCTCCTCTCAACCATCTCTCCCATGTCATTCTCCTTCTCATCTTCTTCATTTTCTTCCTCATCTACCGTATCCTCATCAGCAAACAGAATCTCCTCGGTGGGAGGAGTCGGGTTGTCATCGAACTCCCTGTAGACCTCGACCACATCTGAGAACAACAAAGATAAAAGATCAAAGATCAGCCTCCTCGACATACAGTACCCATTATAGGAAACCTGTTTCAAACAAATCAATAACAGCTACAATCAATCGATAATCTACCGTACCCTTGGGTGGAATGGATCGGATTCTTGAAGTGAATTTGTTGACGTCACCGTTGAGCTTCGTCAGATTGGCCTCCGTCGAGCTCTCCATCTCATCTAGTAGAGCCTCCTGCAATCAAATCTTAATCAATTTAATTAAATTAAATTAATTTTTTAATCAATCGATAAAGAAACACTGGTGCACTGGAACCCAGATAATGTAGTCACTATATCATTTTCGCGCGACGAAATAGAGGTCAGAAAATCGATCGATGCAGCACACAAATTTCTTATCGATCCGTATCTCATTCAGGCGCCAAATTCAAATTTTCATGCTTACATTAGTGTCGAGGGCAGCGCGTACGGCGACTTGGGTGGCGGTGTGACCGGAATCCAGATGATCGATGGCGGTCTTGGCAGTCGTCGTAGCCGATAAGATCTGTAATGAGAAGCATTCGATAAAGTGGCATTGTTTTTCGAATTAGGCGAGCCCCAAAATCAGTCAAGATGAACGAGAATCGATGGGAGTAAATACAAATGTCATTGTACAGTATCCCACGCTTATCGTATCCATATCATATAATGGACACTACAGTACCCAACACTTACAGTATCCATCTTCTCGGCACTCTCAACCTCCTTCCTCTTCGCCCATTCATTCATGGCCTCGTTGGTTCTGTTCGAGTGGTCAACCACGACAGACGCTGCCGACTCTACCTTGGGAATGCACGAGGAACTGCAACAAAACAGTCATTAGTGAACCATACCTGCTACAATGATATTAGGTTGATTGGGAAGCGGCTTTTAATCATTTTACTTCATCGTGGATCAGTAATTGCTTGCTTGGGTTCCACATATTTCGAAATAAAGTGGACAAAATCAGACTACTTTAACGACAACAAAAAAATCCATTTTATGGTACACTAACAAATATTTATTATTAAATAAAATGCATAATTTAATAACACCAACTTGTCTGCATCGACGCGATTGGCAATCTCCTTGAGTCCCTCCTTCACTCCAGCACACAGCTCATCCACCTAAGTAATAATCCAATAAATCAACCAAGAAACCGCAATTTCGTTCAATCAATACTATCCAGCTACCGTAGTATTTCGTCACGAGACCCATCCCCCACCAACCTGATCATTGTAGCCCATGTGTACGTCGGTCATCTGGCCGATTACGGTAGTCACAGCGTCGTCCGCGTCGCGTTCTGCCGCTTCTGAAGCGTCGCGTTCCGCCAGACCTCTTTCAGCCCATCTCTGGCAGCTCTGCTGCATGGACTGCATGTACGACGCCATCTGATAATAAGAAATTGCTATAACAAAGGAGCAGTATTCAATTATAAATCTCTAAACAAAATCTAGAAAATCTAGGTAAAATCGATATTCGAATGGTTCCACGCCTGAGCGGATCTCGCAAGAGCACAGTATACATTTTAGTAATTCTATAAAAGTTGCTATCCAGTAATATGCAACTATTTGGTCGCAACTTCTTGTTTTATTATGTATTCTAATTGTTTATGAAAAAATCTCTTTTCTCGTTTCGCCAAGATGCGATAAATATATTATTACCTCATCAAAGTAGGCCTTGCTCATGGCCTCGTACTCGTCGCGGGCCTGTGCACGAGCAGCCTGAGCTGTGGCGATCGCATCACGGCATGACGCACGCTGCAATTCGTATTATAATTATTATAATTATTATTTTTATTATTATTATTATGTCTACAAAGTTCATAGAGTTCTTATTCTTAATAATAATAATGACAATAATAATAATAAAATTCAAAATAAGCGTGAATGTGTCCGTCACAAAGCGTGCGCACATCTCGTAAATCTAACATCGCAGTCATAACCAGTCGCATCGCGGTTTCGTCCATTCTATAAGCACTACTCACCAGGGCGTCCATTTCCTTATCCAGATTACCGTTCTCCTTGAGCAGATCATCGATGCGACTCTCCATCTCGCCTGTCTTCGTCTTCACTGCCTCGATAGTGGCGAGCAGAGCGGCGCTGATGTCATTCTTGAATATACATTATTTAATTAAATAATTCATTATATAAAAATAACTTTTTTTGTTTATGTGCTTATTTTGCACTTGGCAATCATTACGAAATGTTGAAGAAACGCGACGCTGGAAAATTATCATAGCCTGGTATTTCGTTTGACTATTGCCGAAAGAGAGACGGAAGAAACCACCAGGGTAACGCGGTGTTGTATTTTCCTTGCGTGCTTCTGACATAACGACGGACACGTTACGTTACCGCGTTGGCGAAGGTTACGGCCATAGGTCGAATAGCTATGTTGCCGGTTTTCAAAATCCGGTCAGGTTTTTCAATTTTTGTGAAATTTTGGCTCAAAATCAGGTCAGTTTTTTCGATTTTGTGTGAAATTTTGGGTCAAAATCCGGTCACGCTTGGTACTCTGCAACATATTTTTCGACCTATGGTTACGTTACCGCGTTGGCGAAGGATACGGCGGAGGCGAGTAAGGCCAATGTAACACCGCATAACTCCCTGCGTATCGCCATCAACTTCTCCTTTGGCTCTTGGCAATCATTAAGAAACATACATTGGCCCATTTTAGGCCACTTGATAAAAAAATTAAGCTAAAAACGACGATTTTAAGCGAAAATAACGAATTTTGTGGATCAACCCAACCTATTTCAAGAATTTACCCACTATATAAAAATAGACGGCGAGGGTACCGAAAATGTATGATTAAGAAATGTTAGTATACAAGCACAGGACCTATCACAGACTGCTAAGTCATTGCACTATTGGAGAAAGAGTGACGCAAGAAATCACCAATGGCCGTATGCAAGAACAACGGGAAAACCGTTTTCCGGGAAAATTTGACGTCATTAGCGTAGGCGGAGGATTTTTGGAAAACGCCTCCGCCTAGGCTAATGACGTCACATTTTCCCGGAAAACAGTTCTTGCATACGGCCACAGGGGGGAACTCCCTTCCTACCGATATCAATAGTGATCGACTATTGTAGATTCATTAATGTCCCGCCAAATCTTTTCTTTAAAAAAGCACGATTCCTCATATTTCATTTATTTCTGCAAAAGCACATTTCAAGCCACCGTTTTACAATACCCACGAGTCATACACTACATTTACAAGAACAACAACAACAAAATGCAATAGCAAAATAATAACAAATCTCGCCTCTACTAATAACTACTTTTGATTCACTAATATCTAACTTATGACGTTTAACTATGAGATATTTCGATTATAATTTGCTAACCTTGATATCGTCGACCGTCTTCGTCACCTGCTCTCCGTCCTGGGTCAGCGTATCCTTGACATGCTCATCAGCGATCGACCAATTGGCAACAAGAGACTGGAAGGCAATTTAATTTTATTTTTATTTTTTTTCTATTTCAAACGGTGTCAACGCCATATGCGGCCAACATATGAGACATCAATCGGCATAGAATTTACCAACACCAAGGGAGGCATTTTTTGGTCGTGCACTTTAAAGGCACGCCCCGAGCTAATTTTACTCTCCTCCTCTGGCAACATTCTCTAGTAGACGAGGAAAGCGTGAGGGCATTGCGAGAGTGGACCGTTCCAAATGAGCTCGGGGTTTGCCTTTAACTAGTCTCATTGTCAGAACGAACAACATACCTTCATCGTCTCCAACATCTCGTCAATCGATGAATGTGACTGAGATACATCGGTCGGAACGATCGATGAGAGGCCATCTTTAATGATTTAAAAATAAATTTAAAAAAAACAATTATTAATAATATTTGTCTCGTTTCGCACTTTGATAAGATGCAGTATAGAATAACATCAGAACTTCAATCAATCAATATATCCTCTCTAACTACCGTACCCATTGCCTGGCGAGCCTCGGTTACGGTGAAGTGAGCCTTCTGGGCATTCTCCTTGTTCGCCTCTCTCATGGGGACGACGGACCCGCTGATCGATGAGGCCAACTGCAAACAAAATATATGAATGAAAGTAATTTAAATCTCATAATACATAATGTTAAAATACATAGATTTCATTTAATAGAAGTCATTTAGCTTACATAAGAAATTCTGCATAGTATTACGGTTCAATTTCTTTATGCCATATAGTGGAAAACACAAACATCAAATCACCTTGCAAAAGGTGCACATAAATTTCATATTTCGACATTAAGAGAAAATCAATACATTATTATTATTATTATTACCATTATTATTATTATTATTACCCACCTCCTTATTAACTTGTCCATTCTCATTGGCGATCTCGATGATCGCATCCGCTCTCGCGTGTAGCTGTCCGCACTCGACCTGCGCGTCAAACGCGCACGCTTTCGTCCGCTCCGCCGTGTGGAACGCATCATCCGCGTGCAAGCGGCTGCGCGAGAGCGCCAGCTGCGTGCGTTCGTGCTCCGCCTTCTCGCGTGCGAGATCCTGAAAGACCATCAAGGGATAACTACAACGAGATTGCAAATAAACAGAAACAGTAGCTGCTTTATCGATGCAATTAATCAATCAATACCCAATACATCTCACCAATCCCACAAACTACCGTAATCCGAACCATTCCCGTCAGGACCACGAGTACCGTACCACTTTGGTCTCCTCCAACTCGTCAATTCGCATGGCCAGCCGCTCCTCCAACTTGCGTACTCTCCCGTACGCCGCCTTGTACGACGCATCCATCAGCTGCATGTCCTCCATGTACTGAACAAAAAGAGGATTAAGAAACGTCGACTCCAGACTGCACCACATCGTACACCGCACACCACTACCGTACCCGTGCCATCTTCTCAAGAATCGCGTCCATCTCCTCCTCCAATTCGGCGATGCGCTCCTCTTGGGTGGTAATCTTACGCTCCATCCCACTTAAGCAAGTTAATTAAAGATAAACAAAAAAAAAACGATACGATAAAAATCAATAAATGAATGAAAAAATAAATCTCACTCGTACTCCTCCTCGTCAATGTACACACCATTCTTCTCACGGGCCGCCTTGAGATCACGACGCAGCCGTTCAATCTCACCAGCGTACTCCTGCAATGAATATGATGTTGGTTGATTACGGTAGCTCAAGGGGCTTTATCGATCGATCGAACGAGCACGCACCTTGAACACATCCTTCCGGCTCAGCTTCTGATTGATCTCCGGATGATTCTTGATATTCTTGGCCCGATGCGCGTACTCGAGCGTGCTCAGCGACTCCTGAACGGAACATGGTAATGCATACTGTACCGGGCAGATACTGTAGGAATAATGTAGGGCACGGAACGTTAAACACCGACTACTGTATGACATGTTGCAGTATTGATCGACAGGAAAATTCTCGAATTCAGGCGCTCATTTTGTTAGCGAGCCAATCAATAAATCAACAAAAAAAATCAATCAATAACCTCAAAGTTGGCATTGACCGGCGACAGCGTGGCAATGATCGTCGTGATCGTCGAGCCACCGAGAGAATCTTGAAGGAGACGTGTCAACTTCGACTCTCTGAAACACAACGATAAATTCAAATTCAAATTTGGCGCCACGTGTCAGGCAATGCTACCGTGTACCTGTAGGGAATGTGCGGCGCGTTCGATGTGAGCGCTGTGATGACACGGCCGAGAGTGAGCAGCGACTGATTGATGTTGCCTGCGCATTCATTATTATTATTATTATTTTGTGTGAGTGTAGGTAACATTTAAATAAGTACATTAATATTAATAGGTAAATTTTAAATAAATAAATATACATTTAGTTATTTATATAATGCACTCACCGGCCTCCTTGGCTCGCTTGCCCTCTGCTCCACTGCGGCCAATGTTCTCGCTTCCAGCGAGATCGACCAGGCGCAGCTTGCCCTTCAATCAATCAATCAATAATACATGGCGTCACCAATTAATAATCAATGACATCATCAATCAATAATCGATCGATCGATTCTACCGTACCTGCTTGACGAGTTCTTCTCCAGCGGGGGTCGACTCTCTGATGAGGACAGTGATCGTGAATACGGAGTGGGAGCGACTAAAAACTTAATTTTAAAAAATAGACATAAATAACAAATATAACAATCAACATTGGCGATCTGTTAATCAAATTTTGATTAAAATTATTAGTCATAAGTGAGAGCGAATAATATTTCGCGATCCCTGCCTTGAACAACAACTAATCAATCTATTAATCAATAATCAGGACTACCGTATACCTGGATCGTTGATTCATCAGGGTCTCCGCGGTGCGACGACGCTCCGCGCCCAGCTTGAGCAGCTTGTAGACGTCGTCACGACAGCGCACCGACGCCTCCTCCACACCCGACAGCAGCACGGCACCCTGAATATATTTTATTTTATTCATACGTGGGCGAGCATTGCCGCTGGAAATAAAAATCGGGGGGTCGGAAGCAAAAAATGGAGCGTTTATACGTCATTTTGAGTGATTTTTTTAGAAAATCGGGGGGTCGGATACCAAAAATCGGGGGTGTATTGCCGCTAGCGGCAGTGGTATGATTTTATTTATTTATTTGATTTTAAAAGCATTATAATGCATACACTACTATACAGTACACAGGCCAATATTTCGAAAATACGTGAGCTAGTGGTAAGGCCCACCCTGTTTTGTCGCCTGACCTGCCCGATTCAGCAAAGATTTACTCAAAAATGAAGAAAAAAGTGAGAAGAGAGTTCCTCAACATGGCAAAGTCCCATTTTTGGCGCTTTTTATTTCCATCGACAAAGGTTTCCCACGTATGATGTCGAAGCCACTGGGGATAACGATTGACGCTCAACTGATTATTATGGGAGCCCACAGCATATACTATCATAATCAGGAACTCCCTGATTCAGGGACGAGGGAGGCTAATATGCTTTGCATTTGCATACTTTTATAGACCAATATAGAATGCATTCATACGGTAGCGTACCCAATTATCGATTACTGATGTGTGAGTCGTCTGACCTAGCGTACCACCCTTTTGACCTATTTGAATTCTCGCATGTTCACAGTGTAGACTAGCCTGCGAGGTAGATCATCGCTAGTCGATATCTATATTATTTGTCATCCTTGACTAGTCTAGCTCATTCTATGATTCTTCTATAGTTTTCTTCCATACCCTGTGCTAGTTCCACTATCTACAATAATAAATTTCTATATTACTACGTGTGGTGACTACGATACGCAACAATTACCAACATAATACGATCAATGCACTATACAAGTATTATAAGGAAGATTTGTTTTATTTTCAAATTCCAGCTCCTGTGGCCGGCCACAATCTAGCCACCTTACCTTCTTTGCAGGATCCTCGAAGATTCTGATCTTGGCTGCATCGTCACATTTGGATCCGAGGAGATCAATCATTTCTTCATTGTATATCTCCACGTAGGATACGCGCACGACAAACTCGCACAACTCCTCCTGCAACGAAAAGTTACCGTAATCAATTTTCAATCTATAAAAGGACGTTACATGCCTACTAATGCCCATGTACATTCATTACCGTCTTTGTAGAAATTTCTTATTATTTGTAATTTTCATCTTTGCTACCCAAGTCGTAGCATCGTATGTATGCGTACTCCACTACCTATCAAATATTTTATCAGAAATTATACTTTTCGCACCGCATAAAGTATATTATTATTATTACATTCATCCCTCAAACTTCCTCCTACATATCGCTTAGACTATGACACTACATACATCGTTAAATATTCGCCTAATCATAAGTCTGACCCAATCAGCACACCATTGTGCTCATTTGAATTTCCCGCTCTGTTCCCAGATGTAGAAGATATAAATCGATATACCCTCGACTCGAGAAGAGTGAAGATGTGCTGTACAGCTCGGGGGATGATTCCGGTATTAGGGTCGGTGGCCCAATCGCCCTCCAAGCATCCTTCGCCACCCTCCATGGTGAACGTCTTTCCGGTGCCCGTCTGTCCGTACCTGAGGGATGAAGTTACGGTAGGAGTGCGGTGGGTCAGATTGTGAACTTACGCGAAGACCGTGCAATTGTAGCCCTTGATGACATCCTCGATCTGGGGCGCCACCAGCTCCTTGTATAGCTGAATCTGAGTTGAGGCGGGACCGTAGATCTGAAAGAGCATCATTTAATCATAATATATATATATATATCATTTATGATCATAATCGATCGATATTTATAGACTCATCATACATTAAACTTATGACATTTGCTTTTATATTATTTTTTTAAATTATATAATAATAATAATGAAACGAACTTGGTCAAAACCGCCAAAATTCTTGTTTCGTATGGCCACGGCTCTGGATGAGGGCTCGATCTTCACGCAAAGGGTATCGCCCTTTTCCTTCGAGTTCTGCGGCCTTCAACGAATTATATTTTAAAATAGAATAAATATAGTTACACAGTAAAATAAACAATATCAGAAAAACAACTAACAATAAAACTAGAGTAAATTAAATAATCGGGTCGAACCTGACACGAATTGCCACTTGAACATTAGCCTTGGCTGTAGCCGTCAGCGATGTCTTCAGTGGTTGCTTGCGAGCACTAGCAGCCAACATATTTGATGACATTCTGAACAAGTTTGATTATAAGAATTGAAAAACAAGCAAGCAACAAGCAATTGTAAAAGTACGAGGTGTACAGCCCAAGATAACAACTAATAAATGATCGAATAGTCATGATAGCTGTACAATGCAGATGAAATCATAGGTTAAAAGCGCTAAGCCTAAAGGCAATGAATAATTAAAATGTTAATTAATTTCAAATGAACAAACAAGGCCGTTCCCGCGCACCACTTACGGTAATAATTGACCTATCATGAAGTGACTTTTTGATTAAATTATTTAAATTTATTTTATTAGATTCTCTTCTAATCATATTACTTGCAAATTTTTAATGTGTCATTATTTCTTATTCTCAACCACTTCATTCGAACGCTTACGAAATTTTTGTGTGGTTGGCCACAATGGTTGGGTAAGGCTTTTTTCAACATTAAACAAATATTTTATAATTTTAAGCACTCATGGTCACGGTAAATTGAAGCTATCCAACAACGAATATCAGTAAGTCTATCGAAATCGTATCCTACCGTATACCGCCATACAGTAATGTATATTACCGTAATCTCCTCAATCTGTTTCTTACAGCGAAGATTTCACGGACGACGAGCTATTTCTGCCGTACTTTCACGGGGCCATCCTTGACGAAGACTTGGATAAACTACTCGAGGTCAGGTTGCGTTACACTGGTTACCGTAACTCATCATCGACTGATTACTGTATTTTTACCAAAACTTCCTACAGTACATAACTAACTTCTGAATGTATCTTGCCTTCAATGTTACTGTTATTTTCAGTTGCCCGGGGACTTCTTGCTGCTACTCCGCAAGAAAGATGCTAATGACAACGCGATACAGGTCAATAGACTCCAGGGGTACGCGGGAAAAGGTTTTCGAAAAAAAAAGAATAACGAAAAAATGCACTCTATTGTAGAGATTGATAGAGTAAAATATCCATTAATGTATTACTTAGAAAGCCTCTGTATCCCACGGTTGCAGAATCATTGACTAAATACATATTCTAGAACGTCATGCTAGCTGTTCGCATCGCAAAAGGCTCCCCAGGTTCCGATATCTACCGTAGTTCGCTCAAGAAGTTCAGAACTGGAGTGCGATTTCTCGTAAGTTCTTCGGTTCCAAAACGATAGCGGTACCGTAATCCCTCCCAGAGCAAAGATTTCGCCAACATCGCGGCGATCATTGAGTGGTTCAAGAAGGAGCCGAGAACGGTATTTAACTATTATCGATTAGATTTGGGAAATATTATCGATTGATTTAGCTCGCCTCCAATATAACGATACATCTGAAACGTCCGGTTAATAGAGGCAAATGGGCTATTAGGCATAAGGATATTCACTGGCAGAAAAGGGTACGGTGATCTACAATTGTCCCGTGACTACCGTAATCTACCATATACCGTAATCTCAGATCGGCTCCGGTGCCTATGGTCAGGTATTCCGGTGCAAGCTGTACCCGAGCAAATTGGTACGGTAGATTGTGTCGTGGTGTGATCGACGTTTCCATATTCTGTAGGTCGTAGCGGCTAAGCGATTATCTGGAAGCACATCACAAGATGAGCTGGCTGAGATGATGAAGGAAGCACGTGTCATGCAACTCTACGATCACCCCAATATTGTCAAGTAAGTACTGTAGCAGGCGAGGCTACGGTAGCTCTCTGGGTTACTGTAGCTATCCAGATCGCTGTAGTTATCCAAGCTACCAACGATTATGTGTTATCATACTATCGCTGTACAGCAGTAGACAGCTGCAGCATGGCAGCATAAAGATTTGTTACTGTAATCCATCCTACGGTAGCTATTCAATCGATAATATCTTTGAGATTCTACGGATACGCCGTGGACAAACCTCCCTTTGTGCTTGTCATGGAATTCTGTAATGGAGGAGCCGTAGAGGATAGGTATTGTTTACTCATTCTATTGTTTCCTCGGCTACTCGTTTGAGATCAATTTGAGACCCTTCCCTATCACCCTTAGGCTATTAGTGAAACCACAAATCAAGCGTCTCAATTATTCTTTATTTAAAATGGGTCACAACTAAAGATATTGTAAAGAGTGCAAGTGTATCCGAAGAACATGGAGAAATAAATCAATCAATATATAAATCAATAAATCAATATCTCAGGATTCGTCGTCAACGAGAAGAGCCTATCTCGTGTAAGAATCGTGTAATGTGGCTCACACAGGCTGCAGCCGGCATCGAATATCTCCACAAGAAGAAGTATCGTAGTCTAATACCGTAACCCCAACTGAACGATATTCGATTACAGTAATCCTGACTAGGTGATTTCGGTCAGAGTTACGGTATAGACATTTGGCTGTCGTAGCCATACATCTACAGTTTTCAATTCTATTATACTTGTTGAAAGATGTTTAGGAATTTTTTACAATTTAATTTTTTAAAGCACTATTACAGTTGCATTCATCGTGACATCGCCACCCGCAATTGTCTCATTCACGATGGCACGATTAAGATCGCCGACTTCGGTATGTGTCGTGCGACCAGTGTCTACAAGGTATACTGTAATACTTACCGCACCCCACTCACACAACCATAATCTATCGCGAACTGATCGCAGGTCAATCTCGCCAAACCACAGAACGTCCGTTGGCTCGCTCCCGAAGTATGCTGCACTCTCAATTGATATTTGACTACTGTAACTTCTTTCAACCGTAATCCAATCCAGGTTTGGAGAACCGGTGAGACCAACTTTCGCACCGATGTGTACGCCTTTGCCATCATGATGTGGGAGATGTTCATTATCCCCTACGACACGCCTTATAGAACTTGGAAAGCCGTGGTAGTCAAGGTATACCGTAGAGCTACCATAACCCCACCAGATACTACTGTAGCAAGACCAGTTTATTTCTGAGAATTCAGCGCAAGGTGATGGATGGCTACCGCATGGACCCGCCACCCACCATGCCCAAGTCGATCGTCAAGGTTTGTGCATACAAATCCCGGTTCCGGTCCTGATCCCCGCATTCGCAGATTTTGGCTCTGTGTTGGGCGCACGATCCCGCTAACCGACCACTCATGGCAGAAGTGCACAGAATGCTCGCGAATTGTGAGAATGTGAGCCCCAATAAATCAATATTCGGAAAAAAATCAATCAATAATATGAATAATCAATCGATAATTACAGGGGCTCGACGGTTCGAAGAGTCCTAACGGCTCCTCTGAGTACCTGCATCCTGGTGGAAAGGACGGAGCCGGTACTCCTCGATCCATGGCAAAGTCCGTCACCAAGTCGTCTATGATGAACGTGGTCACGGCGTACGGTGGACCTTGTCATAACTAATCTCTTCACCCTCCTCCCCGCCACCACATGTCGTACACAATATCGATCGCCAATAGGATCACTTCCTGACCACTTCGAGAAACTTGATAAAAGGCTTCGGAGATGATGATGAATATCGCAATGAATAAGTACGAAAGTGGAAATGTTGATATGCTCATGAAATGTCGCGAAACTCGAATGAAAAGTGAATGGGATAATTCAATTAATCAATAGTAGTTGCAAATTAAACTACGAAATATCTACAGTAATCCATGATCAGACCCTTTAATTGTACAGTAACCCAGCAATAGTCACTGAACTAGTAGTTATTCATCTTATTTACTCATTCTCAACTCAACATCAGCACGTCGCGATAACAAATAAACGAAGGGGGATTGGATGGTTCAGTGGTGATCGTCACTGGACATGAAGAAGAAAAAGCGATACGGTAGAAACAGCAAAACCGGGGGGTTGTACGATGGGGCAATCGATTATTAAAGGCATAAAATCGATCATTCGGGGATACGGTATATTGACTGCGTGATTTGTGTGGTGAAGTGGCGTACAGTAGATACACATGCCAGGAAATCAACGATAATAGTAGTAGCAAACGCACCACGCAACTCGAGTCACCATTACCAGAGGGATTACTGTAACAGATATAGAACAGATGTCTACCGAGGGAAGGATCTCAGTTAGCGGAAACCAAGCCGATTTGTTGTTAAGCCAAACTCTGGGCCGATTCTCTTGCCCAGCTGTTGCTCCTTTGCATTTCTTAAACTTCACATATCATTTTATATATCCTTAGGGTATACCTATCAAAAAATCAATCGGATTCGGTTCCGCGAACTGAGATCATTCCCGTGTGGAAAAAGCAGGAAGAAGTATGTTTCAAGGGAGGGAAAATAGCGTGTGTGTGGTCTACTGGAAGAACCCGAAAAAAGGAGAGCGTGCACACAAAAGGGAAAGGAAAAGACCAAAGATCAAAGATCAGGGACGACAAGTGTTTGTTGTCATCCAAATGACTGCATATATCGCGCTAAATGGCTAGAATGTAGATAAAGAAGGGCAAAAAGATAGAGAATGAGAAACAACGAAGACGAGAAAAAAAGAAACTTAAACTATAGAGGCGAGTCATTTCGACAACACAACAAACAATGATAACTTAGAGACAAGAGAAAAAAGGGGGATGATGATGAAGATGAGGAAATAGTAAATAAAGATATAAAGAAATAAAGGACAATAAGTGCTGATCAATAACAGATCTAACATAACAATGTGCTGTGACGGTGGGACACAGTACTACTGTGGTAGAGGCAAAACTGTGTCGGTAAAGATCAAAGGACAGAAGGGGGGGGGTGAAATATAGGGACACACAGGGGGAATGATCGCGACGATATTATTATTATTATAATTATAACGACGGGGACGCACATTAACAGAGAAAAGATACATTAACACATACATATTACTGAATACAACTCTAATGTGTATACTTAGCAAACTACGAAATACCATTATACATCCAAAAAAACAACGCACTATTAATATAGAGAAACGATGGGAGAGCGGGGCAGGAGATAGACAACGACGGCTAGTGCGCGAATGAGAGAGAAGAGGAGCAGAGTAGTGTAGAGTAGGAAAAGAGATGTGGAAGAGCAATACCGTAAGCCAAATCAGATCTAATGTGGGCGGGGCTACAGTACTACTCTACACAAGTACGATCGCTCAACGACGTCCAGCTGGTGCTGGCTCAGGATGGTCAATCTCTCCCTGATTAACTCTGTTGGGATTGCCGGTCGGACGGAATCCAAGGCATGAGCTGTCGACGACAAACTGCAAGTAAATTAATCAATACTCGTGGATTACGGTATTCGAAAAATCGATAACGTGATTTGGATTACCGTACCTTAGCTCCCTTCTTCTGCTTCTTCTTGCCTCCACTGACAAAGCCCTCATCGCTAGCGATAGATGACGATCCAGCGGTGGTCGTGCCACGTCCAGACGCATCCTGCATAAATCAATCAATAAATTGGCCAATCAATCAATAAATCAATAATGAGCAACCGTATACCTTCTGGGCGTTTCTCAACTGCGATCGCTTCTGGATGTACTCGCGCACAAACTCCTTGACCTGCTTTCCCTCGCCCAGATAGCCGACCATGTAGTCTTCCACCTAAACGTCATTTGCAAAGTTCAAAATTGGCGATTTCGGCAAAAAATTTTTCCATATCGGATTTTCACTTATATTTTCGACCGGTTACGCCTTTTTTAACGAGAAAAAAATGATTTGAAAGTCAAACCCCCCTCCGCAGCGCACTGCAGTGTGAGGCATCCACAGTATTCATGTTCAAAGCTACCGTACCTCATCAGGATTGGTGACATCTTCGATGAAGGCAGCGAGGACGTCAGCATCGACGGTGTCGTTGAGCGACTGAAGGCGAGTGACGAACCATGAACGGAAAGTAGCCTCGGGCGTGGTGCCACTGGCCTTCTTCTTCTGAATCAATCAATCAATAAGTTAATCAATATATCCTACAAATCCATAAAACCATTCCTCCGCGCCCCTTACAATTCGTGAAAAATGATTGATTTTTCGAAGCAAAATATCGATTCGAAATTGATCTAATCAATGAATATGGCTGCCACTTAATGACAGATTAGTCAGGTCGTACTTATACAAGATACACTTATATCTTGATCTAACAACTAATCAATAACATCTCCACTTACATCGTCCTTCTTCTTCTCCACTGGCTTCTCGACAGCCTTCTTTGCGGGAGCGCTAGCGGGCTTGGCGGGCACAGCAGCAGCCTTCTATAAGCAATCGATCAATACAAACTTCTCCAAAAACCAGGAACAAAAACTTTGTGATCAAAAACTGGAATATCCAGGTTTCCTGTCCCCAATAAAAGCCATTATAAATATAAAAGTATTAATCACGAAGTGCGTTCAACCAAAAAAACAAGCATCACGAAACCATCACGAAAGGGTCTCTAAACCAGAATCACAACCAGTATCATTAACTTTTCATACTCTCAACAAGTCCAAAATCATACGATCATTTCTGCTATTAGCAATAAAGATAGATCCCAAATCAACCCATTGCTTACCGGCTTATTTGCGGCAGCGAGTGATGGTCCGGCCCATGGGGATGGTTTGGCGGGCGCGTTGACCGGCACGAGACCGGCACCGCCCCAGGCTGCTCCCGAGGGCGCGGATGCTGCAGGCGTGGAAATCACCGACGGAGGAGGAACACCACCCCACACACCGCCAGAGGAGATCTGCAAAATGAACAATTATTGATTGATTAACAGCTCTAGGTTAACCAATAATTGATTAATCGATTTTTCACTTTTCAACAAAGTTTCACTCCTATCCAGCATTACTACACTGGCAACTGGGAATAGAAAGTTTGTGAGAAAGAGTCGACTTTGCACCTTGCCATTCAAAATCTAGCAAAACTTTCAGCTAACCTATTATAATTACAATACCTTGGTCTTGACGAGTGCAGCTTCGGCCTCCTTTCTCAGCTTCTCCAACTCTCTCTGCTCGGCCTTCGCCTGTCGCTCCTGCTCCTGCATCACCTCGGCAAGTGTAGCACCACCTGTGATTAAATAATTCATTTATAATAATAATAATAATAATACTAATAATAATAATAATAATAATCCCACCTGAAGTCTTCTTAGATGGTGATGCGGCAGGGGCAGTCTTGAGACCCGCACCTCCCCAGGCTGGGCCACCTGAAAATAAGCAACGATTAGAAGGGGATTCAAGGTGATTTCACGTTTCATTCTATACATTTCATCCGAAATTTTAAATGGAATTTGATTCCGGGTTGTTGCCATCAATTGTAAAAAATATATCAAAATATATCAGCAGGACAAACCATATTTGATGCTAAATAAATGGTTTAAATTGTTAGCAAACCCTGAAAAAAAACATAATAAACACACTGGTCTTGGGCAGGATGGGAGTGGTGTTGCCGGAAGCGTATGACATGGTGGCAGCTCCGCCCACGGTAGATGGTGCCATCACTCCTCCTGATGGTGGGGCAGATGCCGCCAGAGCCTTCTTCTTGGCTTCGGCAATCGTAGCCAGACGCTCACGCTCCGCCTCCGCTTCACTTTGTCTGATCGCTTCGGCCTGAAATAATAATAATAATAATAATATTATTAAAAATTTTGGCAGTTTTAAACGTGAGCAATGTGCGGAGAATTCTGTAATCTGTGAGCTGAAGCAGCAAAAGAACAGCAAGTTTAACAAATTCTTATGTGTCTTGTGTGTCTAATCCAAAATAAAACCCGTGAATCCACGTTTCACGAACATAAGATTAATCAAAGAATAATTGACGAATCGTTGTCAGGAATGTTAACGTTTTCAAGCTAGCAAACTATAATAATCACACAAACCTTGGCTGCAGCCTCCGCTCGTCGTCGCTCTTCCTCTTCTCTCTAAAATCGATTATCGATTAGTTGCACCGTAATCCTACCTCATCATCCCACCTTTTTCTCCTCCTTCTGGATGCGGGCACGCTCACGAGCCTCTTCCTCCTCGATAATGCGTCTACAAATAATAACAATAATAAAAATAATAACAATAATAATAATAATAATATGGCTACCTTTCCTCCTCCAATCGTTGTATCTCCTCTTCCTCACGCTGCCTCCTCTCGGCCTCCTCGCGCTTCCTCACCTCGGCCTGACGCTCACTGTAATCATCACAACTTATAGAGTTCAACGAGCACAGATCAAGGCACAGCTCACTAGCTTCAAGTCAACTATGCTCAAAGCTGACTAGCTACAAGTCAACTATGCTCAAAGCTGACTAGCTACAAGTCAACTATGCTCAAAGCTGACTAGCTACAAGTCAACTATGCTCAAAGCTGACGAGTAGCTAGCTGACGCTATAAGATAGCTAGCTAGCCAGCTCATAGCTGACCGACACCCACTCAATCTCTTGTCGCTCCTTCTCAATCTTCAGTCTCTCAGCCGCCAATCGTTCCTCAGCCTCTCGTTTAGCATCCTCCATCTCGCGCTCCTTGCGTGCCATTTCCTCCTGTATGATTGTCATACTTTTTTAAATCGCTATAATAAAACCGGCAATACTTATATGTAGGACATCGTCGGAACATTATTGATTGATCGAAAGATCAAAGATCAACCACTGACCCTGAAGCGCTGAATCTCCAACTCTTTCTCGCGAAGCTCACGATCTCGTCGTTCGCGTTCCGATTCGGCCTGAAATGGAAGACAGATATTTGAATAATCACTTACGATAATCTTCTCTAAAAAGCAATTTATTTGGCGTGTAGTGTCGTGCCTGTATTCATGAGACTACAACTTCATTCAATTCATTTTGAAATGTTATTCAACGTTTAAAGGCACACCACGAGTCAATTTCGACGCTCTGACACAAAGCTGTACCATAGATAAAGAAAGCGAGAGCGAATTGCCAGAGAAGGGAGTTTCAAATTAGCTCATTTTCAGGGTGTGCCTTTAAGATGAAGCTATGAACTGTTGTAAATAACTGTTCAACCAAATTGACGAATACAGGCAAAACTAAACGCCAAATCTTTTTTCAACACGTTTATTTTTAGGTGACTATTCGACAAACCTGTCTCGCCATCTCCTGCATTCGTCTGAACTGCTCTCGCTCCTCCATCATGAGGCGAGCCTGCTCTTCCAATCGCTACAAGAGATCAAAGATCAAACACAAAGATGCGAAATCGAGGGATCCCGTAGCCCAGACAATACCTGCTTCTCCATGAGCGCTTCGTAACTAGCGGTCTGCTGCGTTCTCGAGTACACCGCCTGCTGCTCCCACAACGCCGCCGATCCACCAGCACCACTACAGTAATCAGATGAAACATTATCGATTAGGTCAATCAAATTATCGATCCATGAGATCATCATTTTCGTACCCCAATCCGAGCTGCTGCTCCATGAAGAGTGGCATCGACGCCTGGGGCGGCTGCATAACCGGCTCCTGCAAAGATATGGGGATATATCAGAGAGATCAAGGATCAACGACTAGAGATCAAAGATCGCGACTTACTGGATATCTGAATGGAGTTGTCGTTCCATTTCGCTTGATCAGCTCACCGAGTGCGATCCACTCAGGGTCTTGCTCACGACGAACCTCCAGCGTCGGCTGCAAGGGTCATTGTAGCCGTCATATACCGTAAACCTAGCCAACCCGCGCCACAATGACTACCGTAACCTAACAGTTCATGATATCGTACTCTAACCGTACCTGGAAGTAGCCCATCTTGTACCACTGCTCCATTTGCTCTTGCGAGAATGGACCTCGCTCCTGCTTTTGGGGGTCGAGGTAGTAGAAGGTGGCCGGCTTGGGAGGCTGTGGAGGCTGCAATAAATTCAGTTTGCAATCCGGCTACCGTAATCCGATCGGTAGAGGAGGGGAGCTTCTTACAGGTGCTGCATAGAGCTGCTGTTGTTGTTGCTGTTGTTGCATCTGTCGATAGGCATTCGTAAAGACGGTCGACGGCGAAATTCCAGTCATTTCCGCTGGTTGTGACGAGTACGCCGAGCCGCTCTGTAAACAAAAAGACTATAGGTCGACTGATTGCGTTCAGGTATGAGCTGATTACGGTAAGTAGCTCACGATATCGATTGGTTGCGATGAGACGGGAATGGGCGCAGATCGATCGTCAGATGCGGTACCCCACGCGGATTGCTGAGGAGGCGATCGACGAGGACTATAATTATTGATTATCAATCAATCGATAATCATGACCATCTAAAGAATACGAAGCATGACCGCATTTCGGATTTTTATTTGAAAACACGAACGCGTTATATATAAACATGACCGCATTTTGCATTTTTTTTGCGAAAACCTAACCGCATTTTGTGATTGTTTTGTGAAAACCAGACCGCATTTTGCAATTCTGTAACCAGCTATTCGACCTATAACTCCCTAGCAAGTTCCGTACGGCCTCTTTTCACTTACTCCATAGGCACTGGAGCTTGCTGTTGTTGCTGTACATGTTGTTGTTGCTGTTGCTGCACCACCGGCACCGACTGTTGTCTCGGGATGGATCTACCGACCGAGAAGCGGCCATGATCGTCGAACGAGCCACCCTCCGTCGATTGCGTTTCCCTGCAATATAAAGTTATTATTATTACTATTATTATTATTATTATTATTATTATTAATATAAAGATGTTTGTTATAAAGTGGGCGGAGTCTCGGTATACCTGGTCACGGTCACGTGACCGGCACCAGCCGCCGCATCCTCCTCGCTTGCCCACTCGGGCACCTTCTGTTCCCGAGTACCCCACGCCGGACGCGCAGATTGCTGAAAGGACCGATCATATATGTTTAAACAGGACATCAGAGTTTTATGAATTGCTGTGCTATTCAAGTCGTAGACATGTATAGCTATAGAAACATCGATGCAACGGGTTCATGTTTCAGCAGAAGATGTCAAGTTAATTTGAGCAAGCTCGAAACCTCTTCTCTCTCACTTCATAAAAGCAATGTAAATACAATAATAATTATTATTACAGCTTTAAATAATATTTTATGTACAGTATTGATTAGTTATGACAATGCATTCGGAAGAAAAGAAAGAAAAAGATAATCATTGCTATTATTGCCACCCACCTGCCATCCATTGGTGGCATTGGACGCATTCGCTCCATCCGCGTCTTCACTCGTGCTGCGAAGTCGTTGACGGGGACGATCTACAATAGTTATTGATTAAATCATGATATCAGACAATTTTTTAAACCCTATTAGTGTAAAAAGCTCTGCAAAGTGCACATGAAACGTAACTGTATACGTATACCCAAACACAACATATGTATGCAATAACATGTTTACATAAAGCATAGTATTTTTGTCTCGTTTTCTGATTATTTGATGACGAAAGACTAATAATAGACCGATTATACATAATCACAACATAATCATCTTTAACTTCTGTAGACGTTGTTTTGTTTATGCTACTAATATATTTTATTTTTCACACGTGTTCACTATTTTATTTCATGGAATAAAAATATTATTATTATTATATAGTTATTGTTATGATTGTACATCGAGAATTCGAGTCTTAACGCCACCTTCACCAACCCAGCCACACTCACCAGAGGGATCACGGGGATTGTAGAGGCCCTGGGCGCGCGAGTTAAACGCCGACGATGCCGCACTCGTGCTGCCGCCACGACCTACCGGATTCGTGCCACGGCGACTCGCTAAATTCATGATATGAATATGCATTCATAATATACGTTGTCTTTCGAAACAAAACGTAAACAGTTATCTTGAACATGATTGAATGAACAGAATCTAGCAAAATCACGACAAATCTGTTATTTATGCATCGTTACATTTGCCTTACGTGCCTACGCCGTAACCCCCTCCGCCGCGTCTCCGTCGTTACGGCGGAGATTACAGCGTATTCACGTAAGGCAAATGTAACGATGCATAACTAGTGATGACAGATCAAAGTCGAAAGATCAACTGACGGAATGAGCCTCCTCCTGCAGCCGCAGCCATTCCTCCGCTAGCCGCAGTTGCAGCAGCGTACGGAGATGATCCACCCTCGGTGCCTCCTCCTCTCCCACCAGAGAATGCACCACGGACCGGACCACGTTGAGGTGTCGTGCCCGTGCTACGACCTGGAGATAAGCACAAATAAATATAAATTATTTCATGTTTCGTTGCGCCTCGGGCGTAGATAAATTAATTAATTAATAAATAATGGAGAAATATAGAAATCTATTCACAGTGTACATTTCACATATGACTTCACACACTTCAGCATTAGTGATAAAATGAAAAAAAATCCCCCCTTCTTTCGGAACTTTTGAACACCCTTGAATCAAATTATTATTTTTAGTTAATCGTATTTACACAACATCCATAATCCACAAACCCCATGTCTTAGATGGCACATGCTGCCATCCGCCACCTCCATTGGGATTTGTCGATCGATTGGCAGATTGCGGCGAGTCTGGCGCACCTCCCGTGATCTATAATCAATCAATATTGATTAATCAATATCGCAATTTCGGACAGAAGCATCCACGAAGGTTCACACATCGGATTCCTGGGCAAATTTGACGGCATCACAAGGTCACGGCGAGTAATGCAGACAAACTATTTCTTCCATTTTAAACGATTCGCATTTACAATAATCTCCCGTCGATTTCTCAACCTTGGTTTCGCCCCGGACAGCCCGGATTACCTGTAGTCTCTCGACAGCAGACAACTGGGACATGGCCTTAGACGAGTTGATATTCTCACGAAGTTTCTGGAATAAATCAATCAATCGATATCCATCAATGCGAATACAGTATACCTTCTCAGTCTCGGTAAGCGGCTTGGTGACGCAGGGTGGCTGGTGCTCCTCGAGATAGAGCGGACAGCGAGATAGACCATCGGGAGGGTAGAATCCACCGGCTGAAATATAGAACAATTTTTCTTTCATCATACGCATTTCATTATATATTCATGAATACGTATAAATATTATTATAACAATACAGCTGCAACCAGCAATACAATATGGCTGCAATATAGAAAGATTCGGGTAGATATGGTTTGTATTGCACGTTTTGCTCATTTAACACATATTATTTATACGCATTCATTTATGTGAAGAAAATGGTGTGTAGGAATATCGATTTTACTTCGAGCTGACGTGATCTCACAACCAAATAGATCCATCGTGAGATACCGACACTAAAGGTATTCTCACACGAGCAATATCTTATGTATTAATTCTGCGATAAGTGATCCTTTTCTCTGTAGATTAAGAATATATACTTAAAATGCAAGGGTGAACCAGCTAGCAAACACCACTTGATAAAAGTGTTCCAGAAAGCGAAGAATAATGTGAGAGGCGAACATTAAAGAACAATGGAATCAGCTAACTCTTTATTCTCGATAATCAATCAATATATATACCGTACCCATGTGAAGAGCGATGAGATCCTCACGACCGTAACGATTCGTCATGAATATCGGGGCAGCCATGGGACGATCCTGTTATTGATTAGTCATTATTGATTTGCTATTATCGTCATTCACACAACATTTCTTCTTTAGCCTAATAGACACTTGACCATTAGCATTCCGTTCAAACATCATAACCAAGTCATAGAAAGATAGTTTGTTTATGCACAACTCTCTAAATCTATTTGCACACTGTTTGCACGGAACAAACAAGTTCCCATTCGTGGAATCCCAAATGCGCAGCATATTTCACTGTTCCTTTCACACTAAATCAGTCATTGCATAGTATGTTACGTAATACATACAGTTACATTTCTTCCAAACTCGATAAGATCAAGCGTCATGACAAATTGGAATGAATGTCGCACTCCGAATGTCACACGTGACTCACACACTGTTTACAACTTTTGTGTCATATGATCGCAAACTGTCCGTAGCAATGGAGGGGAATATGGGAATTAGGGTAGGGGTGACTATGCTAGCAGCTGGCTATTTACCCTCCCTAATACTCCAAATTCTTGTATAAAACACGTGGGGGACAGTCACGTGGCCACCATATGTCGAGATACTCAAATATTACTATATTGCTAATATTACAATTTAGGCCAAGTTTAGAGCTTATCATTCTCGGAATCAAGGAGTACAGGATAAATGATCCAAACAATAATTATGTTCAAGTTAAACTATAATGTACATCAAGTTCATTGTTATAGATGTACTGGAATCAGGTTACCAGAGAACGGATACAAACGTGATCTAGTCCTTCTTATCAAGCGCCTGTGACCTCGACTAGAACTGTTCGTGGATGCGAGGGAGCGGAGAAGGAGCATCAAACACCCACCACTATAACCTGTTTGAGCTCGGTCGAGTGATAAGCGGAAATAGGCTATCATAACTGTTCGAGTCGAATATAACGTGACTAATCGCTGGTACATTAATAAAACAAAATGTTTGTGAACGGGCACATTGCATAATATTTCTACACTTTATGATAACTAAAGGTCGCTGTAAGACGAGAATGTCGTAGTCAAATGATACTTGAATATGAATAATGAGCAAACCTCCTCAGCTTCAATTGAGCCTCCCGTATTGGTGACTCTTCCAGGCGGAGGACGAGCTGCTCCCGAGGAAGCATTGAACGTTTGCCCCATCCTGGAAAACACCCAGATAATATAACACTGGAAGAATAAATCACAAATCAATAGGTTAATAGCACTGACCAAGAAGGGTTGAAATTGCTTTGTGACGATTCGCTCGCACCGAAAGCTCCGAAGACCGACATGTTGATTACTGGAAGCGAACTGCTATTATTACAACAACACGAACTTCGACTTTCGCAATGTGCATCGTAATAGATGGCGAAGAGCATTTAATCACCGATAAACAGCATCAATAATAAAAGAATCAATGCTATTTAAGCACAATGATCAGATCGACGATGAACAATTCAAACAATTTCCACTGTTAAAAGACTTTAGGGGGTTGGCAAAGCATCAAATGAGGGTATTCAGAAAGAGATTCGCAGCAGAAAAGCGGCTATAATATTAGGTTCAATTCGCAAGCTCTAATTGGTGTTAACAAATTAAGTAAATTTTAAAAATGGGCTGGGAAAATGAAAATTCATTTTGTTTAAACGTTCCGACGATTGGAAAGTGCGCGACGACTCAGTAAATAACAGAAGCGTCATAGGATAAACAAATGGAACGCTAAATTGCCGGTTTTCCGAAAAAAATTTCAAAAACTATTAAATATTTGTTTGACATTTAGAATAATAACTTTAATACGATTTTATCAGCTTGAATAACAATAATAATGATTTATCTACACCCGCGGCGTGACAGCAGTTGAAATGAAATAATTGCGCTTTGACGGTGAAATAAGGGTGTGACTCTCTAGGGATAATATTATATGACGCAACAATGATTATCGAAGAAAAATACTAATAACTTTAATTTTTTTTCAAGAAAACACAGTACAGAATAGATGAATCATTTACTAGATTAGATCATAGATTAATGATGAAAATATAACAAAAAGAATGTAAAAGTGATTTCGTACATAGTATTAAGTACATTTGCATGATTTGTAAAATTCACTATTCAATTCTACTAAAACTCTTTCATTTCATTTTAGTTACTAGTATCATTTCGGTGCGGTTGGGTGGTGCGGTGATCTCACCTGCTTCTTCGATCGATAATGCTTAACTGGAATCAATCTCGATCTGTAACGCATTATTCCAATCTTTTCGTCACTCTTATTTTATTAGGTACGTCTTTGGTCTTTGTTCCTACCGTAACCGACCGTAGTCTCGGGTTTCAGGATTTATTGCGCAACCTGTCTCTGCGCTCGAAATCGAGCCCGGCTACATCGCCGTAAGATATCCGCTTGTCGATTGACCAAATCTAGCGTACCCAACCGCTACCGTATTGCAGCTAATCGTAGTGGGCATCGTACTCATCATCGCCATCGGAATAGGCGCATACGTTGGCTACGTCAAGTACATGAATTACAAGATCAATAAGGTATGCTACAGTAACCTCGAGTGCGGTAAGAAGGTTACCATATAACCAACCTACCGTATACCCAGAACTGGAACGGCAAAGAAGTCTGGAACAAACAGCGCGAGAAGGAACTGAAAAATGCTAAGAAACTAGAGAACGAAAGGTATTTTCACTTTGATCTTTGACATTTTGATCTTTGATCTTTCTAGGAAAATGAAAATGGACAAGAGTGCGCTGGCCAGAGAGGAGGAAATCGACAACAAACTTTGGCAAGAGGTTGGCGCTGATCTTTTATCACTCAACCATTCTCTAATGTCTCATTATCCTTATTTATTAGTTACCACTTACAAGGGAAGTACAAGAAATATCTTTTAGACTTTTGAACAAGAGTATTTTTCCTCGATAGGAATAGGCAATATATGGACGGAACCAAAAAATTAGCTGCGACCATGCACTTTCAGATTTTATATAATTAATCAAAGTTTGTGAAAAAATTCCTCATTTTTTGTAGAAAAAACACACTGTGTAGGGGACAAGGAAACAAAGCGCTCTTGTAAGAGCACTGAGAACATGGCAGCGTGGTGTAGTGGTAGTGTGTTACTCTTCTGGATCGGGCTATCGTTGGTTCGAGTACACTTATGGACATTTTTCTTTTGCTCATTTTTAACAGCTTCGGACTTGTACTTTCGATGGGAAAAAATGGAAAAAAATGTTTTTTTTCACTTTCAAAACGTTCGTGCATGCTCAAGATGACATCTTTTAAGATGTTGTTGTAATCTGTGAGAGACCCTGGTCCAACTTTCATTTCATCAAATGCTCGATATGTGATCGTCGATTGCGCGGGAATTGTTTTGTTAACTGCCATTGTTGTTGAAATATTATGTGACATGTATGATTTTAATAATTTGTTTTGTTGATATATTTCGTAGAAGTTATTAGATGCTAAATATATTGGAAATAATGAAAAATGTAATGGAATAGGAACAAATTGCACGAACGCACGAACGTTCTGAAAAAAAATATCTGAAATTGAAAAAAAAATTTTCAGCGAACGTACAAGTCCGAAACTGTTTAAAATGAGCAAAAGGAAAATGTCTATAGGTGTACTCGAACCACCCACAGCACGATCCAGAAGAGTACACACTACCACTACACCATGTTGCCATGTCCTCACTGCTCTTACAGGATCGCTTTGTTTCCTACGCTCCTTGTCCCCTACACAGTGCGTTTTTTCTTCAAAAAATGAGGAATTTTTTCACAAACTTTGATTAATTATATAAAATCTGAAAGTGCATGGTCGCAGCTAATTTTTTGGTTCCGTCCATATATTGCCTATTCCTATCGAGGAAAAATACTCTTCTTCAAAAGTCTAAAAGATATTTCTTGTACTTCCCTTGTTAGTTTTCTTTTCCTCTCTTAGATCTCTCTCATAGTATCTTTGCGTGTTGTTCTAGTAAACTTGCGCGTTATTTCCTTTTTTAAACATTACTCAAATAATTGTTCTCCTGGGGCTTGTCTACTGACGAGGCCCACCCCCAGGGGAGTGGTCGGTGTCTAGACCAAGGGCCGAAACACCGATCACGTTTCTCTAGGCTTTTACAAAACTATTAGACTATCTTAATAATAATTTAGCAAATTTGAATTATTGAATATTTGATCCTATTCTTTGATTTCTGATCTGTGATCTTTCCAGAACGAAGAAATGAAGAAGGGCGTGGAGGTGAAGGAGTTCACTACGGATGAACTGCTCAATCCTGATTTGCGCTCGCATAAATCATAGTCACTGACATACTGTTCTGTCTGACAAACACTTGGTATTGACACTCATAATTTGTCAAAGAGACACCATCAGCTAATAGAAAACTCCGCTCTCGCAACGCTCTCTCGCTTTCGCTGTCTACGAGAGAGTGCTGCCAGAGCGTAGAGTCAAACTACCTCTGGGTGTAAATGCATCGAAACTGTAGGAATAAATACAGAATAATGTAATTACACCTATCATCCAGTTGTGTCTAATCAATAAATAAAACTAAAAATATTAATAATTATTATTATTATTCACCACCCTCCCACGCACTCAACTTTCTCTTCATGTCTTCCTCTTTTTCTCTGCACCATCTATATGCATCTCCGTCATTAACACAGATCTCGAGAGGCCTTTTTTCTTCCTCTTGATCTCGCTCTGCTTTGATCTCTCGAGTACGAATGACGAATGTATTTTAATTTCACTTGAACGAGTGCACTTGCACTCATCTTTTGTGCTGATAATATGCTGATTATCGTTGATATTCGATATATCTAAAATGTGAGATGGAAAAAATTTAAATATTCAAAAATGAAATGAATTTTATTACAATTTATAATGTAGAAATTGGGTTGATGTTGATGTATGGTGACGTTTGACCGCACACATTCGATTGACCTGGCAATGAATTAAAAATATTTGCACGAGGAAAAATGGGAATTGGGGAAGAATGGGAATGTGGAAAATGAAGGAAGTCTCAAGAACATGCTCTCATGTGTTAAGATCGAAGATCAAAGATCAAAGATCAGAGTGGGATGAACGAAGTAGTGTAGGGCGAAGTAGGGATGAGGCATTCGATTGAATTGAATGTGCACCCAAATACCTCCACACGGCATACCGTACTGTAAGCCGTACCGTAGTCCTTTTATTTTCCAGCTCTCATAATTCCTGAATATTGTCAAATTCATTCGATTCAACAATTCGATTTTGAGATTCACCAATTTAGAGCACAAGAATCATTAATGCAACTACCTGTATCTGTTTTGAAGTCTCTTCTAATACTACTGTTGGTATTTTGGCTATTACTTTTTGTATTAAAACACTCTTTATGAAGATTAGCTATGTAACTGCATGCATTGTTGGCACTGCAGCTGGAGTGTCACAAAAGGTGATCTACTTTCTTTAGTAGCTTTTCTTTCTTATTATTTTTATGATCAGCTATTGGCGAATATATAATATCACTTTAATTTGTTCCAAACACAAACTAGCACAATTCCATGGGCATAAGAGGGTGTTTGGTCGATTGAGTGGCTAATTTTGGAAACGATAGGAGGGGCGATATGTGTCAAGACTTGATTTCTCAAGGAGCGGGGCTGTATATCTCAAGGCGTACTTGGAGGGTAGGAGAACCCTTGTCCATTCATTCATTCGATCACTCTACATACATCCCATATGTTTCTTTGGTCACTCATCATCCTGACTCTTGCACGAGATGTGCAGTCCTGTGCCGGCACAGCTACGACCACCACTCGTATGTTTGCTTATATTTATGTTAATTAATTTTTATTTATCGTACACCACCAGTTCGTTTCACCCATAGTATTCTGGTGTTATTCATTTCTCTTTGAAAGCGAGAGCATTAATTTTAAGAGAGTTTACATGTTGAGCGGTCGTTCTGGCATTCAAAATGGACAGAATACATCATGTACAAATGTTCAAGGAAATTATGAGAAATATCAAAATTTTGCAGCTTATTAAAAATTTCTATATTAACTTGATCATAGCCATAATACATACAATCCATAGATATTTGTTTTTTTAAACTATTTTGAAACTTTTTTTATGAGATCACTGTCACAGTATTCTGGTCCTAGCCATTTTTCTTCCAAAGCAAGACAAAGGAGAGACCATTGTATTCGAGAGAGTTTGTATGTTGAGCGGTCGTTCTTGCTTTGAAAGTCATGAGAACGCTGTGCTGTCTCTTCCAATTTGAGAGATCTCATATAAATCTAGCGCAACACAGAATTGTCGGGTGACACAAGGCAACACACCGCGCATCGCAGCGCTTGTTGTTAAGAATAACGTGCACCTCTATGGAGATTCTGCGGGACTATTGATTACATGCTTATATTGCTTTTTGATCAGTACAGTGTCATCTACCGTACTCTACCGTACCACCGTAGTCTTTGGCAAAATATAAAAATTACCGCATAATAATTCAAACGTTTAGCATCGCCTACCACAACCACGCTTGCACCAACCACCACAACTGCAGCTGGAACAACTACCACGACCACTGTTGCGGCAACAACGACAACCGCAATTGCGACTACAACAACTGCAGCACCTACCACAACCACGGCAGTCGCTATGCTTCGTAAGAAATGAAAATTATCCTGAAATTTCACTTAAAGTCCACGAGTCGCAAACTGAATATCCACGGATATTTAGAGCTACTGCTCAAAAGTTGGCCAAGAAAGGAAAATTAGGAAGAAACTCATCTTTTGCGCACTCTCTCGCCGCTTTTTCATTTCTTTACCTTTTTGCGACTTCTGAACAACGCATAAGACGGTAAAGATAGAAAATGTAGGTTCTACATGTGAGATAATGAGGGAAGGTTGAATATGATTTATTCATAGACGTTTCGTGACATCATCAGTGCCTTGATATCATACCCTATAAAGCGAGACCCCAAGTAAATTTGAAACTCACCGCTCTGCTCACACTCTCTCTTTCTTTGTCTGCGAGAGAGCGTGGCCAGAGCGGAGGGTAAAATCATGTGCTTTGAAGCCTGTCAAATGTGCGACCCCATGGGACTTATAATGCTGACGAAGAACGGACAAGGTTCGAGAGACTTTGCCAGTGACGTCACGACAGTACAAGGAGCCGCGTGCGCCTCACGAACGCTAACGTGCGATGGCACAAACGCGAATATTGAGGTTATTCTTTGTCAAATATTATTATTATTATTATTATTATTATTATTATTATTATTATTATTATTTTATTATTATTATTATTAAATATTATTCTTTCTTTGCCAGTATGTGGAGATAGTGTTTGAAATGAGAGAGTTACTCTATTTCAAAATAAAGTTTGCTCATCATTTTCATTTGAAAATATTATTATTATTATTATGCTGTCGATAATATTACAGATTAATAATGGCGATGGAGTAATCAATGATGGTGACGACGGTGCATTTAACGATGAAGCCATACTAACGGTATTTTCATGCATATTCATAAATTAAAAATAATAAAAAAATCAATTTTTCACGCATAATCGACTCATCTTTTCATCTGCTCAAAACCAGCGTTAAGATTCTTGTCACAAGAAATGAAAAGCAGTGACAATCTCACGGTGCACCCAAGCTAATTTTAGACTCCGCTATGACAATTCGGCACTACTTCAGAATAGGGTACCAGTACACCGGTCAAGTCCAAAAGGACATGAAAAATGAAATTAACACAATGGAAAGGACGTTTATATTAGGCAATTATACTATTATTTCGGACTGGTACCCTATTCTGAAGTAGTGCCGACAATTCTCTCTCAGAGAGTGTGGTAAGAGCGGAGAGTTTCAATTAGCTCGGGGTGACACTTTTATCTTAAAGAAGGGGACCCATGAGATGTTGAAAATTATTTATATAATATGGTAATTGGCGTAAGGGACAATGAGAAAATGTGAGAGTCGAGTATGTAAATCGGATGGCCACTCTCTACATGCCTTGAAAGCTGTACTTTCAATGCGCGTAGTGTACTTTAAACATATCGGGAATTAATTTTAAATATGTCTTTCGATTCGTGCGATGAATCTCTATCATACCATCCGAACAGTCTTATTACAAAAAAACTCGTGGGTCTTTATCTTTAATCTTCTCTTTAATCTTTAAAGGGACGTAACCTCTCTCAATGGTATCTTCGACGCGCAATGTTCTCTCGTTGTTAGAGAACAGAGAAATATTGTGCACAATGAGGAGACCATTGAGAAAGGTAACGCTCCCTTTAACGACATATTGTTTAGGTTGAATGTAGCGCGGATGGCACGGCATGGGAGTACATGGGAGTGCCCATCACTCAGGCCGAATGTGGAGCCGGATAATTAAAATGAATTTTTTATGTTGAAATTTTTAAAATATACTAGTCTAGCCTGATATTTGCAATATAATAAAAATTAATGGGTAATTTTACGATGTATGAATTTTTTATGTTAAAACACGTTGTTTCTGTAAAAACCTAGGCCAGGCACAAAGTGTACAATGTGGTATGATGACCATGGTCGCTGCTCACTACTACAAATTTTTGGTATCGCAGGTACTCGTCGTTCGGGTAAATACCCAAGATATTTTGTTCGCAAAATGAATTTTAATTGAATTCGCAAAATGAATTTTAATTGAATTCGCAAAATGAATTTATTAGAAAATTGAATTGACAATGTAAATGGTGAGTTAAAACCATTTTGAAAGATTTGTGCGTTTTGCCCGGTTCTTACAGAAACTGTGTGTTAAAAAAAAAGGAAAATATAGTCGTAGTTTTTTGTTCTCACCGAGTAGTTGTAGTCCTTATTTGATATGTAAATTATTATTTATTTGGTTTAAAAATAATAATATAAATTTCACTTTTTCTCGATTATAATCATCTCATAGGTATGTGAAGATAAAACGAGTTATTTTTAATTCTGTTGTATTTGTATTGAAAAGGAGTAAAAACCAATCGGCATAAAGCTCACACAATACTTTCTTCTATCCTTCGATTTGCAAAACGAAATGCCCCATGCTGGAATCGAACCAGCGACCTTCTGTTTACAAGACAGACGCTCTGCCACTAAGCCAATGAGGCTCGGTGATCCCTCTCGCAATGGCTGTTTTCATCTACTGGCTATAATCTCCACAGTCTTATATGAAATGTTTATCAAATAAGTTTATTATTTATGGAATCTTTCGAAACGGATATAGATCGTTCATGTATGTAAAAATATTTTTCTCAAAATATTTTTTAGATTTTTTTCCTAACTTTGTACGGAGAATTTAACAAATACAGCGAATTTCGAAATACTAAGAAAATAGAAATATTCATGCGGTAATTTTTAATTCGAGAAAATAACAGCTATATTGGTTCACCATTGGCCAACGGCTGAAGACATGATGGATGAAGGCTGTGAATAGTCGGGATAATCTATACATAGAAGGATCATAAGAGAAACCTCCTGGATACTCTTCACTCTCTCACCTTCTTTGTCTACGATACAGGTTGACCATGGGTTATATTCATGAAGCTTGGCAAACCGTCTGTCGGCAAATTTCATTAACATGCACCATAGGGTGCATTATTAAATAACATATACTGTATTTGTTTTATAATTTATTTTTAACGTGCAAGTAAACCTTTATCCATTTATATTACTAATTTAATAGGGTATCTCATAAGAGATAGAAGATTTCTCCGCCAACGCTTGTGACGTCACGCCTTATCAGGCTGTCAGACAAACGGTTTGTTAAGTTACATAGGTACCTTCGAAAAGGAAGATCACATTATGATGCTAACATCATTACTTCGTATCTATTCAGGCCATTCTCATCAATAAATATTTCACTTGAACTTTCATATGCAATAAATACTACTTCTTCGTTATTTGCAATAAACGCAACAATAAAAATCAGACAAACATTTATTCATGTAATCATTATACACAACTTTTCTCACTGGCAAGCAGTTTATAATTTTCCAGAATTGCATGGATCTTGTGCCAGTCCTTGTCGTTTTCTTTCTGATTTGAGTGGCTCCATTGATTATTGTTTACTCCTTTTTGGGTATAAATCCTTTTATTTTGTCCATTATGAGATGGGGAAGGTTGCAATATTGAGGGCGGCGCTGAAATGAGACCATCAATATCTCATCAAACAAATTGTGTTTAAAACCACTTGTGAAACATCCTCTAGAATAATATTCATATTATGCAATGGCATTTCTAGTTTTTCAGACTTTTTTAAAGCCACAAATTTGAAACTCTCCTCTGTGGCAATCTTCTCTCGTAGACACGGAAAGTGGGAGAGTATTGCCAGAGCGGAGATTTTCAAATTAGCTGTGATGTGCACCTTTACCAGTGTTATAACCAAAATTAAAATTATTATGAACCTCTCCAGGCCGGCTTGGCTACAGTATTGCCTCGGGGTCTTGATGAAGTGACAGAGTGCGATACTGCCACATTCGGTGGTGCAAGCACGACTTTACGACGAATATTAGCCTTCACTTTCAGGTGTTTATGGTAGTCGTGATCATGATCTACCGAATTATCGATCGGTTTCTGGTGGATTGCAAGAGGCATTGCTGAAAAAAAATTCATAAAATATTATATTAAATCTACTTATCGACTTGACTTAACCATATTTGTATTGCCTAAAAATCGTCTCCTAGTTCTGATTTGTTTAAAGACACACTCCTAGTTAATTGTAAACTCTCCGCTCTGGCGATGCTCTCTTGCCTTCTTTATTTACGAGAGATCGTTGCGTAGGCGGAGGGAAAATATAAAGGGAGCATCACCTCTCTCAATGGCCTCTTCATTGCGCACACTATTTCTCTGTTCTCTAACAACGAGAAAGCATTGAGTGTCGAAGAGACCATTGAGTGAGGTTACGCTCCCTTTAAGGGAACAAATCGCTTGCCAACTTATTGCGAAGAAAAAGTAGTAATATGTTTCAGAATACTCATAAAGCCTTTATGAAAATAAAACCTGCGCTTAGTGTAACCTGCCTACATGTGTCAACTGAATAAGTAGATATAAGTGATACACGTAATATTATAGTATGATAATAATATAATAAGTTAACCTTGATCCTTAACATCGACCATTCTATCCTCAATCGATAACCTATCATATCCATCCATCACTTCCGGTCCAAGATCAATCAATACATCACTTACGACGAATCGATCGATATGTTCCAGCGTCAGAATAAAAGGATACGGTGGATATGGATCGAACAGGATTACGGTAGCTTGCTTCGGTGCGACTTCCGGTGGTGTTACAGTAATCGGTAATGGGCATGGTGTAGTGGTAAACGTCGTTCTCCTTAGTGGAGCCAGAAGAGTGCTCAGTTTGTTGGAAGGTAGACCATACGCGTCTATGGTTTCATTAACCAAGTGTGTCATTACATATGTGTCTGAAAAATCGAAATTCAATTATTCCAGAAAACAAGTAAAGTAAATAAATACATAAATAGTAAATAAATAAATATCGCCTAATAATACGACTAATACATAACTATGAGGAATCGATTAAAATGAAGCAGACAGTTTTCATAAGATACGCAAAATGGTAATTCTCTCCAGTCACTCTTAATCTCTCTATATCCCTTATTAGTACCTTGATAGAGTATGTATATTACTAGTAACCACAGGGAACGATTGCCATTGATTGCCCGTGTCACTTAATATATCTCGGTCTCAGGCAGTCGCTATCTATCGCCTAATGACAAAGCGGAAAGTTTGATCGAGTGCGAAATGTGGGCAGGGCCAATATGCCAATATTGTTTTAATGAGTTTTTATATGTTCCAATATGTCATATGTCCTATTGTTAACATCCATAACCTAAAACAATAATGTGTAAAGGTAAGTAAATCCCATTTTTCAAAGCACACGAAAGCTACCGGGAGATCACTACTAGAGTGATATGTGTCAATTTTGCTAATTCTTGCCAATCTGTGAACGTGATAAAGATTGATTGATTCAATGCTTCTTGTTCCATGTCGTTCGAAACAGTTCAAAAAGTAGGTTTTCATTTTGCAAAAATCATTGACTGAATAATTTCTATCAAAATTGCAACTTCATGTTTTTTAAATTCTAGTTTCAATTGTTTCCCTTTACCATTATCATTAAAATAGGTCCGAACAAGAGATAAGACTTTCGAACTGATTGAGTTTGAGTACAATAAACGTTATCAATATCACTTATTATTGGTATAACAGTGATCTCCCGCAGGATTTGCGTGCCTAGAATAACGGGTTTTACCTTTTCCTTTTTTAAACATTATCTCATTTGTTTTGTCTTCTTCTTTGATTCAACTGTGGGATTAATTAAGTGTCATTCTCATGTCTCTGAATAATTCTCCGTTTGAATTACCTCCTCACTACGATCTTTTTTAATCTGTCAGATTCAAATTTTTCTGATTCATTACCCACTGATCTCTGATCTATCACTATAATAATTTACATATTCCGTCTTAATTATTATCCTATCTAATCCATTGGCGTCGTTCCTTTCAACATTACGATGGGCCGCGTCCCATGCAATAGTAAGACTCGTAAAGGAGGGAGATATGAGATATCGCACCCTGTGGCCATGTTTCCCTGGTGCATCAATCTCGTTCACTGGATAGGGAGGGACCGTGAGCTCTGGCTTGACAAACATGGGACCATCCCTAATCTATTTTCGCGCCAAAGCCACTAATTTGCGTTTAACCTATTATTGCCATTTTTCATTACTTAAATATATTTTATAGTTTATATCTTATCTTTCTTTATTGATCGAGTCCATATCAAATCGAATGCTTTCCTAGTTATCTTATCTACACCATTCTTGATTTTGTTTCGCTTTTGCATATTGATTGGCTGCTTGGTTGATTATTGGTTTTGAATTTATGAAAAGATTAAAAAGGTTTTTTTCAGGTTGACCTCTGTCTCGAATTGATGACCCTATCAGTTTGAAGCCATGAATGACTGCTTCCGCCCCTTGCCTTCCTTTTCGTCCTTCAGTTCCCGACTGAATCCCCTCAAGTTCTCCTCGTCGGAGACGAGGAATCTCATTTCACCATCTACAGTAATCCACACGACCGACGCACACCACCGAGTCTCACCACCCATCGCCACACTCCCTACACCACCACAAGAACAGACTACTGTAGTTCATGCGCCCGTAAGGAGCAACGTCGATGTAGAAGTTATCGATCTATGCGACGATGCGTACGAGAATACCGTACCCCGCCCCGGTCCTGGTCCCGCAACGAAACCTACCATATCCTCATCAATTTTCGATCATCCCTTCAAGTCGGTGAACGAGGTCGTGAAGTATCTGAAGCGACCATCTCCCAAACGGAATAGAGTTCGGCTATTCAATCCTTATCCTTCGTTCCCGTTCGTGCTGACACCGGAGCATCTCAATCGATTCATTGTAAGTGATCGATTGATTGAACTCGGAGCCGATGTAGTGGATGGATATGATACGTTATCGAATGAAGACAGAAGGATATATAATAGAGATCAAGGTTAGCTTGTTATATTATTATTATATTATTATATTATTAAATTTTTATTATATCATTGTTGTTACTTATACCTATTCAATAACTCATGTATTTTGTGAAAAATGTGGAACGTAGCGAAGGCTTAATTTTCATCAAGGCTTTATGCGCATTATGAAACATTTTTTCTTTGTTAAAAAAACCTAACAAGCGATTTGTTCCCCTTATTTTGTACGAAATTCAGAGCATCTAGACATAAAATATTACTGGCTTTTCACTTGCGTTATTTTTAAATAATGTTAATAACTTTAATATTTTAGAAATAGTTCGTGAGCGGTATCCGATTCTGTGTGATCTACTCAGTCGATCATCGTCATCGAATCCAGTAGAACAACCACAGTGCGGACAACCAGATAGACCGGAGATAGGGTCAGTTGTTCTAAAATTATCGGTTTCTGATCCTTTTGTATGAATACAATGCAAGAAGCAGTTCAAAGGGACACCCCAGCAAATATTACTCTCCGCTAAACTTTCTCGCGTTTTTTTTTGTCTACGAGAGCGCATTACCAGAACGGGGAGTTTCTAATTAGCTCAGGGTCTGCCTGTACAAAGTTTCATAAGAACGTAATCAAACAAATACATAGAAATACTTTTTTTTGATTTTTTATTACCCTTATTTTTATGAAACTAGGCTGTTTCGGTTTGCTTTGAACAATTTGATAGTAGTTTTTAAAAGATCTTTTTTTTCAAAACAATTTTTTTCCAAATTTAAATTCAAAATAAGATTTTTAATGATAAAAATTGATAAAATGAAAATAAATGTTAAAAAATTTCAGATCGAATTGCCCCACTGTTGGAGAAGTGCTGAATAAAGTCTACACTGAGAACAGGAAGAAAGTCAATTACATCAAAGGTTTGTCATTCTATTTAGATATTGTGCCGGGTTATCCCATGTGATAGTCCAAACCGAACATTTTAAATTTGTTGAGAGAAAAATTAGACCAAAAATGTTGCGTTTCATTGAAATTTCATCATTTTTATGTAATTTTTGTCTCGAATTGTCGCTACCGGCAAGCATTGTCGGTAGCAACATTTTTAAATGTCGGGCTCTCTTCATTTCATGTGTTATTTTTATCCAAGGGGCATTGCATCGGAAAGAGTACTACTACATTATTCTATTTTCCACTTTACAGTTCCATCCATGAGACAATCCATATTATATCTTGCAGTAAGCCCACCTCGTCAGAATCCGCAAATGCATTCCGTACAACGCCGTCATAATACCGTCCAAGGCGCTGCTCCACGTTGCTACAAAGTAGTCGTGAAACGAGAGGTTACCGTATCCACCGAGGTTACGGTAGCCAACGAATCTTTCGTATCCCGCGAGGTTACGATATCGGATTCTCATCCCGAAGCCAGGAAGAGGCCAAGGGACGTGGCTTTCGCCGATCAGCCCATCGAGAATGTGTCCGATTATGTTCTTCACGATCAATTCGACAATACTCGTCAAGACAACGGTTAGTTATCATATCCAGTATAATTTTCAAAATCATATTTCATAAATTAATTTTGATTTTACCCAAACTTTGTTACATTTTCATGAACATACATAGCAAAGACTGCGTATATTAATCATGCGACTGATAGTTCGTATTACAATTTCTGGCGGAATTCACCTTACAAGTGTACTTCAAGTGCAAACATTAAATAGAAAATAAAATACCAGAGCGTCCTCAATGGTTCATTGTGTTTTACTAGATCTATTTTTCATGATATCATATTGTATTGTATTACAGGCCCTCATCCCATCCTTCCCATACCCGATCACGAATATGCTATGAGAACTGAAAGGATCGAGGATATGGACATGTATCGGTCGAATTCTTACTGTACAGGAACGATTGACCAGAGAAAAGTTGCGTTGGATGAACAAGGATTTAGACAGAACATGATTAATATTGACGGAGGTATGCCTGCTCCCTTTAAGTGGCAACTCTCCGCTCGGGCCACACTCTCTCGCTTTCTTTGAAGATGATATTTTCAGTTTTACTGCCAATACATTTGAAGACCGTAATGAGCTTTGTTCAATGCGGACAGATTACGTTCGATGGAGCGCAACCATTCGAAGGCACTATCGAAGAGTTGAGGGACAAATTCGTCAGGGTAAGAAAAATGCCCTTTGGCCATTTCTAAACGAGTCTTTCACAATGTTTGTGATCAATTATTGGTTGCCATTTCAACTACCCAAGAGAATTTAGCAAAGAGACTTCATTTTGATGTGCAAATGCCTATTAATAATAATTTTTGTTAACGGCTAATGTGATAAAGATTAAAAATAAAAGATTGAAGTTCAAAGATCAAAGATCAAAGATCATATATTCAGATAATCGTTCACTATTCGCAACGATATTCGCCAATGGAGATCGTCGACGGTATAATCAGGATACTCGTGGAGAAGGCTCCGATGGTTGAGGTGTGTTTCTCTGTCTATAATAATAATAATATATTTATCGCATCTTGGAGAAAAGAGACGAGGGATTTTTTCATAAACAATTAAAATACATATTAAAACAAGAAGTAGCGACGATATAGGTGCAATTACTGGATTGCAACCTTTATAGAATTACTAAACACTTGAGGAGAGATTGATGTGACAATAGTTCGATCTAAATTATTCCATTTTCGGACAACACGATTTGAGAAAAATGATAGATAGCGTGTACTAGATGAAGGGTTCATACAAATTCTAAGTTGATGACCTCGAGTAAAATTCAAAGTGTTGGAAAATATAAAGATGCTACGGGGGTCTCTTCTACTCCTATAGTGTCAGTAACGTCTTTCACTCTAGACAATATCAAAAATATCGAAAATATCGATAATTGTGTTAGCCTGAAAGTTTACCAACTGTGGTGAATTTTCGCTTGAGCGTTAGAGGCACACAGCTAATTTGAAAAACTCCGACTCGGTAATGTTCTCTCGCCTTCTTTCTCTATGAGAGAGTATTTACAGAGTAAGGAGTATAATTGGGAGTGTCTTAAATGCTTGAGATATTCATATTTCGAGGACTTTACATTTATATCAAGCAAATAGCATGTAAGGTTGTAAATCTCTTTCAGGCTTCCGTAACTGTGTCGGCCAAAATCCTCTCAAGCTTCATCAAACTTCTTCGAATTTTCGTCGATTTCGACAGAATCTCGGTAACATATCTATTATCGATTATTTATTTGAAAATTCTCCGTTTAATAATTGTCAGTCTATGCCCAAACATCTCTTCAAAAATAGAAATTTTTTAAAACCTCTTCTTCGCTACTTTCTAATATCAAATTCATCAATCAATTATATTTCAGATATTCGATGACCAAGGATATTTACACAAGATCAAGTTCAAGAAACTTCCTGTTAAATCGCATATCCCTAAAGCTACCAATCCACCTATGGTCCCTCCTCCCCTTCCGACCCATGAATGGAAAAGTCACGAACCCATTTCGAACCACTATGGAACCAAGATTATTGAAGGAGGTTAGATTTCATGGATTATCGATTTTTCAATTGTCGATTATTGATTATTAATCATGAATTTATTGATTATTTTATTTGCAGTCGAACTTCCTTTTCACTCAAAGGACCTGAACAGCCTGATGAAATCGGGAGATCTAAACGGTGGAAACGCAGTCCCATTCGAAGGGACTGTAGAGGAACTTAGGGATAAGTTCGTCAAGGTGAGGACACTTCATAATTTCGTCATTTTAGAGATACGCATTACATTCCCTAGAGGAGCACCCGAGATATTTTTACTTTCCTCTCTGGCAACACTTCCTCGTAGACAAAGAAGGCATTGCCAGAGCGGGCGAGTTTCAAAACAGCTCGTGGTGTGCCTTTCATTGTTTTTTGCTTGAGTTTCTTCTTATTTTGCATTCCATATTAGAATTCATCTTACTTTTCGAACTAATTTTCCCATATTGTATTGATTTTGAAAGTTAACTTTCAGATACTCCAGTCTTATCCTCGTAAATGCTCAACACAAGATGTAGTAGATATCATAATGAGGGTGGTTTTCGATAACAATTTTCGGATAAAGGTGGGTCGTCTATCTTTATTTTACTTCTATTCCCAAATATTGTACACTCTTTCTGAAGCCGTTCCTGATGAAAACACAAAACACAACGAGACTCAGCTAAATTAGGTTCATTGCTGCAATTGGATGTTTTGCAGACATGTACAACGGTTAAGCCTTGGTCTGTCAAGTACTGTATCAAGCTGATTAGACTTGTTATCGACTTCAATCGGATAATTGTGAGTATTTCTGCTTCCCTGCACAAGACTCTTTAGACATGTTTTAATGCTCTGTTGAAAAGTTGCGCAAAGAAAAGAAAAGCGGAGAAAACACTCCCCATTTTGCATTCTCTATCGCCTTTTCTTTTCTTTTTGTGGCCACTGAACAAGAAATAACTACTGTTTCGAAGTTATTTCAAAAATCGAGTATTCAGTAGGAAGAAAAGATACTAGACTACTAGACTATTAGGATACTCTGATACTAGACTATTAGACTACTAAACTACTGGACTACGAGACTACTAAAGACACTCTACCAGACACCATTAGAGAGTTGTTTGTCTGCACTAAATTCGTCATTTCTTCTATGTCTCTCTTTGTCAGGCTAGAGAATACGAGAGAGTATGCGAAAGTGAGAGGAACAATCTACCCTTCTATTTTTGGCTGCATTCCTTTTTATATTATCGCTATTTTTCCAGATAATAGACGAGAATGGCGTAGGGAGGAAATTGGATGCCTTCAATAGGTCGAGAAGACTGTTATTCGGTATCGACAAGGCCCCACAAGCTATGTCGAGTGCTTCCCCCTCTGAAATCGAATACGGTAATATTATTGCTATTATTATACAAAAAAATAAGCACTTCAACGATCTGGCGACACTTTTTCACTTCCTTTACATTTCGTTTCTTCACGAAAGTTAGCAAAAGGCCAAAAATTAAGGTATGCTGCACCATGGTGTGCTTTAATCGTCTGTGCTCTCCCACTTTTGCGTACTCTCTCTCTGTTAAGCTTAACCTTTTCTCAGTAAAACCATGACCGCTTTCGAAACGTCGCGCTTTACATGTGAGTATTGTCGTAGTCTCAGAAAATCTTTGGACATACCCAAAAGTGAAAACAGATAAGACAATGATAGTAAATGAACCACTTTGCAGGCACTGAATCATCTTCGTCTCCATTCTCCTATGATGAACCATGTCTAAGCCAACCGTATCAAGAGCAAACTATTCTTACTCATCTATAATACTGATTGTTCTATTTTTGTTTCTTGCTACACGCATTCCCTGGTTCCCATGATTAATAATTATTAACTAAGCTTATCAGTTAACCTGTTCTAGTTTGTTCATTAACCCCTCAAGGATTCGGCAATGAATCGATTACCCCCCCCCCCCCCCCGTAACAGTGACCCAAGTCAATCTCACTTTTAACTAGATAAATCCGAATGACCTATCCCAGTAATAGTAATATATGTATATCAAGTAGTTTATGTGCACTCTCCAATCAACGACGTGTAATAAATAATATTGATTTTAATGCTTTCTTTGTATTTATTTATGCACTCGATATAAAGACACGCCCGCGGAAATCAGAAACTCTCCGGTCCGGCAAAGAAAGCGAGAGACTAGAGAGCGAGAGACTAGAGAGCATTGTCAGAGCGGAGAGCTTCAAATTAGCTTGGGGAGAATGAACGAAATGGGACTACGGTAAACTGAGATCAAGTTAATTTATCGTTGAGATCAGTACATAAAAGGATATAACGGATGATGTGAAGAATATTGAAACGAGTAAACAATTGCATTTAAAAAAGTTAATTATATTAATGGAGAGATAACACAATTGAAGTTCACGGGATTCATTGATTACTGTAGCTCACGGGATTCATTGATTACTGTAGCTCACGGGATTCAGGGACAATTGCGGGATTACTGTAATTCACGGGGTTCGGCTATTACTGTAGTTCACAGGGTTAGATTATCGATATTTTGAAAATCAACGGGAATGTAATCAAACAATGGTCAAGGATAGTGCAACAATGAATATGTTAAAGAGACACCCAAGCTAATTTGCGCTCTGGCAATACTCTCTCGATTTATTTATCTACGAGAGAGCTTTGCCAGCGCGGAGAGTTTCAAATTAGCTCGGGTGACATGCTCATTAACATGCTCTACATCGGTCATAATATATCAGATAATAAAGATAATAAAAGACATAAAGAGATAATATAGTCCATAAATGATGAAGAAGGTAAGAATCAGGAAAATGGTGTGGCAGACCCCCACTGGGATCTTATTGTTAAGAAATCGACCATAACTGGAAATGAGAAAGGTAACGAGGGGTTTATTAAAGTTATCACGGGATATGGGATTCACTATGGAGCGATGCAAAAATGAAGGTTAGCTGAAATTAAATTAAATTAAAATAACTTAAATTATTGAAATGTTTGAAAATAGACTTTATTGATTACCTTGACGAGCCGATCACCGACATTTACAGTATATGATATGGAAGTTGTTGATGTAGCGAACGGTAACTTTATCATTCTCATCAAAGAAGATCATTTGTTGGTTGCTATATCTGGAAGATCAAAGATCAGTAATCAAAGGCTGATGACCAGTTAGGTGGAAAGGTTAAGAATAAAAGATCAAATATCAAACTTTTTAGCTTGTACAATGTGTTGTGAGAGCAGATGTTATGTAGATGTTTTATACCAATTTGAGGCATAAAGCATCTCTGTTCTTCTTCATTTAAAAACAACATCTTTACCAAATGAAGATAACTCACCAGGGAATTGAATGAAATTTTACGTATTGTAAGATTATATATGAACTCGAAAAATATACGTATTGTAAGATCATATATGAAATCGAAAAATACTTGCGTGTAATAGCCGAGCCAGATAATTGGATTAAAGTTTGGTCAAACTTGTTGAAACTCCGCCTCAAAACGATTTTTCGCTTCATGGCCTGTTTCGTTTTGAGGTTTTTTTCTACAAGTTTGACCAAATTAAAGACTGAATTATGGCTCGGCTGTTGCACGCCAGATTTTTTGGCTGATTTTGCAATACCTTGTGCTACATATGCCTATTCAAAATTTCTTACAGATTGCTTTCCGTGAGCTAACAATGAGACCATTTCCTTGTCAGTACTTACAATCGTCTGAAACATTACAAGCTCTTACTGTGTGGGTACGCAGCAGAACTTTGGCTGAATTTGATCTCGAATATCGTAGAAGATTTCCGATTGATGACGAATACCCTATAATTTAATATATAGGACAGAGTATTTGAATTTTTTTTGCAATTCTTGTCAAGCAAAAAATGGCAGAATCATTCTTCGCTTTTTTGCGATGTTGCGATTTTTTGCCGTGACCGGGAAGAGAAAAAAAGTCGAGAAGAAAGGGAAGAATGATTTGCCATTTTTTTGCTTGACAAGAATTGCAGAAATTTTCAAATACGCTGTCCTATATTTTAAATATAAAATTGAATAAATATTTCATTCAATAAAAGGATAAATTAACAATTAAATATTTTAAAAAAAATTACAATATTGCGATCGTTCTTGCAGTCTCCCTGGCACACGGTAGAGACGAATGCTGCAGGAGCTATGACGTTCTTGATGCCGTGATCCTATAGGTAAACAAGTGTACTCCACAGTAGGTACGATAGCTCTCTTCCAGAGTATATCGGACTCAGAACAGCATAAATGGTTATTATGATGTTAGCAAAAGATCAGTTTGCGATAGTCAATTATAGTGTAACTACAGTATACCTCCCATACGAACTCCATCGTAGCCACACAACAATCGGTGTATCCGTTGGAGCACTGCAGAGGGTGCTCCTCACTCTGGATGGACTTCTCCTCTCGACGACCTCTTCCCACTGACCTGGTTACGAGCTGCAGTGTAGGCGACTGAAAAAAAGCCAGTTTACGATGGGAAATGGGAGTGCGACTACCGTATACCATAGAGGGATCGAAATCGGCGTCTTCGGGTAATACTAGGAGTCTGTCGGAGGAGGTTGTGATGACTACGGAGAGGATAGGGTCGCCGGTTGAGAGGATTCTGGAATTGGCAAAATTGATTGTATTTTGAAGGCATACCCAAGCTAATTTGAATCTCTCCGGTCTAGCGACACTCTCTCGCTTCCTTTGCCTACGAGAGATTAGACAACGGAAGCGAGAGAGTTTTCCTTCTATGGCAGCGATATGGTAGATACGAAAAGACACTTTTCATTACCAACATAGATGAAAATTCAATTTCTCACAACACACAGCCGCAGAAAAAGTGCTATAAGTGTTATATTTAACACTGGTTTTGTTATTTTTAACACAGAGAGAGTGCGGACAGACGAGTCAAATAAATGGGGCATTATTACATCAATTTGGTATGATCACCTGTTCACATCATAGGGATCGAGTAGAACAACAACAGATTTGTATCCTGTTAGTGGGCATTGCACGATCTGTTTGGCAAGAACAACGTTATTCTGCAATCTCATCGTTAAATATCAGTATATCAGTATTTGAACTATGGTGAACTTCAGTGAACAATTGTGAATTTTAGTCATTACATTTTTTTACATTAGAACAACTTTATTCAGCCGATTAGGGACAGCTGCGTCGCCATTAGGGTCCAATTTTAGTCAACCGTAGTGAATTTGAACCGTAGTGGCTCTAGGTTTTCCATGTACTTTCACTTGAAAAATGACGAAAAAAGTGATTTTCCAAAGAATCATGGTTGCTGTCCTTACCTCGCTCGTGACCACTACAGAAGTCTCTTCGATATCATCAAGTCTGAAAAATCAATATTCCTTAAAATATCGATAATATCCGATTGTTTTAATCATTAAAAACTTTCATAAATATCGATCTACATCATTAATTTACTAACGCTCTCAGAGTGAACTTGAGAATGGCTGCTCGGACTTCTCCAACTGATCCACTCAATTCGAAATCGATGAAACCACCTGAATAAGGCACTTTTAATTTTTAAAGCTGCGAAGAACTGGAAAGTGAAAGTCCCTAAAATAATCAGAGATAGAAGCAGTACTTCTGGGACAGTTCGAGAGAAATAAAACAATCGATAACGATGTATAAATCAATCAATAACCTCTCTGTGACCCAATCGATTCCTTTACATGCAATTTCTCGTAAGATGAGCCATTGATGGTACGTCGAAGAGTTTGCACGATCTGAATGATTATGGTATCGATTTTTGAATTACGGTATTGATTTTTCTCGAATACTTTATCGATTGTTCGGCGATTCTATCATTACGCCACAAATAACTTATCAAAAAGGGCTTGTTTCCGGAATATCGTCATCTTATCTAGTTTAGGAAGCGATAAATTATTAATATTAGTGAATTCCCCAACCTCATTAGTGACATCACTTCCGGAGTGTCCATGTTTCTTCATTCTCAACTGCGTACTCATCTCCCCGATCACCCGACCCACATTCTCCACATGCTTCTGCTGATGACCATTAGGATAGAGTCGATGATGCTGCTGCTTGCAACTGTAATCGATATTCTTACCGTATCCCCTGACTCCGCCCACTTTATTAGCCCCGCCAACTACAGTATACCTGCAGTAATGGGAGGACAGTAGGAAGCACAAAGCGATGAGCGATGTGGCGTACATCATCTGGAATTAATTAAGTAAATAAATAATGAATTTAAAAAAGAGTACTGTTATTAACAAGTTGCAGCAAGAACAGTAAAGTAAAAGATTAATGATGAAAAGGTTAAAAGAATTTAAAAAAAATTAAAAATAGCATGGAAGATCAAGAATAAGCAGTTAATTAAGGAGAAAAGATGAAGTCATAAAGCAGAAGTGATGCTAATGTCTGCTGCCTGAGGCCTGAGGACTTTATAGTCGTTTGTATGAAGTCCCCGCCCACAAATTCGCAAGCTCCGCCTCTTTTGTAGTTTCGAGTTGGAATAATGATGAATTGCAAAAAAATAACTTCCTCCAAAAACAGTCGAATAGAGAGTTTAAATCATAAACCATTCTAAACATATCAAACCATTTTTCAGTTAATGTGTCTAATGTGGACTATCTAGTTCTCAAAACAGTATAATGCAATAACTATGATTTAATCGTTTAAGACATCGGCTCAGTAAGATTCCAGGAAGTCACAGCGTTCTCATGACTTTCAAAGCAAGAACGACCGCTCAACATACAAACTCTCTCGAATACAATGGTCTCTCCTTTGTCTTGCTTTCGAAGAAAAATGGCTTGGACCAGAATACTGTGAAGTGCCGGACATCGACCTCACCGATTTGGACCAAAATTTTTTTATGGATACCCCTATGGGCCCCCATCACAAAATGGGTATTCATTTCGGCTGGTTCCTTGAAACACAGATGTGGCGGGTTTTCGAAATTTGAAAACTCGATTTTCACCAGAAAAAATGGAGCGACCTAGGACCAATGTTAGTGTCGATTAATTATAAGTATAAATAGACAACAAAAACTGGGTATACGACGGTCCGGAGATCCGATCGCAAACTGATTTTTTTACCTCCTCAAAACATTCTAAAATTTTTTAAAATTTTAAAACAAAAAAAGTGCAGTCCAATTTTTGCCTTATCTTATAGAGCAAAAAATTCCGCGTCGAATAAGGGAAAAAAAATCAAAAATCGAAGGACCCGTCTTTTGAGATAAATGAACCTGAAGATGACCCGAAAATATTTTTGTTTTCAAACCCCCTCATGTTTGTACTCATATTAAAGAGCTCGTCGAGTAGAACAACTTTCATGTTGGAGGTTTTGTCTGAAACTCATGTACAAGAGAAATACATGAATTAAGATTTATTGGATCCAAATCTTTATTATCGCTTGTATCTTGAGAACAAATGACTTTCATAGAATACGACCAACATAGAAAATGATGTACTTGACGAGTACTTTAAAATGAGTATAAACATGGCAAGGTTTCGACAACTTTTTTTTCAATACTAATTTCCAGGCCATTTTTTTCAGCATGGGGGCCTACAATTTTTTTTCGTGAAACAATAAAGTAAGTATGGATTTTTGCGTTCTACAATATAGGCGTAATCGCTTTGTACACAAAAAATATTTTACTTTCGTTTTACTCAAAATTGTGTGAACAACCGTGCGAATAAATAAAACTCATGTATTTCTCTTGCACATGAGTTTCAGACAAAACCTTCAACATGAAAATTGTTGTATTCGACGAGCTCTTCAATATGAGTACAAACATGAGGGAGTTTGAAAACAAAAATATTTTCGGGTCATCTTCAGGTTCATTTATCTCAAAAGATGGGTCCTTCGATTTTTGATTTTTTTCCCTTATTCGACGCGGAATTTTTTGCTCTATAAGATAAGGCAAAAATTGGACTGCACTTTTTTGTTTTAAAAATATTTTATTTTCGTTTCACTCAAAATTAGCAGATAAACGTGTGTAACTCTCTTGTACATGAGTTTCAGACAAAACCTCCAACATGAAAGTTGTTCTACTCGACGAGCTCTTTAATATGAGTACAAACATGAGGGAGTTTGAAAACAAAAATATTTTCGGGTCATCTTCAGGTTCATTTATCTCAAAAGACGGGTCCTTCGATTTTTGATTTTTTTCCCTTATTCGACGCGGAATTTTTTGCTCTATAAGATAAGGCAAAAATTGGACTGCACTTTTTTTGTTTTAAAATTTTAAAAAATTTTAGAATGTTTTGAGGATGTAAAAAAATCAGTTTGCGATCGGATCTCCGGACCGTCGTATAGCCAGTTTTTGTTGTCTATTTATACTTATAATTAATCGACACTAACATTGGTCTTAGGTTGCTCCATTTTTTTTCGGTGAAAATCGAGTTTTCAAAATTCGAAAACCCGCCACATCTGTGTTTCAAGGAACCAGCCCAAATGAATACCCATTTTGTGATGGGGGCCCATGGGGGTATCCATAAAAAAATTTTGGGCCAAATCGGTGAGGTCGATGTCCGGGGTCACTGGCTCATCCCTCGAATCTTACTGAGCCGGTGTCTTAAAAGAAGAAATGTACAGAATAAAGAAATAAATTAGTTAATTGATGATGAACATATAATACAGCATTTAACATTATATAACGTGAGATTAAAGATTGAAGAATGAGCAAATGTTGAGATAACGCCACGCTCTTGTCAATTTTCACTCTAGGGAACTGAAATTTTTCCGGTTTTTAGGTTTCTTGAGGAGCCTCGCCGCTTTAGGAAAGATGCTATTACATATGTCTTTATTGAAATCGTGAGGCAGGGTTGTTGAAATTGACATCACTATGTGCGGAAGTAGCGAGTTTCAGATTTGATATCCTGTATTTTCATATAATAAGTTTCATGGCAGCTTTCATATCTATTTTCACTCTAAGCTTTTCAAGAGTATCTAAATTTAGTTGTTTATTCCTAAGGCAATGCATCCCACGTTGCATTGAAACAGGTATGTTTTTAAAAAAAGAACTTTGATTCCTAACAGTGCTGGCTTAAAGGAACACCCGGAGCTAATTTTACCCTTCGTTGGCTAAACTATCTCGCATACAATGAAGACGAGAGATCATTGCCAGAACGGAGAGTTTCAAATTAGCTCGGATGAGCTTTTAAGTGTTCATGATGAAGTGTTCTCTCAGTTCGAGAGAACAGACTGTTAGGTGGAATATAGTTCCAAATGCATCGTTACATTTGCCTTACGTGCCTACCGAAACCTCCTCCGCTGCGTCTCCGTCGTTACGGCGGAGGCTACGGCGTAGACACGTAAGACAAATGTAACGATGCAAAAGGCACACCCCGAGCATTTTGAAACTCTCCGCTCTGGCCACACTCTCTCACTTTCACTGTCTACGAGAGAGGGAGAGAGTATTGTCAGCAAACAAATAAACTAGAAATAAACTTTAAATATGTAAACTAGGGGTGTGCTAAAGGTGTGCCTTAAACGAAGTGTTCAAAGTCGCGAAAACAAAAGGAACATAACAAGAAGAAAGCGAGGATAGCGCTTAAGACGTGGCGAATGTTCCCTTCTTTTCCTTTGCTTTCGCAACTTTTGAATTGAAGAAACCGGGACGAGGAGAGATACGATGACGAAATAGCGACAGCTGAATTTAATCTGTTCTTCTGGTTTCCGTGTTTTGCGCGTTCACTTGTGGGCGAATATATGTAAGTCACAATTAGCTTATATGTCAAATCTAAATCTATTCCTGCTTATTATTAGATGAACATTTTCGTTTGAAAGCGAGATACAAAAAAAAGAGATGAGAACATTAAAGCTGGAGTCCCTTGAATATTTTCGTGAACATGAAGATTGCCAAAATTATTATACCTACTGTACAGTATTTATATTATGTTGATTCAACTTATTATTCGCTAGAAACATCAATCAACGGCTAGGGACTATCAGTGCGCGGTCGTTCCGATATTCAAGGTAGTAAAGGAATGTGAACGTAGTGGAGAGTTTCAAGTTAGCGCAGGGCGTTCTAAAGGGTCGGGACTGTATGACAAATGTCACCATGGTTGTAGGTGCTGAGGCCTGTCTAATACTTACATGATCAAACTCCCTCTAATAAGCTGTTCGATATATTTTAAATTTATACTTAAAAAATAGAGTCCCGCGATGTTGAACAAGCAGTGAAGACAGAATGACAGCGAAAGCTATTCTACACACCGTACACTATTTCTTTACTGCTGGCTGTGTTTATTGATCTCTAGAATCACGAATAAACCGCTTGAAGTTCAGGTAACGGCGGGCTATTTTGAACTTGGAAATTACGACAGTAAGTTTCGGACCCTTTGGGATACGAAATACGCGGTCTTACCACTCCGCTAAGGTATCTTTTTGTACATCCCTTGAATATGCAAGTCGTTAGAGGTTTTCATGGGCATCGGCGGATCTTCATCTTTTAAAAAGTGTTCGTACGATATTTATAAGGAATGGAAATAGGGGAGCTCATTTCATCGAAAATCTAATGAATTGCGTAAACTTTGAATTCTTGTATTCGTGATGCTATATTAACATGATTTTTTTCTACGTCTCTTACGTAATGCTTGGACGATTTACAGGAAATCTGACATTTATGCTCATTTCAATAGTTACAAGATCCGAGAAAATTCGCCTCTTTTTGCACGTTCTTCTTTTCTTTGCGACTTTGTATGCTATATTCCGCTGATAATGCGCACACCACAAAGGTCGTTTCGGCATCTGGAACCCGGGGGCTAACACCGTGCTGTTCACAATTCTATCATTGTTTTGGTTATCGATATCACGCAGTCATTGTAACCTTCCGTTATAATCCTCTAATTAGTCATAATACACTGTACGTCTGAGCATCATCACATCATGCACAGTCCAGTGAATAATTTCCCTAGACAATTTGAAACTTTCCGCTTACCGCATATTATCCTGTTTGCTACGTCAGATATGACGACATTCTCCCATTGTCCATTTCCCTGGACACGCTAATAATGATACAAATCACAATTATTTTCCACATTCTCATTCTCATGGCGATTATTGTTGTTCTAAAACGAATTCTGCGCAAATATTTTCCCGGATTTTGTGTTTAAAATTATACAATTTCACGTAAACACTCGAGTTCGTCATATGTCTCTCATCAGTCCCGTGACTTGAATACCGCTAATACAACGGCTAATTAGTCGTGTGATACTATAACAAACACTTGACACAGTCCCCTCCTATATCCGACAACGACGAGAGAGCACACGCGAGCGAGAGTGTGCAGACTACTCGAAAACAGTCAGAGCACCGACGAGAGAGTGCGCGAAATGGAGAGAGTGCCGGAGGCAATTAGAGATAATTAGGCAAGAGTGATAACAGAAGGTTTCTGAAGAAGGTAGTCTCGAGAGTTGAGGTATGCTTGTTATGGATACGATAATAGACTAGGGGGATTGATGAATGCTTGAGGGACTCTTGGACTTTAGACCGTGATGAAGCTCACACATTCTTACATATAAAAAATGCGGCAATTCATTTTAAGAGGAAAAAATAGATTTGAACTGTTAAAGCAAAATGTGCTTATTAGCATTATCATAGGAATGCGTCGAATGCAAAATGTGCCAAATTTCTATTGAACGTATTGAAGCCCCGCCTCATCTCGGCTGTCTTTCTTTGCAATGCGCAGTGTTAACCATTAAAGGCACACCCCAAGCTAATTTTACTCTCCGCATTGGCAGCACTCTCTCGCAGACAAAGAGAGCGAGAGAGTGTGGCCAGAGCGGAGAGTTTCAAATTAGCTTGGGGAATCGCTTTAAATATGAGCTATATTATTATGAAAGATAACATGTAAATGTACACTATTAATATTATGTAACATGCAATATGAAACTAGTTACGGCCACTGTTTCGGCCAGGGGTTCTAGACAGCGGACCCCAACTCAGTGGTGTTGGTTATCTTCAATAGAACCACCACTGATTGTGAGTGTTGTTTTCAAAAGTGTTGTTTGTTATACATAATCTGTGATGAAACGATCGTTCACAAGTAGACTAAAAGGTAAAGGCAATTCCCGTTATTCAAGGGACACGAAGTCCTGCGGGAGATCACTGCCAGGCTAGTAGGCCAAAGAAGACTAAATATAGTAGAATATGTGGTGAAGATCATTAGTATACAAGATTACTCAGCATACCAAGAATGGTCTTTGTATGCAAACGAAAGATTCTAATCATTGACGTGATTTAACTAATGAGCACTGAATCATAAGAGAACTATGATACGAGGGATAAGTGGACAGAAAATATAGAAAAAATGGTTAAAAAATGGTTTCAGACAGTGATTCATCGAAATGTTTGCTTACTACGAGACATGTAACGTCGGTGTGCGCAATTCTCGCTGGAATGAAAGCCGCGATTTTGTTTGGGCAAACTACACTGGGTTCGGATTACAATGCTTCAATGTGGGTGGGTGGTTGGTGGTCTGTCAAGAATCGGAATATGTTTGAAAAAGTACACGTGATGTTTGTATAAAGTACATCAGATTTCTAACGAGCTGTGACGCAGACGACAGACTAATGAGCAGTCAGTGGAAGACCGTGATAAGAGGATAAATAGAGAAACATTGAGCAACAAAGATCAAAGATCATCTTACAGTATTTACATGCATCGGAGTTGTTTCAAATCGTCAAATCCAAGAATAAATATATTTTGTGAACAAACAAACAAAATATTAGAGAATCGGCATTTATCAGAATCATTTAAGGGTTGTACTCGATGGGGAGGTTCTTTCTGCGAACCATACCGTCTCCCTGGAACCATTCACGACGGAATTGCTTGGCGGCTCCATCGGGGGTGTTGGTCCACTCGATGGTGATACGGTCGTTGTTGGTGTCCTAAACAAAGTAATGATTAAGATATCGAAAATACAACTACTGTAAAATATAAGCTACAGAAGGTTAAAGTATCGTACCTCCTGTCCGAAGGCGAAGGCATCGCAAGATACAGCGATGAGGGCGTTCTCCTTGGGGTCGAGAACTCCTGATCCGGGGTCAACACCGAGTCTCTTCATGTTGGTGGTCTTGAAGGCCCATCCGATACGACGAGCAGAGTTGTTGGTTACCTGAAAAAGCAAAAATGGATATCATTCTGCTGCCTCAACGATAACCTTAAGACCCAAAAACTAACCTTGATGTGGTAGGTGTGCTTGTCATCATAAGGAGCGTTGAAGACGATCTTGGCAGCAGGAGCAGTGATGATATCTCCGGGAGCGACGGATTGAGCCATGACTGACTGAATTGATGAATCCACCGATATGAGGGGTATTTATATGGAAGAATGTGAATAGATTTGGGTAATGCATGAATTTATGGAATATTCAACAGTCTATAATCACGTTTGAATATTTTGTAGAAAATTTAAATATTTTGTAAAAAAATATTCATTAAAAAAATTCGGAATATTCATTTTAAGACAAACTCGAAACAATAGTACCCTAGTTAGTACAATATTACATTTCTACAACTTATTTAGTCAGTTAGGGTGTTATGTCAGCTGGGTCGCCATTAGGTTAAAGTAGGTACAATTATAAAAAAAAGTCGATATTGATAAAGTGTTCAAATGTTTTAAAAAAGTACCGTTAGATATTAGGTAGGTACTAAATTGTAGGCAAAGATCAATGTATTCTACCCTAGCTCTATGAGCTCTATGAGCTATCTATATAATGCAATTGTTGCTATTACACGAAAGGTTAACTGAACTGCTTCTAGAACACTCTTTGTTTTTAGAACTGCACGTGAAACTCGAATTCAAATGGTAATCCAAATTTTTTCCTAAACCAAATATTTTCAATAATCAAACGAATTTCATTGATAAATATAATTTCGATGTTGATGTGAATATTTCAGTAGCGTGAAAAGCAAAGACTATTAGTTGCCCAACGCAGACTCGAGAGAGAAAATTCTCGGGGTTTCAATACTGGACCGGATATCCAATGAGCGGATCCGTGGCGTTACAAACTTCAAGGATGTTGTTTGGAAAGCGGAGAGACGGAGATGGTTATGGGCGGACATTCTCTTGAGATCGGAACATGATCGGTGGAAGCTGAATGTACTCAATTGGATCCCCCTGTAGCATAGAAGCTCGCTCAAATGAGGAAAACGAATAAGATTGATGAAGATGTACGGCAGATCGTTGACTGATCTATTGGTTGGGGATACTGTTTTCTTCCGCCTAGGAGCCATTGGCTCTGGTATTTTCACACTAGGAGTCTACTTAAATTACGTCACTGACTAGAAGTTTACTGCAAGTTTACTAGAAGAGAACGATCATTTGAGAAATCTATTACAGTGTTATACACCACTTGATGTAAACTTACGTCTAACTAGAAGTATTTAGACTTTCAAGTCTACTTCAAGTGGGAATGATAAGTAAACTGCTTGTTTTGATATACCAGAGGGATTCTAAAACGGTGGTGTAAAGTGTAGTAAAATATTGATTAATTTGCAGAACGATTAGATCGTATGAATAGAATGAAATGAAGAGTACAAGATATTGATTGATATCCCTCAACTCATCTTTGAATGGTTATCGATTGCTACTGAATACTGTACCTATTGATTGATTGATGTTTCATCAACAATTAGTTATAAGCAGCACACATACACCTCATTTTTCTGTTTTTACTCTGAAAAAACTCTATTTCTGATTTAATTTACTAGTTGTACCATTCCCTGATTATCACTAATTGTTATCCGTGACCGAGTTTTGCAACAAGTATTACATCATCATTAATAATATTTGAGCTAGTTTCTGTATTTTGCTCTGTTTAAAAGTCGAGAAAAATAATGTAAATCATCCTATTATTGTATTTTTGTTCCAGCAAATTTCGTTTTATCTCGAAGATTCTATTGAATTAATTTCGTATATCATATGGACCTTTTCGTACATTTTCTTGTATTTTTTTGTATTTTTTTCGACTTTTACAATCGTGATACGTCCAGAAATTCATAACCCTCAAAATAACGTGACAAACAAAGGGGATAAAATATGTAAATTAAAGGTGGACCCCCGCGAATATTTTCGTAAACAAACTGTGAAGACAGAATGATAGCAAAAGTTATTCTACATACCGTACACTTTTTTATTTTATGATAATTCAGCTTATTGATCGCTAGAATCATGAATGAACCATCAGGCCCGTGCAGGGAAAGGCGCGCTTTTTTGAAAATAGGAAAGTTCGGCAATAGGATTCGAACCCGCGACCATGCGCTTTCTAGTCAGAAGTTTTACCACTACGCTAAGGGAACGATGGGTGTTCACTCTATCTTCATGCATATCACTAGACACTTGCATAAGCGAGATGTAATAGATTTGTATGATCATTCGCGGGACTCCACCTTTAAAATAAGATAAAATTAAAGAACCAGAATATTTTTAGATGTTTCTGTTTTTAGTTCATTCATATGAGCCGTTGTGACTTGTACAAATAAAAATATTTTGTGAACAACCAAACAACATATAAGACAATCGGCATTTATCAGATTCATTTAAGGGTTGTACTCGATGGGGAGGTTCTTTCTGCGAACCATACCGTCTCCCTGGAACCATTCACGACGGAATTGCTTGGCGGCTCCATCGGGGGTGTTGGTCCACTCGATGGTGATACGGTCGTTGTTGGTGTCCTAAACAAAGTAATGATTAAGATATCGAAGAAACAACTACTGCAAAATATAGGCTACAGAAGGTTAAAGTACTGTACCTCCTGTCCGAAGGCGAAGGCATCGCAAGATACGGCGATGAGGGCGTTCTCCTTGGGGTCGAGAACTCCTGATCCGGGGTCGACACCGAGTCTCTTCATGTTGGTGGTCTTGAAGGCCCATCCGATACGACGAGCAGAGTTGTTGGTTACCTGAAAAAGCAAAAATGGATATCATTCTGCTGCCTCGACGATAACCTTAAGACCCTAAGACTAACCTTGATGTGGTAGGTGTGCTTGTCATCATAAGGAGCGTTGAAGACGATCTTGGCAGCAGGAGCAGTGATGATATCTCCGGGAGCGACGGATTGAGCCATGACTGACTGAATTGATGAATCCACCGATATGAGGGTATTTATATGGAAGAATGTGAATGGATTTGGGTAATGCATGAATGGATGGAATATTCATTTTAAAATAAACTCGATTAGCAAGTAGAATGCTAATTTAATATGACTGAATAGTGGTTAGTCAAATCGTATGGTTCTCAATCGATTGACATTCTGACTTCTGGAAGGATTGTGAAGTAATGATTATCGAAGATAAAACTACTATAGCCGACTAATGAAACCCAAATTGCAATAGTTATAGGTTGGGGAAGGTTAAAAGCACACCCGAGCTAATTTGAAATTCCCTGACAACGCTCTCTCGTACACAAAGAAAGCGAGAGAGCGTTGCCGGAGTGGAGAGTTTCCAATCAGCTCGGGTTGTGCTTATAAAGTATCGTATTGTGCGTATAAAATGTACTTGCATAAGGAAATGACAACCGGGCTCTAAGGAACGGAAGTCGCTCAAAGGCTAGATCTCGCCCGCCTCTCGATTGTCTCTCCGCTGCCTCTCACCTAACCCGGCTGACCTTCGCCGCGCGCTATTTGATCTATAAAATAGTATCGGTATATTTTCTGAAGTATGCAAAACAAGAAATAGTCGAAATAGTGATTTTTATACGCTCAATACCTCCTGTCCATAAGCGAAAGCATCGCAAAACAGCGATGATGTCGATCGCCTTGGTAATGCTGCTTGCGCGTCCCAGAATAACCAAGAATGACAACACCAGACCAAAACCAAAAGTAAAAGAATTGATCAATCAGATTATCGATTCTTCACTCTTGTCTAGCTATTGGATCTCTTTAATTCAACCTGTATATTATAACCTATCTAACTATATTATCTAAACCTATCAACCTATCTATATTAGATTATTGATTCAACCTCATTTACCTCTTTACTTGGCAATAGATCTTTGCTGAATGTGGTCGTTTAAATAAATAGACCAATCTTCATATGTTATTTCTAATCACCTTTCATAAGAATTTCGAAATCCTAATATTCTTTTGCAATACATTCTCATTCGCATCAACATCATATCTCACAATCATGATCACCACTCACTCTGTTTGTCTCATGGTTTTTCCTAGTAGGTATTAATCCAACTGATGACGATGATTATCACCGAAACGTCTTGAAATAAATCTACCATATCTTGTTCTCTTTCACTTGGCTTCACATAGACAATTTCAATATTCTCATTCGCAATACAAAAACATGTGCATAACTCACCCACGTACACCCGCGCACACAGAAAAACACAGATGGAATGTCGTACCGATGTCATTATCAGAATTAATATTCATAGACACACAACAACATGTACAATTTGAATAAATCGGATGATCCGTGAGCTGGAGACCGACCAAAAGTCGATTTCCGCTCGATAAAAGGATGGATTATTAAGGAAACATTCACTCTATCATCATAGACGATGAACACTATAACAACAGCTGTCGTTGTTACCTTTATCTTCTGCAGAAATGGCAAGTTTTTCATTTTTTCTTGAAAGATCTTTTTTTTAAATTAAAACTCATTTTCAGTACTCGTTTCTGGGTCAGCTGATGCTTGCAATATTTATTTGACCTTAGAGAATACAATTCCTTGTGGAAGCAGCGGCTACGCACTTGGATATGGATATCCGAATTGTGAAAGATTCGGACAACAGGGTTAGTAGCCTGGTATTTTTAAACTAGTAGTTTACTTACGTTACGTCACTGACTAGAAGTTTACTGCTAGTTTACTAAAAGTGAAAGAACATTTGACGAAATGCATTACCGTATTATATACCGCTTCTAGTAAACTTACGTTTAACTAGCCGTAGACTTGCAAGTGTACGTATAACGGGAAATATAAGTAAACTACTAGTTTGAAAATACCGGAGTACATAATCGTAAATGTAATATGTTAGGAAGTCATGAGCGGCAAACAATGAACATCAGAGCCAACTCTTGATAAGTGTGTTTAAAAGCACGTGCTATAATATTTTGAAACTCTCCGCTCTGCAATGCTCTCTCGCTTTCCTTGTCTACGCGAGAGCGTTGCCAGAGAGGAGAGCATAGATAGTATGTTTTAAGATGTAACTTTTACTGTTATTTGTTAGGAGAAATTAGTCGGGATTTAATGACCATTCGATAGTCCGAGTAGAAACAAATATAACATTAATCTTTGTTCTTCAGAAGATCTATACAATCAAGCAGGGAAGAATTTCATAGACTGCACTAGGACTTGTCTTATCAATTATGTACAAACAAATTTCCTTAACAACCCGGTATGCTTTCCATGAAATGGAAAAAGTCGTGATGGGGTGATACAGTGTCATGAGGTTGTTTATGCATAACTAGATATCGTTTGCTCTCTGTGCGAAAACATGATTAGTGTGTAGTGCGATCAGACTCGTCTAGAATGCATGGGTGCGCGCGGGCTTGGACACCAACAGAAAAAAAGCTATTATTCTCGAAGTAATTGCCGTTGAAAGAGGGTATCATCGGGCTATCGTAGGGGAAAAGGATAGAATGGGATGAATGGTTAGAGACTAAAATTGTTGAGACCATCCCTCTCATTGATCAGTCGGATATATAATAATAATAATAATATACTTTATGCGTTGAAAAGGAGAGGAACATGATTTTAGATTAATTGATGTACAGGGTAGTACGCTGCTACGGCATAGCTCGAATGGATATCAATATCCTTTCTATGAGAGAAAACATTGCAGGCTAATTTGACATGTTCCGAAATCAAAAACGAAGCCTTCTCAAGCCATGTTCCCTGTTATATCAATTGTGGATTTTGCAATGCCTGTCGGACCAACCAAATCGCTCTCGCGATGACCTATAACATCACTGATTTTCTGTCGAGTCTAGCCATACAACAGGCAAGTTTTCCTGAAATGTTTGCTTTTTCGAACATTTAGATATTTCATTTCGAAACTCTCATGAAAAGCTTTCCAGGTGGTTCAAGTAATCAAAGCGTGTGCACCAATGCCTTGTCTTCCTATGTAGATCAATTCAATTCAATTATAGTATCAGACATGAGTCAGATGAGTAATGATACTACTCAAATCTTCCATGGGCCACCACAACGTTCCATCACTCTTCTCACTTCATCTCGCGAATGTTGTCCATGATGTCTCCGTTTTAGATGGTTGTATGATATGATTATTGATTGTTTCTTTTCGCCTCCACAAGATAAAGAAGATTAAAATTAGTAATAACAATATTATTTACTGAGACAATATTGCTCTAACGAACAAACATCAGTTCTATCATTTATCATTTCTTACAGAGAGAATTCTCTATGGGACAAATGTATAGAAAGATTCAAAACGTAATATTAAATATGAAGAGATATTGTGTACTCTGCAATTACTTCATGACTGCCAAAGCAAAAGAGCAAAACATGGTATTGTGCGTATAAAATGTACTTGCATAAGAAAATGACAAATGGTGATAACGAACGGAAGTCACAATCGAGAGGCGAGCGAGATGTAGACTTCTTCATCTCGCCCCGCCTCTCGATTGTCTCTCCGCTGCCTCTCTCTAACCCGGCTGACCTTCGCCGCGCTCTATATTATATATAAAAGAGATCGGCATTGTTTCTGAACCATGCAAAACAAAAAAAGTCTCTTGTGGGAGTGATTGGCTACTCTCGTACTAAATAAACAAGTGTATTTTATACGGTCAATAGGGAGACTTCTTTGTAAAATGTACTGTGCTATTGGCACTGTTTCCCGCATCAGTAACTATTAGGATTGACTACGGGAAAACCCTATACTATGTTAACTTTCCAATACATTAAAAGTGTTTATATCTTACAAGTTAGTCATCTTAACCGTGTCTAGAGATCGCCTTCATGATTATAGACTTGCCACTTACACCAAAAACAACTCCACTCTTTTCGACCACCTTTCCTCTTGAGTCTCTTCAAATTCTTGAATTCTATTTATTAATTGTTTCACATTTATGCTGTTGAAAAGTTGCGAATAGAAAAGGAAAGGAAAGAAAGCTCTCCTCGTTTTACACATTCTCTCGCATATTTTTCGTCTCGTTTCTTTTATTTTCGTGATTTTTGAACTTATATTTCTGAAACTACATATTTTCAATTGTTGAGTTTGATAGCAAGATAATGCTATAATACAACATTTCGAAAAATGAATTAAACGAAATCTTCTATCCCTAAATTTTTGATTAACAACAAAAAATATTTCTAGCATATTTTTTCACTTCTACTATCTTGGAAAATGAAGACTCTTGACTGGACAAGTCGTCAAGTACCAATTCTCTTAATGGTCATCGATCCCATTTAAATAATTGTATATTATTCGATGATCGGTAAACCGTCTTTTTACTTTTAAATGAATATAATTTTCTAAAATTCTTTAAGGGCTCTCAGTATTTGTCAACATTTCGATACTCCTGATTTTTCTCATTAAACGCAAAATATTTTTGGCAAGTTTTTATTTATTTTTTCAACAAGTTATCCCACAAATGAAACAAAAATACCAAAACGTACATATATCAATTTTAGAATTCGTTCTACATTCTGATCCTCCAGGTTCTCTGTTGCGGAGTCGTAAAATCTTTGGTAACTGACTATTTCCGCTTTACCAACTAACGAGGAAGGTATTTCAGCGGATCTTTTCTTTAGCTGAAGTGTTTGGGGGCTTATTTTGAACACTGATTCTGAATCTGTTATCCAAATTTTATTTACAAAATTTTTAAAAATGATATATGCGCCAAATTGCACCACCACCATTTCCTTTTTTTTGCAAATTTAGACAGCTCCTTCAGAATCGGCGTTAAAGTCGATCTAAAACACTAATATTATTCACTAAGAGACTATTACGTATTATTTTATATGAAATGAATTTACATGTATCAAACCGAGTTTTGCGAGAAAAAAACTTTCAGATGGGTGATATGTTTTCAGAGGCGACTAGCAATCGATAAATCAATAAATATTTAATTAGGATTTCAAGGAGAAGAATTCATCACCATTGTGATCTATCATTAAACGAGTACTAGACAACTCTTACTGGTATCAATACAAATATACAAAACTCTAGACTAACAAATAAATTTTTATATTGGTTAAAACGAAGCCAGATCCATTTAATGAATATGAAATATACAACAAGAAATTCGAGTTAATCAACCAATTCATAATCTGGAATGAATTTAACTCTCGTACCAAATAAACAAGTACATTTTATACGGTCAATATCATCTAGACCAAGAACAGCCTACAATTATCAATTAATTATATTATAGTATTCCTTGGATACCGTAAACCTTTTGAATGAGCTCCCACAGGATTGAAATAACGAAGAAGATCGATATTCCATTAGTGATATCTGTATATGATACAATAGATGAAACATCAAATATTGGTAAAATACAAAAAAAAATTATGGTATGCTGCAACATGGTGTACTTTAGCCGTCTGCGCTCTCTCACTTTTACGTGCTCTCTCTGTCTCTCTTTCGCTCTACCTTTTTCTCTGTCACACCATGATCGCTCTAGAAACGCCGTGAAAAGCATGGAATAACCCTTTAAAGGTCCAGCCAATATTTTTGCGAACAAACAGACAGAAAGATAGCAAAAGTTATACTACGTACGATACATAAATTATGTTATGCCAATTCAGCTTATTGATTGCAAGAATGATGAATGAAGCATCCTTGACTGTGCAGAGAAAGGCGAGAAAATTTGAAAATTGGAAAGTTCTGCAATAGGTTTCGGACCTGCGACGTTTCGCAAACTAGTCTACACTTTAACCACTGCGCTACGGGACTGATGAATGGACGGGCTAATTTCTTGCATATCAATTGTCCGTTGCATGTCAAACATGTTAAGCATTTGCATAGACATTCAAGAACTTCCATCTTTAAAGTCGCATCCTTTCACACCCCCCCCCATTTTATCTCTCCATGTGTATTTCCCTCTCTCATTGTCAATATCTGTCCCATCATATACTTCGTCTGTCCATATGTTTTCGTTATTCCTCACCCAACTGAACAATCCTCACTGAAAATGACAATATATGAGCTGTGAATTTTGTGTGGTGCGGGATGCGAAATATTTATTGCCACTTTTCTTCAGGAAAATAGCATTATGACGCATTTCCTCTAATAATTGTGATTGCACCTTCATTTTGATTTTCTGTTCCATTGTTGGGGTAGTTCCGAGTTTTTGTTCCAAGGCTCAAATACATTAAAAAAGTGTTAATATTGATTTATTATTACTGTAGTTTGAATGGCTCACATACTGCATTTTCACCTTTTTACTCTCTCAGCACTTCAGTTCATTTTTCCACGTCTCCCCTCGCCGTCTCTCGACCTCTCTCCATCTACTTTTGACCCTTATTCACCCTCACCTCTCTTGCTCACCCTGCTTTATTTGTGGCTTGAGATAGCGGACCTCCCTCAAGATTACGGGTAGAGACGCAGAGAAAGCGAGAGCGTAGAATGTGGGTGTGAAGAGAGAGAGTGTGTACTATGGCAAGAGATCGCGCGCGGGTTTTTGTATCCAGCTTTAAAAGCCCATTCTGTGATTTTGGCTACTTCCACATATTATTAGAGAAGTTGCTGCATAGGTTGGGTTTTGCTTTCATTTCTCAGCATGCTTTGTTGCAATTCCCCAGCTTTATGTTCAGTTTTTACAGTTGCTGTATCTTATTACATTTTATCACATTGTTCAATCCTCATTCATCAATTTGAAAATATATTCTACTTCAAGAAATCCCAAATATTCCATTTTTCCATATTATTCACTAAGAGATACTGTATCTCTTCTGACGATTATGCATTATTTTATATGATAAGATTACATTTTCCGTGTATCGATCCGCGTTTTGCGAGAAAAAATAAAAATAAACTTCAGATGTGTGATTTGTTTGCGGAAGCGACTCGTATAAGCCTATTCAATATTACCACCTCTCGTCTTGCCCATCTTCTTCACAATCAACAATGCCCTCAATTCGATAAAAGATTGCCAGCTAACGTATCGAATGCAATTGTCAAGCACATGGACGTGCAAGGGAAAGTCAAATGTAGCACCTTGGAACAGCTCGATTGTCGAAGATTTTACGTCACGGAGGTATAACCATATTTTGCCTCACCTCCCTTATTTTTTTTTATTTGCATATTCCATTCACTTACCCCGGTTTTGCATTGCAATATTGTAAGTAGGAAAGTACCTTATTTTTTGGTTTATTTTTCTTACTGTTTCGTTATTTCATGAGTATATAGAGAAATTCTAAATTATAAGTAATTCAATTTTCGCGCGCTTCTTACTAAAATATTGCCCTGCAAAACCAGAGTACCATTGCCTGATAAATACTTTTTCTCCACGATCAAATTCCATTTTGGTTATAAATATCTACTTTTTTCGCTAGATTTCCCCTTTTATCTTACATTACCTTACTTGATCTCCCTATTCACCTTTCTTTTCTCGTCATTTACTCATCTCATCAATTCTCGTAATTTACTTACCCCCTTTACCTTTTTTCTCCGTCATAGGGTGTCAGAGAAAAGGCAGGGCGAAAAAAGGTATAATGATGCACCATTAAATTAAATTATTATTATTAATAGATGTACAAGAATAAGTATGCATGCACTTTAAATATAAATTTTTTGATTAAATAAGTTAACTAGCAATGTGCCTTATGGTGTTTCGGCCGCTACGTCTAGACACCATAAAGCGTTGCCTGGTGTCGCGGCCATCTTCAGTAGACAGCACCAGGTCTTTCTAGAACCTTTATAAAACTAGATTTTAATATGAAAGTGTAAAATTGTTTTAATTCTACAACTAAACTATTAAATCAAGGAAAACCACTTAATTAGTTAGGCTAAAGTACTATTAAACAACATGTAAAGCGAACTAAGTATGAATTACTAAAACTGACAAAAGATGAATACAATATAATCAACGGAATTGGTATTAAAATGAACCTTTTCTTTGAACAGATGTTGTCTTGCTGATGAGTAAAGATGAGTAGATGAGTGAAGAGTCCCTTCATTCGTCCCGTCTGACCTCTTTTCCTTTGGCGAACTAGCAGAGTGACGATTAATAACTAGCAGAGTGACGATTGATTAGCGTGGGGTCGGTGTATTTATACGCAATTGTTGGACCTATACAAACTACAAATCTCTGTCTAATAGGTCATGAGAAGAGAAGAGGTCATTGACTATGGGTAGATGGATGGTATATCAGTCTTGTGTTCAGGAGATAGACTGTTGCATTGAATAATTGTAAAGATCAAAGATCATCATATATATTATCTTTTCAATAAACTATGACATAATAACCCTTTATTCGTTGCATATTTAATTGATATACAAGGATTATTACCAATTGTTTTGAATATTCTGCTATGAATTTGAAATAATGGATAATTAAGATTTTTAAATGTTACTATAAGCTGTTTTGCTCTATCAATGAAGCTTTTATACTCGGTACTGTTTCTATACATACCATTCTTGGCATTTTGCCAAATTCTCAATGACCTTTCCCATGTGTTGAATAAACGCTGTGATTCCCTCTTCCGAGAGGGCATCACTCGGTGAAGAGAAACTGGATTTGTGTCCAATTCGAATTTTGATTTTTCCGATTTCAGGCGTACATTCGATTATCGGATTTCAATTGTAAACAGCTCGCCGATTTTTTGCTTCATCCACTGGAGAAACTGTTCCTGTCTTTTGGTCATAACGGTTGACATTACTGTTAATGAATAACTAGTTTAAAATAGTAATTGAAGGTATCAGAGAAGATATAATCAATATTATCAACGGGACAGAGTTACTCAGAATGACTCTCACAGATCTGCAACTTGTAGGTGTCAAGCTCGAAAATGGATTTGATGTGAAGGTAGTCACGAAATTAACTGTATCACTTGCCACATTTATTAAAAATGATGTAAGATAAGTAAATAAAAAGGCAACGTATTTAAAAAAAAATGCTTCCCACATTATTTTCGGAACATTGAATTAATTAATCTCACTGAAATTTGTCTGAATCTGTTTGATTTTGCAGCTCGAAAATTTCGTAAATTTGAATTCACTAACTCTTCATAACTCACCGATAGTGGACTATGATCTACTCACTTATATTGCACAGGTTTATTTTTTTGAAATTTCATTAATTTTTTTTTCTTAAAATCATGTGAATTTTAGTTTTTTTTTCGTTTTAGAAGTTCCAAAGAAATTCCTGTACATTTACATTCCTTAAATGGAAAGGAATGACATGAATTATGCCCCTAATGCCCAAAATATTAAAAAAATCATACGTTGTTTTTCGATGAAGAAGTTGCTACCAAAAAACTAAAATTATTGTTTTACTCTAGCAAATTTATGAATCATCAGGCACAGCGGCATCCACATACAGTAGAAGCCAAAAGTATTCGCCTAAAAATTGCAATGTCATAACTTTGACTCAGACTCTGGTATTTTCAAGCTAATAGTTTACTTATTATTCCCACTAGCCGTAGACTTGCAAGTCTACGGCTAGTTAAACGTAAGTTTACTAGAAGTGGTGTATAATGCAGTAATGCATTTCGTCAAATGTTCTTTCACTTGTAGTAAACCAACAGCAAAGTGCCAGTCTGTGACGTAACGAAAGTAAACACTAGTTTGGAAATACCAGAGGATGAGCTCTAATTTTCTATTTTTTAGAAGGTTTAATTTCTAAAATATTTCAGAACGTTCCCGGTCTGCGGCACTTGGATATTTCGGAATGCGAGAATGTTTCTGATATATCACCACTGAAGGGTTTACCCAATCTGGAGATACTGTCATTACGTTTTATAACCACTTCTCTAATCGATAAAACCATGGAGACTTTCAAGTCTCTCTCAAAACTGAGATCGGTCGATTTGAGTGGAAGAACGTTCGGCGACGGCCCAAGGTGAGAATGTTTCTTATCACTATCTCTGCGTATTGATCGTTATGATCAGGAATGAAGAAAATCTTTGCATCATAAAAAATGCGCCCTCTTGAAAACGGGAAAGTTCGGTTACACATTTTGAAACGGTGAGCAGTGGTGTGTGCTTTTCGTGAATTCATATATCCTATTTTTTCCAAAAAATACCGAAGTTTTCGAAGTGAGTCGTGAACCAAAAATCCGCAAAAATCATACGGTTATTGTTCTATAAAAATGAATCTAATCCATTTTTGCCAATGAGTTGTCAATTCTTTGAATATATTGGTTAATTCTACTATAATTTGTCCAAATGTCAAAATCATTCGTAATTGTATTCCTACCAATGTATCTTAATTATAGTTATATCATCACTTACTCTTACAAGGGAAGTCAGGTTGGACGGTCCCGGACTTCGGGATGGGACATATGCCATTCGATATGTACATGAAAAAGAAGACTTTTTCATGTTGACCATTTTGGCTAAATGCCCCTGGGCATTTTTTTGTGTTATTTTGTGTCTCATTTACACAAAATTTTTACACAAAATTTTTTGTGTCCAAGACCATGAAAAACACAAAAAAAACACAAAACACAAAATCCCAGCCCTGGATGGGACATATACCATTCGATAGGTATCTGAAAAGGAAGACATTTTCATGTTGACCATTTTGGCAAAATGCCCCTGGGCGCCGAGTTATTTGCATATTTCTGCTTGTTTTCACCCTGTTTTCGCCCTACAATGAAACCCAGTCTCTGTGAGATCGAATGAAAAAAGCATTATAAGTGGTAGTTATCATATTCATTATCATATGTATGATCTAAAAAAATGTATGATTGATTTTTTACATAATTTTAAGATTTTCATACAAAAGAAAAATAGCAAAACAAGTTGAACTTGTGCGGGAATCGATCTTGCAAGCAAAAGATATATACATCATCCTCTTATTCATGTTCATCACTGCTTGCGTTCACCACATAATGAATATGCAAATTACAATTTATAATGGTTTTTCTTTCGATCTCACAGAGACTGTTTTTCATTGTAGGGCGAAAACAGGTGAAAGCAAGCAGAAATATGCAAATAACTCGGCGCCCAGGGGCATTTTGCCAAAATGGTCAACATGAAAATGTCTTCTTTTTCAGATACCTATCGAATGGTATATGTCCCATCCCGAAGTCCGGGACCGTCCAACCTGACTTCCCTTGCTACTGTTTTTTCTTTTGATTTCGATTTTACTGATTTTGAGATTTTACTCGAAGTCAATTCACTCGTTGAGCTATTCCTTATGATACGTATCTCAATCGCGTTCACTTCCTAGATTTAATTACACTCGAACATAGAACATCGAACATTACATAGACACGCGATAACAGATTTGCTTTTCCTACATAATTCAATCCATCAAAATTATGAGCACAATTGCTCTTTCCTCTTTAAAGTTGTACCCGCTTTGCATCTGAGAAACGGCGATTCGTTGAGAATCATTCTGCCCTTCAAAATATCAACCACTTCCCATTCAACATTAGCCTCACGAACAATTGATATTTAAAATAATCTCCCTGATGCTATTGTGCAGGCGTCACCAACAGTTTTTCGTAATGATGTTGAAACTATCCTATATAATGTGATTGTCCCTGAGGTACATTTTCATTCATGAAATGTTCTGAACAGGTAAGATTCCTGCTGCCTCTTCCTCCAAAAAAAACTCCCTCCCCAATATTTCACCGATTCGCCTTGGCGACGGACATCCTTCAAAAGAGTTATCTAACAGATATTCCCCATCTCCGATGCGTTCATTTGAAGGAATAAAATATTATTATTATTATTATTATAATCTGTTAATTCAACCTTATTACCTCGTTGTGGTATTGTATTTATGTGCCCCTTATGTATTTCTCTATGTATTTCATTATCATGCTTTCCTGAAACACACATAATGATATTATTATTGCTATTGTTTTCCATCCATCTCCTTCATGAATTTTCCGTTAATTCTATTTTTTGGGTCCCGGTAGAGTTTACACGGAATTCAGACAATGATTCGCATACTTTTTCAGCAAGATCACAATGGGAATGGTATTCGTATCTCGTCTGCAACAAATGGAATCGGATGATCCATTCTGGCCTCAACTCGAATTCATTGATCTAACGTATTGCGCAATTCATTGCGATATATTGACAGTCGCTCGACTGTTCAAAAACCTTCGAATGATATCCGTGTTTGGTGAGCACAACAAATATACAGTACAGCCCGGTCGTGTTTTGTACACATTCTGCGCTGCGCTCCGCTGCGGGGCGCATTTGGACGCATCACTTATTTCCTTTGCGTATGAATATTTTTGAATTCTCAAAGTCTTAATCATGAGTTTCCGTGATAAAAAGTTCTTTTAATGACTAAAGAAACTGAAACAAAATTTTTATTAATGAGAAAAAACAATTAAAAGGCAAATCACACTGGTCCGAAATTGATCACTATTAATTTACTGGAAAGGTATACTGTAATATTGCGTATCGATCGCACGATCGCCGTAAGACCTAATTTAAAATTTACAGTACCCATCATTTTCGGACCAGTGTGATTTGCCTTTTAATTGTTTTTTTCTCATTAATAAAAATTTTGTTTCAGTTTCTTGAGTCATTAAAAGAACTTTTCACCACGAAAACTCATGATTAAGACTTTGAGAATTCAAAAATATTCATACGCAAAGGAAATAAGTGATGCGTCCAAATGCGCCCCGCTGCGGAGCGCAGCGCAGAATGTGTACAAAACACGACCGGGCTGTACTGTAGAGAATTATTTATTTATTTATTTATTTATTTAATTTATCGTGCACCACAAGTGTGTTTCATCAAGCATAAATGAACGAGTGTAAAGAAAAATATGAGAAAAATCAATATTATTATAAGTGAGGGGATGGGAATGGGGGAATACACACTGCATAAGATATTGAACGTATAATCATACCGTAAATCACTTGTTTTATTTGTAGAAGAGACTTTCTTGTTTTGCATGGTTCAGAAGCTATGGCGATCTCTTTTATATATCATATAGCGCGCGGCGAAGATCAGCCGGGTTAGAGAGAGGCAGCGGAGAGACAATAGAGAGGCGGGGCGAGATGTAGAAGGCTACATCTCGCCCGCCTCTCGATTGTGACTTCCGTTCGTTAGCACCGTTTGTCATTTTCTTATGCAAGTACATTTTATACGCACAATAATATAAAGCTCTGTCCACACCGTCAGAAAATTCTTGTTGTATTGAATCCATGCATGATCACGGATACAAGTATAATCATGCATGGACATTCAAGAAAAGGATTTTCCGTGATCTTGTACGGAATCTCGGAATCCATGCAAGATCACGGATAATCCATGGATGATACGAGTATATTCCATGCATGATCATGCCATAAATTGCACAAATTATTCGTAATCTTGCGTTGATTCAAATACCTGCGTTGATATTGTTGAATATGTTGAAGCAGAAATTACATTTAGAGCATAATATCATATGATTATGATTTCTATTTAGCCTATTTTCTCTGAAAGTAACTCATGTATTTAGACGTGGATATTTTATCACCCGAGGTGAGCCCAAGTACAATCCCCTTTTAAGAGCTTCACTTAAGCTATTAAATTAGTTTACATCTTGGGGGTTAATTTAGTAACTGTTAAAAAAGTAACCGGGGTACTATTGAGCGTATAAAAATCACTTTTTTCTTTGCCCACATGATTCTTGTTTATTTCTTGTTTTTATAGTTCAGAAACTAGAACGATCTCTTTTAAATATCGAATCAGCGAAGCAAAGAGAAAGTGGAGGTAATCGAGGGTACATAGGCGTGAGAGTTGTTTCAATCAACAAAATAAAAATTTGGAAATCAGGGTTCTCAAGGTGCTGACGACGACGTCGACGACGACCATGATGGCGCACTAAAAAAAGTGGAAAACGGAAAATGGCGACGTTCCGGGGTCTAAAAAAGTACACTGGAAAACCGAAAATGGAAACACGAAATTTGAATTCGCGGGACTTTTTGACTTTCTAACTGGATTTTCTGCGGTTATAAAACTTATATAAAACCGAAATTTCATTTTTCGACCTTTCTGAAGCGTAAGAACTTGAATTCCCACTTAACATCCTTTTTAAACCGCAGTAAACAGCAGTTGGAAAGCCAGAATTTGAATTCCCGCACCTTTTTTTCGCGCCCGCGAATTCAAATTTTCGAGTTTCCATGTGCTTTTTTAGACCCTGGAAAGTCGCCCTTTTCCGTTTTCCACTATTTTTTAGTGCGCCATAAAGTTCATTTTGAACCTAGATCAATCGTAGAGGCGTCGCGTTGAAATTTAAAAAAAAATTTTTTTTTAGTCTTTTCTTATCTCCCGATCGTGAAAAAAAATTGTGGATTACCCCCCCCCCCCTAGGTCAGAATTTGATGGTGATCTCTGCTGTCCAATTCATTGAAAAAATTTCATAAATGGAACTTGTACAAGAGAGCGGAAAGGCACAATCACGCTTACTTCCCGAACATCCCAAGTTGATCGCCTCACTTGCCTCTCTGCTCTCTCGCACTGCCACACTCTCTCGCTTCTTGTTTCCACTCCAACGACAAAATGACTACACTAAAAAGTTGATTTTCTCGAAAGTACCTTCCGCAAATTGGCTGAAATATTTTTCTATGGAAACATGAAGCAATCCCGTTCCGATCTATGTATCTTGCAAAAAATACTTTTGGCTTTGAGAGAAGTTCCATTTTTGAATTTTTTTTGACTGTGCCGGCACTTAGTCGAGTCTTACGCAAACGGCCTTTTATTAACATAAAATCGGCTTTTTTTTAAACTGTATCTGATTAATAAATTTATAAATTTTTTAAATATAAATATGTCAAAAGATGATGATAAATGGGCTTGCATTCGTTCGCACCTCTGAATGGGAAAAAAGGCTAATTCTCCGTATTTGTTAATGAAATTACTACCTCATAAACCGGAAAACGAGATCGCATTTTCACTACATAGGAATTTTGCACATATTTTTGTGTTTTTAGATGCTGTGCATAATGCAGAAGACGTGTTCGATATGAGAACGAGTGTGAAAGTCGCCAGTTCCAAGACTCCGTCGTGCTGTCTCAATGCTGCATCATTGTATATAAGCAAGTATAACTGTGAACGCTGGAAAACAGTTTACAAACGTTTATCTTATCTTCTGCAGGTAACATTTCATACATTATAATATCGTTTCGTAGTGCCTGGCAAGCCATGAATATCAGCCGCAGTACCAAATAATTTTTGTTGGAAATTGGGGAGGGCAGTTTTCTGTTTTGGAACGAAAAAAAAAGTAACGCACAATAAGGACTTTTGAGAGAATCTCTTATAAACATTTTTTAATCAAAAATTGGCTAAAGGGCTATAAATCGTATTTTACATTTACAGAGTGATGATGTACAATTTTCTGCGGAGGAGTTAAATAGATGCGCCAGCATCTTCGAGTTTTTGAACTTGAAAGGAGCAAATTTTATTCAACATTTTGTATCCATTTTATGGAAGACTTTACTCAAGTAATTTGTTTTTATTAATATTACGCGGATAATTTAAATATTAAATTTAACATAATAGAATTATTTAATCTTTCGAAATGATTCTAGCAATCTATGCACAGGGTAAGTGACAAAAATAGCACTGTAACTAGAATAACATTTTTATCAACCTGTCTTCATAATATTTCCGTTGTTTTGGTATGGCCAATATATCACGCGTGTAAGGTTCGAATAAACGGTGGCACATTGAAAAAGTTGAAAATGAGCAAAGTTAATTTTTCGGTAGTCCATAGGGTCCCTAACAAGATAGCAAGAGCTTTTGTGCATATCTTCATTTTCAACGTCGAGAGACGACGTCAAACTTTTTTGACTCCGAAATCGGCAGATTTTGGAGCTCTGTAGCTCTTCGGGGTATGGTTTTGGTATCGAGTCGTCTACAGAATAATTTCCTGGAATGACAAGAAGAATGCGCCTGCATTATTGCCAGGTCGATATTTTAATTAGTATTCTTGTAAATCTGTTTTGTTAAATGGCGTTTAAGAAAAATCGAAGCCAAAGGATTTTAATAGCTCAATCGATAGATCTCGACGAGTGCTTTTCAACGGTATTCTGACGCTTTTTCCCGGCTTTTTCCCTATGCACATCAGAGTCCTACTCTTGATAAATGTGTTTTCAAATCAATCAAATCAAATGCCTCCTATGAACAATTCGACCATTCTAAATAGTTTTACTGTTGTTCTAGTACATTTCCAAATTATTTTTGCTAACTTTCGTGTATTCAATTTCATTATTAAATTCACAATTAAGAGACCGGCTCGGTAAGACTCGAGCATGGTCCGGACATTCGCCAAGACTTTCGATCTGGGCCTCAATACTTTCATCATAGACACATACCGGGGGGAGACCAATGAAAGTTATAGTGAAAATGCCCTTGGGCTCAAACCCGGCTCACATATGTTTCATAAAATAAAAAATTGAAAAATTCATAACTTTTCAATCGTGATAGCTAGGACTTATATTTCTTTTTATTGTTGATTAACATGTCATGCACTCTTACAAACACAGCTGAACAGCAATATCATATCGTTCTGAATATGTTTTTTCATGTCTGATTTTCGAATTTTTCTTCTTCTATCCTCGTTGAATAGAGACGGCAGGTTTTGACATAGTGCATATTATAGCCCTGACAATTCTGTACATAGTGGTCACATTCCCGTAGAAATCCAAGTTACTGAAATTTTGAAAATTGCAACCGAATGTGAGATATGCGTAAATTGCTAAAATAGAAAATTAAATTTCTTGAAATTCGCAAGAGTAAGAGGTATCTTTATTATACCATTTTACTCGTAGTGATGCATGTGCACAGAAAAAATATACACATAGACTCAGACTACATTTTAAAAAAATTCTGAAAAATAATTATTTCATTTTTATTTTTTCAACCTTCACGTTGACTCGACCGTCAAGGCTAGTTGATTCGTAGGGCGGATAGTAGCTGATGGACGTCCGTTTGCGAAAACAACTACTCTGGTATTTCCAAACTAGAAGTTTATTTACGTGACGTCACAGACTAGTAGTTTACTGCTAGTTTACTACAAGTGAAAGAACATTTGACGAAATGTATTACCGTATTATACACCACCTCTAGTAAACTTACGTTTAACTAGCCGTAGACTTGCAAGTCTACGGCTAGTGAGAAATATAAGCAAACTACTAGTTTGAAAATACCAGAGTACCACGTGAAGAATCGTCGTTTCGCAGATCTAGAATTTATTTTTAAAATCATCAAACTTGAATATTTATATGATTCTTTCATATAAATCGGTTGGAAGGTAGCGTACTACATCCAAAGCTGTACCATTGTTATCAGTAGGAGTATACGGTATTGAACTACCGTAATCGCCAGGAATCGCGAGCTGATTTTTTTTTACTCGACCCATGATTTTCAACCATGACCCCGGGTTCATGGTTGAGAATGGCCGAGGTTGAAAAATTCATGATGATCCCAGACCACATACTATTTGGCATTATATCAACAGTGGGCCAACTTTTATTTTTATTGATCCCATAACTCGAATTACCGTAATCTAGCTACCGTATCCTATAATAATGTGGTGAAATTCTCGGAAAAATCAGGTGCGTACATTACTAGTACGGTAATTCGAGTTATGGTATGCGTAAAAATAAAAGAGGGCCCACTGTTGATATAATGCCAAATAGTATTTGGTCTGGGATCATCATGCATTTTTCGACCTCAGCCATTCTCGACCATGAACCCGGGGTCATGGTTGAAAATCATGGGTCGACTGAAAAAAAAATCAATTTGCGATTCCTGACGATTACGGTAGTACAATACCGAGCACTCCCACTGATAACAAAGGTACAACTTTGGTTGCCATACGCCACCTTCCAACCGATTTATATGAAAGAAACATATAAATATTCAAGTTTGATGATTTTAAAAATAAATTCTAGATCTGCGAAACGACGATTCTTCACGTGGTAGTTGTTTTCGCAAACGGACGTCCATCAGCTACTATCCGCCCTACGAATCAACTAGCCTTGACGGTCGAGTCAACGTGAAGGTTGAAAAAATAAAAATGAAATAATTATTTTTCAGAATTTTTCAAAAATGTAGTCTGACTTTATGTGTATATTTTTTTCTGTGCACATGCATCACTACGAGTAAAATGGTATAATAAAGATACCTCTTACTCTTGCGAATTTCAAGAAATTTAATTTTCGATTTTTGCAATTTACGCATATCTCACATTCGGTTGCAATTTTCAAAATTTCAGTAACTTGGATTTCTACGGGAATGTGACCACTATGTACAGAATTGTCAGGGCTATAATATGCACTATGTCAAAACCTGCCGTCTCTATTCAACGAGGATAGAAGAAGAAAAATCCGAAAATCAAACATGAAAAAACATATTCAGAACGCTATGATATTGTTTCACTATAACATTCATCGGTCTCCCCCCGGTATGTGTCTATGATGAAAGTATTGAGGCCCAGATCGAAAGTCTTGGCGAATGTCCGGCAGGGGGTCAAAATGCTCGAGTCTTACCGAGCCGGTCTCTTCAGAGCCAATCGATGAATATTTATCATCATCAATGCAAATGACAATAAATCAACAAAAAGGCTTCAAATGCACATGAATGTTTTATTGTTCTCTTCCTCGACTCTCATCTTAAATAAGTCATCTTCGAGTTGTCCTAGAATTTCCTCGTCCTCATCTTTCTCAGCTTCTCAATCGTCCTCGAAAACGTCATAGTCCAACTCCGAGTCCTCCGACTCACCCCTCTTCTCTTCTCTTCCTAGTCGTGTTAAAGTTTACACTACTGATAAGTTAAAGTGTATTCTCGTTTCGGGTTTTCATAATCACTGGAAAACATATCAACAAAAACAAAATCAGCAAAAGAAAACTGCGGCAAGGAGGATCGAACCCCTGACAGCCAAAAGTAAACGGCGACCTTTTCCACTGCACTTGCCAGCTAGTTGTTATGATGTTGATAGAAGAGTTCATCAACCAATACCTATGGATTGTGTATGAAACTACGCGAATTTTCCCAATCAAAATTTTTTGAAATACTCATAACTTTCGAAGGCTACCACATATGAGGCCGTTTGAGAGAGAGTAGAGCAAGAGTGACTGGGGTCCGGTACATCAATTTTTCGAAAACATACGAGAAGGGGTTCTCAAGGGTGCTGATGACGATGGGCATGTTCATTTTGCACCTGGAGTCACCGTTGAGGCCAGACGGCGTCGCGTTGAAATCGCGTTTTTGGTGATTTCTTGTCATCTGATGGTGCTAACATTAACAGACCAATGTTTCCGGTGTAGAATTTGATGGCGGTCACGCCTCTCTAATTCATTTTTCATGAAAAAAATTGCACAAGCTTCAAATATGTAACTTTTCTCAGAGGCAAAAGTGTGCGAGTGACATAGCTAGATCGGATCGGAATTACCTCAGGGTGCATCAGAAAAAATTTCAACGATTTTGGTGAATAGACAAGCGAGATAATCAACTTTTAGTGAAGTAATCTGGTCACTGTAAGAGAGGCAATGTGCCCACTGACCTACCTGACCTATGGCCAGAGACACGAGAGAGTGTGGGGAATTCAGAGAACACGAGAGAGTGTTGGGAAAGGTAAGACGCGATCGAACGGGAGGAGAGACTCGAGATAGCACACTTTTGCCTCTGAGAAAAGTTACATATTTGAAGCTTGTGAAATTTTTTTCATGAAAAATGAATTAGACAGGCGTGATCGCCATCAAATTCTACACCGGAAACATTAGTCTGTTAATTTTAGCACCATCAGGTGACAAGAAATGACCAAAAACGCGATTTCAACGCGACGCCGTCTGGCCTCAACGGTGACTCCAGGTGCAAAATGAACATGCCCATCGTCATCAGCACCCTTGAGAACCCCTTCTCGTAGGTTTTCGAAAAATTGATGTACCAGACCTTGCTCGACTTTCTCGCAAACGGCCTCATATAGCGCGTCAGCATTTTGATTTGATTTGATTGATTTGAAAACACATTAATCAAGAGTTGGACTCTGATGTGCATGGGGAAATAGCTGGGAAAAAATGTCAGCATACCGTTGAAAAGCTCTCGTCGAAATCTATCGATTGAGCTATTAAAATCCTTTGGCTTCGATTTTTGTTAAACGCCATTTAACAAAATAGATTTACAAGAATAATAATTAAAATATCGACCTGGCAATGATGCAGACGCATTCTTCTTGTCATTCCACGAAATTATTCTGTTGACGACTCGATACCAAAACCATACCCCGAAGAGCTACAAAGCTCCAAAATCTGCCGATTTCGGATTCAAAAAAGTTTGACGTCGTCTCTCGACGTTGAAAATGAAGATATGCAAAAAAGCTCTGGCCACATTGTTAGGGACCCTATGGACTGCCGAAAAATGCAGTAATATGTGGGGGGGGGTCAAAAAATGTGCCAACCCCGGATTTTACTCGATTCTTCAGTGACACGCGTGATATATGTCGGTGGTGGCTTGGTAAGCGATTCAACGAAATTACTCAGACTAGTCGACTACTAGTCTATTTGACATCCCAAAAGGCATCGACTACCACTTACTTCTAGACTAGTCGACTACTTATGTGGTTTCCCTCTTTGTAGAACCCAGCTGGGCGCGAAGTAAAGTATTGCTTGAGTTGAGACCCAACACATCCAAGGGACTTGAAGGTCCTATCTCGAAGGGCACGGGTCAGGCTTGCGAAAAGCTAGTAATCCGACGGGGCCAAGTCAGGAGAATACGGGGGGTGATGGAGAACCATCCATCCATATACGGCCAGTTCCTGCCTGACTTTATTGAAAACATGGTGACGGTGGTAATAGTGGTGATAATATACTTTTTTGTTCTTCTGACTTGAAAGATCGACTGCCTTCATCATATTCCGTAGTTGTGTGACGCACGTGGACTTGGTAATTGTCATGCCCTCGGGGAGCAGCTGCCAGCTGATCACACCATCCATTCCCCACCACACTGACAGCATGGGTTTTTGGGTGTGCAGGTTAGATTTGGGGGCATCCTGTGGTGTCTCTCGTTCTTCAACCGTCTCGGCTCACCTGTGGTTGTTATCGTATTAGACCCACTTTTCATCCCCAGTTATGAGCCGGTCCAGCCATCGATCCCCAAAGTGGAGAGTGGGGTGGATAATGGAATCATCGATTCGACGATCAAGGTTGGTTTTGGTGTGATCATAGGGTATGAATCGACCGAGAAATTTTCACATTCCAATGGATTTCCAGTAGTCCTCGACTGTGCTATGGTGGACTCGAAGTGTGATGACCAATTTACAGACACTTTGAAATCGGTCCGATTCCACAAGTTTCTTCGACGTGTCAAAATCCAACTCACGGGGTCTGCCGTTTAAGGAAGGAAATGTCGTTTCCTTTGAAGCGCAGGAACCAAGTCTTGATGGTGTTGTAGTGTGGGCATGTCTGTCATAAAAAATCTTCAGGAGGGTATCCGAATCCTTCGTTGTGGTGTCGAATAGGAGGAGGTAAAGTGGAACATGACGGTCGTGGAAACCACTAATGTCATACATCGTTGCACAACTATTGCCTGACTGATGTGAATGGAATGGGGAGTTGTTTACTGCAAAGGCCCGTCACTGCTTGGTATACACTAGTAACGAGAGAAACCCAAAGTGCAACTGCGACACACAGTGGAAAGGCAAACATATGTGTCAAGACTTTCCCGACAACCTAATAGTAACTAAGAAGCTCTTGCCGGAGAAAGAAAGTATCGCAAACTGAGTGATGATAAGCAGTAAAACATCTAGGTTCTCCCAGCGCGAAAGTTGACTACGGTAAAAAAGGCGCTCGAAATACGAACGCTTCTGACTAGACCTATCATCGAGTTTTACGATTCGCGAAACTTGCCGAGATGGCTTACAATTGATAATTAGAATATCTTATATATTTGCTATCAACATGCCATCATATTTTAGTATCATGCTCTTATGAAAATGTTTGGTGGAATCCACCTTTAATTGTATTGAAAATAATGAGAAAAAACTTTTCAGGGGCGACCGAATTCATTATATCAACAGTCAATACGTGGGGAGATGCATAGAGAGATATGTCAAGGGGGGCATTTTACCGTTTGATCCATTTATGCCACGGAAGGAGATAAAGGTTATACATCTTTATATTTATATTATAATAATTTTATGCGTTATACAAGAAAACGCGGAGTAAATAAATAAATAAGATAACAGGGTGATTAACGTATAATAACAGTGTTGAACATGAAGATTAGAAAAATGAGCTAATTAGGTATCGGGATGAGACAAAAATCTTGTCAATTTTCACTCAGTTGAGACTTTTCTGGTTTTTTCGTTGCACGAAAACCTTGTCGTTCTAGGAAGGAAGCTAACGCTGTCCACACTCAACCAAAAATTTTCGTTTTTTGCGGTGATATTAATATTATCTGATGATGCAACGATCACAAGCAATGAAATGTTTGAAAAAAAATTATTCATCGATGCGGCATGATGCGGACCCCCGCGGGCCGCGGGGGGGGGGGGGGCGTTTAGGGAGTGCGAACGTGCGGGACTGTACACCTGTTTATTTGGTACGAGAATAGCCAGTCACGGCTACAATGAATTTCTATGTTTAGAGTGAGAGTATAAGCGAGATAGTATGTAGATCAGAGAGGAAGGAAGGGAGGAAAAGGGGAGTTGATTGATAGAATACACCTGCGTTTAGTAGCAGTAGCGGAAATTATGCAAGTACATTTTATACGCACAATAGTAACATTGCTTTTCCAATGTTAAGTCGATAATTGAATCTGCATCTGAATATCACATAATTAGTGCGAACGTAAAGATTTAATAATTATTTAGTTGTATATTTATTTATTATTTTAATGTAGTTTCTGGAACTCTTCGACAATGATGTACTATTCGATAAGGCTCTTGATTTTTATCGGATATTTGTTGTCGGTCATGAGAGGATAATCAACTGTGACTCCACTGAACTAAGGTCAGAATGATTTTTAATTAAAGAACCGAAGAAAGTGATTTTTCTTAATTAGTGCGATTTAGTAAATAATTTATTTCTTTCTTTTTAGTGGGATACTTCTCAGAATATTATCAAGGTGTGCTTCAAAACTATCAATTATCGATCGGAGAAGTATATTAGAAAACATGAACCTTGAAGGATATGTGAAAATATTTGCCGAGGTTGGTTGGGAAATATAGGTAACGCTTAATTTGGACAAATAATCAGAGACGATGTGAACTACTCGGGAAGAAAAAACACAAAAAAACTAGACGAAAAAACTTCTGCGCTTCAGCCACGTTACTTTTCCATTTCACAAGTAAGCCAAATCAATTGATAGTTATGTTTTTTTTGTTTTCTGTAAATTATTAGAATAAAGAAATTCTGTTCCGAACTGAAGCATTAGGCTATAGTAACTGTAAAGAACACGATTATTAATTACGAATTTTCATCAGAAGACTCGGATACCGCCTGTCGACTTTTCGTGAACTTTGGTTTGCTGGAAGAAGCCTTCCGAGGGTTGGAGGTTAAAGAAGTAGCGGAGAAGATCAACGTATGTGTTAGGGTTGCTTAAAGATGGAGGCCCTCGAGTTTTTTTCGTAACAAGACTGTTCGGGTAGAATGATAGAGATTTATCACACGAACCGAACGACATATTTCATACTTCGTGGTGATATGTTTGAAGCTTGTTCTGCGCATTGAAAGTCAACTTTTCAGGCAAGTAGAGAGTGCCTATCCGATTTGCATACTTGACTCTCTCACTCTCACATTGTCACTTACGCTAATTTCCATACAATATTAACATTCACTCCCATTTTTATCGTTGCGGGAGTCAGTCATGCCAACTCATGGGTCTCCTTCTTTAAGTCGGATAACCGTGACCGTGACTGTAACCGCGAGAACGGGAGGTCTGGCTTTTTTGGCTTACAAAGAGTCTCTTTGAATTTTTTTTCTCGATGAGATATGAGTTATAGCTCATTTGAAAGCCATTTGTCTGTAGATTAAGAATATGCGCTTTACATGTGCCCAGAGAATAATTTTGCCCGAGTGGCGTTAGTTGGCGATCGATTTGCCCGTATTCGGACAAATGCTGTCCTGTAAATGGGAAAATCGCTGGTTTTTGGGATACCATTTGCCCGAATGTCTGACTCTGGTATTTCCAAACTAGTAGTTTACTTACGTTACGTCGCAGACTAGCAGTTTGCTGTTGTTTTGTACAAGTGAAACAACATTTGACGAAATACATTACCGTATTATGCACTACTTCTAGTAAACTTACGCTTAACTAGCCGTAGACTTGCAAGTCTACGGCTATTGGGAAATACAAGTAAAATGCTTGTTTGAAAATACCAGACGAAAAGCGACACAAGTATGGAAAGTTGGGAAATGTGTTGCCCATAAAAGGGCAAGTTTGCTCTCTGTTAGCATGCATACGTAAGCCAATCTCTTTTATTGTACAGTGAGAGATATTAGAATTTTTTTTAATTTTCAAATTTTGTAATTCTTAAAAATGCAATACGATTTTTAATCTTTTCATTGAAGGTACTTCGATTACTCGACAACATTGCCTATTACGTCCCATCAACGCTATCTCAATTTCTGCAGACTATGAGGATAGAAACTTTATTGTAAGCCTGCACTATTTTTTTAGACTTGAGGATACTTATAATTAGTATTCGACTAAATCAAGCAATAACATGACCTTAATTAATACATTTATTGTAATATACATTTCTTAACATATACAAATTACTCTCTTACAACATTCTTCCAACAGTATTTATCACAAAAATTCATAACACATTCGTTAAGCAGTTTTAAGCTTCTTATTTTTTTCTCGCACCGATCGAGAAATAAGCAAAAATAAATAAATAAGTAAATTTTCAGAGACATTATGACGAAGTGTCCAAATACAGTCACTGCAGAGGGGTGTTTCCACAGTGTTCAAGGTTCTCTGGAATTCGAATCTGCTTATATAGCAGTGCGGATTATCGTCCAAGCTCTCAATTACGAATCTGATGCCAACAAGAAAAGCCTTTGCGAAACAAAAATGGTTTGTTATATTATTCAATCTGTTATTAGGATTAACGTGTTATGTAAGTTGGGTAATGAAAGTAGCACTTATATCAGAAATATGTAATCGTATTATTATTTATTATATAATGTAATATTTAGTTATCAGCCATCTCCTTGTGGCCTCGTCTCTCATATAACGTGACGGGTTATAGGTGAGTTGATACGAATGACAAATTTCATTGACTTGGAGAAGCGTTTAAAATCTTAACCGTAAATATCTGATATTTATGAAATTCATACGAAAGGTAACATTAGTCAAAAAGTCTACTTACTTCGCCCTTGTTAATTGATCCCGTGTCAAATTATTACGAACGAAGTTGTTCAATAGTCCCGAAAAGAAAATATAGTAAGAAAGGGGTGTGCAAAAATTGATATATTTTCGCTGTTTTTTTCATTCCGTTAAAAAATTCAACAACACTTTTCAACACGTTAATTAACCTTCAAACATTAACATGTTTCAAGATTCTAAAATTCTAAAACTATTCTTAATGATTCTAAAATTTTCTTTAAGTTCGTTGCCTGTGCTGATTCCGTTGGCCCATCAAACGGATCGTGTAGGGACACAAGCATTTGCAAAGTGGACGATCGATAATATATATTCGTCGAGCGAAATTATGCATTAAGTAAACGGGCTTCATCAATTCATTCGTTATACACGTTATTCAATTACAAGAGCAAAAAGCGTACAGATTTTTGCTTATAATGTGGAACAAAGAATCTGTCTTTTTTTTTCCAAAGCATCTCTTTTTGAGACAAAAATGACAAATAGCCTTGGCTTATGCTAGATAGTGAGCGAGATATAAATGAATCACAAAACATTCAAACGAGTATCAATTATTTAATTTAGGCACCTCAAGAAGTGTTCTTCCATTCCTCTTTTCGACAAACTCCTTGAGAATATTTCACATCATTCTTTACTAATAGTCGTTTTAACAAGAATCTTATAAAGATCGATAAAAATAACAATATTAATAATAATCACATTATATCGTAAATAAAGTTTTTTTTGTAAATGATATCAATCTAATTGTTATCTACAATATCAAGAATAACAATAATAATAATGTAGAACCAAAGACCAAAGATCAATAGGGCTTCGATCAATTTCGAAAGAATGACTCATAACGGATACACTGTGATAGGGTAGAATGAAACTATTCCACTACTAATCACGAGCAGATAAAGCCGCTACACTATGAGTCAAGCTGTAGTTATCATGTATTGAGAGAATACACGAAAGAAGTGATAATAAGCATTAAATAAGCAACAAAATATCATAGTTGAACATGTAAATGTACTCGTGAAATTTGATAGTAGTGAATCAAAAGTTGTCATTAGTAGACGACATTTCCTGTTTCGCTCATTAGGTTCTAGACATGGTCGTCATCTAAGAATGGACTTAACGATTTACATTATCGATTTACATCCCAGCCATTTACCTCTTAGTAGCGAACTTTAAATGTTTCCATTCTTCCAGACCTGGGATCAACATCAGCGTAGGTGTGGTAATGCTTCACGAGCGAGTGAACACTAGTGAACTGAAATTATTTATTGATTGTCGATTTTTGATTATTGATTATTGATAGATACCGTCTTAGCCTCGTGAGTGTTCTGCATGACAACAAAGTACTTATATAATATAATATAATATAATATTATACAATATTTATTCCTTCAAATGAACGCATCGTGGATGGGATCGGGAATATCTGTTAGATAGTCTTGTGAAGGATTACTAATTCAGAACATTTCATGAGTGAATATGTGCCTCAGGGACAATCACATTATATGGGATATTTTTAACATGATTACGAAAGACTGTTGGTGATGCCTGCACAATAGCATCCGGGAGATTATTTTAAATATCAATTGTTCGTGAGGCTAATGTTGAATGGGAAGTGGTTGATATTTTGAAGGGCAGAATGATTCTCAACGAATCGCCGTTTCTCAGATGCAAAGCGGGTACAACTTTAAAGAGGAAAGAGTAATTGTACTCATAATTTTGATGGATTGAATTATGTAGGAAAAGTAAATCTGTAATCGTGTTCCTATGTTCGAGCGTAATTAAATCTAGGAAATGAATACGATTGAGATATGTATCATAAGGAATAGAACAACGACTGAATAGACTTCTAGTAAAATCTCAAAATCAGTAAAATCAAAATCAAAAGAAAAATCAGTAAGAGTAAGTGATGATATAACTATAATTAAGATACATTGGTAGGAATTCAATTACGAAAGATTTTGACATTTGGACAAAATATTGTAGAATTGGCCAATATATTCAAAGAATTGACAACTCATTGGCAAAAATGGATTAGATTCATTTTTATTGAACAATAACCGTGTGATTTTTGCGGATTTTTGGTTCACGACTCACTTCGAAAACTTCGGTATTTTTTTGGAAAAAAATAGGATATATGAATTCACGAAAAGCACACACTACTGCTCACCGTTTCAAAATGTGTAACCGAACTTTCCCGTTTTCAAGAGGGCGCATTTTTTTGATGCAAAGATTTTCTTCATTCCTGATCATAACGATCAATACGCAGAGATAATGATAAGAAACATTCTCACCTTGGGTCGTCGTCGTACGGACTTCCACTCAAATCGACCGATCTCAGTTTAGAGAGGGACTTGAAAGTCTCCATGGTTTTATCGATTAGAGAAGTGGTTATAAAACGTAATGACAGTATCTCCAGATTGGGTAAACCCTTCAGTGGTGATATATCAGAAACATTCTCGCAATCTGAAATATCCAAGTGCCGTAGACCGGGAACGTTCTGAAATATTTTAGAAATTAAACCTTCTAAAAAATATAAAATTAGAGCTCATCCTCTGGTATTTCCAAACTAGTAGTTTACTTACGTTACGTCACAGACTGGCAGTTTGCTGTTAGTTTACTACAAGTGAAAGAGCATTTGACGAAATGCATTACTGCATTATACACCACTTCTAGTAAACTTACGTTTAGTCTAGCCGTAGACTTGCAAGTCTACGGCTAGTGGGGAAAATAAGTAAACTGCTAACTTGAAAATACCAGAGTCTGAGTCAAAGTTATGACATTGCAATTTTTAGGCGAATACTTTTGGCTTCTACTGTATGTGGATGCCGCTGTGCCAGATGATTCATAAATTTGCTAGAGTAAAACAATAATTTTAGTTTTTTGGTAACAACTTCCTTATCGAAAAACAATGTATGATTTTTTATTATATCTTGGGCATTAGGGGCATAATTCATGTCATTCCTTCCCATTTAAGGAATGTGAATGCACAGGACTTTCTTTGGAACTTCTAGAACGAAAAAAACTAAAATTCAGATGATTTTATTGATGAATTCAGATGATTCTCTTGATGATTGTTGTCGAGTTCGTCACGATGACGCTCACAGATGTACGTGTTCTCATATTTCGAGATCACCTAAAAGACATCAAAACTAGCAATATCACACCTACATCTTGTCGAAATCGTCGAACACGCCATCCCCTCGATTTTCAACTACTTCCAGTTCATTTCCTGCATTCAAAAGACCAGGAAAATGAGAGTAGAGAGATGGAATGTCGTGCCGATGGCATTATCTGTATTAATATTCATAGACACTCAACAAAATGTACAATTTGACTAAATCGGATGATCCGTGAGCTAGAGACCGACCAAAAGTCAACTTCCGCCCTAGAAAAGGATGGATTATGAAGGAAACATTCACTCTATCATCATAGACGATGAACACTATAACAACAGCTGTCGTTGTTACCTTTATCTTCCGGGGATATGGTAAGTTTTTCTTTTTTTATTGATTTTCATAGACTCAAAATTTAATTTTTTTTAAATTAAAATTTATTTTCAGTACTCGTTTCTGGGTCAGCTGACCTTTGTGATATTTATTTGACATTGGAAAATACAATTCCTTGTGGAAGCAGTGGCTACGCACTCGGATATGGATATCCGAATTGTGAAAGATTCGGACAACAGGGTTAGTACATAATCGTAAATGTACCATGTTAGGAAGTCATGAGCGGCAAACAATGAACATCAGAGCCAACTCTTGATAAGTGTGTTTAAAAGCACGTGCTTTAATATTTTGAAACTCTCCGCTCTGTAATGCTCTCTCGCTTCCGCTGTCTACGCGAGAACGCTGCCAGAGAGGAGAGCAAAATTAGTTCATAGTGTGTTTTAAACTGTAACTTTAACTGTAATTTGTTAGGAGAAATCAGTCGGGATTTAATGACCATTCGATAGTCCGAGTTGGAACAAATATAGCATTAATCTTTGTTCTTCAGAACATCTATACAATCAAGCAGGGAAGAATTTCATCGACTGCACTAGGACTTGTCTTATCAATTATGTACAAACAAATTTCCTTAACAACCCGGTATGTTTTCCATGAAATGGCAAAAGTCGTGATGGGGTGATACAGTGCCATGAGGTTGTTTATGCATAACTAGATATCGTTTGTTCTCTGTGCGAAAACATGAGGAGTATGTAGTTTAATCAGATTCATCTAGAATGCGCGGGTTTGGGCAGCAACAGAAGTGTAAATCACAGTAGTTATTTTCGATGCAATTGCTGGTGAAAGAGGGTGTCATCGGGCTATCGTAAGGGGGAAGGATAGAATGGGATGAATGGTTGGAGACTAAAATTGTTGAGACCATCCCTCTCATTGATCAGTCGGATATATAATAATAATAATAATAATAATAATAATAATATACTTTATGCGTTGAAAAGGAGAGAAACATGATTTTAGATTAATTGATGTACAGGGTAGTACACTGCTAGCAGGCTACGGCATAGCTCGAATGGATATCAATATCCTTTCTATGAGAGAAAACCTTGCAGTCCAATCTGACATGTGCCGCAATCAAAGATGAAGCTTTCTCAAGCCATGTTCCCTGTTATATCAATTGTGGATTTTGCAATGCCTGTCGGACCAACCAAATCGCTCTCGCGATGACCTATAATATCACTGATTTTATGTCGAGTCTAGCTATACAACAGGCAAGTTATTTGAAATGTTTGCTTTTTTCGAACATTTAGATATATTTCATTTCGAAACTCTCATGAAATACTTTTCAGGTGGTTCAAGTGATCAAAGCATGTGCACCAATGCCCTGTCTTCCTATGTAGTTCAATTCAATTCATTGATCTTATCAGAATTGAGTCAGATGAGTAATGATGCTCTATGGGACTCGAGTCTTCGATCGACCACCAAAATGCCCCATTACTCTTCTCGTGAATGTTGTCCATGATGTCTCCGTTTTGGATGGCTGTATGATATGATTATTGATTGTTTCTTTTCGCCTCCACAAGATAAAGAAGATTAAAATTAGTAATAACAATATTATTTACTGACACAATATTGCTCTAACGAACAAACATCAGTTCTAGCATTTATCATTTCTTACAGAGAGAATTCTCTATGGGACAAATGTACAGAAAGATTCAAAACGTAATATTAAATATGAAGAGATATTGTGTACTCTGCAATTACTTCATGACTGCGAAAGCTTACACAAAAGAGCAAAACATGGTAGGGAGACTTCTTTGTAAAATGTACTGTGCTATTGGCACTGTTTCCCGCATCTGTAACTATTAGGATTGACTACTGAAAGAACCTATACTTATGGTATCTTAACTTTCCAATACATTAAAAGTGTTTATAGGTATCTTAGTCATCTAAACACTGTCTAGAGATCGCTTTCATGATTATAGGCTTGTCAATTACACCAAATACAACTCCACTCTTTTCGACCACAACGCCTAATCTTTCCTCTTGAGTCTCTTCAAATTCTAGAATTCTATTTATTGATTGCTTGTCATTTATGCTGTTGAAAAGTTGCGAAGAGAAAAGGAAAGAAAAGAAAGCTCTCCTCCTTTCTACACACTCTCTCGCATATTTTTCGTCTCGTTTCTTTTATTTTCGTGATTTTTGAACTTATATTTCTGAAACTATGTAAATATTATCAATTGCTGAGTTTGATAGCAAGAAAATGCTATAATACAATATTTCGAAAAATGCTTGATTGGATTTAACGGAAATCTTCTATCCCTAAATTTTTGATTAACAACATAAATATTTTTAGCATATTTTTTTCACTTCTAATATCTTGGAAAATGAAGCCTCTTGACTGGACAAGTCGTCAAATACCAATTCTCTTAATGGTCATAGATCCCATTTACATAATTGTATATTATTCGATTATCGGTAAGCATTTATTTTTTAAATGAATTTAATTTTGTATAATGGTTTAAGGACTCTCGGTTTTCGTTAACACTTCGATACTCTTGATTTTTCTGATAAAACGCAAATCATTTATGGCAAGTTGAAATTGATTTATGCAAAATTGTTTTTCAAACATCTCAGAAATAATACAAAATGTCCTCAGTAATTTCACAACAACGAGTTTAGAATGTGCAACAATTTTAGAATTCTTTCTACATTCTGGTCCTCCAGGTTCTCTGTTGCGGAGTCGTAAAGTCTTTGGTAATTAACTACATATTTCCGCTTTGTCTAAATTAAGTGTATCAGATTCAAGCTGTAACCGCTCTCGACCTTCCGGGTAATCAGTATCTTTTCGATGTCGACATTTCGTTAGATTTCGGTGCGTTTTTTTCAGTTACATTATCTACGAGAAAGTTTCATCAGAATGGAAAAGTTTTCGTCCCTGAAGTGACACCCGAGCTAATTTGACTCTCTGCCTTTCGCAAAGCTAGAGAATGAAGCCAAAGCGGAGAGTCAAATTAGCTCGGGGTATGCCTTTAACAGATCTTTGCAGTAATCCTCCTGTCCATACTCCTCATGAGTTTGAATCGTTTCTTGATGATAACATTTCCTACGCGACTATCGTCATTTCATGGAAAATTGCAAATTGCGATATATTTACTGGTTTATTCTCTCGCATTAACTACCGGACTATCGTTTTGGATCGGAAATTGCATAAGGTTTGTATTATATGTATAAAAGTAAGCGCATTTTTGCGACAAAAAGGTTTCGATAGATAGTGATTCACAAGATTCATAGATTTACAAGATAAATCAATTAGAATTAATTATTTCAATTTTTTCCCTAATTTTCAAAATTTGAAATATCAGAAAACTTACACGTGACGGACGATACGTTGATCAATGTGGTAGTCGCGCGGATTTCGATTTTTATTATATCGATTTCAAATCATATATCTACATGACAATCGGCATGTACAGATTGGTAATTAATGGGCTTATTTATTTATTCACAAATTAATCACAAAAGCATAAGTTTGATTTACTCCCCCGCACAGTTTACTGCCTTTACGCTGTAAAGTTTCGGGATAGAGCTGATGATCCTTTTTCTTTAAATCATTTATCGTTATTGATTATTATTGATTATTTATGATCATTATTCATTAAGGTAATCATAAATTCGTATGACGTCATCCCAACCATAACCTCCATAATCTATATCGCGATCGTTCTGGCCGTATTGTACAGGAAACGGTAAGGCCACAAATTACCAATAATTTATTCTTTAAAAAAAATTTCTTTAAAAAAATCTTTTTAAAAATCTTTTAAAAGAAAAAATAAAAGAAAAAAAAAAGAAATTTTCTTTTTTTTTAAAGTTGCTTGAATCTCCCATACCGATGGCGATTTCAACGAATAGAGATTATTTCGCCCCATTTTAATGCCACTATTTAAATGGAGCGTATATTCGAATTCGAAATTAATCTAGAAAGTTCGGGAGATCAGCAAAAGTCAACGACCTCGTAATTCTACTGCAAGGCGTCGTTATTTTTCTTGTCTACGCGGTATTTCCACCACTTTTTCATACATACATTTTATGTCTGAGAGTTTCAGATCGCTACAGTGATTAATTTGTATCTTGAAGAATGTTGGATAAAAGAACAGTAACGATTATTATATTTATCAACTTCTACGCTATGATTTTTAATGGCTTTCGAAAAATTCGCCGAAAATTGTCCTTTTCTCTTCTCTCAGTCGTTTTAGTAAATTCGTGAAACGCTATTGTGACGGGTGGTAGAGAAGATGATAGACACTAATCTTTTGAAGTGACACATGTTATATCATGTTCTTTCCACTTAAAGACACACCCGAGTTAATTTGAAACTCTCCGCTCTGGCAATGCTCTCTAGTTTTCTTTGTCTGCGATAGAGCGTTGCTAGAGCTCAGCTCAGGGCATGACTTTAAATATCCCGCTCTGACCAGACTTTGGCATCGAGCGAGATGTAGCGAGAGCGTCACTTTCGATTTATGGCATTTTATAAAATTATTTCAATTCAGCTACGAACCGTTTCCCGAAGTGATCATATTCTTCTATACGATACTGGATATATCTACGGTCTCAACTATCGCTATATCGATATTTCTCACAGTTCCTTGTCTCCGGAATGTTCTGTGTAATTGGAGAAATCTAAGGATGAGAGACACAGCTATAGTAAGAGGAGTAGTGATACAATGGATAAGTCTACCACCATCGTCGAATTGGAGAATGGATAGTGGAAAGCAGCCAAGAAGAAAGACATTCTCGTTTTAAAGTATCTCTGCCCTCCTAATTTACCCGTATGCCATTTGTAACTACCAAATTAATTCATTAGTAGCTAAAGTAATCATTACCCATTCCTTCGATTATTGTTCAATTCTCTTATTGCTAGACGTAGTGGCCGAAACTCCGTAGGGCACATTATTAGCTAACCTACATATATATATATTTTTAAAATACATTTAACGTGCATGCAAACCTACTTGTGCTTTTTTTAAAATTATTAATTTAATTTCCTTTTCGTTTGCATTGAATCCCTCATTCGAATGCATTCCTTGAGTGCCCATAGGTTCATGCATCGATATCGATTTCTAATTTATTCTTTGATTTATCGTTATCCTAATTCTTTATTTGACTTTATTATTGATTTATAAATGTCCCCGACTTATCTTCCATATCACGCATCTTGCCTAAGAATTGACCGATTCTACTACACACTTTTGAGTTTACCCCCACTTTTCTCCACAGTTTTTGATAGACCTTGCGTAGGACATCAATAATCCAGAGTAGTAAGGATGGTAGATCACGCACCTCTCCAGGAGCTCACGTCAAAGTTCGTCGTTGAGGTTCCTTCCGATGCGATTTTCTCGGTTCACAGCACAGCTATGAAAAAGTTTCCAACAGATGAAATGTATATTTTCTCAAGTACTTTCAGATAAAAATGTAAAAATTCAACTTTTAAATTTTTCGTTCCCTAAGAAATTGATCGCGTTCCATAGCCCCGGGAAAGATTTTTTTAAAGACTCAATGGATAGAGCTCGTTCACAGCTTTCATTTAAGCTCTTGGGATTTTCATGGGGATTTGACTGAACTACGTAAAAAAAACTGCATTTGAATGCAGGTAGATCACTAAAGAAAGCTTTGATCTACTCGAAATTGTCGGTTATTTGACTGGATTGTCCTGTAACATACTGGAGAATGGACTGAGGATCATTTTGACGTCGAGTCGATCGCTCATATTCGTTTTGCTCTCGCTGCAGCCAAACCAGCGAAAGGAGTCCCTTCTTATGGTTCCCGGTATTGATTGACCGTTGAGTACTGTAGATATAGGAGAATCTCCCAGTTCGGACCAGTAAATGAGCATCCAACATGGCTACGTCGAATGCGATAGATTCAGACCAACCAGAACTCACTCGGTAATTCTTCGAGAAACATCAATCACTTGGCCAGACAGCCTGATAGCTATAACTTGAATATATATTTGGTATTCATCGGTCAATCAATACCGGGAACCATCAGAAGGGACTCCTTTCGTTGGTTTGGCTGCAGCGAGAGCAAAACGAATATGCGCGATCGACTCGACGTCAAAATGATCCTCAGCCCATTCTCCATATTTTACAGGACAATCCAGTCAAATAGCCGACAATTTCGAGTAGATCAAAGCTTTCATTAGTGATCTACCTGCATTCAAATGCAGTTTTTTGGACGTAGTTTAGTCAAATCCCCATGAAAATCGTCTCCCAAGAGCTTAAATGAAAGCTGTGAACGAGCTCCATCCATTGAGTCTTTAAAAAAATCTTTCCCGGGGCTATGGAACGCGATCAATTTCTTAGGGAACGAAAAATTTAAAAGTTGAATTTTTACATTTTCATCTGAAAGTACTCGAGAAAATACACGTTTCATCTGTTGGAAACTTTTTCATAGCTCTGCTGTGAACCGAGAAAATCGCATCGGAAGGAGCCTCAACGACGAACTTAGACGTGAGCTCCTGGAGAGGTGCGTGATCTACCATACTTACTACTCTGGATTATTGATGTCCTACTCCAGGCCTATCGAAAACTGTGGAGAAAAGTGGGGGTCAAATCAAAAGTGTGTAGTAAATCTGTGAATTTCGGTCAATTCTTAGGCGAGATTCGTGATATATCACAAATCCCGTTCAAATAAATTTCATTTGTTTTTCCATTATTGTTCTTTCTATCACTTTCTGTACAAAACAGTCGATTACGGTAGATGAAAACAAAGATCAGCATGACAATTACGGTATATCAGTTACACGGAAGATTACGGTAGGTACATGTGGTATGAAGATCGTCGATTATCAATCAGTTTAATAATCAATCAATCTGACGCCGCTCATGGTCTCTTCAGGTATGGCATCTTACGGATACGGTAAGTACTTTCCTAGTCAATCGATAGTTGAATACGTAGAGGCATGTGATAAATGAATTTATCGATCGATCAAACGGGTGCATGAAATACTCGTAACCACATTGTACACTAGAATATACTACGCGATATTGTACAAAGCAAAATACATTACAAACATTATAAATCTCAAAAATATTTTAAAAATCAAGTCCAGACTTCCTAATCCACGCAACTGCGTCCGCTCCCCTCTTCGTCGGTGTGTACTCACAGCCAATCACCCACTGCTGTCCGCTGGTCTGAAAGGATTACGGTGATCGAGGGTTACGGTAGTCACTAACGTTTACTGTAATTATAGCTTACGGTAGTCACTAACGATTACTGTAATTATAGGTTACGGTAGTCCCTAAGGATTACTGAAACCTTGAACTACAGGAGTCAGAAAGTATTACTGTATTCGTAGGTTACGGTAATCACTAACGATTACTGTAATTGTAGGTTACGGTAGCCACTAACGATTATTGTAATTGTAGGTTACGGTAATCACTAAGGATTACTGTAACCGTGGGTTACGGTACTGCCACACTGTCAACTACTGTAATGCTACTGTGACCACTTGTGCTATAATGTAGCAAGCATAAAATAAGAAATGTACACCATTCAATCCATTTTCCGTAATCGATGCTGCCATCGGTGTCGGGCTCGCCACGGCCAGGTGCCTGCGCCACTTGAATGTGACCTAGAGAGATCAGAGTTCAAAGATCAAAGATCAAACAGCAAACTACAAATCAATGTTGCGCTTCCATTGATGAATATTGGGCGGGATTCCACCGGGCATCTGAGCTGCATGGAAGAAGTCGAACTGAATGGAGAGATTGAGCACGCTGAGTATTTGCAACACAGCCATCGCTGAAATGTGTGATGTTTAATCATTGATCTTTGCTCTCATACTTTGTAGTTTGATCTTTGATCTCTCACCTTGCTCGTACGATCGGAGATGATATCCGGGAATGGTAATCGGATTGATCGGCTCGATGAGGCATTCCATATTGTTCTGAAAGATCAAAGATCACGAATTTACAGTCCACAGATCATGATTTAAGATCAAAGATCAAAGATCAACCTCTCCAAGAGCTTTGGCGGCGTATTCGATGTTGTCGATGTAGGTCTTGTAAGCGGCAGCGATGTCGTCATCGGTCTTTGGAACTCCCGCCATCACATGTACTCTGCAAACGGTACAGTCCTGCAGAATCGCCCCATTCACAGGCGATCGCGGCGACACGCGGCGATCGCCATTGTCGCCATGCTCTTATGTGCTCTACTTTAAGTGTTTTAGGTGTCTCAAATACGTTTTCGATAATCTGTTCTGTCATATTCATATTATGCACATGAGAAAAGAATAGAAAACTATTTTAAAATTAATGAAAATCAATTTTAAAAAAATTATCACACTATGAAACTGGAAAAATAAATTGGAATTCTCAATTCTCCCACGCGCATTACGGTATTACACCACACCACGGTATTGCCGTGCCATATTTTTAAAATTGATTTTCATTAATTTTAAAATAGTTTTCTATTCTTTTCTCATGTGCATAATATGAATATGACAGAACAGATTATCGAAAACGTATTTGAGACACCTAAAACACTTAAAGTAGAGCACATAAGAGCATGGCGACAATGGCGATCGCCGCGTGTCGCCGTGATCGCCTGTGAATGGGGCGATTCTGCAGGACTGTAGTTATCGATTAATCGAGAGGATACGGTAGTGAATATGGAATCTATCGATTAACGGTAACATTAGAGTACAGTATGAATTTCTCATCAGGGCAATTACGGTTTCTATTTTGGTGAGAAAAATCAAACGAAATTGAAGTAACGGTACTAACTTCTTACAATCCAACATCTTGGCATACAATATCGATTGATCTATCGATCGGCTGTAGCCACTCAGTTCAGAAGCGAGCGCTGCGATGCCTCTCTGACCACCTGCCCAGTTTCCTGAAAAGATGTAAAATCAAAGATCAGAGATCAAAGTTCAGAGATCAGACCTGGAAAAGCATTGATCAGTATGTCGATTCCGTGCCTGTCTGCTAGCATAGTTGTTATTCAAATCCCCTTGCAGTTTGTACATAGCAGTCCATAATTAATGTCTCTAGTCAATCACTAATTTATTCAGTATGCAAATACTATTACACGTGTCCTTTCTCTCCATGATTTGTGTTAGTTGTTAGTTCGTGAGTCAGTTGGTAGAGAGTTGGTTGTCGGTGTGTCGTAGTTGGTTCTTGTTGGTTGTTGTCTCAGTTAGTAGTCATCGTCCCTTCTCCAGTCCTTTGCCTAGCTTCGTGTTTATATTGTGAACTGAAGATAAACTTCTATGTACATATTATTAACTCATCTTTGTCTTCTTCACATTAGACGAGGTCGTTAACCTGATCTTTATCTGCTCTTCTTCTTCATCATCATGCAAATAGTCTTCATCTGATCTCTGGTCTTTGATCTTTGTCTCTTCTCGGTCTAGTCTATTACCATCCGTAGTTGCGATTTCGGATCCTTACAGTTGCGATTGTAAGAATTATACTTGCGAGTATAGTTGTGGTTGCGATCACACGCGCGTAGTTGCGATTACGTGCAAACTTGCAGTTGCGATTGTGAGTATTGTTAGTTTACTTGCGAGTAATCTTTTGACTTTTGGTTGCGATCATTAGTAAAAGGGTGTCGTCCCCCTGGTTACGTGTACTTGGTAGCGGTCAATAAGCTATCAAACATTGGCAAATCGTGACCGTTTGCTATCAAGTGCAAGTATCCAGGATCGGCATTCCTTACAATTTATTCCACTTCAATAAATCCTAAATATTCCATCTTTCCATATTATCACGGCGGTTCATTGTAGGGAAATCCCTACATTTAACTTTGTCTTGAATCCTCCCGCACTTTGAAAAATCGGCAAAGTTGATTTGCACCGGGCGGGATTCGAACCTACGGTGTTCGGATCGCTAAACAAAACTTCTAGCCACTAAGCCATCTCGGCATATTCCCTAGCTCGCAAAACCTGGCGATAACTGCAGTCAGAAGCGCTCCTATGACGAGCAGCCGCAGCGCGTCGCCGCAACGCGCCCAATCATATCGTATATCTCATTCGAATTTTCGTGTTAAGACTTTTTTGACCAATTTTGCAATAGGTTTGAAAAATCCAGAGTCGCTCTTAATTATTGTTATTGAACCGCCGTGATTATTCACTAACAAGGGAATCCTTTCAGCTCGCGGAAAGCAATCCAGATGAAAATTTGCACAGGCATTGTTGAAAGCAATAGAAAATGATATGTGAAGTCGGAAAATGCAGCAGGGCAATACCCGAGCCGCAGCATCCATCCAAACTTGGTCAAAACTTGGTGCGCATTCGCCGCCAATAATTTGAATTTATTGTCCCTATCTCTGAAGAATGGTATCAATTTGATTGGTGAATGCATTGGAAAGTATCTCATTACAGACAAAAAGATACCGAAAAGAAAAAAAGACAAAGCTGTTGTACGAAGGAACTGCGCCACCAATAAGGTTTCAATCATTGCTTCAGAATGCGGAGAATGCGCACTAAGTTTGACCAAGTTTGGATAGGTGCTGCGGCTAGGGTATTGCCCTGCTGCATTTTTCGACTTCACATATCATTTTCTATCGCCTTCAACAATGCTTCTGCAAATTTTCATCTGGATTGCTTTCCGCGAGCTGAAAGGATTCCCTTGTAAGAGATGGTCATCTGACTATTACGTATTATTTTATATGAAAAGAATTTACATATATCAAACCGAGTTTTGCGAGAAAAAAACTTTCAGATGGGTGATATGTTTTCAGAGGCGACTAGCAATCGATAAATCAATAAATATTTAATAGGATTTCAAGGGGAGGAATTCATCACCATTGTGATCTATCATTAAACGAGTACTAGACAACTCTTACTGGTATCAATACAAATATACAAAACTCTAGACTAGCAAATAAATTTTTATATTGGTTAAAACGAAGCCAGATCCATTTAATGAATATGAAATATACAACAAGAAATTCGAGTTAAAACGCGGTCTCTGTAAGAACGTCGGAGGGGGTGGCACAGTATTTTCAAAATGGTCCGATTTCGCTCAAACTTTCAGGGCAGAGTGCCTAGGGGTGGGATACACTTCAGCCAAAAAATTGGACCCGTAGGTTGATCTTTGATCTTTGATCTTCGGAATTTTCAACGTAATATTAACCCCACATGCTATACACCATTCGATAGAGCGTGAAAAGTTGTGCCAGGAGCCAAATTTTCGAAGGAGTAGGTGCTCTGGTATTCGAGAAACAGAAGAAAATGTCGAAAAATAGCGTGATCTCTATTTTCAAAAAATATTTTCGCCATGTTCCAATGGCGGCCAGCCCCTAGAAATTGCGTTGTATATGCAAAATTGTATGGAGAATCCGATAAAAATAGTCTCCAGTCTGTCCGACATACCGCGCATGCACTTTTTCGCGAAAAACTGGCGTTAGCTAGCGTTCGCGTTAGCTAAGTTAGCGACCCAGGTTCGAGTCCGCCTCCCGACATAAAATTTTTGCAACTTTTTTTCGACCACTAATTGAGCTCAATTCAACAAAATTTCATAATTCACGTGTTTTCACAGTGGTCTGACAATTGCTTGACCATTTTTTAACTGATTTCATGTTTACACTTAAGCTGCAGACAGATGTTGAGACAGAGACAGATGGCAGATAAAGAATGGAATGAATTTAACTCTCGTACCAAATAAGCAAGTACATTTTATACGGTCAATATCATCTAGACCAAGAACAGCCTACAATTACTCTATTAATTTTTACTCTCTCAGCACTTCAGTTCATTTTTCCACGTCTCCCCTCGCCGTCTCTCGACCTCTCTCCATCTACTTTTGACCCTTATTCACCCTCACCTCTCTTGCCCACTCTGCTTTATATGTGACTTAAGATAGCGGACCTCCCTCACGGTTACGGGTAGAGACGCAGAGAAAGCGAGAGCTTAGAATGTGGGTGTGAAGAGAGAGAGTTTGTACTATGGCAAGAGATCGCGCGCGGGTTTTGTATCCAGCTTTAAAAGCCCATTCTGTGATTTTGGCTACTTCCACATATTATTAGAGAAGTTGCTGCATAGGTTGGGTTTTGCTTTCATTTCTCAGCATGCTTTGTTGTAATTCCCCAGCTTTATGTTCAGTTTTTAAAGTTGCTGTATCTTATTACATTTTATCACATTGTTCAATCCTCATTCATCAATTTGATAATATATTCTACTTCAAGAAATCCCAAATATTCCATTTTTCCATATTATTCACTAAGATATACTGTATCTCTTCTGACGATTATGCATTATTTTATATGATAAGATTACATTTTCCGTGTATCGAACCGCGTTTTTGCGAGAAAAAATAAAAATAAACTTCAGATGTGTGATTTGTTTGCGGAAGCGACTCGCATAAGCCTATTCAATATTACCACCTCTCGTCTTGCCCATCTTCTTCACAATCAGCAATGCCCTCCATTCAATAAAAGATTGCCAGCTAACGTATCGAATGCAATTGTCAAGCACATGGACGTGCAAGGGAAAGTCAAATGTAGCACCTTGGAACAGCTCGATTGTCGAAGATTTTACGTCACGGAGGTATAACCCATATTTTGCCTCACCTCCCTTATTTTTTTTTATTTGCATATTCCATTCACTTACCCCGGTTTTGCATTGCAATATTGTAAGTAGGAAAGTACCTTATTTTTTGGTTTATTTTTCTTACTGTTTCGTTATTTCATGAGTATATAGAGAAATTCTAAATTATAAGTAATTCAATTTTCGCGCGCTACTTACTAAAATATTGCCCTGCAAAACCAGAGTACCATTGCCTGATAAATACTTTTTCTCCACGATCAAATTCCATTTTGGTTATAAATATCTACTTTTTTCGCTAGATTTCCCCTTTTATCTTACATTACCTTACTTGATCTCCCTATTCACCTTTCTTTTCTCGTCATTTACTCATCTCATCAATTCTCGTAATTTACTTACCCCCTTTACCTTTTTTCTCCGTCATAGGGTGTCAGAGAAAAGGCAGGGCGAAAAAAGGTATAATGATGCACCATACCATTCTTGGCATTTTGCCAAATTCTCAATGACCTTTCCCATGTGTTGAATAAACGCTGTGATTCCCTCTTCCGAGAGGGCATCACTCGGTGAAGAGAAACTGGATTTGTGTCCAATTCGAATTTTGATTTTTCCGATTTCAGGCGTACGTTCGATTATCGGATTTCAATTGCAAACAGCTCGCCGATTTTTTGCTTCATCCACTGGAGAAACTGTTCCTGTCTTTTGGTCATAACGGTTGACAATACTGTTAATAAATAACTAGTTTAAAATCGTAATTGAAGATGTCAAAGAAGATATAATCAATATTATCAACGGGTCAGAGTTACTCAGAATGACTCTCACAGATCTGCAACTTGTAGGTGTCAAGCTCGAAAATGGTTTTGATGTGAAGGTAGTCACGAAATTAACTGTATCACTTGCCACATTTATTAAAAATGATGTAAGATAAGTAAATAAAAAGGCAACGTATTTAAAAAAAAATTGCTTCCCACATTATTTTCGGAACATTGAATTAATTAATCTCACTGAAATTTGTCTTAATCTCTTTGATTTTGCAGCTCGAAAATTTCGTAAATTTGAATTCACTAACTCTTCATGGTTCACCGATAGTGGACAATGATCTACTCACTTATATTGCACAGGTTTATTTTTTTGAAATTTCATTAATTTTTTTTTCTTAAAATCATGTGAATTTTAGTTTTTTTTTCGTTTTAGAAGTTCCAAAGAAATTCCTGTACATTTACATTCCTTAAATGGAAAGGAATGACATGAATTATGCCCCTAATGCCCAAAATATAAAAAAAATCATACGTTGTTTTTCGATAAGGAAGTTGCTACCAAAAAACTAAAATTATTGTTTTACTCTAGCAAATTTATGAATCATCTGGTACAGCGGCATCCACATACAGTAGAAGCCAAAATTATTCGCCTAAAAATTGCAATGTCATAACTTTGACTCAGACTCTGGTATTTTCAAGCTAGCAGTTTACTTATTTTTCCCACTAGCCGTAGACTTGCAAGTCTACGGCTAGCTAAACGTAAGTTTACTAGAAGTGGTGTATAATGCAGTAATGCATTTCGTCAAATGTTCTTTCACTTGTAGTAAACCAACAGCAAAGTGCCAGTCTGTGACGTAACGAAAGTAAACACTAGTTTGGAAATACCAGAGGATGAGCTCTAATTTTCTATTTTTTAGAAGGTTTAATTTCTAAAATATTTCAGAACGTTCCCGGTCTGCGGCACTTGGATATTTCGGAATGCGAGAATGTTTCTGATATATCACCACTGAAGGGTTTACCCAATCTGGAGATACTGTCATTACGTTTTATAACCACTTCTCTAATCGATAAAACCATGGAGACTTTCAAGTCTCTCTCAAAACTGAGATCGGTCGATTTGAGTGGAAGAACGTTCGGCGACGGCCCAAGGTGAGAATGTTTCTTATCACTATCTCTGCGTATTGATCGTTATGATCAGGAATGAAGAAAATCTTTGCATCATAAAAAATGCGCCCTCTTGAAAACGGGAAAGTTCGGTTACACATTTTGAAACGGTGAGCAGTGGTGTGTGCTTTTCGTGAATTCATATATCCTATTTGTTCCAAAAAATACCGAAGTTTTCGAAGTGAGTCGTGAACCAAAAATCCGCAAAAATCATACGGTTATTGTTCTATAAAAATGAATCTAATCCATTTTTGCCAATGAGTTGTCAATTCTTTGAATATATTGGTTAATTCTACTATAATTTGTCCAAATGCCAAAATCTTTCGTAATTGTATTCCTTCCAATGGATCTTAATTATAGTCTTAATTATTAATTATACACTTACAAGGGAAGTCAGGTTGGACGGTCCCGGACTTTGGGATGGGACATATGCCATTCGATATGTACATGAAAAAGAAGACTTTTTCATGTTGACCATTTTGGCTAAATGCCCCTGGGCATTTTTTTGTGTTATTTTGTGTCTCATTTACACAAAATTTTTACACAAAATTTTTTGTGTCCAAGACCATGAAAAACACAAAAAAAACACAAAACACAAAATCCCAGCCCTGGATGGGACATATATCATTCGATAGGTATCTGAAAAGGAAGACATTTTCATGTTGACCATTTTGGCAAAATGCCCCTGGGCGCCGAGTTATTTGCATATTTCTGCTTGTTTTCACCCTGTTTTCGCCCTACAATGAAACCCAGTCTCTGTGAGATCGAATGAAAAAAGCATTATAAGTGGTAGTTATCATATTCATTATCATATGTATGATCTAAAAAAATGTATGATTGATTTTTTACATAATTTTAAGATTTTCATACAAAAGAAAAATAGCAAAACAAGTTGAACTTGTGCGGGAATCGATCTTGCAAGCAAAAGATATATACATCATCCTCTTATTCATGTTCATCACTGCTTGCGTTCACCACATAATGAATATGCAAATTACAATTTATAATGGTTTTTCTTTCGATCTCACAGAGACTGTTTTTCATTGTAGGGCGAAAACAGGTGAAAGCAAGCAGAAATATGCAAATAACTCGGCGCCCAGGGGCATTTTGCCAAAATGGTCAACATGAAAATGTCTTCTTTTTCAGATACCTATCGAATGGTATATGTCCCATCCCGAAGTCCGGGACCGTCCAACCTGACTTCCCTTGCTACTGTTTTTTCTTTTGATTTCGATTTTACTGATTTTGAGATTTTACTCGAAGTCAATTCACTCGTTGAGCTATTCCTTATGATACGTATCTCAATCGCGTTCACTTCCTAGATTTAATTACACTCGAACATAGAACATCGAACATTACATAGACACGCGATAACAGATTTGCTTTTCCTACATAATTCAATCCATCAAAATTATGAGCACAATTGCTCTTTCCTCTTTAAAGTTGTACCCGCTTTGCATCTGAGAAACGGCGATTCGTTGAGAATCATTCTGCCCTTCAAAATATCAACCACTTCCCATTCAACATTAGCCTCACGAACAATTGATATTTAAAATAATCTCCCTGATGCTATTGTGCAGGCGTCACCAAGAGTTTTTCGTAATGATGTTGAAACTATCCTATATAATGTGATTGTCCCTGAGGTACATTTTCATTCATGAAATGTTCTGAACAGGTAAGATTCCTGCTGCCTCTTCCTCCAAAAAAAACTCCCTCCCCAATATTTCACCGATTCGCCTTGGCGACGGACATCCTTCAAAAGAGTTATCTAACAGATATTCCCCATCTCCGATGCGTTCATTTGAAGGAATAAAATATTATTATTATTATTATTATAATCTGTTAATTCAACCTTATTACCTCGTTGTGGTATTGTATTTATGTGCCCCTTATGTATTTCTCTATGTATTTCATTATCATGCTTTCCTGAAACACACATAATGATATTATTATTGCTATTGTTTTCCATCCATCTCCTTCATGAATTTTCCGTTAATTCTATTTTTTGGGTCCCGGTAGAGTTTACACGGAATTCAGACAATGATTCGCATACTTTTTCAGCAAGATCACAATGGGAATGGTATTCGTATCTCGTCTGCAACAAATGGAATCGGATGATCCATTCTGGCCTCAACTCGAATTCATTGATCTAACGTATTGCGCAATTCATTGCGATATATTGACAGTCGCTCGACTGTTCAAAAACCTTCGAATGATATCCGTGTTTGGTGAGCACAACAAATATACAGTACAGCCCGGTCGTGTTTTGTACACATTCTGCGCTGCGCTCCGCTGCGGGGCGCATTTGGACGCATCACTTATTTCCTTTGCGTATGAATATTTTTGAATTCTCAAAGTCTTAATCATGAGTTTCCGTGATAAAAAGTTCTTTTAATGACTAAAGAAACTGAAACAAAATTTTTATTAATGAGAAAAAACAATTAAAAGGCAAATCACACTGGTCCGAAATTGATCACTATTAATTTACTGGAAAGGTATACTGTAATATTGCGTATCGATCGCACGATCGCCGTAAGACCTAATTTAAAATTTACAGTACCCATCATTTTCGGACCAGTGTGATTTGCCTTTTAATTGTTTTTTCTCATTAATAAAAATTTTGTTTCAGTTTCTTGAGTCATTAAAAGAACTTTTCACCACGAAAACTCATGATTAAGACTTTGAGAATTCAAAAATATTCATACGCAAAGGAAATAAGTGATGCGTCCAAATGCGCCCCGCTGCGGAGCGCAGCGCAGAATGTGTACAAAACACGACCGGGCTGTACTGTAGAGAATTATTTATTTATTTATTTATTTATTTAATTTATCGTGCACCACAAGTGTGTTTCATCAAGCATAAATGAACGAGTGTAAAGAAAAATATGAGAAAAATCAATATTATTATAAGTGAGGGGATGGGAATGGGGGAATACACACTGCATAAGATATTGAACGTATAATCATACCGTAAATCACTTGTTTTATTTGTAGAAGAGACTTTCTTGTTTTGCATGGTTCAGAAGCTATGGCGATCTCTTTTATATATCATATAGCGCGCGGCGAAGATCAGCCGGGTTAGAGAGAGGCAGCGGAGAGACAATAGAGAGGCGGGGCGAGATGTAGAAGGCTACATCTCGCCCGCCTCTCGATTGTGACTTCCGTTCGTTAGCACCGTTTGTCATTTTCTTATGCAAGTACATTTTATACGCACAATAATATAAAGCTCTGTCCACACCGTCAGAAAATTCTTGTTGTATTGAATCCATGCATGATCACGGATACAAGTATAATCATGCATGGACATTCAAGAAAAGGATTTTCCGTGATCTTGTACGGAATCTCGGAATCCATGCAAGATCACGGATAATCCATGGATGATACGAGTATATTCCATGCATGATCATGCCATAAATTGCACAAATTATTCGTAATCTTGCGTTGATTCAAATACCTGCGTTGATATTGTTGAATATGTTGAAGCAGAAATTACATTTAGAGCATAATATCATATGATTATGATTTCTATTTAGCCTATTTTCTCTGAAAGTAACTCATGTATTTAGACGTGGATATTTTATCACCCGAGGTGAGCCCAAGTACAATCCCCTTTTAAGAGCTTCACTTAAGCTATTAAATTAGTTTACATCTTGGGGGTTAATTTAGTAACTGTTAAAAAAGTAACCGGATTGGGGTTATTTATACTCGGGGTACTATTGAGCGTATAAAAATCACTTTTTTCTTTGCCCACATGATTCTTGTTTATTTCTTGTTTTTATAGTTCAGAAACTAGAACGATCTCTTTTAAATATCGAATCAGCGAAGCAAAGAGAAAGTGGAGGTAATCGAGGGTACATAGGCGTGAGAGTTGTTTCAATCAACAAAATAAAAATTTGGAAATCAGGGTTCTCAAGGTGCTGACGACGACGTCGACGACGACCATGATGGCGCACTAAAAAAAGTGGAAAACGGAAAATGGCGACGTTCCGGGGTCTAAAAAAGTACACTGGAAAACCGAAAATGGAAACACGAAATTTGAATTCGCGGGACTTTTTGACTTTCTAACTGGATTTTCTGCGGTTATAAAACTTATATAAAACCGAAATTTCATTTTTCGACCTTTCTGAAGCGTAAGAACTTGAATTCCCACTTAACATCCTTTTTAAACCGCAGTAAACAGCAGTTGGAAAGCCAGAATTTGAATTCCCGCACCTTTTTTTCGCGCCCGCGAATTCAAATTTTCGAGTTTCCATGTGCTTTTTTAGACCCTGGAAAGTCGCCCTTTTCCGTTTTCCACTATTTTTTAGTGCGCCATAAAGTTCATTTTGAACCTAGATCAATCGTAGAGGCGTCGCGTTGAAATTTAAAAAAAAATTTTTTTTTAGTCTTTTCTTATCTCCCGATCGTGAAAAAAAATTGTGGATTACCCCCCCCCCCTAGGTCAGAATTTGATGGTGATCTCTGCTGTCCAATTCATTGAAAAAATTTCATAAATGGAACTTGTACAAGAGAGCGGAAAGGCACAATCACGCTTACTTCCCGAACATCCCAAGTTGATCGCCTCACTTGCCTCTCTGCTCTCTCGCACTGCCACACTCTCTCGCTTCTTGTTTCCACTCCAACGACAAAATGACTACACTAAAAAGTTGATTTTCTCGAAAGTACCTTCCGCAAATTGGCTGAAATATTTTTCTATGGAAACATGAAGCAATCCCGTTCCGATCTATGTATCTTGCAAAAAATACTTTTGGCTTTGAGAGAAGTTCCATTTTTGAATTTTTTTTGACTGTGCCGGCACTTAGTCGAGTCTTACGCAAACGGCCTTTTATTAACATAAAATCGGCTTTTTTTTTTAAACTGTATCTGATTAATAAATTTATAAATTTTTTAAATATAAATATGTCAAAAGATGATGATAAATGGGCTTGCATTCGTTCGCACCTCTGAATGGGAAAAAAGGCTAATTCTCCGTATTTGTTAATGAAATTACTACCTCATAAACCGGAAAACGAGATCGCATTTTCACTACATAGGAATTTTGCACATATTTTTGTGTTTTTAGATGCTGTGCATAATGCAGAAGACGTGTTCGATATGAGAACGAGTGTGAAAGTCGCCAGTTCCAAGACTCCGTCGTGCTGTCTCAATGCTGCATCATTGTATATAAGCAAGTATAACTGTGAACGCTGGAAAACAGTTTACAAACGTTTATCTGACCTCCTGGAGGTAACATTTCATACATTATAATATCGTTTCGTAGTGCCTGGCAAGCCATGAATATCAGCCGCAGTACCAAATAATTTTTGTTGGAAATTGGGGAGGGCAGTTTTCTGTTTTGGAACGAAAAAAAAAGTAACGCACAATAAGGACTTTTGAGAGAATCTCTTATAAACATTTTTTAATCAAAAATTGGCTAAAGGGCTATAAATCGTATTTTACATTTACAGAGTGATGATGTACAATTTTCTGCGGAGGAATTAAATAGATGCGCCAGCATCTTCGAGTTTTTGAACTTGAAAGGAGCAAATTTTATTCAACATTTTGTATCCATTTTATGGAAGACTTTACTCAAGTAATTTGTTTTTATTAATATTACGCGGATAATTTAAATATTAAATTTAACATAATAGAATTATTTAATCTTTCGAAATGATTCTAGCAATCTATGCACAGGGTAAGTGACAAAAATAGCACTGTAACTAGAATAACATTTTATCAACCTGTCCATAATATTTCCGTTGTTTTGGTATGGCCAATATATCACGCGTGTAAGGTTCGAATAAACGGTGGCACATTGAAAAAGTTGAAAATGAGCAAAGTTCATTTTTCGGTAGTCCATAGGGTCCCTAACAAGATAGCAAGAGCTTTTGTGCATATCTTCATTTTCAACGTCGAGAGACGACGTCAAACTTTTTTGACTCCGAAATCGGCAGATTTTGGAGCTCTGTAGCTCTTCGGGGCATGGTTTTGGTATCGAGTCGTCTACAGAATAATTTCCTGGAATGACAAGAAGAATGCGCCTGCATTATTGCCAGGTCGATATTTTAATTAGTATTCTTGTAAATCTGTTTTGTTAAATGGCGTTTAAGAAAAATCGAAGCCAAAGGATTTTAATAGCTCAATCGATAGATCTCGACGAGTGCTTTTCAACGGTATTCTGACGCTTTTTCCCGGCTTTTTCCCTATGCACATCAGAGTCCTACTCTTGATAAATGTGTTTTCAAATCAATCAAATCAAATGCCTCCTATGAACAATTCGACCATTCTAAATAGTTTTACTGTTGTTCTAGTACATTTCCAAATTATTTTTGCTAACTTTCGTGTATTCAATTTCATTATTAAATTCACAATTAAGAGACCGGCTCGGTAAGACTCGAGCATGGTCCGGACATTCGCCAAGACTTTCGATCTGGGCCTCAATACTTTCATCATAGACACATACCGGGGGGAGACCAATGAAAGTTATAGTGAAGATGCCCTTGGGCTCAAACCCGGCTCACATATGTTTCATAAAATAAAAAATTGAAAAATTCATAACTTTTCAATCGTGATAGCTAGGACTTATATTTCTTTTTATTGTTGATTAACATGTCATGCACTCTTACAAACACAGTTGAACAGCAATATCATATCGTTCTGAATATGTTTTTTCATGTCTGATTTTCGGATTTTTCTTCTTCTATCCTCGTTGAATAGAGACGGCAGGTTTTGACATAGTGCATATTATAGCCCTGACAATTCTGTACATAGTGGTCACATTCCCGTAGAAATCCAAGTTACTGAAATTTTGAAAATTGCAACCGAATGTGAGATATGCGTAAATTGCTAAAATCGAAAATTAAATTTCTTGAAATTCGCAAGAGTAAGAGGTATCTTTATTATACCATTTTACTCGTAGTGATGCATGTGCACAGAAAAAATATACACATAGACTCAGACTACATTTTAAAAAAATTCTGAAAAATAATTATTTCATTTTTATTTTTTCAACCTTCACGTTGACTCGACCGTCAAGGCTAGTTGATTCGTAGGGCGGATAGTAGCTGATGGACGTCCGTTTGCGAAAACAACTACTCTGGTATTTCCAAACTAGAAGTTTATTTACGTGACGTCACAGACTAGTAGTTTACTGCTAGTTTACTACAAGTGAAAGAACATTTGACGAAATGTATTACCGTATTATACACCACCTCTAGTAAACTTACGTTTAACTAGCCGTAGACTTGCAAGTCTACGGCTAGTGAGAAATATAAGCAAACTACTAGTTTGAAAATACCAGAGTACCACGTGAAGAATCGTCGTTTCGCAGATCTAGAATTTATTTTTAAAATCATCAAACTTGAATATTTTTATGATTCTTTCATATAAATCGGTTGGAAGGTAGCGTACTGCATCCACAGCTGTACCATTTTTATCAGTAGGAGTATACGGTATTGAACTACCGTAATCGCCAGGAATCGCGAACTGATTTTTTTTACTCGACCCATGATTTTCAACCATGACCCCGGGTTCATGGTTGAGAATGGCCGAGGTTGAAAAATTCATGATGATCCCAGACCACATACTATTTGGCATTATATCAACAGTGGGCCAACTTTTATTTTTATGGATCCCATAACTCGAATTACCGTAATCTAGCTACCGTATCCTATAATAATGTGGTGAAATTCTCGGAAAAATCAGGTGCGTACATTACTAGTACGGTAATTCGAGTTATGGTATGCGTAAAAATAAAAGAGGGCCCACTGTTGATATAATGCCAAATAGTATTTGGTCTGGGATCATCATGCATTTTTCGACCTCAGCCATTCTCGACCATGAACCCGGGGTCATGGTTGAAAATCATGGGTCGACTGAAAAAAAAATCAATTTGCGATTCCTGACGATTACGGTAGTACAATACCGAGCACTCCCACTGATAACAAAGGTACAACTTTGGTTGCCATACGCCACCTTCCAACCGATTTATATGAAAGAAACATATAAATATTCAAGTTTGATGATTTTAAAAATAAATTCTAGATCTGCGAAACGACGATTCTTCACGTGGTAGTTGTTTTCGCAAACGGACGTCCATCAGCTACTATCCGCCCTACGAATCAACTAGCCTTGACGGTCGAGTCAACGTGAAGGTTGAAAAAATAAAAATGAAATAATTATTTTTCAGAATTTTTCAAAAATGTAGTCTGACTTTATGTGTATATTTTTTTCTGTGCACATGCATCACTACGAGTAAAATGGTATAATAAAGATACCTCTTACTCTTGCGAATTTCAAGAAATTTAATTTTCGATTTTTGCAATTTACGCATATCTCACATTCGGTTGCAATTTTCAAAATTTCAGTAACTTGGATTTCTACGGGAATGTGACCACTATGTACAGAATTGTCAGGGCTATAATATGCACTATGTCAAAACCTGCCGTCTCTATTCAACGAGGATAGAAGAAGAAAAATCCGAAAATCAAACATGAAAAAACATATTCAGAACGATATGATATTGTTTCACTACAACATTCATCGGTCTCCCCCCGGTATGTGTCTATGATGAAAGTATTGAGGCCCAGATCGAAAGTCTTGGCGAATGTCCGGCAGGGGGTCAAAATGCTCGAGTCTTACCGAGCCGGTCTCTTCAGAGTCAATCGATGAATATGTATCATCATAAATGCAAATGACAATAAATCAACAAAAAGGCTTCAAATGCACATGAATGTTTTATTGCTCTCTTCCTCGACTCTCATCTTAAATAAGTCATCTTCGAGTTGTCCTAGAATTTCCTCGTCCTCATCTTTCTCAGCTTCTCAATCGTCCTCGAAAACGTCATAGTCCAACTCCGAGTCCTCCGACTCACCCCTCTTCTCTTCTCTTCCTGGTCGTGTTAAAGTTTACACTTACTGATAAGTTAAAGTGTATTCTCGTTTCGGGTTTTCATAAACACTGGAAAACATATCAACAAAAACAAAATCAGCAAAAGAAAACTGCGGCAAGGAGGATCGAACCCCTGACAGTCAAAAGTAAACGGCGACCTTTTCCACTGCACTTGCCAGCTAGTTGTTATGATGTTGATAGAAGAGTTCATCAACCAATCCCTATGGATTGTCTATGAAACTACGCGAATTTTCCCAATCAAAATTTTTTGAAATACTCATAACTTTCGAAGGCTACCACATATGAGGCCGTTTGAGAGAGAGTAGAGCAAGAGTGACTGGGGTCCGGTACATCAATTTTTCGAAAACATGCGAGAAGGGGTTCTCAAGGGTGCTGATGACGATGGGCATGTTCATTTTGCACCTGGAGTCACCGTTGAGGCCAGACGGCGTCGCGTTGAAATCGCGTTTTTGGTGATTTCTTGTCATCTGATGGTGCTAACATTAACAGACCAATGTTTCCGGTGTAGAATTTGATGGCGGTCACGCCTCTCTAATTCATTTTTCATGAAAAAATTGCACAAGCTTCAAATATGTAACTTTTCTCAGAGGCAAAAGTGTGCGAGTGACATAGCTAGATCGGATCGGAATTACCTCAGCGTGCATCAGAAAAAATTTCAGATAATCAACTTTTAGTGAAGTAATCTGATCACTGTAAGAGAGGCAATGTGCCCACTGACCTACCTGACCTATGGCCAGAGACACGAGAGAGTGTGGGGAATTCAGAGAACACGAGAGAGTGTTGGGAAAGGTAAGACGCGATCGAACGGGAGGAGAGACTCGAGATAGGTCAGTCTGCACATTGCCTCTCTTACAGTGACCAGATTACTTCACTAAAAGTTGATTTTCTCGCTTGTCCTTTCACCAAAATCGTTGAAATTTTTTCTGATGCACCCTGAGGTAATTCCGATCCGATCAAGCTCACTCTCACACTCGCACACTTTTGCCTCTGAGAAAAGTTACATATTTGAAGCCTGTGAAATTTTTTTCATGAAAAATGAATTAGACAGGCGTGATCGCCATCAAATTCTACACCGGAAACATTGGTCTGTTAATTTTAGCACCATCAGGTGACAAGAAATGACCAAAAACGCGATTTCAACGCGACGCCGTCTGGCCTCAACGGTGACTCCAGGTGCAAAATGAACATGCCCATCGTCATCAGCACCCTTGAGAACCCCTTCTCGTAGGTTTTCGAAAAATTGATGTACCAGACCTTGCTCGACTTTCTCGCAAACGGCCTCATATAGCGCGTCAGCATTTTGATTTGATTTGATTGATTTGAAAACACATTTATCAAGAGTAGGACTCTGATGTGCATGGGGAAATAGCCGGGAAAAAGCGTCAGCATACCGTTGAAAAGCTCTCGTCGAGATCTATCGATTGAGCTATTAAAATCCTTTGGCTTCGATTTTTCTTAAACGCCATTTAACAAAACAGATTTACAAGAATACTAATTAAAATATCGACCTGGCAATAATGCAGGCGCATTCTTCTTGTCATTCCGGGAAATTATTCTGTAGACGACTCGATACCAAAACCATGCCCGAAGAGCTACAGAGCTCCAAAATCTGCCCATTTCGGAGTCAAAAAAGTTTGACGTCGTCTCTCGACGTTGAAAATGAAGATATGCAAAAAAGCTCTGGCCACATTGTTAGGGACCCTATGGACTACCGAAAAATGCATTAATATGTGGGGGTCAAAAAATGTGCCAACGCCGGATTTTACTCGATTCTTCAGTGACACGCGTGATATATGTCGGTGGTGGCTTGGTAGGCGATTCAACGAAATTACTCTAGACTAGTCGACTACTAGTCTATTTGACATCCCAAAAGGCATCGACTACCACTTACTTCTAGACTAGTCGACTACTTGTTTATTTGACATCTTAAAATGCATCGACTACTACTTACTCACGGTGGCTCAATGATATGTAGTAACTAAGAAGCTCTTGCCGGAGAAAGAAAGTATCGCAAACTGAGTGATGATAAGCAGTAAAACATCTAGGTTCTCCCAGCGCGAAAGTTGACTACGGTATATCTAGGCGCTCGAAAAACGAACGCTTCTGACTAGACCTATCATCGAGTTTTACGATTCGCGAAACATGCCGAGATGGCTTACAAGGGAAGCACCTCGGGCTAAAAACGATTCTGAATGAGACCCATATGGTTCGCTTGGGTTGAGGGGGAGACCGCCAAAAGTGGTTTCAAAAGTTGCTGACGGGACCTACCAATTGATATTTTCAATCGATATTTTTCAAAACATGCGCCGCTAAAATGCCATAACTCTGTGTTCAGTGAAGCTGCAGGTTTCAAACTTTGCAGAGATAATAGCCTTGAGTGATGCAAAACATGGTAGAAGATGAGCCCGATCGGCTGAATTTTGAGAAATTTTGAGCATACACGATTTTCTCAGAAAGTCTAAAAAAGTAAAATGATTAGCTGTGGGATTAAAATAGCATCGATAGCTATTATATTATAGGGATCATCTTTCGTCTTCATGATAATTGTCGCGGCAAAGTCTAAGCCTAATCGGACGAATTCAGACAATTTCGAAAAAAATGGTTTCTACCATCTTTATCCAATTATGACTTTTCCCCAAGAATGCGAAATTTCATGAAACACTAGCAAATTGTCGTCTACTATATATACAATACATCTGGTTTTTAAATGGAATCGGAATTAACCTGAGCAGGTATGTAATGTCTGTACCTCGAAAAATAAGAAAAAATAAAATTTCGAAATTTTCCATAATTCAACCGATCGCACTCATACTCAACCAGGTTATCTTTCACTCATGTGCCATTATCGCTACCAAGTTTGGAACCCGCAGCTTCACTGAGCACAGAGTTATGGAATTTAAGCCGCGCATGTGTTGAAAATATCGATTGGTAGGTCCCGTCAGCAAGTTTTGAAACCACTTTTGGCGGTGTCCCCCTCATCCCAAGCGACCCATATGGGTCTCAATCAGAATCGTTTCCGTAGCCTGAGGTGCTTCCCTTGTTAGAGGATAGAACTTTTGTGTTGCGATCCGAACCTCGTAGGTTCGAATCCCGCCCAGTGCAAATCAACTTTGCCGATTTTTCGTAATGCATGAGGCTTCAAGCCAAAGTTAAATGTAGGGATTTCTCTTCATTGAACCGCCATGTTACTCTAGCGATCAATACAAAAGCCAGTGAATATAAATATTCCTTCATTCCAATCGTACTTTTACTTATTGAAACATCTTTATAATTTATGATAAATGAATAAATAGTGATTGATAATTAGAATATCTTATATATTTGCTGTCATTGAAAATGTTTGGTGGAATCCACCTTTAATTGTATTGAAAATAATGGGGGGAAAAAGAAAAAAATTTCAGGGGCGACCGAATGCATTCTATCAACAGTCAATACGTGGGGAGATGCATAGAGAGATATGTCAAGGGGGGCATTTTACCGATTGATCCATTTATTCCACGGATGGAGATAAAGGTTATACATCTTTATATTTATATTATAATAATTTTTTGCGTTGTACAAGAAAATACGGAGTAAATAAATAAATTAGGTAACAGGGTGATTAAAGAAGGGGACCCACGAGATTTGGAGTGCATTATTGACAAGAAGAACATCTGAAATAAGAAGTGTCATTATGTTCTCTATTAGAAATGAGCGAATGGGTAGAGCGTGTAGCTCAGTGGTTAGTGGTTAGCGCTAGTAACCGCGCTACGTGGGTTCGATTCTCGTTTGCAATTTTCTTTATATGCATCCTGCAAATTCAAAAACTCGCGCCTTTCCCTGGGGGATCAATGAACTTTATGCTCGGATTACGACATTCTTGTTCACCTAAAATTTTAGAGAAAATTGTTTTAGTATACAGGGAGATGTGATCTACAGTTCCCGCCTGGCCAGTTGAGTCACGAAAAAACTCGTGGGTTCCCTTCTTTAACGTATAATAACAGTGTTGTACATGAAGATTAGAAAAATGAGCAAATCAGGTATCGGGATGAGACAAAAATCTTGTCAATTTTCACTCAGTTGAGACTTTTCTGGTTTTTTCGTTGCACGAAAACCGTTCTAGGAAGGAAGCTAACGCTGTCCACACTCAACCAAAAATTTTCGTTTTTTGCGGTGATATTAATATTATCTGATGATGCAACGATCACAAGCAATGAAATGTTTGAAAAAAATTATTCATCGATGCGGCATGATGCGGCCCCCCGCGGGCCGCTGGGGGGGGGGCGTTTACGGAGTGCGAACGTGCGGGACTGTACACCTGTTTACTTGGTACGAGAGTAGCCAGTCACGGCCACAATGAATTTCTATGTTTAGAGTGAGAGTATAAGCGAGATAGTATTTAGATCAGAGAGGAAGGTAAGGAGGAAAAGGGGAGTTGATTGATAGATTACTTCTGCGTTTAGTAGCAGTAGCGGCAATTATGCAAGTACATTTTATATGCACAATAGTAACATTGCTTTTCCAAGATAATTGAATCTGCTTCTGAATATCACATAATTAGTGCGAACGTAAAGATTTAATAATTATTTAGTTGTATATTTATTTATTATTTTAATGTAGTTTCTGGAACTCTTCGACAATGATGTACTATTCGATAAGGCTCTTGATTTTTATCGGATATTTGTTGTCGGTCATGAGAGGATAATCAACTGTGACTCCACTGAACTAAGGTCAGAATGATTTTTAATTAAAGAACCGAAGAAAGTGATTTTTCTTAATTAGTGCGATTTAGTAAATAATTTATTTCTTTCTTTTTAGTGGGATACTTCTCAGAATATTATCAAGGTGTGCTTCAAAACTATCAATTATCGATCGGAGAAGTATATTAGAAAACATGAACCTTGAAGGATATGTGAAAATATTTGCCGAGGTTGGTTGGGAAATATAGGTAACGCTTAATTTGAACAAATAATCAGAGACGACGTGAACTACTCGGGAAGAAAAAACACAAAAAAACTAGACGAAAAAACTTCTGCGCTTCAGCCACGTTACTTTTCCATTTCACAAGTAAGCCAAATCAATTGATAGTTATGTTTTTTTTGTTTTCTGTAAATTATTAGAATAAAGAAATTCTGTTCCGAACTGAAGCATTAGGCTATAGTAACTGTAAAGAACACGATTATTAATTACGAATTTTCATCAGAAGACTCGGATACCGCCTGTCGACTTTTCGTGAACTTTGGTTTGCTGGAAGAAGCCTTCCGAGGGTTGGAGGTTAAAGAAGTAGCGGAGAAGATCAACGTATGTGTTAGGGTTGCTTAAAGATGGAGGCCCTCGAGTTTTTTTCGTAACAAGACTGTTCGGGTAGAATGATAGAGATTTATCACACGAACCGAACGACATATTTCATATTTCGTGGTGATATGTTTGAAGCTTGTTCTGCGCATTGAAAGTCAACTTTTCAGGCAAGTAGAGAGTGCCTATCCGATTTGCATACTTGACTCTCTCACTCTCACATTGTCACTTACGCTAATTTCCATACAATATTAACATTCACTCCCATTTTTATCGTTGCGGGAGTCAGTCATGCCAACTCATGGGTCTCCTTCTTTAAGTCGGATAACCGTGACCGTGACTGTAACCGCGAGAACGGGAGGTCTGGCTTTTTTGGCTTACAAAGAGTCTCTTTGAATTTTTTTTCTCGATGAGATATGAGTTATAGCTCATTTGAAAGCCATTTGTCTGTAGATTAAGAATATGCGCTTTACATGTGCCCAGAGAATAATTTTGCCCGAGTGGCGTTAGTTGGCGATCGATTTGCCCGTATTCGGACAAATGCTGTCCTGTAAATGGGAAAATCGCTGGTTTTTGGGATACCATTTGCCCGAATGTCTGACTCTGGTATTTCCAAACTAGTAGTTTACTTACGTTACGTCGCAGACTAGCAGTTTGCTGTTGTTTTGTACAAGTGAAACAACATTTGACGAAATACATTACCGTATTATGCACTACTTCTAGTAAACTTACGCTTAACTAGCCGTAGACTTGCAAGTCTACGGCTATTGGGAAATACAAGTAAAATGCTTGTTTGAAAATACCAGACGAAAAGCGACACAAGTATGGAAAGTTGGGAAATGTGTTGCCCATAAAAGGGCAAGTTTGCTCTCTGTTAGCATGCATACGTAAGCCAATCTCTTTTATTGTACAGTGAGAGATATTAGAATTTTTTTTAATTTTCAAATTTTGTAATTCTTAAAAATGCAATACGATTTTTAATCTTTTCATTGAAGGTACTTCGATTACTCGACAACATTGCCTATTACGTCCCATCAACGCTATCTCAATTTCTGCAGACTATGAGGATAGAAACTTTATTGTAAGCCTGCACTATTTTTTTAGACTTGAGGATACTTATAATTAGTATTCGACTAAATCAAGCAATAACATGACCTTAATTAATACATTTATTGTAATATACATTTCTTAACATATACAAATTACTCTCTTACAACATTCTTCCAACAGTATTTATCACAAAAATTCATAACACATTCGTTAAGCAGTTTTAAGCTTCTTATTTTTTTCTCGCACCGATCGAGAAATAAGCAAAAATAAATAAATAAGTAAATTTTCAGAGACATTATGACGAAGTGTCCAAATACAGTCACTGCAGAGGGGTGTTTCCACAGTGTTCAAGGTTCTCTGGAATTCGAATCTGCTTATATAGCAGTGCGGATTATCGTCCAAGCTCTCAATTACGAATCTGATGCCAACAAGAAAAGCCTTTGCGAAACAAAAATGGTTTGTTATATTATTCAATCTGTTATTAGGATTAACGTGTTATGTAAGTTGGGTAATGAAAGTAGCACTTATATCAGAAATATGTAATCGTATTATTATTTATTATATAATGTAATATTTAGTTATCAGCCATCTCCTTGTGGCCTCGTCTCTCATATAACGTGACGGGTTATAGGTGAGTTGATACGAATGACAAATTTCATTGACTTGGAGAAGCGTTTAAAATCTTAACCGTAAATATCTGATATTTATGAAATTCATACGAAAGGTAACATTAGTCAAAAAGTCTACTTACTTCGCCCTTGTTAATTGATCCCGTGTCAAATTATTACGAACGAAGTTGTTCAATAGTCCCGAAAAGAAAATATAGTAAGAAAGGGGTGTGCAAAAATTGATATATTTTCGCTGTTTTTTTCATTCCGTTAAAAAATTCAACAACACTTTTCAACACGTTAATTAACCTTCAAACATTAACATGTTTCAAGATTCTAAAATTCTAAAACTATTCTTAATGATTCTAAAATTTTCTTTAAGTTCGTTGCCTGTGCTGATTCCGTTGGCCCATCAAACGGATCGTGTAGGGACACAAGCATTTGCAAAGTGGACGATCGATAATATATATTCGTCGAGCGAAATTATGCATTAAGTAAACGGGCTTCATCAATTCATTCGTTATACACGTTATTCAATTACAAGAGCAAAAAGCGTACAGATTTTTGCTTATAATGTGGAACAAAGAATCTGTCTTTTTTTTTCCAAAGCATCTCTTTTTGAGACAAAAATGACAAATAGCCTTGGCTTATGCTAGATAGTGAGCGAGATATAAATGAATCACAAAACATTCAAACGAGTATCAATTATTTAATTTAGGCACCTCAAGAAGTGTTCTTCCATTCCTCTTTTCGACAAACTCCTTGAGAATATTTCACATCATTCTTTACTAATAGTCGTTTTAACAAGAATCTTATAAAGATCGATAAAAATAACAATATTAATAATAATCACATTATATCGTAAATAAAGTTTTTTTTGTAAATGATATCAATCTAATTGTTATCTACAATATCAAGAATAACAATAATAATAATGTAGAACCAAAGACCAAAGATCAATAGGGCTTCGATCAATTTCGAAAGAATGACTCATAACGGATACACTGTGATAGGGTAGAATGAAACTATTCCACTACTAATCACGAGCAGATAAAGCCGCTACACTATGAGTCAAGCTGTAGTTATCATGTATTGAGAGAATACACGAAAGAAGTGATAATAAGCATTAAATAAGCAACAAAATATCATAGTTGAACATGTAAATGTACTCGTGAAATTTGATAGTAGTGAATCAAAAGTTGTCATTAGTAGACGACATTTCCTGTTTCGCTCATTAGGTTCTAGACATGGTCGTCATCTAAGAATGGACTTAACGATTTACATTATCGATTTACATCCCAGCCATTTACCTCTTAGTAGCGAACTTTAAATGTTTCCATTCTTCCAGACCTGGGATCAACATCAGCGTAGGTGTGGTAATGCTTCACGAGCGAGTGAACACTAGTGAACTGAAATTATTTATTGATTGTCGATTTTTGATTATTGATTATTGATAGATACCGTCTTAGCCTCGTGAGTGTTCTGCATGACAACAAAGTACTTATATAATATAATATAATATAATATTATACAATATTTATTCCTTCAAATGAACGCATCGTGGATGGGATCGGGAATATCTGTTAGATAGTCTTGTGAAGGATTACTAATTCAGAACATTTCATGAGTGAATATGTGCCTCAGGGACAATCACATTATATGGGATATTTTTAACATGATTACGAAAGACTGTTGGTGATGCCTGCACAATAGCATCCGGGAGATTATTTTAAATATCAATTGTTCGTGAGGCTAATGTTGAATGGGAAGTGGTTGATATTTTGAAGGGCAGAATGATTCTCAACGAATCGCCGTTTCTCAGATGCAAAGCGGGTACAACTTTAAAGAGGAAAGAGTAATTGTACTCATAATTTTGATGGATTGAATTATGTAGGAAAAGTAAATCTGTAATCGTGTTCCTATGTTCGAGCGTAATTAAATCTAGGAAATGAATACGATTGAGATATGTATCATAAGGAATAGAACAACGACTGAATAGACTTCTAGTAAAATCTCAAAATCAGTAAAATCAAAATCAAAAGAAAAATCAGTAAGAGTAAGTGATGATATAACTATAATTAAGATACATTGGTAGGAATTCAATTACGAAAGATTTTGACATTTGGACAAAATATTGTAGAATTGGCCAATATATTCAAAGAATTGACAACTCATTGGCAAAAATGGATTAGATTCATTTTTATTGAACAATAACCGTGTGATTTTTGCGGATTTTTGGTTCACGACTCACTTCGAAAACTTCGGTATTTTTTTGGAAAAAAATAGGATATATGAATTCACGAAAAGCACACACTACTGCTCACCGTTTCAAAATGTGTAACCGAACTTTCCCGTTTTCAAGAGGGCGCATTTTTTTGATGCAAAGATTTTCTTCATTCCTGATCATAACGATCAATACGCAGAGATAATGATAAGAAACATTCTCACCTTGGGTCGTCGTCGTACGGACTTCCACTCAAATCGACCGATCTCAGTTTAGAGAGGGACTTGAAAGTCTCCATGGTTTTATCGATTAGAGAAGTGGTTATAAAACGTAATGACAGTATCTCCAGATTGGGTAAACCCTTCAGTGGTGATATATCAGAAACATTCTCGCAATCTGAAATATCCAAGTGCCGTAGACCGGGAACGTTCTGAAATATTTTAGAAATTAAACCTTCTAAAAAATATAAAATTAGAGCTCATCCTCTGGTATTTCCAAACTAGTAGTTTACTTACGTTACGTCACAGACTGGCAGTTTGCTGTTAGTTTACTACAAGTGAAAGAGCATTTGACGAAATGCATTACTGCATTATACACCACTTCTAGTAAACTTACGTTTAGTCTAGCCGTAGACTTGCAAGTCTACGGCTAGTGGGGAAAATAAGTAAACTGCTAACTTGAAAATACCAGAGTCTGAGTCAAAGTTATGACATTGCAATTTTTAGGCGAATACTTTTGGCTTCTACTGTATGTGGATGCCGCTGTGCCAGATGATTCATAAATTTGCTAGAGTAAAACAATAATTTTAGTTTTTTGGTAACAACTTCCTTATCGAAAAACAATGTATGATTTTTTATTATATCTTGGGCATTAGGGGCATAATTCATGTCATTCCTTCCCATTTAAGGAATGTGAATGCACAGGACTTTCTTTGGAACTTCTAGAACGAAAAAAACTAAAATTCAGATGATTTTATTGATGAATTCAGATGATTCTCTTGATGATTGTTGTCGAGTTCGTCACGATGACGCTCACAGATGTACGTGTTCTCATATTTCGAGATCACCTAAAAGACATCAAAACTAGCAATATCACACCTACATCTTGTCGAAATCGTCGAACACGCCATCCCCTCGATTTTCAACTACTTCCAGTTCATTTCCTGCATTCAAAAGACCAGGAAAATGAGAGTAGAGAGATGGAATGTCGTGCCGATGGCATTATCTGTATTAATATTCATAGACACTCAACAAAATGTACAATTTGACTAAATCGGATGATCCGTGAGCTAGAGACCGACCAAAAGTCAACTTCCGCCCTAGAAAAGGATGGATTATGAAGGAAACATTCACTCTATCATCATAGACGATGAACACTATAACAACAGCTGTCGTTGTTACCTTTATCTTCCGGGGATATGGTAAGTTTTTCTTTTTTTATTGATTTTCATAGACTCAAAATTTAATTTTTTTTAAATTAAAATTTATTTTCAGTACTCGTTTCTGGGTCAGCTGACCTTTGTGATATTTATTTGACATTGGAAAATACAATTCCTTGTGGAAGCAGTGGCTACGCACTCGGATATGGATATCCGAATTGTGAAAGATTCGGACAACAGGGTTAGTACATAATCGTAAATGTACCATGTTAGGAAGTCATGAGCGGCAAACAATGAACATCAGAGCCAACTCTTGATAAGTGTGTTTAAAAGCACGTGCTTTAATATTTTGAAACTCTCCGCTCTGTAATGCTCTCTCGCTTCCGCTGTCTACGCGAGAACGCTGCCAGAGAGGAGAGCAAAATTAGTTCATAGTGTGTTTTAAACTGTAACTTTAACTGTAATTTGTTAGGAGAAATCAGTCGGGATTTAATGACCATTCGATAGTCCGAGTTGGAACAAATATAGCATTAATCTTTGTTCTTCAGAACATCTATACAATCAAGCAGGGAAGAATTTCATCGACTGCACTAGGACTTGTCTTATCAATTATGTACAAACAAATTTCCTTAACAACCCGGTATGTTTTCCATGAAATGGCAAAAGTCGTGATGGGGTGATACAGTGCCATGAGGTTGTTTATGCATAACTAGATATCGTTTGTTCTCTGTGCGAAAACATGAGGAGTATGTAGTTTAATCAGATTCATCTAGAATGCGCGGGTTTGGGCAGCAACAGAAGTGTAAATCACAGTAGTTATTTTCGATGCAATTGCTGGTGAAAGAGGGTGTCATCGGGCTATCGTAAGGGGGAAGGATAGAATGGGATGAATGGTTGGAGACTAAAATTGTTGAGACCATCCCTCTCATTGATCAGTCGGATATATAATAATAATAATAATAATAATAATAATAATAATATACTTTATGCGTTGAAAAGGAGAGAAACATGATTTTAGATTAATTGATGTACAGGGTAGTACACTGCTAGCAGGCTACGGCATAGCTCGAATGGATATCAATATCCTTTCTATGAGAGAAAACCTTGCAGTCCAATCTGACATGTGCCGCAATCAAAGATGAAGCTTTCTCAAGCCATGTTCCCTGTTATATCAATTGTGGATTTTGCAATGCCTGTCGGACCAACCAAATCGCTCTCGCGATGACCTATAATATCACTGATTTTATGTCGAGTCTAGCTATACAACAGGCAAGTTATTTGAAATGTTTGCTTTTTTCGAACATTTAGATATATTTCATTTCGAAACTCTCATGAAATACTTTTCAGGTGGTTCAAGTGATCAAAGCATGTGCACCAATGCCCTGTCTTCCTATGTAGTTCAATTCAATTCATTGATCTTATCAGAATTGAGTCAGATGAGTAATGATGCTCTATGGGACTCGAGTCTTCGATCGACCACCAAAATGCCCCATTACTCTTCTCGTGAATGTTGTCCATGATGTCTCCGTTTTGGATGGCTGTATGATATGATTATTGATTGTTTCTTTTCGCCTCCACAAGATAAAGAAGATTAAAATTAGTAATAACAATATTATTTACTGACACAATATTGCTCTAACGAACAAACATCAGTTCTAGCATTTATCATTTCTTACAGAGAGAATTCTCTATGGGACAAATGTACAGAAAGATTCAAAACGTAATATTAAATATGAAGAGATATTGTGTACTCTGCAATTACTTCATGACTGCGAAAGCTTACACAAAAGAGCAAAACATGGTAGGGAGACTTCTTTGTAAAATGTACTGTGCTATTGGCACTGTTTCCCGCATCTGTAACTATTAGGATTGACTACTGAAAGAACCTATACTTATGGTATCTTAACTTTCCAATACATTAAAAGTGTTTATAGGTATCTTAGTCATCTAAACACTGTCTAGAGATCGCTTTCATGATTATAGGCTTGTCAATTACACCAAATACAACTCCACTCTTTTCGACCACAACGCCTAATCTTTCCTCTTGAGTCTCTTCAAATTCTAGAATTCTATTTATTGATTGCTTGTCATTTATGCTGTTGAAAAGTTGCGAAGAGAAAAGGAAAGAAAAGAAAGCTCTCCTCCTTTCTACACACTCTCTCGCATATTTTTCGTCTCGTTTCTTTTATTTTCGTGATTTTTGAACTTATATTTCTGAAACTATGTAAATATTATCAATTGCTGAGTTTGATAGCAAGAAAATGCTATAATACAATATTTCGAAAAATGCTTGATTGGATTTAACGGAAATCTTCTATCCCTAAATTTTTGATTAACAACATAAATATTTTTAGCATATTTTTTTCACTTCTAATATCTTGGAAAATGAAGCCTCTTGACTGGACAAGTCGTCAAATACCAATTCTCTTAATGGTCATAGATCCCATTTACATAATTGTATATTATTCGATTATCGGTAAGCATTTATTTTTTAAATGAATTTAATTTTGTATAATGGTTTAAGGACTCTCGGTTTTCGTTAACACTTCGATACTCTTGATTTTTCTGATAAAACGCAAATCATTTATGGCAAGTTGAAATTGATTTATGCAAAATTGTTTTTCAAACATCTCAGAAATAATACAAAATGTCCTCAGTAATTTCACAACAACGAGTTTAGAATGTGCAACAATTTTAGAATTCTTTCTACATTCTGGTCCTCCAGGTTCTCTGTTGCGGAGTCGTAAAGTCTTTGGTAATTAACTACATATTTCCGCTTTGTCTAAATTAAGTGTATCAGATTCAAGCTGTAACCGCTCTCGACCTTCCGGGTAATCAGTATCTTTTCGATGTCGACATTTCGTTAGATTTCGGTGCGTTTTTTTCAGTTACATTATCTACGAGAAAGTTTCATCAGAATGGAAAAGTTTTCGTCCCTGAAGTGACACCCGAGCTAATTTGACTCTCTGCCTTTCGCAAAGCTAGAGAATGAAGCCAAAGCGGAGAGTCAAATTAGCTCGGGGTATGCCTTTAACAGATCTTTGCAGTAATCCTCCTGTCCATACTCCTCATGAGTTTGAATCGTTTCTTGATGATAACATTTCCTACGCGACTATCGTCATTTCATGGAAAATTGCAAATTGCGATATATTTACTGGTTTATTCTCTCGCATTAACTACCGGACTATCGTTTTGGATCGGAAATTGCATAAGGTTTGTATTATATGTATAAAAGTAAGCGCATTTTTGCGACAAAAAGGTTTCGATAGATAGTGATTCACAAGATTCATAGATTTACAAGATAAATCAATTAGAATTAATTATTTCAATTTTTTCCCTAATTTTCAAAATTTGAAATATCAGAAAACTTACACGTGACGGACGATACGTTGATCAATGTGGTAGTCGCGCGGATTTCGATTTTTATTATATCGATTTCAAATCATATATCTACATGACAATCGGCATGTACAGATTGGTAATTAATGGGCTTATTTATTTATTCACAAATTAATCACAAAAGCATAAGTTTGCTTTACTCGCCCGCACAGTTTACTACCTTTACGCTGTAAAGTTTCGGGATAGAGCGGATGATCCTTTTTCTTTAAATCATTAATCGTTATTGATTATTATTGATTATTTATGATCATTATTTCTTAAGGTAATCATAAATTCGTATGACGTCATCCCAAGCATAACCTCCATAATCTATGTCGCGATCGTTCTGGCCGTATTGTACAGGAAACGGTAAGGCCACAAATTACCAATAATTTATTCTTTTAAAAGAAAATTTTCCTTAAATAAAATCTTTTTTAAAATCTTTTAAAAGAAAAATAAAAGAAAAAAAGAAATTTTCTTTTTTCTTAAAAAAAGCTGCTTGAATTTCCCATACCGATGACGATTTCAACGAATAGAGATTATTTCGCCCCATTTTAATGCCACTATTTAAATGGAGCACATATTCGAATTCGAAATTAATCTAGAAAGTTCGGGAGATCAGCAAAAGTCAACGACCTCGTAATTCTACTGCAAGGCGTCGTCATTTTTCTTGTCTACGCGGTATTTCACACTTTTTCATAAATTTCATGTCTCAGAGTTTCAGATCGCTACAGTGATTAATTTATATCTTGAAGAATGTTGGATAAAAGAACAGTAACGATTATTATATTTATCAACTTCTAAGCTATGATTTTTAATGGCTTTCGAAAAATTCGCCGAAAATTGTCCTTTTCTCTTCTCTCAGTCGTTTTAGTAAATTCGTGAAGCGCTATTGTGACGGGTGGTAGAGAAGATGATAGACACTAATCTTTTGAAGTGACACATGTTATATTATGTTCTTTCCACGTAAAGACACACCCGAGTTAATTTGAAACTCTCCGCTCTGGCAATGCTCTCTCGTTTTCTTTGTTTGCGATAGAGCGTTGCTAGAGCTCAGCTCAGGGCATGTCTTTAGATTTCCTGCTCTGACCAGACTTTGACATCGAGCGAATTGTAGCGAGAGCATCACTTTCGATTTATGGCATTTTATAAAATTATTTAAATTTTCAGCTACGAACCGTTTCCCGAAGTGATCATATTCTTCTATACGATACTGGATATATCTACAGTCTCAACTATCGCTATATCGATATTTCTCACAGTTCCTTGTCTCCGGAATGTTCTGTGTAATTGGAGAGATCGAAGGATTAGAGACAGAGTGATAGTAAGAAGAGTTGTGATACAATGGATAAGTCTACCACCATCGTCGAATTGGAGAATCGATAGTGGAAAGCAGCCAAGTAGAAAGACATTCTCGTTTTAAAGTGATGATTTGAAACTCTCCGCTCTGACCACACTCTCTCGTTTTCTTTCTCAGGTGTTTGAAGCCGTGCATGATCACGGATAATTTTGCAATGACCCTTCATCATAATTTTCATTAATTTCGGGTCTTAAATCATTCATCCATTTCATTTTGTTTTCATTCATTTTCTTCACCCCGAGTCCTATTCTGATCACAGCATTCCTTCAGTACATAACCTAATCTACCCCGTATTATCCATTCCATCTATTATTGTTCAAGTCCCATTTCTCTTTCGTTTATAGCGAATCTCTCATTAGTTGAATGCTCCCTGTTCATGCATCACTATCACTATATTGATGTCGTTTGCAGTTTATTCTTTGATTTATTGATAGCCAAATCCTTATACCCGAATTATCCTGTACCATATACCACCAACCATTGTTCTTCCTATTACGGTGCACAATCCAATCTAAGCCCTGTCATAGTTCCATTCCTTATATCATGATTATTATTGTTGTTAGAGTGCTTAAATAATAAAAAAGGCCAAAATGGTTGTCTGTTACAGGTTACATAAAACAGTAAAAAAATACATTACAGATCAATGATCAAAGATCACATTGATGAAATTATCGAGCAAACATGTATATGTTGAATGGAAAAGTACAAAAGAGACGATTACGGTAGATGAAAAAAGATCAGCTTGAAAATTACGGTAGATTACGGTAGGTGCATGATGCGGAATGAAAATCATCGGCGTCAATGTTAAACCAGTAGTCGACCCTGACGCCGCTCATGATTTCTTTAGGTATCATACGGATACGGTAAGTATTTTCCTAGTCAATCGACAATTGAATACGTGGAGGCATGTGATAAATGAATTTATCGATCGATCAAACGGTTGCATGAAATACTCGTAACCACATTGTACACTAGAATATACTACGCGATATTGTACAAGACAAAATACAGTACAAACATTATAATTCTCAAAAATATTTTAAAAATCAAGGCCAGACTTCCTAATCCACGCAACTGCGTCCGCTCCCTTCTTAGTCGGTGTGTACTCACACCCAATCACCCGCTGCTGCCCGCTGGTCTGAAAAGATTACTGTAATCGTGGGTTACGGTATCCAATAAAGATTACTGTATTCGTAGGTTACGGTAGCCACTGATTACTGTAATAGTAGGTTACGGTAGTCACTAACGATTACTGTAATTATAGGTTACGGTAATCACTAAGGATTACTGTAACCGTGGGTTACGGTACTACCGCATTGACAACTGCTACTGTGACCACTTGTAGTATACTGTAGCAAGCATAAAATAAGAAATGTTGTAGCGTACCTTGCACCATTCAATCCATTTTACGTAATCGATGCTGCCATCGGTGTCGGGCTCACCACGGCCCGGCGCTTGCGCTACTTGAATGTGACCTAGAAAGATCCGAGTTCAAAGATCAAAGATCAAACAACAAACTACAAACCAATGTTGCGCTTCCATTGATGAATATTGGGCGGGATTCCACCGGGCATCTGAGCTGCATGGAAGAAGTCGAACTGAATGGAGAGATTGGGCACGCTGAGTATCTGCAACACCGCCATCGCTGAAATGTGTGATGTTTAATCATTGATCTTTGATCTCATACTTTGTAGTTTGATCTTTGATCTCTCACCTTGCTCGTACGATCGAGATGATATCCGGGAATAGTAATCGGATTGATCGGCTCAATGAGGCATTCCATATTGTTCTGAAAGATCAAAGATCACGATTTATAGTCCACAGATCATGATTTAAGATCAAAGATTAAAGATCAACCTCTCCAAGAGCTCTGGCGGCGTATTCGATGTTGTCGATGTAGGTCTTGTAAGCGGCAGCGATGTCGTCATCGGTCTTTGGAACTCCCGCCATCACGTGTACTCTGCATACGGTAGTTATCGATTAATCGGGAGTATACGGTATTTATCGATTAATGGTGACATCGGAGTACAGTATGCCCATCTCTTGGACACCCCGAAAAGCTACTCTTTCATGTAAATTCGCCCAGCCCCGCAGTTTTTCGTAATAGTATCAAAGCTGTGATCTAGATATCGCAGCATTTTCGTCGTTCTTCATATTTTATTAATTATTTATTATTTACAGAATATCGTTACTTTCTCTTGTTCAAGAATCGATAAATTATTATTATTATTATTATTATCTCATTAGGGCCATTATGGTTTCCATTTTGGTGAGAAAGAATCAAACGAAATTAAAGTGAAGGTACTAACTTCTTGCAATCCAACATCTTGGCATACAATATCGATTGATCTATCGATCGGCTGTAGCCACTCTGTTCAGAAGCGAGCGCTGCGATGCCTCTCTGACCACCTGCCCAGTTTCCTGAAAAGATGTAAGATCAAAGATCAGAGTTCAAAGTTCAAAGATCAAACCCGGAAAAGCATTGATCAGTACGTGCTCGATTCCGTGCCTGTCTGCTTCGGCCTTGAGCGCCTCTGGTCTCTCTAGATAGGGATAAGTGATCTCAACCAGCTTGAAACCATCAGCAGCAGCGCGTTCGTACCTAACAGATTGTCAATTAAAATAGAAATAGATTATCATAGACAGCTAATTGTACAAATAGAATTTTTTATTAGTAAATCTAAAGTTAAAGTAATTTTTAGTAGTCAATGCTTCTTGACGTTACTTAAAGGGACACTCTCCGTTCTGGCAACGCTCTCACGTAGTCAAATAGCGCGAAAGAAATTCGCCATAGCGGATAGTTGCAAATCAGCGCGTGGTGTGCCTTTACACAATTCATTTGAAAGGATTTGGTGAAAGCTCTAAACAATATTGAGAAGAAATGAAAAGGGAAACCTCATGAGAAGAGGGAACTCAGTATAGAGCATTGTCAGATTCGCAGCGACACGCATTCTGGAAAGTATGAAATATATTAAAGGCACACACTGAGCTAATTTGAAACTCTCCGCTCTGGCAACAATCTCTCGTAAACAAAGAAAGCGAGAGCTCTCTCTCTCTCTCTCTCTCTCTCTCTCTCTCGAGAGAGAGAGAGAGAGAGAGAGAGAGAGCATTACCTGAGCGGAGAATTTTAGAGAATGAGTGATAGACACTAGGAGAAGCACATAATATGAAACTGAAAGCGAATATTTACAGTTGAAACATCAGAGGGAACAAATAAACAATCAGTTTGCGATCAGGAAAACAAAAGTGCGGCAGGGCGAACATTTTCAGGTGTGTCAGGCAACCTCATCTCTGTTTCTTTATTTCCATCTCCATTTATTTTCCAAAAATATGTAATCATAAAAAAATAAAATAAAAAAATGAAATCTGAAATGAAATAAATCATAAATATGGATCGACTTGTCGTAGCGAACTTGCTGAATCAGTGTTTCAACGAGCTTATGCACTCGCGGCAAATTCTCTTACATTAGTGAAATCGTCTTATACAACCATAGAAAGAGGTTAGCTTACTCAAACAGTACTCTCTCGCTCGAGATAATAACGGTTACTGGAGTGGGATAACTAACTAGGTTTGCTCACAAATATCAAAGAACGTTTCTTTAATTATCGCATCATATATTACTTTTTCGGAAATGTATTTTTCTCCGATACGGTAATTTGAAGATTCAGCACCACTGCACTCTCACTTTTGCATACTCTCTTTCTTTTTCTCTTTATATATCGATAAAAAATAAATAATATTAATAATATAATATTAATAATATTGACTGACCCGCCGCTTTCTCCCATTGTTCATATCCATCCATGATTATCGATCTCATTCGATTAGCGAACTCTTTATCATCATCAAGAGCGCCGAACGATTGCTCGTAGCAGTTCTGTGAAGAATACGGCATGGTGTACTTTTTCTCTTTTCTTTCACTCTACCTTTTTCTCTGTCGTACCATGACCGGCATCAAAGATCAAAGATCAGTGATTGAAAATCAAAGATCAAAGATCAAATCGTATCAGATCAATGGATACCGCTCGTCATAATCCCACTCAGTTCTCCACTACTGAAGCATCACTGAGACCATTCCTCGTCGCTCTTCAGACCATCGAAGCGCACATCATTGCTGCACAGTCGTTCCGAGTCAGTCGATTGATCTTTGGTCTTTGAACTTTCTGATCGAGGGGCCACACCAGGCAGACTACATCCGAAACCTGATCAATTATTGATTGATTTTTATTTCTCTAGATGTTTCAAGTTCGAATATAGTTTATGCAGGATTCAAACATTGATTGATGTTATATAGATACAACCAAAACCATGATCAAGGGAAACAAACCTTGACAGAATCAAGTACATCTTCAAGAATCGTAGGATCGGGTGTGAGAAAACCGAGACGACTCTTGAAGCGGGGAACACTGCAAAAAAAGATTAACTGTAATATTAATAATAACAAGAATAATAATCTTTATTATTACTACAGTATTGCTCATTGGGCATCAATAAAGAATCAAACATAAACAAACTCCGAAAAAACATAAGAAATCAGCGAGACATAGAATCACCAGGTCGCAGTGGAATGAGAATAAGCTAAACAGTTACTCACGCAAATAATCCACATTGTGTTCTTTGGAGTGAATGATGGTCTCATCACAACCAGCGAGTGTAGCCACAAAGTCGACGGGACTTATTGAACCACCGAGCACAATCATAGTCTGATGATTCATAGGATTATTTAAATAATTATTGATTGATAATTTTCTAAACTACACAGCTTTGGCCAGTATACTAGTGATGAATAATAAATTATTGAGAATTGTGACCACTCTCGAATGCATACAGGAAACGAAAATATTTTCAAATATTATTTAATTAATGTAATCGAAACGCACCACGAGAGTGGGCGCATTGGATCCGCCGACGCTGGATCGTTTGGTGTCAACAAACGACGCTTACTGATACGACTCAGAGCGGTCTTCTGACGTCTACAAAGTCACTTTTCATTTATTTAAAACAAAACATCGTGTTAAATCTATGTGAAACAGATTTGCACCATGTTTTAACTGTATTTATAACATAATCGAGTTGTAGAAGAACCACGAACCTGTCCTCCTTGGATAGTGTTCTATGGGCCTTGCGAACAGCCGATGATACCTTCAGTTTCGTTCGACCTCTCGCATCTCGCTCGATTTGTCCCTTAGCGCGATGCTTGCCGGTCTTGTGTGCTTTAGGAATCTGCTTGAGCGGACCCGGCCGATGCACATTACTCTTTCTGCAATAAATAATTCATTAAATCAAACGCAATCAATGAAAATAGGTACAAACAAGAAAAATAAGTTCAGAAATTATGCTTGCGCTGTAAGATTTAGACACAGCGCTGCCAGAAGATAAATGCAGTAGTGCCGAATAAAACTGAATATCTAATGACGTTATATTAAATTAACTTAATTTTTTCAACGTCTGGACATCATACAATGAAAAAGACTGAATAATACTATTTGAAAATGAATTGAAATGGAAATAAAGAAACAGATGTGAGGCACGGAATCAAGCACATACTGATCAATGCTTTTCCCGATCTGATCTTTGAACTTTGATCTCTGATTTTTTCAGGAAACTGGGCAGGTGGTCAGAGAGGCATTGCAGCGCTCGCTTCAGAGCAGAGTGGCTACCGACGATCGATAGATCATTCGATATTGTATTGCAAGATGTTGGATTGTAAGAAGTAAATACCTTCACTTTAATCCCGTTTGATTGTTTTCTCCAAAATAGAAACTGCAATGACCCTAATGACAAAGGCATACTGTACTCCAATGCCACAGCTAATCGATAGATACCGTATCCTCCCGATTAATCGATAGATACCGTATCCTCCCGATCAATTGATAGATACCGTATCCTCCCGTTTAATCGATAGATACCGTATCATCCCGATTAATCGATAGATACAGTATCCTCCCGATTATCAAACTACAAAGTATGAGATCAAAGATTGAACATGACACATTTCAGCGATGGCTGTGTTGCAGATACTCAGTGTGCCCAATCTCTCCATTCAATTCGACTTCTTCCACGCAGCTCAGATTCCCGGTGGAATCCCGCCCAATATTCATCAATGGAAGCGCAATATTGGTTCGTAGTTTGATCTTTGATCTTTGAACTCTGATCTCTCTAGGTCACATTCAAGTGGCGCAATCGCCTGGTCGTGGTGAGCCCGACACCGACGGCAGCATCGATTATGGTAAATGGATTGAATGGTGCAAGGTAAACAATATTTCTTATATACTTGCTACGGTATACCACAAGTAGCCACAGTAACAGTATGGCAGTTGTCAGTCACACTCCTACCGTAACCCACTAATACAGTGATCCTTACTGGCTACCGTAACCCATGAATACAGTAATCCTTTCTGACTACCGTAACCAACGAATACAGTAATCCTTACTGACTACCGTAATCCACGATTACAGTAATCCTTACTGACTACCGTGACCCACGAATACATTATTCCTTACTGACTACCGTGACCCACGAATACAGTAATCCTTTCTGACTACCGTAACCCACGAATACAGTAATCCTTTCTGACTACCGTAATACACGAATACAGTAATCCTTACTGACTACCGTGACCCACGAATACATTATTCCTTACTGACTACCGTAACCCACGAATACAGTAATCCTTTCTGACTACCGTAACCCACGAAAACAGTAATCCTTTCTGACTACCGTAACCCACGAATACAGTAATCCTTACTGACTACCGTAACTCACGAATACAGTAATCCGTACTGACTACCGTAACCCACGATTACAGTAATCATTTCAGACCAGAGGGCAGCACCGACGAAGAAGGGAGCGGACGCGGTTGCGTGTATTAGGAAATCTGGCCTTCATTTTAATTTTTTTTTGAGAATTATAATGTTTGTATTGTTATATTTTGTATGATATCGTGTAGTTTATTCCTCTGTGCAGCGTTGTTACGAGTATTGCATGAAATTGTTTGATCTATCGATAAATTCATTTATCACATATTCAATTATCGATTAATGGCAAAAATGGCAATCAATTATAGTCCATGGATCTCTCTTATTTCTGCAAGAGCAGGCCAGAACATGTTGATTTTGCCCATCGACCACATCATCTCGAATCTCAGTTGATTCCGATCCAACATAAGAGTAGCACATCCATTCAATTCTTCTTCTACGAATATCTGTGCAATCTGCAAATGGATTGTTCGTTTTTTTCGATTGCCGTAGCTACCGTAACCCAATAGGATAATTTGGCACTTCTTCGGTTTCTGGCCACACCCCCCCCCTCCTCTCTCGTCTCGCAATCATTTCGCGTAGTAACCCCTCTTCTAGGTTGTGAAAAAACCCACCGCATCATGATTGATAGAATGGTGAAATGAGAGTTTTATCTCCTCTTTTCCCATACTATCTCATCCTAATCCAATTTCATTTTCATATCGACCCCATTCCCCTATAAAAGCATTCGATTCCTTCTCTGCGTTTCAGTCCAGAGCTCTCCCATTTTGAGGAGAGCTTGGGGAGCATTTCGCCCCGTGGACGACCGCTCCATTCGATCGAAAAGATCGAAATGGAGTGGGGGGTGGGGAATGAGTGGGGGTGGCCAGAAACCGAAGAAGTTCCGATAATATTATTGTTTGGAACTACTGTAATACATAAGAATATTCATTTAATTACCACGAATTTCCGGAACAACAGTAATCCTTAAAAAATCGTGCTAGGATTCACCTCAGGTATTCCAGTGACCAACTCCGCCCAGCTTGAGACTTGAGAAACCTGCAAGATCAATACATTTGCTTTTTTAAAATACTTTATTTTAATATTTTAAAATAAAGTGCAACAAAACACATCTTTCGTAAATCAATAAATAAATACTCACCGTCCATGATTTGAACATCGAAATATCTAATCCAAGTTGTTCCTTAACCTTGTTGTTCACGATGATTGGTACATGAACATGATGAGATGGAGGCTGCTTGATCACCACGGTCTGAGAAAGAAGTGTGGATATATTAAGACGGAAAAGGCTAGAAAAGGTGTTCTTTTCGCTGCATTTATAGTCAAAACGATAGAAGGACAGAACTAGGAGATTGTAAAGTACTATAGTTTACGGGGAAGTAAGGGATAACTTCGGTCAGAGTTGTCCAATCATGTTCAGGTCGGACTTTTTGAACTCCTTATTGTTAGCCTCATATTATCATGCACACGTGAGCATGTGACCATAGGTCGAAAAGCTACGTTACAGATTTTCAAATCAATAAATCGATCGATCAAAGACTTCTACCATTTCGAATCTAACAATAAAATGCGAATGGATAGAGAATGGAAAATGGATAATAATTGTGGTAGCTCTAACCTGGTGTTCACGAACATGATGAGATGGAGGCTGATTGTTCACCACGGTCTGAGAAAGAAGTGTGGATATATTAATGCGGTGTTAAAATCTTAGAAAAGTATACGGAAAAGTGAAAAGTAGTGTTAATTTTGTGATTGTAGAAGTAGTTGGAAAAGTAGCAATCCGACACTCTCGTAAAGGGTTTTATTGTAAAAGTTAGTCAATTAAGAAGATATGCTACTTTTCCAACTACTTTTACAATCACAAAATTAACACTACTTTTCACTTTTCCATCTACTTTTCGAAGATTTGAACACCACATTAGACGGAAAAGGCTAGAAAAGGTGTTATTTTCGCTGCATTTATAGTCAAAACGAGAGAAGGACAGAACTAGGAGATTGTAAGGTACTATAGTTTACGGGGAGGTAAGGGATAACTTCGGTCAGAGTTGTCCAATCATGTTCAGGTCGGACTTTTTGAACTCCTTATTGTTAGCCTCATATTATCATGCACACGTGAGCATGTGACCATAGGTCGAAAAGCTACGTTACAGATTTTCAAATCAATAAATCGATCGATCAAAGACTTCTACCATTTCGAATCTAACAATAAAATGCGAATGGATAGAGAATGGAAAATGGATAATAATTGTGGTAGCTCTAACCTGGTGTTCACGAACATGATGAGATGGAGGCTGATTGTTCACCACGGTCTGAGAAAGAAGTGTGGATATATTAATGCGGTGTTAAAATCTTAGAAAAGTATACGGAAAAGTGAAAAGTAGTGTTAATTTTGTGATTGTAGAAGTAGTTGGAAAAGTAGCAATCCGACACTCTCGTAAAGGGTTTTATTGTAAAAGTTAGTCAATTAAGAAGATATGCTACTTTTCCAACTACTTTTACAATCACAAAATTAACACTACTTTTCACTTTTCCATCTACTTTTCGAAGATTTGAACACCACATTAGACGGAAAAGGCTAGAAAAGGTGTTCTTTTCGCTGCATTTATAGTCAAAACGAGAGAAGGACAGAACTAGGAGATTGTAAGGTACTATAGTTTACGGGGAGGTAAGGGATAACTTTGGTCAGAGTTGTCCAATCATGTTCAGGTCGGACTTTTTGAACTCCTTATTGTTAGCCTCATATTATCATGCACACGTGAGCATGTGACCATAGGTCGAAAAGCTACGTTACAGATTTTCAAATCAATAAATCGATCGATCAAAGACTTCTACCATTTCGAATCTAACAATAAAATGCGAATGGATAGAGAATGGAAAATGGATAATAATTGTGGTAGCTCTAACCTGGTGTTCACGAACATGATGAGATGGAGGCTGATTGTTCACCACGGTCTGAGAAAGAAGTGTGGATATATTAATGCGGTGTTAAAATCTTAGAAAAGTATACGGAAAAGTGAAAAGTAGTGTTAATTTTGTGATTGTAGAAGTAGTTGGAAAAGTAGCAATCCGACACTCTCGTAAAGGGTTTTATTGTAAAAGTTAGTCAATTAAGAAGATATGCTACTTTTCCAACTACTTTTACAATCACAAAATTAACACTACTTTTCACTTTTCCATCTACTTTTCGAAGATTTGAACACCACATTAGACGGAAAAGGCTAGAAAAGGTGTTATTTTCGCTGCATTTATAGTCAAAACGAGAGAAGGACAGAACTAGGAGATTGTAAGGTACTATAGTTTACGGGGAGGTAAGGGATAACTTCGGTCAGAGTTGTCCAATCATGTTCAGGTCGGACTTTTTGAACTCCTTATTGTTAGCCTCATATTATCATGCACACGTGAGCATGTGACCATAGGTCGAAAAGCTACGTTACAGATTTTCAAATCAATAAATCGATCGATCAAAGACTTCTACCATTTCGAATCTAACAATAAAATGCGAATGGATAGAGAATGGAAAATGGATAATAATTGTGGTAGCTCTAACCTGGTGTTCACGAACATGATGAGATGGAGGCTGATTGTTCACCACGGTCTGAGAAAGAAGTGTGGATATATTAATGCGGTGTTAAAATCTTAGAAAAGTATACGGAAAAGTGAAAAGTAGTGTTAATTTTGTGATTGTAGAAGTAGTTGGAAAAGTAGCAATCCGACACTCTCGTAAAGGGTTTTATTGTAAAAGTTAGTCAATTAAGAAGATATGCTACTTTTCCAACTACTTTTACAATCACAAAATTAACACTACTTTTCACTTTTCCATCTACTTTTCGAAGATTTGAACACCACATTAGACGGAAAAGGCTAGAAAAGGTGTTCTTTTCGCTGCATTTATAGTCAAAACGAGAGAAGGACAGAACTAGGAGATTGTAAGGTACTATAGTTTACGGGGAGGTAAGGGATAACTTTGGTCAGAGTTGTCCAATCATGTTCAGGTCGGACTTTTTGAACTCCTTATTGTTAGCCTCATATTATCATGCACACGTGAGCATGTGACCATAGGTCGAAAAGCTACGTTACAGATTTTCAAATCAATAAATCGATCGATCAAAGACTTCTACCATTTCGAATCTAACAATAAAATGCGAATGGATAGAGAATGGAAAATGGATAATAATTGTGGTAGCTCTAACCTGGTGTTCACGAACATGATGAGATGGAGGCTGATTGTTCACCACGGTCTGAGAAAGAAGTGTGGATATATTAATGCGGTGTTAAAATCTTAGAAAAGTATACGGAAAAGTGAAAAGTAGTGTTAATTTTGTGATTGTAGAAGTAGTTGGAAAAGTAGCAATCCGACACTCTCGTAAAGGGTTTTATTGTAAAAGTTAGTCAATTAAGAAGATATGCTACTTTTCCAACTACTTTTACAATCACAAAATTAACACTACTTTTCACTTTTCCATCTACTTTTCGAAGATTTGAACACCACATTAGACGGAAAAGGCTAGAAAAGGTGTTATTTTCGCTGCATTTATAGTCAAAACGAGAGAAGGACAGAACTAGGAGATTGTAAGGTACTATAGTTTACGGGGAGGTAAGGGATAACTTCGGTCAGAGTTGTCCAATCATGTTCAGGTCGGACTTTTTGAACTCCTTATTGTTAGCCTCATATTATCATGCACACGTGAGCATGTGACCATAGGTCGAAAAGCTACGTTACAGATTTTCAAATCAATAAATCGATCGATCAAAGACTTCTACCATTTCGAATCTAACAATAAAATGCGAATGGATAGAGAATGGAAAATGGATAATAATTGTGGTAGCTCTAACCTGGTGTTCACGAACATGATGAGATGGAGGCTGATTGTTCACCACGGTCTGAGAAAGAAGTGTGGATATATTAATGCGGTGTTAAAATCTTAGAAAAGTATACGGAAAAGTGAAAAGTAGTGTTAATTTTGTGATTGTAGAAGTAGTTGGAAAAGTAGCAATCCGACACTCTCGTAAAGGGTTTTATTGTAAAAGTTAGTCAATTAAGAAGATATGCTACTTTTCCAACTACTTTTACAATCACAAAATTAACACTACTTTTCACTTTTCCATCTACTTTTCGAAGATTTGAACACCACATTAGACGGAAAAGGCTAGAAAAGGTGTTCTTTTCGCTGCATTTATAGTCAAAACGAGAGAAGGACAGAACTAGGAGATTGTAAGGTACTATAGTTTACGGGGAGGTAAGGGATAACTTTGGTCAGAGTTGTCCAATCATGTTCAGGTCGGACTTTTTGAACTCCTTATTGTTAGCCTCATATTATCATGCACACGTGAGCATGTGACCATAGGTCGAAAAGCTACGTTACAGATTTTCAAATCAATAAATCGATCGATCAAAGACTTCTACCATTTCGAATCTAACAATAAAATGCGAATGGATAGAGAATGGAAAATGGATAATAATTGTGGTAGCTCTAACCTGGTGTTCACGAACATGATGAGATGGAGGCTGATTGTTCACCACGGTCTGAGAAAGAAGTGTGGATATATTAATGCGGTGTTAAAATCTTAGAAAAGTATACGGAAAAGTGAAAAGTAGTGTTAATTTTGTGATTGTAGAAGTAGTTGGAAAAGTAGCAATCCGACACTCTCGTAAAGGGTTTTATTGTAAAAGTTAGTCAATTAAGAAGATATGCTACTTTTCCAACTACTTTTACAATCACAAAATTAACACTACTTTTCACTTTTCCATCTACTTTTCGAAGATTTGAACACCACATTAGACGGAAAAGGCTAGAAAAGGTGTTATTTTCGCTGCATTTATAGTCAAAACGAGAGAAGGACAGAACTAGGAGATTGTAAGGTACTATAGTTTACGGGGAGGTAAGGGATAACTTCGGTCAGAGTTGTCCAATCATGTTCAGGTCGGACTTTTTGAACTCCTTATTGTTAGCCTCATATTATCATGCACACGTGAGCATGTGACCATAGGTCGAAAAGCTACGTTACAGATTTGCAAATCAATAAATCGATCGACGAAAGACTTCTACCATTTCGAATCTAACAATAAAATGTCAATAAAAATAAAATTTCAATAAAAATAAAATTATATGCTTTGAAAAAACGTTCGAAAAACCGAAAATTTGGAGTGCGTTTTTCTCAGCGGTGGATAAGTTTACTAACCGGGCGTGATTTTCGGCTTTCCATCATCTTTTGACGTCGTAGCCAGATTTCGCGACCGAGTTGAGAACTCTTGTTATGACTTGGAAGTGAACGAACACCAATCTGAATCAATCAATCAGTAAACTTTATTATCATGCACACATGAGCATGTGACCATAGGTCGAAAAGCTACGTTACAGATTTTCAAATCAATAAATCGATCGATCAAAGACTTCTACCATTTCGAATCTAACAATAAAATGCGAATGGATAGAGAATGGAAAATTGATAATAATTGTGGTAGCTCTAACCTGTTGCTGTTGCGCGATGATGTGTCCTTGGGGAAGGAGTCGTTGAATGATATGGTCAGCCTGAGAAAGAAGTGGATATATTAAGAGGGAAAAGGTAGGAAAGGTGTTCTTTTCGCTACATTTATCACGGGTCTCCTGTAAAAGTGTATCAAAATCGACCCCTTTTGTTACTAGGAAATTTTTTTTTCCCTCGGATTTCGATGAAAGTCGATTGGTGGATGTGGTTGGGGATGATGAGAAGGCATATCGACTTGATTTGGCCAAAATCGCAGTTTATCAATTTTTTGTGATCTACCACGGAAATTGCCATAACTCGGTTTATTTTCATCGTACAGAGACCGGACAGGTGTCATTCGTATTAGTCTGCTCTCCAAAAAGTATCTCGGAATACAATGGCGGAAAACCCGTCTTCAATGTGTTTCACCCGAAAAACTGATTTGTTGAATATAAAAGAAAGTGTTTCTCGAAAATTTCTCAGAAACACAATGAATTTTATTGCACCAATGAACTCGCAGCACCCGATATATGGTACGTATGTAGTTCATTTGACTTATCTCTGCCCCCCCCCCCAACATCGAGATATAAGTAATCCCTAGCTTAGTCATTTTTTATGAGAAAAATGGTTTTTCGACCATAAATCGCTTCAAAATGGTCCTAGAAACTATTCCTAAAAGGGAAAGTGAAGCTCTCAACGAGCACAACAAAATATATTTAAATGATCATCACGCTAGAGATGATCATTCCCGAACTATAATACGATTTACTCAATTGTCGGAAGAATCATTCCGAATTTCTGTTACCTTTGTATACATTCGAGATTTTAGTAGCATAATTTTTTTCAAAAAAAAGTATGAGTTAGATTACTTTCACACATCATAAAAAATTACATAGAATATAAATTAAGAATACAACAGCGGTTTCATTTGCTGATCGAATACGAGTTCACTAGATATGTCAGGGGCATCATTCGTGAACAGATCGTTCTTCTCGTTGTGCATCCAATCGTAGATCTCGTCAGGGGTGATAATCCGATCATCCTCGTGTACTGCCACTTCATCCTCGATGAATGCTCAATCCTCATCTGACTCGTTTCCCATTCATTGATGAAGTGCTTGACAAGCGCCACATCTCTTTTGGTTCTGGAGCCCGCCACTGCCTTCTTCTGCTCTTCTTGCTTCTTCTTTGCTAGAAGAGTCCGAATGAGGTTCTTAATCTGGCTATTGTCCATTCTCTGAGCAGCATAGGTGGGTGCGTGAAAACGAATTCTTTTGGACACAGCTTTGCCTTCCATTGCGGAGTCTTGCGCATAGCTTTGCCTCACAAAATTGGAAAATTTCCAGTCAAATCTGCAAAAAAATGGTCATGCGCATAGCCTTGCCTTACTATTCCCCGGTTTGCGCATAGCCTTTCCCCCAGCGTGCCCACCTATGCTGAGCAGGCTTGATGTCTGGTCTGGCTCTCATTCTCTTCTCGGCATCTTCGGGTCTCAGCTTGTTACTTGCCTTGTATCGTACATCGAAAAATCATAGGATCATGAATCGCCAGAAGCACGATGAGCCACTCTGGTGATTCAACGGCGATTCTGGCAGAATGAGGCATTTTGGTGCTTATTCTTTCTTTTCATTGTTTTTCTTTTTCTCTATTCTAGTTCCGTGTTGATCCAAAATATTGCGTTTTCACAAACTTAAGCTGAAACATGATTCAAGGGAAACACAAAACCGAAGGCGAAACAGGGAAATATTCCGATACACTACATCGGAATTTGAGATCATCGGAACGATTTATTCATTTACGAACCAGCATTATTTTATGAAAACGCAATATTTTAGCATGATTCTCGCGGACTAACTAGATTAGAGGAAAAGAAAAACAATGAAAAGAAAGAATAAGCACTAAAATGCCTCATTCGGCCATAATCGCCGTTGAATCACCAGAGTGGCTCAGAATGCTTCTGGTGATTCATTATCCAATGATTTTTCGATGTACGATAGAATTCCTCGAAGAGATCGACCACCAATTATCTCGCAACGGGATCGTAGGGGGCGCTCTTCTTCCGAGTGTGAAGTGCCCATCCCAATGGTCTTGGATTCTTCGGTACCTTCTCGTACTCCTTGAACGAATCCGATAGAGGTCCGATTCCGACTCCTTGCTTGACGTCCCAGAGCATTCTCTTGTAGAGTCCAAGAGCTATTCGTATTATAGCTCGGGAATGATCATCTCTAGCGTGAAGATCATTTAAATATATTTTGTTGTGCTCGTTGAGAGCTTCATTTCCCTTTTTGGAATAGTTTCTAGGACCATTTTGAAGCGATTTATGGTCGAAAAACCATTTTTCTAAAAAAATGACTGCGAGTCTATTGGTGCAATAAAATTCATTGTGTTTCTGAGAAACTTTCGAGAAACATTAACTTTTCTATTCAACAAATCAGTTTTTCGGGTGAAACACATTGAAGACGGGTTTTCCGCCATTGTGTTCCGAGAAACTTTATAAAGAAAATATAGAGCATACTATAATAGAGAGCAGACTTATACGAATGACACCTGTCCGGTCTCTGTACGATGACAATCAACCGAGTTATGGCAATTTCCGTGGTAGATCACAAAAATCGATATTCTGCGATTTTGGCAAAATCAAGTCTTAGGCCTTCTCATGACCCACCAATCTACTTTCATCGACATCCGAGAGAAAAAAATTTACTAGTAGCAGGCGTTCATACACTTTTACCGGAGACCCGTGTTATGGTCAAAACGAGAGACAAGGACAGAACTAAGAGATTGCAAGGTGCTATAGTTTACTGGGATCATGACTAAACCGCAACGACAAAAGCGCAACTCGTAATAACTTCGGTCAGAGTTGTCCAATCATGTTCAGGTCGGACTTTTTGAACTCCTTAGCCTCATATTATCATGCACACATGAGCATGTGACCATAGGTCGAAAAGCTACGTTACAGATTTGCAAATCAATAAATCGGTCGACGAAAGACTTCTACCATTTCGAATCTAACAATAAAATGCGAATGGATAGAGAATGGAAAATTGATAATAATTGTGGTAGCTCTAACCTGTCGCTGTTGCGCGATGATGTGTCCTTGGGGAAGGAGTCGTTGAATGATATCGTCAGCCTGAGAAAGAAGTGGATATATTAAGAGGGAAAAGGTAGGAAAGGTGTTCTTTTCGCTACATTTATCACGGGTCTCCTGTAAAAGTGTATCAAAATCGACCCCTTTTGTTACTAGGAAATTTTTTTTCCCTCGGATTTCGATGAAAGTCGATTGGTGGATGTGGTTGGGGATGATGAGAAGGCATATCGACTTGATTTGGCCAAAATCGCAGTTTATCAATTTTTTGTGATCTACCACGGAAATTGCCATAACTCGGTTTATTTTCATCGTACAGAGACCGGACAGGTGTCATTCGTATTAGTCTGCTCTCCAAAAAGTTTCTCGGAATAGCTGAGGTCACCTGGTAGTGCACTATTTCATTCCACATCAAACAAAAATATTTATTTTTCGCTATGTCACCTCATATGTTTGTTCCCTCAGACAGGCTCTCTCATATATTGATTGATTTATGACTAAATCAACATCGATCTTTGGAAAATCGATAATAAAAAACCACCGTACCTTCCCAGTCTTCGTCTTCTTGATTTCTGGCGAGTGATCATCACCGGACATCTGAATATGTTCACTTTATTGATTTTATTCAGCAAAACATTAATCGATAATATTCATGTGGTAAATACATGTTAGGTACCTACCCTATTCCCTTATGTATATTGATCGTACTATATTACCCCCTCCTGTCGTATTTTGCTTTCGTGTACTATCGTTGACGGGTTTGTTTGTCTTCATATTTTAATAAGGTTAGTAATTAAATGTAGACAGATTTAAGCAAATTTAATTTGTTATTTCTAGAGAACTGTCACATAGTAATCAACGCTCAAAAGTTTATTTTCATAATAACTCAATTCTTCGAATCCTGGATAAAAAGTGATCGATGTAAAAGTTGTTTGTATTCGTATGAGGAAACGATTGGCACCACTCCAGAGTCGATCGGATGTAGAGATGGGGGCCGAAATAATTTGTTTTACCTATCGAACATTTTCGCTTACAGTAACCTTCAGACACAAAATCAAACTTTCTCATATGTACGGCTGAGGTCACCTGGTAGTGCACTATTTCATTCCACATCAAACAAAAATATTTATTTTTCGCTATGTCACCTCATATGTTTGTTCCCTCAGACAGGCTCTCTCATATATTGATTGATTTATGACTAAATCAACATCGATCTTTGGAAAATCGATAATAAAAAACCACCGTACCTTCCCAGTCTTCGTCTTCTTGATTTCTGGCGAGTGATCATCACCGGACATCTGAATATGTTCACTTTATTGATTTTATTCAGCAAAACATTAATCGATAATATTCATGTGGTAAATACATGTTAGGTACCTACCCTATTCCCTTATGTATATTGATCATACTATATTACCCTATTCCCTATGCAGTATGCTACACTGAGCTGAAAGATGCTTAATAGTAAGCATACGTATTGCTACATCAGCCGGATAAGATAGCGATATGCTTACATATAAGCATACGATAATGCTTATTATTGAGTTGATCGCATGCTTACATTTAAGCATAGGCAAACGCTTACCGGGTTGCTTACATTAAAGAAACAACCCGGCAAAAGTTGGGTCACAGACTGGGAGTCGAACTTTCAACCATCCGCACATGAGCACGAGGCGCATACCACTGCGCCACCAGAGCACACTTGAGTGCCTTGTATAACTGAAAGTCTATTCCAGGAGGCGGGCGCGCACCTCTTCCCATGTATGCATATGGAATGCTTAAATATAAGCATCTCCCATATAAGCATTCCATATGCTTAAATATAAGCGATCGTATCGCTAACAATAAGCAAATGCGTAAGCAACGCATTTGCTAAGCATCTTTCAGCTCAGTGTAATGTAATTATTCCCCCCGTTCCCTACGTTCTGTCTAGACCAATCATCGTTCACCACGTTAGTTCCTGGAACATATATACGGAGAAGTGTTTTCCTGTGTTTATACAGTCTTACCTATCTTTCTACTGATTCAGTGTTGTGTAGTGTAATCTAATCTATTTAGCATATTATAATTATCATATAGCTAATGCATAATAGTCATTGTGCATTATCCCTAATTATCATAGTCATTACTCTACACATGATTCTCCTATTCATTCTTAGCTTAGCGTAGGTCCAAAGTAGGTCTCTTCTATTCTAGTCTTAGCCTCGAACTCTATATTATTTGTGATAAACTTGTATTGGTTATTACTCTAGTCTCTCTCATTCAGTCTTCCCATTCTGCATTTGTCTCTCTGCTAATAAAGCCTAACAAGGGAAGTGTAAAAAATATCTTTTAGACCTATATATGGGAGTATTTTTCCTCGATAGATATAGGCAATATAAGGTCGGAACCAAAAAATCAGAACCTGGCATGCACTTTCCGATTTCATATAATTATATTTTGTACATTCAAACGCACTGTTTAGAGGCTGTGTAGGCGATGAAATAACACTCCCCTGATAGAGCACTTGAAAGATCAGTGAGAACATGGCTGCGTGGTGTAGTGGTAGCGCGTTCTCATCTTGATCACAATGTGGGTGGTTCGGATACACATAAGGTGGTTTTTCTTTTGCAGATTTTTAAACGTTTCGGACTTGTAATTTTGATCAGAAAAAAATTTAAATCTTTTTCACAGTTTTTATGTAGCTGTTGAACTTTAATTTTATTATAAAGGAATGCAAAAAATAATCAGTAAGATTATTTTTTTATTTTATTTTTATTTTTTTGAAACGCTCCAAATGTGATTGAATAGCCGATTACAAGACGGCAATAATATGGCCAGTCAGAGCCACAATCAGAGATCAGAGAGAGCGCGAGAAGGGAAGGCAAGGAAAGGGTGGTTGATCGATAGAATATTTCTGCGTTTATTGTTAGCAGCAGTAGCAAGGAAGTACATTTTATACGGACTATTTTTGTCTCACCCAGTTAACGAACATTCAATACTCCAACAATTGGGTTACGTTACTCTCTTCGCAGTCCCCAAATGATATATAACACACTATCTGAGAAAATCGACATAGGTGCGGTATCGATGAAAAATAGATTTTTCTCTTTTATGTGTGATAATTACAGGCTTCATGAGTGTAGTTCACTGGCACTTGGAAATTCCTTCCAATTGAAAATTCGCTTCAGGAGGTGACCACACAACGATTTGGCGCCTTTTCCTAAAAGGTTTATTTTGAATCCAATCGATGCGGGAGTGGACGCAATCGACTCCTTGGCTAATTCTAAGAAACTATTGTCAAGGAGAGTTTTTTGATCCAAGATCATTGAATGCTGGAATCGGCAATTTTCGAGAAAAAAAATCACATTTAATTAATTTTCACTATTTTCCCATGGCGAATATAAATTTTTTATTTGCTCAATAACTTCTACATGTGATAGCACACCTTCAGTTTAAAAATCATAATTTTTTAAAAAGGTATATGTGACGAACGAATCATTTTTATAACGAAAGGCGTGAATTATGGTGTGCTCCTACAGTAATCCCTATTCGGTTAATTTTGTTTTTCGCTAGTTTTAAGCATATTTTCATCGGTTTTCTTTACAATATTAGACGTATATGATTATTCTGCATCATCGGAGTGCAGCTGCACGGTATATATGATGACCACATTGCTGATCGCACTTGCACTGTGCTTGTACTGTAGTTTACGTGCTCTCTCTTATTCTCTGATCAGTCTATAAAACCGACAAGAAAGAGCACAGAACGGCATGAGTTTGGTAACTACGTCGCAAGATGGCTCGTATACGAAAGTGAATAACATTTACAGTACAAGTGCGATCAGCAATGTGGACATCACATATACCGTGCAGCTGCACTCCGATGGTGCAGAATAATCATATACGTCTAATATTCTAAAGAAAACCGATGATAATATGCTGAAAACTAGCGAAAAACAAAATTAACCGAATAGGGATTACTGTAGGAGCACACCATAATTCACGACTTTCGTTATAAAAATGATTCGTTCGTCACATATACCTTTTTAAAAAATTATGATTTTTAAAATAAAGGTGTGCTATCGCATGTAGAAGTTATTGAGCAAATAAAAAATTTATATTCGCCATGGGAAAATAGTGAGAATTAATTTAATGTGAAAATTATTTCGAAAATTCTCGAATTCCAGCCTTCGTTGACCGTTGATCGAAAAACTCTCATCGATAATAGTTTCTTAGAATTAGCCAAGGGGTCGATCGCGGCCACTCCCGAATCGATTGGATTCGAAATAAACCTTTTAGGAAAAGGCGCCAAATCGTTGCGTGGTCACCCCCTGAAGCGAATTTTCAATTGGAAGGAATTTCCAAGTACCAGTAAACTACACTCATGTAGCCTGTAATTATCACACATAAAAGAGAAAAATCTATTTTTCATCGATACCAAAAAATATCCGAGTTGTTGAATTCTCTCAGATAGTGTTTTATATGTATTTTCTAAACAAACCTGTTGCCATTTATTTTATAACATTGCCGTATTGTAATCGGCTATTCAATCACATTTGGAGCGTTTCAAAAATAATCTTACTGATTAATTTTCCACCTATAAAGGATGGGTAGTTTAGAAAGTTGTATTAACATTGTATGGACAAATTATCAAAATGTTATTCTTCCGTAGCCTCTTGGTACAGATGAACTTTCCAAAATTAAATGATCACTATGCTAGTAAACGAAATGTCGCATTATTTTTTGCATTCCTTTATAATAAAATTAAAGTTCAACAGCTACATAAAAACTGTGAAAAAGATTTAAATTTTTTTCTGATCAAAATTACAAGTCCGAAACGTTTAAAAATCTGCAAAAGAAAAACCTCCATAGGTATATTCGAACCACCCACATTGTGATCAAGAGGAGAACACACTACCACTAGACCAAGCAGCCATGTTCTCACTGATCTTTCAAGTGCTCTATCAGGGGAGTGTTATTTCATCGCCTACACAGCCTCTAAACAGTGAGTTTGAATGTACAAAATATAATTATTTATATAAAATCGGAAAGTGCATGCCAGGTTCTGATTTTTTGGTTCCGACCTTATATTGCCAATATCTATCGAGGAAAAATACTCCCATCCATAGTTCTAAAAGATATTTTTTACACTTCCCTTGTAAGTATACACCCTTCTACATCACGCTCACTACATTACACGTCAACGGGGCGAATTCAATATCAAAAAAGGTCTTATATATCCCTAACATTAGACGGAAATAAAAATATAAATAAATAAATATTAAAAAAAAGGTCTAATTTAAAAAATCAATTCTGCTAGGTTCCGTTCAAAAGTTACGAAAAGACAAAAAGACAGAGAAAACTCCACTATGTTTACACACTCTTTACATTTTGTGACTGCTGTACACCACACTAACCTTTCCAATCATCACAATGTTTGGGCCGGGTGAGTGAGAAGGTCGGGCCTCTTCTGCCTTCGAGGAGCGAACTGCAAAATATATACAATATATGATTGATTAAATATATTTATTAAATTATTTGTATCGATATGTCATGTACTATTAACGTATTGATATTCTTTATGCTTCACGCATAAACATCAATAATTAAAATAATTAGCGAAATGTACATGCTTCATGTGTGGTTTACTTATGACCTGTGGCTAATAACTTCCGCGAACCATGACAGACCCAATGTATCTTCTAAATGAAACATGTTTGATACCGTACCCATTCTCTTCTTAGGAGGCTTCTCCCTCTTCTCTTTATTCGACTTGTTCGTCGCTGGATCCTGATTATTGATTGAAATATTTCTGATTATTGATTGAAATATTACTGATTATTGATTTAAATACTAAAAATTAAGCAATTATGATTATTCATAACGCAATAATAATTATTCAGCACTTTATGCCTGAAGATCTCCGCAATCACAATCGGCAGCGAATAAACAAGCATTAATTGCCTTTGAAACACGCAATCACCTGCTGCTTTTGTTACAGAAATTTTTCTCACTTGCCTTTATCAATCAATAACTTGCTACAGTACCCTTGCGTCCTCTTTACAAGGGAAGCACCAGTTGCGACGGAAACGATTCTTAAAGGGACCCATATGGGTAGTTAGTGTTGAGAGGGGGGGGGACCGACAAATCTGTTTTCAAAAGCTGCACCGCGGACCTACTAATCGATAATTTCGACTAGTGATTGTCCACTACCCACAATTAATTAATCCCTGCTCCAAGGCCTACATATTCGGAAAAGGCAGCGATTATCCATGTGATTGCAAGGAAGAAGAATGCACTCCTTGTCCCAAGTTTGAGAAGCCGTTCTGCTTCGAATGTTTTTGAAGAACTTGCACCAATACTGATTATTTAGGCGTGTTCCCCTTGTATATATCTTCATTCACCATATTCTATTTGAATAATAGAGCTCTGAAATGTTGATAAAACAATGAAAATGAAGTTGAGGAAGTTTATAAAAATCAGCAAAAGAATAATGACCGGGACGGGAATCGAAACATGGGGCATGGGAGTGCTAGTGTGATGCGCTCCCGGTTGAGCTGCCGAGGCAGTTGCTCGTACTACGTTGCATCTCCTTGAGTATTTAAGCGGCGCGTGCATCGATCGATATTATCGATTAGTCTCCCCCTCAACACTAAATACCCATATGGGTCCCTTTCAGAATCGCAACTGGTGCTTCCCTTGTTAGGACCAAAGTCTATCTTGATCATTTGGAGCTGTTCACTGACCTTCTCAACACTCTGGCTTGTAGACGGAAGTATCTCGCGTTTCGAATATGTGTGATCCTGAATGAATGAATCAGTTAGTCAATCAATAAATATATAATAATAATATTTTTATTATTATATGCTTAACTGATCCAAAAAATACAACATAAATAACAAGTGTATTCAGACTTTTGGGCGTTCTGTGCATAATTTAAGTCAGGTTTTTAGCTGTCCCTTGCATAAGATAGTCGTTAGATATACGAAAGAAGATTCGTGGGTTTCATGTCTATTATCACGAAATATAATTGGGACAATATCTTATAATTTTGAAGTAAAAAAATTTTACGAAAATTTTACGAAAAGACAAAAAGACAGAGAAAACTCCACTATGTTTACACACTCTTTACATTTTGTGACTGCTGTACACCACACTAACCTTTCCAATCATCACAATGTTTGGGCCGGGTGAGTGAGAAGGTCGGGCCTCTTCTGCCTTCGAGGAGCGAACTGCAAAATATATACAATATATGATTGATTAAATATATTTATTAAATTATTTGTATCGATATGTCATGTACTATTAACGTATTGATATTCTTTATGCTTCACGCATAAACATCAATAATTAAAATAATTAGCGAAATGTACATGCTTCATGTGTGGTTTACTTATGACCTGTGGCTAATAACTTCCGCGAACCATGACAGACCCAATGTATCTTCTAAATGAAACATGTTTGATACCGTACCCATTCTCTTCTTAGGAGGCTTCTCCCTCTTCTCTTTATTCGACTTCTTCGTCGCTGGATCCTGATTATTGATTGAAATATTTCTGATTATTGATTGAAATATTACTGATTATTGATTTAAATACTAAAAATTAAGCAATTATGATTATTCATAACGCAATAATAATTATTCAGCACTTTATGCCTGAAGATCTCCGCAATCACAATCGGCAGCGAATAAACAAGCATTAATTGCCTTTGAAACACGCAATCACCTGCTGCTTTTGTTACAGAAATTTTTCTCACTTGCCTTTATCAATCAATAACTTGCTACAGTACCCTTGCGTCCTCTTTACAAGGGAAGCACCAGTTGCGACGGAAACGATTCTTAAAGGGACCCATATGGGTAGTTAGTGTTGAGGGGGGGGGGGGGGGGGGGGACCGACGAATCTGTTTTCAAAAGCTGCACCGCGGACCTACTAATCGATAATTTCGACTAGTGATTGTCCACTACCCACAATTAATTAATCCCTGCTCCAAGGCCTACATATTCGGAAAAGGCAGCGATTATCCATGTGATTGCAAGGAAGAAGAATGCACTCCTTGTCCCAAGTTTGAGAAGCCGTTCTGCTTCGAATGTTTTTGAAGAACTTGCACCAATACTGATTATTTAGATGTGTTCCCCTTGTATATATCTTCATTCACCATATTCTATTTGAATAATAGAGCTCTGAAATGTTGATAAAACAATGAAAATGAAGTTGAGGAAGTTTATAAAAATCAGCAAAAGAATAATGACCGGGACGGGAATCGAAACATGGGGCATGGGAGTGCTAGTGTGATGCGCTCCCGGTTGAGCTGCCGAGGCAGTTGCTCGTACTACGTTGCATCTCCTTGAGTATTTAAGCGGCGCGTGCATCGATCGATATTATCGATTAGTCTCCCCCTCAACACTAAATACCCATATGGGTCCCCTTCAGAATCGCAACTGGTGCTTCCCTTGTTAGGACCAAAGTCTATCTTGATCATTTGGAGCTGTTCACTGACCTTCTCAACACTCTGGCTTGTAGACGGAAGTATCTCGCGTTTCGAATATGTGTGATCCTGAATGAATGAATCAGTTAGTCAATCAATAAATATATAATAATAATAATATTATTATTATATGCTTAACTGATCCAAAAATTACAACAAAAATAAAAAGTGTATTCAGACTTTTGGGCGCTCTGTACATAATTTAAGTCAGGTTTTTAGCTGTCCCTTGCATAAGATAGTCGTTAGATATACGAAAGAAGATTCGTGGGTTTCATGTCTATTATCACGAAATATATTTGGGACAATATCTTATAATTTTGAAGTAAAACAATTTTACGAAAAAGATTTTACGCACAGCCCTGTTGTGCTACCGTAACCGTTAGGAATCGCGAACTAATTTTTTTTCCATTCGACCCATGACCCCGGGGTTCATGGTTGAAAATGGCCGAAGTCGAAAAATTCATGATGGTCGGAAATCAAATACTAGTTACCATTATACCAACCATGAGTCAACTTTTAACCCGAACTACCGTAATCGAACCGGGGTTTACAATCATTTTCGCTACAACATTGTAAGGTACAGTAGCTGGATTAAAAAAATGGTCATGCACATAGCCTTGCCTTACAATTCCCCGGTTTGCGCACAGCCATTCCACAGGCGTGCCCACATATGCCATTGATCTACCTCTGTTATGACTCAACGCATCAATATGTTCACTTGTCGACGCGGGAAACACACTCCGGTATTTTTTACTCGCGGGGCACACCGTTCAATCCCGTGGTGTACCTCGCGAGGTACACCGCGGGGTAGAACACTTAGACGGGGTACCTCGCGAGCTGCAGCCTCTAGACGGGGAGCCCCGCGAGGTAGACGACGGCGTGCCTCGCGGGGCAGGAGGGACGGTGTGCCCCGCGAGATTTTATGTCCACCCCGCGAGGCACGCCGTCACTTCCACACCGTGGTGCACCTCGCGGTGTACCCCGCGAGATTTGGCCTCTCAACGGGGAGCCCCGCGAGCAAAAAAATACCGGAGCAATCAAATCATACAAATGAAGCGATACCAACCTTGGGATCGCATTCCTTCCCAATGCGTTGAACGGCTACGATGGGTCCATGGGACTCTCCACCACGCTTGCCTGCGGCAGCATCGACACGCAGTTGTCGTCCGTTCAGCTCGTAACTAGAATTATAGCTTTATTATTATTATTATTATTATTATTATTATTATTATTATTATTATTATTATTATTATTATTATTATTATGTATCTACTCATAACCATAAGAAATTGGATCTACGTAATATCCGCGCCATGAACCTCACAAGCGTCATGCAAAACAATTAAATTATCTTTATTATTAACTATATTAATTATTACACTTTTAACAAGACTAGATATATACTGAATCTGAAATGTTATAAGACGTTTCAATTCTTCACTGTTCCTTGCAATGTTAAAAAGTCTTACACATTCTACCCCTTTTTGTCAGTAAAGAATTGTACACGTAATTTTATAGAATCTGCGCGGTGATCCCAAATTCTTTATACTGACAATATCTTTATGTTTCATTGAGCAAATCGAATGTGAACATTTGACCATGCATTTATATGACGAACTATATTTATCGTTAAATGTTTCAGTTAGGAATATCTTCCAACAGTTCAGATTCATAAGGCCCAATAAAATGAGAAGAGAAATCATAGTACATGATAATGGCTTTATTGAAACGGAAACATACCCGTCGAGTTGCCGGATGGCTAGTTCGGCACTCTTCATGTCTGTGAACTCGCAGAAACCGTACATCTTAGGTTTCCCCGTATGAATAATACGTAGATGAACGACAGTTCCGACCTTTAAAAGCTGATTTATTAATTAGAAAATAACAACATTTTGAAATTCAATGGGGATACTCACCTTGGCGAAAAGACATATCAGCTCCTCCTTTGTGACATCATAAGAAATGTTACCAACTGAAACGAGACGATTATAAGGAGTATAAAATGAATAAATAGCGGATAAAACTAGAAGGTCGCTTCCTCACCGAAAACAGAGCGTGCGCGATCAATGGGGGAGTTGCGAATAGGCTCTTGATGCATTTTCCTCTCTAAACATTGAAAATCAGTAACAACACAGTATAAATTTATATAAAATCTATAGAAATTAGAGAGAGAAAAAAATTTTCAAAATGAAAATTGAATCATTCTATGTTTACGCGCTGTAGGATCTGCTATTTTCAGAATATTTTGCAGCGCACTTTAATTCACTGTTTTTGCTAAATTTCGTATTTTTGCGTAATTCTTGTTGTTGTTTCGTTCAATAGTCAATTATCATTTCCTGTTACCCTCACACATGTCCAGTAAACGTTTAGTCGAATTGGATACGATTTTTTCCTATTCTCTTGCTCCCGGTGGCTCTGATCTTGATTCAAATGTTGTACTTGCTCGACTAGCTGACGTTTTTCGAGACGATGTCGAGGAAGACATTCTTTCTGACGGTCCTGACCTTCCATTGTTATTGTCATCCATCAAAAAAGTAGCCAATGGTGTTGTTCCCTCCGATGATTTGTTCTTTTCCATTGCGTACCTTGCTCATTCTGATTCCATAACTGACTACGAACCCCTTATCGAATCCCTGCTTAATCTACTACCAATCAAAACGTTCCGTGCCTCGTCTCATTCCATATTCTTTTCATGGAGTGAGTTGGGCCCCCCCCCCCCCAGATTACAACTGAGTGTTCTTCTACTGGAGAGGTTGTGTACAGGTAAAGCAATTGTTGATTTGTGAGTGTTATGTTTTAATTCATACAATACTGGATAGAGTCGTGTCTGTCAGAGGTACGGTTGACAACGGGAACTCAGTGTTTGAGATACGGTAGCGAGGGGTGTTACGGTAACAATGCATAAATTACGGGGTTGGTATAGTGTTGTTTCGTCAACGTCAGGAAATCATATAGAATTATTAAACTACGCATTTCTCATGCGTACATTGTATTGGTGAAACTTGAGAGTGCCTGGAGATTCTTCGAGATTTGAATTTACAATTAGCAAATATTTAGCTGCTTCCATTAGTTGCACTTCTTTTGGGTATGTGTGGAAAAGATTTGCGAATTACTGTGGCAGAAATCAATCGATAACAATCTAAATATTGATTGAATTATTGATTAAATGTCATTTTGTATACAGAATTCATCGAGGACTATCTCTCTCGTACATTCTACAATCTCACTGCCGTGTCCCTTCACGACTGCCATACGTACACTAAGATGGTACTTCTAGCGGAGTTTAGGTATTGATTGGTTATTGATTTTTGAAAAAAAGTATTGATCGGTCATTGATTAGGTATTGATTGGTTTTTAATTTGATATAGATTTTTTATTGATTAGGTATTGATTTTTTTATTTTCAATTTGAGTATGTATTTGAATTGCAAAAAACCTAGTTAAAAAAATCAGAGAAGTTCCATTTGGTTTCAATTCTAAATCCGCACTATCGCTACAGCATTCGATATTCCAAATCCTACAGTACCCTCGTATCCTACAGTAATCCTTCATATTTTCAGATACGGTCTCCATCCTCTCGATGGTCATCTTCCCCATTCAATCGTTAATCAGGGATTGGATGTGGTGAATGTGATGAGGGCCCTGCACACCTTCACGACTACCTATAACTATTATCTCTATCATAATGTAAGTACCACTATGTTGTTTCATACGATTTTCGAAATATAGTGGGTCGATTTAGAAAAAAAATCTTTACTTTTCACTTAAATTGCAATTAAATTGCCTTGGTTGGATGTTGCCAAGTTGGATTTTTTGTGCTGCCAATTTCGCCTGCGATAACGAAAATCTTAAAACCTGTGAAAATAAAGCTTCAAGTTTGGCATTTCTTCAAAGCAACGATTGTTGTCAGGGAAAATTGCATAGTTTATTAAATTTTTTTTAAAAGTTTCAATGGTTTCAGTAATTCGTTGAGAAGCGTTCATCCTCTCACACTCTCCATATCCTCTCGTGGGAGTACATCTCGAACTCGCTTCGCATGCACGGAATGGGCGTGGTTAACACGTCGGTTAACCTCGCTTGAAATTGTCGATAGTGAATGAGTTCCTGGACGACGAACACGTGAAAGCACTACTGGCAATGGAAATACGATACTTTGATGAGAATAAGAAACAGTTGAGGAAAATGGTAGGTGCGCTGATTCTGACTCTCCGCTCTGACAACGCGAGAGAAAAATCAAACTTTCTCATATGAACGGCTGAGGTCGCCTGGCAGCGTGCTATTATATTCCACATCAAACAGAAATATCACGCGTGTCGCGTAAGGATCGATACAACTTACGGACAATGAAAAAATGAAAATTTGGTTTAAATCATTTTTGGAGAGCCCTGACAGTGCCGGACAAGATAGCGTTTCGATTTTTTGTCCAAGATCAATTTCGACGAAGCTAGACGTCGTTGACTGTCGGAATTCGAGGAAACGTCTTGACTTTCACCCGCAATAGCTCGCTTTGGAATGAAAATAGCGCAAATATCATAGAGACATAAATTATAGAAAATTCTCAGGAGAATCGAAATAACACAAGCAGAAATTACAAAAACGATTTTTCATCGGTTTCTGCGGCGGAAAGCTGACGTTTGCACCGCAAATCGAAAGTACAATTTTTTATTGGTTTGATGTTAGATATTATGAAGAGGCATCGATTGATATATACTTTATGGGGTCGAATCGTGACCGCAATATGCGTTTTTCCCAAAAAAACGAGTCTGAAATCTCGGACTTATCCGATTTCTTGCTAAAGAGATGGAATGGTAATTTTGATCTACCCACTCGTGTCTCGCTGTTCAATGGTATACTTGGCATTTATGTGCAGTGAACTCGTAAAAAACATGGAAATTAATGAAAATCATAAGTACAACCTAATTCAAAGAAGGAATTACTATATAAACAATGGAAATACGAACAAGCAATAATCTATTTATCAAAGATGGAGTCTCTTCCGGACGCGATAGTCTCTCGAAGAAAGCCCTCCTCATCCTGCTTATCAGTAATAATCTCATCAAATTCGTTTTCATCTGATTCCCCATTCTCCCCATCAAAAACGTTATCTTCCATCTCCGAGTCCTCCTCCGACACGCTTCTTCTCCTCTTGCGAGTGTTTGTCGTACTGGAAGCAGCGCTCGATCGTCGAGTGCACATATTTTTGAGGATAGAGATGGATGATGACGTTTTTGATGGGGAGAATGGGGAATCAAATGAAGACGAATTTGATGAGATTATTACTGATAAGCAGGATGAGGAGGGCTTCCTTCGAGAGACCCTACCGTAATCCAAATGCGGAAATTCAAAATTCGTCAATCATTGTACTATTTAGCATTCGCTTTCGGTATTATACTATTGTTTTCTTTTTTCATTAGTTTGTTGTATGAATATCTGAGGGTCATATCACACTATTTTTCGAAAGAAAATAAGAATTTTTAATTTCCGAATTTTCATAACCGTAACCGGCATATGCTTATTCGGTCAGTTCGCGATTAAAAGGCGAATTAGTCGTGGTTTATCGGGAAGAAGGCAACTTTTTCCCAATTTGTTTTGTTCATTTTCATGTAGTAGTTACACTAATGAATACTCGTCAAATTGAAGGAATAAAAAAAGTCAGCCACCGACAGGAAATTGTAGGAAAAATAAAACAAATATTTTTATTGATTTTTCTATTATTTCCGGGCCTCACGGTTTTAGTTCGAGATGAGACTTGGTGGAATTTACACGCTTATTATTGCCCATCGTCGCATACACACATCGAAGGAATCTCTAAACTCTGAAATTTTGATGCCACTTTATCGAACTTACGTTATTTAGCGAAGGTGCAGATATGACGAACCCTAACTCCGTCTGCGAGCTCATGCCACCCCATACTACAGCTGTGCATGATTTGGGCCCGATCGGTTCATATCACTTTTTGGTCAAGTGCCAAGCCATAAGCAAAATATGTTCACTGAGTCAGAAAGTCTCTCTTAAATAATATGATAAAGTCAGGAGGTAAGAAAGATGGCTGCGATTACTTGATCGCAGCATACAATACTTATGAGTTACGAATAAGAGACTTAAATACATTGGCACTATGGGTACAAACAACACTATTGTCGAGATTATTCCATTTTTTCACAATACGATTTGTCAAAAATGATGAGAACTTTTGAGTGTGATCTGTGGGTTCTTAAATATAAATTATGTCTACGTGAAGTGTTGGTAAGATTAGGGAATAGAAAAGATTAGGGAATGGTTACGGTATATTTAGATATATGTATTTTGCACTGGTCATGTTTTGCGATTCTTTTGCGAAGTTGAAATCGGATGTACAGTGCTGGCCAATATTCTAACATATGTTGGTTATTCACCCATAACTTTCTTCGCAGTCAACTGTTCCTCTTCATTTTTTAATATGTTTGTATAGATGATACTATGATATAGTGACCCTATTTTTATCGAGATTGGATCACATACAACGGAATAGTGGTCAATTTACGAAAAATGACAATTTTCATCGAATTCAGCACCTAGGAATATCGGCCATTGACGGCACCGGGACAACTTGGATTCACTTCTACGTGTGGAATCCGTATGCGGCAATGACTGAGTGAAAGTTTTAAGACATGGGGCTGATCAGCGTGTCGAAGGTTAAGGCAAAAATCGCAGCCGAAGCCCGTTGAAGCTGCTCGGACTTCTCGACCGCGTTCTTTTCCTTTTTCTTCCTTCTATCCCTTCACAGCACGCTCCAATACCTCCCATATGAGCCCGTTTGCGTAAGAGTCGGACACGCTCCGGTACAGCAAAAAAAAAATTTGAGATAATAACATTTTTGAGTACCTCTCGATATGTTAGAATACTAGGCAAACCCTCGTGGCACGCAAATTTTTTTTGAGCTCGCTATGGAGCTCCAAAGATGGCCCTTTTCAGAGTTTTTCGACTATAGCTGGAGATCCGTTGAAGGAAACAGAAAAGTCACAAGATCAATTTGTACGAGGATCATATCGATGATTAGTATTGTGTGCGCTCCAAAGTCTGACCAAGCGTACTACTCATTACCGTAGGTATTTGAATTCCCACCAACCGCTACGCGTCGTAGCCGCGTGCGGCCCCTATATAAGCTGCGGCTCCTCTCCCCAGCTTCATTCTTATAGTTTTCTCTCGTACCGCACTGTTGTGCTATTCTCTCTCCTGATAAAGTCTCTTCTATACTACAAGTTGTGTCCAAGAACATAACAATTAGGGTAATATAAAAAAGCCCTTTTAGTCGAGAGATACAAATATTATTTTAATTCAACCAAAAAAGTGCGAGCGGAGACGAATAGGGCGCGTGGATGCGGTCATGATAGACTTGCAAAATAATTTTTGTGAGAAAAAACCTCCCGCAAAGCAAGTTATGATTTATTTTTTTGTGGAGGTGGATTTAAAAATTCGCGAGGTCTCCACACAACAAACTCCGATGGGTTCGTTAACTCATCTATCAAACATCAAATCAGCGACCTGTGTAGTGTAGTGGATGAGGTGTCTGCATTCACTTTTGGCTGTCACGGGTTCGATCCCCCTTGCGGCACTTTTCTTTTGCTGATTTTGTTGCTGTAGAAAGATTGATATGTTTTACTGTGATAAGGAAATCGGTAAATAGACACACTTTATTTTATCCGCAAGTGTGAACTTTAACAACAAAAGGAGTGAAACAAAGACGATTTTTTTCCGTTGAAGGAAACAGAAAAGTCACAAGAGCAACCCTTGCTCAATTTGTACGAGGATCATATCGATGATTAGGGTAATATAAAAAAGACCTGTTAGTCGAGAGATACAAATATTATTTTAATTCAACCAAAAAAGTGCGAGCGGAGACGAATAGGGCGCGTGGATGCGGTCATGATAGACTTGCAAAAAAATTTTTGTGAGAAAAACCTCCCGCAAAGCAAGTTATGTTTTTTTTTGTGGAGGTGGATTTAAAAATTCGCGAGGTCCACACAACAAATCCCGATGGGTTCGTTAACTTATCTATCAAACATCAAATCAGCGACCTGTGTAGTGTAGTGGATAAGGTGTCTGCCTTCACTTTTGGCTGTCATGGGTTCGATCCCTCTTGCGGCACTTTTCTTTTGCTGATTTTGTAGTTGTTAAGATCAAACGTTCAAGCTTGTTTGTCGGTGTAGATCACTATCGATTTACTTTATTCTCTCTTTGATCCTTGCTGGCGCTCTCTTTCATCGGTGGATCCTTCTGACGTCACTCAAGAAGATAGGAAGCTCGCTCAAGTCATCATCTCCAAACTTCAAGCTGCAACATAGGATCAGATATTCTTCGACGAGGATAACGAGTTGTATGTAGAAGTGGACGACTATGGTAAGGATTCGGATGCGACATGGGATGGAGAAGAATCTGGAGATGAGATGCCCACAAGTACTGCAGTATCCTGCCAAAACATGAGCCCGATTGCTCATCGGGGTCAAAAGTTATGATTTTTCAAATTAATTGGCGAATACTTTTGGCTGCTACTGTATATCCAGAATCGTATAGAAGAATATGATCATTTCGGGAAATGGTTCGAAACTGAAATGTTGTAAAATGCCTTAGGGTGCTGGATAACGGTCTCAAGCGTTGATCCACCACATGTTGTCGCTTAGTTACGCCATAGTAGGGTCCGAAAGATGGATGGATATAGTAAATCAAGTTTCCTGAACATCATTCTGCACATATGGGAGGTATTGGAGCGTGCTGTGAAGGGATAGAAGGAAGAAAAAGGAAAAGAACGCGGTCGAGAAGTCCGAGCAGCTTCAACGGGCTTCGGCTGCGATTCTCGCCTCCATCGTCGATAACCTGATCAACACCACACCTTGATACTTTCCAACAGTCATTGCAGCATACAGATTCCACACGTAGAACTGAATCCAAGCTTACCCGGTGACCCCAATGGCCAATATGCACAGGTGCTGAATTCGGTGAAAATTGTCATTTTTTTCGTAAATTGACCACTATTCCGTTGTATGTGATCCAATCTCGATAAAAATAGGGTCACTATATCACAGTATCATCTATACAAACATATTAAAAAATGAAGAGAAACAGTTGACTGCGAAGAAAGTTATGGGTGAATAACCAAAATATGTTAGAATATTTGCCAGCACTGTATATTGGAATCATGCTATACTTTACGTAGTCATGAAATATTTTTCCACTTGGTAGATTCTAACACTTATTTTGATGATACGATGGAGAGTTCTGTTATATAAAAGAAAAAATGAAAGCACTGATAATAACAGTTGATTTTATTCTAACCGTTGTTCGTGAAACGAGATACTGGCTGGGTTTCTGAAAGCTGGCGGATTTTAAGGTGCGCGCTCTAAAAGAACGCAGATATAGATGGATCAATAGGTTGGTTGGCTGATAAATTGAATGAATGAATGAACGATCGATTGATTGATTTATTGATTTATTTATTGATCTCAGACCAGACGATGAAGTCGACGACAGTACTGAGATGTTGGACGCTTGCTGAAGGATAATCGAGATCAGGACACGAGGAATAGGCAGTATATCGAGGTTACATGGGAATGGTGTGAACTCACATATCCCGATTTTCACGAAAGTTGCACGGTTTACTAATTCGACTACGCTGATTTCAAATCAGCCTTAAAAACCTGCGAAATGTTTTTATGAAGCGAGTTATAGCCCGACGAAAAGCGAATTTTCGTTTTTTCCAGCGATTGTTCAACTCATCTTCCCGCTCAATATGAACATGTTCTTCTTTCTCGACTCCCAGCTGCAGCGTGGTTAAGTGTTAAGATGTTTGGTGGGTATTTCGATTGGTATTCTGCCATTTTTTTAAAAATTTGATCATACACATGGATCGGTTAATGAAGTTCACGGCTGGGCTCAAACATTCAATCGCAAGTTCAATCGAGCCAGCCCCCCCCCCCCCTCCCTCTAGAATACCAACCAAGCATCTTACCACGTGACCACGCTGCAGCTGTGAATGAAGAGAGAAGAACATGCTCATATTGAGCGAGGAGATGAGTTGAACAATCGCTTGAAAAAATCGAAAAATCGCATTTGGTCGGACTATAACTCGTTCCACAAAAATATTTCGCAGGTTTTTAAGGCTGATTTGAAATCAGCATAGTCGAATTAGTAAACCATGCAACTTTCGTGAAATTCGGGATATGTGAGTTCACACCATTCCCATGTTAGATCTAGTGTGGTACTGTAGAATGAGACAACGATTACGGTATATTACGGTAGATTACGATGGATTATGGCATATCACGGTGGATTACAGTAGATTATGGTAGATTACCGTAGATAACGGTAGATTACAGTTGAGTACGGTGGATTACGGTAGATTACGGTAGTCCCAAGATTGTTGGCATTTTCAGAAACTCGTTTCATTCTTCCGTCGTTCCTTCTCCTCTTCTACATCATTCGCCCATTTATCCTCCCTCTCCTATCTCATACCCGCCCTTACTATCAACTACGTGGATCACATGCTCACAGCCAGGTATACGGTTGGATATTATAGAGGTTACGGTAGTTACGGTATAGGTTACGGTAGGTAAGGAGGGACGGGAGTTGGAGCTCGAGTAGTTATGGAGATCTTATCGATTTGATTATTAAATCATTTTCATGTTTCAGAGATCGCTCAAAGCGTCGAGCTCCCTCGGCTCCAATAAGCGGAGGTCCAGTCAAGCTCCGAGCTCCGTCGGATCTGTGGATGCGAAGGAGCTCACCTATGTTGATGATGGGTTCGTGCTAGGTTTGATATTATAGTTTTATTAAGTATATGGATAGAACATTGACCCTACAGTTGAGTTTCATTTAAAGGGAGCGTAACCTCACTCAATGGACTCTTCGACGCGCAATGCTCTCTCGTTGTTAGAGAACAGAGAAATAGTGTGCGCAATGAAGAGACCATTGAGTGAGGTACCTCTCCCTTTAAGTGTAGACTGTGAAACAAGATAGTGACTGGGTTACGGAACGTCTGTACTGACTCGAGTGGATGAGGAGGGACGGTAGGTGTTATTGAACAAAAAAAACATTTAAAAAATTAAATTTATTAAATTAAATTTATCTACGCCCGAGGCGCAATGAGACATGTGTTAATGTAAGATGAAAGCATATTATAACAATATTGATTCTCTAGTGTCATCTTCAGGCTATTAATACTTATCAGAAAATAGTATGCGACTCATTAAATCAATAATCACTAAATCAATAATCAATAAATCAATAATGATGTCCAATTCAGTCGTCTGGATACACTATCAAAGGGAGTGGATGCATCGAAGACAAACAATCTGAAGATGCAACAATTGGATGCTTATGAGAAGGTTTGGGTATTGTTATTATTACTTTATCAATTTTATATCAACAATATTGTAAAGACGCACCACACGATAACTTGAAACTCTCCGCTCTTGCCACACTCTCTCGCTTCTTTGTCTATGAGAGAGTGTTGCTAGCTTTGGCGCAATGTGTTCTACCGTACCATTCCTTGTCGATTCGGAATTGTTCTTTCTACTGTACTGTATATTATACATTTTATATAAAGCTATTGCATTGATCTTTGATCTTTAACCTTTGATCTTTGATCTTTATTCAGGAATTCAAGCTTCTCTCGTGTTCATTTCAATCTTCGAGAATGTTCTTTGCTCTCGATGAAGATGACAATGAAGATGGAGACTTGCATGAAGAAGACGATGATGAGTAATCATGTGTGGCTCCGCCCATTTTTCTATCTTGGCCCCGCCCCCTACAGTAATCTCTCCGTCTGTGTACTGTATACAGTATCGTCCAAAAGTAATGGGACACTTTTTCATTTTTTTATAACTTTTGAACCAGAAAAGCAATCAAGCTGATCTTTTGAGTCAATGTAGAAAATTTATCAAAGAATATTACCATGATGTGTTAGTGTAATTAACTTAGTTAATTTTTGCGTAGTGATGACGCTACCGAAGTACACTTTTTTGAAAATTCCCATTTCTTTAGTGAAAAGCCCTGTTCTTCGGGAACACTGTGAGAGTGGAGACCCCACTAGGGCTGTACAGTCAGATAATCCGGAATGGCTCCGACTCCGATTTCAAGCTGTGGCAGGGTTACAACTTTGACTTAAAAAAATTTACAACTCGGCTTCTAGATGTGATAACGACCCATTCTAAGCGCCAAAATGATGCTAGTGGCGCGTAATGTTTATCCCCAGATTATGGTAGTCGTAGCTCGTCATTTGCCCTCAGGGCATAAAATAATTTTTTTGGGGGAGGACCGATTTTGAGACCCTACCGTTCTGAGGGCGGGTGTTCTAAAATTATGGTTCCTGCGCAAGCAGCTTTGCAATATGTCATATATTAATTTCCCCTATTTTGATTTAGTTCCGATAACTTTCAGACCAGCAGCAAACGTTATGCTGAGGTCTACTCGGTGCGCACTCTTGCGCTTTCTCTCTTACTGCTCTCGCCCCTGGGCCTCTATTGATGAAATCTCTTAGTTTCAAAGTACCAATGCATGTTAGAGATGTTCACAAAAGTTTTTACACTATTGCTAAACTTTGATCTTTGATCTTTGTATTTTGATCTTTACTCGCTACAACCGAGTAGACCTCAGCATAACGTTTGCTGCTGGTCTGAAAGGAATCGGAACTAAATCAAAATAGGGGAAATTAATATATGACATATTGCAAAGCTGCTTGCGCAGGAACCATAATTTTAGAACACCCGCCCTCAGAACGGTAGGGTCTCAAAATCGGTCCTCCCCCAAAAAATTATTTTATGCCCTGAGGGCAAATGACGAGCTACGACTACCATAATCTGGGGATAAACATTACGCGCCACTAGCATCATTTTGGCGCTTAGAATGGGTCGTTATCACATCTAGAAGCCGAGTTATAAATTTTTTAAGTCAAAGTTGTAACCCTGCCACAGCTTGAAATCGGAGTCGGAGCCATTCCGGATTGTCTGACTGTACAGCCCTAGTGGGGTCTCCACTCTCACAGTGTTCCCGAAGAACAGGGCTTTTCACTAAAGAAATGGGAATTTTCAAAAAAGTGTACTTCGGTAGCGTCATCACTACGCAAAAATTAACTAAGTTAATTACACCAACACATCATGGTAATATTCTTTGATAAATTTTCTACATTGACTCAAAAGATCAGCTTGATTGCTTTTCTGGTTCAAAAGTTATAAAAAAATGAAAAAGTGTCCCATTACTTTTGGACGATACTGTACATTTTTATTCAATCCGTGCTCTTAGACATATCGTGTTATTTTCTTAGTTTGTACATTATTTATTGCTTGTAATATTTTCCAAATCATTATAATATAAGTAGATCCTTTCTGAGAGTATTTATTATTTATTTACGTGTGTAAATTTGCTAACATATATCTATACTATTTCCAAATTTCTTATTGTGAAGAGAATAAAATTAATTTGTAGTGGATTTGTTTTGTGAACAACCATGAAACTTTTCATTTGATTCATCTGAATTTTCATGTTTTGATTACTGTACGGAAAACAATTGTCATAACTAAAAATAGCGAGGATGGGATAGCGTGGACATAGTGTAGGTAAGTTGGGAAAGAAACTGTGAGATGTAGAGGATACCGCAGCATGTTCAGGATAATTAATGTTAATGAATACATGAAATGTTAAGGGAAAGATGTGTTACCTTCATTATTCAAGGGATATGCAATGTAATTAAAGGTACACCCACGCAAATTTTACCCTCCGCTCTGGCAATACACTCTCGTAGACAAAGAAAGCGAGAGTGAATGGCGAGCGCGGAAAATTTCAAATTAGCTCTAGGCGTTACATTAAAAAAAGAATGTCTTTCTCTTTGGCTGCTTCCCACTATCCATTCTCCATTTCGATGGTGGTACACTTATCCATTGTATCACAACTCTTCTTACTATAACTCTGTCTCTAATCCTTAGATCTCTCCAATTGCACAGAACATTCCGGAGACAAGGAACAGTGAGGAAGATCGATAAAGCGATATTTGAGACCGTAGATATATCCAGAATCGTATAGAAGAATATGATCACTTCGGGAAACGGTTCGTAGCTGAAATTATTTTTTTAATGCTATGATTCGAAACTCATGCTTTCGTTACGATTCGCTCAATGTCAAAACAGAGCAGGGAATTTAAAAGCACACCCCGAGATAATTTTAATCTCCGCTCTGGCAACGATCTCTCGTAGACAAAGAAAGCGAGAGAGCATTGGCAGAGCGGAGAGTTTTAAATTAGCTCGGATGTGCCTTTAAATGGAAAGAACATGATATAATATATTGTATCACTTTAAAAGATTAGCGTCTATTATCTTATTAATTGAATTGAATTGTCTATTATCTTCTATACTACCGGTCACAATCGCGCTTCACGAATTTACTAAAACGACCGAGAAAAGAGAAAAAGCCAATTTTTCGATGAGAGTTGAATTAAAAAATCATAGCGTATTTACTGTACCGTGCAAAAGTATATCCACTTTTGCTTTTTTCGTCATAACTTTTTTCAAACTCAACCGATCATGTCCAGCTTTCCAGGGATTATTTTGAGATTGTTTTCACGTGTTTTACACAACAAACTATCCCGTATGAACCCTTACGGTGAAATTTATTTCGAATTTATCAAAAGTCACAAAAGTGAGATTTTCGTTTTATTCGATTTCTTCTTAAATTTTTCACTCATTTCGCTACCAATGTGCGCTATATCGCTTTAAAACTATCACATGGCATCTTGGTAGTAAGAATATATCGATATCCGAGCGAAAACCCATTTGTCGTGGACGTCATATGGGGCTGCCCGCAGACACCCTCTCACAGCAGGTCCGGGTGTCTGTTTCGACTATCCACAAGGTCATCAAAACTCCAATCTATGCTCAAACAATGAATAGGACTATTGTACGACCCCACAATACGATTTTGACATCTGATTGTCCGATTTCCCGCATTTGGAAGGAGAAAACGAGGCTGAACCCAATTGACATCGAACGAGAACAGGCGGAATTTCATCAAATTGGGGCACATAAAGCTTATATACCTGGCTGAAAAGATGTTTGAGGTGTTCGAGTACATCGTGCAATGTCGTCTTCCAATATATACAGAAGAAAGTAAAAATGAATCATCCACTAGCGTACTCATTAAATAAAACATATAGATACATAGATGATCTTTTGCATATATCGGAGAATACCTCAAAGTTTATTGAAATGGCGAAAGAAATGTATCATCCGTCCTTAACTTTAGAACAAACAAATAGTGAAGCTAACAAATGTGCATTTTTGGATCTTTGCATAGAATTGTCCAATGGAAGAGCTACTACTAAACTCTACAACAAGACGGATGACTACAGTTTTGAAGTCATTAGATATCCACACTATCACTCAAACATTCCAATGTATATTGGATTGAACACATTATCTGGTGAAATACTTAGAGTTTATCGTAATTCATCTAATTTTGACTGCTTTAAAGAAAGAGTTAAGTCATTATTTGAATATTTCTATAAAAGAGAATACCCATTCCACATTATTCGACCGCGAATCTACAAGGTTCTAAATAAAAACCCGGCAATTAGTTTAAAATATGGAAAAACAAAAGCAGAAATATGTTTAAAAGTTTTAGATGAAGAGTAATAACAAAGATCAAAGTTCGTACATGCAAGTCAAGAACATAGGTAGAGAGGTAGATCACTAGTTATCTCACGCTCAACCAATCAATCTCTAGTACTCTCTCACTTCTCCACACTCTCTCACACATACGACGCGCACTCTCTCTCTACTTAGACATGGCAATCAAACGATCATTTCCTCGTTATGTATCTTTCCTTTTATGTAAACAACATTAGTAATAGATTAGCTAAATCTCAATCAATTTTTTAATCGTTCACTCTTTAACCTTATCAAGTTCTTCTTCTTTCCTTTGAAAAATCGTATTATTGAAAACTGTCCTGTGTGGGTCATCCTACTGATGAGGCCCATCCCACACGGGCCGGTCCAGTGTCTAGGACCAGGGCCGAAACACTGGATCGTTTTTTATCTCTAGATAGTCAGTATTTACATAGTTTCCTTTCTCACACAACCTACTTTAAGAGACCGGCTCGGTAAGACTCGAGCATTTTGACCCCCTGCCGGACATTCGCGAGGACTTTCGATCTGGCCCTCAATACTTTCATCAGAGACACATACCGGGGGGAGACCGATGAAAGTTATAGTGAAAATGCCCTTAGGCTCAAACCCGGCTAACATATGTCACATTAAGTAAAAAATTGAAAAATTCATATCTTTTCAATCGTGATAGCTAGGACTTTTATTTCTTTTTATTAGTGAATAACATGTCATGCACTCTTACAAACACTGCTGAACATTAATATCATATCGTTCTGAATATGTTTTTTCGTGTCTGATTTTCAGATTTTTCTTCTTTTATCCTCGTTAAAGAGAGATTGCAAGTAATGGCATAGTACATATTGTAGCCCTGACGATTGTGTACATGGTGGTCACATTCCCTTGGCCAGCCAACATTTCGCAGGCATCAAGAATTGCAGCCGAATGTGAGAAATGTGTAAATTGCAAAAATCGAAAATTAATTTTCTTGAAATTCGAAAGAGTAAGAGGTAGCTTTATTATGTCATTTTACTCGTATAGTGATGTGTGTACACAGGAACAATATACAGATAGACTCAGACTACATTTTTTAAATTGAGAAAAATAATTATTTTGTTTTTATTTTTTCAGCTGAAGCATTCAGTCGACCGTCAAGGCAAGTTCATTCATAGGGCGGATGGTGGCTGATGCATGTGTGTTTGCAGTAACGACTGCCACGTGAAGAATCATCGTTTCGCAGATCTCGAATTTATTTTTTTAATTATCAAACTTGAATATTTATATGTTTCTTTCACATAAAACGGTTGGAAGGTGGCGTATGGCAACCAAAGCTGTACTATTGTTATCAGTGGGAGTGAACTGTACTTGAATACCATAATCGTCAGGAATCGCGAACTGATCTTTTTTTCAGTCGACCCATTATTTTCAACCATGACCCCGGGTTCATGGTTGAGAATGGCTGACGTCGAAAAATTCATGACGATCCCAGACCAAATACTATGTGGCATTATATCAATAGTGAGCCAACTTTTATTTTTCTGGATAACGTAACTCGAATTACCGTAATAGTAATGCTCACATCAGAATTTTCCGAGAATTTCACCACATTATTGTAGGATACGGTAGCTAGATTACGGTAGTTCGGATTACGGTACCCAGAAAAATAAAAGTTGGCTTACTATTGATATAATGCCACATAGTATTTGGTCTGGGATCGTCATGAATTTTTCGACCTCAGCCATTCTCAACCATGAACCCGGGGTCATGGTTGAAAATCATGGGTGGACTGAAAAATAAATCAGTTCGCGAATCCTGACGATTACGTTAGACCAATACCGTACACTCCTACTGATAACAATGGTACAACTTTGGTTGCCATGCGCCACTTTTAAACCGATTTATATGAAAGAAACATATAAATATTCAAGTTTGATAATTAAAAAAAATAAATTCGAGATCTGCGAAACGACGATTCCTCACGTAGCAGTCGTTACTGCAAACACACATGCATCAGCCACCATCCGCCCTATGAATGAACTTGCCTTGACGGTCGACTGAATGCTTCAGCTGAAAAAATAAAAACAAAATAATTATTTTTCTCAATTTAAAAAAAATGTAGTCTGAGTCTATCTGTATATTGTTCCTGTGTACACACATCACTACGAGTAAAATGACATAATAAAGCTACCTCTTACTCTTTCGAATTTCAAGAAAATTAATTTTCGATTTTTGCAATATACACATTTCTCACATTCGGATGCAATTCTCGATGCCTGCGAAATGTTGGCTGGCCAAGGGAATGTGACCACCATGTACACAATCGTCAGGGCTACAATATGTACTATGTCATTACTTGCAATCTCTCTTTAACGAGGATAAAAGAAGAAAAATCTGAAAATCAGACACGAAAAAACATATTCAGAACGATATGATATTAATGTTCAGCAGTGTTTGTAAGAGTGCATGACATGTTATTCACTAATAAAAAGAAATAAAAGTCCTAGCTATCACGATTGAAAAGATATGAATTTTTCAATTTTTTAATTAATGTGACATATTTGAGCCGGGTTTGAGCCTAAGGGCATTTTCACTATAACTTTCATCGGTCTCCCCCCGGTATGTGTCTATGATGAAAGTGTTGAGGGCCAGATCGAAAGTCCTCGCGAATGTCCGGACCATGCTCGAGTCTTACCGAGCCGGTCTCTTAAAACCATTCTTTTCATTACTTTAACTCTAATTCATGCTTTCTCCATCGGGTTTCGTGATGCCGAGAGCATTGCTCCGCTCCGAGACCTGCGGGGAATCCCTATATTAGATAACCACCATTTATAACTATTTCCTTTCTTGTATGCACTCCACTTCATACTCCTACACTAGGTTGTTTCCTTTTTCACTTTGACTTTTCTGCATTCTTCTGGTCAGTGACCACGGTGCATAGCACCACCAGTAGTGACTTAAATGTCACAGGGTCGGCTTGTCCGGCTACATTTCTAGACCACCCCACATAAGGGCCTATATGGTACCAGTGGTGGTGAGAGGTATCATAGATTAAGAAATCAATTTATAAATAATTTTTAATCTTGAATCTAAATCTAATAAAACTCTAATTAAAATTTAATTAATTAATTAAAATCTAATATAAATCTTAATTACACGAATAATAAATTACACAATTTTTAATATAATAAAGCCAAATAACAGAACCAGATTTTAACCAAGACTAAAGTTCCATTGTAACATCATCATTCTCCTTGGTTTCAGTTACACCTTTTACGTCTCCATTGTTATTATTATACCTATTATAAATGCTTAATTTTAAATAAGTATATTTTTAGTAAAAAATCAACTCTGATTACACACCTAAATAAACACCTACCATGCATTGCAATAATGGACTCTATTACACACATTGCACACATATCAACCTCCCCATTCAAGAACATATACGTTCAAATCCTTTAGTCAAACCTCCCTAAAACCAAGCGCCTTCAGCATTGCATTTGGATTTAATATTTTTCAAACTTCTATTTAATAAAATATTAATAGCTCATAAGCTCAAATTCTTTAAACCTATAAGAGAGACTATCTGACTCAGTGAACATATTTTGCTGATGGCTTGGCACTTGGCCAAAAAGTGATAGGAACCGATCGGGCCCAAATCGTGCACAGATGTAGTATAGGGTGGCATGTGCTCACAGACAGAGTTTGGGACTGTCATGTCTGCTGCTTCGCCAAATAACGTAAGTTCGATGAAGTGGCATCAAAATTTCAAAGTTTACGGATTCGTTCGATATGTGTATACGACGAAGCGCAATAATAAGCAGGTAAATTCCACCAAGTGTCATCCCGATCGAAAACAGTGAGACCCAGAAAAATAAAAAAATATATTAAAAAACACATTTAAAAAAATTGTTTTATTTTTCCTACAATTGCCTATCGGTGAGGGTCATTTTTATTCCTTCAATTTGACAAGTATATATTAGTGTAACTACTGTATGAAAAAGAACTAAAACACAATCGTGAAATGTTACCTTATTTCCGAAAAACCACGACTAATTCGCCTTTTTATCGCGAACTGAAATTAATTATCGTGCGCCCTACCGTAATCAAAATGCAGAAATTCAAAATTCAGCAATCACTATTATTTAGCATTCGATTTTCGGTATTATACTGTTGTTTTCTTTTATCATTTGTTTGTTGTATGAATATATGAGGTGTAATATGACAGTATTTTCTCGAAAAAATGTGAATTTTGTATTTCCGAATTCGCATAACCGTAACCGGCATATGTTTATTCAGTCAGTTCGCGATAAAAAGGCGAATTAGTCGTGGTTTTTCGGAAATAAGGTAACATTTCACGATTGTGTTTTAGTTCATTTTCATACAGTAGTTACACTAATATATACTGGTCAAATTGAAGGAATAAAAAATGACCCTCACCGATAGGCAATTGTAGGAAAACTAAAACAATATTTTTAAATGTGTTTTTTTATATATTTTTTTATTTTTCTGGGTCTCACGGTTTTCGATCGGGATGACACTTGGTGGAATTTACCTGCTTATTATTGCCCTTCGTCGTATACACATATCGAACGAATCCGTAAACTTTGAAATTTTGATGCCACTTCATCGAACTTACGTTATTTGGCGAAGCAGCAGACATGGCAGTCCCAAACTCCGTCTGTGAGCACATGCCACCCTATACTACATCTGTGCACGATTTGGGCCCGATCGGTTCCCATCACTTTTTGGCCAAGTGCCAAGAGAATGTCACTTGAGCCAGAAACCGGTTTTTCCTCCTAATATATATATTTATAACATTACTATTATATTGAGACTGCAGTGACCACCCTACCGCTGTGACCAAAGGTCGTGTGGAGAGCGGGGGTGTAAAGCGGTCTGACCGGTGCGGTGTCCCTATTTAGGGGAGTCACACCGCGGTGGCAGCCCCACCAAGTTGTCTACACGACCGGCCCTAAAAAGCCAAGGGATGAGCCTCCCAATTAATAGCTCGCAAACAAAACGCTAAAACCTTCTGCCTTAACTTCTGTTTCAAAATGTTCCTTTATCAGAAAGGAGGGAGGGAAGAACTTAATCTCCCTCGAGTCCTCTTCTGACCACACAGGTTATAAGTGTTCTCGTTCGCGATGCATGATATGCCCAAAAATGAATTTATATACTGGTGTAAAAAGTACTATTACTAATGATATATACATGACTAACAAGAGAATAAATGATACATGTACGAGCACTTTCGTTGTTTATCTGATTACATGTACTGTTTGTGAAATGCAATATGTTGGAGAAATAAAACAGCGTTTGAAATCTAGAATGTCACAACATAGATACTCATTTTCTTCGAATCATCTCAATACGTTCCTCAGTAAGCATTTCAAAGAACCTTTTCACGATAAAGAATCATTCCGTATTGATATCCTAGACCATGCCACTAATAAGAGAATTATTAGAAAAAGAACTCATGTGGATTAAAGCGTTAAATACAGCGTATCCTCTAGGCTTAAATGATTCTATAAAGAACTTTGGTTATATATCTTAGAATATTGATCCATTAGATAAAAGAACACATCCATATTATAAAATGCCAATGATCAATAATCACAGAAAGAATAGAGGTAGACGTAAGAAAAGAAGACGTAAACCATTGGCAAAATGTACAACACCAATAGACGAGATAGTTGCAGACATTACTAATAAATCTAATAAAACTCTAATTAAAATTTAATTAATTAATTAAAATCTAATATAAATCTTAATTACTCGAATAATAAATTACACAATTTTAAATATGATAAAGCCAAATAACAGAACCAGATTTTAACCAAGACTAAAGTTCCATTGTAACATCATCATTCTCCTTGGTTTCAGTTACACCTTTTACGTCTCCATTGTTATTATTATACCTATTATAAATGCTTAATTTTAAATAAGTATATTTTTAGTAAAAAATCAACTCTGATTACACACCTAAATAAACACCTACTGTACGAAAGTAACTTTAGCCGGAGTTCTCCTTTTGCTGTGATACCACAAGACCAAAGACCAAAGATCAATAAATATAAACTTTATCTACACTGACTAAGACAAAACACAATCCAAGAACAACTACTACACAACCTCACTCTACAACGACATGAGTCCCAGACTAAAGATAATACAACGAAAGACACGACATCAACTGACAATTATGGTAATGAACCATAATTGATTACAATGCAAAATAAATGAGACATAGAATGAAATGCAAAAGTAATATAATTAGCATAATGAATATAACACATAATACAATTACAAAGATCAAATATCTATAGAAGGAGAGTTCTTGTAGGGACGGGTATCATACCCTAACATCTCCCTCCTCCTCCTCCAGCATGTCCTCATGCGAACAAAATTCTTCTTAACACGAAATCCTCGCGATGAATTAATAACATTATACTGACATTCTTCTTTTTTCTTTACTCCAAATTCTCGAGATGAATCAACAACATTATAGTGACATTCGTCTTTCTTCTTTACTCCAAATCCTTGAGAAGGATTAACAACATAGCAACGACATTGATTGGTATGGTCACAATTCGATCGATATTCGCAATCATTATCGATTATATGATCAGCTGAACTCTCGTCGTAATCCTCTTTACGGCCTCGATAAATCACCGTATCTTTACAGCACTTCAAGTTATTCCTCTCCAGATATCCTTTCCGCACACTCCTTCCATATCCATCATTATATCCTCTATCCTGACCATATTCATGTTTCACTCTACTACGGAATCTACCCAATTCCGTAGGATTCCAACAACCGTTTTCAGGTCTATACCGATTAGCTCGACCATACTGTACTCGGTTTTGATGTATACTTCGTTCTATCTGATTGACAACTTTGTCATTTCGACACGATTCGTGACAACTCTTGATGATATCCAAATTCTCCTTTGCTTCAATGTTGACAGCCTTTTTATCGATAGACACTGCTTGTTCCACCAAACACGATTCTTTATCGATTTGACCATTTCCTTCATCTCTGCCACAATATCGTTTAACCACTTTAATCCAATCACCTCTATCCTTACTCTTCTTATCAATCCGATGATCTACTTTACTTTTATCCATTCCATCCTTATTCCTCCGATCCGATAAAGCAAATACCGAATGGTTCTCGAGAATCACAGACTTGAATGCCTTAGGCAATTCCTCGTCTCTTGTCTTCTCTATCTTTTGTGGAACCAACTCAGATTGATCTGTTCCTTTCTCATCACTCTTCCCATCATTTATAGCGAGAAAGCAACCACCCTTATCCTTATCATCATTAATCTCCTCCCTAGTCTTATCACATGATCCTTCCACATCGTCTACTTTGAAGTCCGAACTATTCATTACAGGTAGTAGACTCTTATCAGTTACACCTGATTCACATAGATCATCAACCTTATCCTTATCATCATTAATCTCCTCCATAGTCTCATCACATGATACCTCAACATCGTCTGCTTTGAAGTTCGAACTATTCATTACAGGTAGTAGGCATTTATCAGTTACACCTGATTCGCATAGACCATCAACTATGTTATCAGTAACTGAACATAAAAAGCTCGTTCCGGTGGCACCATTCACCTTCACACTACCCGCAACACAAGGGCGTAGTATCATAGGAGAGATTACCGTAGCTCCATGCTTATCACTATCATCGTGATGTGCTCCTCTCAATCCAATTGATACACCCAACGAGAACAAAGCATTCATTCCAATGATCACATCTACATCACTATCACGTAGTACATGGAATGCTACTTCAGCCTTTTTACTGTTCTCACATAGTTCCACTTCCAATTTACATCTACCAACAATAACCATTTCTCCTCTTGATGCATTCATTACACTTTCATTATGAGATGAAGATACGAAGTTGGCATCCTTATCCGACCTCTTGATCTTCTTCATCATTTCGTACGAAATAACACTAACATCGGATCCAGTGTCGAGTAACACTTTCATACAGTGATTATCTACTTTGGCATCGATCAATAGTCTCTTTCCTACGTATGCATCAACACTAATACTATCTTGCTTAGATATGTCATGCATCACTAGTGCATTGATCTGCCTCCCATCTGGACCAAATTCATTTGCACTCTGTCGTGATTGACCAGTGTTAGCATTCGGCGTAATGTGTTGTTCATTTGATCCATAGTTGATTCCATAACCATTCATTGAAGGTGGAAAGCGAGTGAAAGTAGGATTCTGGGTGAACGAAGGTGGACCTTGATATCCTCCTTGACTACCATATCCTCCTTGACTACCATATCCTCCTCCATTACGGGCATATGAAGTATATACAGTAGACTTATCACCATTCAGTGGCGTTGGAAATTGAGTGAAAGGTGGATTCGAGACGAACGTGGGTGGACCTTGATATCCTCCTTGACTACCATATCGTCTTCCATTATGGGTAGATGAAGTACATACAGTAGATATGTGTCCCTTTCCTCCACACTTGAAGCATTGTACATTAGAGAATTTAGGTGGATCTGGCGCGTTACCATGGGGAATATCCCTAGATGGAGGGTTATTCTTAGATGTTCCATATCGCCCATTATCTTCATCTCTATTGCTCTTTTCAACAGTTCTATCAATGTATTCCATTCTAAGCAAGTACTCCTTCATTGCTTCATATGGATCATTATCTCTCTGTGAGAGCAACAACACTTCAGCATGTTCCTTTCTCCCTTCGACTACTTTCAGTAAATGAACAACTCGCATCGTCTCAAGGATCTCTTTATTATAGAGTTGACTAGTGTACTTCTCCATCTTTACACAGTACTCACTAGCAGTGATCAGTTTGAGAGATTCTAGCTTCTTGCTGTACTCTACGTTAGCATATGGACTCTTTCCACTAACTTTATCCTCAAACCATTTAATCATCTCCTTATACTGTCCTTTCTCCCTTATCTTATCAGGCATAGTCAACCAGATATCGATAGCTCTATCTCTTAAGAATGACTCGAAATAAGCTATTCTCATATCTTCACTAGCAGAACCAAATCTTAGCGTGAAAGCCTTCTTGAAGATTTCAAACTTCTCATCTTTGTTACCATGAAATGGCTCTAATCGAGGTAGTCTAGCTAGTCTAGCTTCTTCTGCATTGACAGTGATAGTTTCTTGCATAACTTTGACACATTCCATCATCTTCTCTGCAACTGTAGCTATACTACTATTACTACTCAATACTGATACATCATCCTCATCAACCAAACGATCATCCTTATCTCCTCTGCATGCATTATGGTCTCTTATACTATGAACAGTGTGATAATCATCGTCAGTACCTCGAGAAATTTCAATATGTGAATCATCTTTCTCTCCAACTGTACGAAGACTTTTTCGTTGATCGATCATGTTATTTTGAAATCTACGACTTCCAGTCTGATAATCACTTCGATTCATAGTATTTATATGTCTATTATCGTTAGACGATACATTGGAGTTCTGTCTGTGAGATGGAACCTTGTCACTTTCATTAAGATCTTCTTCTCGTACATATCTTTTATCATAAACATGATTCTCGTTATGTTTTCGAGTCAATCTTCTAGAACTGACTGAATCGTTATCTCTGACACTGTTATTATCATCTCTTGCGACCATAGACACAGATCTATTCGTGATATTGTTGGATCTATCACATTCATAACCAGCCTCCATATCCTTATATCGGTTAATCTGTCCATTTGCATTAATAATGGAAACCGATCGATCACGAGGTGATTTATTCTCATTTAAATGAGTCTGATGTTGATCCATTATCATATCACTTCGAACCATATTGCTATTCCTCTTCCTTATATTCTCCCTCTTTCGCTGCTCTATAATCTGATTAGTTAAATCGACTCTTTCAATCAACTGTGACACACTCAGATTGCTCAGATCATCAATTTCAGTAGCAGTTATTATCTCTGCTACTTCTCCGGTTGTTATGAGTGGATAACCCTTGTTGTCCTTCTCATTCACAATCATCTTCCGATATTGCAGCAACTCCTCCACCCTCTTAAGTTCCATTCTTTCATCCTCAATCAACTTCAACTCCTCATTACGTTTCCTCAATCTATCATTCTCTTTACCCAAATCCTTACATACGCCATCACGAGGAATATCAGATCTGTTATCACATCTACTGTTGCAGTTTAGTATCATCTGCCTTGATTGTTCCTGAAGATCTCGAAGACTTTCAATGTTACTATTTAGTGACTCTAATGCCGATCTCGCAGTACTATCAGTTGAATATGATAAGTTAGAGTGATCAATCGCAGTAATCTCTCTTGTACTTGAGCCAATGGAACTTCTTGATGTACTTGTAACTGATCTATTATCACTACTTCTGTTATCTACAGTACTCAATTCTTTAGATGATCTTTGATCTTCGATAGAGGTTCTTGATTCATCAATAATTGACAATAACTGTGACATATTCAGAGTGCCATTCCTCACTCCATCTCTTATAAACACATAAAATCTCTCATGATTCATTACCGTGTTCCTCAATGTACTGATCTCTTTATGATGGCTAACCTCCTTCTCATTATGATAAACTTCACGATTGAATATTCTTTCTTTCACATTACGAATATGCATATTGTTATCATTATGAATGCCTTTCACTTCCTCACGTAGAATCTTAAATAACTTGGTGCTTTGGTCATTCAAATTCAATTGTGAGATTCGAGACATAGCCAAATCAGTAACATTAACAATAGAATCAAGTCTGTCATTCATTTCTCTTATATACTCCATAAAACTCGTGTTATCATTCATATCTGTTTGTGTTATCGGTGTTGCGTTCATATCAGTCATCCTTGATATAGTGTGAATCAATTACAGTACACCAGCCCGACTTACAAAGATCAAAGATCAAGTCCAATCAGTAAAAGTACCAATTATAATGGCGTGGGAATCGAATGAATCGGCTTTCACACAAACGCACAGTCACACAAAGATCAAGAGTTCAGAGTTCAAAGATCAAATGTTACCGGTCACACAAAGAGCAAAGATCACAGATCACCTTGGATCGATCTCAACCGTACACTTACAAATAGATCGTATCTCTTTCTACTCCTTAGTCTGCAACGTCGTCTTGCTACTGAGATTCTAACCACTTCTCAATCACCTCGCTTGGGAAACGTCGCACTGCTACACCACAACCAGGGGAGTCGACTTTCCGAGGCGCAAGACCACAGGACGTTACACTTATCGAGTGCTTCTCTTCTTCTCTACCGTATCTTCTTCTTTGTCGATCGGGTCGTAGATCCTATGCCTCTCGACAGTCAAACGATGATCTTGACCTCCAATCGCTCGGGAGTCTTACGACAGTCAACCGAGGTAATACGGTATTCACAATCAATCGGGAGTCTTGCGACAGTCAACCGAGATAATACGTATTCACAATCAATCGGGAGTCTTTCGACAGTCAACCGAGATAATACGTCCTTCACAATCAATCGGGAGTCTTTCGACAGTCAACCGAGATAATACGTATTCACAATCAATCGGGAGTCTTGCGACAGTCAACCGAGATAATACGTATTCACAATCAATCGGGAGTCTTTCGACAGTCAACCGAGATAATACGTCCTTCACAATCAATCGGGAGTCTTTCGACAGTCAACCGAGATTCAGCTGGCGACGGCGATGGAGCTTCAGCTGACGACGGCGTGAAGACGATGGCGTGAAGACAAAGCACAACACGATCCTCTTTCTCTCTCAGTCAAAAGATAAATCAATTCGGTCAATGGTACAAGTGGTTATCAGCAAGCAAAGGTCGGTTCGGCCCCCATGTACGAAAGTAACTTTAGCCGGAGTTCTCCTTTTGCTGTGATACCACAAGACCAAAGACCAAAGATCAATAAATATAAACTTTATCTACACTGACTAAGACAAAACACAATCCAAGAACAACTACTACACAACCTCACTCTACAACGACATGAGTCCCAGACTAAAGATAATACAACGAAAGACACGACATCAACTGACAATTATGGTAATGAACCATAATTGATTACAATGCAAAATAAATGAGACATAGAATGAAATGCAAAAGTAATATAATTAGCATAATGAATATAACACATAATACAATTACAAAGATCAAATATCTATAGAAGGAGAGTTCTTGTAGGGACGGGTATCATACCCTAACACTACCATGCATTGCAATAATGGACTCTATTACACACATTGCACACATACAGTATCGGCCAAAAGTCTCCGGACACTTTTTCATTTTTTTATAACTTTTGATCCAGGAAAGCAATCAACCTGAGCTTTTCAGGCAATGTACCAAATTTATCAAAGAATACAACCATGATGTGGTTGTGTTATCAAATCAGTTCACTCTTGCGTAATGATGATGCAATCGAAATACACTATTTTGAAAATTTACAATTTTTTTAGTGAAATGTCGTGTTCTTCTGAAACACTGTGAGAGTGGAGAACTACACTAGAGCTGCACAGTGAAAAAATCCGGAATGGCTCCGACTCCTATTTCAAGCTGTGGCGGAGGTGCAAATTTGACCTTCAAATTTTAAAACTCAGCTTCTAGATGTGCTAACGACCCGTTCTAAGCGCCAAAACGATGCTAGTGACCAGTAATGTTTTGCCCAAGATTATGGTAGACATAGCTCTTCATTCTCCCTCAGGGCATGAAAAACAAATTTTTTGGAATGACTGTTTTGGAGACCCCACCGTTCGGAGGGTAGGTTTTCTAAAATTATGGTTCCACCGCAGGCGCCTTTGTAATGCATCATATATTTATTTCCCTTATTTTGGTTTAGTTCCGATTCCTTTCAGAACTGATGCATTACAAAGGCGCCTGCGGTGGAACCATAATTTTAGAAAACCTACCCTCCGAACGGTGGGGTCTCCAAATCAGTCATTCCAAAAAATTTGATTTTCATGCCCTGAGGGCGAATGAAGAGCTATGTCTACCATAATCTTGGGCGAAACATTACTGGTCACTAGCATCGTTTTGGCACTTAGAACGGGTCGTTACAACATCTAGAAGGTGTTTTAAAATTTGAAGGTCAAATTTGCACCCCCGCTACAGCTTGAAATAGGAGTCGGAGCCATTCCGGATTTTTTCACTGTGCAGCTCTAGTGTAGTTCTCCACTCTCACAGTGTTTCAGAAGAACACGACATTTCACTAAAAAATTGTAAATTTTCAAAATAGTGTATTTCGATTGCATCATCATTACGCAACAGTGAACTGATTTAATAACACAAACACATCATGGTTGTATTCTTTGATAAATTTGGTACATTGCCTGAAGAGATCAGGTTGATTGCTTACCTGGATCAAAAGTTATAAGAAAATGAAAAAGTGTATGGAGACTTTTGGCCGATACTGTATCAACCTCCCCATTCAAGAACATATACGTTCAAATCCTTTAGTCAAACCTCCCTAAAACCAAGCGCCTTCAGCATTGCATTTGGATTTAATATTTTTCAAACTTCTATTTAATAAAATATTAATAGCTCATAAGCTCAAATTCTTTAAACCTATAAGAGAGACTATCTGACTCAGTGAACATATTTTGCTGATGGCTTGGCACTTGGCCAAAAAGTGATAGGAACCGATCGGGCCCAAATCGTGCACAGATGTAGTATAGGGTGGCATGTGCTCACAGACAGAGTTTGGGACTGTCATGTCTGCTGCTTCGCCAAATAACGTAAGTTCGATGAAGTGGCATCAAAATTTCAAAGTTTACGGATTCGTTCGATATGTGTATACGACGAAGCGCAATAATAAGCAGGTAAATTCCACCAAGTGTCATCCCGATCGAAAACAGTGAGACCCAGAAAAATAAAAAAATATATTAAAAAACACATTTAAAAAAATTGTTTTATTTTTCCTACAATTGCCTATCGGTGAGGGTCATTTTTATTCCTTCAATTTGACAAGTATATATTAGTGTAACTACTGTATGAAAAAGAACTAAAACACAATCGTGAAATGTTACCTTATTTCCGAAAAACCACGACTAATTCGCCTTTTTATCGCGAACTGAAATTAATTATCGTGCGCCCTACCGTAATCAAAATGCAGAAATTCAAAATTCAGCAATCACTATTATTTAGCATTCGATTTTCGGTATTATACTGTTGTTTTCTTTTATCATTTGTTTGTTGTATGAATATATGAGGTGTAATATGACAGTATTTTTTCGAAAAAAATGTGAATTTTGTATTTCCGAATTCGCATAACCGTAACCGGCATATATTTATTCAGTCAGTTCGCAATAAAAAGGCGAATTAGTCGTGGTTTTTCGGAAATAAGGTAACATTTCACGATTGTGTTTTAGTTCATTTTCATACAGTGGTTACACTAATATATGCTGGTCAAATTGAAGGAATAAAAAATGACCCTCACCGATAGGCAATTGTAGGAAAAATAAAACAATTTTTTAAATGTGTTTTTTTTTAAATTTTTAAAATTTTTCTGGGTCTCACGGTTTTCGATCGGGATGACACTTGGTGGAATTTACCTTCTTATTATTGCCCTTCGTCGTATACACATATCGAACGAATCCGTAAACTTTGAAATTTTGATGCCACTTCATCTAACTTACGTTATTTAGCGAAGCAGCAGACATGACAGTCCCAAACTCCGTCTGTGAGCACATGCCACCCTATACTACATCTGTGCACGATTTGGGCCCGATCGGTTCCTATAACTTTTTGGCCAAGTGCCAAGAGAATGTCACTTGAGCCAGAAAGTCTCTCTTAAGAGAGGAATTCGTCATCATTTTGATCATTGAATGAACACTAGACAACTCTTACTGGTATCAATACAAATATATAAAACTCTATAAAATAGTCTCTAGACTAGCATCTACATTTGTGTACTGTTTAAAACGGAGCCAGACTCTTTGATAGACTATGAACTATACAACAAAAATTCAAGTCAATCAATCGATTCATAATAAGGAATGAATTCAAGCGGCAAGGAATCCATTAGGGTTGTTCGCCTGCCAATTCCACAGATCACGACACATATCATCTTGACCAAGATCAGCCTATAATTATTGATTATATCACTGTAAAACAATGATACCGTACACCTTCCATCCGAGTTTCTTTAGAGCGAGCGATGGGCCACAATAAACACTGCCAACATCTCCAGGTCGAGGTTCACCAATCTGATGATCAATCGATAATTTACAGTAATCATGATAATTCTACAGTACCTTCACAGGAACCTTCCGTCCACTGGCTTTCTCAAGAGCAGCTACCATTTCCTTTATTGAGTAACCAATACCTGTTCCCAGATTGTACACTTCAGTTCCAATGTATCCTGAATGGAAAACAATGCACAGGGATAGTCTAAGCAATAATCTTCGATCAATTGAAAGATACCATTATTGATTACTCTCTCGAGTGCCTTAACGTGTCATTTAGCTAGATCAACAACATGTATGTGATCTCTCACTCCCGTTCCGTTCCGTCTACTGATAACAGTAACGATACACTATGGCCACGCCCTCTTCTTTGAGATTGAATAGTGAAAAAGGAATCGGGACAAAGAAACAGCTTGAAGCGTACAGTGCTGGCCAATATTCTATGATATTTTGGTTTTTCAGCCATAACTTTCTTCGCAGCCAACCGATTCTCTTCAATTTTTTGTATGTTTGTATAGATGGTACTGTGATATATTCTCCCCTGTTTTGGATATAGGGTAATCTCGATCTCTACAGCTACGAGAACATCTTGGAGAAGTCGATGCTGTCCTGGGTCCGCGCCACGTACCGCCTCGCGTTAGTTATTGTGCTGGATAGCAGTTTCGCGCTATTGTACACCACATGTTGTCGGCTAGTTACGCCGTAGTAGAGTCTGGTAGATGAATGGATATAGTCAATCATGTTTCCTGAACCACGGCGGTTCAATGATAGTAATTAAGAAGCTCCCACAGGAATCGCAAACTGAGTATTGAAATTGCACTAGGCATTAGGTCCTCCCGGCGCGAAGTTAAGATACGATACTAATGGGCGCGTTGCCGATAGTCATTAGTCAGAGCGGCGCACCTCAGACAGGTTTGGTAGCGCGGCGGAGAGTGCGATAGAGACAATCATTGGATGCCATCGTGCACGCACATCCCCTCTAATGAATTCCACCAAACCCGTCTGGCATCCGCCGTGCCCTCTTTATATTCAATCTTTCTTCTAAAACTTCTGCCAGCGGTGGAAGACGATATTTCATTGGTGCCCTGCTATTACAGAGGCTGAACTAACGTGCGGGAGGCTTCAAGCCAAAGTAAAATGTAGGGGCTTTCCTCCAATGAACCGCCGTGTGAACATCATGCTGCACATATTGGGGTGTGTTGTACCGTGATGCGAAGGGATAGAAAGAAAAGAACGCGGCTGAGAAGTCCGAGAGGCTTCAACGCTCTTCGGCTGCAATTATCGCCTCCACCTTCGACAACCCGATCAACCCCATGCCTGAATACTTTCAAGCAGTCATTGCAGCACACAGTTTCCACTCATAGAATTTAATCCAAGTTACTCCGGTGGCCCCAAAGGCCGATATGTCCAGGTGCTGATTTCGCTGAAATTTGTCATTTTTCGGGGAGTATGACAAAACCGCAACGACAAAAGCGCAACTGGGGTAGAAAAAGCGCAAGCGACAAAAGCGCAACTCGCGATAACTTCGGCCGGAGTTATCCAATCATGGTCAGGTTGGACATTTTGAACTCCTTAGGCTCAGGGTTATTACGTTATGAATTGATCTTTGATCTCTTGCCCCTCAACAACAAAAGCGCAACTCGAGCAATCTCGGCTCAGAGTAATGCTAGACAATTCGGAGTGGGCTCATACGAAACCTACGACCTCGGCCATCCCGTAACAAGTTGATCTTTGATCTCTGGAACCTCAACGACAAACCGCAACTCGAGCTATCTCGGTTGAGAGTAATGTTAGACACGTCGGGGTGGGCTCACACGAAACCTAGAGGCCTCGGCCATCCCGTAACAAGATGATCTTTGATCTCTGGCCAATCAACGACAAAAGCGCAACTCGAGCTATCTCGGCTCAGAGTGATGCTAGACACTTCGGGGTGGGCTCATACGAAACCTAGGGGCCTCGGCCATCCCGTAACAGGTTGATCTTTGATCTCTGGCCAATCAACGACAAAAGCGCAACTCGAGCTATCTCGGCTCAGAGTGATGCTAGACACTTCGGGGTGGGCTCATACAAAACCATTGTAAACTACCTTAATCTACCGTAACCCGGTTCGGTGGATCAGATCAAGTGCGGTGGGTCAGATTTCACAAAAAAAATTCCAGATGGTTACCATGCGCGTGGTATGATTATGTGTTATTGTTAACTACCACTTGGACACTTTTTAGTGAAATCTGACCCATCGGACGTGATCTGGCCCACCGAACCAAGTTATGGTAGATTATGGTAGTTTACAATAACTCATAATCATATCACGCACATAGTAACCATTTGGACACTTTTTAGTGAAATCTGACCCATCGCACTTGATCTGGCCCACCGAACCAAGTTATGGTAGATTATGGTAGTTTACAATAACTCATAAAACACACTATCTTAGAAAGTCGACATATGTGCGGTATCGATGAAAAATGAATTTTTCTGTTTTATGTGTGATAATTACAGGCTCCATGAGTGAAGTACACTGGTACTTGGAAATTCTTTCCAATTGAAAATTCGCTTCAGGAGCTGACCACACAACGATTTGGCGCCTTTTCCTAAAAAGTTTATTTCGAATCCAATCGATGCGGGAGTGGACGCAATCGAATCCTTAGCTAATTCTAAGAAACTATTGTCCGGGTGAGTTTTTTGATCAACGGTCAACGAAGGCTGGAATTAGGAATTTTGGAAAAAAATTTCACATTTAATTAATTTTCACTATTTCACCATAACAAGCATACAACTTTTTATTTGCCCAATCGCTTCTAAATATTATAACACATCTTTAGTTTGAAAATCATAATTTTTAAAAAATTGGAAATTTATGTACGAATCAATTTTGTTCGTAGGACTTAATTGTGGTGAGGATTGGCGACGTTTCCTAAAAGTTTATTTCGAATCCTACCGATTCGGGAGTGGGCGCATTCGAATCCTTGTCTAATTCTAAGAAACTATTGCTGACAATGAGGAGAGTTTTTCGATAAACGGTCAACGAACGCTGGAATAAGGAATTTTCGAAAAAAAAAGTTTACATTAAATTAATTCTCACTATTTTCACATGGCGAATGTAAACTTTTTATTTGCTCAATCGCTGCTACATACCATAACACATCTTAGCACGTATACGAATAAGTGAATAGAATAAAAATTACATCACAATGATGATTAGAATAGTGCCCAACTACAGCTGCACTCCAAACCAAGGGATGAACAGTCAAATACCCGTGTTATTGCGTTGAAATACGCACGAAACTAGCCGAAAAGCGTAAAAAAATCGATTAGAAAATATCGCCTTCTTACCCTTAGCACAACTCCTCACCATAATTCATTAAAAAAAAACAAAATTGATTCGAACACAAATTTATATTTTTTTATAAATTACATTTTTTTTAACTGAAGATATGTTATATTATGTTGCAGCGATTTAGCAAATAAAAAGTTTACATTCGCCATGGGAAAATAGTGAGAATTAATTTAATGCAAACATTTTTTTATCGGAAATTCCCAATTCCAGCGTTCGTTGACCGTTTATCGAAAAACTCTCCTCATTGTCAGCAATAGTTTCTTAGAATTAGACAAGGATTCGAATGCGCCCACTCCCGAAACGGTAGGATTCGAAATAAACTTTTAGGAAACGTCGCCAATCCTCACCACAATTAAGTCCTACGAACAAAATTGATTCGTACATAAATTTCCAATTTTTTAAAAATTATGATTTTCAAAATAAAGATGTGTTATAATATTTAGAAGCGATTGAGCAAATAAAAAGTTGTAGGCTTGTTATGGTGAAATAGTGAAAATTAATTAAATGTGAAATTTTTTTCCAAAATTCCTAATTCCAGCCTTCGTTGACCGTTGATCAAAAAACTCACCTGGACAATAGTTTCTTAGAATTAGCTAAGGATTCGATTGCGTCCACTCCCACATCGATTGGATTCGAAATAAACTTTTTAGGAAAAGGCGCCAAATCGTTGTGTGGCCACCCCCTGAAGCGAATTTTCAATTGGAAGCAATTTCCAAGTACCAGTGTACTTCACTCATGGAGCCTGTAATTATCACGCATAAAACAGAAAATTTCATTTTTCATCGATACCAAAAAATATTCCAGTTGTTGAATTCTCTCAGATAGTGTTTTATAATTATATCGCACACGCAGTGGTTATTCCGACAATTTTTGTGAAATCTGACCCATCGGACGTGATCTGGCCCACCAAACCATGTTATGGTAGATTATGGTAGTTTACTATAACTCATAATCATATCACGCACATAGTAACCATTTGGACACTTTTTAGTGAAATCTGACCCATCGCACTTGATCTGGCCCACCGAACCAAGTTATGGTAGATTATGGTAGTTTACAATAACTCATAATTATATCGCACACGCAGTGGTTATTCCGACAATTTTTGTGAAATCTGACCCATCGGACGTGATCTGGCCCACCAAACCATGTTATGGTAGATTATGGTAGTTTACTATAACTCATAATCATATCACGCACATAGTAACCATTTGGACACTTTTTAGTGAAATCTGACCCATCGCACTTGATCTGGCCCACCGAACCAAGTTATGGTAGATTATGGTAGTTTACAATAACTCATAATTATATCGCACACGCAGTGGTTATTCCGACAATTTTTGTGAAATCTGACCCTCCGCACTTCATCTGACCCACCGAACCGGGTTACGGTTTAAAGGAGATCAAAGCAGCAAACTGATTCTCTTGGTGATTCCTGATGATCCTGTACTCTGGTATTTCCAAACTAGTAGTTTACTTACGTGACGTCACAGACTAGAAGTTTACGGCTAGTTTACTAGAAGTGAAAGAATATCTGACGAAATGCATTACAGTATATACACCACTTTCAGTAAACTTACGTTTAACTAGCCGTAGACTTGCAAGTCTACGGCTAGTTTGAATGATAAGCAAACTACTAGTTTGAAAATACCAGAGTAAGTATGGTAGCCCTAGCTCATCATTCATTGTCATGGGTCGAAAAAGTCACTTTTTCAAAAGACCCAAATTTGAAAAATTACAATTCTGAGGGCGGACATCGTAAAAATCTGGTTTTTGGATAGGAATGTAGAAAATATATTAATTAATCGATTCCCCGCTTTTTGAGCGATTGCTTATCTTTCTTGCCTGCGGCAGTCGATTATCTGAAGGATAGTCGTTTAGGCCGCACTCCCTTCTCATCTCGCGACCCGTACACATCTCTACGCTTTCCACACTGCTCGATTACGATTTAGCCGCTTTTAGTGATTTGATTAGTCAGAATAGAGAGAAGCTGTATGAATCCACTTTTTGATCTTTGATCTTTGTGTTTTCGATATTTGATCTTTGATCTTTGCTCAATTTTCGTCAAATTTTGCTCAAAATCATAATGAAAAGTTGCTTCACTCGATCAAAGAAGATCAAAAACGCTTTCTTTTATAGACTATGATGTTCAGGACTAGCGAAAATACGTTTTAGAGTGATTTTATCTATCAAAGCTCGTTGAGTAGTGTCAAAGGCCTGAGATGTGTACGGGTCGCGAGATAAAAAGGGAGCGCGGCCTATCCTTCAGATAATCGACTGCCGCAGGCAAGAAAGATAAGCAATCGCTCTAAAAAGCGGGGAATCGATTAATTAATATATTTTCTACATTCCTATCCAAAAACCAGATTTTTACGAGGTCCGCCCTCAGAATTGTGATTTTTCATATTTGGGTCTTTTGAAAAGTGACTTTTTCGATCCATGACGATGAATGATGAGCTAGGGCTACCGTGCTTACAGGATCATCAGGAATCACCAAGTGAATCAGTTTGCTGCTTTGATCTCCTTTAAAGCTCTTCTAGAAGCCGAGATATGATTTTGCGACCACGAAGTTGCTGCTAGTCCGCGGCCAATTCCCGAATTCGCAGCAACCTGAAATTTTTTTCTGGATAAACCTTGTAGTTCTCTCGATGCTCACGAAGTTTGGCGAGCACGAAAAAATCCGTGAAAGAATAATGAATTTTCGAAAAAGTGTTGTTCAGTAGCGTCATCACTAAGCAATAACCAGATAGGCCCGTGAGACCTTATAAGAGGATCGAATACGTACATGCTGTGGGTACATCATGTACAAGTTACAGCTTGATATCTCAACTGACGCCAAAATTACACCAGAAATAAAAAGTGTATTTTGACTTTCCGGCGCTACTGTAGGTGCGGTATCGACGAAAAATGAATTTTTCTGTTTTATGTATGATAATTACAGGCTCAATGAGTGAAGTTCACTGACACTTGGAAATTCCTTCTAATTGAAAATTCGCTTCAGGAGGTGACCACACAACGATTTGGCGCCTTCACCTTTGCGGTGTATGATAAATAAAATAAATAACTTTCTTCGCAGTCAACCGATTCTCTTTATTTTTTAGTATGTTTACATAGATGATAAGATGGCATAGTGATACATTTTTTATCGATATTGGATCACAAACAACGAAATAGTGATCAATTTACGAAAATTGTCAATTTTCATCGACATCAGCACCTGGGCACGGGTGCACTCCGAAGACGAGGAGTAGTCGTATACCTTACAATTAGTCATGTCAGGAACAGCGGTAAAATATGTTTAAAACTACCAGATTTCTAAATTAATCGATTCGGGATACTGTAGGTGCCACACCATAATTCACGACTTCATTATAAAAATGATTTATTCACCGTAATCGTATTTTTAAAAAAATTATGATTTTTAAACTGAAGCTGTGTTATGATATTTAGAAGCGATTAAGCAAATAAAAAAACGTAGGGTTGTTGTAGCAAAATAGTGAAAATTAATTAAATGTGATTTTTTTTTCGAAAATTCAAAATTCCAGCCTTCGTTGACCGTTGATCGAAAAACTCCCCTTCACAATAGTTTCTTAGAATTAGCTAAGGAGTCGATTTCGTACAAAATAAACCTTTTAGGAAAAGGCGCCAAATCGTTGTGTGGTCACCTCCTGAAGCGAATTTTCAATTGGAAGGAATTTCCAAGTGCCAGTGTACTTCACTCATTGAGCCTGTAATTAGCATACATAAAACAGAAAAATCTATTTTTCATTGATACCAAAAAATATCCGAGTTGTTGAATTCTCTCACAATCAGACATTTGTCAGACAGTGTTTTGTAGGTTTCGTATGAGCCCACTTCGAATTGTCTAGCAGCAGTTGTGAACCGAGATTGCTCGAGTTGCGCTTTTGTCGTTGAGGGGCAAGAGATCAAAGATCAATTCATAACGTAATAGCCCTGAGCCTAAGGAGTTCAAAATGTCCAACCTGACCATGATTGGATAACTCCGGCCGAAGTTATCGCGAGTTGCGCTTTTTCTACCCCAGTTGCGCTTTTGTCGTTGCGGTTTTGTCATACTCCCAATAAATCAATCAATCAATCAATAATTCCTTCATACCTCTATCAAGAAAGGCACGAAGGCGGAGATTGTGCGAGACATTCGGGAAGAGATGGCAATGATGATTCTGAAATGGAGATACAACACAGCGTTTCGAGAGCGGACATTGGGGGGTAGAGATGCGAGATAGAGTAAAAGTGAGAGAGTGTGCGGAATGGAGAGAGTACAGAGAGTCAGAGGGCGCGACGAAACACCGATTCACGGGGCTCCGCCCACTCTTTGTTTTTCAAGCAAAACACATTTTTTACGAATAGAAATTGCTCATATAAATCCATATATGCTTTGCGACATTAGATGACTCAAATTTAATACAACTTCTTTATTAAACGACCATGTACGATTAATAATATACAGTGAATTGGGAGAGAGAAGGGGCAACGGAGTTAAATTTATGAGATCTTCTAATCAATTATTCGCGATCTTGGACTATTTACAAAAACTTTGATACAATCAATACATTAAACTCCTAATCAATCTTTCGCAATCATAGATTAGACTATTAACAAAAACTTTGATACAATCAATACATTAAACTCCTAATCAATAATCAAATAAATAAAACTTCTAAACAATTTTTCGTTATCGACTATTCGACTATCCACAACAAATTTGAATCTATCAATGCATTAAAACTACTAATCAATTTTTCGTAATCTTATAGACTATTTACAACAACTGAATCAATCAATACATTAAAACTTCTAATAAATCTTTCGTAATCTTAGACTATTTACAACAACTGAATCAATCAATACATTAAAACTTCTAATCAATCTTTCGTAATCTTAGACTATTTACAACAACTGAATCAATCAATACATTAAAACTTCTAATCAATCTTTCGTAATCTTAGACTACTTACAACAACATTTTTACAAAAAAAAACGACTATTTACAAGACCAACGAACACTCATTCACTTCTTTCCACCTCTCTTTCCACGATGAGTGGGGTTACCTCCGAGGTCCTCTTGTAGGTACTCAAACACACACCTCATCAATCTTCTCTTCGTTTCCTCCTTTCTGTTCATTCCTCCTCTCTGCGGTTGTTCTTTCTTCATTTCCCTCTTCTTCGGGCTCTCCTTCTTATTCCTTCCTCCAGTCATGTTCTGAAAAAATGTCTGTAAAACTTCATGAATTTAATCAAGCTTTCAATTGCGTTCTCTATGAATCGCACTATCGTAATCCGTACGAAGATTAGTAATAATACAGTAATCTTAGCTATTCTTTCAGTACTCAAAAATATTGATCTACTTTAGTTTTCATTTATATTTTTAATAAAAGTTCTATTACAAATGTAAACAAACCATTTCCTTTGAGTATTCCACACGAATGTTGGAGTTCGAGTGGGACGAGTTGTATTTCGCGTATGCCTGGAAAAGTATCAGAATATTACTAAATCGTGAATTTCAGGATTAACAAACTAGACTAATCGAACTGAACATAACGAATAAACTATTTTTAAATAATGTTCCCATTACACATTTTGGCCCAGAACTTTGACAAGGAGTCTCTTATGCATCAATGTGGCGATGAGTGATGATTCATGGATCACTCCAATGCTCTATATTTGTTTAATAAGCATATGTGCTTTAAAATGGTGAACTTTACACGGACGTAAAGCATACCGTATACCGTATACACCACGGATCACACCATACTAAACATCATTAATGATCTATATTATTAGCAACCGCAGCTGATTTCAGACCCGCCACTATTTACAACATATCTTTCGATTGATTATATTCAATTTGTTTGTCGATTGATTGGCTTTGTCTATCCACCTACAGTATGCTTTCCGCACTCCTCCCCCTCATGTACCAGCATACCGTAATATACTACAATCTCTACGCCTAATCGGTTTAGTGTATACTATCACACTCCATACTACTTGAGTACACGTTATTGATTGACTGATTGCTCATTGATTTTGATCTACCGCCATCTCTCTCTTCGTGATCAATCGATTTTTCGCTCTAAATTATTGATTTTTCGCGCCCCTCAAGCACAGCACACACGTATAAAGACTTTTTAATGAGCTATACAACATCGCTCATCGCCACGTTAATAAATAAGAGACTCACTCTGCGTGGGACAAAAGGGATTAGGGGACTCACCAGTTTCCTTCTGTCTCCCCTAGTCCCCTTTCTACCCTTGTCCCTTTACTGTATAATTTATATACAGTATAAATCTCAGAATTCTGTGCCAAAAAACAAGAAAGGTTCCTTTTTTTTATAATTTATAAACAAAATACCTTAGCTGCATCTTCTCCCTTCTCAAAAGTGACGAATCCATAACACTTTGACGAACCATCAGAATATCGAGGAAGACGAATCTCTGTGATCTGCAAATGTTATATCCAAGCGTAATTATTGAGTGATTTTTAAAAAAATACTGAAAAGGACTACTCCCAACATTAAAAATATGAGTGCTCGGCAAATTAAAAAGCAAATTCTCTGCCATTACTTTCAAGAGCTACTGTAATTAACGGAGACATGTATTCAGTTCATTGAAAAATGTCTTTAAACTGACCGGACCGAATTCCAAGAATATGTCGCTCAAATCTTGCCGATTGAGATCAGGAGGAAGTCGTGCAAGAAACAGTTTGTTCCTACAATGCATTACATAATTACTTAAACTGATACGGGAGTAACTTTTCTAGAATAGTTACAGCTACCGTAGCCCCCTACCATACTCCTATCGTACCAAATTTGATTAAAACGGCCAAAGAAATTGGGTAGTTGAGACGGAGGGGAGCCCCATCCCAAAGATTGAGATAAATATGAGCAAAACTCTCTTCAGACGCGAACATAGTCGCTAGTTAATAGATTAAATTAAGCAATTTCTGTACTGATTGCAAAAATCATCTACACATCAATTCTATATAGAAAAAAGCTTACTTCACTGGCTGGATCGAGGCGGTGTGACAGATCTTGTGGTGGGAGGAGGCAGGCTCTGAAATGAGTGGACATGTTCGATAAGATTTAGGACGCATGCTTCGACTGCAACCCTCTCATAAAGCAAAAGGGTTTGATACGAGAATTTGAAACGCTGTTCCACGCGTTTGATAATTCGATGCGAATGTTCGATTCCTTGTTCGGAATAGAGTCCTAATGACTTGAACGTGTGGAAAAATTGAGAAGAGTGATTAAACAAGATATGGAGTTTCTGTGAGGAATTCAAGTATTCAGGTAGCGCTTCGGCTAGAGCACGATGGAAGCTAATCAACGCCGTATCATAAAGATTAATCTCCGACTCTGTATAAAAGCGAGCTTCATAAAACGCAGCCAAACTACCGTATTCAGAAAGGCATTGGACTAGAGTAGCGACTGGGCAGTCGGAAATACCAAAATCTTCAAGCGATTGATTGATGAGGCTATCAATCTCTGTATATCGCAATAGAATCTGAGCGCAATCATTGCCATTCATTAGCTTCATTCTCATTTTCGATGGAATTCCACATTCTCTCAAGAATACAGTGAATTTACATTCCTCCTCGTACTTCAAACACTTCGTATGTAAGCTAATCATGTGCGCGTAACGAGCACACTGCATGCTCAACTCGTCGCATGCAAAGTTTAACTTATCGATTTTACTTGGCAGGACAGATGTCAAATGAGCTCTGTTGTCAACGCCACGGCATTTAAGACAGAGATACATCGAGGCGCTTAATTTCTTTCCCTTTCTTTCTCTCGCCTCAGCATCTAGTAATTGCTCCTCTGTCAGAATGCCTTGGCAGAGCGGATGGAAGGCACCCTTACATGCATGGCATGTTAGGCATCGAGTCTTACCGGTTTTCCACACTTTCGTTTTGGAATCTTTCAGACAAGATTGAACTATACAGGTACTTGAGCAGCAGGAGTTAGTGAACTGCTCCTGCTCCCACAGTTCTAATGAACCTGCTCTAGCAGCCCTTCTCTTTGTCAGTTTACTCTGCCTTTCTTCATCACGTTTATTAGCCTCATCGAGAGATCTACTTAATTCACGCGCAACACTAAGCTGTGAGAAAGCGATGTTGAACTGATCTTTCGCATTTGCGTAGTGTTTGTGTAATTTAGAAGGCGACCGCAAATCAGAATCAACCATATCTGAGGTAACGCCACTTGATACAAGATAGGCACTGAACATTTTATCAACGATGGCGTTGAGTAATCTAGGGACGAGTCCAAGTGTAACATGTAGATATGGGATCACGTGCTGAGCAAGGGGAATTCTACAGATAGGGGCATTCTTAATCCCAAACGTCCATAAAAGTGCCTCAGTCTGAGGTACTTTGATATCTAGCAAAGCCGTGTATGCTTCAGCATTCAGACAAGATAACTCAAAATCCCTAAGTTCGGAATTTGATAGTTCAGGACGTTTAGAAGAATGTGTGCAGAGGTGACAATTGAAAGTTGTGTTAGCACCTGCATGACCAGCAACAAGCGATTGTAACTTTCCATCAGCCGCGAAGAATATTCTTATAGACTTTCTTTCACCGCGTACAAGTAAGTTATCGATCTGATTAATTTCAGTAAAGATATTTCTGGTGCAGATGTATAGGGACTCGTAATTCTCGTCAGCAGGATACAAGCAGAGCGGGAAGCATGAATAAGGGCTGTTTGGGAAAGCACAATCAATTAGTGATAGAGATAGTTTCATCAGACCTCCTCCTGAATCAGCAGTTATGCCAACCCAAAGTTCATTCTCAAATGGAGCCGGTTTTACTATTCCGGAGACAGGAAGAGTTTCAATGAGTAAATGAAGGAATTCCTTCACGCTCTTCACTTTGGTAACAGGAATCGACTTTGGCACGCCTTTTACAGGCACAGTAATTGACGTAGTTGAATAACAATGCGAAAATTTTGCTCGATAGGTAGAATCTAATCGCCTCATCTCATGGAAACTCGGAATATTAGCGATATTCGAAATACGCAGTAACGTATTTAAGCCTCTCTGTGCGCGCCACGAAATCTGATGTTTTTTCAGGAAATTGAGATAGTTCGAGCGTGCAATACCACACGGGGCAACGTAATTGGGATTCATACGCTTGTGCAATTTGTCGAGCACTTCTTTCTGTAGAGAAGCGGAAGATTTGCCAAAAACGTCCGACAGAATACCGACCAATTTCTTATCTACTCTCGCTCGATTCCGCTCTGAGCACTCTTGATAATCTTTTCGCGTTATGATAGAAGGAGTGCACGTGTGTGATTTCAGCTTATTGATTTGTCTTAATAGATCGGAATTCTCCCTTTCTAATGCTCTTACGCGTGCCCGGACATTTGACGATTCTGCCTTTTCTTTCATCAATTCAGTTTCGAATAGTGGGCATCGCAAGCATCCGGGAGCACGAATAAGTCTTGGTCGAGCATAGATTAGCAAAGGATCGACGACTGCGGTCGAACCGAGAGATGGCAGCGTGGGGGTCGGCTGCCGGGTCAAAGGCCCTAGAGTCGGCGCTCTACCCCCAATAGAACGCGCACTTTCCCTATCAGAATTCGGTGAACGATATGAAGACATCTAACCAAAGATAACTGCAAAAATTTCAATATATCAATCAATATCTATTGTATTGTCAATGCGTCTGTCTCTGGCATTGGCAATAGATAGATGATACTGAATAGATCGATAGACTATTTGAATGGATCAATAATGTAATGCGGATTCGAATAGCAATGTGGTGTTACATTTACGAACACAAATGAATGTTCACGTCCATTTAGCAGTGATTGAAGTGGATGTGCACGTGCGCACATCTCGCAAATGTAACACCGCATATTCCTAAGCTTAAACCCTAACCAAAATAAACATGATTCGTTGGTAACCGTGAATATATCGATAGAGTAATTCAGAGATTCAATAGAGCAGCGCGGAATATAAGCATACGCTTAAACAAAAGGAACGCTTAGTAATTCCTATACGTATCGCTACAATAAAGAAGGTGCAGCTTATCAGTAAACAGGATGAACGAGTAACAAAAATGGGTAAAAAAGAAATAAACCAACTTCCAGGCATGATGATTGAGATTGAGATGAAGAACGAGCACAGACGACGTGAAACTGGTAGACGGTTCTGGAAATAAAGAATATAAAACCATAATAATAAATGAAAATTCGTCTTTTTTAAAGAGAGGAATATAAATGTCACACCTTTGTACTATAGAAATATTAGAAATTACGTAATTTATAAACAACGGGCGCTTGTTCCGCAAATTAGCACACTCAACGCTTGCCCTCTTTGGTGCTCTCTCATATCTCAACGCTCTATCATCCTCTTTCGTAATCTCTCATATCACAACGCTCCCTCGCCCTCTTTCGTACTCTATAAAAAAGCAGAGACGGTCAGACACGCAGAGGAGATGAGAGAGAAGAGAGCTAAAGAATGAGAGTTAGTTAAAGAGTGTGTACCAGCTAGAGAGTACGCTCGCGAGATTTGTAATTGCGCCAAAAAAACAAGCGCCGAAAAAGGCAAGCTAGAGTAGAAGACCTCACCTCGGTTCTCTCGTCGATGATGTTGTCGGGGAAAATTCGATAGAACTGAAAAAAGTAAGGTAATTTAAAGATTATAAAAGAGCATAACGGTTTTCGTGCAAGCGATTGAAAGAATATCTCACCGTTATGATTATCACTGAAACGACTTAACAAGAACAAGAATAGTCGACCTCACACCGGGAAGCTCAAAGCTGAAGAGGAAAATCATTAATGACAACAGGCGCACTTTTAAAATAAATAAAACACGCATTGAACAGGTCTAGATAGTTGCAATCGCAACCAAAACGGAAGCCAGTGAATAGTCCGACTAGTATATCATGATTAGCACGTATTTAACATAAAATAAATGTAAGAAAATCGGTAAATGACGACAAAATAATCAATAAGTAGCAGCCAAAAATTTCGCAATAACAGTTGCCCAATGTTACCGTAGTTTGCTGCCTATAGCAATTTATGATCCGCAATCTTTCTTTTTTTCGGACCAGTGTGTTTGTCCTCTCTCGCCACAGTGTTGAAACGCTGTGTACAATAAACAAATAAATACGTGTCCAACAAGTGGCAGATACCATGGTTGCGCGAAAAATACACCTCGGAAAAATCCGGAAAACGGTTGTTTATTCGGATGGAAATTATTCGGCATTTCTGGGGGAATAGACTGACTTATATCTCGGGGACTGAGAGAGGGAGTGGTATATTGTACAGTCAAAACGGAATAAAGTGAACGATAGGGTCTACCATAGACCACCATGGTCTAAAACTGTCTAAAACTGTGCTGTAGCCACACAAAACAATTATTCGTTTTGAAATTTTTAATATTGATGTTCTGAGGTGTGCTGACTCGATTGCAATCGAAATTAAATTTTGAAAAAATCTCTATCGATCGGTTTGAGCCGGCAGTAAAATTTGCTAGACATAAATGGTGTGGGGGTGGTGTGAAGTGCATACGGTAGCCAGCTTGTCGTGACGCACTGCTTGGCATTTTGCCAGGTTCTGATGACAGTCTAGCTCATTTTTCTTTGTTTCTTCATGTTTATTGTGTTCAAGTTATTAATGCTCGCTAATAGGTACTGCTGACTCGTTTGATTGATCGCATTCCAGGTTCGACCACAAAACTCGTCGTTCTGACCACCGGAGTAGCCATTTTTCAAATTATATTCAGATGAGTGACTTTTTAAAAGTTATTTTGTTTTCTTTTGACATTATTTGCTTGTGAAGACCATTTCAGTGGCCTCGCATCGTCATCTCGGTCTGTTGTCGTCGACACGCAGCTCCATTGGCCATTTCTCTTTGCTGTCGTGGCTCCGTCATGTGCTGCTATAGCATGCTAGCCTCCTTTACACCTCACGGCTTGATCAGATAAGCTTATTTTCCGTCATATCCATCACTTCTTTGGAATATGTCCATTTCGAAATATCTATTTCTTTTTGGTGTTTCTATTTATGAGAAATTAACAGTACATATGAACAGCAAGTTGCTTGTGGTTAACTACTTTCAGATTATGAATGAGTCTCCACCCTGTGCGGACAAGCTCGTTCTCCGTTCTTTGAGTACAAGTATCACCTGTAACAACGTAAACGGTATGTCTATTATAAACGTAGACTAGTTCTATCGCATTATCGATATTTAATAGTGGCCTTAATGAATTCAGAAGTCTTCATTATGCATTCTGTACTATCAATTCCTTTCACAATTTTCCAATATGTATGTTTTAAATTAATAATACCACCATTACCAGGTTAGTGATCGATAGAGAAGCCTCCGGCCAAGACATCGGTTTGAGATTCTACTAAATATTGATTATATTTCATCTTGTTTTTTCTCTGATCAATAAAGAGCTGTCATGTGATATCACATGATGTTAATGTCGAAAACAATAATTGTACTGTTTTATTCCGTCAATTAAATTATGAACTACAATTTGAACAGAAACGGAGGGGTGTGCTTCAGTCGCTATCTCGTCTTCTTTGTGATACATTCACATATCTAAAAGAGCAACAATCAGTAAGCATCTACTGTAATTGAGATATTACGTGAAACCAAACAAAAAAGCATTTCACGGTTTTAAGAATACCTACGTTTAGAATGTATAATACCATCAAATGGACCGATATCTTCGTCCATTAATCACATTTTTTGCTTGTTCCTGATTTAACCAAGCTATAAAAGGGTACCGTCACCCCAATTGAAATGTTTACCTTGCCAGTGTCGAAGTTGCGAAAAGCAGGAAGTGGAACCAAGAAAACGACGAGAAATATACTGAAACAAATGGCAATAACGACAATAGATGTTCATCTTCCTTCATTGATCAATAATCAATCTAGCAGTATCATTCTTATATTGCTTAACTTATGGGCAATGTACTTTAAAGGAATTTAGGCCATACGAAACCATCGCGATTCCGAAATACAAAAGTGTCAAATCAATAAAAGCAATCTATTTCCTATCATAAAGGAAAAAATACCTCGAAGATCTACACTCGCCAGCCACAGTCTATCCGATAGATGAGACAAACATATCCTAACGAATGAGTACTTCTTTTGACCAGAGAAAGAACAGGGTGGAGACTCATTCATAATCTGAAAGTAGTTAACCACAAGCAACTTGCTGTTCATACTGTTAATTTCTCATAAATAGAAACACCAAAAAGAAATAGATATTTCGAAATGGACATATTCCAAAGAAGTGATGGATATGACGGAAAATAAGCTTATCTGATCAAGCCGTGAGGTGTAAAGGAGGCTAGCATGCTATAGCAGCACATGACGGAGCCACGACAGCAAAGAGAAATGGCCAATGGAGCTGCGTGTCGAGGACAACAGACCGACATGACGATGCGAGACCACTGAAATGGTCTTCACAAGCAAATAATTAAAAAGGCGAATTAGTCGTGGTTTTTTCGGAAATAAGGTAACATTTCACGATTGTGTTTTAGTTCTTTTTCATACAGTAGTTACACTAATATATACTGGTCAAATTGAAGGAATAAAAAATGACCCTCACCGATAGGCAATTGTAGGAAAAATAAAACAATTTTTTTAAATGTGTTTTTTAATATATTTTTTTATTTTTCTGGGTCTCACTGTTTTCGATCGGGATGACACTTGGTGGAATTTACCTGCTTATTATTGCGCTTCGTCGTATACACATATCGAACGAATCCGTAAACTTTGAAATTTTGATGCCACTTCATCGAACTTACGTTATTTGGCGAAGCAGCAGACATGACAGTCCCAAACTCTGTCTGTGAGCACATGCCACCCTATACTACATCTGTGCACGATTTGGGCCCGATCGGTTCCTATCACTTTTTGGCCAAGTGCCAAGCCATCAGCAAAATATGTTCACTGAGTCAGATAGTCTCTCTTAGAGTTTCAGATTGCTACAGTGATTAATTTGTACCTTGAAGAATGCTGGATAAAAGAACAGTAACGTTTATTATATTTATTTCCTAGGACACTCACCGAAAAATTGTCGTTTTCTCTTCTCTCAGTCGTTTTAGTAAATTCGTCAAGCGCTATTGTGACGGGTGGTAGAGAAGATGATAGACACTAATCTTTTGAAGTGATTCAATATATTATAGCATGTTCTATCTTCTTAAAAGCACACCCGAGCTAATTTGAAACTATCTAATACTCTCTCGCGTTTTTTGTCGACGAGAGAGCGTTGTCAGAGCGGAGATTAAAATTACCTCGGTGTATGCCTTTAAGTTCCCTGCTCTGACCAGGCTTTGGCATCGAGCGAATCGTAGCGAGAGCAAGAGTTTCGAATTATAACATTTTACAAAATCATTTAAATTTCAGCTACGAACCGTTTCCCGAAGTAATCATATTCTTCTATACGATTCTTGATATATCTACAGTCTCAACTATCGCTATATCGATATTTCTCACAGTTCCTTGTCTCCGGAATGTTCTGTGTAATTGGAGAGATCGAAGGATTAGAGACAGAGTGATAGTAAGAAGAGTTGTGATACAATGGATAAGTCTACCACCATCGTCGAATTGGAGAATCGATAGTGGAAAGCAGCCAAGTAGAAAGACATTCTCGTTTCAAAGTGACATTCAGAGCTAATTTTAAACTCTACGGCTTGGTAACACTCTCTCGCTTTCTTTGTCGACGAGAAAGTATTGCCACAGCGGAGAGTAAAATTAGCGTGGGCACGCCTTTAAAGAAGGTGACCCACGAGTTTGTTCGTGACTAACCTGGCCAGGCAGAACTGTAGATCACATCTCCCTGTATACAAAAACAATTTTCTCTAAAATTTTAGGTGCACAGGAATGTCGTAATCCGAGCATAAAGTTCATTGATCCCCCAGGGAAAGGCGCGAGTTTTTGAATTTGATTGATAAATATAAAGAAAATTGCAAACGAGAATCGAGCCCACGTAGCGCGGTTACTAGCGCTAACCATTAACCACTGAGCTACACGCTCTAAGCACCCATTCGCTCATATCTAATAGAGTGTAGCGGAACGCCACTAAGACATATTTGTTAACTCAAAAACTCATAAAGAAATCGAAGTAATCGTGAACTGAAAAGAAGGATCATACTGTAGCTATTTGAATGCGCGCGGCACTCAGATCTTATCACTTCAAATGTTCTCTCGTGGATTCTTGGAGTGACAACGCGCGGGTTCGCTCTCTCGTGTATTGTTTTCTCGAAAGGTCACGACTGTTTTGGACATCTTTATGTGTTATTCTTCTCTCGCATTTGTCATTATTGAATCAGATGATCATCTTGCGTTTACTCAAGTGTTGCTCGTAGAGTATAAGTCTATCTCTTCTCAGAATCGTTACTATAAATCATACTACGTGTCATGTTTCCCCTATTTCTTCTTATCCCTTCTCTCCATTTATTTAGTTATTGATTGTTTACACTATTTCTCTTGATAACGTATTTCTAGCTGTATTGTTTAATTACCCAAGTTTGAGGCGTAGCCAATCAAACCTGGACATCATCTCAATTAAATCGTCCCCGACCAGGACGAGCGCTCAAGCAACACAAGAAGATCCATCACTTCTGATTCAGATTCAGGTGATTCAGATCATAAATCAGATTGTATCAAACTACCCAGTTAGAAGAAGAATCAGATTTAAATGTTTAGTGTGGACTTTTGAATATTTATTTATCGATTGAACTTTCGTGATTATAAACATTCTTTCGTCTTCACTCTCGTTTATTTGTTCTAAACATAACAGGGACAAGATATAATCAAGTTATCAGACTCTTTTCTTAGTCAAACATAGTCATTTAGTGAATACTGTCTTCAGTATAGATCTAGATCGATTACATGGTGCATACGTGCCAATCAAAAGAACCAGAGTCATCATACTAGTTGTTTGTTATCTATAACAGATTATCAGATTACTAGTACTATCCTCCCAATATTCATAAGGACCCGCGTGGCAGGCTAGTAATTATGGATTCAGAACATAGCTTATTCAGAATTGACTATCAATTGATCAAAAAGACAAGAAGTAATATCATCAAACAACAAGATGATCTCTCGAAAACGATCAAAAAGATAATCAGATGCAAGAGTAAGGATGAGCATGTTGCACTAAGTGAAATGGCTGATGATACAGAATTAAATATGAAAGTAGAAACAGATTCATATGCAGAGTTGTGGCAGAACTTGAATGAAAAGGTCGTTTCTATGGAAGATAAAAAGGCTTTGGACATGGAGAAAAGTATGTATGATTACCAGATAGATATCGTAGATGCCGATTCCAGACCAACAAATCCAAAATCTCTCATATCATTATCTACTCGCTTAGTCAATGCAGCCAAATTGGCAATGATCAATAACTCTAATACTCTCATTAGGGCATTTAAGCTCGAAGAGGCACAAGGAGAAATCAAAGAAGAAGAAGAGTATCACGATGCTTCATCAGAGAATCAGAATGAATCAAAGGATAAACCACCTTTACCGGTTCTGAATGTACCAATATTTGATGGTACAAACAAATCAGAATATAATACATTCATTAAGCTATTCAAATCTCTTATTATGGACAGAAAGAACCTACAAGATACACAGAAACATCTATATCTTGAGAGCTACCTCAGAGGAAAGGCATTGAAGGTAATAAAACCATATCCTAAAGATGGATCTTGTTTTAAAGATGCCTTAGAGGCACTGAATGACGAATATGGTAACAAGAGAGAGACCTGTTCCTATATCTACCAGACAATTCACTTACTTAAGGCTAAGTCAACCCAAGCAGATGACCAGATAGATTTAGCAAGAGAACTACTAGCTTTAGCTCAGCAACTGCGCAATCAGAATGAAGATTCGAGTATATCGTGTCTTATATTGATCGATAAGTTTGCTCCATCATACCGACGAAAGTTGCACGAGATGAATATGAGTGATGATGCCATAACTATGCTAAAGTTCATTATAAATCATATCAGATCTGAAATACAATTGGATATGGCTTCAGGCACAACAATAGATGTCAGTGAAGTGAGAGATATAAAAGAGGTTCAGAATAAGAAGCAGAAAGGTTCATACGATAGGTATAAAGATATAAAGAGTGAACAATTCACGAGAGAACCATACTATAACTATCATAATGAGTTCTTCCAACACAATACTAATGGAAATAGTCCACCAATCGACATCAATCATCAGATCACCTCAAACCAGCAATCACCTCCTCCATTTAGTAATCTCAATAGTCAACCACCTCCTTTCAATGCTGGTTTCAGTGATAAAAAGAATGGTAAACATCAGATGTGTGTGTTCTGTAGTAAACATCCAAACTCGAGTGTGTGTAGGAATGTTTCCATGATCAAAACTCGTCAATCGATTGTAGATCAGAAGAAATTATGCCCGAGATGTTTATTAGCTACTCCCCATGGAACATGTACCAGAAACTGCTCAATCTGTTCAGGTCCTCACAACGAAGCATTGTGTTTTCAAAACATACCCGCTAAGATAAATGGATTGTCGGTATCAGACAAGTCGATAGAAAGCGGAAGAAGCCAAGGATCGAGACTACTAACGGCAAGAGCACGAATATCAGACGGAAGCTCGACGAGACAACAGAAGAAAGGAAAGGAAAGGTCAGATAAAATTGATATACTTCTGGATACAGGAGCTCAGATGAATCTCATATCAAGAGACATCGTGAGAAAGTTAAAGATGAAGATAGTTGGAAAGAGACTGCTCACCCTCTCACTCGCTACGGGAATAGAGAAAGAGACTAAAAACTATGATATAGTTAAGATCAAAATGTACACGATACATAAATCTCATAAATACGTTGATGCTGTAGTGTTGGATGGTCCAGTGACCAGCTCTATTCATGTTCGTAGTCTCTCTCCAGATGATTTGAATTATGTAATATCAAAGAAATTCAGATTAGCTGATAACCCAAAGCGAAATGGTGATATTAATCCACAAATATTGTTAGGACTATCAGACACTATATCATCGATTAACAATCTATCATCTCATATACTTCCTAGTGGACTTAGATTGCATGATACTGTGTTTGGGGTGGTAATGGGAGGAAGCAAGGAAGAAGCTGACTCACAGGAAGAAAAGATAAGGGTAAATCAGATATCCGTAACGGAAGTCTGTGAAACAGAAATGAAAGAAGAAGATGAACTCCCAGAGAACGAAGAATCATATATAAAAGCAATGAAAGAGTATCTACAAATAGGAACCATACCTACTTCCGATTCCATGACAGAATCAGAGTCGAGAAAACAAGAAGATGATCTCGTAGACAAGCATTTCAGAGACACAATAGAATACAAAAACAATGAATATACAATTAAATATTGTATGAGAGACAACGCTTGTGATCTACCAGACAACTACAACATGTCGTTATGTCGTCTCCAAAATCAAATAACTACATTGAGGAAGAATGCAGATCATCTTCAATTCTACGATAAATTAATCAGAGAACAGGAAGAGGCAGGTCAAATCGAGAGAGTAGAACGTTATCAGAGAGACGGTCCAATCATTCATTATCTAGCACACAACCACGTATTACGACCAGATAAAGTGACTACTCCACTGAGAATTGTATATGATGGTTCAGCGAAGAAGAAAGGATCATACTCTCTCAATGATGTCATCTATGCAGGTCCTAATGAACTAGAACAGATACCAGCATTATTGCTAAGAGCACGTACACATGAACACTTAATCGTAGCAGATGTGGAGAAAGCATTTCTCCAAGTTAGAGTACACATTTCACAGAGAGACATGCTCAGATTCATGTGGGTTAAAGATATCAATAAACCTCCAGACTACAGTAATCTAGTATACTATAGGTTTACAGTAACCCCATTTGGTGTCAATCAATCTCCCTACTGTCTATTCAAAACCATACAACATCACCTTGAATCAGTGAAACAGACCTATGGTAATGATCCCATACTCAACAAGATAGGTCATAGCACATATGTAGACAACCTCTTGATACCAGTAGACGATCCCAATCCAGAGTTCTATATGAAGAGTAAACAGATGTTCGAGGAGGCACATATGAATCTTAGAGAATATGTATCAAGTTCAAAGAATTTCAATGATTATATTCCAGAGAAGGATAGTACTCCAGCAGGACTAAATAAACTGTTGGGTATTCATTGGAATACGGATGAGGATACATTGTCTATAAAAATACCAAAACCTCCGGACATGTCGACTGCTACAAGGAGGAAGATATCATCAAGTGCTTCGTCTTTCTATGATCCATTGGGTTTGATAACACCATTAACCTTGCGAGCGAGAGTATTCCAGAGATCAGTATGGTCAGATAGTGAATCATGGGACGCACAATTATCGGACAAGGTGTCATCAGAATGGCGCGAAATAATAGATGATATTCAAGAGTTTTCACACCACATCCCGAGATCAGTCCATCTATCAACCACAGATCATATTCGAATTATCATATTTACTGATGCTTCAGCGATAGCCACTGGCGCATGTGCATATACCGTAACTAAGAATAATTCATATCTCCTTCTAAGTAGAAACAAACTCGCTCCAAGAGATGCCAATGGAAATTCACCGACTATTCCTAAACTGGAAACAGATGCATTGGTAATGGGATACAAGCTATCAGAGTATATAGTAAAGACACTTCGTAAAGAATTTACGGAGAAACATATAACGATTTATTATTACTCAGATTCTTCTACAACACTACACTGGATAAATGGTGATAGCTCAAATAAAAACTTGAGTAGATATGTCAGAAACAGAATCCAAATAATAGACAGAGTCAAATCTTGCTTAGAATCAGATGTCAATGTTACTCTAGTACGACCAAGATATGTAAATACCAAGGAAAATCCTGCTGATCATGCAACTAGGGGTCTATCAAGTGCAGAAATGAACGAAAAGGATCATCTTTGGTGGACAGGACCTAATTGGCTACTTTCAGATGAAACTTCATGGCCAAAGACAATCCCGTCTCCAGACAATCCAGAAGAAGTTCAAATATGTAATGCAAGCATCAGTGAGGTGAAGAGAGAAATGTTCATCGATTTAAACAGATACAACTCGTTCAGACTCGCACGCAGAGTATCATTCAGAGTAATGCAAGCTCTGACTATAATGGCTAGGAGACTATCTGATAGTACGAAGAAGAGATTGACTGATGGAGGAATTATCAACGAACAAACGACATCGACAACAGAGGATGTGAAAAGTGAGAGGATCGAATGCAGACCTAAGATAGACAAGGCAGCAGCATTATTGTTCAAACAATTCCAAGAGGTATACATTCAAAATGATTATGAAGATTTCGTTAAGAGAGGATTAGTTAGATCAGATGAAAGAGGGATATGGAGGTTGAATAACAGTAGAATAGGAAGTAATATTCTACCTCCGGAATTCAGTCGTCCTATTTTCATTCCAACAAAAACGAATCAATCACTGATCAAATTGATAACCTTAGATGCACATACAAAACTACTTCACAGTGGTCCTGATGTAGTCATAAATCAATTAAAACAATCATTATTCGTTCCCAAGTGTAGACAGATCGTCAACAATGTATTAAAAGGATGCATCAGCTGCAAAAAGATTGATGCGTTACCCTTTCGCTATACAGATCCTGTCCCATTACCAGATAAGAGACTAACTCAATCAAGACCATTCACTCATGTTGGTTTGGATTTCATAGGGCCGATTAACATTTCAGATGGAGATAAAACCTATGTATTACTCATTACATGTTTATCTACTCGTTGCTCACATCTGGAAGTAGTAAAGTCCCTGAACCCATCAGATTTCATAAATGGAATAAGAAGATTCACAGCCAGAAGAGGAATCCCCACTTCAATTGTATCTGATCAAGCTACAACATTCAAGGCATCAGATCAAGTGCTCAAAACACTGGCCTACGATTCGTCAATTCAGAACCATATGAAAGACGAAGGAATTGAGTGGACGTATACGACAGCATACAGTCCGTGGAAGGGAGGAATCTACGAGAGACTGGTAAGATGCTTCAAATCATCAATGTATAAGAGCATTGGAAAGAGGAAACTAAGTAGAGAAGAACTCTATACCTTTGTATGTGAAGCAGAAGCAGTAATGAATTCAAGACCCCTGACACAAGTGACATCAGCCGATATTCGCAACTACAGTAATCCATGTATCAGACCGATAGATTTTATCATGCCAGAAAGATACATTGGTTGTCCGATCGATATAGCGAAATGTGACTCATTTCAAGATGATTCGGAGTACAGACCACAAGATGAAATAAATCTAAACAGAGAGAGAGCTATAATGATGTTGAGAAAGACGTTAGAAACCTCAGACAAATTCTGGAAGATATGGAAAGAAGAATACATGACGTCACTCAGAGACAATAATCTAAATGTTTCTCCTCTCCATTCGAAACGGTCTAACCCCATAAATCCGTCCAAGGGAGATCTTGTTTTGGTGATAGACGAAAATCAGAATATACCTCGTCAGCAGTGGAATATGGCTATCGTGACAATGGTCGACGGAAACGAAATCACGTTACGATCACAAAAGGGAAGAGTAATACAGAGACCTCAGAACCTGCTTATTCCATTGGAACTCAATAATGAATCAAGAGAACATCAACAAGAACAAAACAATACAGATCCCGTAAATTCCGAGGAACAGGATATATCAGAACAACCTCCAGACGGACCTACTATCAGACGAAGTGAGAGAATTCGCAAGAAACAACAGAATACAGTAGTGGCTGACCATGGGGTGCAGTCCGCGTGATCGGCCTCTCCATGGTTAAGTGAGCTGATACACTTTCAGTATCTCTCACAGCTCTTAAAAAAAAAAAAAAAAAAATAAATAAATAAATAAATAAATACATAATAATTATTATGTAACTAAATTTCATTATCGTTGTATTATAATGTTTCAATCACATTTTCGATTCGTATCACCAACACTGATCCTATATATCAGGCTAAGATACATTTAAAAGCTACTTTAGTGCGTTTCCAGAAGTTGAAATAATTCAACAAACTTCATATTTAAATAATAAAAGCAAATCAGAAAAGAATAAATAAAGAGAGTAAAAGTAAATATCCTAAAAAAATATCAATCAATAACAGAAAACAAACGGTAGCTCGATCAAACATTACCGTATTCAAAAGAAATCATATTTCAAAAAGAGCGCCAAGAGTAAACATGAACATCAAATGAATGACGCAACCATTCCAACAGATCAAAGAACAAATTTGCATTTTTCATTTTCCATTTCTAATATTCTTCGTTATTTGTTTGTTCATATCCATAAGGCTTCCAACCATAAAAGAAAAGTTGTTCAATCTTTCTCAAAGGGGGAGGAAGTCTGTACGACATTATCAAATACCTTATTACAGGATAGTATGCGTCGACAACTACGTTCGCACGGTCTCTCCAGATCACAAAATAGTTATGGCCTCAGATTCGGCAATGATTTTCCCACGTATGAAGAGGAGGAGGTTACAAACCAGAATTCTTCTTCTGCCAGAGGTAATTCAAATCTTACCAGATTTCATACTCTTATTCACATAAAAGAACCAAAATTTCAAACCACCATTTTGTCACATTACCATATCGTTACTGAATACCTTAAAACCTTCAAGGTCGTGATGACATGATGGAAGTGGATTGTCACACCCCCAACAATGTAGAGATTGGAACTCCTCAGATTGAGGCCGATGAGGGAGGTTTTCAGTTCGCCAAACCTGCCAAGATCAGTTCCAAGTCTTCTATAGACGATGGTATAATTCTCTATGTGTACCATAACCCTTATTATTTCTTTTGAAGAGTCCTCAGACAGCGATCATGAGACCGCCATCGACAATGAATATATCATAAAGGAGGTTGTGAAGGAAACAGAAATCGTATTGAACGAGCAAAAGGAGATGATACTTGGTCGTGTCGAGGAATTGTCAGAGAAATTGGATAGAATAGAAAAGAACCAAGGAGTGATTCAAGATAATATCACCCTCATATTGTCTACAATTAAAAGAATAGAGGAGAATGAATCTAAGAAGAAGGTAAAATATAAATCTCAATTCATATCTCAATATTTATTTAGAAAGTTGACATTTCTTCGTCCACGTCCACGCCCAACTCTACTCCAAGAACGAGTTTTACCTCTGTCCTTGTACAAAAGAGACCAGTGAATAGTGTAGTTGATACTGATGAGAATATTAAGAGAAGATCTGTAGATACGCCGGTAACAAATTCAATTTTGGACAAATTGATTATCATACTTTCATATTTAGAGTACATCCAATCAGAATGTCATCACTCTATCGACTGATCATAACCAGAGTAATCCCGTTGTGGATATTCCGATTGTGCCTCCACCTGCAGTTCATACTAGACGTTCAATCGATCAGAATGTACAAGAAGGAAACAATTCTCGAAATCAGTCAGATCCGTATAGTGTTTCGGTTGAACAAAGGCAGGAAACGCATCCAGATCGAAACAGGGTATTTTACCATCTAATATGGTTTTAGTTCATTCAAATCAATACAGGACGAGAGAAACGGTAGAAGAGAACCGCACTCTTTCGGGTCCAACGGAGGAAGTTCTCGTTCGGCCTTTTCCTCTCAAGAACGTTCTTCATATCCTGAAAGAGATCAGAACAGTAACGATCCATATGAGAGTTCATCGACTAGTCGATCATATCAGTCAGTTTCATATTTCCCTCAATCATATGAGTATACACATTTCAGGACTGATGTCAATTTCTCTAATCCTCCATCAAAGGTGCGGTGCAGACTTTGTGGAGAAGTAGGGCACGTTAGTGCTCTCTGTGTTGCGGTGGACGACGTACATGATCGCGCGAGGATCATCTATAGATTGTGTAAGGATATTGGTCTGTGTGTCTTCTGTCTTAGAGTGAAGAATTCACACCACTCGGAACGATGGTGTGAAGATAACTTATGCACATTTTGTACGAGAGTCACCCCTTCTACCTCTACTGCTAGAAGACACCCTCGATGGTGTTGTGGAGAAAACACAACTCTTTGCAAGACATCCAGAGAACACATTCGAAGTGTTGCTCCTGGTAATCCATCATATTATGAAAATCTATAGTTAGTACAATACTTTACTCAAATCCTTTTTCTTTTCTATCTTCAGATCAATTACATAATGTTCTCGTTGTTCAGATCTATCATTTAGTTTCCCTTCTTTCGCTTTCTATCTTTCTTTCATCTCAGATGGATAAGAATAGTAGTAGAACATGAACTGTTTTTGTTACATCAGATTCAGATCATCACTTACTGTAATCCAGACCTACCGTATCATATCCACAATTTGTGTTTTCTTCTCCTAAATAATTTCGTTCCTTTTTACCTTTCCCCCAGATCGAAATTCCCTTGTTATGTTGTTATACGTTCAGAATAAACAATTGAGATAAATAAGAAAGACCATAAGTGAGCATCTGAAAGGGGGGAGTGTAGCGGAACGCCACTAAGACATATTTGTTAACTCAAAAACTCATAAAGAAATCGAAGTAATCGTGAACTGAAAAGAAGGATCATACTGTAGCTATTTGAATGCGCGCGGCACTCAGATCTTATCACTTCAAATGTTCTCTCGTGGATTCTTGGAGTGACAACGCGCGGGTTCGCTCTCTCGTGTATTGTTTTCTCGAAAGGTCACGACTGTTTTGGACATCTTTATGTGTTATTCTTCTCTCGCATTTGTCATTATTGAATCAGATGATCATCTTGCGTTTACTCAAGTGTTGCTCGTAGAGTATAAGTCTATCTCTTCTCAGAATCGTTACTATAAATCATACTACGTGTCATGTTTCCCCTATTTCTTCTTATCCCTTCTCTCCATTTATTTAGTTATTGATTGTTTACACTATTTCTCTTGATAACGTATTTCTAGCTGTATTGTTTAATTACCCAAGTTTGAGGCGTAGCCAATCAAACCTGGACATCATCTCAATTAAATCGTCCCCGACCAGGACGAGCGCTCAAGCAACACAAGAAGATCCATCACTTCTGATTCAGATTCAGGTGATTCAGATCATAAATCAGATTGTATCAAACTACCCAGTTAGAAGAAGAATCAGATTTAAATGTTTAGTGTGGACTTTTGAATATTTATTTATCGATTGAACTTTCGTGATTATAAACATTCTTTCGTCTTCACTCTCGTTTATTTGTTCTAAACATAACAGGGACAAGATATAATCAAGTTATCAGACTCTTTTCTTAGTCAAACATAGTCATTTAGTGAATACTGTCTTCAGTATAGATCTAGATCGATTACATAGAGAACATAATGCCACTTCCTATGCCCCATGTTCTTCTTGTCAATAGTGCACTCCAAATCTCGTGGGTCCCCTTCTTTAATTACACCGCGCATCCCTTGAATAATGAGCGTAACACATCGTTTCCTTGTTATTTGATGTGTTCAATAACAATGATTCAGAAATATGTATAAACATTCTGAAATACTGCTTGAGTTGCGTTATTTACATCTCACTATCAGTGGTTCTTTCCCAACTTGATGTGTTCAATAACAATGATTCAGAAATATGTATAAACATTCTGAAATACTGCTTGAGTTGCGTTATTTACATCTCACTATCAGTGGTTCTTTCCCAACTCTGTCCCACTCACCCACCCTCTCTGGTTTACAGTTTATAACAATTTATTTCTGTAGCAGTAATCAAAAAATGAAAATTCTAATGAATTTCGCTTTGAATCACATGACAAAATTCATGGCTATCCATAAAAATCCATTGTACAATATTTTTATTCTCTCCACAATAAGAAATTTACAAATGTTTATGATAGACAAATGTTATCAAATTCACACACGTAAATAAATAATAAATACTCTCCGCAAGGATCTTTGTATTCTATGATGAATTGGAAAATATTACAAGTAATAAAAACTGATAGAATGTACAAACTAAGAAAATAACACGATATGTTTAAGAACACGGATTTAATGTAAATGTACAGATACAGTACACAGACGGAGAGATTACGGTAAGGGGGCGGGGCTTAGATAGAAAAGTGGGCGGAGCCATACATGATTATTCATCGTCATCTTCTTCATGCAAATCTCCATCTTCATTGTCATCTTCATCGAGAGCAAAGAACATTCTCGAAGATTGAAATGAACACGAGAGAAGCTTGAATTCCTGAATAAAGATCAAAGATCAATTCAATACCATTATGGATTGTATAATATACAGTATATTAGAAAGAACGATTCCGAATCAATCAGATATGCTACGGTATACAGCCTGAGGTACACTGCGCCAAAGCACGACATTAAATGCACGCCCTAGCTAATTTTACTCTCCGCTCTGGCAGTACCCTTCGTTGACAAAGAAAGCGAGATCGCGTGACAAGAGCGGAGAGTTTCAAGTTATCTCGTTGTGCATCTTTATCATATTGTTGACATAAAACAATAAAAACACTACAAAAACCTTTTCATAGGCATCCAATTGTTGCATCTTCAGATTGTTCGTCTTCGATGCATCCACTCCCTTTGATAGTGTATCCAGGCGACTGAATTGGACATCATTATAGTATTAATTTATTGATTATTGGCTCGCTAATTTTTTCTGTTAAGCAGTAATTACATCGCAATCGAATAGGAAATCAATCTATACACCGACTCTTTGTGGCTTTCGGCACTTGGTCGGATGAGAACAGTTTAATGAAAACTAGATGAGAACTACATACTTTGTCTGTTCATTAGCGCTTGACTCTCATACCAAATAGTACTCATCCAGTCGATTCTCATCCGACCAAGTGCCATTACTGCTTCAATTCCACAACTACCGTATACGATACACAAATGCATCAACTGACTGACTTCATCTTTTTGTTTTGTGTTCTATCACACCTACCGTCTCTCCTCATCCACTCGTGTCAGTACAGACTTGAACCAATTCAGTGCACCGAAGGACTCCCAACAGTTGATTACCGTCAGTAGATATGTCATTCCTGAATGGAAATAAATAACACATTAATCAATCAATCAATCAATCAATCAATCAATGAATCAATCAATCAATAAATCAATCAATAAATAAATCAATAAATAAATAAATAAATCAATCAATCAATCAATCAATCAATCAATCAATCAATCATCAATATATCTATTAGGTTGTGCCATAAGTCTTTTTGAATTTGGTGGTACCACTTCAAATTGAATTATCTTAGTTTAACGACGACATTGAGGAGGAATTTATTCGCTGTTATGGTCCATGACTCCTTGCTATAATACAACCACAACATGGGCTTACTACTTGTAGAAGGACCTGGGTTATTGTGCAAACTGTGAGGCCACCCACGTTTCGATATCTTCTTTATTCTTATTTTTTTCATTTACTAAAGCAAGTTGGACGCCTTAACTAAAGTTGCGACCAGAGAGAGTAAGGTCCGGAGAGTCAAGAGGGACAGGTAGTATACGCCAGAAAAATTTGGCTGTCTTAGTATTACGTGACGAAGAAACATTTGACACCGCTGTGGACGCGGCGATATGAGCTATGGCTTCAAATCTTGTAGTTATTTACAATAGAGGTCCCTAATTATATCAGTAACCTCAACTACAGGCATGCAATACATTGGCCAATTTCACACTTCTTTTTAACCTATGGTATCTAAATTTCCTGATGTTTTCAGGTTTAGTGATCGGTTCTGGTTTCACTCCTTTCCAAATTCACTGGCTATAGTGCGCACTGTTATTGCGAATGATCCATCTCTTCAATCAAGCAACCGGATTGTCAACTCATGCGCTTGCTCTTTTTAGAAAAATACAAGAGGTAGCGGTCTCATTCCGCGATTTTACTCAAATTCCCACCAAATGACCACTTTTCGTCTAAACAACTTTTTGACTTTTCAAGATTCCTTACTTCTTTTGAAATAGTGGGTGTTGGTGATCCAAGTGTGACTGACATTTAACCTGGGATATCAAATGGATCACTCTACTTTAAGACGAGAAGCGCAACTCAAATGGGCGACATGACCATTTCTCTCTTTTAAAATATAATTTCAGATTTTAAATTTACGTAAGCAATTGGCCAGCGTATGGTTGGAGGGCACATATGTGGGATACGCATAACCTAGTTGTTTATTGATTTTTGTAAAATTAAAGCGAGAGAGGGCCGGGAACAAATTTGACTTCAGAACTTGATTTTTATTTGGACAAACGGGCGAGGCATACTAAGCTTTAAAGGGAAGTCTGAATCGATGGTTCTGTGGGTTATGTAGAGGGGGGACACTAGTTAGTGATATGCACCAGTACAGATAGCTCCGTTGAAAACGAAGCGAGAAACAAAAGTGCAAACACATCACTATCAAATTCAAAAAGACTTATGGTACAACCTAATATATCTGCGTTCTTTTAGTGCTTGCACTTCAAACCCAGTTACTATCTTGTTTCAAAGACTACACTTAGAAGGAAATCAACTGGTACGGTCGATATTCTGCTCAATTTTTGATTACCATAACAAAACTATAATATCCAACCTAACACGAATCCATCATCAACATAAGTGAGCTCCTTCGCATCCACCGATCCGACGGAGCTCGGAGCTTGACTAGACCCTCCACTAATCGGAGCCGAGGGAGCTCGACGTTTTGAGCGATCTCTGAAAGAAGAACGTGATTTAACCACGACTGTCTAATCGATAATATCTATCGGAGCTCCAACTCCCGCCCCCTTAGCTACAGTATCCTATAATACCGTAACCCCTGTAAAATCCACCCGTATACCTGGCTGTGAGCATGTGCTCCACGTAGTTGATAGTGAGGGCGGGTGTGAGATAGGACAGGGAGGATAAATGAGCAAATGAGGCAGAAGAAGAGAAGGAACGGCGGAAGAATGAGACGAGCTTCTGAAAATTACCAATCTTGTGAATACCGTAATAAAAAAATCCACCGTATTCTACCGTAATCCACCGTATTCTACTTCAACATACCGTATTCTACCGTACTATACCGTACTCTACCGTAATCGTTATCTTATTCTACAGTATCACACCAAGATCTAACCTCGATATACTGCCTATTCCTCGTGTCCTGATCTCGATTATCCTTCAGCAATCGTCTCAACATCTCCGTGCCGTCATCGGCTTCATCGTCTGGTCTGAGATCAATAAATAAATCAATAAATCAATACATTTATCAATCAATCAATCAATCAATCAATCAATCAATCCATCCATCAATCACTAAAGCAAGTAAGTAAGCACCTGCGACATACAACAAAACTCTCAGCAGTATGATCAAAACGACTGTTAGAATCAGCCAGGCGGAAACATGTTTCATGACTAGGTAAACTATAGCATGAAAACCTCCGATATCAATGTCAACCCAATACCAAAATACACATGTCCAAATTTACCGTAACCACACCTCAATACACCGTACCTGTTCAACCAGGCATCGTCAGCCTTATCATACACAAGCGCATCATTGACCACGAGATCAGCCGCTGCCTTCATTGATCGAACAAAGCCAAGCGCGTTTCCCAACTGGAATATGCTGGATTACGGTATGCGATTATTGATTGGCGATAGGATCAGGCTAACAACATCGATGGTTGGCATGTGCTCAATCAATCAATCAATACTCTACCGACAGTAGAGTATCCTCAGAGAATACCGTAACTATCGTACCTGAGTGATGGTGAGTCTGAATCGATCGAAATACGTCTCTCCTCCGCCCTCCCCATCATCGGCCATACGACCGAGTTCGCACGTGGCATTGTTAAGGCGTTCGGCACGCTTTACCGGATACTGTAATGGATCAATAATTGGATGAATACTGTAGCTATAAGCATTGCAGCAGAATATCGATAACCAAGATTTTTTGAAAGCTAATTAGAAACTCTCCGCTCTGGCCACACTCTCTCGCAGTCGTTGTCTACAGGAGAGCGTTGTCAGAGCGGAGAGTCAGAGTTAGAACACATACCATTTTCCTCAACTGTTTCTTGTTCTCATCAAAGTATCGTATTTCCATCGCCAGTAGTGCTTTCACGTGTTCGTCGTCCATGAACTCATTCACAATCGATAATTTCTTCCTGGAATGGTTACCCATTTGTCAAAAAAGTTAACCAGTCCCGAAAGTACTAAACCAATCTCGAAAGTGGTTAACCAATCCCAAAAGTGTGGTAAATCAATCCCGAAAGTGTGGTTAATCCAATCCCGAAACTGGCTATTCACCAACCTGACAAGGGAATCCTTTCAGCTCGCGGAAAGCAATCCAGATGAAAATTTGCCCAGGCATTGTTGAAAGCAATGGAAAATGATATGTGAAGTCTAAAAATGCAGCAGGGCAATACCCGAGCCGCAGCATCCATCCAAACTTGGTCAATTGTTGGCGCGCTTTCGCCGCCAACAATTTGAATTTATTGTCCCTATCTCTGAAGAATGGTATCAATTTGATTGGTGAATGCATTGGAAAGTATCTCGTACATAACAGACAAAAAGATTCCGAAAAGATAACATCAAAGCTGTTGTACGAAGGAACTGCGCCACCAATAAGGTTTCATTCATTGCTTCAGAATGCGGCGAATGCGCACTAAGTTTGACCAAGTTTGGATAGATGCTGCGGCTAGGGTATTGCACTGCTGCATTTTCGACTTCACATATCATTTTCTATCGCCTTCAACAATGCTTCTGCAAATTTTCATCTGGATTGGTTTCCGCGAGCTGAAAGGATTCCCTTGTGAGCAACTGGTAAGCGAGGTTCACCGACGTGTTGACCACGCCCATTCCGTGCATGCGAAGCGAGTTCGAGATGTGCTCCCACGAGAGGATATGGAGAGTACGAGAGGATGAACGCTTCTCAACGAATAACTGAAACCATTGACTAGTTTTCAATTATCTCTCACATCAGTCCTAGCTTTGAAGAAATGCCAAACTTGAACTTGATTCACACAGCTTTTAAGATGTTCGTTTCGTTATGGCAGACGACATTGGTAACAAAATTGCAACCTGGCAATAGCCAAACCAGAAAAAAGTGAGAAAAGTCTGAAAAAAGATCACAACCCCAGCAGCAATACACAAAGCACAAGGACAGTGGAGCATTATTTTTAACACTTTATAGGTGTTACTGATCCAGCTGCACTTTCACTTTACACTTATATTGTCAGTATGTGCAGTGGCACACTCACATTATGATAGAGATCATAGTTATAGGTGGACGTGAAGGTGTGCAGGGCCCTCATCACATTCACCACATCCAATCCCTGATTAACGATTGGATGGGGAAGATGACCATCGAGAGGATGAAGACCGTATCTGAAACAATATGAGGGGGTACTGTAGGATTTGGAATATCGAATACTGTAGGGTAGCGACAAGCACAAACTTAATTTCAGCAGGAATACACTATATATAACATCTATCCAATCAATACCTAATCAATAATCAATAAATAATCAATCAATACCTAAACTCCGCCAGAAGTGCCATCTTCGTGTACGTATGACAATCATGAAGGGACACAGCAGTGAGATTGTAGAATGTACGAGAGAGATAGTCCTCGATGAATTCTGTATACAAGAGGTTATTTAATCGATAATTCAATCAATATGCAAATATTGATTGATTTCTGCCACAATAATTCGTACATCGAGAGTACATCTCTTATCAAATATTACCAAAAGAAGAGCAAGTAATGGAAGCAGCACACTGCTTGCTAATTCAAACGTCGAAGAATCTCCAGGCACTCTCAAGTTTCACCAATCCAATGTACGCACCAGAAATACCTTCTTAGTTGTTTTCTTTAATTCCAATAGTTCATAAAACAATTAATTCACTCGAATTGACAAAACAACACCATACCAGCTCATCGTAATTTATACACTGTTACCGTAACACCACTCCCTATAGAATATTTCTGAGTGTAGCCGAATACTTGACAAGAAGAATTATACTTGGGTAATTAAAATAAAAGGTTTAATTACCCAAGTTTGAGGTAATTCTTCCATCTGATGATGATATGATTATTGTATCGAAACGTCATAAATATATTATATAATTCTTCTTGTCAAGTATTCGGCTACACTCAGAAATATTCTATATTATATAACACCCCTCCCTACCGTATCTCAAGTACTGAGTTCCCATTTCTCACCGTACCTCTGACGGACACGACCCTATCCAGTATTCTCAGTGATAAGCCTGACTTGAGCACACGAGAGAAGAAGGCGTGCTGCTCTGACGGAGTCTTGTCACGATCGTCAACCTGAAATAAATCAATAAATAAAGAAATCGATTAATTCTCCTAATCTACCGTAACCCATCAATCACAGAACGCCATAAATGAACAAACCTAATCCCATAATGTACAGTAATCCAAGTAAAACTGCAGGACCCGGCTGTACATCACTGTATTGTATGCAGGAATGCAACGAAATTATAAATAAGCAGGAAATCCCATAAAGTACACTATAAAAACTAAACCCCCTTATACTCTAATTTTCTATTCAACACTTACGAAAGAAAAAGAAAAGGCAGAGAAAACCCTCCTCGTTTCGCACACACTCTCGACTATTTTCATTTCTTTTCATAACATACCTTGAGATGTCTATGAGAGAGTACACGCAGATCATTCTCGATCTCTCCACAAAGAGGCCCAAGGAACTCCTCCCTCAATGCAGTCACAATCTCTCGTTGGAATGCACGTAAGAGGGCGTGCTCTCCTCCTCCTCTGGTGACGTCACTTCCGGTCAAGACTCCGCCCACTTCTACAGTACTCTTACGAGTGTTGATCGCCTTCTTAGCGAGCACCGCACAATCCGTAACGGCGAGCATCGTCAACTGCAAACCAATCAAAATAGATGGCCGTGTGCCTTGTATACGGTAGTTCCGACATACCGTAATCTCTTCGATGGGCGGTCGGTCCTGCAGGAGGGTGGCAAAGTAGAGACGAAATAGGTGGCGGTGGTAGTAGAGGAATGAGCAGTCGCATACTCTGTATAGAAATCATTTATAATTGTTTTTTTATAATTTTTATGGCTTTATACTGTATTGATTGCATCATCATCATGATTTAAATATAAAACATATTTAATTTACGAGTCTAAAAGAATAATACATTAATTGGAAGTTTATAATACTCCAAAGATCAAAGATCAAAGCTCAATCTACAATCGTACCTTGCAACCAGTCTGCGCGGCTTCGAAAGTGTCTCCATTCTCGCGAGAAGCGAGGGAATCTGCGACCATTTCGGCAGTGAAGTCACTTTCTTAAATTTCACGATTATTGATTGATTTATTGATTACAAAATTCAATCGATAATCGATACCTTGTGTTTGGCGATATCCAAGGCTATAGTTGCGACGATGAGGCGAGGTCGCGATGCTGAAAGCAAATAAAGAATAATCTCAACCCATAAGATTCCCGTTTCACTGTTGCTATATCAGGTACGAGAATGCGAATATCATGATCCCCGTGTTCTTGATCGATTTCAATCGAGCAATATAATATAAGCCTATGACTAATATATCAATCATTCAACAATATCAATCAATACAATCAATCAATACCAGATGATAGAAGTACGGTAGCCGCGACATTCAATGCCGCTATCGAATCAATCGATTTCTCCTCATCTTCTCCACGCAAAATCGCCCGACCATGGTCGATGGCAGCGACTACGTGACATCTGAAGGCGAATAAAATGAGAGATATTGGAGATCAAAGATCAGAGATTACGTGGCGTCACAGACTAGTAGTTTACGGCTATTTTACTACAAGTAAAAGAACAGTTGACGAATTGTATTACCGTATTATACACCACTTCTAGTAAACTTACGTTTAACTAGCCGTAGACTTGCAAGTCTACGGCTAGTGGGAAATATAAGTAAACTACTAGTTTGAAAATACCAGAGTATAGCTTGAATATCCTTAACATTTCTAAGAGAGAATACCTTTCAGACGAATCTGACATGTTCCGAAATCAAAAATGAAGCCTTCTCAAGCCATGTTCCTTGCTATATCAATTGTGGATTTTGCAAGGCCTGTCGGACCAACCAAATCGCTCTCGCGATGACCTATAACATCACTGATTTTCTGTCGAGTCTAGCCATACAGCAGGCAAGTTTTTGTTTTCTTGGAACTTTTAGAAATTCTAATTCTGAACTCTCATGCGACTATTTTTCAGGTGGTTCAAGTTCTCGAAGCGTGTGCACCAATGCCGTGTTTTCCTATGTGATTCAATTTGATTATCATCCCAGATATGAGTGAGACGAGTAAAGATATGACTAGAATCAACCTTCGACAGCCAACGTGATCCATGACTCTTTTCAATGCACCTCTTGGAGGCTTTCCATTCTGTCTCCGTTTTAGATGGTCGAATGATGTTTTTTTAAATTGTTTGTTTTCGTCTGCATAAGATAAAGAAGATTAAAATTGTTTAAAACAATATTTCTTCCGTTCTAACGTTCACTTCAAGCAAGAAAAAGAGTTTGATCATTTTTAAAATAAAAATATTTTATCATTTCTCGCAAAGAGATTACTTTATTGGATCAATGTGTAGAACGATTTAAAACGTAATATCAACTATGATGAAATGTGATGTGCACTGCAATTAGCTGATAACAGCGAAAAGTTGCTCATGAAAGAACACATGTTAAATAGGGGATTTATCTATGTTCTTTGCCGATAGTGTCAAACAAATTTTAACAAATCTTACTCTCCGTATTGGCAGTACTCTCTCGTAAGCAAATATAGCGAGAGAGTGTGACCAGAGTTCCAAATTAGCTTGTCGCGTGCCTTCAAGTTAATCTTGGCATAGTTTCTCTTATCCGTAAATATTTCGATTGACTACAAACCTATATTTATGTTCTCTTAAATTTTCAGTACATCATAAGTGTTTATGTTTAACTTAGTCATCTAAACAGTGTGTCTAGAGATCGTCATCATGATTATAGGTTATGTTAGTCAATACCAAATACGACTCCACTCTTTTCGACCAAAACGCCCAATATTTACCCTTTGGTCGCTTCAAATTCTTGAATTTTTGAATAATCATAATTTATCGGATTGTGAGCTTGACATTTATGTGATGTTCAAAAGAAAAAAAAACAAAAACTCTCCACCTTTTACACGTCCTCGCCGATTTTTCGTTTTGTTTATTTCCGTTCGCGCGAATTTTGAATCACATTACTGGGGTAACAAATTCTTCAATATCTTCTCTATCAATTATAGCTTTTACAGGTTGAAAATATTGGAAAATGAAGCCTTTGGACTGGACAAATCGTCAAGTTCCAATTCTCTTAATGGTCATCGATCCCATTTACATAACTGTATATTATTCGTTTATCGGTAAAAGTTCATTTAATTTTCAACGAATTTAATTTTCTGCACTTCTTTAAGGACTCTCGGTTTTCGTTAACACTTCGATACTAATTATTTTTCTGAAAAAGCGCAAAACATTTATGGTAAGTTTAAATTGATTTATGCAAAATTGTTTTTTCTAACATCTGAGAACTAATACAACATATTCTCAGTTATTTCAGAACAACGAGTTTAGAATGTATTTCAATTTTAGAATTCTTTCTACATTCTGATCCTCCAGCTTCTCTGTTGCGGCGTCATAAAGTCTTTGGTAATTAACTACATATTTCCGCTTTCTCTAAATTAAGAGCATCAGATTCAAGCCGTTACCGCTCTTGACATTCCGGGTAATCAGTATCTGTTCGATGTCGATATTTCGTTCGATGTCGGTGCGCCATGATTTTTCTGTTATATTATCGACGAGAAAGTTTTGTCAACGCGTCTTCCTTGAACTGACAGACAAAGAAAGCTAGAGAGTGTTGCGAGAGCGTAGAATAAAAATATCCCGGGGCATGCCTTTAAAGGGAGAGTTTCCCATAAAAATATTGATTGAAAAGTCGAAAATGTTTGCACGTGAAATTTTGTCCCACCACGAATTGACGAACTATCATACGGTAGTTTTTGAAAATCGCCATTGATATCTGCGTTGGAGGAAGTACAAAAACAACTTGAAAGAGAAAAGATAGACTGGATAGGAAGGGACCCGTCTTCCATCCAATCGATTTTGGCAAATCGATAGCTGATTGGCAGAAGGAATAGGCTGTCTCATAATACAACCAGTGAATACAAAGAGATCATGAATAGGTATAGCACTTCCCTAGCAAACATTTGTCTATTGATGGCCTAGTGGTCTACGGCGCGCTCAAAGGCCGTAGCTGATGAGTTCCACCACCACTTTCCATTGTGATTTTTGCTGATTTCTATGAGATATTCTAGTTCGACTTTTCCGTATGGGGATCTCCCGCGAATTTGAACATGTAATTCTCCAAGGGATACCGTCCCTTTAACAGATCTTTGCAGTAATCCTCCTATCAATACTTCTCATGAGTTTGAATCGTTTCTTAATGATAACATTTCCTACACGACCACTGTTGTTTCATGGGAAATATCAAATTGCGATATATTTAATGGTTTATTCTCTCGCAATAACTACCGGACTATCGTTTTGGTTAGGAAATTGTATAAGGTAGCTTTGGTTTATATAAATTTTCAAAAAGGCTTCGAAAGATTTTTGCTTTCAATCAACAGCACAAGAATATTCAAAATCTGGCGAATCGTCAGAAAAATCAACATAGAAAATCTTAATTCAAATTCAAGATTAAATAATTTTCAAAATTTGTAATATCAGAAAACTCACTCGTGACGGACGATACGTTGATCAATGTGGGAGTCACTCGGGTTTGGATTTTGATTTTATCGATTTCGAATCTTCTTTTTACATGATCATCGGCATGTACAGATTGGTAATTAATATTTATTTAAACGCAAATTAACCTTCATAAGCAAAGGTTGAATTTATTTCCTCCACAGTTACCTTTACAGACCGGTGATAGAAGATCCTGTTTTCTTTAAAGTATTGATTATTATTGAATATTGATTATTATTGAATATTTATAGATCATTATTGATTAAGGTTATTATAAATTCGTATGACGTCATCCCAACCGTAACTTCGATAATCTATTTCGCGATTGTTCTGGCCGCATTGTACAGGAAACGGTAATTGCACAAGCATTATCAATACTTTTTATTTAAAAAATAACACTTTTTTTACACTACAGTACACACGTTTTTAAAGCACATAAACGGTTTTTTTCCTTTGAAAAAGTTGCTTGAATCTCCCACACCGGCTTTTCACCGAATAGAAGAAATATCAATAATCATACAAGGAATTAATCTAGAAAGTTCGGAAGAGCCGCTAAAGTCAACGACCTCGTTATTCTACTGCAAGGCGTCGTCATTTTTCTTGTCTGTGCAGTGTTTCACTTTTTTTCATAAATTTCATGACTCAGAATTTCAGATTGCTACAGTGATTAATTTGTATCTTGAAGAATGCTGGATAAAAGAACAGTAACGTTTATTATATTTATTTCCTATGACACTTACCGAAAAATTGGCGTTTTCTCTTCTCTCGGTCGTTTTAGTAAATTCGTGAAGCGCGATTGTGACGGGTGGTAGAGAAGATTATAGATACTGATCTTTTGAAGTGATTCAATATATTGTAGCATGTTCTGTCCTCTTAAAGACACACCCGAGCTAATTTGCAACTATCTGCTCTAGCAATACTCTCTCGCTTTCTTTGTCGACGCGAGAGCGTTGTCAGAGCGGAGATTAAAATTACATCGGTGTATGCCATTAAGTTCCCTGCTCTGACCAGACTTTGGCATTGGCAAAGCGTAGCGAGAGCAAGATTTTCGAATTATGACATTTTACAAAATCATTTAAATTTCAGCTACGAACCATTTCCCGAAGTGATCATATTCTTCTATACGATTCTTGATATATCTACAGTCTATCGCTATATCGATATTTCTCACAGTTCCTTGTCTCCGGAATGTTCTGTGTAATTGGAGAGATCTTAGGAATAGAGACAGAGTTATAGTAAGAAGAGTTGTGATACAATGGATAAGTCTACCACCATCATCGAATTGGAGAATCGATAGTGGAAAGCAGCCAAGTAGAAAGACATTCTCGTTTTAAAGTGATATTAAGAGCTAATTTTAAACTCCCCGGCTGGTAACACTCTCGCTTTCTTTGTCAACCATAAAGTACTGCCCAAGCGGAGTGTAAAATTTGTTAAAATTTGTTCCACACTACTGGCAAAAAAACATAGATAAATCCCCTCTTTAATATGTGTTCTTTCATGGGCTCTCAATTTATTTCAGTAGCAGTAATCAAAAAATTAAAATTCTGATGAATTTCGCTTTGAATGAAATGACAAAATTCATGGCTGTTCGCAAAAATCCATTGTACAATGTTTCTATTCTCTCCACAATAAGAAATTTACAAATGTTTATGATAGACAAATGTTATCAAATTCACACACGTAAATAAATAATAAATACTCTCCGCAAGGATCTTTGTATTCTATGATGAATTGGAAAATATTACAAGTAATAAAAACTGATAGAATGTACAAACTAAGAAAATAACACGATATGTTTAAGAACACGGATTTAATGTAAATGTACAGATACAGTACACAGACGGAGAGATTACGGTAAGGGGGCGGGGCTTAGATAGAAAAGTGGGCGGAGCCATACATGATTATTCATCGTCATCTTCTTCATGCAAATCTCCATCTTCATTGTCATCTTCATCGAGAGCAAAGAACATTCTCGAAGATTGAAATGAACACGAGAGAAGCTTGAATTCCTGAATAAAGATCAAAGATCAATTCAATACCATTATGGATTGTATAATATACAGTATATTAGAAAGAACGATTCCGAATCAATCAGATATGCTACGGTATACAGCCTGAGGTACACTGCGCCAAAGCACGACATTAAATGCACGCCCTAGCTAATTTTACTCTGACAATACCCTCTCGTAGACAAAGAAAGCGAGAGAGTGTGACCAGAGCGGAGAGTTTCAAGTTATCTCGGCCTATATACATAATAGGATTGACATAAAACAATAATAACACTACAAAAACCTTTTCATAGGCATCCAATTGTTGCATCTTCAGATTGTTTGTCTTCGACGCATCCACTCCCTTTGATAGAGTATCCAGACGACTGAATTAGACATCATTATTGATTTATTGATTATGGACCCGCTAATTATTTTCTGATAAGCATTAATTACGTCGCGATGGAATAGGAAATCAATCTATACATCGATCCTTTGTGGCTTTCGGCACTAGGTCGGATGAGAACAGTTTAATAAAAACTAGATGAGAACTTCATACTTTGTCTATTCATTAGCGCTTGTCTCTCATACCAAATAGTACTCAGCCAGTCGGTTCTCATCCGACCAAGTGCCATTACTACCCTCACTACCACACCTACCGTATACGATACACAAATGCATCAACAGAAGGCAGATTTCATCTTTTCTTTTTGTTCTATCACACCTACCGTCTCTCCTCATCCACTCGTGTCAGCACAGACTTGAACCAATTCAGTGCACTGAAGGACTCCCAACAATTGATTACCGTCAGTAGATAGGTCATTCCTGAATGGAGATAAATAGCACATCAATCAATCAATCAATCAATCAATAAATAAATATATCTATATCTGCGTTCTTTTAGAGCGCGCACTTCAAACCCAGTTACTACCTTGTTTCAAAGACTACACTTAGAAGGAAATCAACTGGTACGGTCGATCTTCTTCTTATTTCTGTTTTACCATAACAAAACTATAATATCTAACCTAACACGAATCCATCATCAACATAGGTGAGCTCCTTCGCATCCACCGATCCGACGGAGCTCGGAGCTTGACTGGACCCTCCACTAATCGGAGCCGAGGGAGCTCGACGTTTTGAGCGATCTCTGAAAAAAGAACGTGATTTAACCATGACTGTCTAATCGATAATATCTATGGGAGCCCCAACTCCTTAGCTACCGTATCCTATAATACCGTAACCCCTGTAAAATCCAACCGTATACCTGGCTGTGAGCATGTGCTCCACATAGTTGATGGTGAGGGCGGGTGTGAGATAGGACAGGGAGGATAAATGAGCAAATGAGGCAGAAGAGGAGAAGGAACGACGGAAGAATGAGACCAGCTTCTGAAAATTACCAATCTTGTGAATACCGTATCTACCATAATCCACCGCAATCTGCCGCAATACATCATAATCTACCATAATCTACCGTAATCCATCATAAACTACCGTAATCCACCGTAACCCATCATAATCTACCGTAATAAATCGTAATCTACTGTATTATACCGAATTCTACCGTAATCGTAATCACATTCTACAGTATCAAACAAGATCTAACCTCGATATACTGCCTATTCCTCGTGTCCTGATCTCGATTATCCTTCAGCAAGCGTCTCAACATCTCCGTACCGTCGTCTCCTTCATCGTCTGGTCTGAGATCAATAAATCAATCAATCAATTAATCAATAAATTAATCAACAAATCAATCGATCATTCAAGCAAGTTAAAGCACAGGCACCTTCGAAATATAATAGAACTCTATTCCGTCTGCTCAAACAAACTGTTAGAATCAGCCAGGCGGAAGCATGTTTTATGACAACGTAAACTATAGCATGAAAACCTCCGATATCAATGACATCATTATGACAGCGTATGATATATACACATGTCCAAATCTACCGTAACCACACCTCAATATACCGTACCTGTTCAGCCAGGCATCGTCAGCCTTATCATACACAAGCGCATCATTGACCACGAGATCAGCCGCTGCCTTCATCGATCGAACGAAGCCAAGCGCGTTTCCCAGCTGGAATATGCTCGATTACGGTATGCTATTATTGATTAGCGATAGAATCATGCTAACAACATCGATGATTGACATGTGCTCAATCAATCAATCAATACTCTACAGTATCCTCTGAGAATACCGTAACTACCGTACCTGAGTGATGGTGAGTCTGAATCGATCGAAATACGTCTCTCCTCCGCCCTCCCCATCATCGGCCATACGACCGAGTTCGCACATGGCATTGTTCAGACGTTCGGCACGCTTTACCGGATACTGTAATGGATCAATAATTGGATGAATACTGTAGCTATAAGCACTGTAGCAGAATATCGATAACCAAGATTTTTTGAAACCTAATTAGAAACTCTCCGCTCTGGCCACACTCTCTCGCAGTCGTTGTCTACAGGAGAACGTTGTCAGAGCGGAGAGTCAGAGTCAGAGCACATACCATTTTCCTCAACTGTTTCTTGTTCTCATCAAAGTATCGTATTTCCATCGCCAGTAGTGCTTTCACGTGTTCGTCGTCCATGAACTCATTCACAATCGATAATTTCTTCCTGGAATGGTTAAAAATTAGACCAAAAGTGGTAAACCAATCCCGAAAGTCTGGTTAACCAAGACCGAAAGTACTAAACCAATCCCGAAAGTGGTTAACCAATCCCGAAAGTGTGGTAAATCAATCCCGAAAGTGTTTTTAACCAATCCCGAAACTGATTGTTAACCAACCTGAGCAACTGGTAAGCGAGGTTAACCGACGTGTTAACCACGCCCATTCCATGCATGCGAAGCGAGTTCGAGATGTGCTCCCACGAGAGAATATGGAGAGTACGAGAGGATGAACGCTTCTCAACGAATAACTGAAACCATTGACTAGTTTTCAATTATCTCTCACATCAGTCCTAGCTTTGAAGAAAAACCAAACTTGAACTTGATTCACACAGCTTTTAAGATGTTCGTTTCGTTATGGCAGACGACATTGGTAACAAAATTGCAACCTGGCAATAGCCAAACCAGAAAAAAGTGTGGAAAAAGACCACAACCCCAGACACACTACACAAAGCACAAACAGTGTGGAGCATTATTTTTAACAATTTATAGGTGTTACTGATTCAGTTTTTCATTTCACTCTTATATTGTGAGTGTGTGCAGTGACACACTTACATTATGATAGAGATCATAGTTATAGGTAGACGTGAAGGTGTGCAGGGCCCTCATCACATTCACCACATCTAATCCCTGATTCACAATTGAATGGGGAAGATGACCATCGAGAGGGTGGAGACCGTATCTGAAAGTACGAGGGGTACTGTAGGATTTGGAATATCGAATACTGTAGATCAACCACACTATATTTGATCTAGGAGTACTGTATATCATTGGAATATTGTACGGCTAACCATACAATATACATCAACTATTCAATCAATGCCTAATCGATAGACAACCAATACATAATCAATAGCCAATAAATATCTAATAAATACCTAATGAATACTTAATGAATGCTCAATCAGTAACCAATCAATAATCAATCAATACCTAAACTCGGCTAGAAGTGCCATCTTCGTGTACGTGTGACAATCATGAAGGGACACAGCAGTGAGATTGTAGAATGTACGAGAGAGATAGTCCTCGATGAATTCTGTATACAAAAGGATATTTAATCAATAATTCAATCAATATTCAAATATCGATTGATTTCTGCCACAATAATTCGTACATCGAGAGTACATGGTTTTCACATATTACCAAAAGAAGTGCTATTAATGGAAGCACCAAATGTTTGCTAAATCGTGTCAAACAATCTCCAGGCGCTTTCAAGTTTCACCAATGCAATGTACGCAAGAGAAATGGCTTAATTTAATGAGTATTTAAAGGTGCTGAGAGCATTCCAAAAAAACAATTAAACCGCGGGCATTGACGAAACAACACTATACCAACCTACCTTAATTTATACACTGTTACCGTAACACCCCTCGCTACCGTATCTCAAGCACTGACAATGAGCTCCCCTTGCCTACCGTACCTCTGACAGACACGACCCTATCCAGTATTCTCAGTGATAAGCCTGACTTGAGCACACGAGAGAAGAAGGCATGCTGCTCTGACGGAGTCTTGTCACGATCGTCAACCTGTACTCAATCAATAAATCAATAAATCAAGTAATCGATAAATATCCCTGATCTATCGTAACCCAATAATCACCAGAACGCCATCCCTAATTAACCGTAATCCTATAATGTACAGTAATCTATGTAAAATTACTGCACCGCATGCAAGCACTCTGACCACCAAGTAATGTATCACAACCAAACTCCTTACAATCTCTAATTCTCTGTTCAACACTTACGAAAGAAAAAAGAAAAGGCCGAGAAAACTCTCCTCGTTTCGCACACTCTCTCGCCTATTTTCATTTCTTTTCATGACATACGAAAGGAAAAGAAAGGCAGAGTGAAAACTCTCCTCGTTTCGCACACTCTCTCGCCTATTTTCATTTCTTTTCATGACATACCTTGAGATGTCTATGAGAGAGTACACGCAGATCATTCTCGATCTCTCCACAAAGAGGCCCAAGGAACTCCTCCCTCAATGCAGTCACAATCTCTCGTTGGAATGCACGTAAGAGGGCGTGCTCGCCTCCTCCTCTGCTGACGTCACTTCCTGTCGGGACTCCGCCCACTTCTACAGTACTCTTACGAGTATTGATCGCCTTCTTCGCCAGCACCGCACAATCAGTAACGGCGAGCATCGTCAACTGCAAACCAATCAATAAATAGATTATTTGGTATACGGTAGTATAGACATACCGTAATCTCTTCGATGGGCGGTCGTTCCTGCAGGAGGGTGGCAAAGTAGAGACGAAATAGGTGACGGTGGTAGTAGAGGAATGAGCAGTCGCATACTCTGTATAAAAATCATTTATAATTGTTTTTTTAAAATAATTTTTATGGCTTTGTACTGTATTGATTGCATCATGATTTAAATATAAAACATATTTAATTTACGTGTCTAAAAGAATAATACGTTAATTAGAAGTTTTTAATACTCCAAAGATCAAAGATCAATCTACCACCACACCTTGCAACCAGTCTGCGCGGCTTCGAAAGTGTCTCCATTCTCGCGAGAAGCGAGGGAATCTGCGACCATTCCGGCAGTGACGTCACTTTCTTAAATTTCACGATTATCGATTGATTTATTGATTGCAAAATTCAATCGATAATCAAGACCTTGTGTTTGGCGATATCCAAGGCTATAGCTGCGACGATGAGGCGAGGTCGCGATGCTGAAAGCAAATAAAGGGTTCTCAACCCATAAGATTCCCGTTTCACTGTTGCTGTATCAGGTACGAGAATGCGAATATCATGATCTCTTGATTGATTTTAATCGAGCAATATAATATATCTCTTGATTGATTTTAATCGAGCAATATAATATATTCCTATGACTAATATATCAATCATTCAACAAAATCAATCAATACAACCAATCAATACCAGATGATAGAAGTACGGTAGCAACGACATTCAATGCGGCTATCGAATCAATCGATTTCTCCTCATGTTCTCCACGCAAAATCGCCCGACCATGATCGATGGCAGCGACCACGTGACATCTGAAGGAGAACAGAATGAGTGATATTGGAGATCAAAGATCAAAGATAAATCAAATATGCATCTAATGATCACGTGTAGTGAGAACTCATCGGTCAACAGCTAATCTACCTGCTTCAAGTTTCATGTACTCCTTTTAGATCTCAATAGGTGCTCGATTGGATATTATAGCAAACATATCATAAATAATCAAAGATCAAAGACCAAAGATCAATCAATAAAATGACCGTACCTCCACTGCTGACATGCCATCTGGCTCACTTCGACGACGGAAGACCAGAAATCAGCAAACGTCTTCGAGATTAGCTTAATGAATGATTGAATTACCAGTTGGAGTAAAAAAAATACCCATACATTCCTCTCGAAAATAAAATAACAATGCCAAAAATATGTCAGCAGCAAAAATAGTGTCTCTAACACGAAAAATATTGAACTGCTGCAGCAGCTAGAAAGCGAGTTCTTAGACAGCTAGAAAGCTAGCTAGTTGATTCAGTATCTAGTTCGTTTTAGACACTGAATTGAAGGAATGTCCCTTAATCACATCCAAACACAGCTAATATGCTCCGTTAGCTCATCATAATCGTAATTATTGTGTATGCATCCAATGATAATCGTATTCCCCTCACTAGCCAGAACTACAGTATACTCAGTATACAGTATGCTACAGTAACTACCGTAATACCTTGATACTCTGCACGACAGCCATGATCTTTGTCAGATTCGCTCGTGACATCGTCATCTCCTCGTCTTCCTTATGGCAATTGAGAAGGGTCTTCAGTAGACGAGATTGGCTATCGGCCAGGCGGGCTCCCTGAATCACGATGAATGGGAATAATAATAATAATAATAATTATTATTATTTTTTATAATAATAATATAATGAAAAGGGTAGTTAATTCGTATTCTACAGAATCCGCTATTGACTATAAACCAACAAAACAATGCACCTTTTAGAAAGATATAACATAAGTGAAACAAGAAAACGAGAGGTTCTCAATAAGCCAATACTAAATCAATGATACGAAATACTACAGTACTCTAACCCGTCCGATTCCCGTTTCAGCTAAACCGTAAAATGACCTTCAATATGACATCAGCCGCCCGCAGACACTCCGCCGCATCTCTCGTCCGCGTCTGCCACATATCCAGACGAAACGATGCACACCACTCCTATGATGGTAGTTGGTGAGATCAAAGATCAAAGATCAAACTACACGCGTACCTTGGTCGGCTGAACGAGCGCGTACGCTTCATCCAGGAAAGCATCCGCTTGTTGTTCGTAGAGAGACGATCTGAAATGGGCAATCACAGAGAATTTAGTGCTCAAATACCAGGCAGATTCGAGTCTCAAAGTGTACCCATTAAGCCTTAACGCATTAAGCATTAAGCCTAAGTGAGACAAGATGCGTTCATATAGTGATTTGGCAACCCACGAATACGGAACGTTTTCGTGGGTTTCATTTACTTCTATAATCAAATTCAAGTCCCCAGAGACGGAAGAATATGGCATTGCGATAACTATGTATCCCCCCACTGTCCAAGATTTACGTATCCTTCTGTACTGTGTGATGATAAGATATATTTATATTTATAATTATATTAATATAATATTAATAGTACGTACACAGTATTCTGTATATGAGTAATGGTCTTCTTATCCGTAATCTCCGCTGTGAAGGGACACTCACGAAGGAGAAAGGAGCATGGAGACCAGAGGAGGTCGCCCACAAGATGGAAGAGAACAATCTGGAAAGATCAAAGATCAAAGATCAGTAACCAAAAATCGGGAAACTGCAAGGTTGCGACTATCGGTAACCCGGGGAATCCAAGTTGCGCATTCTCTATGTCATTTAGCGATCAGTTAACCAGCATGATTTAATATCTCAATCTCGGGTGAAACAAAATATGGCCCACTTATAGTTAAAACATGCTACTTCGTGCCAAAGATCAAAGATCAAGTACCGTACCTTCTTATGACTCGACCAGATCGTCTTCAGCAGTTTCTTGTCCTTGCCTCCAAAGTGGAGTTGATGGAAGGAAGTCAATGCGACGAGAGCGGTCAGACGACGTTTGTCAGGCACGTCGATGGCTGTAATGTATTTTTTAAATATATTTTAATATTTTTATATATACGATATCTTTTTCCCTCTAACACAATTTCTTTGGTGCCTGGTTGCTAGAGATATTAACTAAATAAATAAATAAGCGTAAATAGATAAATAAATAAATGTGAGTGTTGGCTGTGGATCGACTTGTGGTAACAAACTTGCTGAATCAGTGTTTCAACGAGCTTATACACTCACGGCAAATTCGCTTACATTAGTGCAATCTCTCGTCTTCCTGCTTAACCATAGAAAGAGTTTAGCTTACTCAAACAATACTCTTTCGCTCGAGATAATAAAGGTTACTGGAGTGGGAGAACTACCTTTGCTCGCAAATATCAAAGGACGTTTCTTTAATTATCGCACCATATATCATAGATAACCTAACTTTTCCCTTACTTTTTCGTAAATGTTTTTTATCCGATACGGTACTTTGAAGATTCAGCACCACTGCTCTCTCACTTTTGCATACTCTCTTTATTTTTCTCTTTTTATATCGACAAAAAATAAATAATATTAATAATATAATATTAATAATAATATTGACTGACCCGCCGCCTTCTCCCATTGTTCGTATCCATCCATGATTATCGATCTCATTCGATTAGCGAACTCCTTATCATCATCAAGAGCGCCGAACGATTGCTCGTAGCAGTTCTGAGAGAGTTCAAAGTTCAAAGATCAAAGATCAATCGACTGACTCGGAACGACTGTGCAGCAATGATGTGCGCTTCGATGGTCTGAAGAGCGACGAGGAATGGTCGAAGCGATGCTTCAGTAGTGGAGAACTGTGAGGGATTATGACGAGCTGTCTCCATTGATCTGATAAGATTTGATCTTTGATCTTTGATCTTAAATCACTGATCTTTGATCTTTGATGCCGGTCATGGTGCGACAGAGCAAAAGGTCGAGCGAAAAAAAAGAGAGAAAGTACACCACGCCGTATTTTTAACCAAGTTTTCTACGACCCTGTGTTGGAGAAAAGCAATGTTGCGCTACTTTGTTGGTGCAAGTTATCTAACATTATGTCATCTTCATTCAAAATACGATGAGATCAATGAAATGATCAATAGATCAATAAAGTGCCTCCAAATATTCTTATTGATTAGAGTAAATACTGACATCCATAGGATCATGATAAAACTATAAGCAAAAAATAAACCAACTTGGCATAGGCTGACCATTGCTTCTTCAGAAGTGGCCGCGAGAGCACTACCTCGTCTGCCTGTAGTCATACGATAAGAGATCAAAGATCAAAGATCAAAGATCAAACTACAAAGTTCAAACCTGAATGAGCACAGAGAGCAAATCGCCGAGTGTGCGCCAACATCGATGGAGCGACCGAGTTTCCGCGGCGTGCACTTCTGATGCTCTATAATCAATCAATAAATGGCGAAGGGTCAATCGATAATTCGTTATATCCACAACAAAGGCACACTACGCAAGTGAACGCTTATTTTAATCTAATTTTAAAAAGGCAATTTAAGAGGGAAAAAACAAGATATAACATATTGTGTTACTTCAACAGATTAATGCCTATCATCTTCTCTACCACCCGTCACAATCACGTTTCACTAATTTACTAAAACTGCTGTGAGAAGAGAAAACGTCAATTCGAACGACAAAAAGCGATTTAAATGCACACCCGAGCTAATAATATTCTCCGCTCTGGCAACGCTCTCTCGTAGACAAGGAAAGCGAGATGGTATGGCTAGAGTGGAAAGTTTCAAATTATTTCGGAGTTCTAATACAATAACTTACGGCAGTGAATGGAATGCGTGTATCTGCATGAGCAGACTACGACAAACGGCTGAGACTCGCCCGAGGAACAGTGAGACCTATCACGGATTATTGATTAGAGTTATGGTATTGATTGATTGTCCTTCACCGTACAGTAACCACCAGGTAATTCAGGGATACTGTAAGATTCAAAATATAATAGATAGCAAAATAAATCAATCAATTAGTCAATCAATCAATAATTCTGCTCATACCTCCAACAAGAATGGCACGAAGGCGGAGATTGTGCGTAGTGAGAGGCATTCGGGAAGAGGCGGCAATGATGATTCTGGAATGGTGATGCGATCAACACAATACGTTTGCGCCCAAAAAGGCCGACCAGGGGTTATACCGTAACCCCTCACCTCATTCCTTTACCATAGCCCCCGCCTCCTTTCAACTACCGTAACCCACCTCCTTCCCTCTACCGTTACCCCTCACCTCCTCCTACCTCTACCGTAACCCTCACCTCCTCATTCGTCTACCGTAACCCACTTCCTTCCCTCTACCGTAACCCACCTCCTTCCCTCTACCGTAACCCCACCCACCTCCTCCATCTCCATCATCCTCTCCATACAGTAGCAGTGGTGGGAGTATACGATGGGCCAACTCATCCACCAGCTGCTCGCCCTCCGCACACAGTGTCGCCAGAGCACCCACGCATCGATCGATAATTGAGTCATCTGAATGCGGAATATTAATTTATCGATTGATTAGATTATTGATTGATCAGATCTAACCGTTAGATTCTAGATTATAACGACATCCTGCCCCCTCATGGAATACAATTTTAGTTCAATCAGTGCAACGGGAACAGTAACGACGAGCAACACAATCCACTCCAATCATAGATAGACCGAAACACAGATTCACCGGGGCACAACACTCACCTCTATCCAATCTCCGTCCAGCGGGCAGCGACAACGCCGACACAGCCAGCGCAGCCACATCACACGCCGGCTCCGACTCATCCTGAAAATAGCGACCTATTAATCGATAATCAATCGATAACTAGTTATTCACCGTTTTTTTCTTGATAAGATCCATACTACATACACAATTATTAATATACATTTGGTATAATACAATTTAAATTTTAATGCGCATGCAAACTTATACTTTTACCTATTCATTCATAGCCCAATCAATCAATAATTTCTATCAATCAATCAATAATCACTTTCCATCAATGTGCAAGCTTCAACATATCCAAGAAACAAAATCAATGACGTGTCTCTGCTCTCAACATTGTTCTAATGTACGTCATATGCAAAAGAGCTTCGAATGCATAGTCTCTCTCGTTAATTCAATTCAATTCTCTCGTTAGTCTTTGTCACCATTGTCTCTATCTCTCCAGTCGTTCATTTCGAGTCGTCATCGCTTCGCCGAACGGTCTCCACCCGCCACAGATCCCTGCACCAGGTACACCCACAGGTCATCGAACTGCCCATGTTTGATCTTTGATCTTTACAGGTGATCTTTGATCTCTCTCGTTCTTCCCTGTGCCATGCAAAAGTATCGATCCGACTCTGACTCCGCCCCTCACATGGGCAGTCATCCAAGCAACAACAACAATAGTACAAATCACCAGCCTCCACATCACCATCGGTCATTTCACTATCGTAAGTCTCATTCATATCGATTACCCAACGCCATAGATGAGCTTAGTCCTCCGAATGCCTAAACTAGGTTGTCCCAGGGACCTGATTATTGTGATCTCCTGAATCTTGATCCGCCCCAATCTGGGATTCTGAAGTGTCAGATGATCTACCTAATATTTTTTTATCAATGAAAATGTTTTATGCCCGGTCCATACAACGAGAAGGAATTGACCTATCATTGATTTGCCAAAAACGAATCAATCGATAATTCAGAGTCCGCACCGTATCCCGCATCTCAGTCCTCTCATGCAGGCTCGTCCGCATACGCTCCCGTGGCTCCACAGGGGACGATCAATTCCAATCAGACTATGGTAGGCGCACTTGCACAACTAAACGCCAACTGACTTTATTCTTATCTTCTGCAGCAGTACTACCCGCTGGCAACTCTGGGCAACTACCACTCTCAGCATCACAACACTGCCTACAGGTACCGTAATCAAGCACTACCGTAACACCACCTACCGTACTCCATTCTACAGTAGTCCACCTGTGCCGCTGTACACCAAGCGTCGGAGCAATCACCCGGCAGGGGATCTGGTATTATCGATTGCTACCGTAACCCACTTAATATCGATCGCTTATAGATGACGTCATCAACGACGACAGATGACGTTTCTTCGGCTCGTAGTGAGTATCTGGACTCGTCCACTCGCAATTCATCCAATCGATCACCTACCCTAACCTCGCAGTACTATCCACACACGAATCTCATGCCGATTGCACAGGTATTCCTTGTCACTGCCCATATCTACCGTACCCCTCGCAATTGCCCATATCTACTGTACCCCCTTGCAATTGCCCATATCTACCGTACCCCCTAGCAATTGCCCATATCTACCGTACCCCTAGACCTACTGTACGTTAAACATGTTCTGTTGAAAAGTCAGAAAATGAAGAGAAAATAAGAGAAAACTGATACTTTTACACACCCTCTCGACCCTCTTTCTTTTCATAACATTTAAACCACAACGCATCGACACATATTTGTCCGATTCATGACTTTTTCTGTGCTAAAATAGTGAGATTTACCGAACATATAATGCGAAATCCAGCAGCATCTGTCACACGCATCTTTGCAGCCTCACGCTCAACCACACCACACCAGCAGCAACCCTGCCGGTTTCTCTCACCCGGTGCCCGTTGTGCAGCCGCTGCGTCCACACAATGTACGGTATCATCAATCAATAATGTGATCTACAGTATCCTTCCAATCAATCAATATTTCAGGTTCTCCACTCGTCCCACCCTCATCATCACATTCAATCTCCTCCACAACCTCTCATACCACACAGCAATCGATATATTCGCTCGTCGGTTCCTCCTGCTCAGCATCAACACAATGGCTACACCCCAACTCGCCCTTCTGCCCATCCCGGTTCTGACCAAGAGAACCGTCAGCCCACCATGGTCGACCCGTCTCATCTCCATCATCATCATCGGCAGCAAGCTCCGCCCACTGTCGCAGCTCAGTCGCCTCCCGCCGGGACCACGTCGTCGAGATCCGGACAGGTATCGTATCGCTAAAATAACTACCGTACCCAAATGATCCCTTCAGGACCACAATCAGCTTTCGGACAAGCAGATTCTGCGCGCACGATTTGCGCAGCGCGGCGTGCTGCTCGACAAGACAGAGCGTATAGGCAGCGGCCGATACTCCAAAGTCATGACCGCAGGACTCAAGGATGGATCTACTGTAAGCTTTGACGAGTTATCGATTGAATTCGAGAGCTGCAGCACCTTAAACAGTTGTATAACATTATAACGAACGATGCCTAACACAGATTGTCTGCAAATTAGTCAACTATGTCTTCTTTAAGTTCAATAATGTAACAACATCCCCCCGTAATCCCATGTATACCAAAATATGATATCACTGCAGATTGCCATCAAGATAATCAATACCACACGGGTCACCACCGAGTTTCGCACAAAGTTTCTGCCTCGTGAGATCGAGTGTTGGGATCGGTAAGTTATGGGCGGGACCAGAAAGTGGGCGGAGCTTCAGCACATAAACTACAGAAGCACTTTACAGACTGCGTCATCCTCATCTGGTCAAGTTGTTGCATCGTGACGAGATTGGCGGGCGTGTATTTTTGTTCATGGAATTTGGAGGAGGCGGAGATATGGTCAGTTCATGGGCCAACTTACTGTACATACGGTAAATGATAGCCAAAAGCTATTTCACAATTGATAACTTCCCACCAACAAAAAACAATAATAGTAGCGTGCTTCATAGGTCGAAAATTACGTTGCAAACTACGAAGCCTGTAATTTTTTTGTAAACCTGATCGAAGTTTAGGATTCTTTTTAAACTTAGAACGTAGCTATTCGACCTAGTGTGTGCTCGCCGTGATCTACAATAGTAGCTCTTGCCTAATCCCAAATGAATCACATTCACATAATTAACTCTATCTCATAATTCACTCTATCCATTTATCACTTGTTGTCACATTTATTCAATGCATGATAAATTAAATTAAATTAAATTAATTCAGCTCGCTCACGTTCAAAAGAACGGCCCCGTTCACGAGACCACCGCGGCACTCTGGATGCGCCAAGTCATCTCGGGCATTGCCCATATGCACAAGGTATCGTACCATAGATGAGCGTACTGTACATACTGTAGGGGGCGGAGTCAACGAACCACCATAACCGGATCAATTCCAGCTGGGACTCGTTCATCGCGATCTCAAGCTGGAGAACATCATCATCTTCTCGCCGACCACGGTCAAGATCGCCGACTTTGGCTTCGCCCGTCGGGTACGTGTTACAACCGAATAACAAAGCAAGAGAATATTGTGTCTTGTGGTTCTGCCGTTTTGTCTGTAACTTTAATCACGACTAAACATGGCCAATTTTTTCAGATGGACACTGATCTCTCGGCCACCTACTGTGGGTCCAAGTCGTACTCGGCACCGGAAATCCTCTCGGGTCAACCCTACAATCCTTACAAGGCCGACGTCTGGTGAGTAAAATAACAGACCCTTGCCTTATCACTCCCAGACTATCTCTGGATGTGCCGAATACCGAACCAACCAGTGCCGTATCCATGTTTGAGTACCGTAACCCTTCGTGGTTCCAATGCTTACCGTAACCTATCGTATATCGTAATCTCAGGTCGATGGGAGTAATCGCGTACGTCATCGTCACAGATCGTATGCCCTTCAAGGACTCCATGCCCAATGCGGAGATTGTCAACGCGCAAAAGTGAGATATTCCCGACCGCTCTAGACGATTAAGCCACTTTATCACTTCTCCACTGTTGCTTCTATACGATTTGTTGTTTTGTTACTTCGCCAATTCGGGCATGAAAAGTAGTGGCATATTTTCAATCTTGCGCTACAAACACTGTGTTCTCCAGGGATGAGATTTTACGTTTACGGATTTTACGGATTTTACGGATTTTACGGTATTGGCCGTAAAATTTTTATTTTACGGATTCCGTAAAATTCAAATCCGTAAAATCCGTAAAATATTTTAAAGAAATAAATGCTCAAAATATAGGAAAATTGAACAAAAAAATGTTTTTTTTTGCCCTCAAATCTCACACAACAGTTCTAAAAGTAGCGTCAGTATGTTCTTATTGAACATAGTCGACCCATGAAAATTTTCGGAATTCTCCATAAGTGCAATAAGAACATCGAGTGCTCTGGTTTCGACTAATTATTGATCGCACAGGCCCACTTTATCATTTCCTTGAACTTATTGTTCATTTGTTGTTATTTTCTGCGTTCACAATTACTGTTATGGCACAGAAATGTATATTTACAACATTTTAAAAGATTTTACGGATTTTACGGATTTTACGGAATTTTACGGATTTCGAAAACGTAAATTTTACGTTTTTACGGATCCGTAAAATTTTCATTTTACGCCCATCCCTGGTGTTCTCAACACTAATTCATAATCCCATAGTGAAACCGGGAAGAAACAGATCTTGCGCTCCACCGCGGCCAATAGCAGTCTCTCATGCAGTTAATTAATCAATCGATAATCGTATCTATCAATCGATAATCGTATCTATCAATCGATAATCGTATCTATCAATCGATAATCGTATCTATCAATCGATAATCGTATCTATCAATCGATAATCGTATCTATCAATCGATAATCGTATCTATCAATCGATAATCGTATCTATCAATCGATAATCCGGTGATCTCCTTGACAGACGCCGCCTGTACACGTATCCGCCTCAGCTGGTGCTGTCCGCTACATGTCGCCAGACGATCGATGCCCTGCTCGTCTTCGAAGCTCAGGTGAGAACGTGGGCAGACCATGGGTCGAAAAAAGCATGCAATACACAGTACCAAGCCTGACCGCATTTTGAGCCAACATTTCACAAAAATCGAAAAACCTGACCAGATTTTGAAAACCGATAACCTAGTTATTCGACCTATGGGGCAGGCATACGAACAAACAAACATACATACAGACAGACCGAGCTGTTATATAAACGCTAGAAGATCACACGCTTCTACGTTAATTTTGACACGATAATACGCGATTAGGTTGATTTTGTACAGAATAGTGACCACATCCATACTGTGCATTTCGTCCCTTCACTTTCTGGTTTCATGTCTTTGTCATCATATCCCATGCTTAAAATCACCGCTTCTAGGAGTGCGATAGCCTGTAAACCAACAAAAATCCCGTTGTATCCTCTGATAATTCGAAACTTAAAGTGCACTTACTTTAAGTTGTGTATATACTGTAATGCATTTCATCAAATGTTCTTTCACTTGAATAGGACTTAAAGTAAACATCAAGTCGGTCATTTTAAGTGGACTTTTAGTTTTGAACTACCAGAGAACCAAAAAGAAATATCGCTGTTCTTCTCGGAATTAATAACATTATTTGCCCCTTTCAGGGCCGCCCCTCCATCGCCGAAGCCGCCCGCATGCCCTGGTTCACGCCGTCCACCGATCTCGCCACTACCGTACCCACCGATGCTCTGCTCACTGAGACGACCGTATCCGCCAATTAGCCCGCCACTACCGTAACCCCCTATTTATAAGGTGAGTATCGATTGATTTCACGTATTATTGATTTTTTTTTACCTCGTAGACTATGAGGGCTTCTTCTCGGGCTAGTGTAGTGGTGCCGCCAGTGCTCGAGTCGTCCTGACCCTGCTTTGGTTGTGTTTCTACCGTAGGAATGTTCTCGATGATGTGCAGTAGCCGTTGCAGCTCGTGCTCGCACGCTCGACCTGATGATTAATTAATCAATCAATCAATCATACCTTTGGATACTGTAGGCAGAACGCCTACCGTATTCCTAACACGAATATCATACTCTTTAAGAGCATAGCTGCTATATTTTAGACGTGCATCGATTAACTATGGGTTAAGTTAGGTAGATCAGGGTAGGCTAATAACATCAAACTTACTGCGTTTAGTCTGATCCATGACAATCTTCTATTGCAGGCACTACAACCTTGCTCCACTCGACCCCTCTTCTGCGTGACGTCACCCTACTGTTGCTAACGCATTATTATTTATCGCATATAATGCTACTCCCCTCCATCAACCCGTGATTATCGATCGATACCGTATCCATCAATGGATACCGTAACCTATACCCCATTGATTGGCGCCTTATTATATGTATTATTGTATTACTCCTATCTAATTTCGTTTCAATTCTGTTCACGAGTTAAATGAGCAAAACCTTCGGTAAAGACTTAAGAAGGATTGTATCGATTTATTCACTGATTATTTCTTACATATTCAATCGATATTCATTCCGATCCTATACGGTTGTACACGAACACTTTCCATTTGTACAAAAAACTTTAATTTTATTCAAAAGACCATAACAGAACACAAAAAACAAGAAGACTAAACAAGAATTTAATCAATATTTCTCTCTCATTCTTATTCAACAAAAAACCAATAATAACTCAACAACAACAAAAAAGGAACGATATTGGCTTAGTGATATCTATTCAGCACAGAATCCGGGGAAAAAAAACAAGATTAAAAACAATGAAGATAATCGATAATGAATCATCGAGTGATGATGTAGCAGTAACATGAACATAACTGATAGCAGACTTAACAATCGGGCAAATAAACAAAAGAGTAGATGAAGAGATCAAAGATCAATCTCCTCATTCCATGGCAGCGATTCGGCTCTTCTCCGCGTGTCCAACGCGCGGATTGTACGTCCACTTGGGGAACACACGTTTGTAGAGGGACATCATGACCTGCACACAAAGGGTGGATCAATCAATCAATCAATCATCAATAAATCAATCAATATTCCCCCAAAGACAACTACTATGTTACGAGAGTCAAGTGTGTCTCACGCGAAAAAAGAATATAATGCGCACAGTAGTTATGATCAATAATAATAATAATAATAAAAATAATAATAATATTATGATATTTTTATATCTCTGCCAGCATACTACAGTTTTTCTAAAGCTAGGGATACATCGAGCACATACACCGAAATGCATCTGTTATGAGCTCAACGAGACGCCGAATCAGCAGGTTCCTTCAGCAACTATTGCACTAATAAAAATACATTGTGACATCATCACCACCTCATTCGCAGCAGTTGGATAGATGTTTCACCGCTTCAATATCTCATCTCATTTTATATCTAAACGCTCGTCCCATGATTTTTATAGAAATCAAAAATAACCAACCGAATCCTGTGCGTTCAACTGCTGATCGAACCGACACTTCATGTGACCGTGCGTACCTGCAGTCAACAATATAATTACATGCATCTACCGTACTCCAAACACACCACACCACTACACGGTGGTGCGTGGTGTACACTGTACACGGTGTGTGTTCGACGATTGTCAATATTCTCCCTTACCCAATGACTCCTTGATGTGACCACGTCTGCCAGTGGGCGTGTACAGCTCGACCGGTTTGAACCATTCAATATCCTCTGAAAATAAATTATTATTATTTTTTTGTTACCCTTATCTACCGGAACAAAATTCGCGCGACTTTATCAAAAGATGAAAAGCAGATGGCGCGCAAAATCAACTGGTCTAATTCAAATACTTTCTTTCGAACTCTGCGAACCTAGTTGTAAATTGTTTGTAGCGTGCTCCTTTCACGGATTTCACCCAGTATATCGTACGTGCACCCTTACCGTACCCCTACTGTACCTCCCGTACAGTACCCCTACCGTACCTCGATTGAAGAACATGTATCTGCACACGACGGCTCGTCGGTTGATCTTGAGTGGATGACCCGAGAGGACGATTCTCTTGAGCACGATACGGTCGGGATTGTTGTCGAGCACACCACCCGTCGCCACCAGCTCCTACAAATAGTATTATTATTCATAATTAAAATATTATTATTATTATTATTATAAAATATTATTATTCTTATTCTCGTTCTAGCCACCAAAAATACTTTAAATGAATCAGAGTTCAATACACATCAGGAAATCTTCTACAATTCCCCCTCCTAATATCTCCTAATAGTGTCGGTTTCGCAAGTTTCTACGGTACACTGACCCCGTACTACTATCTGATCTCGATAAAATGTGAACCAAGATAGTAATAAAACGCGGCGAAACAACAATACAGCCATAGGCCGAAAAGTGCGTTGCAAATTACGAAGCCTGACTGCACTTTGCGTTTTTATGCGAACATTTCGCATATCTTTAACGTAGCTATTCGATCTATGAATGCAGTACCTGTCTGCCCTTGGCGTCCACTCTGAATACGAGGACGGATGCGGGTGCGAATGTGATGGGAGCGAAGAACGAGGCGACTGTGGGGCCATCCGAACGAAGGAAGCGCTCCATCTGAATATTAATAATAATAATAATAATAATAATAATAATAATAATAATAATAATAATAATAATAATAATATTATTATTATTATTAAAACCATTAACAAACCTTGAACTTGTCTCCGTTCGTGTGCTGGGAGAAGATGGGCTCAGTCTCGAATCGGCGGAAGCCAACGTGGAAGATGAGCTGCAATGGTCATGAATGTGCAACTAGCAATGAGAAACCCGTTGAAACCGCGTTTCGAGTTCTGCCCATAATGGAGAGATTTACATTGAACGTAATCTGCAGCAGCCATTCGCAACAAACAAAAAATCAATTACTTCCTCCATCGCTCATTGTGCGAATAATAGGTACTCTGCATATATTCTTCGTAATCTACCGTAACACTACCATATCTCAAGTATACCGTAACCATTTCATACACCTCCAATCCACCGTAACCCCCCAGTTACAGTACCCCCTCCTACCGTACCTTGCTCTTGCTCGGGATGGGGACGGTGCACGACGGGTGCTTCTTGATGACCACGTTCTGCACGCACATCTTCTGTTCGTGTGGCAGCAACGAGTAGATGGTGAGGGGAGAGGACTGACGCCATTCAGCTGCAGAGTAACAATAATAATAATAATAATAATAACAATAATAATAATAATAATAATAATAACAATAATAATAATAATAATAATAATAACAATAGTAAAATATTTTCTATCTCTGTGCCACAGTGCGATATTTTTTTCAAAATAGCCAGTATGCTGATCTATCGAGCACGCGCACCAACATGGATATGTTATGAGCTCATCGAAACGTGGAATGAACAGGTCAGCTCAGAAGCTAACGTACACGAAAATTCCAATCCTAGTTACGAACTACAGCTGTATCTCATAAAAATAAGTTAATAGAATAATAATAATAATAATAATAATAATAATAATAATAATAATAATAATAGTAAAATATTTTCTATCTCTCTGCCACAGTGCGATATTTTTTTCAAAATAGCCAGTATGCTGATCGATCGAGCACGCGCACCAACATGGATATGTTATGAGCTCAAACGCGGAATCAACAGGTCAGTTCAGAAGCTAATGTACACGAAAATTTCAATCCCAGTTACGAACTACAACTGTATCTCATAATAATAATTTAATAAAATAATAATAATAGCACTTGTAAAATATTTTTTTAATATCTCAAACAGCATAAGATATTTTCTCAAGCTAGATACGTCTAATCGAGCACTCGCACCAACATGGAAAGAGCTCAACCAAACGCAGAAGCAACAGGTCAGTTCAGCATCTATAGCAAACGAAACTTCCAATCAATCCTGATTACAACTGTATCTAATAATAATAATTTATAATATAATAATAATAATAATATTTTTTGCATCTAACAATAACATAAATCGATACTCTGCGTTTCTGCTAATAGAATGGCCATACCTGCGAATGACACAGGCACATTTCGAATGTGCAATGTGGCGTAGACGCCGGCGTCAACGATGCCCTGCGCCGACTGATCCTCGATCGATTGAAGCATCAACTTTCTGAAGATAACAATATAGCAATAAAGGTAATGGCATAACCCGTTATTCAAGGCTCACGAAGCCGTGATCACTGCTAGGCCAGTGATGAAAATAAGAATAACAATAATTATCTGTTTACGAAATTTGCAATAACTTGATTACAAGGAATCGGAATCAACTTTGAAAGAAACACCGGTATAAGAATGGAAAGGTGAAACATTGACTCACCTTGTTCTTCTAAAGTTGGCAAACTTGAAGATGCGCGCGTAGTCAAAGGGAAGATTCTCACGAGCGTCCCAGGGTGACGTACTGCAATCGATATAATAATAATAATAAAAATTATAATAATACTAATAAGATCTCTTCTCCATGACTTGCTCTTCTGTTATGTGATGTTATGTAGATAAACTGTTATTATTATTATTATTATTATTATTATTATTATTATTATTATTATTATCACCTAACCGTTCCATATCATTAATGCACAGACAACCACAGGCCAATCAATAATCCTATACGTTATGCAACTAATCAATCAATAAATCAATAATTCCTCACCGGAAGCTCTTGAGTCCGCGATACTTCTGGAATCGCACTCTGGCAGGGATATCGAGGGGCGTATCGATCTCATCTGGGAACTTCTCGTTCTCACGCTCGCTACGATACTGTTCAACCTGAAGAATCAGTAAAATTAATATTATTTATTATTATTATTATTATTATTATTCGCGGGTGCGGGAACCCCCTGATCGAAAATGTACGATATCATACGACAACCCTTTGCCCACTACATCCATCCAATCAAAGTTGATCAATCCTCACAGAAAATAGCATTGAAACATCATAATGATTTATATGACGCGCGCTGGACTTGCGAAACAAACGGCTAATCGCCATAGTAACAAAAACAATCGTTGTAACATGAAACTCGCGGCTTTACAGATTGTGAGAAAAGAAAGCAGATCTAACACACCCAAGCTAATTTGACTCTGGCAATACTCTCTCGCAAACAGAAGATAGCGAAATAGGATTGGCAGAGCGGGAGGGTTTCAAAATTATCTCGTTGAGTGCCTTTAAGTGAGCACATCCAGCCAACCTTCCCCAAGACCTTTATATTATTATAATTATTTTTCTCATCGTTTCTGTATTTGCTGTCGCACCTGTCACGGGTGTATCAAATAAATAAATAAATAAATAAATAAATAAATAAATAAATAAATAAACCTCATTCATATCGATATCAGCATCCTCCATATCGTCATCATCTCCATCACCCGCCTCCGTCGCTGTCTCCATGCCATTCATCTAAACTTATCTATTGATTTATTGATTGATTTATCCTACATCATAAAGATGTAATATCGATCGATATCGATACTGCTAATAGGCACTTTCATCTCAGGTATTGTTTAACGTGTTCGTCACGATGTACACCGCGTGGCTTGTCAAAACTACCGGAGCAATCTCATTACACGCTCTCGCTGAACAACACAATACCAATGCTAAGGCCGCTACGTACGAATTAGCACTGCCATTATCAAGATTTACTGGTCGCAGATTCAATCTCTCTCTCCTTCCCCTCCACCTACCTCTTCCATTTCCTCCTCCTCCTCCTCCTCTTCATCAACCTCCAGATCAGCGGGATCAGCCTCCTGCAATGATAAAACCATCATAATCCTACCGATCAACATCTACCGTAACCAAGTCGCACAAACTACCGTAACCCACCTCATCATCGTCGATATCCTCATCTTCATCGTCAATCTCCTCATCCCCATCACCCTCCTCATTCTCCTCATTATCGTCCATGATCCATGCTGCCTGATACGACGACGTTCCCTTGGGCACACGACGCTTCTCCACGTCCTTCTTCACTGCAATGAAGATCAATATCAATCGATAAATCAATAATCACACCATCAATCAACCAAAGAAATCAATAAATCAATCAGAGAATATTTCTCGGCAAATCAAAGATTAAAGCAAAATGATCAGGAAATTCTACACGCAGACTGTCAGTTTCCAGTTTCACGCCATTGACATAGTCCTTACGATACCCTACTCAATAATAGAAGATGGCAAAGACGACGAGATTTAATTCATACATTTCCGCCCCACCCACAATCTACAACCTGACCCGAAATTAGAACAAAACTGATCCGATCTACATCTCAAGTACTCGGAACTGACCCGACATGGGGGTGAGATTCTTACTAATCTCAATCTCCCGCATATTGCTAGATGGGTTTCGAGTCAAAACTGACCGCATCGACAAAAGTGCAGAATCGCAATGAGGGTGCTCGAAAATGTACGAGTTAATTTATCGATATTTTCAAATAATCAAAAATAACCCACAGTGATCCTCATCGAGCGCGTCGTACTCATCAGGCCACGTCTGTTCCGCGTTCATTGGATCGGGAATCACCTGAAAGAGTACATGGGATAGGAAGTGTAAAGGGAATTATTTATTTACTTATTTATTTATTCCAATCAATATATATTCATAAACACATTACTGGCAAAAGGAAACAGATGAGATGGATTTCCGCAGCGCAAAAGCGATTTAGGTTTTGTTTTGGTCGCACGACACGCTTCGCATCGGGCAAAAATAAACGGGGCACGACATATAAAGATGATGATACATGAATCCTCCCGGTTCAGATTTTTTCTCTTTTCGCAACTTTTGGATAAAACACTACAAGATTTACCTAATTAAAAGATGGAATAAATATAAATAAATAAATAAATATGAGATGATTGGCATACCTCACTCTGGAGGGACTCTTGCAGCTCGGGATCCGCTGCGGCCAGTACCTTGCTCTCGAACATGTCGTGCTGCAATAAGCATTTAGAAATTTTTAAAAAATTATACAATTACTTCTCGAGATTATATAAACATTTAAACATGTGTTGTAACACCACCAAATTCATTGTATTCTCCAAGCGTCACCTGCACAAGTAAGATTCGTGTTGCACGAATTCAACAAGGCAATTTCGTTAAAGCGACACCCCGAGATGGTTTGAAACTCGCAGATCTAGCCACACTCTCTCGCTCTCTTTGTCAACGAGAGAGTATTGTCAATGCGGAGAGTAAAATTAGCGCATTGGGTCGCCTTTAAACTTTTCTCGTCACAAATCAAATGAACGTGGACAATATATTACATATATGTCACCACCATTTCAACCCAAACATCCTCACTCTCACCGGTATGATAAATCCCAGAATTATTAATATTAGTATTATGATCATCATTAAGTTTTTGTACTGTATCACTGCGCGTTCGACACTTAGATAAAACATTTTAAATAATAATAATAATATTATTATTATTCCCACTAACCCTCTTCCTGATAGGATGAGGATCCTCCTCTCTCAACTCAATCTTCTCCAATTGGAAGTCACCACAGCCGGGCAAATGAACGAGACGATTGACGTTAATGAACGGGCCACGAATGTAGCCGGTCGCGAGCAGCGTGCACTGACCATCCTGATGAGAGATCAAAGATGAAAGATCAGACTACAAACTATACACTTTCAATCAACGACATAAACAATTGAACGTGTTGGAGTAGAGATGGACTATTGCAACAAACATAGGTCGCATAACTACGTTACGGATATGGAAAATAAACTCGTGTTTTCACAAAAAAATCAAAACGCGGTCCGGCTTCGTAATTTGCAACGACCTATGGCTACAACCTTTTGAGAGTCGGTGTTCGTGACCATACATTTTCGCCCCACCCACAATCTGTTGTTTTTGCGAATTATAAACTGACCCGAAATTAGAACAAAACTGACCCGATCTACATCTCAAGTACTCGAAACTGACCCGATCTTTGGTGATTCTTACTAATCTCGATCTCCCGCATATTCCTAGATGGGTTTCGAGTCTCAAAACTGATCGCATCACAAAAATGCTCACTCACAATGTGGGTGCTCGAAAATGTATGTTCGTGACATAATTAGATAAAGACTATGCCAAACGAACAATTACAAAGATCAAAGATCACAATCCACCGTACCTTCTCATCCACCATATCCAGCTTCTCGACGAGCACATGACCACGACGCTTCTGGATCACCATCTACAAAGAGGATACGGAATGATTGTTCAATATCAATCAATCGATCAATATTTATCAGGGTTACGAAACAAAAATGGCTAAAAACCAGTGAATCATCCCAACTTAAAATAAGAACGCATGATTCATTTGTTAATTGACGTCATCACGCAGAAAATTCATCACAAAAACTTCCCCTAATTATATGATTTCATTTGATACATTAAAGGGTGAATAGCAGATGAATCGGATAAATAAATCATTCGCATTATAAATGAATAAAAAAGTTAAATTAATTCACCTTCTTCTTCTTCGACTCGGTGAGCGTTCTGATCACAACTACTCCATCCGATTGGGAGTCCGCGTGCAGGAGTCGAGGTTGGGTCAGACTCCTACGAATGATCAATCGATAATTTACCAAAATAGGCAACGGACACAACATGATCCCAATGTTTTTTATTGATAAAGTTCTCTCCACAACTTACAAACAGTGAAAACCGAGCATATCACATAATCGGATCATTGAAGTCAATCAATAATCAGGAAAAATCAATAATTCAGTTAAATCAATCAATATTACGGTACCATTTATCGATTATCTTCTCAACATTATTCCTGGTCACTTCCTTCTGCTTGCCCTGAATGGCGGCGAGACCGGGAACGACGTTGACCTTCAAATTATTAATATTATTAATATTATTATTATTATTAATAATAATAATATTATCATTGATATTATTATTATTGAATTACTATAGCAGATCTTGAATAATAGATCTTGAAGTAGCTGAAACAGTAAAAAAACTATAGAGCTCTATTTCAAAAACCAGTTGGATCCGAGCGTCAGAGGTAGTTCAAAATGCTTGAAAGAACTTTTGTTCTAATAGTCGATCATTCGAATCTTTCTCGCATGAATGTCATTTCCAGTCACCAATGTGCTAGCACGGTCCAACCATGTTCACCATTCAGTTTTATCAAGAGTGGTGTTTACCAATCGTTAACTTACTCAACAGTGTTTTTAACGTTGAAGAATATAAATATATAAGAATTGAGCAAAAGATTTTCTGCTCAACCTAACAGTTAGTACGCAAAGATGATAGCATGACTCACAACAGTGGGCAATCCGTGAGAAAGCATCGCAGAGATGAGCAATTCAGACCACGCTGAGAGCTCCTGATCGAGAGGCCACACCAGGCAGACTACATCCGAAACCTGATCAATTATTGATTTATTGATTGATTTTTATTTCTCTAGATCTTTCAAGTTCGAATATAGTATATGCAGGAGCAAACATTGATTTGTGAGAAGATAAATGATGCTATATAGATACAACCAAAACCATGATCAAGGGAAACAAACCTTGATAGAATCAAGTACATCTTCAAGAATCGTAGGATCGGGTGTGAGAAAGCCGAGACGACTCTTGAAGCGAGGAACACTGCAAAAATAATAAGATTAATTGTAATAATAATAATAATAATAATAATAATAATAATAATAATAATAATAATAATAATAATAAATAACGGTGATAATCTTTATTAATGCCACAGCATTGCTCATTGTTCATCAACAAATTAAATTAATCAACAAAAAATCGAACATAACCAAACTCCGAAAAAACATAACAAACCAGCGAGACATAGAATCACCAGGTTGTAGTGGAATGAGAATAAGCAAAATAGTTACTCACGCAAGATAATCCACATTGTGTCCTTTGGAGTGAATGATGGTCTCATCACAACCAGCGAGTGTAGCCACAAAGTCGACGGGACTTACTGGACCACCGAGCACAATCATCGTCTGATAAATCATATAATTATTTAAATATCCATCAATAATAATTATTGATTGAAAAGTTTTACAATGCACCAGTATATAAGAGATTAACAACAAATTATAGAGAATCGTGGCCAATCTAGATTGCAGATACAGGAAATAATTACAATATTTTTTTCCAAAAAATATTATCGAAACGCACCACGAGAGTGGGCGCATTGGATCCTCCGGCGCTGGCTCGTTTGGCGTCAACAATTTCACGACGCTTACTGATACGACTCAGAGCGGTCTTCTGACGTCTGGAAATTCACTTGTTTTAATATTTATTTGAAAATATTGTTTTAACTGTATTTGCGAAAGACTTACACCGTGTTTTAGCTGTATTTATAATATGATATAATCATAGATGAACCACGAACCTGTCCTCCTTGGATAGTGTTCTGTGGGCCTTGCGCACAGCCGATGATCCCTTCAGTTTCGTTCGCCCTCTCGCATCTCGCTCGATCTGTCCCTTTGCGCGATGCTTACCGGTCTTGTGCGCTTTAGGAATCTGCTTGAGCGGACCCGGCCGATGCACATTACTCATTCTGCAATAAACAATTCAGTAAATCAAATGCAATCAACGAAAATAGGTACAAAGAAGAAAAATAATTTCGGAAATTATGAAAGCGCTGTAAGATTTGGACACAGCGCTGCCAGAAGATAAATGCAGTAGTGACGAATAAAACTGAATTTCTATGAAGTTTTATTTAATTTATTTAATTTTTGTAATCGACTGGATATGATGCCACTAAAAAGAAAGAATAATGTTATTTACAAAATGAATGTAAATAGAAATAAAGAAACAGAAATGAGTTTATCTGACACACCTGACTTTATTCGCCCTGCCGCACTATTTTCCCTGATCGCAGACTGATTGTTTATTTGTTCCCACCGTGTTTCAACTGTAAATATTCGCTTTCTGCCTTACATTATGCCGTTCCCTCTAATTGCTAGTACTCACTATCTTTATTTTTCATGTAATTAAAGGCGCACCCTATCTAATTTGAAACTCTACGCTAAGGTAATCGTCTCTTGCTTTCTTTGTTTACGAGAGTGCTTTGCCAGAGCGGAGAGTTATTCGTGGTGTATCTGTAATATATTTCATACTTTCCAGAATGCGTGTCGCTGCGAATCTCACAATGCTGTATACTGAGGTGCCTCTTCTCATGAGGTTTCATCTTTGATTAGAGCTTTCCCCATACCCTTGATCAATGAACGTCTTAAAGGCACACCCAAGCTAATTTGAAACTCTCCACTCTGGTACGGATCTCTCGCATTTCTTTTCTGCGATAGAGAGATAGTTGCCAGCGAGGAGAGTTTCAAATTAACTCGGGCTTGTGTCTTTAAATTCCCTGCTCTGACCAGATTGTAGCATTGACCTGAGCGTAGCGAGTTTCACTTGATATTAACTCTGGGTGTGCCTTACCAGTAAAAAACCTTGGCAATTTGTTAGGTACGAACGCGCTGCTGCTGATGGTTTCAAGCTGGTTGAGATCACTTATCCCTATCAAGAGAGACCAGAGGCGCTCAAGGCCGAAGCAGACAGGCACGGAATCGAACACATAATGATCAATGCTTTTCCAGGTCTGATCTTTGAACTTTGATCTCTGATCTTTGATCTTCCATCTTTTCAGGCAACTGGGCTGGTGGTCAGAGAGGCATCGCAGCGCTCGCTTCTGAACAGAGTGGCTACAGCCGATCGATCGATCAATCGATATTGTATGCCAAGATGTTGGATTGTAAGAAGTTAGTACCGTTATTTCAATTTCGTTTGATTCTTCTCTTCAAAGTAGAAACCATACTGGCACTAATGACAAATACAGTTATATCCGTTAATCGATAATTCCGTATTCACTACAGTATCCTCTCGATTAATCGATAACTGCCGTTTGCAGAGTACACGTGATGGCGGGAGTTCCAAAGTCCGATGACGACATCGCTGCCGCTTACAAGACCTACATCGACAACATCGAATACGCCGCCAAAGCTCTTGGAGAGGTTGATCTTTGATCTTTGATCTTAATTCATGATCTGTGGACTGTAAATTCGTGATCTTTGATCTTTCAGAACAATATGGAATGCCTCATCGAGCCGATCAATCCGATTACTATTCCCGGATATCATCTCCGATCGTACGAGCAAGGTGATAGATCAAAGATCAAACTACAAAGTATGAGATCAAAGATCAATGATTAAACATCACACATTTCAGCGATGGCTGTGTTGCAGATACTCAGCGTGCCCAATCTCTCCATTCAGTTCGACTTCTTCCATGCAGCTCAGATGCCCGGTGGAATCCCGCCCAATATTCATCAATGGAAGCGCAACATCGGTTTGTAGTTTGTTGTTTGATCTTTGATCTTTGATCTTTGAACTCTGATCTCTCTAGGTCACATTCAAGTCGCGCAGGCGCCTGGCCGTGGTGAGCCCGACACCGATGGCAGCATCGATTACGTAAAATGGATTGAATGGTGCAAGGTACGGTACAACATTTCTTACTTTATTATTGCTACAGTATACCACAAGTGGTCACAGTAGCAGTACAATATTTGTCAATGTGGTAGTACCGTAACCCACGGTTACAGTAATCCTTAGTGACTACCGTAACCTATAATTACAGTAATCGTTAGTGGTTACCGTAACCTACAATTACAGTAATCGTTAGTGACTACCGTAACCTACGAATACAGTAATACTTTCTGACTGCTGTAATTCAAGGTTACAGTAATCCTTACAGACTACGGTAACCCTCGATTACAGTAATCTTTCCAGACCAGCGGGCAGCAGTGGGTGATTGGGTGCGAGTACACACCGACTAAGAAGGGAGCGGACGCAGTTGCGTGGATTAGGAAGTCTGGCCTTGATTTTTAAAATATTTTTGAGAATTATCATGTTTGTAATGTATTTTGTTTTGTACAATATTGCGTAGTATATTCTAGTGTACAATGTGGTTACGAGTATTTCATGCATCCGTTTGATCAATCGATAAATTCATTTATCACATGCTTCCACGTATTCAATTATCGATTGACTAGGAAAATACTTACCGTATCCGTAAGATACAGTACCTGAAGAGACCATGATCGCCGTCAGGGTCGACTACTGGTTTGGACTACTGGTTTGGTTTGTTTTTTTTAGTTTTTCTGGTCTACCGTAATCTTCCGTGTAACTGAGGTATTGGAGTTTTCAAGCTAATCTTTGTTTTCATCTACCGTAATCGTCTATTTTGTACTTTTCCATGAAACATATATGTAATGTATGAGCTCGATAATTTCATCATTATTACACATTATCAATGTCATCTTTGATCTCTAATGTATCTTTACTGTTTCATGCAACCTGAAATTTATACAAAGACAACCATTTTTGTTTTATTTTTTTGCACAGAAAGTGATAGGAAGAACAATTATGGAACCAAATAAGAAAGAAATAAAATGATGGCACTTGGTTCATTCAGGTATAAGGATTTGGCTATCGATCAATAAATGAATAAACTACAAATCGATAAAGATGGATGAACTAGGGGCAAGGAAAAGAAGGAAATGAATGAATCAATGTAACCGAAAGGAAATGAGATTTGAACTATATTTGAAGGAATGGGTAATACGGAGAAGATTTGGTCATGACTGGTAAGGAATGCTGTATTCAGAATAGGACTCGGGATGAGGAAAATGAATGAATGAATTAAGATTCGAAATGAGCGAAAATTAAGATGAAGATTTATTGCAAAATTATCCGTGATCATGCACGGCTTCAAACACCTGAGAAAGAAAGCGAGAGAGTGTGGTCAGAGTGGGGAGTTTCAAATCAGCTCGGGGAGTTACTTTAAAACGAGAATGTCTTTCTCCTTGGCTGCTTTCCACTATCCGTTCTCCAATTCGACGATGGTGGTACACTTATCCATTGTATCACAACTCTTCTTACTATAACCCTGTCTCTAATCCTTAGATTTCTCCAATTACACAGAACATTCCGGAGACAAGGAACTGTGAGGAATATCGATATAGCGATAGTTGAGACTGTAGATATATCCAGAATCGTATAGAAGAATATGATCACTTCGGGAAACGGTTCGTAGCTGAAATTTAAATAATTTTATAAAATGCCATAAATCGAAAGTGATGCTCTCGCTACAATTCGCTCGATGCCAAAGTCTGGTCAGAGCAGGAAATTTAACGACATGCCCTGAGCTGAGCTCTAGCAACGCTCTATCGCAGACGAAGAAAACGAGAGAGGATTGCCAGAGCGGAGAGTTTCAAATTAACTCGGGAGTGTCTTTAAGTGGTAACTAGATATCGTTTGCTCTCTGTGCGAAAACATGATTAGTGTGTAGTGTAATCAGACTCATCTAGAATACAGGGGTGTGCGCGGGCTTGGACACCAACAGAAGTAAATCACAGCTATTATTCTCGAAGTAATTGCCGTTGAAAGAGAGTATCATCGGGCTATCGTAGGGGAAACCTTCCATCATAACAGGTGATTTCAACTTTCCTGATATTAATTGGCTTAAAGATGGTGGCCCGCGAATGTTCAGATAAATCACTACACCCCTCTTGTGCGAATGCAAAGTGATATGCGAAGAGTTAGCGCCGCCTCACATCTATCCCATAGCGCAGTGGTAAACGTTCAGACTCGTTACCCGTTTGACGCAAGTTCGAAACCTATTGCGAATTTCCTCAATTTTCAAAAAGCGCGCCCTTCCCTGAACCGGGCCCGGTGGTTTATTAATGTTTCTAGCGATCAATAGACTAAATCAGCACAAAATAAATAGTGTACTCTAAGTAGAATAACTTTTGCTACCTTTCTGTCTTCACAGTTTGTTCACGAAAATATTCGTGGGACACCACCTTTAAGTTCCCTATGGCTCAAACGGTCATACCTCCCTCTCAATCATTCCTTGAATTTTGCCGTACATTGAAACTTGCACAGTTGGTCAAAGATCCGACCCACGCACACGGAAATATATTGGATCTAGTTCTCTGTAATAATCCAAGACTGATAAACCAAATCAAAATTGGCCCGCCGTTTTGTAAGTCTGATCATTATACAATTGATTTCAAGATCTCCATAGAACACTCCGTCCCCTCATTCGTATTGAAAAGAGACTACAGAAAAGCAGATTACGATCTCATTAATATACAATTAGCGAATGTAGACTGGACAGGTTTATTCTCTACAATTGTGGGAGTGGATCAAATGTATGACATATTACTAGGATTAATCCAAAAATCAATAGATATCCATGTACCATGGACTAGAATAAATGTTAACCATGGGAAACTCCCTCCCCATATCGAAAGACTCTTGCACAGAAGGTTATGTGCTTGAAAGAAATCAATCAATAGCCAGGACCCTCTTGATAGTCACAATTTTGAACAACTAAATAAGAAGTTCAGGAAAGAATTGGATAGATACCAGAAAACCATAGAACGGAAAATAATTTATAGCGAAGATAGCAATAAGTTCTTTCGGTATATGAAACGCTGCTCAAATAAAGAGAAAGGAGTTGAGGGATTAAAGACAAAAATAGTATTCTCATCATGGATGACTTAGGTAAGGCCGACCTGCTTGCAAATGCATTCGCAGGAGTGTTCACTGTTGATAATGGTACACTACCCCAACTTTCACAACTCCCAACTTTTGGCAATTATCAAGAGACACTGTTTCTTCGACATGAAATATGCGCTCTAATTGAAAAATGGAAGCGATCTTCCTGTCGTACTCCAGAGAACATAGATCTCTCGTTCATTAAGAAAATTGCCGTACCAATAGCTGAACCACTAGAAATAATCTTTCGTCATTCTTTTGAAACAGGGGTAGTCCCCTCCCCCTGGCGTCACTCCATCGTTACCCCTGTCAAGAAATCACCACCATTTTCGGATCCGCTATATATACCGATTTCTATAACCTCTTTCTTCTGTAGAATATTCGAGCGTGTATTGTGTAAATCTATAATAACTCATTGCGAATCGTTAGAAATATTCCCAGATGAACAATACGGTTGCAGACAGAAAAGATCGCGCGAAATGCAGATGTTAGAGGTACTGGAGCATTGGACTACTTCTATCAGTGAAGGAGGCGAGAGAGTATAGGGAGCGAGGAGAGCTTCCTCTGATTTTCATTAATTTTCGCAACATTCGAACAAGAAAGAGAGAAATGATAAGAGAGCACGCGAAAGGAGAGAGGCAGACAACGAGTGATTTGAACGCCTTCAAGAACACTATCAATTGATATATTCTAGATCATCTAACATTTAATTTCATTTCATTTTTCATACATGACAAAGATGCGACAACAGCTCTCATCTACATAGTAAATGAGAGATTATGGATTAAAAGCGATATATCACTGACATATTCGATGTAAGATGTAAATTATAATTATTTCTAGACGCAGCATGGGATGAGGGTACTGCAAGATAGTAATCCTCGCATCTAATACCGTATCGATGAAACATATATGATACGCTTCTAATTTGTTTATCACATGTTTGCCAATTTATGGTGAATAAATTATTATTATTGACGCTCAATGAGTGCCATATGCAAATTTGCCATTATAGGCGCAGAGCTATTTACTCTCCGCTGTGAAAACGAGAGAGTGTGGCCAGAGCGGGGAGATTCAAATTAACTCGGGCTGTGCCTTTAAACAACAATATGCTCTCTCATTGTCAGCTTTTCTTTACCCACAAGTCAAGCCTGCCAGAGTGGATACGTTCAATATCTCTTAGGGTTAATTTTGCAAATGATCATAAACAATTTCATTAACAATAAGAAAATTAAAAGATATTAATTAATTAATTTATCTACGCCATATAATTATGCACGTCAATGTTAAAATTAAATAATTGGCAATAAAAGTTGAATAAATCTTACAATGAACGGCCATGGATTCCGTGCCACAAATCGTCCATACACCTCGAACGACCTCTCCAGAGGCCGCATATCGCCCCACTCCTGCAATAATCTACTTTAATCATTTTTTTCATTTTTTCATCGCTATTGCAAAGGGTAAAATCAGACGATTTCGAACCAGACACCAAATGCCAAAACCAATGCGAAGTCCGCTCTGGGCACATTATGGCAAATCTTGTCTCGAGAAACGTGGTCACAGGTGTAATGGGGCATTTTTTGTCAAACGCCTACGTCTACGGTTGTGACGTCACTTTTGTCGGCAAACGGCTTGCCAAAGTTCATGCATACGGCCTCAGAGTGGAGGATAGCAAATTGCGTTGATCATATCGGAATCAGTAAACTGTATAGACCAACCTAGATACGAGCAGAGAAAATTCAAACAGGTATGTATGCCTTCTCTATCTTATCAATTGGAGCATCCTACAGTAAAAAATTAATAATGAATACATCACATTTCAATACATCAGGTATAATATCGAAGTAGTCTCATTTGAATTCATAACGATAATCAATAAATGGTGTATAACTACATGATGAATCGTAAAAAACAAAAGTCTGATCCCATCATTCGAACTTTTTCTCTGTAGAATTTATACAATTCCATCTACCCCCGTATGATTCTTCACATTCATTCACTCATATCCAATCAACATTAATCTACCTTAGGTCTATTCTAATAGATGGTTTGAGACAATGCATATGGAATCTTCTGTCACAATTATCACATGTAACCATTCCATCTTCTCATCCACTACAACGTAAACAAATATCGAATAGATTCTCTTCTTCTGAACATATTCATTTATTCATATTATTGGTATACTTCGATACACATATTGATACGATAATAGAATAATGTAATGTATCAGTACAGAACGGTAACGCTAAATATAAAATGAACTAACTCTCCTTCTGTCCAATTTTCCTCATAACTCGTCCAGATTTAGAAGCCGTTCCACCCTCCATCAACTGGAACGGATGAGAAAGTACTTCTATCGATAGCAAAAGAATGGATGAACGGCAAAAAATATAAATGAAAAAATCAATCATATGTACTTGAATGGCATATCAAAATGAAGTAATTAAATTCTGGAGGATCAATCTTCATATTAATGAACCTCATAATCTGGTTCCAAACCATAAGAATAAATTAAATAATACAAATAACATTATTAAATATTAAATAGATAAACATATCAGTGAAAGGCTCGGCCATCCATGGATCCATGGACTGTGAACGTAAAAAAACCGTGAACGGTGAATGGTGAACAAAAAAACCGTGAACGGTGAACGGTGAACAGTGAAATTTACAATTTGCCCAATCAGCCAACTTTTCGCGACGCGACCGCAACGCGAGCTCCGTCCTCTATGTTTCCGTGAAGAGATCGCGCGGGGGTTTTTGTATCCTGCTTTAAAAGCCCATTCTGTGATCGCTTTTGGCTACTTCCACATCTTATTGGAGAAGTTGCTGCATATGTTGGGTGATTTCATATCTTTATTGTAGTTTTTAGGCGTGGTCCATGTAACGCACACTCATCTTTATTTTCAGTGAGCAAAGCTAGCTGTCTTCTTTCATTTTATCAAAAAAATAAAACACTTGTTCAATCATCATTCATCGGTTTGATAATTTATTCCACTTCAATAAATCCTAAATATTCCATCTTTCCATATTATTCACTAAGAGATGGTCATCTGACCATTACGTATTATTTTATATGAAAAGAATTTACATGTATCAAACCGAGTTTTGCGAGAAAAAAACGTTCAGATGGGCGATATGTTTTCAGAGGCAACTAGCAATCGATAAATCAATAAATATTTAGTTAGGATTTCAAAGAGAGGAATTCATCACCATTGTGATCTATCATTAAACGAGTACTAGACAACTCTTAAAGGTATCAATACAAATATACAAAACTCTAGACTAGCAAATAAATTTTTATATTGGTTAAAACGAAGCCAGATCCATTTAATGGGTGGGCATACACATTGTATCTTCAATTTTGAATCCACAAATTTGGAACTTTTTATATATAACTGTAGAATTGTCACCAGCACATTTGCAAACATAGTTATGTAAATGTACACATTGGAACTGATTATAAGGAACTCTAATTTTGAATACGCAAATTTGTAAACATGAATTTGTAACCAGAAAATTGTAACCAGAAATTTGTAACCAAACATTTGTAACCAAAACTTTGTAACCAGGAATTTGGAACCAAAAATTTGTAACCATCATATTTGAACCGAGGAAGCAAAACCATCATTGTTTTGGTTAACGAAATTGCACTCAACGAATCTGATAAACCTCATTTAGAAACCTCATTTATTTAGGCTCATTAATAACAACAAGGAACTTAATCAATAGAAAGATTAATAGACAATAGAATAGAATCAATAGAATAGAAATGGAGCCTCGGTCCAAATATGATGGTTCTAAATTCTTGGTTCCAAATTCCTGGTTACAAAGTTTTGGTTACAAATTTCTGGTTACAAATTTCTGGTTACAAATTCATGTTTACGAATTTGCGTATTCAAAGTTAGAGTTCCTTATAATCAGTTCCAATGTGTACATTTACATAACTATGTTTGCAAATGTGCTGGTGACAATTCTACAGTTCCAATTTTTCGTTTTCAATTTGTCAGTTTCAAGGTGTTGAGTTCCAATTTTTAAGTTACAAAGTGTATGCCCACCATTTAATGAATATGAAATATAAACAAGAAATTTGAGTTAATCAACCAATTTATAATCTGGAATGAATTTAACTCTCGTACCAAATAAGCAAGTACATTTTATACGGTCAATATCATCTAGACCAAGAACAGCCTACAATTATCTATTAATTATATTATAGTATACCTTGGATACCGTAAACCTTTTGAATGAGCTCCCACAGGATTGAAATAACGAAGAAGAACGATATTCCATTCCTGATATCTGTATATGATACAATAGATGAAACATCAAATATTGGCAAAATACAAAAAAAAATTATGGTATGCTGCAACATGGTGTACTTTAGCCGTCTGCGCTCTCTCACTTTTACGTGCTCTCTCTGTCTCTCTTTCGCTCTACCTTTTTCTCTGTCGCACCATGATCGCTCTAGAAACGCCGTGAAAAGCATGGAATAACCCTTTAAAGGTCCAGCCAATATATTTGCGAACAAACAGACAGAAAAATAGCAAAAGTTATACGAGAGTGTCTGAGGAAACTCACATATCACGGGTCTCCTGTAAAAGTGTATGAAATTTAGAACCTTTTTCGACAGAAAAAAATTGATTTCCTCCGTTTTTATTGATTATTGTTAGACTGGCCTAACTGAGTGCGAAAACAACATTTTCAAATTTTGTTTTTCGGAATTTGCATATCTATGCAATTTGTTTCCTGTAAACTTCAGATGACTGTAACTCACTTCATTTTTGAGTAATCGTGTAAAAATTTTTTCAATCGGTTGCTAATGACCTCGTCTACAAATCACTCAATTGAGGTATGGTCGGAAATGTTGTTTATCATGTGTTATTGCATGAAAACTGTTTTTTAACATGAAAAATGAGATGTTTCTCGAAAATTTTCTCTAAAGGATAAGAGTTTTATTGCAGATTCGGATTCCCCGTCCACGAATTAGGGTATCCTGATATATCTTTTAACCCAACTCTGTCCCCCCAATAGTGCTACTGTATATCGTCCTGGACTTAGCGCAATTTTCCCTCAAATCACATTTTTGGCTGTAAATCAGCTCATACTTATGTTAATGTTCTGATTAGCATATTTAAACCGTGTATCTCGGCCAACCTTACAAAATTGTCTTAATCGTTCGAATTCTCAACAACAATCATTTTCTAGATATGAATCGAAAACTGATTTTATTAACGACTTTTCGATTCTTTCGTTGAAGATCTTTGTTGTTATTCTTTATTTTAATTTCACTGTTTTTATTTATCGTTTACTGATATTAGTTTATTGATCGTTAAGGTCGAAGAAACTGTTTGAATCAAGAATATCCAGGGAACCTTCGAAGAACTCTGAGAAATCACTGAAGATCATGTCATAGATGGCATCCGAGGGTATCACTCTCTCATCCTCGGCCACATCCACTTCCTCCTCAATAAGCAAATCTTCTTCGAAATCCTTCTCCATTTCATCCAAAAGCGCTCTTCTTCTTCTGCTATTTACATATTCCTTTAGCCCCATTTCCGGTCGAAAAGGCGAAAAGTCGTTAATAAAATCAGTTTTCGATTCATATCTAGAAAATGATTGCTGTTGAGAATTCGAACCATTAAGACAATTTTGTAAGGTTGGCCGAGATACACGGTTTAAATATGCTAATCAGAACATTAACATAAGTATGAGCTGATTTACAGCCAAAAATGTGATTTGAGGGAAAATTGCGCCAAGTCCAGGACGATATACAGTAGCACTATTGGGGGGACAGAGTTGGGTTAAAAGATATATCAGGATACCCTAATTCGTGGACGGGGAATCCGAATCTGCAATAAAACTCTTATCCTTTAGAGAAAATTTTCGTGAAACATCTCATTTTTCATGTTAAAAAACAGTTTTCATGCAATAACACATGAAAAACAACATTTCCGACCATATCCTCAATTGAGTGATTTGTAGACGAGGTCATTAGCAACCGATTGAAAAATTTTTTTGCACGATTACTCAAAAATGAAGCGAGTTACAGTCATCTGAAGTTTACAGGAAACAAATTGCATAGATATGCAAATTCCGAAAAACAAAATTTGAAAATGTTATTTTCGCACTCAGTTAGGCCAGTCTAACAATAATCAATAAAAACGGAGGAAATCAATTTTTTTCTGTCGAATGGTTTCATACACTTTTACAGGAGATCCGTGATATGAGGTGACATAGCGAAAAATAAATTTTTCTGTTTGATGTGGAATAAAATAGTGCACTGCCTGGCGACCTCAGCCACACATATGAGAAAGTTTGATTTTGTGTCGGAAGGTTACTGTAGGCGAAAATGTTCGGTAGGTCGAAAAAATTATTTCGGATCCCAAGCATCCGATCGACTCGTGAGTGGTACCGATCGATTCCTCATGCGAATACAAGCAGCTTTTACTCCGATCACTTTTTAATCCGGATTTCGAAGAATCGAGTTAGTACGAAAATAAACTTTAAAAAAATAATTACTATGCGACGGTTCTCTAGAAGGAAGAAATTAAATTTGCTTAAATCGTTCTACATTTAATAAACTACCTTATATTAAAATATGAAGTCGAACAAACCTGGTCAAATTTGGTCACTAACGCAAAATATGATAGTAACTTAGTGAAAAAACTCACTTCACGATCCTTAGTGCACTTGTCATACTTTATACACCTGTCTCTTTTCACGGCTTTATGCCCGGCCTCTCTTATAGGTTTAATTTATTTTGTTTTTACTTGTTTATTATTAAAAATTAAAACACACAATAGGGAAAAAACATTTTTAAACAGAACAAATTAAGCGAGAGTAAAGCAATTAATGGGGCCGGGTATATAGCCGTGAATAAGACAGGTGTTTGAATCTATGCATGATTCAAGTAAAATTTGAGAAATTAATGGCATGATCTAGCATGGAAAATACTCGAATCATGCATGGGTTATCCGTGATCATGCATGGATTCTGAGACTCCATGCAAGATCACGGAAAATCCATGCATGATCATTGAAGAGACATGTATGATCTCGAACCGTGGATATCCCATGCATGATCATGCATTTATTGTCGAATCATGAATGGTTATACTTGTATCCGTGATCATGCATGGATTTCAACACCAGAGTGAGATAGCACCAAAATATTATCGTGAAGTAGTCTTAGAGAGTCACTGTCATATTTTTCTTTCATATACAAACTTGACCTCGTTTGTTAGTCTACATATTTTAATATAAGTGTTGGTATTAAATGTAGAACGATTTAAGCATATATAATTTTTTTTGCTTCTAGAGAAAGGTTATATAGCAATTGGTGCCATGTCATATTGTCTTATCCACGGCTCTATACACGGCCCCATTAATTGGTTTATTCTTGCTCAATTTATTCTGTTTAAAAAATGTTTTCCCTATTGTGTGTTTTAATTTTAAATCATAAGCAAGTAAAAACAAAAAAATTAAACCTATAAGAGAGGCCGGGCATAGAGCCGTGAAAAGAGACAGGTGTCTACAGTATGACAAATGCACTAAGGATCGTGAAGTGAGTTTTTCACTGAGTCACTATCATATTTTGCCTTCGTGACCAAATTTGACCAGGTTTGTTTGCCTTCATATTTTAATATAAGATTAGGTACTAAATGTAGAACGATTTAAGCTAATTTAATTTCTTCCTTCTAGAGAACCGTCACATTGTAATTAACGTTCAAAAGTTTATTTTACTAATATCTCGAGTATTCGAAGTCCTGACTAAAAAGTGATCGGAGTAAAAGTTGCTTGTATTCGCACAAGGAAACGATTGGTACCACTCCCGAGTCGATCGGATGCTTGGGGACTGAAATATTTTTTTCGACCTAAAGGACATTTTCTCTTACAGTAACCTTCAGACACAAAATCGAACTTTCTCATATGTGTTTCTGAGGTCGCCTGGCAGTGCACTATTTTATTCCACATCAAACAGAAAAATTTATTTTTCGCTATGTCACCTCCCCCAGTCAGAAATTCAATTCCCTCAGACATGCTCTCATACTACGTATGATACATAAATTATGTTATGCCAATTCAGATTGAAAATTTTAAAATTGGAAAGTTCTGCAATAGGTTTCGCCTGCGACGTTTCGCAAACTAGTCTACACTTTAACCACTGCGCTACGGGACTAATGAATGGACGGGCTAATTTCTTGCATATCAATTGTCCGTTGCATGTCAAACATGTTAAGAGAGACTATCTGGCTCAAGTGACATTCTCTTGGCACTTGGCCAAAAAATGATATGAACCGATCGGGCCCAAATCGTGCATAGTTGTAGTATGTGATGACATGAGCTAACAGACGGAGTTTGGGTTCGTCATATCTGCCCCCTCGCTAAATAAAGTAAGTTCGATAAAGTGGCATCAAAAAAAAGTTTACGGATTGGTTCGATATGTGTATACGACGAAGGGCAATAGTAAGCAGGTAAATTCCACCAAGTATCATCCCGATCCTAAACCGTAGAGCCGAGAAAAAATAAAAATACAACAATAAAATTATTTTTTTAAATTTTCTTTTATATTTTCTACAATTGCCTCTCGGTGAGGGTCTTTTTTTATTACTTCAATTTGAGGAGTATTAATTAGTGTAACTACTGTACGAAAATGAACTGAAACACAATCGTGGAAGTTTGCCTTATTCCCGAAAAACTACGACCAACTCGCCTTTTTATCGCAAACTGAAAGGAATTATCGTGCGCCCTACCGTAATCCCAATGCGGAAATTCAAAATGCGACCATCGTTGTATTATTTATCATACGATTTCGGTATTATGCTATTGTTTTCTTTTATCATTTATTTGTTGTTTGAATATCTGAGGTGATATGACAGTATTTTTCGAAAACAAATATGAATTTTGAATGTCCAAATTTGCATAACCGTAACCTGCATATGGTTATTCGGTCAGTGCGCGATAAAAAGGCGAATTGGTCGTGGTTTTTCTGGAATAAGGCAAACTTCCACGATTGTGTTTCAGTTCATTTTCGTACAGTAGTTACACTAATGAATGCTCCTCAAATTGAAGTAATAAAAAAAGACCCTCACCAAGAGGCAATTGTAGAAAATATAAAAGAAAATTTAAAAAATAATTTTATTGTTTATTTTTATTTTTTCTCGGCTCTACGGTTTTGGATCGGGATGATACTTGGTGGAATTTACCTGCTTACTATTGCCCTTCGTCGTATACACATATCGAACCAATCCGTAAACTTTGAAATTTTGATGCCACTTTATCGAACTTACTTTATTTAGCGAGGGTGCAGATATGACGAACCCAAACTCCGTCTGTGAGCTCATGCCACCCCATACTACAACTGTGCATGATTTGAGCCCGATCGGTTCATATCACTTTTTGGCCTAGTGCCAAGCCAAAAGCAAACTATGTTCACTGAGTCAAATAGTCTCTCTTAAGCATTTGCATAGACATTCGAGAACCTTCATCTTTAAAGTCGCATCCTTTCACCCCCCCCCCCCCCCACCAATTTTACCTCTCCAGGTGTATTTCCCTCTCTCATTGTCAATAACTGTCCCATCATATACTTCGTCTATCCATATGTAATAATATTTATCACATCTGCACATTGGTGCGGTGGGTCATGACAGGGGGTTCTTCATAGATCAATGACGTTCAATTCTTTCTTCTATTCATCGGGTCATCGTGTATCTTGATGGTATTTCAACATCTGTGCTCGAAGAAGAATCCAGAAAAGAATACATTAGAAATTGAAGTTAACAACCCACGTAGCGGTAGAAGCTCCGTCCAAAGTGGCTGCATGAATATTCTTCTGCCTTTCTCTCTGCGGTGCGGTCGGTTGGAATTTTCTCTCTCCATTCTCTGCTACACTCGCCTATTCCATCAAGAGAAAAGGATCAACAGTTGAGTCCCCTCCTAGAAGACTTTGGAAAGTCAGGAGCGGTATCTCCATCTTGTCAAGCAGGCCTTTTGGACGGACAACGCAATGTTTTCGTGGGTTATTTGATTGTTCTTATCAAGCTTCTTTTTTGGACGTTTTCTTGAATGGAGAAGAAATCTCTCAGAGACCGAAGAATAGAACTTGTGGATATGATGATACCCCCTGCTTTGACCCCCTCTACATATGACATGTAGACAGGATAAATTATTATTATTATTATCCATATGTATTCGTTATTCCTCACCCAACTGAACAATCCTCACTGAAAAATTACAATATATGAGCTGTGAACTTTGTGTGGCGGGATGCGAAATATTTATTGCCACTTTTCTTCAGGAAAATAACATTATGACGCATTTCCTCTAATAATTGTGATTGCACCTTCATTTAGATTTTCTGTGCTATTGTTGGGATAGTTCCGAGTTTTTGTTCCAAGGCTCAAATATATTAAAAAAGTGTTAATATTGATTTATTATTACCGTAGTTTGAATTACTCACATACTGCATTTTCACCTTTTTACTCTTTCTGCACTTCAGTTCATTTTTTCCACGTCTCCCCTCGCCGTCTCTCGACCTCTCTCCATCTACTTTTGACCCTTATTCACCCTCACCTCTCTTGCTCACCCTGCTTTATATGTGGCTTGAGATAGCGGACCTCCCTCACGGTTACGGGTAGAGACGCAGAGAAAGCGAGAGCGTAGAATGTGGGTGTGAAGAGAAAGAGTGTGTATTATGACAAGAGAACGCGCGCGGGTTTTTGTATCCAGCTTTAAAAGCCCATTCTGTGATTTTGGCTACTTCCACATCTTATTAGAAGCTGCATAGGTTGGGTTTTGCTTTCATTTCTCAGCATGCTTTGTTGTAATTTTTAGCCTTGAGTGAGCGCAGAAGAGGCGTCCTGCACCGCAGACCCAGCTTTATGTTCAGTTTTTAAAGTTGCTGTATCTTATTACATTTTATCACATTCTTCAATCCTCATTCATCAATTTGATAATATATTCTACTTCAAGAAATCCCAAATATTCCATTTTTCCATATTATTCACTGAGAGATACTGTATCTCTTCTGACGATTATGCATTATTTTACATGATAAGATTACATTTTCCGTGTATCGAACCGCGTTTTGCGAGAAAAAATAAAAATAAACTTCAGATGTGTGATTTGTTTGCGGAAGCGACTCGCATAAGCCTATTCAATATTACCACCTCTCGTCTTGCCCATCTTCTTCACAATCAACAATGCCCTCAATTCAATACAAGATTACCAGCTAACGTATCGAATGCAATTGTCAAGAACATGGACGTGCAAGGGAAAGTCAAATGTAGCACCTTGGAACAACTCGATTGTCGAAGATTTTACGTCACGGAGGTAACCATATTTTGCGTCATCTCCCTTATTTTTTTCTTATTCGCGTATTCCATTCACTTACCCCGCTTTTGCATTGCAATATTGTAGTAAATAGGAAAGTACCTTATTTTTTTGGTTTATTTTTCTTACTCTTTCGTTATTTCATGAGTATATAGAGAAATACTAAATTATAAGTAATTCAATTTTCGCGCGCTTCTTACTACAATATTACCCTGCAAAACCAGAGTACCATTGCCTGATATATACTTTTTAACCACGATCAAATTCCGTTTTGGTTATAAATACCTACTTTTTCGCTAGATTTCCCCTTTTATCTTACATTACATTACTTGATCTCCCTATTTACCTTTCTATTCTCGTCATTTGCTCATCCCATCAATTCTCGTAATTTACTTACCCCTTTACCTTTTTTCTCGGTCATAGGGTGTCAGAGAAAAGGCAGAGCGAAAAAAGGTATAATGATGCACCATACCATTCTTGGCATTTTGCCAAATTCTCAATGACCGCCCTCATATGTTGAAGAAACGCTGTGATTCCCTTTATTGAGAGAGTAGAACTCGGTGAAGAATATCTGGATAAGTGCCCAAGCCACCGAAGTCACATCAATTCGAAGGATGATTTTCCGATTTCAGGCGTACATTCGATTATCGGATTTCAATTGTAAACAGCTCGCCGATTTTTTGCTTCATCCACTGGAGAAACTGAGCCTTTCTTTTGGTTTAAAAGGTTGACATTACTGTTAATGAATAACTAGTTTAAAATCTTAATTGGAGGTATCAAAGAAGATATAATGGATATTATCAACGGGTCAGAGTTACTCAGAATAACTCTCACAGATCTGCAACTTGAATGTGTCAGGCTCGAAAATGGATTTGATATGAAGGTAGAAAAATTAATTTTATCTCTTGCCACATTTATTAAAAAAATAATGTAAGATAAATAAATAAAAAAAGCCACGTATGTAAATTTACTTCCTACATTATTTTCGGATCATTGAATTATTTAATCTCACTGAGATTTGTCTGAATCTCTTTGATTTTGCAGCTCGAGAATTTCATACATTTGAATTCACTAACTCTTATGGACTCACCCGTAGTGAACTACGATCTACTCACTTATATTGCACAGGTTTATTATTTTTAAATTTCATTTAATTTTTTTCTTAAAGTCGCATGCATTTTGGTTTGAAAAAGTGACGTGGCTCACTTGGAGTGGAGTTAAAGGGAGAGTAACCTTTGTCAATATATGCGTTTAACTCGTGGGAACTCTCACCACGACGTTACAATGGTGGTAATAATCAAACACATTTAGTGACTTTTGCATACATGGGTATACAAAAGATATTGAGTGCTTTCATATGTTCTCTTATTCCTTCTGATTTTGCATATCTTGAGACATTTCCCTACACTGATTGATTCAAATTAGAATACAGGAGAGATGTGCTTCGTGGTGAGAGTCTTCACCTCACGAGATGCCCTTTTCCATTGGGAATTAACATAATGTATTTGACAATGGTTACTCTCCCTTTAAAGTAAACTTCAAGTCAGTGAGTCAGTCACTAACTATAAGTAGACTTTAGTTTTGAAATAGCAGAGTAATACCAAAGATATTAAAAATCATCTACTGTTATTGAGCGTATAAAAATCCCTTGTTTTATTCGTAGAAGAGACTTTCTTGTTTTGCATGGTTCAGAAACTATGCCGATCTCTTTTATATATCATATAGCGCGCGGCGAAGGTCAGCCAGGTTGGAGAGATGCAGCGGAGAGACAATCGAGAGGCGGGGCGATATGTAGAAGGCTACATCTCGCCCGCCTCTCGATTGTGACTTCCGTTCGTTAGCATCGTTTGTCATTTTCTTATGCGAGTACATTTTATACGCACAATATCCGAAAAGATGTTACCATAAAAAACTAAAATTATTACTATACTCTAGAAAATTTATTAGTCATCTATCTGACACAGCTTGTTGTTAACAGTGTATGAACAACATTGACTGAGGAGTAGATCCCGCTGTGCGATCGATTCGAGCTAATTCATTTCTATGAGAAAATCAAAATTTCTGACATCCCTGAAATTGGGCAAAAATGTCATAACTCTGTATTCCGTGAAGTTGCAGGCTCGAAACTTGGCAGCGATAATAGCCCAAGAGTGGCACAAAACCTGGCCGAGCATGAGCCCGATCGGTTGAATTTTCAGAAATTAAATATATTTTCGGCCCATTTTAGCACAAGAACCACATTTTTAGAAAAAATCATTCTCATAATTGTAGGCCCTCAAAGTGAGGTCATCGGAAAAAATGACTTTTTGGTGTACTGAAGGCAATTGTGGTCCAATCAAGACCAAGCTTTCAGGGTATATTTGGGACATCATAAGGATCATTTTGATCCCAAGAACGAGTATCTAGCATGTCTTGGAGCTGAGATATGAGTTTGCAGCCGCCACTTTGCAGCAAGGCCGCTGCGGTTGAAAAAAATCGCTGCAACCTATAAAAACATTTCTGAGTAGCCGATGCGTAGATCTCAAACTTATAGAAGAACGGTAGGCTGTAAAAAAATTTTTCACGGAGTTATGATTTAAAAAAAAAGTGCACTTCGATTGCGTCATCATTATGCAATAATGAAAATTTTTCATGAGTCCTCAATATCGGGGGGCGATCGATTCGGCAACGATCGTTTCGGCAACGAATCATAAATCGGTGGAGAGATGGCCTATGGGAACAAAAGTTGTACCATTGTTATCAGTAGGGGAGTACGGTATTGTGCTACCGTAACCGTCGGGAATCGTGAACTGATTTTTTTCAGTGGACCCATTCATGGTTGAAAATTTGCGAAGTCGAAAAATTCATGATGGTCCAAGACCAAATACTATATGCCTGTATATCAACAGTCAGCTAACTTTCATTTTTATGGATACCGTAACCCGAACTACCGTAATCTAGCTACCGTACTCTTCAATATTATAGAGAAATTCAAGGCAAATCCTGGTTTGATTACGGTAGTTCGGGTTACGGTATCCATAAAAATAAAAGTTAGCTGACTGTTGATATACAGGCATATAGTATTTGGTCTCGGACCATCATGAATTTTTCGACTTCGCAAATTTTCAACCATGAACCCCGGGTCATGGGTCCACTGAAAAAAATCAGTTCACGATTCCCGACGGTTACGGTAGCACAATACCGTACTCCCCTACTGATAACAATGGTACAACTTTTGTTGCCATACGCCATCTCCTAATCGATTTATGATCCGTTGCCGAAACGATCGTTGCCGAATCGATCGCCCCCCTCAATATCAGGGCCGGATTCCTAGATAAATTTCGCATAAGAACTCGCGAGAGCGGCCCAATATCACGCTTGGTTCACAAAATAGAGCAAAAACAAAAAGTTGGCACTGACTATCCGGTACGACTGTATAGTAGACAACAGTTTAGTAGTATTTCATGAAATGTCGAGTTCATTCGAGAGAAGTTAGAATTGGAGAAATTAGGTCGAAATTACCGTCAAACGAAAAAAGAAAGAAATATTTGTGACAAAATGTGACCAAACTTCGCAAGATTTATTGTTTCAGTATTTTTCACGATCTTGATGATGTATTTTCTAAGGTTTTTTTATTGTGGACGACAAAAGTGAAAAAAATAATCGGGAGCGCTCATGAGCAGAATCTCAAAAAATGAGAAAAATAATTTTTTGAAATTTTTAAAAAATTCAACCGATCGGGCTCATATGTACTGGACCATGTATCACTCATGAGCTATATTCTTTTCTACGTTTCGAGATTAAAACTTTGATAAACATTGAGTTATGATATTTTTGGCCAATTTCATGGGTGTCGGAAATTTCGATTTTCTCACAGGAATGAATTGGCACAAATGGTTTGCATAGCGGATACTAATCAACAGTATGTTAGTAACAAGTCTCAGAAAATTCAGCAGAAGAAATACTTTCTGTTGAGTAAGTACAGAGATGTTGCATCAACATTATGAATTAATACGATGATTATTCATGACAACGGGAGTAGGATAGAATGCCCACTTAGCCGATGGTAACCTACCAAAACATGAGCCTGGTTGCACATCTGAGTCAAAGGATACTTTTGGCTGCTGCTGTATATCGTTGATTTTTGTGGAGATCCGCGAACGTTTTCGTGAAGAAACTTTAAAGACAGAAAGATAGCAAACGTTATTTTCCATAATCCATTTGTTTTATGCTGATTCAACCTATTGATCGCTAGAATCATGAAAGGATTATCTTGCGGTAGCATGGCAACATACATAGGTGGGAGCGTGAAAACGAATTCTTTTTGCACACAGCCTTCAATTGCGGGTCCTTGCGCATAGCCTTGCTTCTCAAAAATTGGAAAATTTCCAGTCAAATCTGCTAAAAAATGGTCATGCGCATAGCTTTGCCTTACAATTCCCCGGTTTGCGCACAGCCTTTCCCCCAGCGTGCCCACCTATGCATGACAAAGGCACACTTTTGAAAATAGGCCAAAGGATTCGAACCCGCGACCAGGTGATTACTAGATCGCACTCCTACCAATACGCTATGGGGTTGATGAATAGGTGTTGTATCTTCTTGTTTATTATGTACACGCAAATTGTTAGAGGGTTGCATAAATTTTCACGGGCCTTCATGTGAAAACCTAGAAAGCTGCATAAAAAATGCTCATTTTTTTAAAAAATTTAGAGATTAATTTTAAAGGAATAAAATAATTGTAAAACATGAATTTTAAATATAAAAAATGCCGTTTATAAAAAAAAGATGTTTGACGAATAGTTTACAAAAAGTTGGCAGTCTAGTTTTTATTATCTCGGATCTTTTGTCACTTGTACTATCAATTACTTTATTTTAACTTTGTCATCAAATTGAAAGATGCGATAAATATTTATTATTATTATTAAACGTATGAAAATCTTTTTCCGACTGTTTAAGATTTTCACTCACCGGTTTGCATTATACTTGTTTAATTAATCATAAATAATGATCATCCAAATTGGTGAGTGAAAATGGTAGACTGTCGTATTGTTTCTTTCATTATTACACGAGATCCGTGTCATAGTTTTGATAGTTTCATTGTTGGAAAACGGAAGGTTTAATTTCTAATAATATTTCAGAACGTTCCCGGTCTACGGCAATTGGATATTACAGATTGCGAGAATGTTTCTGATATATCACCACTGAAGGGTTTACCCAATCTGGAGATACTGGCATTACATGGATTAACCACTTCTCTAATCGATCAAACCATGGAGACTTTCAAGTCACTCTCAAAACTGAGATCTGTCGATTTGAGTGGAAGAACGTACGACGACCCAGGGTGAGAATATTTTTTTCACTGTCTCTGCGTATTGATCGCTATGATCAAGAAAGAAGAAAATCTTGACATCACAAAAAATTGGTGCCATTTTGAAAACGGGAAAATTCGACTATACATTTTGAACCGGTGAGCAGTGGTGTGCGCTTTTTCGTGAATTCATATATGAGAGGAATCGCCAGAGGTTCGACCACCCCCCGGGCATAGAAAATTCGACCCCCTGAAAAATTCAGATTAAGTACTTTGAATGATGCTCTATCGAACTGCGTTGGCCGAATTTGCATATCTGCTCTCATTTTCGAGTAGCGGTAGGTCAAAGTTGTATTTTACGGTATACGGTATTTTTGGCTCGAGTGTGCGTCAGAAAAATGATCATAACTCCGTTCAAAATAAAGATAGAGATTTTTTTCAAAAAAAGCATCGAAAGAGAAGATCTTGGGCACCATTTTCCAGTTGATGACGTCATTTGTCGACCATGCGCCGGTGCGGGACGGTCGCTTTCATGAAAAAGTGAGGTAACTTTCCTAATCGGAAAAAGTGCACTTTTCTTCTATGCGCGTTTTGTTGAACCCATATGTGTCTAAAAATGACCCAAGTTTCAGAGGATTTGAGAAATGGTAACAAAAAAAGCGTTGATTTTAGTAACGCGACCTCGGATATGTCAAAGGAAAGAACGGCTTATTCCTTTATCAAGAAGCAGCAAAGGAGCTTAAATGACTCATAAACATCCGAAAAAACATTACGACCTCAAAATACCCATATATGACAGTTATTTGAAACACAAAATCACCAAGTTCCAAAAAATTTGAAAAAAACCGTATTTTGCTTTTCCACGTGGAAAAAAACGTTTCAGTAATGTTAATTAATCTTTATAATATTTCTTATAATGTTTTTGAACATTTATGTTTTTGGAAGTGAAGGCCTACCTGCTCTTAGAGCCGAGATTTCCGCCATCGAGATTACACGCGCGCGCCCCAACTCCGCGCGATGTGTTGCCATAAAATTAACGTTTTCCAGCTCAGAATGACTCAAAACAACTTGTTTCATCATTCTTAGCACGAAAAAATTCCTTGGAACACGTTTTCTGTCTCTGTAAAAATCAGCAAAAGATTTGGATCGTACCGGGGTTCGAACCCACTCGGTGTTTTTAGAGCGGTACCTCTTTACCTCGACGCCTCGAATGATTTTGCTTATTTTATTTATTTATTTATCGTACATCGCAAGGGTGTTTCAAGGAGTACAAAGTGTTCGAGTGCAAAAAAATATGTGAAAGAATAAAATTATTAAAAGAGGTGGGTGGATGGGGATGGGGGGAAGGTGAGAGATCAATTGATTTACTAAACATAGTAATAGTAATAGTAACATAGTAACATGATACAACATATGTCTTTGTAATATGTTATTTCAATGTTAATTGTTTTCAATTACTGATTTCTCTAATAAATGTATCTTATCTAACATTAGTTTTGACATTGTACTTCATCATTCCTTGAAGAGAGAGAGAGAGAGAGAGAGAGAGAGTGCGAGGAAGGTTTGGGGGGGGGGGGGGGCTCACACTCGTTCTTTGTTGTTCAAATGCAACTCTGTTCGCTCAGAGTTTTCTAACATCTCCATTTCGTGTAGTTGCCAGATGTTATCTCTTCTCCTTTTTTTTCTCTCCCTGTCTGTTCACGAAAGAGCGTGTGGGAGCGAGAGAGCGGATGATGAGCAGTCGCGCGGAGTTGGGGCGCGCGCGTGTAATCTCGATGGCGGAAATCTCGGCTCTAAGAGCAGGTAGGCCTTCACTTCGAAAAACATAAATGTTCAAAAACATTATAAGAAATATTATAAAGATTAATTAACATTACTGAAACGTTTTTTCTACGTGGAAAAGCAAAATATGTTTTTTTTCAATTTTTTTGGAACTTGGTGATTTTGTGTTTCAAATAACTGTCATATATGGGTATTTTGAGCTCGTAATGTTTTTTCGGATGTTTTTGAGTCATTTAAGAGGCCGGATCTGAGAAAATTTACCATTTTGCCCCCTCCCCGGACATTTCGCCAGGATTTTCGATATGGGCCCCCATACTCATAGGGCCTGGAGGGTCTTTGACCTTGTTTACAAAAATGATGACATCACCGCCTGTATTGCTCAATGCGGCGCAAAAGCGCCGGGTTCGTCGAAAATCTCGAAAATTCGTAATTTCTCAACCGAATGAGCTAGAACCAAAATTCTTTTTGCAGTATGTTAGGCATGCCCAGAGTGCACCACAGCACCATTGGGATTGAAATTTGCCCAACTCTGACATCGACTTTTTGAATGAGACTTTCACATTTTGCGATTTCTTTGTATCTGAGATTAAGTTCCGCGCAAAATTTTCTTTTTGGGGTGCTACCTCACTGCCATGGGCATCATGCCCACCCATGGCCATTATCGGATTCAGGCTCAATCTGAACGAAAAAGTGCCTTGAATGATTATCGCTCGGTTCCAGGTCGGCTTTTCCCGGCATTTTCCACTGACTCTCTAAAAAAAAGAAAAACAAAATTTTGAAAAAAATTTTTATTTTTTTAATTTTTTTTCGAATGTATTCTAAAATTATGGTTCTTCCGGTGACAGTTTTGCAAAATATGAAATAATGATGTCGCTGAGTTTGACTTGGTTATGATTACTTTCAGACTTACAGCAAACTAAAAATCGTTATTCGACAAAAATCGTTTTTCGACTTTTGGTAGATCAAAAATCGATAATTCGGGTCAATATTTTGGCTGAAGTGTATCCCGCCCCTAAGGACTCCAACCATTAAATATGAGTCACCTAGGATGATTTTGAAACATTGTGCCATGCCCCCGACGCCTCCCCTCCGCTGTAAGGGAGAGTGCGTTTTAATTATAGTTATATCATCATAATTTGTTAATTCAACCTTACTACCTCGTTGTGGTAATATATTCATGTTTCCCTAATTTATTTCTCTATGTATTTCATTATCATGCTTGCCATGCGTTAAATGAAAATTTGACGGATTCGTTAAAACGTCAACATCGAGTCTTAGATAATTACTCAAAACCATAAATTTGGATGTTCTTATTACATGACGAAATGAAAAAAAAATTTGTTCATTACTGAACATATTTACATTATTTCATTTATCGTGGGAAATAAGGTGATGGCAGTCGAAAAATATATAATTTAAAAAAAAATTACATTTTATTATTGATTATTCTCCCCAATTTCAACTTTTATTGGCGCTCTAATTTTTGACGGATTTGTCGGTTTCCTTAAAAAAACAGCCCTGATGCTTACCTGAAATACACATAAAGATATTATTATTATTATTTTCCATCCATCTCCTTCATTGTCATGAATCCACAGTAAATTCAATTTTTTTGGGTCCCGGTAAAGTTTACAAAGAATTCAGTCAATGATTCGCATACTTTTTCAGCATGATCACAATGGGAATGGTATTCGTATCTCATTTGCAACAACTGGAGTCGGATGAATCATTCTGGCCTCAACTCGAATTCATCGATCTATCGGAGTGCACACTTCATTGTGATATTTTGGCAATCGCCCGATTGTTCAAAAACCTTCGAATGATATCCGTCGTTGGTGAGTACAACAAATGTAGAGAACTATTTATTTCTTTATTTATCTATCGTACATCGCAAGGGTGTTTCGACAAGTACAAAATGAACGAGTGCAAAGAAAAATTTGCCAAAATCAATATTATTATAAGTGAGGGGCACGGCGGTTCAATGGAGAGTAATGCAAAAAAAGCAAAGTTGATTTGCACCGGGCGGGATTCGGGGGGGGGGGGGGGTGGACATTTCGGCAACGCCCATTTCGGCAACGAGTTATAAATCGGTTGGGAGATGGTGTATGGAAACAAAAATAGTAACATTGTTATCAGTGTTGGTGTACGGTATTGGGCTACCGTAACCGTCGGGAATCGCGAACTGATTTTTTTAGTCGACCCATGACCCGGGGTTCATGGTTGAAAATGACAAAAATCGAAAAATTTATGATGACCCGAGGTCAAATACTAGTTGTCATTATATCAATAGTGAGCCAACTTTTATCTTTCTGGATACCGTAACCCGAACTACCGTAATCGAACCGGGATTTGAAGTGCATTTAGCTATAATATTGCAGGTTACTGTAGCTAGATCACAGTAGTTCGGGTTACGGTATCCAGAAAGATAAAAGTTGGCTCACTATTGATATAATGGTAACTAGTATTTTACCTCGGGTCATCATAAATTTTTCGATTTTTGTCATTTTCAACCATGAACCCCGGGTCATGGGTCGACTGAAAAAAATCAGTTCGCGATTCCCTACGGTTACGGTAGCCCAATACCGTACACCAACACTGATAACAATGTTACTATTTTTGTTTCCATACACCATCTCCCAACCGATTTATAACTCGTTGCTGAAATGGGCGTTTGCCGAAATGTCCACCCCCCGGGATTCGGTTCGGATCGCTAAACAAATGTTCTACCCACTCGGCATGTTTCCGAACTCATAAGACTCGATGATAGGTCTAGTCAGAAGCGTTCGTATGGCGAGCTCCCATATATACCGTGACCAACTTTCGCGCTGGGAGAACCTAGATGTTTTAGTGCTTATCATCACTCAGTTTGCGATGCTTTTTTTTCTTTGTCGGTAGTCTCTTACTAGGGAATGGTTTCTTTGATGCTTGAAATTACAGTTAGCGACCTAACTAGCGATAATCAGCGTGGTCGACTTAGTAAGAATCAACATTCAAACGCTGCAGTATATCGATTTTGGAAAACCCGTCGCATGTACGCCGCACGATCAATAACATTCCATGGAGCAAGTGTTAAAACGCGTTCTCCATAAGAGCGGCGGGGGCATGGCACAATGTTTCAAAATCATCCTAGCCGACTCATATTTGATGGTTGGAGTCCCTAGGGGCGGTATACACTTCAGCCAAAAATTTGACCTAAATTATCGATTTTTGATCTACCAAAAGTCGAAAAATGAAAGTGTGATTTACATGGCATGTTATATACCATTCTATAGAGGATCCAAAGTTGTATAAGTATACCAAGTTTCATAAGATTTCATAACTCCATGTTCGAGAAATATCCGATTTTCCAATTTTTGACTTGATTTTTTTGTTTTGATCTCATGGCTTACTATGTTACTATCATTTCCAGTTCCTGAATTTTTGATATGTAAAGATCAAAGATCAAAGTATAATGATTATAGACTAAAATTCAGCAATAGAGTAAAATCTTTTGTGCCTTTTAATTATAGTTTCATCTGTTTTGCCGTGTTTTCACTAATTCATTGTACGAAATGACCATAAACATTATCAGAAATCTTAGAACTAATAGAGTATCGGAAAAAAGTCATGGGACGCCTTTTCATATTTTTTGCAACTTTGATTCAGGAAAGCAACTGATATTTTGTGTCAATGTACGCAACTCATCAAAAAATCCAAGTATGATATGTTGGTGTAAGTAACTTTGTTAACTGTTGCGTAATATTGACGCAATCTACGCACATTTGTGACAATGTTTACGTCTTTAGCGAAAAAGCCCTGTTTTTCTGAAACATTGTGAGAGTGGAGACATCCACTAGGAAATTTCGGAATGGCTATGTCTCCGATTTCAAGTTGCAAATGGGTTACAAATTTGAGCTTCAAAACTTTAAGGGCCAAAATGATCCTACAGGGTGTCCAAAAAGTATTGTTACACGAATAAATCCATGTATCTTCCTCTAAATCCATCATAGACAATTCAAACAGGGTATAGTATTTACCACTTATCATTGCAACATAACAATGAATGGCCACCCGATCAGGCCTCCATTGGCCGCGATGACGCCTCTGAGATGATGAGGGACAAAGTCGATGATGGGCCGCTGGTATGGGATGCCGACTTTCTCCCATGTCTTTTCCAAGCCCTTTTTGAGAGACTTGCGGTATTTATGGTGGGTAGAGCAGGACTCCCTCTACAATACTACCTAGACGTTGAAGTTCAGGGGTTCAGGTCCGAGGAGTTGTAGGATCATTATGGAGTCCAGATGAAGTCGGACATATGGGTGCAGCACCATGTCTGGGTCACTTTTTCCGAATGAGCAGGCGCTGAATCCTGCTAGGAGTTCCAGTGAACCCCATTGAAGTGGGAGAGGAACCATGGGAGAAGGGCCTTCTCGAAAATCATCCTGACTTAGTACACCGTATTGAGATCCACGAGCACACGGGAACTCTTGGCCGTAAGGCACACTCCAGGTAAAACCATCACTGATTGGGGGTAGACAATGCAAGAGATGGTTCCTCCACTGGCATCCGCTTGCTGAGGAGACTGGGCTATTATCCTCGTGTTATGGCTGTTGAAGACCGAGAAGTTCTTAAAAAATCATTGGAGAAAGTCGGCATCCCCTACCAGCGGCCCATCATCGACTTTGCCCCTCATCATTTCAGAGGCGTCATCGCAGCCAATGGAGGCCAGATCGTGTGGCCATTCATTGTTATGTTGCTATGATAAGAGGTAAATACTATGCCCTGTTTGAATTCTCCATGATGGATTTTGAGGAAGATACATAGATTTATTCGTGTAACAATACTTTTTGGACACCCTGTAGTGGCGAGTGCTGTTCCTTTATTCTATAAAATAATAAGGCCCGTCTGTCTGTCTGCGCGTCTGTTTGTCTGTCACACTTTGCATCTTTCCAATCTTCTCAACAACTTTTAACTCAAATTTCTCTGGTTCCAATTCTGTCAAGTCTATTCTCTTTTGCTGATTTTGATCATCCATCGTTCATATTTTCTCTTTTCAAGAACAACCGAAGCATGTTTTCAGGTTAAAATTTATTTATAGTCACACTTTAGAACGATTTCCAGCGTTTACCCCAATAGAAAAACAACCCTGTACAAAAATCTAACCCTGCGTCCACCTCAACCTCTCTCCTTCTCCCCCTCTATATTTCTCTCCATCTCCCTCTCCCTATCCCATTCCCTATCCCTCATCAAAATTAAGCAAGTGGGTTAGAGTAATGCCGCAAAAGAAAACTTAGTCCGCTTAGAGCTTAATCGCGCCATGCTAGTTTATCCACATAATATGGTATTCATAGCTCTTCAATTGCTCACTGGGCATGATAAACAATTTTTTGGAAGGAATTATTTTAAGATCCTACCTGTCAAACGAAAGGTCTCTTAAAATTATGGCTTCTCATCAGGTAGCTTTGTAATGTATCATATATTTATTTCCCTTATTTTGGTTTTGTTCAGATTCCTTTCAGACCGACAGCACACGTTCTGCTGAGGTCTACTCGGTTAACAGCGCGTACGCTTAAACTTGCCTTTTATTTTTACAGCTCCTATATATGTTAGAGATGCTCACAAATGTTTTTTATCTATTGCTGAACTTTGATCTTTGATTATTGTCTACAATTATTCAAACATTTTGCGAAAACCGAGAAATTTAACCAGTTTCAATGCATATTTATCTTCTTTTAACAGATAACAACAACAAAAAACATTTTAAAAGAAGTATCACCGACGAAAAACCGTTATTTTCGTTCGTCCCATGACTTTTTTTCCGATACTGTATCAGTTATAAGATTTTTTAGTATTTCTGGTAATGCCTGTGGTAATTTCGTACAATAAATTAGTGAAAAGACGATAAAATACATGAAAATCTAATTTAAAGTCAAATTTAAGGCGAAAAAAAAATTGCAAAAATTTTTGTCTGTACGGGGATTCGAACCTGCGTCGGCGTTCGGGCGCTAAAGGTTAGCCTTTTGTCGCAGGATATCACTGTTGGCGGTTTGTAGCTGGTCCAAATAAGTATGATATTCGGATAGCGCATCTATTTTTACACAACATATCAAAAATCCAGGAACTGGAAATGATAGTAACATAGTAAGCCATGAGATCAAAACAAAAAAATCAAGTCAAAATTTGGAAAATCGGATATTTCTCGAACATGGAGTTATGAAATCTTATGAAACTTGGTTTACTTATACAGCTTTGGATCCTCTATCGAATTGTATATAACATGCCATGTTAATCACACTTTGATTTTTCGACTTTTGGCAGATCAAAAATCGATAATTTGGGTCAAATTTTTGGCTGAAGTGTATACCGCCCCTGGGGTCTCCAGCCATGAGTCGCCTAGGATGATTTTGAAACATTGTGCCATGCCCCCACCACCACCCCTCCGCTGTAAGGGAGAATGCGTTTTAACAATCATTTTCATAGGCAGACAAGTGAGATCTCGTTCTCCACCGATTTATGGCATAGTGGTAAGTTCTCGTGGTGTTTACTTTTTTGCCCACGAGTTCGATTCCCCCGAGAACATTTTCTGTCGGCATAATATTTTAACAATGAAGGAGAAGACAAGTCTCCATCATCTCAACCGACATTTAGTTGCCAGCGGGTTGGCAAACGAGTCCCCTCATCAAACAAAGCCCGGAAGGAACCATTATCAACAGTCCGGAACGAGAGGTTCTCGGAGCCGACGTAACGAACGATCTTTTCGCAGAGCTCATCAAACTCCTTGTCCGAATGGGGGGGGGGGTGCTTACTCATGACATGTCTCCACATGTTGGAAGTGCTTCCTTTCTTGTTGAGATACTTGACATTGCAGTATCTGGAAAGCGGCAGACTCGTTTTCCTTGTCAGCAACGAAGTGGTCCCAGATAGACGACATCATGATGATAGTGAATGAATGAATGAATGACTGATGGACTAACTTATATCACGCTAACTGAGAAAATCCACATATGTGTGGTATTGACGAAAAATGGATTTTTATATTTTTTGTATGATAATTACAGGCTCCATGAATGAAGTACATTGGTACTTGGAAATTCCTTCAAATTGAAAATTGGCTTCAGGATGTGCGATTGGTGTGTTTTGACGACTTTTCCTAAAAAGTTTATTTCGAATCCAATCGATTCGGGAGTGGGCGTAATTGACTCCTTGATTAATTCTAAGAAACTATTGCTAAGGAGAGTTTTTCGAGTAAACGTCAACTAACGCTGGAATTGGAAAAATACTACATTAAATTAATTCTCACTATTTTCCCATGGCGAACTACAATTTTTTATTTGCTTAATAGCTTCTACATGTCATAACACATCTTCAATTTAAAAATTATAATTTTTAAAAAATTACAAGTTTGTGTACGAATCAATTTTGTTCGTTGGACTTAATTGTGGTGAGCATTGGCGACGTTCCCTAAAACTTTTATTTCGAATCTAATCGATTCGCGATTTGGCGCATTCGAATCCTTGTCTAATTCTAAGAAACTATTGCTAAGGAGAGTTTTTCGATCAACGGTCAACGAACGCTGGAATTGGGAATTTTCGAAAAAAATTTTACATAAAATTAATTCTCACTATTTTCCATGGCGAATGTAAAATTTTTGTTTGCTTAATCGCTTCTACATAGTGAGAATTACGGAAAATAAGAGAATTAATTTAATTTAAACATTTTTTTCGAAAATTCCCAATTCCAGCGTTCGTTGACCGTTGATCGAAAAACTCTCCTTAGCAATAGTTTCTTAGAATTAGACAAGGATTCGAATGCGCCCAATCGCGAATCGATTAGATTCGAAATAAACTTTTTAGGGAACGTCGCCAATGCTCACCACAATTAAGTCCAACTAGAAAATGTGAATAAGCTCTGTGCGGGCACAGTTCTATTTTGCGGTATTGTCATATCATCACTTATTAATGCGGCATCGATTCATGTAAATCATAGATGGGCACGCTGGGGGAAAGGCTGTGCGCAAAACGGGGGAAGGGGGCGGAAAGGCTATGCGCAAGGCTAATTTTTGGCAAATTTGACTGAAAGTTTTCCAATTTTTGCGAGGCAAGGCTATGCGCAAGGCCCCGGTGAGAAAGCAAGGCTGAGCGCAAAAAGATTTCGTTTTCACGCGCCCACCTATGATGCAAATACTACGTTTAAAAATATTAATTAAAAATGTTGGTGATGATTCACTACAGTACATCTAAAACCAAATCATATATCGTACGAAATTATATCATGAACGGTGTGTATGAATCTGAATGGATCAGGTCCATCAAATGGGATTGTGCACGATCGCATCATTTTGTTAATCATGAAAGAAATGATTTTTTTTTTGTTGAATGGCAATATGTTGTCCTGATTTCCTTTAGTATATTCGAAGGAGAGAAAAACAATGAAAACAATGATAAATAATGAAAATGGCCAGATCGCCCACAATCCCGTTTGATCGGCATGATCCATTCAGATTTTTTCCATTCACACCGTTCATGATACATTGATTTTTTAGTGATGATCTGTGTATATCCCCGACGCCTCACACGTGTGTAGTTTCCGCGTGTGGGTATTCATATTCTTCAAAAAAATTGCGGGTTGGACTCCCACGGGAAAATCCCACGGTATAGCCAGGAGCCACCTCTGATGTAACGGTTTACATTAGAGTTGGTTATTTGAGGAAGGGGGTTGTTGCAGGTCCACAAAACTTTTTAGGGAACGTCGCCAATGCTCACCACAATTAAGTCCAACGAACAAAATTGATTCGTACAGAAACTTGCAATTTTTTAAAAATTATAATTTTTCAGTTTTCTAAACCGGCTAATACCAGCTGAGAAAAAAAAACCATGGATTCTCGCTAACCCGACAGATTCTAGCCCAACCCGACGGCTGGCGAGTGAAAATGCCAGTGGGGACAGTGACCCGATGAGAGTCTGTCATGAGTGGCGAAGGACTTAGATTCTCTTCCACCACCCTATTTCTTGGTCTTGAGCGCGTATCCCTGCTCTACAATCTCGGAGACATTCTCATCTGCTTCATTCACTTCGGCGATTGCATCTTCCACCTCAGGGATGCTTATTCGGTTCGCAAGTGCACCTTCGATCTTGTCCGCAAACATTCGAAGTGTGGTATGTATCTCGTAGGGTGAACTTGAGAGGAGCATCACAGTGTGAACCTTTCAGATTGTGCTCCTCCAATTCTCCCATTGTTGAAAACGATGCAGAACATGTAGGTTCCTTGCACTGGAACATTTTTTCATCGCCGACGTGTTTGAGAGTAGGGAGATCTTCTCGAGCTTTTTTCTTATGGCACGGTACTACTGAATTCGGCGAGAATCTCCAATAATTTCGTCCATCTGTCATTGTATAGTGTCCTCCTCTCTTATATATTCGTAGTACTCCGCCGTTCCCTCTATCGACAAACTTTGAATCAGGAAAGAATATCCCAAGTCGTTAAAACGTGAAATCGTCTATTAAGATGATGATCAATGGGCTTGCATTCGTTCGCACCTCCGAATGAGAAAAAAGGCAAATTCTCCGTATTTGTTAATGAAATAACTACCCCATAAACCAGAAAACGGGATCGCTTTTTCAGTGCATAGGCATTTTTGCACATGTTTCTGTGTTTTAGATGCGGTTCATGATCCAGAAGACGTGTTCGAAATGAGAGCGAGTGTGAATGTCGCCAGCTCCATGCTTCCGTCGTGCTGTCTCAATGCTGTATCACTGTATCTAACCAAGTACAACTCTGTATACTCCCATACAGTGTACAATCGTTTATTTTTTCTCCTGGAGGTAACATTTTATACTTTTTAATTGCGTTTCGCAGTGCCTGGCAAGCAATGAATATCAGCCGCCGTACCAAATTTTTTTGGACCTTTATGAAAGGCAGTTTTCTGTTTTGGAACGAGAAAAGTAACGAAGAATAATTACAGGGTGCGCCAAAATTACCCGAACTGATTTCACCATTATGATTCGCAGGCCCCCAATGCAAATGCGCAACCCCTATTGCAGTATCATGAAGAGTGATCATTGGCCACTCTCTATTCAAGGTTTCAAGTCAGTTAGTCAAGTCTTCTAGTAATGGGGAAGTCAAGTCGACTGCGACCCCTCATTCTCAAGTGTACAAGGTAGATTGTCATAGTTCATCAGCTCGGCTTTCACGAGTCGGCTGTATCCGATACCGGTATCGTGTACCAATATCTTGGTACTGACAAGGAATGTCCGGGCACGATTTCAGTTTCCACAGCTACGAACCGAGATCCCATCCGAAAGATGGTGTTTCGAAACCACAAGTTTACGATCTGGAGACTCGATATCTCGAACACTTCCATTCTTCGTCTCCTCACGTCTCAGCTGACTCTTCTCCCTTACAAGTACAGTAAACTGTTAGAACCGAATGAGCGACAGATCAAGCTCCGCTGAGAACGGTGCCCTCAACTTTTTATGCGTTGTGCTAGTTCCGCGCACTTCAGCACGATGTTCAGCGAAGAGAATATCTAACCGTCAAAGAGAGCCTGAATATCGAGAACAACAGAATCATTGCCTCTTATCTTAAAGAATCCTACAAGACGGCTGGGGTCATGGTTCATACCAGTCATCCACAATACCCTAAGGTTTTAGCTGCTGTTTGCCCAACTGGAAAATCCACACTTGTTTTGCCACTCCATGCGTCTAGATCAATAAGGCATATTATACCAAGCACACCCTCGAAGAGGCGCTTCTACTCCGATACCATACCCACTTCGGTCAGGACCACTAGACCTTTCGGCAAGATTCTGTCGTCAATCACATGACAAAGTTGACCCAGTCGTGATTTTTCACCCATGCACTCGGCAAAATCCATCACACTGAATTACTTCCGAACTCCCCCAATCTCAACCTCCTCGACTGCAGTGCTTGGAGGTGTTGTAGGCCAAGATGTCCTCTACCAAGCACCAGACACTCGACTCCCTCAGTGCTCCCCTTCTCAAGGCATGGGACGAACTCGATGACAACTGCTTGCGGGAATCGGCATTCGCATATGAGAAGATACTCAAGGGTTGTGTCAGAGCTAAAGGAGGCCATTTCGAAATTCACTAGTATGTTTCTGTTGCCTATAGTGTTGATAAACTTTGCTATGAACCATATCGCTTAAATCACATTATAAAGGGGAGAACCATATGGTGACACCAGTTCGGGTAATTTTTTCGCACCCTGTACTTTGAGAGATTTGGTACGGCATAATGTGATTAAATTAAATGAATGAAAAAATGCCTTTTTTTGCCGCTTGTGCGCGAATTTTATGATTGATTATTTATGGATGAACTTTATGAGTTATGATTTAAATCAATCGACGCGCACACAAACTTTACACAAATTAGATTACATATATCGAAAATGATGAATGCCCATTTATCATATCAAAAAATTTTAAAACTACAGTGCGGGACAAAATGATATAAAACGGGTCAAACTAATTTGTCCGAGACGCAGAGTGAGACTATAATACGGAATATTTTGGAGAGAATGTTGTTAGAATAGAGAGATTTTTCCAAAAATGTACTCAAGCTACCATTTCCTAACAATAATGCATGCCCTGCATGGTCTGTTTGGCCAACCTCGCTCTGCGTCTCGGACAAATTAGTTTGACCCGTTTTATATGACACCCCCAAAATTTTGGGATTCTGGCCGAATTTTGAATGGAAATCAAAAGAGGTATATACCATTTGTATCCACTCCTTGGATAACTGAGGTAGCCCACGTATGAGGAAATTCAATTTCCCGGTCAACGAGAAAATAATGATTTTTCGAAATTTTAACGGGACATAATGATATGACACCCTTATTTTTTCATGAGATATTATTTTTTAAACTTCTGCATAACAGCAATGGATCAACAGCAGGTTAGTAATGAATGGTGTGGGCCTTGCTCGAGATTGGACATAAGATCCGATTGGTCATGCTTCCATAGAGGGCAGAAATCACTTGAGGTTCGAGGCCGTCCGAATCCTTTTTTATGACATCCTTCAACTCGGCAACGGATGTACACTGTTTGTTGTTCTTGTACACACGACTAACCAGTAAGCCCCTCATGTTTTTCATGTGGTTTGCATCTAGGTTGCCTGTAAGGCATGGAAGAATTGGGATAACTGTGAACAATGGTTTTGAGGGGTGTTGGTCCCGATGAAGGCGCCGTTTTTCTGGGAGATCAGATGGCGGGCCCGGCTCTTCCTCATGAACGGAACGAGGGTAGTCTGGAGCATCACCCGGTACTCCCCATAGCCCATCCTGCTGGAGCGGAAGGAGATGGGCGGTATGTCGAATTTCAAGAACGCGACCCAGAACATGACCGAAGTTCCTCCTGCTGAAATAACGTGATTTCTTGAGGAACTCACGTCAGAAGCAGTTATAGCCGTCCGGACTATAGGGGTTGATCTTCTTCTCATCGGTGAATGCGATCAGAAACTGATAATTTCAATTTTTTGTGAAAAAAATATCATGGGCCGTACTGGGGCGCGTTCTTAATATTCGACATGCCGCCCATCTCCTTCCGCTCCAGCAGGATGGACTATGGGGAGTACCGGGTGAAGCTCCATACTACCCTCGTTCCGTTCATGAGGAAGAGCCGTGCCCGCTATCTGATCTCCCAGAAAAACGGCGCCTCCATCGCCACTAACTCCCCTCAAAACCATTGTTCACATTTCACTGAAGTTTCAAAAAAAATATCTCGTGAAAAAATAAGGGTGTCATATCATTATGTCCCGTTAAAATTTCGAAAAATCATTATTTTCTCGTTGACCGGGAAATTGAATTTATCCAAGGAGTGGATACAAATGGTATCTATATACCTCTTTTAATTTCCATTAAAAATTGGGCCAGAATCCCAAAATTTTAGGGGTGTCATATCATTATGTCCCGCACTGCACATGTTATACAGGGTGCGTGAAAATTACCGGCACTCGAACTTTTATCAATATCTCCCCTTAGAATGCGATTTGAGCAACCAATTTCGTATCATTATTTATTCAATTATTCAGTAACAAGAATATGTTAATGGATTTCAATTTGCCTCTCATTCGCTTTGAAGCTAGCCCGGAGGAGCTTCTCGTTTGCAATCCGCAGTTTACGGTGGTTGTCATCGTCGACAGTGTCGCATGCTCAGAGGAGACCCGATTTCAGACTGAACAGAGTCGTGCACTCCGTAGAGGAGATCTTGCTCTCCAGAACCCCCTATACTGTCAAGTCCAGGGGATTCTTAGTCACGGGAAATTTTCATTAATTTTGAGCCACGTACGTTCTTATAACTTAGTCGGTTTTGGCCTCGAATTTATGTCTGGGTGTGCCATGCTGCTGCAGCCTCCAAAAGCGCCGACTGAAGTGAGAATTGGACCAGAAGAGGAGTACGTCTCTCAGGATGTGATTGGCCTAGTAGTTATTATTCGCCTTTACGCCTGACGATACAAAGACGAAAGGAATCCGACTGGTGGAGAAGAGACCCTCCTACACCATCACGTTGGCAGAATGCGAGGTTGACCGGTGATGCCACCTAGTTTGGCAGATTCCTTGGAATCATCTCTGGTATTTTGCCACTTAAAGTCTACTTAAACTACGTCACAGACTTTAAGTAGACTTTAAGTAAACTTTAAGTGAAAGAACATTTGACGAAATGCATTACAGTATACCACACCACTTTAAGTAGACTTACGTCTCACTTTAAGCTTACTTAAAGTCTACTTAAAGTGGGAAAGTTTAAGTAGACTTTAAGTGGCAAAATACCAGAGATGGTCTATGATTATGTCGTTCGGAGTATTGAAATTAAATTCGAGGGTAAAAAATTTTTCGTCAATAAAGAGAGCGGTAAAATGTTCGTAAATGTGAAACCGGTCGAGAAAGAAAGGGCATCGCATTCTTCACAGACTGATCTGAGGATCGCTCAAATCAAGCAGTTTACAGTATAGGTGCAACATCAGGCTATATTTGACGATCTTGCGAATAAAGATGTCAAAGATACCGAGCTTTCAACAATATCGATCATGCACCGCGTGGGATTACGGTAGATGTTCTGCCGAATTCTCTCACGGTTCTGGGGCGAAGTTGCGGACATCGGCGTTCCTCTCCCTGGACGGTCACCTTCCGTGCCGAGTTCCTGATACCGTCGGTTTGCGTGATAAACGGTTCTCTTGGGAAAGTTGAGTTGAAAGAAGATGTTGGCGGGCTGGATTCCTTCGAGAGAGACCGTCCGGATCGTAGATCTCATCGGGTTTCCCTTCGCAATTATTGACTAACTAGACTAAGCGAATTGAAACCTCGAACGCTTTTACATGAAAGGTCACACGTCATAATAATGCAAGTGGTTTTGCGAAATATCGATTAGCCGCTAATGCGCAATATGATACAATCGAGTGCCGGTAATTTTCACGCACCCTGTATATAATATGAAAATCTCGCAAAAACTTTTTTTAATGAAAAAAAATCATTCGGGAATCGTGTGATGTTCGTACTCTCTCGCGGAACCTTATAACAGGAAGAAAAAAATGAGCACAAAAATTGGCTAAAGGGCCATAAATCGTATTTTATATTTACAGAGAGATGATGTACAATTTTCTCTGGAGGAATTAAATAGATGCGCCAGCATCTTCGAGTTTTTGAACTTGAAAAGAGAAAATGGCGGGAATATTCAATATCTGGTAACCGCTTTATGGAAGACTTTACTCAGGTAATTTATTTTTATTAACGCTGATAATTTAAATATCAAATTAAAAAAATAGAGTATTTGATAACTTGATATGTGGAGACTAGAGTACACCCACAGAAAATTCCCTTAGGGATATGTGGCATGTGGATATCCTTAAGGGATTTATTTCCCTACTTTCATCGATTTCCCTTATGTATAAGGGAAGTATGAACAAGGGATATATTCCCTAGTATACTAGGGAATATTTCCCTACTTTGTCATTCACACAAGTACGTGTGCCTGACTAGAGCTATCATCACGTTTCACGAGACCAGATATGTATCAGCATGGCTTAGTGGCAAGACTGTTGCGTAGTGATCCGAGCCTCGTGGGTTCGGTTCCCGCTCAGTGTAAATTAACTTTGCCGATTTTTCTTATTGTTCCATATCTTTTCTAACTAACATTAAATGCCTTACTCATGAGGGAATATATCGGGGGGGGGGGGGGGGGGGGGGGGTGACATTTCAGCAACCGCATTTCAGCAACCGACATTTCAGCAACCGACATTTCGGCAACCGACATTTCGGCAACGGGGCATAACTCGGCTTATAGGGGTCCTAGAAACTTGGGATGGGTATCATAGTGATCACCATCAGTAACACTACCGTAACCTACCGTAACCCAGTTCGGTGGGTCAGATCAAGTTCGGTGGGTCAGATCGGGGCATAACTCGGTTCGTAGAGGTCATAGAAACCCGAGCTGGGTATCAATGTGATCAGCATCAGTAACACTACCGTAATCTACCGTAACCCAGTTCGGCGGGTCAGATCAAGTTCGGTGGGTCAGATTTCTCTAAAAATTGTCGGAACAGCCACTACTTGTGCGAAATCATTATCAGCTATTGCAAACTACCGTAATCTACCGTAACCCGGTTCGGTGGGTCAGATCAAGTTCGGTGGGTCAGATTTAACTAAAAATTGTCGGAATGACCGGTATGTGTGCGTTATCATTATGAGCTATTGCAAACTACCGTAATCTACCGTAACCCGGTTCGGTGGGTCAGATCAAGTTCGGTGGGTCAGATTTAACTAAAAATTGTCGGAATGGCCGGTATGTGTGCGTTATCATTATGAGCTATTGCAAACTACCGTAACCAGGTTCGGTGGGTCAGATCAAGTTCGGTGGGTCAGATCTCAGTATAAATTGTCCAAATGGTCACCATGTGCGGGGTATGATTATGAGTTATTGCAAACTACCGTAATCCACCGTAATCCGGTTCGGTGGGTCAGATCAAGTGCGATGTGTCATATTTCACTAAAAAGGGTCCAAATGGTAGTTTACAATAACTCATAATCATACCACGCGCATAGTATTCATTTGGACATTTTTTAGTGAAATCTGACCCATCGCACTTCATCTGACTCACCGAACCGGGTTACGGTAGATTACTGTAGTTTGCAATAGCTGATAATGATTTCGCACAAGTAGTGACTGTTCCGACAATTTAAAGTGAAATCTGACCCACTGAACTTAATCTGACCCACCGAACTGGGTTACGGTAGTTTGCACTAGCTCATAATGATATCGCTCACTTAGTGGCCATTCCAACATTTTTTAGTTGAAAATGACCCACCGAACTTGATCTGACCCACCGAACTGTATTACGGTAGATTACAGTAGTTTGCATTAGCTCATAATGATATCTCTCACTTAGTGGCCATTCCAACAATTTTTAGTTTAATATGACCCATCGAACTTGATCTGACCCACCGAAGCGGGTTACGGTAGATTACTGTAGTTTGCAATACGTCATAATGATTTCGCACAAGTAGTGGCCATTCCGACAGTAAGAAGTGAAATCTGACCTACCGAACTTGATCTGACCCACTGAACCGGGTTACGGTAGATTACGGTCGTTTTCAATAGCTCATAATGATAACACAAACGTAGTGGCCATTCCGACTATTTTTAGTTAAATCTGACACACGGAACTTGATCTGACCCACCGAACCGGGTTACGGTAGATTACTGTAGTTTGCAATTGCTGATAATGATTTCGCACAAGTAGTGGCTGTTCCGTCAATTTTTGTGAAATCTGACCCACCGAACTTGATCTGACCCGCCGAACTGGGTTACGGTAGATTACGGTAGTGTTACTGATGCTGATCACATTGATACCCAGCTCGGGTTTCTATGACCTCTACGAACCGAGTTATGCCCCGATCTGACCCACCGAACTTGATCTGACCCACCGAACTGGGTTACGGCAGGTTACGGTAGTGTTACTGATGGTGATCACAATGATACCCATCCCAAGTTTCTATGACCCCTATGAACCGAGTTATGCCCCGTTGCCGAAATGTCGGTTGCTGAAATGCGGTTGCTGAAATGTCGGTTGCCGAAATGTCGGTTGCTGAAATGTCACCCCCCCAATATATCACGCCTATCACGAGAGAATTGAGCTAAATTTACAATTCATGGGAATAAAGCGAAAATGGTGAAATGAGTTAGGACCATTTTTGGACATCTCTAGGTATGCCCTACCAACCCCCAAAGGCTCATTGTGCAATTTTCATTCTGGGGCTCAATACACCGGGTCGGTAAGGTGAAGTCCCAACTTTGAGCACGAATTTCTCGCTTCTGGTGCGTTTTAGCGAAAAAGTGTCACAAGAGTGACCCCCGCTCCTTTTTCGAGCTCCATCGATCTAAACAAACCAGAGGTCATGAAAATGTATCTCAACAGAGCCACACTACGAAGCAAATAACTCAAAAATTTAGGAAAAGGAGGTGCTCTTCTTCCAGTATGTTATTAAGTTTTTCATGCGCTTTCGAATGAGGGGCTTGCGAAAAAAATACGTTAATGCGTTCGTATGGTTCTTCCCCTTGGAAACTTCCTGATGATTTGAAGTCATTTTCGCACTCCCACAATCTCTCGTTTTACACGCTCTCTCGCTCATACTTTTTCATTCCATTCCATTCCATTCTGCACCGCATGGTCTCGAGGCGCGGTGCGGAATGAAACATATCGTTTTCACACTCTATTTCTATCACTCTCCGGCGAGAGAGTGTGTGAAACGAGAGATTGTGGTTGGGCGAAAATGACTTGAAATGATCCGGAAATTTCCAAGGGGGTGAACCATACGAACGCATTAACGTATTTTTTTCGTAAGCCACTCATTCGAAAGCGCATGAAAAACTTAATAACATACTGGAAGAAGAGCACCTCCTTTTCCTAAATTTTTGAGTTATTTGCTTCGAAGTGTAGCTCTGTTCAGATACATTTTCATGACCTCTGGTTTGTTTATATCGATGGAGCTCGAAAAAAGAGCGGGGGTCACTCTTGTGACACTTTTTCGCTAAAACGCACCAGAAGCGAGAAATTCGTGCTCAAAGTTGGGACTTCACAATACCGAACCGGTGTATCGAGCCCCAAAATACAAATTGCGTCATAAGACTTTGGGAGCTTGTAGGGCATGCCTAGAGATGTCCAAAAATGGTCCTAACTCATTTCACCATTTTTCTTCATTCCCACTCTCAGCTCAATTCTCTCGTGACAGGCGTGATATTCCTTATCACGGGTCTCCTGTAAAAGTGTAGCAACGCCTGCCACTAGGAAAATTTTTTTGTCTCCGATTTTGATGAAAGTTCTTTGGTAGATGTAGTTGGGGGCAAAGAGAAGGCCTAGCTACTTGATTTGGCCAAAATCGCAGATTATCGATTTTTTGTGATCTACCATGAAAATGATCATAATTCGGTTCATTTTCATCGTACAACTAGCTGACAGATGTCATTCGAACCGCATTCTAATGCTCTCCAAAAAAGTTATTAGTGACCAGTTCGCGACTAAGTCGTCTTCATGGTGAAAAATGCGAAAAACTGATTTTTTTACCTAAAAGATGACCTATTCTCGAAAATTTTCTCTTGGGATCATCCGTTTTATTGCAAAACTTATGTTTTCAAACCACGCACAATATTACTATGTAGTTCGTTGCCCGTATCTCTTGGCCCGGAAGGTCGATTACTAGATCACTCATTGACTTTTTTTTGGATTTTTGATCACTTTCCGTTTTTTGATCGTATCTCACTTCAAAGATGTCCAATCACCTTTTCAAAAAAATGGAAATGATTCTCTCGAAATGGAGATTGAAAAGTTTTCTGTTGTCCAAATTGTTACATCATGCCGTTTTCGAGTTATTAATGTAAAACTGCTCCAATTTCGATTTTTACCGCTTTAAAGATGGTGGCCCGCGAATGTTCAGATAAATCACTACACCCCTCTTATGCGAATTCAAAGTGATATGCGAAGAGTTAGCGCAGCCTCTTATCCATCCCATAGCGCATTGGTAAACGTTCAGACTCGTTACCCGTTTGACGCAAGTTCGAAACCTATTGCCGAATTTCCTCAATTTTCAAAAAGCGCGCCCTTCCCTGAACCGGGCCCGGTGGTTTATTAATGTTTCTAGCGATCAATAGACTAAATCAGCACAAAATAAATAGTGTACTGTACGCAGAATAACTTTTGCTACCTTTCTGTCTTCACAGTTTGTTCACGAAAATATTCGTGGGACACCACCTTTAATGTGAAAAGACATGTTTTTTCCTATCAAAATTCAATCAATTCGACGAATATGTTTACTTCACAATAGATACTGTAAAATATTTGAGCAAACACTGTGCATATACAGTACAGCCCGATCTCCTTTTGTACACGAGTAACACTGAGGAGCCCTGCGGCGCTCATATGCGCTCATCATTTATTTCTGCGGGTACTGAATACTTTTCGATTCTCAAAGTCTTAATCATGAGTTTCCGTTATGAAAAGTTGTTTTAAACACTAAAGAAACTGAAACAAATTTTTTATTAATAAGAAAAAACAATTAAAAGACTAATCACACTGGTCCGAAAACGATGGGTACTGTAAATTTCGAAAAGTACCTTACGGCGATCGTGCGATCGATGCGCTCTATTACAGTATACCTTTCCAGTAAATAATTACCCATCGTTTTCGGACCAGTGTGATTTGTCTTTTAATTGTTTTTTCTTATTAATAAAAATTTTGTTTCAGTTTCTTTAGTGTTTAAAACAACTTTTCATAACGGAAACTCATGATTAAGACTTTGAGAATCGAAAAGTATTCAGTACCCGCAGAAATAAATGATGAGCGCAAATGAGCGCCGCAGGGCGCCTCAGTGTTACTCGTGTACAAAAGGAGATCGGGCTGTACTGTATATCAACTTCACTAGTCAAATACGGGGGTAGTAGACAGACACGATCTATGGATATCCCATGGGATAGACCCACCCGCAAAAATTTGCCTTTCATAGTTACCCACCCGCAAAATTAGACCATAAATTGACGATTTCCTTGAATTTTTCACGATTTTGGGGTACCACATGCGTTTTTATCTCAAAATCGGGTTACCCACACGCGTTTTTGACCCAAAACCTAGGTACCCACACGCATTTCAAGGGTCTGGGATATTGATAGACCATCACTGGTAGTAGATAACTCCGGGGCATCGTCCGAGAACAAAGTCTTCATCACTGTCATATATCCAATCATATATCGTAGGAGACGGTCAGATCATTCTTGTGCACTTGTACTTCATCCTCAATCCCTCATCCATCTTCATCGTATTCCTTCTCCCAGTCCTTGATGAAATCCATTGCCAACTCTTCGAGCTCTCCCCTAGCCCTTCTTCCCCACTTCCTCTTTCTTCTTCGTGAGAAGAGTCCGAATGCAGTTCTTGATCTGATCGTGGGACATCCTGTTTGATATCTGGCATGATATCCGTTCTGGCGTTCATTCTCTTCTCGGCTTATTCTGCTCTCAGCTTATTCCTGGCGGCGCAGAACTCCTCGAAGAGAACCACCGCCAGTTACTTGGCAACAGGGTCGTAAGGTGCACTCTTCTTCCTAATGCGAAGTCGCATTGACAGATAGAGGAGAGGAGGGGGAATTCACGAACAAATGCTATACATGAATAATACATAAAAATAAAACTATTAGTGTCGTGCGAATGCAATATGGTCTCTGTTCAACTCATGAAAGCGGTGAAAATCGAAATTGGAGCAGTTTTACATTAATAACTCGAAAACGGCATGATGTAACAATTTGGACAACAGAAAACTTTTCAATCTCCATTTCGAGAGAATCATTTCCATTTTTTGAAAAGGTGATTGGACAACTTTGAAGTGAGATACGATCAAAAAACGGAAAGTGATCAAAAATCAAAAAAAAAAAGTCCATGAGTGATCTAGTAATCGACCTTCCGGGCCAAGAGATACGGGCAACGAACTACATAGTGATATTGTGCGTGGTTTGAAAACATAATTTTTGCAATAAAACGGATGATCCCAAGAGAAAATTTTCGAGAACAGGTCATCTTTTAGGTAAAAAAATCAGTTTTTCGCATTTTTCACCATGAAGACGACTTAGTAGCGAACTGGTCACTAATAACTTTTTTGGAGTGTATTAGAATACGGTTCGAATGACATCTGTCAGCTCGTTGTACGATGAAAATGAACCGAGTTATGATCATTTTCATGGTAGATCACAAAAAATCGATAATCTGCGATTTTGGCCAAATCAAGTAGTTAGGCCTTCTCATGGCCCCAAACCACATCTACCAAAGAACTTTCATCAAAATCGGAGACAAAAAATTTTCCTAGTGGCAGAAAGGGCCGATTTTGCTACACTTTTACAGGAGACCCGTGTTATGGGTAAGGCAATTGATTCCCTAACCCATGAGGGAAGAATTCCGTAGAACGACGTTTGTAGGGAAATATTCATTAATAGATCAGGGAATTTTCTGTGAGTGTAGTAACCAATACAAGTTTATCACAAATAATAATTGAGTTCGAGACTAACACTAGAAATAGAAAGAGACCTACTCCGGGCCTAAGCTAGGCTAAGAATGAGTGTAGAGTTATGCCTATGATAACTAGGTATAATGCGCAACACTGACGGCAAACTGTCTCGTATTTGAACCATAGGTTATCTGAGATGCGACAATTAGAGAAACGTTCTATCATATGTATGTGAGATAACTTAATTAGCTTACTCCAGTCCCCGTTACTATCTCGAGCGAGAGTATTATCTAACGTGTCTTTTTGAGAGAGTTTGGAGTAAGCTAATCTTTCTCTATAGCTGAACAGTTAGACAACTTATATCTAAGAAAATTTGCCGTGAGTGAATGACTATTATGCATTTGCTATGTGATAATTAAAATATGCGAAATAGATTAGATTACTCTACACGACATTAATCTTTCGAAATGATTCTAGCAGTGGGGGCACAGGGTCAATGAAAAAATAAAATTACACGACGTAGCGGCCGAAACACCATAAAACACACTATCTGAGAAAATCGACATAGGTGCGGTATCGATGAAAAATAGATTTTTTTGTTTTATGTATGATAATTACAGGCTCCATGAGTGTAGTTCACTGGTACTTGGAAATTCCTTCCAATTGAAAATTCGCTTCAGGAGGTGACCACACAACGATTTGGCGCCTTTTCCTAAAAGGTTTATTTTAAATCCAATCGAATCGGGAATGAGTGCAATGGACTCCTTCGCTAATTCTAAGAAACTATTGTCAAGAAGAGTTTTTTGATCAACGGCCAACGAAGGCTGGAATTTTGAATTTTCGAAAAAAAATTCACATTAAATTAATTCTCACTATTTTCCCATGGGGCAGGAAAACTTTTTATTTGCTGAATAGCTTCTACATATTATATTACACCTTTGGTTTAAAATTCATAATTTTTTAAAAATACGAATTATATGAACTAATCATTTTTATAACGAATTCGTGAATTATGGTGTGCTCCTACAGTAATCCTTAATCAGTTAATTAGGCTTTTTTCGCTAGTTTTAAGCATATTTTTAGCGCTTTTCTTTATAATGTTGGAGATATATGATTATTCTGCACCATCGGAGTGCCGTTGCACGGCATATGCGATGACCACATTATTGATCGTACTTGTGCTGTACGTGTACTGTAATTTACGTGCTCTCTCTAATTCTCTGATCAGTCTATAAAACCGAGAATAAAGAGTACGGAACGGCATGAGTATGGTAACTACTTCGCAATCTGGCTCGGATACGAAAGTGAATAAAATTTACAGTACAAGTAGATCAGTAATGTAATCACCAGATATACCGTGCAGTTGCACTCCGATGGTGCAGAATAATCATATACCTCTAACATTGTAAAGAAAAGCGCTGAACATATGCTTAAAACTAGCGAAAAAACCAAATTAACTGATTAGGGATTACTGTAGGAGCACACCATAATTCAAGAATTCGTTATAAAAATGATTAGTTCATATAATTCGTATTTTTAAAAAATTATAAATTTTAAACCAAAGGTGTAATATAATATGTAGAAGGTATTAAGCAAATATAAAGTTTTCCTGCCCCATGGGAAAATAGTGAGAATTAATTTAATGTGAATTTTTTTCGAAAATTCAAAATTCCAGCCTTCGTTGACCGTTGATCAAAAAACTCTTCTTGACAATAGTTTCTTAGAATTAGCGAAGGAGTTCATTGCACTCACTCCCGAATCGATTGGATTTGAAATAAACCTTTTAGGAAAAGGCGCCAAATCGTTGTGTGGTCACCTCCTGAAGCGAATTTTCAATGGGAAGGAATTTCCAAGTACCAGTGAGCTACACTCATGGAGCCTGTAATTATCATACATAAAACAGAAAAATCTTTTTAAAAAAAAAAAATTATCATACATAAAACAGAAAAATCTTTTCTTATTTTTCATTGATACCAAAAAATATCCGAGTTGTTGAATTCTCTCAGATAGTGTTTTATAATGCACATTATTAACTAATATATTAGTTTTTTTTAAATTTATATTTAACGTGCAATAACCAATAATAGTACATCTAATTACATTACTAGTTTAAGAGACCGGCTCGGTAAGACTCGAGCATTTTGACCCCCTGCCGGACATTCGCCAAGACTTTCGATCTGGGGCTCAATACTTTCATCATAGACACATACCGGGGGGAGACCGATGAAAGTTATAGTGAAAATGCCCTTAGGCTCAAACCCGGCTCACATATGCCGCATAAAGTAAAAAATTAAAAAAATTGATAACTTTTCAATCGTGATAGCTAGGACTTTTATTTCTTTTTATTGGTGAATAACATGTCATGCACTCTTATAAACACAGCTGAGCAATAATATCATATCGTTCTGAACATGTTTTTTCGTGTTTGATTTTCATATTTTTCTTATTCTATCTTCGTAGAATAGATTCTGCAAGTAATGCCATAGTGCATATTGTAGCCCTGACGATTGTGAACATGGTGGTCACATTCCCTTTCCCAGCCAACATTTCGCAGGCATCGAGAATTGCAACAGAATGTGAGACATGTGTAAATTGCAAAACTGGAAAAATAAATTTCTTGAAATTCGCAAGAGTAAGAGGTAGCTTTAGTATGTCATTTTACTCGTAGTGAAGCGTGTACACAGAAAAAATATTCAAATAGACTCAAACTACCTTTTTTATAAATTGAGAAAAAATGATTATTTTATTTTTATTTTTTCAAACTGCACATTGAGTCGACCGTCAAGTCAAGTCGATTCATTGGGCGGATGGTAGCTGATGCATGCCCGTTTGCGAAAACAACTGCCACGTGAAGAATCGTCGTTTCGTAGATCTCGAATTTATTTTTTTAATTATCAAACTTGAATATTTATATGTTTCTTTCGCATAAATCGGTTGGAAGGTGGCGTATGGCAACCAAAGCTGTACCATTGTTATCAGTGGGAGTGAACTGTACTTGAATACCATAATCGTCAGGAATCGCGAACTGATCTTTTTTCAGTCGACCCATGATTTTCAACCATGACCCGGGGTTCATGGTTGAGAATGGCTGAGGTCGAAAAATTCATGATGATCCCAGACCAAATACTATTTGGCATTATAACAACAGTGGGCGAACTTTTATTTTTATGGATACCACAACTCGAATTATCGTAATAGTAATGCACGCACCTGCATTTTCCGAGAATTTCACTACATTATTATAGGATACGGTAGCTAGATTACGGTAATTGGAGTTATGGTATCCATAAAAATAAAAGTTGACCCACTGTTGATATAATGCCACACAGTATTTGGTCTGGGATCATCATAAATTTTTCGACCTCAGCCATTCTCAACCATGAACCCGGGGTCATGGTTGAGAATCATGGGTCGACTGAAAAAAAATTAGTTCGTGATTCCTGACGGTTCCATTAGTGCAGCATAGTACACTTCTGCTGATAACAAATTTACAACTTTGGTTGCCATACGCCACCTTACAACCGATTTATATGAAAGAAACATATAAATATTCAAGTTTGATAATTTAAAAAATAAATTTGAGATCTGCGAAACGATGATGTTTCACGTGGCAGTTGTTTTCGCAAACGGCCATGCATCAGCTACCATCCGCCCTATAAATCAACTTGGCCTGACGGTCGACTCAATGTGCAGTTTGAAAAAATAAAAATAAAATAATCATTTTTCTCAATTTAAAAAAAATGTAGTCTGTGTCTATTTGTATATTTTTTCTGTGTAAACGCTTCACTACGAGTAAAATGACATACTAAAGCTACCTCTTACTCTTGCGAATTTCAAGAAATTTATTTTTCAAGTTTTGCAATTTACACATGTCTCACATTCTGTTGCAATTCTCGATGCCTGCGAAATGTTGGCTGGGCAAGGGAATGTGACCACCATGTACACAATCGTCAGGGCTACAATATACACTATGTCATTACTTGCAGAATCTATTCTACAATGATAGAAGAAGAAAAATATGAAAATCAAACACGGAAAAACATGTTCAGAACGATATGATATTGTTGCTCAGCTGTGTTTGTAAGAGTGCATGACATGTTATTCACTAATAAAAAGAAATAAAAGTCCTAGCTATCACGATTGAAAAGATATGAATTTTTCATTTTTTTTACTTTATGCGGCATATGTGAGCCGGGTTTGAGCCTAAGGGCATTTTCACTATAACTTTCATCGGTCTCCCCCCGGTATGTGTCTATGATGAAAGTATTGAGCCCCAGATCGAAAGTCTTGGCGAATGTCCGGACCATGCTCGAGTCTTACCGAGCCGGTCTCTTAACTATAACTAGAATATAATTTTAATCAACCTGTCTTCATAATATCTCCGTTATTTTGGTATGAACAATATTTATGTCGGTGGTGGCTTGGTAAGCGATTCAACGAAATTACTGGACAAAGTGTCACAATGGACCACTACTTACAATAAGTTCTAGACTAGTCGACTACTACTCTATTTGACATCCCAAAAGGCATCGACCACTACTTAGTTCTAGACTAGTCGACTACACGGCGGTTCAATGAAGAGAAATCCCTACATTTAACTTTGGCTTGAAGGCTCTTGCATTACGAAAAATCAGCAAAGTTGATTTGCACCGGGCGGGGTTCGAACCTACGAGATTCGGATCGCTAAACAAAAGCTCTATCCACTAAGCCATCTCGGCATGTCTCGCGAATCGTAAAACTCAATGATAGGTCTAGTCAGAAGCGAGCGCCCAGACATACCGTAATCAACTTTCGCGCTGGGAGAACCTAGATGTTTTACTGCTTATCATCACTCAGTTTGCGATACTTTCTTTTTTTTTCAAGAGCTTCTTATTGTTAGTTACTATCATTGAGCCGCCGTGGACTACTAGTTTTTTTGACATCCCAAAAGGTATCGACTACTTCTTACTTATAGACTACACTCACAGAAAATTCCCTAAGGGAAGTTTTGGAACTGCGATTCCCTTAGGGAATAATTCCCTTATCTACGCACAATCCCTTATGTGTAAGGGAATTTTTACTAGGGAATTATTCCCTTAAAAAATCCCTTACATATAAGGGATTTCCAATGCATGTATGAGCGCGTCCGACTACAGCTATCATCAAGTTTTACAAGAGTTTTTTTAAACATGTTCATATGGCTTAGTGGCAAGGCTGTTGTGTAGCGATCCGAACCTCGTGGGTTCGATTCCTACCCAGCGTAAATCAACTTTGCCAATTTTTCTTATTGTTTAAATCTATTTCAAATGCCTTAAATGTAAGGCAATAATTCCCTTACAAGTAAGTGAAATATTTCCCTTTTATAACTGGGAATAATTCTCTTGGGGTACCTTAGCCAGGTAATTATTACCTTAAATATAAGGGAAATTTCTGTGAGTGTAGTCGACTAATGGTCTGTCTATTTGACATCCTAAAATGATCGACTACTACTTACTCTAGCAATCAATACAAAAGCCAGTGAATATAAATATTCCTTCATTCCAATCGTACTTTTACTTATTGAAACATCTTTATAATTTATGATAAATAAATAAATAGTGATTGATAATTAGAATATCTTATGTATTTGCTATCATGCTCTCATGAAAATGTTTGGTGGAATCCACCTTGAATTGTATTGAAAATAATGAGAAATATCTTTTTTCAGGGGCGAGCGAATTCATTATATCAGCACGCAATACGTGGGGAGATGCATAGAGAGATACGTCAAGGGGGGCATTTTACCGATTAATCCACCGACGGAGATAAAGGTTATTCATCTATATATTTATATAATAATAATTTTGTGCGTTTTACAAGATTACGCGGAGTGTAGTAAATAAATAAATTAGGTATCGGGATAAAGCAAAGATATTGTCAATTTTCACTCAGTTGAGGCTTTTCCGGTTTTTTGATTGCAAGAAGAACTTTGTCGTTCTAGGAATGAAGCTATAATTATTATAAAGTAATTGTGACCCTGAAAATGAGGTTATGCATCTTAACATTTAGACAATACAATACAATGTTCTTTATCGAGTACACAACAATTGGGAAGGCAATGGTTGTCACTAAACGACGATTTAGTCTATAATTATACTAATATTAGGTTGTGCCATAAAAGACACTATCCCAGAGATTTCAACAACCGATTTTTTTCTTGGTATTAACGAAAAATAAATTTTCCTGTTTTTTGTATGATAATTAAAGGCTCCATGAGTGAAGTTCACTGGTTCTTGGAAATTCCTTCAAATTGAAAATTCGCTTCAGGATGTGCGATTGGTGTGTTTTGACGACTTTTCCTAAAAAGTTTATTTCGCATCCAATCGATTCGGGAGTGGGCGTAATCGACTCCTTGATTAATTCTAAGAAACTATTGCTAAGGAGAGTTTTTCGAGCAAAGGTCAACTAACGCTGGAATTGGAAAAAATATTACATTAAATTAATTCTCACTATTTTCCCATGGCGAACTACAATTTTTTATTTGCTTAATAGCTTCTGCATGTCATAACACATCTTCAATTTAAAAATTATAATTTTTAAAAAATTACAAGTTTGTGTACGAATCAATTTTGTTCGTTGGACTTAATTGTGGTGAGCATTGGCGACGTTCCCTAAAAAGTTTATTTCGAATCTAATCAATTCGCGATTGGGCGCATTCGAATCCTTGTCTAATTCTAAGAAACTATTGCTAAGGAGAGTTTTTCGATCAACGGTCAACGAACGCTGGAATTGGGAATTTTCGAAAAAAATGTTTAAATTAAATTAATTCTCTTATTTTCCGTAATTCTCACTATGTAGAAGCGATTAAGCAAACAAAAATTTTACATTCGCCATGGAAAATAAAAAAAAAACCTTTACTCGAAAAACTCTCCTTAGCAATAGTTTCTTAGAATTAATCAAGGAGTCAATTACGCCCACTCCCGAATCGATTGGATTCGAAATAAACTTTTTAGGAAAAGTCGTCAAAACACACCAATCGCACATCCTGAAGCCAATTTTCAATTTGAAGGAATTTCCAAGTACCAATGTACTTCATTCATGGAGCCTGTAATTATCATACATAAAACAAAAAAATCTATTTTTCATCGATACCGCACCTATGTCGATTTTCTCAGATAGTGTGTTATATGTGGATTTTCTCAGTTAGCGTGATATAAGTCTTTTTTTAATTTGATAGTGCTGTGTTTGCACTTTTGTTTCCCGTTTCGTTTTCAACGGACCTCTCTGTACTGGTGCATATCACTAACTAGTGTCCCCCTCTACATAACCCACAGAACCATCGATTGAGACTTCCCTTGAAAGATTAGTATGCCTCGCCCGTTTGTCCAAAATAAAAATTAAGTCCAATTTGTTCCCGGCCCTCTCTCGCTTGAATTTCACATAAACCAATCAACAGCTAGGTTATGTGCATCCCACATATGTGTCCTCCAACCATACGCTGGCCAATTGCTTAAGTAAATTTAAAATCTGAAATTACATTATAAAATAGAGAAATGGACATGTCGCCCTTTTGAGTACCGCTTCTCATCTTAAAGGAGAGTGATCCATTTGATACCCCTGGCTAAATGTCAGCCGCACTTGGATCACCCACACCCACTATTTCAATAGAATTAAGGAATCTTGAAAAAGTCAAACAGTTGTTTAGACGAAAAGTGGTTATTTCGCGGGAATTTGAATAAAATCGCTGAATGAGACCGCTACCTCTTTTATTTTTCTAAAAAGAACAAGCTCCTGAGTTGACAATCTGGTCGCTTGATTGAAGAGATGGATCATTCGCAATAACAGTGTGCTTTATTGCCAGTGAATTTGGAAAGGACTAAAACCAGAACCGATCACTAAATCTAAAAACATCAGAAAATTTATACACCATAGGTTAAAAGAAGTGTGAAATTTGCCAATGTATTGCATGCGTGTAGTTGAGGTCACTGATATAATCGGGAACCTCTATTGTAAATTTCTACAAGATTTGAAGCCATAGCTCTTATCGCCGCGTCCACAGCGGTGTCAAATGTTTCTTCGTCACGTCTCCGCTCGAACTGTCTAAGTAAAACACGTAATACTAAGACAGCCAAATTTTTCTGGCGTATACTAGCTGTCCCTCCTTACTCTCCGTACCTTACTCTCTCTAGTCGCTACTTTAGTTAAGGCGTCCAACTAGCTTTAGTAAATGAAAAAATAAGAACTAAGAAGATATCGAAACGTGGGTGACTTCGCAGTTTGCCCAATAACGCAGGTCCTTCTTTAAGTAGTGAGCCAATGTTGTAGCTGGATTATAGCAAGGAGTCATCGACCATAACAGCGAATTAATTCCTCCTCAATGTCGTCGTTAAACTAAGATACTTCAATTTGAAGTTGTACCACCAAATTCAAAAATACTTATGGCACAACCTAATATAATGAATAATAAAAAAAAAAAACTATAACTCATACTTTTGTCAAATAATCAGACTATTCAAACGTGGAAATTAAAACTTCTGCGCTGCAGTAATATTACTTTTGCTATTTTAAGAGCTCGGATCTGTAAGACTCGAGCATTTCAGCCAGATTCCGGACATTTCGCCAAGAATTTTGATTCAGGCCACTTTACTTTATGGGTGTAGGGTACCTTGGGTCCACATTACAAAATGGTACCCAAAGTGGCCCTAGCATTGGAACGCGGCGTGCCAGGTGGGCGCCAAGTTTGAAAACTCGATTTTCATATTTTTTCAACCGAACAAGCTAGAGTCCAAATTTCTTCGACATTGTGTTAGGCATGCCCAATGTGAGCATACATTGCCATACCCTCTCAGTGCGAGGACTGACACATATAAGACCTATTTTAGGCCACTTGATAAAAAAGGAAGCTAAAATGACGATTTTTAGCGAAAATGACGAATTTTGTGACTCAACCCACCCTATTTCGAGAATTGACCCATCATATAAAAATAGACGGCGAATGCACCGAAAATGCATGATGAAAATGCATGTTAAGTCGATAATTGAATCTGATTCTGAATATCACATAATTAGTGCGAACGTAGAGTTTTCATGATCATTTAGTTATCTATTTTTTTATTACTTTAATGTAGATTCTGGAACTCTTCGACAATGATATACTATTCGATAAGGCTCTTGATTTTTATCGGATATTTGTTGTCGGTCATGAGAGGATAATGAAAGGTGACTCCACTGAACAAAGGTCAGAGTAATTTTTAATTAAAGAACCGAAGAATGTGATTTTCTTGATTCGTGCGATTTGGTTAATTATTTATTTATTTATTTTAGTGGGGCACTTCTCATAATATTGTCCAGATGTGCTTCTAAGCTATCAATTATCGATCGGAGAAGAATACTAGAAAACGTGAACCTTGAAGGATATGTGAAAATATTTGCCGAGGTTGGTTGGGAAATATAGGTAACTTTTAATTTGGACCAACAATCAGAGACAACGTGAACTACTCGAAACTGATAATGAGATAGGACGAAAAAACTTCTGCGCTGTTGCAACGTTACTTTTCTATTTCACAGGTAATCCAAATCAAATGATAGTTATGTTTTTCTTTTATGTATATTATTAGAATAAAGAAATTGTTTGGAACTCCTGCTTTAGGCTACAGTAAATGTAAAGAACACGATTATTAAATATGAATTTTTCTCAGAAGATTCGGATTCCGCCTGTGAACTTTTCGTGAAATTTGGTCTGCTGGAAGAAGCCTTCCGAGGGTTGGAGGTTAAAGAAGTAAAGGAGAAGATCAATGTATGTGTTAGGGTTGCTTAAGTCGAACAACCGTGACCGTGACTGTAACCGCGAGAACGGGAGGTCTGGCTTTTTTGGCTTACAAAGAGTCTCTTTGGCATCATTTTGGCGATGAGATATGAGTTATAGCTAATTTGAAAGCCCTTTTGTCTGTAGATTAAGAATATGCGCTTTAATAATGCATGTGCCCAGAGAATACAATAAATTTGCCCGAGTGGCATTAGTTGGCGAACGATTTGCCCGTATTCAGACAAATGCTATCCTGTATATGGGCAAATCGCTGGTTTTTGGGATACCATTTGCCCGAATGCCTGAAAATCGTGTACACAAGTATGGAAAGTTAGGAAATGTGTTGCCCATGTGTTGCAAGTTTGCTCTCTGTGAGCATTCATATGTGAACCTATCTCTTTATTTTTGTACAGCGAGGGGTATTGGAATTTTTTTAAATTTTGTAATTCTTAAAAATGAAATACGATTTTTAATTTTTTTTATTGAAGGTACTTCGATTGCTCGATAACATTGCCTATAACGTCCCATCAACGCTATCTCAATTTCTGCAGACTATGAGGATAGAAACTTTATTGTAAGCTTGCACTATTTTTTAGACTTGAAGCTACAGTCCCGCAGAATCGCCGCCTTAACAGGCGTCACGCCACGTCACGCGGCGTGACGCCTTGATCGCCATGCTGTTTTCTGCTCAACTGTAAGTGTTTTAGGTGTCTTAAATACGTTTTTAATAAGCTATTCGGTCATATGCATATAATGCACATGAGTAAAGAATAGAAAATTATTTTAAACTTAATGAAAATTAATTTTTAAAATATTCAGTGGTGTCGTGCAATACCGAAATTCTCAATTATCGATTGGGAAAATGAAGAAATACAGTAGTACACCACAAAACGGTATTGCCGTGCCATATTTTAAAAATTTTAAAATAATTTTCTATTCTTTTCTCATGTGCATTATATGCATATGACCGAATAGCTTATCAAAAACGTATTTAAGACACCTAAAACACTTACAGTTGAGCAGAAAACAACATGGCGATCAAGGCGTCACGCCGCGTGACGTGGCGTGACGCCTGTTAAGGCGGCGATTCTGCGGGACTGTACTTATAATTAGTATTCGACTAAATCAAGCAAGAACGTGGCCTTAATACAATTATTAAAATACACATTTCTTAACATATGCAAACAAGCCTCTTACAAGATTCTTCCAACAGTATTTATCACAAAACTTCATAACACATTCGTTAAGCAGCTTTAAGCTTCTAATTTTTTCTCGCACCGATTGAGAAATAAGCAAAAATAAATAAATATTTTCAGAGACATTATGACGAAGTCTCCAAATACATTCACTGCAGAGGGATGGTTCCACAGTGATCAAGATGCTCAGGAATACGATGCTGCTTATATAGCAGTGCGGATTATCGTCCAGGCTCTCAATTGCGAATCTGACGCCAACAAGAAAAGCCTTTACGAAACAAAAATGGTTTGTTATATTGTTCAATCTGTTAAGAGACCGGCTCGGTAAGACTCGAGCATTGTCCGGACATTCGCCAAGACTTTCGATCTGGGCCTCAATACTTTCATCATAGACACATACCGGGGGGGAGACCGTTGAAAGTTATAGTGAAAAAGCCCTTGGGCTCAAACCCGGCTCACATATGTTTCATAAAATAAAAAATTGAAAAATTCATAACTTTTTAATCGTGATAGCTAGGACTTTTATTTCTTTTTATTGGTGAATAACATGTCATGCACTCTTACAAACACTGCTGAGCATTAATATCATATCGTTCAGAATATGTTTTTCGTGTCTGATTTTCACATTTTTCTTCTTCTATCCTCGTTGAACAGATAGCGCAAGTAATGACATAGTGCATATTGTAGCCCTGACGATTACGTATATGGTGGTCACATTCCCTTGCTCTGCCAACATTTCGCAGACATCGAGAATTGCAACTGAATGTGAGAAATGTGTAAATTGCAAAAATCGAAAATTAAATTTCTTGAAATTCGCAAGAGTTTGAGGTGGCTTTCTTATGTCATTTTACTCGTAGTGATGCGCGTACATAGTCAAAATATACAAATAGACTCGGACTACATTTAAAAAAAATTGAGAAAAATAATTATTTTATTTTTATTTTTTCAACTCCCACATTCATTCGACCGTCAAGGCAACTTGATTCATAGGGCGGATGGTGGCTGATGCATGTGCGTTTGCAGAAACGACTGCAATGTGAAGAATCATCATTTCGCAGATCTCGAATTTATTTTTAAGACAATCAAACTTGAATATTTATATGTTTCTTTCACATAAATCGGTTGGAAGGTGGCGTATGGCAACCAAAGTTGTACATTTGTTATCAGTAGGGGTGTACGCTACTGTACTACCGTAATCGTCAGGAATCGCGAATTGATTTTTTTTTCAGTCGACCGATGATTCTCAACCATGAACCCGGGTTCATGGTTGAGAATTGCTGGGGTCGAAAAATTCATGATGTTCCCAGATCAAATACTATGTGGCATTATATCAACAGTGGGCCAACTTTTATTTTTATGGATACCATAACTCGAATTACCGTAATCAAGCTACCATATCCTATAATAATGTGATAAAATTCTCGGAAAATTCAGGTGCGTGCATTACTATTACGGTAATTCGAGTTATGCTAACCATAAAAATAAAAGTTGGACCACTGTTGATATAATGCCAAATAGTATTTGGTCTGGGATCGTCATGAATTTTTCGACCTCAACCATTCTCAACCATGGTCATGGTTGAAAATAATGGGTCGACTGAAAAAAAAGTTAGTTCGCGATTCCTGGCGACAACGGTAGTTCAATACCGTATACTCCTACTGATAACAATGGTACAGCTTTGATTGCTGTACGCCGCCTTCCAACCGATTTATGTGAAAGAAACATATAAATATTCAAGTTTGATTATTTTAAAAATAAATTCGAGATCTGCGATACGATGATTCCTCACTTTGCAGTAGTTTCTGCAAACGCACATGCATCAGCCACCATCCGCCCTATGAATCAAGTTGCCTTGACGGTCGACTGAATGTGGGAGTTGAAAAAATAAAAATAAAATAATTATTTTTCTCAATTTTTAAAAAAAATGTAGTCCGAGTCTATTTGTATATTTTGACTATGTACGCGCATCACTACGAGTAAAATGACATAAGAAAGCCACCTCAAACTCTTGCGAATTTCAAGAAATTTAATTTTCGATTTTTGCAATTTACACATTTCTCACATTCAGTTGCAATTCTCGATGCCTGCGAAATGTTGGCAGAGCAAGGGAATGTGACCACCATATACGTAATCGTTAGGGCTACAATATGCACTATGTCATTACTTGCGCTATCTGTTCAACGAGGATAGAAGAAGAAAAATGTGAAAATCAGACACGAAAAAACATATTCTGAACGATATGATATTAATGCTCAGCAGTGTTTGTAAGAGTGCATGACATGTTATTCACCAATAAAAAGAAATAAAAGTCCTAGCTATCACGATTAAAAAGTTATGAATTTTTCAATTTTTTATTTTATGAAACATATTTGAGCCTGGTTTGAGCCCAAGGGCTTTTTCACTATAACTTTCAACGGTCTCCCCCCGGTATGTGTCTATGATGAAAGTATTGAGGCCCAGATCGAAAGTCTTGGCGAATGTCCGGCAGGGGGTCATAATGCTCGAGTCTTACCGAGCCGGTCTCTTAATAGGACGTTTGATGTAAGCTGGGAAATGAAAGTCACGGATGTGTGTAAAATTTTTCGTAAAACGTAATTTTACGACTTTTTTCCATGTAAAATTCGTAAAATTTTCGTAAAAATTCTAAAGCGCGAAATTATAAGAAACTGTTTCAAATTTCTAGCGTGATAAAGAAATACGCGACCGTCCTTGCCTGCCATGCCATAACTGTCCATCATACATGGGCGCCGACATGGGGGTGCCCCCTGTAAAATTATTGCTTTTCGGAAATTTTTGGAATGTCCCGTGTAAAAAATGACGTTTGGGTGAGATTTTTGAAAAAAAAGTGAAGGCTCCCTGTAAAATTAATCATTTTTCGTTTTTTTTTCGTTTTCAATTGCAGTCAGATTGATTGGCCTTCACTGTCTGTAGCCTCTCCCTCTACCTCTCAATCATCCGCTTCTCTTCTTAATTTCTCTATCTCTACTTCTTTACACCAACTTGTTATTGATCCCACTCGCAAATCAAACATTCTCGATCTTGTCTTCACGTCTGACACATCCATTGTCGATTCCATTTCTGTTGAGGCGCCTCTTCCTAATCTTGATCATTGCACAGTACTCTACAGTATCCCCACTACAATCACTCCGCCTATTCCATCTAAGCGCCGTGATTATTCTAAGGTAGACTGGACCATGGTTAACCGCGCTCATAGATTCCATCGATTGGAATTTTAGAATAGATTCAATCTCGGCCATGGTGCCATAGGCCATAGTCTATGGCACCATGGCCGAGATTGAATCTATTCTAAAGCAGCCGAATGGTGCCATAGCTTGTAGATAAGGCTGGCCATGGCCAGCCTTATCTACAAGCTCGCTCCTTTCTCCATACATCAATACTGCAAACTCGCAAGCGTAAAGTACGAACACTATTACGATCAAGGAATCTTCGTGCCTTTTTCTCTTATAGTAGCTCAAGGATCAAAGATCAATCGCTTCATCTTCCTACTCTTGTTACGCCAAACGGCATTCAATGTTCCACTGATGCATCCAAGTCTGAAGAGCTTGCGCGACATTTTGAGCAATCTTTCAATAACCTTGCGTATGCCATACCACACACATCTCTTCTATCCTCGGCGCAATCCATAGATTTTGTTGATATTCATCTCGCTACAGTATCCAAGCATTTGAAGTCCCTTCCTGCACGCAATTCCTCCTCTCCCGATAAAATACCTTACATCTTTTTAAAGTATACAGCCGATCACATCTGCGATCCCCTTACTATTCTTTTTAATCGTTTTCTTTTGCATGGATCCTCTCCTAGCCAATGGCAAACTGCAAATGTTAAGGCTGTATATAAACGTAAGGGACCCAAAAACTCTTCCAGTTCGTACAGACCTATATCACTCACCTGTTCTACTTCTAAAGTATTCGAGCGCCTAATCGTATGCGCCTTATCTAAGTATTTAGAAGACAATAATCTTCTTTGTCCACAACAACATGGTTATCGTCCTTTTCGCTCTTGCAAGTCTGCTCTACTTTCATCTTTTTCTCACTGGTATCCTGCTCTCGACAAAAATCAATTTATTTCCGTCGCATTCATCGATTTTTCAAAAGCTTTCGATTCAATTCCAATCGACCAACTTTTATACAAATGTTCGCGTCTGGGAATTCAGGGTTCACTTCTTAATTGGATTCGTTCGTTTCTATCCAACCGTTCGCAGACTGTTGTTATAGGTGATTCTCTCTCTGATCCATTTTATGCTCTATCAGGTGTCCCACAAGGTAGCTGTTTGGGTCCACTTCTCTTCTCCATCTATATCTCTGATCTTCCTCTCATTCTTCCTCGCAACGTACGATGCACTATATATGCCGATGATGTCAAGCTCTATTCCTTTAAGGACCCTTCTTCACTTCAAACCGCATTAGACTCTCTCCATCAGTGGCCTCTAGACTGGGGTCTATCCATCTCTTTATCCAAAACTGTAGTAATGCATTTGGGCAACAGACATCCTGACCTCGATCTTCATATCAATAGTATCAAACTTCCTGTAGTTAAAGAATTCACTGATCTCGGTATATCATACGATAATCGACTATCTTTCTCATCTCATATCCAATCTATTGTAGCCAGAGCAAATTCCAGATGTGCTTATATTTATCGCATTTTCACACCTCTAATCTCAAGCTTTATTCACGTCTTTTCATCACTTATGTAAGACCTATACTTGAATATGTGTCTGAACTGTGGTCACCCCACGAAGACCATCTAATAAAGCTCATTGAAAAAGTACAAAGGACTTACACTCGTCGCGTTTTCTATAAATGCAAGCTACCGTATGCTTCATATCCTGACAGATTATCACTACTCAAACTAGAGCCTCTTGAATTGCGCCGCTAACTACCTGATCTTTGTTTTACCTATAAAGCTACACATGGACTTATTGATCTTGACAATCCTTCTTTCTTTATTCCCTCTATAAATACTAGATCTTCTCGCAGACACGCATTCCAATATCGTAAACACAATGCTAAATCTACTCGCTTCTCGAACTTTATATCAAATCATGTTGTTAGCGATTGGAATAAACTTAGTAGTAATTCTATTATCTGCCCCTCAGTCAAATCTTTTCGGAAATGTATTAATTTGTCGTTACTCGAAATGTAATTATTAATTGTTATTTCTTTGCTACCTACATACGTTGTGACATCGTATTTTTATGTAATTCATCATGATATCAATTATTCGCTATTATAAATTATCCTTGTAATGCATAAATTATTATTATTAAAAAAAGGCGCCCGAAAGGGTAATTGGTTGTGACTTTTAAGTTTAAAATCATGCGGCAAAGTAGGTACGAAGAATAGATTAGGCCCTCCGGACTGAATTGGTCTCGATCACTAAGATCACTGATCACTAAACGATCACTACGAACGATAAACGATGATCAGTGGCCTAGCAGTGATCAACCGCAGGACTTCGTGTGCCTTGATTAATGGGTTATACCTTTACCTTTTTTTTAACCTTTCCATGCTAATTTCTAACTACTCTCTTAAGTAGGGGTCAAATGATAAGCAAGAAGTAAAATGTAAATATTCGCGGGACTTAATCACAAGTATTACTTTTCCTCTTTTTTTAAAAATTAATTTCATCAATTTCCAGTTTTTTGTCATTTTTTTCGTTTCGTTAAATTTGTCACTTTTCATACAATTTTTCGTCGTAAAAATTGTACGAAAAATGTCGTAAAATTGTAAAACGAAAAATGCACATCCATGTAGCACATCTATCAGAAATATTATGTATTCGTATTATTATTTATTATATAATGTAATATTTAGTTATCAACCATCTCCTTGTGGCCTCGTCGGTCATATATCGTAACGGATGATAGGTGAGTTGATAGGAATGACAAACTTAATTGACCTTGGAGAAGCGTGTAAAGTCTTAACCGTAAATTTCCGATATTTATGAAATTCATACGAAAGGTAACATTAGTCAAGAAGTCTACTTACTTCGGTCTTGTTAAGAGAGATGGCCGTTAAGACTCGACCACCCCCCGGACACGTGCGCTAGCAATGAGAACTGGGAGACTTTTTGAGTCAAAATTTTTGTTTTTTCGGACAAATCATCGATTTTTGTAGCCGCTGACAGACATTTCCGACAAGTTTTTGTAGCCTAAGCAATTCTACATCGATTTCACTTAAAACTATGTTCTTCCCGTTAGACCATTTTACCGAATTTTTCGCTCGAACTTCCGTCATCGATGGTTTTCCCGAACAAATGCTGTATTTTCCAAACGATTGGTGCGGAATTGTGGTCTACTCAAAGTTTAGAGGTGAGACGAGTAAAATGACACAAGAAGCCCATCACTTGGATCAATTTGAAAATTTCGATTTTCACGGGGTCATGGTCTGAAAATTTCAAAATTTCTCAAGTTTGAAATGTTTTCATTTATGCGGGTTATTGTGAAGTACTAATGATGTGAATAATATTCAGCCAATGCTCAATGGCTGATCTCTCCTTTCAACCATTTTTCGATAATTTTCGTCCTGAATGCGTGCGAAAAATCAGAATTGTGTTTGAATCGGTTTCCAACTTGCTTTCTGTAACATTCTGTCATAGTACTTTACAATGTACATAATCAATATAAAAATCGCTTATTTTCAAAAATTCAAAAAAAATCAATTTGAGTGCCTACTTTTCCGGCAAATTTTTGAAATATTGCAATTATTCGACTAGAATGATTCGACAATGAGCAAAGGACAATGACAATGCGAAGTTTCATGATGAGTAAACATAGTAGAACTGAAATAACGGAATTCGGGCCACTTTTAAAAAATCGATTTTTTTTAACCATCATGGCAAAAAAATTAATTTTCGAAAATAAACGATTTTCATATTGATTATGTACATTGTAAAGTACTATGACAGAATGTTACAGAAAGCAAATTGGAAACTGATTCAAACACAATTCTGATTTTTCGCACGCATTCAGGTCGAAAATTTTCGAAAAATGGTTGAAAGGAGAGATCAGCCATTGAGCATTGGCTGAATATTATTCACATCATTAGTACTTTACAATAAGCCACATAAATGAAACATTTCAAACTTGAGAAATTTCGAAATTTTCGGACCATGACCCCGTGAAAATCGAAATTTTCAAATTGATCCAAGTGATGGGCTTCTTGTGTCATTTTACTCGTCTCACCTCTAAACTTTGAGTAGACCACAATTCCGCACCAATCGTTTGGAAAATACAGCATTTGTTCGGGAAAATCATCGATGACGGAAGTTTGAGCGAAAAATTCGGTAAAATGGTCTAACGGGAAGAACATAGTTTTAAGTGAAATCAATGCAGAATTGCTTAGGCTACAATACCTGGTCGGAAATTTTGGGCACTCACTAAAACAAGCGATGATTTGTCCGAAAAAACTTTTTGAGTAAAAAAAGTGGTTTAATTTTGAGTAAAAAAAGTGGTTTAGGAATCAACGCGCATTCGATGCTAATAGTGAATTAGCAAGGTCTGTGCACCCTAGACGCATCGCAAATGATATTTAGACTTCATCTCAGCAATTTGAGAAATTATGATTTTTAAACGTTTTCGCACTTAAATTAATTTTTCTTATAGCCTGAGGGCACAAACAGGAAATTTCTACTGTTTTGTGTAATAAGGGCCGGTGACACTCCTAACACCCAAGTATGGACCCCCAGTTCTCATTGCTAGCTCAACGTGTCCGGGGGTGGTCGAGTCTTAACGGCCATCTCTCTTAATTGGTTACTTGTCAAATTATTACAAACAAAGTGGTCCAATAGTCTCGAAAAGAAAAGATAGTGGAAGGGGGTGTGCAAAACTTGATATATTTTCGCTGTTTTTTCATTCCTGTAAAAAAAATTTCAACAACACTTTTAGAAATACCTTAACCTTGAATCTTTAATATGTTTCAAGATTCTAAAATTCTAAAACCATTCTTAATGATTCTAAAAATTGTGATTAAGATCGTTGCCTGAGCTGATTCCGCTGCTTCATCAAATGGATCGTGTAGAGACACAAACATGGCAGACGATCGATAATATTTATTCGTCGAGCGAAATTATGCATTGGGTAAACGAGCTTCATCAATTTAAAATTCATTATACATGTTATTCAAAGATAAGAGCAAAAAGGCTTTCAAATTTTTGCTTATAATTTGAAACAAAGTATCGGTCTTTTTTTTCAAAACTCCATTACGTTCTTTATTTTTAAAGGCCCACCTCGATCTAGATCGAAACTCTTTGCAAGCGCGTTTACAATTAGTTCAGGGTATTTTTAAAGGTGGTGTCCCACGAATATTTTCGTGAACAAACTGTGAAGACAGAAAGGTAGCAAAAGTTATTCTACGTACAGTACACTATTTATTTTGTGTTGATTTAGTCTATTGATCGCTAGAAACATTAATGAACCATCAGGCCCGGTTCAGGGAAGTGCGCGCTTTTTGAAAATTGAGGAAATTCAGCACTAGGTTTCGAACTTGCGTCAAACGGGTAACGAGTCTGAACGTTTACCACTGCGCTATGGGATAGATGAGAGACTGCGCTAACTCTTCGCATATCACTTTACATTCGCATAAGAGGGGAGTAGTGATTTACCTGAACATTCGCGGGCCACCATCTTTAAAGATGGAGGTCTTTAAAGATCGAATGTCTATTTTATTTATTTATTTATCGTACACCGCAATGGTGTTTCAACAAGTACAAAGTGTTCGAGTGCAAAAAATATGTGAAAGAATAAAATTATTAAAAGAGAGGTGGATGGGGATGGGGGGGGGGGGGAAGGTGAGGGATCAATTGATCACGCCTTCTGCTACAGTCAGGAAGAGTAAAGAAGGGGGGCGATCATTTGCACAACGATCATTTGCACAACGGATCATAGATCGGTTAGGATTTTGCGTATGGCAACCAAAGTTGTACCATTGTTGTCAGTGGGAGTGTACGGTATTGTGCTACCGTAACCGTCGGGAATCGCGAACTGATTTTTTCAATATACCCATGACCTGGGGTTCGTGGTCGAAAATGGCTGAAGTCGAAAAATTCATGATACTCCGGGACCAAATACCATTATATCAACAGCGATCCAACATTTTTTTTGTAGTTCGGGTTACGGTATCCAGAAAGATAAATGTTGGCTCACTGTTGATATAATGGCAACTAGTATTTGATCCCGGAGTATCATGAATTTTTCGACTTTGGCCATTTTCGACCATGAACCACGGGTCATGGGTCGATTGAAAAAAAATCAGTTCGCGATTCCCGACGGTTACGATAGCACAATACCGTAAACTCCCACTGATAACAATGGTACAACTTTGCCATACGCCAAATCCTAACCGATCTATGATCCGTTGTGCAAATAATCGTTGTGCAAAGGATCGCCCCCCCCCTAAAGAAGGAAGGCTCATGCGTAACATATCGGCTATGCAAGGGATAAGTGATATGCAAGAAATTAGCACGTTTTTTATCTATCCCTTAGCGTAGTGGTAAAAGCGCTGACAGTTAGCGTAACGTTGCATGTTCGAAACGTATTGCCGAACTTTCCTATTTTCAAAATTTCGCGCCTTTGAATGCACAATAAAACATTATTTATTCGTGATTCTAGCCATCAATTAGCTGAATTAGCATAAAATAATTTATGTACGGTATGCTGAATAACTTTTGCTATCTTTATCATTACAGTTTGTTCACGAAAATGTTCGAGGGACTCCACAAGGAAGTCATCACGTTTTGAGACAAAAAAATTAAGAATAGTCTTGGTTGATGCTAGATAGTGAGCGAGATATAAATGAATGAATCACAAAATATTCAAACAAGTATCAATTATTTATTCTTATTCTTATTCTTTATTCCATCGCAGTATATGTGACATTAAAAACGAACGACAGAGGGGTTGATGGATGTCCGTCGCTTCGGTAGCGATATCTGTTTAGGGTGGGTGTACAGTGGCAGTTTGGGAGCTACTGGAAAATCTTAGAAGATTTTATAATTATATCTGGTGAGATCTTAACTAATTTTAATAATTTAAATTTTAGGAACCTCAAGAAGTGATCGTCCTTCCCTCTTTTCGACAAAATCCTTGAGAATATTTCACATCATTCTTTACTAATAATCGTTTTAACTCTCAAGAATCTTAGAAAGATTGATAAAAATAATACTTATAATAATCACATTATATTGTAAATAAAGTTTTTTTTTGTAAATGATATCAATCTAATTGTTATCTACAATACTAATAATAATAATAATAATAATAATAATAATAATAATAATAATAATAATAATAATAATAATAATAATAATAATAATAATAATAATAATACTAATAATAATAATAATAATAATAATAATAATAATAATAATAATAATAATAATAATAATAATAATAATAATAATAATAATAATAATAATAATAATAATAATAATAATAATAATAATAATAATAATAATAATAATAATAATAATAATAATAATAATAATAATAATAATAATAATAATAATAATAATAATAATAATAATAATAATAATAATAATAATAATAATAATAATAATAATAATAATAATAATAATAATAATAATAATAATAATAATAATAATAATAATAATAATAATAATAATAATAATAATAATAATAATAATAATAATAATAATAATAATAATAATAATAATAATAATAATAATAATAATAATAATAATAATAATAATAATAATAATAATAATAATAATAATAATAATAATAATAATAATAATAATAATAATAATAATAATAATAATAATAATAATAATAATAATAATAATAATAATAATAATAATAATAATAATAATAATAATAATAATAATAATAATAATAATAATAATAATATAGAACCAAAGTCCAAAGATCAATAGAGCTTCGATCAATTCCGGAAGAATGACTCATAACGAATACACTGTGACAGGGTAGAATGACACTAGTCCGCTACTAGTCCCGAGCCGATAAAGCCGCTACACTAACAAGGAGTCTGATGGTTTAAAGGCAGCTGGCATCCAAAAATTTCGAATCGAAATAGTTAAAATAGTTGATCTCATGTTTATAAGCTTGAAAAAACTGATCAGAAATATATATTTTAAAGTTTGAAACGATGCTCTCGTAAGAAGTTGGATTACTGTAGCCTGCTCCACACCACGGGCGAGGTTTCCGAACTACAGTATGCTAACTCCATCGAAAAGCTCGAAAAAGCCCATTCTTGAGTTTTATTCTTCATAATTCTCCACTGCGGATAGAATTATCTTCAAAATATTCAATTTCAAGTCGTATCCAAAGAGTTGGTGTGGCAATTAGGAAAAGGCGCCCGTTAACTGGAGCAGACTGTCGTTTTCTAACTGCGCCGTTCTTCTTACCAGAGAATTCTTATGATATAAGATTTGATATTTCGAAACAAAAAAAAAGAATTTCAAGCTCTTTTATATGAGGTCAACTTGTTTTCGTTTCCCTGCCTCTTTAAGGTGGCCAAAATGTATGATTTATACCTTATCTGATAGCCCTTTAGCTGCAGATAAAGGATGTCTCTTGAAAAACACAACGGCCATCTGCACGCGAAGTTTTTTTTGACCCATTAATGCTCAAACCCACTTTACTCACAAGCCCCTTCTAATTGATGGACCATTACCTGAACTTGCCTACTATCATGACTTATCAAAACTGCATCGTCGGCGAAAAGAATGTGAGTAAGAAAACTCCCATTTATATTTATTCCCTTCCTCGACCAATCAAGTGAACTAAAAGCCTCATCCAGGGCTGCAGTGAAGAGACGAGGCGACAAACAATCACCTTGCCTTACTCCGCGACCTATTCGAATAGGGTACTCTTCCCCATTTATAACAAAATATACCATTTATACCAACGTTATTCTCGATTAATTATTATTTTTTTATAGTATAAATAGAGAGATTAACAGTTTGGATACCGTATGATCGAATATCCAACAGAGGACAAAGAAGACCGCTAGAAAGATGGAGGAATGAGATTACGAAGAGAATTGGACAACGCTGGTGGAGTCTAACTGATGACGAATGGACACCCTAACGCCCGATCAGCGCAACAATGCGACCCCTGATAAATTATGTTATGTTATGTATGTTATGTTAAATAGACAACAACAACTGGATATACGACGGTCCGGATATCCGATCGCAAAACGGTTTTTTACCTACTCAAAACATTCTAAAATTAATTAAAATGTTAAACCAAAAGAGTGCAGTCCAAAAGCGTCGAATGAGTGAAAAAATCAAAAAATCGAAGGATACCTATTTTGAGAAAAATAGAACTGAAGATGACCCGAAAATATTTTTGTTTTCAAAACGCCTCATGTTTGTACTCATATTGAAGAGCTTGTCGAGTAGAACAACATTCATGTTGAACATTTTGTCTGAAACTCATGTACAAGAGAAATACATGAATTAAGATTTACTGGATCCTAATCGTTTAGATTGCTTGTATCTTGAGAACAAACGACTTTCATAGAATACGACGAGTTCTTTAAAATGAGTATAAACATGGCAATCTTTCGACTGAAACAACAAAGCAAGTATGGATTTTTGAGTACTACAATATAGGAGTAATCACTTTGTGCACAAAAATATTTTACTTTCGTTTAACTCAAAATTGGCTGAACAATCGTGTGAATAAATAAAGCCCATGTAGTTCTCTTGTACATGAGTTTTTAACAAAAAAAGCTTAACATAAATTTTGTTCAACTCAAAACGTTCTTCAAAAAGAGTACACACATGAGGGGGTTTGAAAACAAATATTTTCGGGTCATCTTCAGGTCCATTTTTCTCAAATTAGGTATCGTTCGATTTTTTAAATTTTTTCACTCATTAAACGCGGAATTTTTTGCTCTATAAGATGAGGCAAAAATTGGACTGCACTTTTTTTGTTTTAAAATTTTAATTAATTTTAGAATGTTTTGAGTAGGTTAAAAATCAGTTTGCGATCGGATCTCCGGACCGTCGTATATCCAGTTTTTGTTGCCTATTGATACTTATAATTAATCTACACTAACATTGGTCCTAGGTCGCTCCATTTTCTTTTGGTGAAAATCGAGTTTTCAAATTTCGAAAACCCGCCACACCTGTGTTTCAAGGAACCATCCCAAATACCCATTTTGTGATGGGGGCCCATGGTCCCATAAAAGGGTATCCATAAAAAAAAATTGAGCCATATCGGTGAGATCGATGTCCGGGGTCACTGGCTCAACCCTCGCATCTTACTGAGCCGGTGTCTTAAAAAAACATAATTTCCATAATGTATGGAAATTATAGCGTTAGTTATTATTAGAGCAAAGAAAAGATGGAATAATAATGGATCGACATAATCGATAAATCAATAAACATTTAGTTAGGATTATTAAGAGAGACTATCTGACTCATTGAACATATTTTGCTGATGGCTTGGCACTTGGCCAAAAAATGATAGGAACCGATCGGGCCCAAATCGTGCACAGATGTAGTATAGGGTGGCATATGCTCACAGACGGAGTTTGGGACTGTCATGTCTGCTGCTTCGCTAAATAACGTAAGTTCGATGAAGTGGCATCAAAATTTAAAAGTTTACGGATTCGTTCGATATGTGTATACGACGAAGGGCAATAATAAGCAGGTAAATTCCACCAAGTGTCATCCCGATCGAAAACCGTGAGACCCAGAAAAATAAAAAATATTTAAAAAAACACATTTAAAAAAATTGTTTTATTTTTCCTACAATTGCCTATCGGTGAGGGTCATTTTTTATTCCTTCAATTTGACCAGTATATATTAGTGTAACTACTGCATGAAAATGAACTAAAACACAATCGTGAAATGTTACCTTATTGCCGAAAAACCACGACTAATTCGCCTTTTTATCGCGAACTGAAATTAATTATCGTGCGCCCTACCGTAATCCAAATGCAGAAATTCAAAATTCAGCAATCACTATTATTTAGCATTCGATTTCCGGTATTATACTGTTGTTTTCTCTTATCATTTGTTTGTTGTATGAATATATGAGGTGTAATATGACAGTATTTTTTCGAAAAAAATGTGAATTTTGTATTTCCGAATTCGCATAACCGTAACCGGCATATATTTATTCAGTCAGTTCGCAATAAAAAGGCGAATTAGTCGTGGTTTTTCGGAAATAAGGTAACATTTCACGATTGTGTTTTAGTTCATTTTCATACAGTGGTTACACTAATATATGCTGGTCAAATTGAAGGAATAAAAAATGACCCTCACCGATAGGCAATTGTAGGAAAAATAAAACAATTTTTTAAATGTGTTTTTTTTTAAATTTTTAAAATTTTTCTGGGTCTCACGGTTTTCGATCGGGATGACACTTGGTGGAATTTACCTTCTTATTATTGCCCTTCGTCGTATACACATATCGAACGAATCCGTAAACTTTGAAATTTTGATGCCACTTCATCTAACTTACGTTATTTAGCGAAGCAGCAGACATGACAGTCCCAAACTCCGTCTGTGAGCACATGCCACCCTATACTACATCTGTGCACGATTTGGGCCCGATCGGTTCCTATAACTTTTTGGCCAAGTGCCAAGAGAATGTCACTTGAGCCAGAAAGTCTCTCCTAAGACATAAAATTTATGAAAAAGTGTGAAATACCGCGTAGACAAGAAAAATGACGACGCCTTGCAGTAGAATTACGAGGTCGTTGACTTTAGCAGCTCTTCCGAACTTTCTAGATTAATTTCGCGCATGATTATTGATATCTATTACTTTTTCAAAGGAAAAAACGCGTTTATGTGCTTTAAAAACGTGTAGTGTTAAAAAAGTGTTATTTTTTTACAAGGGGATGGTCGCAACAGGTCCTGGCCATATGAGATGGCAATAACATGACTAGGATCAGTTTTCGATGCTGATAACGAATCCGTTTTCAGAAAGTGCCTAATCGACCTTATTTTCGAGTAAATCGATATTTTAATTCGGAAATTCGTGTGGTTTCCTGAGCAAACCGTCCGGGTGGGCTGGTGAACTCATCTATAAACTCTCGCAATACTTTACCTTACATTGCCGGATCTTTCCGATGCAATCCCGATAGTTTGTGAAGGAAACTACACGACTTTTCGAATTAACAAGCCAAATTTCAATACCGATTTTCTCGAAAATCAGGTCGATTAGGCACTTTCTGAAAACGGATTCGTAATCAGCATCGAAAACTGATCCTAGTAATGCTATTGCCATATCATATGGCCAGGACCAGTTGCGACCATCCCCTTGTTAAATAAAAAATATTGATAATGCTTGTGCAATTACCGTTTCCTGTACAATACGGCAAGAACAATCGCGACATAGATTACCGAGGTCACGGTTGTGATGACGTCATACGAATTTATGATTACCTTAATCAATAATGATATATTAATAATCAATAATAATCAATATTCAATAATAATCAATACTTTAAAGAAAACAAGATCTTCCCGGTTTTTAAAGGTAGTGAACTAAGCGGGGAAATAAATTAAACCTTTGCTTGTGAATTTGCGAATAAATAAATATTAATTACCAATCTGTACATGCCGATTGTCATGTAGATAGACGATTCGAAATCGATAAAATCAAAATCCAAACCCGAGTGACTCCCACATTGATCAACGTATCGACCGTCACGTGTGAGTTTTCTGATATTACAAATTTTGAAAATTATTTAATCATGAATTTGAATAAAGAATTTCCATGTTGATTTTTCTGACGATTCGCCAGATTTTGATTATTCTTGTGCTTTTGATTGAAAGCAAAAATCTATCGAAGCCTTTTTGAAAATTTATATAAACCAAAGCTACCTTATACAATTTCCGAACCAAAACGATAGTCCAGTAGTTATTGCGAGAGAATAAACTAATAAATATATAGCAATTTGCGATTTTCCATGAAACAATATTGATCGTGTAGGAAATGTTATCATCAAGAAACGATTCAAACTCATGAGGAATATGGATAGGAGGATTACTGCAAAGATCAGTTTAAGTCATGACCCGGACTTGTTTCATACTACGCTCTCGCAACACTCTCTAGCTTTCTTTTTCTGCGAAAGGCCTAGAGTCAGCTTAGCTCGTGGTGTCACTTCAAGGAAGACGCGTTGACAAACTTTCTCGTTGATAATATAACAGAAAAATCACGACGCACCAAAATCAAACGAAATATCGACATCGAACAGATACTGATTACCGGGAAGGTCAAGAGCGGTAACGGCTTGAATCTGATGCACTTAATTTAGACAAATCGGAAATATGTAGTTAATTACCAAAGACTTTACTACGCCGCAACAGAGAACCTGGAGGACCAGAATGTAGAAAGAATTCTAAAATTAAAATACATACTAAAATCGTTGTTGTGAAATAACTGAGAATATTTTTTTTATTAGTTCTGAGATGTTTGAAAACAATTTTGTATAAATCAATTTAAACTTACCATAAATGTTTTGCGCTTTTTCAGAAAAATAATTAGTATCGAAGTGTTAACGAAAACCGAGAGTCCTTAAAGAAGTGCAGAAAGTTATATTCGTTGAAAATTAAATGAACGTTTACCGATAAACGAATAATATACAGTTATGTAAATGGGATCGATAACCATCAAGAGAATTGGTACTTGACGATTTGTCCAATCCAAAGGCTTCATTTTCGAAGATTTTAGACCTGTAAGGCCTATAATTGATAGAGAAGATATTGAAGAATTTGTTGCACCAGTAATGTGTTCAAACTTCGCGGAATGGAAATAAACAAAACGAAAAATCGGCGAGGATGTGTAAAAGGAGGAAACTTTTTTTGTTTTTTTCTTTTGAACATCGCATAAATGTTAAGCTCACAATCCGATAAATTATGATACTCAAGAATTCAAGAATTTGAATCGACTCAAGGGAAAAGATTGGGCGTTTTGGTCGAAAAGAGTGGAGTCGTAGTTGGTATTGACTAACATAACCTATAATCATGATGGCGATCTCTAGACACACTGATAGGATGACTAATTTAAACATAAACACTTATGATGTACTGAAAATTTAAGAGAACACAAATATAGATTCTTGCCGTAGTCAATCGAAATAATTACGGAGAAGAGGAACTATACCAATATTAAAGGGATAGTGACCTCACTCAATGGTTTCTTCATTGCAAACACTATTTCTTTGTTTTCTAACAACGAGAGAGCGTAGTTCGTTGAAGAGACCATTGAGTGAGGTCACGCTCCCTTTAACTTGAAGGCACACGACAAGCTAATTTGGAACTCTGGTCACACTCTCTCGCTTTCTTTGCTTACGAGAGAGTATTGCCAATATCGAGAGTAAAATGTGTTAAAATTTGTTTCACACTACCGGTAAAGAACATAGATAAATCCCCTATTTAACATGTGTTCTTTCATGAGCAACTTTTCGCTGTTATCAGCTAATTGCAGTGCACATCACATTTCATCATAGTTGATATTACGTTTTAAATCGTTCTACACATTGATCCAATAAAGTAATCTCTTTGCGAGAAATGATAAAATATTTTTATTTTAAAAATGATCAAACTCTTTTTCTTGCTTGAAGTGAACGTTAGAACGGAAGAAATATTGTTTTAAACAATTTTAATCTTCTTTATCTTATGCAGACGAAAACAAACAATTTAAAAAAACATCATTCGACCATCTAAAACGGAGACAGAATGGAAAGCCTCCAAGAGGTGCATTGAAAAGAGTCATGGATCACGTTGGCTGTCGAAGGTTGATTCTAGTCATATCTTTACTCGTCTCACTCATATCTGGGATGATAATCAAATTGAATCACATAGGAAAACACGGCATTGGTGCACACGCTTCGAGAACTTGAACCACCTGAAAAATAGTCGCATGAGAGTTCAGAATTAGAATTTCTAAAAGTTCCAAGAAAACAAAAACTTGCCTGCTGTATGGCTAGACTCGACAGAAAATCAGTGATGTTATAGGTCATCGCGAGAGCGATTTGGTTGGTCCGACAGGCCTTGCAAAATCCACAATTGATATAGCAAGGAACATGGCTTGAGAAGGCTTCATTTTTGATTTCGGAACATGTCAGATTCGTCTGAAAGGTATTCTCTCTTAGAAATGTTAAGGATATTCAAGCTATACTCTGGTATTTTCAAACTAGTAGTTTACTTATATTTCCCACTAGCCGTAGACTTGCAAGTCTACGGCTAGTTAAACGTAAGTTTACTAGAAGTGGTGTATAATACGGTAATACGAGAGGATATCTGACTCGATCAACATACTTGTTTTGGGGCTTGGCACAGTATGAAAAAATGGAAAGTGAGATTTTTGCAGTTTTATGTAGTACTGTCCGAGAGAAGTTCACCCATGCAGGAGAGAAGTTGTGAAAATGCTTCTACGCCTCAGGGCATGACGTCATAAAAACTTAAAAATTTTTCAAACTTGCTCGTACGGCTTCATGAGTGGTACCAATCGATTCCTCGTTCAATTCTAAGACTTTTTTGATTTGGTACATTTTTAGTTAATCTTCGGTCTTCCCTTGGAAAAATGCAAAAAACTTTGATAAATTCAATTTTTTCGAATTTAATATATTATGCAAGTGCAAAGGGCCGTTTTTTATTCGCTCAGTTTTTTCTTATTACAATTACACATACGCTTGTACATACTGTTAATTTTTTAAGGGGGCCTGGTAGATTGGAGAAGCAAAAAACAAGTGCAATTGAATTGTGGTGTGCTTACTGTAGCCGAGTTTCATCAGTGCTATTTCCCGGCTCCTGATTCTCGTTTGCCATTTCAGAGTGCTATGTGAGTTTCTGTAGCCGAGGAATGTCATAAGTATATTGCTTCAGCCGTGTTACAGTAGTAGATATGATTACATCAATTATCATCGACAACGGGAGTCAGGAGCCGGGAAATAGCACTGATGAAACTCGGCTACAGTAAGCACACCACAATTCAATTGCACTTGTTTTTTGCTTCTCCAATCTACCAGGCCCCCTTAAAAAATTAACAGTATGTACAAGCGTATGTGTAATTGTAATAAGAAAAAAACTGAGCGAATAAAAAACGGCCCTTTGCACTTGCATAATATATTAAATTCGAAAAAATTGAATTTATCAATGTTTTTTGCATTTTTCCAAGGGAAGACCGAAGATTAACTAAAAATGTACCAAATCAAAAAAGTCTTAGAATTGAACAAGGAATCGATTGGTACCACTCATGAAGCCGTACGAGCAAGTTTGCAAAAATTTTAAGTTTTTATGACGTCATGCCCTGAGGCGTAGAAGCATTTTCACAACTTCTCTCCTGCATGGGTGAACCTCTCTCGGACAGTACTACATAAAACTGCAAAAATCTCACTTTCCATTTTTTCATACTGTGCCAAGAGTATTTCGATCCAGTGAGATATCCTCTCATACAATTCGTCAACTGTTCTTTTACTTGTAGTAAAATAGCCGTAAACTACTAGTCTGTGACGCCACGTAAGTAAACTACTAGTTTGGAAATACCAGAGTACGTCTGACTGTGAGAGGGCTCTAATGATACACTCTAATAATTTACTTCTATTCTATCCTTTCCCCTATGATGTCCTTATCACACCCTCATTCATCAGAAATCATTAGTAATAACTGTGTTTGTTTACTTATGTGCGTGCGTAAACAACCTCGAGAATGCATTCCGTGAACGTTTTGTAATTGCAAAATGGTAGACATACACAAAAAAAAACAAAATGGTAGACCTACACCACAAACAGAACTACTGCGGTGATATCTAAAAACTGTGTAGAGGCCACAATTTTGCATACAATTGGCAGATTCAAAAGTTGCTGATCAAAAGATGTGTGATAAAGAATTGCATTTGCCGCGGGCAACCCGTATTGTTCACAAATGGATGCTCCCAAATCTGGATTGCATCGGAAAGATCCGGCAATGTAAGGTAAACTATTGCGAGAGTTTATAGATGAGTTCACCAGCCCACCCGGACGGTTTGCGAAGGAAACCACACGAATTTCCGAATCAAAATATCGATGTCCTAGAAAATCAGGTCGATTAGGCACTTTCTGAAAACGGATTCGTAATCAGCATCGAAAACTGATCCTAGTCATGTTATTGCAATCTCATATGGCCAGGACCAGTTGCGACCATCCCCTTGTAAGATCAGCTTTCGATGCATATTACGAATCCGTTTTCAAACGCTGCCCAATCAAGCTGAGCTTCGAGAAAATCGAGATTGAAATTCGAAAATTTTGATAGTTTCGAAAATTCACACCTTATTTATCGTACATGTAAAAATAATTGTATCATGAACGGTGTGAATGGATCTGAACGGATCAGGCCGATTAAAATTTTGAGCGAGCGATTGTGAGCGAGCCGGCTATTTTCGTTATTTTTCATTTTTTTCATTGTTTTCCTCGCTTTCATACTGCAATGCATATGCGAAAAACATACCGGGTTATTGAGGAAATTTGTTTGTACGTAATTGACAAGACAAGTCCTAGTGCAGTCTATGAAATTTTTCCCTGCTTGATTGTATAGATGTTCTGAACAAAAAAAGATGTAATAATTGTTCCAACTCGGACTATGGAATAATCGCTAAATCCAGATTGCACTAAACAGATTACAGTTGCAGTAACAGTTTAACTCCGAGCTATTTTCACTCTCCGCTCTGACAACGCTCACTCGTAGACAAAGGAAGCGAGTGAATGTTGCCAGAGTGGAGATTTTCAAAGTAGCTCGTGCTTTAAACACATTTATCAAGAGTAGACTCTGATGTGAATGGTCAGTCATGACTTCCTAACATATTACATTTGCTACACTGCACTAACCCTGTTGTCCGAATTTTTCACAATTCGGATATCCATATCCAAGTGCGTAGCCACTGCTTCCACAAGGAATTGTATTTTCTAATGTCAAATAAATATCGCACGCATCAGCTGTAGCCGAAACGAGTCCTGAAATCGGACCTTAATTTAATTTAAGTTTAAATTTTAAATCTTTCAATGGCGATAAAGAACGTAAAACTTGCCATGTCTGCAGAAGATAAAGATAACAACGACAGCGGCTGTTATTGTGCTCATCGTCGATGATGATTACGATATAGTGAATTCTGTATTAGTAATCCAACCTTTTATCAGTCGGAAGTTGACTTTTGGTCGGTCTCTGGCTCACTGATCATCCGATTTAGTCAAATTGTACATGTTGTTGTCTGTCTGCCGCAATGAATATTAATACTGATTATGATACTGTCACGACTTAGCATTCGTGTACTTTATTATACTTTTGTGTCTGTGTTTTTGTGTGTACATGTGCGCTTGTGTGAGTGGGTTGTACTCCGGTATTTCGAAACTCAAAGTCTATTTAAACTACGTCACAGACTAGAAGTAGAACTTCAACTATACTTTATAATCGAAATATTGCCAGACGCTTTCAGGATTGGTTTTACTAATGCTTTTCCCACAGATCTGGATGCTTAACAGAAAGCTCTATCAGAGCCAGCCGATTCAATCTACTCTTCTTCATCATAAGAACACGACCTAGCCCTCGCTATACTTTTTTTACTTTTGGTACGGTTATGGGCGATGGCTAAAGATAAAGATTTGTGAATTTTTACGTAAATCTCTAATGATGCTCAAAGACAAATGGTAAGCAAGAAGTTACACTTCACTTTCATCCGTACAGTGGTGAAGTGGTAAAAGGCAGACTAGCGCAACATCTTGGGTTTGGAACATATTGCCTTGATATTTTTCAAGATTTGTTTTATTACCTACACTATCAGACATGATTCATTCATGATTCTAGCGAGTAATAGCTTCATTATGTAAATTAACTTTTTCACGGAGCTTCATTTTAAACGGTGAAATCTGCATATAGAAAATCAATCGTATAAACAAGTGATGTAGATGTATGTTTTCTGCTCTTTATGGAGTTTTTTTACATTGAAGTGTTGGATTCCCTTCTCGAAATGATCCAGATAGCATTAAATGGATTTTAAAATTTTTACAGTGCCATAAAAACGGTAGACTATATTAGAAAGAGCAAAATATGTCGTTTTCATTCTGAATATGATCATCTTCTTGGTTGCTCTCTATTCCTTATCGTCTTCACTGGTTTCGTCGAATACTGTGTACCGCTTGCATCAAGTTGAGTCTTTCTTGATGTTTTTGAGAAAATGGTAGCATCACCCGAGCTAAGTTGAAACTCTCCGCTCTAGCAACGCTCTCTCGTAGACAAAGAAAGCGACAAAGCATTCCAGAGCGGAGAGTTTCCTGTAAAACATTTTTTCTTATGGTAAATGATTTTTTACCACTTTGCAGCTGACACATATCGTCTGAAATGCCAGAGTCTACCATACCGCAGTTATTATTCAATGCCCACGTGCTATTTCTCAATCGCCAAAGAGGTCATATTATGCATTATATATTTTTTGAATTGGAATGGTGTGATACATTCTTAGTTATTTAGAAATATAACTATTATACAGATTTCTTTGGATGATGCCTCTCGACAGTGCGAATCGGCTTTTCCCGGATCTAAATTTCAAATGTTCCCGGCTACATACTTGTGGTCTGCACTTTTCATCGATGTAAGTTCGAAATATTATCTGATGAGATTTGAAAATATTAATGGCGCATTAAAAATGTCGGAGCGTTCAAGTATGCATAATTCTCTGTTTCCGTTTTCGAGATGCTCTTTTCCCTAGAAAACTGCTATTTTCGGTTCTCTATCATTTTAATGAGCCATTAAAGGTATAGCTAATTTTCCGCCATGAAACGATCTCTAGTAGACAAAGAAAGCGAGATAACATTGCCAGATAGGAGAGTTTCAAATTAGCTAGGGGTGTCACTTTAAAAACGCGTAAAATGAATTATCAAAAAGTAACGACAAAACACATGACTCACGAACTGCAGACACATACCACCGAAAGGCATGTGCTAATTTGTCAACAGGTTTTACAACGAGATTTAAACGATTTGCAAAATCTACGTATGAAAAAATTGTCTCGAACAGTCTTCATCTCTTTATCACGCAGTACGCATAAATTTCTTGCAGAGATCTGCATATCATACGTCTACCGCATCGATGGGTCAGAAAAGAATCATCTGCGAATTCAGTTAGTTTTTTTTTTTAAATCAAAAAAAATTACATTCTTGAAATCAGAGAATCCAAATTCTTGTCCGAATGGAGAGGGTAATGAACTGCCAGGAAAATGCTTGGAACGGGTAACAGACGGAATGACCTATGAGAAGGTATCCATTTACAGTTAAAGACCCTTCCTCAACATTAGCTAAGCACTTAGCCTGTATAGGTATCCATGAACGTTGGGAAAACCGTTGCCGGCAAACGGTTTGCCAACGGTCATGGATACGGCCCCTGTGTCATAAAAGGGGAACTACTTTATTCAATTCTATGTTATTCGACATTCTTGAGATAGTCACACAACATAATTTATAATTATATTATAATTATTTTATAATATTTTTCTTATTTTTTTGTTTTTTCTTAAACACACTCAATTTCAGGCTGTCGAATATTGTTCGAAGTCCCGGAATGGACAGTTACCGCTCATTCAAAACGGGGACGAAAATCAAGTCATTCAACGTAAATTCTTATACTTTCTACCGTAATTGACCTTGAAAAAATATTTAGATCTGCTTGGCGGTCAATCAATCTGGCTTCGTCCAAGTGTAAATGGTGAAAGCAAATGGAGTTCACATCCAAACTATCTCGCGTGGACAAATGGTATCAATTATATAGAATAAATGTACAGTAGCGACGAAAAGTATTCGCCAAAAATTTTGCAATGTCATAACTTTTGACTGAGATGAGCAATCGGGCTCATCTTTTGGCAGTATACTATAGTACTAGTGTGCATCATATCCTACTCCCGTTGTTAAGATTCGGAATCGTATTATTGTGTAGCGAGCCTGCGATACCACTGTACTTACTCAGCGAAAATTATTTCCTCAGCCGGATTTTTCTGAGAGCTGTTTTGAACAGTGCATGAACAACATTTACTGAGGAGTAGAATCCGCTATGTGATCGATCTGAGCTAATTCATTTCTGTGAGAAAATCGAAATTTCCGACACCCCTGAAATTGGGAAAAATTTTCATAACTCTGTGTTCAGTGAAGCTGCAGGCTCCAAACTTTGCAGAGATGATAGCGTATGAGCGATACAAAACCTGCCCGAGTATGAGCCCGATCGGGTGAATTTTGAGAAATTTCGAAAATTCATTATACTCATTTTTTGAGATTCAAGAAGTACCTGGTCGGATTTATTTCGATTTAGTTCAACAGCAAGATGTCTTCTATATATAGTAGATAACCGTTTACTAGTGTTTCACGAAATTTCGAGTTCTTTCAGAGAAGTTATGATTGGAGAAATGAGGTAGAATATATTTATGGCACGATTTTTTCAGATCATCCAAAAATTTAAAATAATTTTTGTGAGACAAAAAGATCATCAATGGCCGTTCTATTATAGTGGATCATCTTCTGTTTTCATGATAATTGTCATGACAAAGTATGAACCCAATCGAACAAAGTCGCAAACTTTTGGAAAAAATCTGAAAAAAGATTCTAACTATTTTCTACCTCTTTTCTCCAATCATAACTTCTCTGGAAGAACTCGAAATTTCGTGAAACACTAGTAAACGGTTATCAACTATATATAGAAGACATCTTGCTGTTGAACTCAATCGAAATAAATCCGACCAGGTACTTCCTGAATCTCAAAAAATGAGTATAATAAATTTTCGAAATTTCTCAAAATTCACCCGATCGGGTTCATACTCGGCCAGGTTTTGTATCACTCATAGGCTATCATCTCTGCCCAGTTTGGAGCCTGTAGCTTCACTGAACACAGAGTTATGAAAATTTTGCCCAATTTCAGGGGTGTCGGAAATTTCGATTTTCTCACAGAAATGAATTAGCTCAGATCAATCACATAGCGCATTCTACTCCTCAGTAAATGTTGTTCATGCACGGTTAAAAGCAGCTCTCAGAAAAATCCGGCTGAGGAAATAATTTTCGCTGAGTAAGTACAGTGGGGTTCCAGGCTCGCTACACAATAATACGACGACGAATCTTAACAACGGGAGTAGGATATGATGCACACTAGTACTATAGTATACTGCCAAAAGATGAGCCCGATTGCTCATCTGAGTCAAAAGTTATGACATTGCAAAATTTTTGGCGAATACTTTTCGTCGCTACAGTACATGCGTTTACAAAATTGGGTGTTGACATAAAAAAAAACTGTTTTGGTAGGGGTTAGATTCGCAATATCGGCTATTTGGTTCTCAACAGTGAACCGTTACTCAATGAAGTTGGCCATCTGCAGTAGAAACCCACCAAATACTTTTCCCTAAATAGTGAACCGGTATGGCTCACTGCCGAGAAAACCATACATCATAAATATTATTTCTTTGAGAATATTTTATTACAAAGTCATAAACAAGGCTATATATGTAGAACTATAACTAGAACTATTACAGATCGTAAAATGAAGTTAAAAAAACTTTAGATGCTCAATCCACTGTCTCATGCAACGCAAACACTGCCATTACTATGATTGATAGTTCGGCTTCGCAATGTAGCGAAGCAGGAGGATGGAAAATGACACCGAATAGTCAAATGTGAGAGGTTACTTGATACATTAAATTTATAATCGTTTCGTAAATCCACTGCTAAACCAGTTTTTCTATTGGCAATAATTCTTTATTCATATCTAGTGATACTCTAGGTGAAGAGATGGGTGTTTTTCCAATTCCTCCGTTGGTATATGTAGACCACCATCTCGCATCAATATGTACTTGAAGAGTATTGTTTTTAGAGTTTTTAGAGTTTTTTTTATAGAGTTTGAAGATTTCTATTGGTATAGGAAGAATAATCCTTGCTACCATCGTCGTATCATTTTGCACAGTGGCCGCCTTATGCATGAATAACGGAAAGCCGTTTTCCGGGAAAATGTGAGCGTAGGTGGAGGATTTTTGGAAAACGCCTCCGCCTAAGCTAATGACGTCACATTTTCCCGGAAAACGGTTTTCCGTCGTTTATGCATACGGTTCAATGTGATCATTTGAGTAATGCCGTGGTCTGCGTCAAGGACGACGATTCACCGTTTTACACGCATAAGGAAATAATAACAACAACAACTACCACAACAACTACGACTACAACTACGGGAACGCCAGGTTTGTCTTTCCGCTCTGCCAATGTACTCTCTTGCAAGCAAAATCAGCGAGAGAATGTGGCTAGAGCGGAGTGTTACAAATTAGTACTCTTAACGCCAATAAATATTTCGCCACAAGCCTTGTTCATTCATTTTTGTACATTAAATTAATTTATTTTATTTTTAAACAATCATACTTTCAGCTTCTTGCTTCCGGAATCACAAATACAGCTATGAAACAGGCAGATGCGAATGTCGGTTTGAATTCTCTGTTTCAAAGGATCAAAGATCAATTAATTGCAGGGCAACTTGACCCTAGTATTTGTGTCGAGCTCAAGAATAAGGACAACCGATACCTAAACATACAAATTGTGAACTGGCCCGACAGAAATTATTTTGCGAGATGGATTTACGCAAATAGCGACGAAATCAACAATTTCAACGATAAAGTGAGTTCTCATACGTTATTTGGATAAAATCAAAATCAATTTTTAAATCATGTATTTTAAAGCTTATTTTAAGGTTGTTGAGGCTGTGGTTCGACAAGGATGCAAAGCTACCTTTCAAGGACATCACAACATGGTACGGTCATTTAATTGAATTAAATTAAATTGAATTTATTTTATTTTAATTGAATTACGTCAAGTGTCGCGCTACCTTTCGCTGCTGCACGCTCTCACGGCAATTGCAGCGAGATAACCAGATTGTTTACTTCATGCTCTACTTTTTCCTACTCTATCTTACTGAATTTAATTCTACATATTCTCTCACGTTTTGGCGACCTATGCAAAATTGCATTCACAAAAAAGATCAAGACGTTACTTTGTTCAGTAGTCAAGGAATTGTCAAGTTTATGTACCATTCGAGTCTTATTGTTAGAATTTTAATAATACGAATTCAGGCTCCACTACTGGAAAACGTAGGCTACGGTCAATATTCTATTCCGAGCAAATACGCCGGAACTCTCCAAAACGAATTGCATGGTCTCACTTGGGTCTCGTGCGAATGCGATCCATACGATGGAAAGGACGAGAGTCTCAGACCGAAAATACCTAGTATGGTATTTTATTACGCACAAAATATCGAAATTACCACATGCAGAAAAATAATTCGAAGCAAATCATGGCAAAAATATTTTTTATCAAAAAAATCAAAGTGTTTAATGTGTAGCCTCAACAGTAACGTTATTGTAATCACACTTTCCATACCTAAAAGTATTTGGTCTGAATCACATTTATGTTGCGTTGTCCAATGAGAAGGAATGGGGTATTTAAATTAAAAAAAAATATTATGCAAGGGCGGAGATTCGAAATCTTACCCACGAGTCTACACAGAGATTAAATTTGCCCGAGTAACGTTAGTTCGAGCGATTTGCCCGTATTCTGGCAAATGCTAGCGTGCATATAGGTAAATCGATGGTTTTTGGGCTAGCATTTGTCCGAATGTGGGCAAATCGTGCACACAAGAAGCGTAAGTTGGCAAATCTATTTCCCATATTTGGGCAAGTTTGCTCTCTGTCTTCGATTCATTTATACAAATGCTCGAGTCTTATGATAAACATGAAAATTTATCAGAATGCGAGCCGCTCCACGAATACAATTCGGCCACTAAAAGATGTGAATGTAAGTACAACTAACGTTTACGACCTTTTTCAACACTCTACATTCGTTCATTGCTCTAGGAAGCTCTGATAAATACAATTTTCAATTTTCAAAAAGCGAATTTTTTGTGATCATTGTCAAGTATGATTCTTGCGTGATTCTGCCAAACAATGCGCAAAAACAATGAAAAAACGGTGTACGGTATACATAAAAGGCTACGGTATGTGCATAAAAGTGTATTGTGTACATAGGAATGAGGGTACATTTGCTTTCTTTCTATGTGCACACTTTGTACACAATTTTCTGGTTTCCACCATTCAATCCAGTCAATACAGTTATGCACGATAAGAATATCTGCGCACAGCTGAAGATCACTGATGGGTCGACCATGAATGTCGTCATTCCTAACTATCCAAGTACCACTCTCGTTGCTAGGTTTCTGATGACGTCATATACAGAGGTTACGTACTACAATGATCAAGTGAGTTCATTTACATTACATTGAGGGAAAGAATATAAAAATTTTTCGTCATTCCGAAATAATTTTTCCGCACACGTTGATTGTGAGAGATAGAGCGGTCCGCCGAAAATGTGAGTTACGTTCCGAATGCCGAAATATGATTCATACATCGTAGTGAGGTGTTACATTTGCGTGACGGATACGTGTCAGTCAACTTCAATTTTGGAGTGTGTTGGGTCTCGAGGGGAAAACCCTGATTGACAATTGGAATACTGTAAGTAGTTACTGTAATCAGCGATCAATAATGGTCGATTACCGCAACTTTTTACAGAATTTTTATGACCATCATGCGGTGTAACAATTTCCTTACGTGCGTACGCCGCAATCCCCTCCGCCGCGTCTCCGTCGTTACGGCGGGGGTTACAGCGTACGCACGTAAGGAAAATGCAACACCGCATCAGGGTTTTCCACTCGAGACCCAACACACACCAAACTTGAAGTTGACGGACAAGTATCCGTCTGGCAAATGCAACACCAATGATCGATGGACATTAGGGCGGTTATAATTTTTCTAGAGTATACATTTCTGCGAAATCTAATCGCGAATAATACGATTATTCATTCCCTTTACAGTTAGTTAAGCATATGTGCCTTAATTTTCCATAAAAATATTTCAGATTGTTGAAGCTCTTGTCAGACAGGGATGTACCGCGACTTTCGACTCACATTTCGGAGGCATTGTAAGAGACATAAATTCTTGAAATATATGTTTAATAGGTGCAAATATGAAGAGAAGTATAAAAAAAATCATAAATATTTAATCCTTCATTTGCAGCCGGCTCTACTATTGAACAGAACTTACGGAACATGGCAGATCCCAAGCAAACGTGCCGGAACAACACATGTTCTTGAATACGGTTTGACTTGGGTCACATGCCAATGTGACCCGTATGATGGAATGGAGAGACCGCAAGTGACAACACCGGGTCAGTGGTACACAGAGGACAAATTTGTTCTGTTATGCATCGTTACATTTGCCCTACGTGCCAATGCGGCGGAGGGGGCTACGGCGGTAGGCACGTAAGGTGAATTTAACGATGCATTATGCATTCTGGCTAACAATTTCTTTTTTTTTAATTTCTGAATTGTAGTTTCTGACCGGACTAATTTTTCCCCAATATGGTCTACACTCCGGTCCGTCACTTTTTATATTTAAATCATATCCAACGATTATTCGCCACATATTGAGAAGAAATGATTTGATTTTGATAATGTACTTGCGAAAATTCTTTCAGAATGCGCAAGAAATCACATCTATGATCCCGTAACTCGTCGATGCGAATGTAAGTTGTTCTAAATGCATAACAAGTGAATGACCGACATTTAAAAGCGCGAATTTGAAACTCTCCACAATGACAACACTCTCTCGTGTACAAGCAAAACGAGAGAGCATTGACAGAGCTGATAGTTTCAAATTGTTGTCGCATCTTATTGATGTATGATAAATTAAATTAAATTAAATTAGCTCGGATGTCCTCCTTTAAGGGAAATATTTCAACACGGGGATATGCGCGGAATTGAGGTCGGATAAGGACAGATACAGATACGTACCAGTGACAAACAATCGGGGATCGCTGAGTCTGAAGGCTACCGTCGATTTCGCCAATAACTTCAATGATAGAGTGAGTTTTTTTGGTAAAGTCATATTGTGCGTATATAATGTACTTGCATAAGAAAATGACGCTGTGTTCTAAAGAACGGAAGTCGCTCAAAGGCTACATCTCTTCCCGCCTCTCGATTGTCTCACCGCGGCCTCTCACCTAACCCGGCTGACCTTCGTCGCGCGTTATTTTTTGTATATAAAAGAGATCGGCATAGTTTCTGAACCATGCAAAACAAGAAAGTATCTTCTACAAATAAAACAAGCGATTTTTATTTATGAGACCTGAGTTCACGAGTTTCTAAACTGAATTGGCGTTGAATTATCACTGGCCTAGCGGTGGACCTTGAAAGGAGAGTTATAATTGCAAAGATTACTGTATTATTTTCAAAGTTTTAATAATTTCAGGTTACACAAATAATTGTCAGACAAGGATGTAATGCCACTGTCTACGGATACGTTCTGACACATGATAAGTATAAGAATTACGTAAGTCGATTGCATATCCTCCGGTATTTTTTGCTCGCGGGGCACACCGTTGAGAGGCCAAATCTCGCGGGGTGGAGCACCACGGTGTGGATGGGACGGTGTGCCTCGCGGGGTAGACATTAAATCTCGCGGGGCACACCGTCCCTCCCACCCCACGGGACAGGTCGGTTTCCGCCTCGCGAGGCACCCCGTCTAAAGGGTCTACTCCGCGGTGTGCGCTACGGCGTACACTACGGGATTGAACGGTGTGTCCCGCGAGTAAAAAAATGTCGGAGTTGGTAGAAATATTGATTGTATGTGTGTTCAGTCAAAATATCGCAGTTGAATGATAAAATGGACACATTTGGAGTTATTCTGATATATTTTTACTACTCAGAAAGTAAAACACCATGGAAGCTGAGAATAGTCATATAACGCACTTGGTTAAGACAAGCAGGGCATTCTAGTTCTAGTTTAGGCATTCTAGTTCCACAATATCTCGTAAATTAAAGAAGAGTGAAGATGAATAAAAGAACAAACATGATTAAAGTTTTAGTAGAGTTTATGAGTTCTACTAGATGCTTAAGATATTTTTTAAACTTGAAAAGAATATATTTAAGCCTCCTATGCTTCTGAATAAGGGATATGGAACATACGACCTCGCTTGTGGTTATGGTAAAGAAAAGCTGATGGCTGGCATGGTTAACATGGGTGAGATTCTTTTTTAAAAGTTCGTATGTTTTTTTGGATCACTTATTGAAACCTTTAGCTGATTTTAATTAATATTTATATTTTCCAAGAGATTTTAAAATTTAATTATTAATTATTTACATCACATGTGGTTTTGGTGATTTAATTTAAATTTAATTTTTTTATTTAATTTTTTTTAAATTTCAGGTGCATCACATGTGGTTTGTCAATGTGATCCCAATGATGGAAAAGATGCAACAATACGTGGATAAAACATCTATTCATTCATCTTGTATTCCTTTATCGTTTTGCGTGTTTCTGTGCGCTTGTGTGTATTTCTCACAGTAGAGTGTCAGAGTAAAGCATACATGAGAGTACAACAATACATTACAATACCTTTATCCTATCAACACTCAGTGCAGAAGCGAAATTGCTCGTAATTTCATATTCCTACATAAGTCTCCGACAATGAAAGACATCTTTCTCCATTCAAGAAAACGGTCCAACTCGAAATTGGTGATTGAAGTGCAAACAGAGAAAAAATTCCCTAGTAGCGTCTCTCTATGGAATTCTTACCTAGCGGACGAATTCCCTTTTCAATAAGGGAAGAATTCCGTATCTTACTTGTACTTGTTGCGTAATGACTTGTTAGATAAATGATAAGCAAGAAGTTACACTTCACTTTCATCTTTCACTGGTGAAGTGGTAAAAGGCAGACCAGTTCTTGGCTTTGCAACCTATTGTCTTGCCAATTTATAATATTTGCGCCTTTGCTTCCTGCACTATCAAGCATGATTCATTCTTGATTCTAGCGAGCAATAGCTTTATTTGTACGGTATGTAAATTAACAAAACAATTTCCATCTTTCTGTCTAACTCTAAAAAGATGAAAACTTTTTTGTACAGAAAATCAATCGTATACAAAAAAGCGATGTTGATGTATGTTTTCTGCTCTTATGGAGTTTTTACATTGAATGAAGTGTTGGATTCTCCTCTAGAAATGATCCAGATATCATTAAATGCATTTTAAAATTTTTACGGCGCTATAAATCCGGTGGACTATATTAGAAGGAGCAAAATAAACAGATTTCATCCTGACTATGATCATCTTCTTGGTTATTCTCTTTTCCTTATCGTCTTCATTGGTCTCATCGAAGACTGTGTTCCGCTTGCATCAAGTTGAGTCTTTCTTGAAGTTTTTGACGAATGCTCGAGCTAATTTGAAACTCTACGCTCTAGCCACACTCTGTAGTAGATAAAGAAAGCGAGAAAGCATTACCAGAGCGGAGACTTTCCTATCTTTTGCTCTGGCTTGAATATAATACTGTACTTGGAAAAATCGACCTTTTTAAAAAGGGTTTTAAAAGATTTTTCATATCATAAATGATTTTTCCACTTTTCAGCTGATACATATCGTCTGAAATGCGAAAGTCTATCGTACCGAAGCTATTATTCGATGCCCACGTGGTATTTCTCAATCGCCAAAGAGGTTATATATTATATATATATATATATATATATATATATATATATATATATATATATATATATATATATATATATATATATATATATATATATATTGGCAACATATGTTTTTCAATTGGAATGCTCTTTAGAGAATAATTTTTTTTGCTTTTTGAAAACATGAATATTATTCAGATTTCTTTGGATGATGCTTCACGCCAGTGCGACTCGGCTTTTCCCGGATCTAAATTTCAAATGTTCCCGCCTACATACTTGTGGTCTGCACTTTTCATCGATGTAAGTGCGAAATATTATCTGATGGGATTTGTAAACGTTGATGTCGCATTAAAGAAAAGCTTTCACTCATAATTCTAATTTCACCTTTTCTTTTCCGTTTTTGGTGCTCTTTTTCCCCGAGAAACTCGCCATTTTTGATATTCCACCGTTTTAAAGGTGGAGTCCGGCGAATATATTCAGTTAGTTTAAAAAGAATCATGGAAAAACATTTTACAATCTTGAAATCAGAGAATCCAAATTCTTGTCCGAATGGAGAGGGTAATGAACTGCCAGGAAAATGTCTTGAACGAGTACCAGAGGGAATGACTTATGAACAGGTACACATTTACAGTTAAAGATCCTTCATCAACATTAGCTAAGTACCTACTCTGTATTTCCAAACTAGCAGTCTACTTAAATGGCATCACTGACTAGAGGTTTACTGCAAGTTTACTACAAGTGAAAGAACATTTGATCAGCGATCACAGGATTATACACCACTTGTAGTAAACTTGCGTCTAACTAGAAGTAGGCTTGCAAGTCTACTTCAAGTGGGAATGATAAGTAAACTACTTGCTTTGAAATACATAGCAGAGTAATCTGGAGTGTCACAAAAGGGGGAACTACTTTATTCAATTCCGAGGAATTCGCAGGCATCTCTTGAGATGTCACAAAACATTTTTTTCAGTTAATATTTTCTATTTTCATTTTTTTTGTTTTTTTCTTAAACACACTCAATTTCAGGCTGTGGAATATTGTTCGAAGTCCCGAAATGGACAGTTACCGCTTATTCAAAACGGGGACGAAAATTGAGTCATTCAACGTAAATTCTTATACTTCCTACCGTATATAAACTTTAAAAAATGTTTAGATCTGCTTGGCGGTCAATCAATCTGGCTTCGTCCAAGTGTAAATAGTGAAAGCAAATGGTGTTCCTCTCCAAATTATCTCGCGTGGACAAATGGTATGAATTCTAATCAGAGAAAGAAATGCAAATGCAATTACAAAATACATTGCCATAACAAACGTGTTTTTAGTAAGGGTTAGACTCACTGTGTCGGTCATTAGGTTCTACATAGACACGAAATAATCATAAATCATAAATACTATTTCTTTGAGAATATTTTATTACAAAGATCATAACTAGATTACCTAATGATATCGAAATCTATAATAGATCGTAAAATGAATGAAGTTTTTCTTTCAAATAACAACTTTAGATGCTCAATCACAGCTTCATGCAACGCCAACACTGCCATTACCATGATCGATAATTCGGCTTCGCAATGTAGCGAAGCAGGAGGATGGAAAATGGCACCTACAAGTCAAATGTGAGAGACACGTTGCTTGTCCTTTTATAAAATCGTTTTGTAAATTCAGGGCTATATAGAATTTTCTATTTTAAACGGAACAATAATCATCGTCATATAATCTTATCATCGTATTTAAGAGTATTCCACAGTATAACAATATATGCAGAAAGAAGTATAGTATAATAGTTGATAGATTATATGTTGTCCATAATCATACATAATCTTGTGGCTTTGAAATCATTACTATTTTTATTATCCTTACTATTATTATTTCGATTATTATTAATATTATTATGATTATTATTCACTTTGCCTAATGGGATGTGTGCATTTGAGTAACACCGTGGTGTGCGTCAAGGACGACGATTCACCATTTTACACGCACAAGGAAATAATTACAACTACAACAACCACCATGACTACAACTACCGGAACGCCAGGTTAAAACAAAACGCAATCTAATTTGCTCCCCTCGCTCTGGCAACACTCTCTCTCGGGCAAAGAACGCGAGAGAAAGAGGCCAGATCGGAGAGCTAGACGGCAAAACCCATTTGTCCGCAACATTTATGTGCAGATTATTTTTTTTTCAGCTAGCATAATTTCAGGCACTTGTTTCCGCAATCACAAGTACAGCTATGTAACGGGCAGATGCGAATGTCGGTTTGATTTTTCGATTAAAAAATCAAGTATTTGTGTCGAGCTAAAGAATAAGGACAACCGAAACCTAAACATACAAATTGTAAACTGGCCGGACAGAAATTATTTTGCGAGATGGATTCACACAAATAATGATGAAGTCAAGAATTTCAACGATAAGGTATGCTCTCATGATTTATAGCATACGCGAGCAAATTTTCCAACAGAGTATTACCAGAACGGAGATGCATTTAAGTAAATAAAATCAACTAAATAATTTATAAATCATTAAAGCTCATTTTAAGGTCGTTGAGGCTGCAGTTCGACAGGGATGCAAAGCAACCTTTCAAGGACATGACGACATGGTATGGAAATTGAATTATGTCCAGCGTCGCATGACTTATCTCTGCTTCACTGTTTCACGACTATTGCGGCGTTATGATAACTAGAACAGGCTGAAGAATGCGGCACTTTTCCCTACTTTATCTCACTGAATTTGATCCTCCGAATTCTCAAGTCGCTAGGTTACCACGACCTATGCAAATATCAATTTACAAAAAAATTAGGGCGTTACTCTGTACCATTCGATTCAGTCTTGTTGTAAGAATAAAACTGTTGAACTTTCAGCCTCCACTACTGGCGAACGATGGCTAGGGTCAATATTCTATTCCGAGCAAATACGCGGGAACTCTCCAAAACGAATTGCATGGTCTCACGTGGGTCTCGTGCGAATGCGATCCATACGATGGAAAGGACCAAAGTCTCAGACCGAAAATCCCTAGTACGGTATACTATTACTTTAAAAATCATTCTTCATGCATGAGTGGGGAATCGAACTCGCAACAATCAAAATTGTGAACAAAGATCTTATGTTTTCACTCGTATATTGAAATTGTTCTCGTTGCGCTCTAGTCTAGAAGTGAGCCGTTCATTTGAATGCTCGAGAGCGTTATTATTAACAATTAATTTAATATGTCTTCAGAATGCGAGCCACTCCACGAATACAATTCGTTCACCAAAAGATGTGAATGTAAGTACAATTATATATTAAAGACCTTTCTCAACACTCTACATTCGTTAGTTCATTGCTGTAGGAAGCTTCACTTTTGGAAAAATCTACTGACAATTTTCAAAATGCGCGCTTTGCCCTTATGATTGCAGCGCTTACACGTGATTATAGCAAGCAATGCGCAAAACCAACGAAAAACGGTGTACGATATGCAAAAAAGGCTACGATTTGTAAAAGTGCATTGTATAGGACTTTTGTCATCTTTTTATGCTCGCACTATTCTGGTCTCCGCCATTCAATTCAGTCAATTCAGTTGTGCACGAGAAAAATATCTGTGCCCAACTGAAGAACTTCGATGGTCAAACCATGAATGTCGTCATTCCTGACTATCCAAGTACCACTCTCGTTGCGAGGTTCCTGATGACGTCACCGACAGAGGTTAAAAACTTCAATGATCAAGTGAGTTCATTTGTTTTACAGTGAGAATAAACAAACAACTCCCTATCTACGCCCCTATCTAACTAGGGCCTTACTTCGTTATGATATACGGGAATAATATACGCCCAAAATTATTCGGTTATGTGACAGGGAATTTTGGCGGTTGTTCCGCAAATGCCCACGCCCCGCCCCCTCCATCCTTGCACTCCGAACTCTCTCATATCTCAATGCTCTCTCGCCCTCTCTCGTTCTTGATTAACTAATGATGACCTAACACGACAATGGCAATAAGCGGAACAAGGTTTATGTATCGGAAGACTGCTCCAACTCTAACCACTGCTGTTTGAATATCTCGATGTCGAGAAATTGGACTACATTTTGCACTGACTACATTACGATTAAGTCCCTTCCCTGCCGCGCAGGAGCCGGCTGGGGCCCACCCCCCCCCCCTCCCTCCCAGGACCTCTCCCTGGAAAAAAGGGGCGGGGCTTAAAAGGGGCGTGGCAAGTGTGGGCATTTGCGGAACAAGCGCCGGAATTTCCCCTTGAAGCACCTTAACATTCTGTTGGTTGGCAATGATCGATACATTATATCTTCCCATTGCTGCAACAATGTCTTTGATGCACATTAAGCATATTTCGTCATTTTCTTTTATTATTTCAGATTGTTGAGGCGACTGTCAGACAGGGATGTACGGCAACATTCGACTCACATTTTAATGGAATTGTAAGGGAAACAGATTCTAGAAATATTTGTTTAATTGATAAAAACTTATAGCGTTATAGGAACAACATATTATCTATTAAAGATGGAGACCCTCGAGTTTTTTTCGTAATAGGACTGTTCGGATAGAATGATAGAGATTCATCGCACGAATCGAAAGAAATATCTGATATTGATTCCCGATACGTTTAAAGCTCACTATGCGTATTGAAAGTACAACTTTCAAGGCATGTAGAGAGTGCCCATCGGATTTGCATACTTGCTCTCTCATTTTCTCATTATCCCTTACGCCAATTACAATATAATATAAACAATAGCCAACATGCTTATCGTGGCAGGAGTCAGTCATGCCAACTATTATAAAGGGTCTCCTTCTTTAAGTCGAGATCCCAAGCTGATTTGAAACTATCCCCCGAACCCGCTTTTTTGTCTACGAGAGAGTATTGCCAATGCGGAGAGTAAAATCAGCTTCGGGTGTACCTGTACCTGTACCGCGTTCTATGACATAACTTATCTGAAAAATGATTCATTTGCAGCCGGCTCTACTATTGAACAGAACCTATGGAACTTGGCAGATTCCAAGCAAACGTGCCGGCACAACTGATGTTCTTGAATGGGGTTTGACTTGGGTCACGTGCCAATGCGATCCGTATGATGGTATGGAGAGACCGAAAGTGACTACGCCTGGTAAGCGCACAGAGAACGAATACTTGGCACTCGTTTGCCTCAATATGGGCTACACCTGTACGCCAATTTTATAGGCAAATTGTAGCCAAAAAAAGACAAAATTGGATAGTGCGTTGATATGACTCGGAATTTTGAGAAGAAAATATGAGAATTTGATAATACACTTAATTTTTCAGCGTGTGCGATAAATCACAAATACGATCCCGTAACTCGTCGGTGCGAATGTGAGTTGTTGTAATAAAAGTTAATTTACACGAACCCCCGAGCTAATTTGAAGCTCTCTGGCAACGCTCTCTCGTGGGCAAACCAAGCGAGAGCGCATGGCCAGAGTGGAGAGTTTCATATTAGCTCGGCATCTGCCTTTAAGGGGCATCGTCTGATATCACGCATGTCACCTAAGGATTGACCAAAATCGTCTGCTTTACTACACACTTTTGAGTTGACCCATTCTTTTCTCCACGGTTTTCGAAGGTCCTTGGGTAGGACATCCTTGAGCCAGAGTAGCAAGGGTGGTAGATCAAACATCTCTCCAGGAGCTCACGTCAAAGTTCGTCGTTGAGGCCCTTTCCGGTGCGATTTTCTCGGCTCACAGGAGAGCTATGAAAAAGTGATCAACAGATGAAATGTGCAATTTCTCGAGTACTTTCAGATAAAAATGTGAAAATCCAACTTTTAGATTTTGTATTCCATAAGAAATTGATTTTGTTCCACAGTTCCGGGACCTATTTTGTTTTGGGCTCAATCGATAGAGCTCGTCAATAGCTTTCATTTAAGCCCCTGGGAGCCGATTTAAGTTGGCATTTGGCTGAATGACGGCCAAAAAACTGCATTTGAATGCTGGTAGATCACTAATAAAAGCCGCGCGTTGCTTTGATCTTCGATGGTTTCTGGTACGGATTGACTGATGAATACTGTAGATATGAGAGAAAGTTCAATTTAGAGCTCTCTGGATCTCTGGCCAAGTGATCTATGTTTCTCGAAGAATTCCCGAAAGAGTTCTCGCTGGACTGAATCGATGTAGCCATCTTTGATGCCCATCCACTGGGCGGAACTGGAACTTTCTCTCATATCTACAGCATTCATCGATCAATCCGTACCAGGAACCATCGGAATGGACTAATTTCGCTGTTTTGGCTGCAGCGAGAACAAAAAGTACTTGGGTGAGCGACTCGACGTCAGATTGATCGTCAGAACATTCTCAAGTACATTACAGGACAATCTTGTCAATTAGCCTACAATCGCGAGTAGATCAAAGCAACGCGCGGCTTTTATTAGTGATCTACCAGCATTCAAATGCAGTTTTTTGGCCGTCATTCAGCCAAATGCCAACTTAAATTGGCTCTCAAGGGCTTAAATGAAAGCTATTGACGATCTCTATCGATTGAGCCCAAAACAAAATAGGTCCCGGAACTGTGGAACAAAATCAATTCCTTATGGAAAACAAAATAAAAAAGTTGGATTTTCACATTTTTATCTGAAAGTACTCGAGAAATTACACATTTCATCTGTTGATCACTTTTTCATAGCTCTCCTGTGAGCCGAGAAAATCGCACCGGAAAGGGCCTCAACGATGAACTTTGACGTGAGCTCCTGGAGAGATGTTTGATCTACCATCCTTGCTACTCTGGCTCAGGGGTGTCCTACCCAAGGACCTTCGAAAACCGTAAAGAGAAGAATGGGTCAACTCAAAAGTGTGTAGTGGAATCAGTCAATCCTTAGCTGACATGCGTGATATGTCGATATGCGCGGAACTGAAGACGGATCAGAACAAATAAACATACGTGAAAGTGCCCAACTATCCCCGCGGAACTCGGGCTTCACTGAGTCTGCGAGCTAACACAGACATGATAAATAACTTCAATGACAGAGTGAGTTTTTTTTGACTAATTTATACGAGTCCTATACTATTGACAAACTCTTAGAAATAAGTCCTCTAACTAGGGAAGTCTATTATGTCTCAATGAGACTTTTGAACAAGAGTATGTTTCCTCAATAGGTATAGGGAAAATATGGTAGGAGCCAAAAAATCAGCTGCAACCAGGAACTTTCAGATCAGGGATGGACGTAAAATAAAAATTTTACGGATCCGTACAAACGTAAAATTTACGGTTCCGAAATCCGTAAAATTCCGTAAAATCCGTAAAATCCGTAAAATCTTTAAAACATGCATTTATTTATATATTTCTGCACCATAATACTATTTATCAACGCAAAGAATAGCAACAACGCCAAAAGAAATGAAAAAGTAGACCTGCGCTACTAATAGTTAGTCGAAATCATATCACTGGATGTTTTATTGCACTTAAGGAGAAGAAATTTTCATGAGTCGAATGTATTCAATCAGAACACACTTACACTACTCTTACAACTGTTGAGTAAGTTTTTCGCGCAAAAAAAATCATTTTTAGTCCAATTTTCTTATATTTGTATGCATTTATTTCATTAAAGAAGGGGACCCATGAGTTGGCATGACTGACTCCCGCCACGATAAGCATGCTGGCTATTTGTGGTAATTGGCGTAAGGGATAATGAGAAAATGAGAGAGAAAATATGCAAATTCGATGAGCACTCTCTACATGCCTTGAAAGTTGTACTTTCAATGCTCATAGTGAGCTTTAAACATATCGGGAATCAATATCAGATATGTCTTTCGATTCGTGTGATGAATCTCTATCATACTATCCGAACAGTCTTATTACGAAAAAACTCGTGGGTCTCCATCTTTAAAATATTTTACGGATTTTACGGTTTTGAATTTTACGGAATCCGTAAAATAATAATTTTACGGCCAATACCGTAAAATCCGTAAAATCCGAAAACTCCGTAAACGTAAAATCCCATCCCTTTTTCAGATGTTATATAATTATTTTTAATGTTGTGAGTCAAGGTAGTGCATACTCCTCTCGATTAGTCTTTGGATGGTCCACCTACAAGCATTATTTTCGCTCGTTTTTCTCATGTTAGACATGGTCGCTCACAGGTTGCAAGGTTGTAAATTGCAAGCACGAAGCTTTTAAAATCGAGAAAAAAATGTCTGTAGGTGGACCATCCAAAGCCTAATCGAGAGGAGTACACACTATCTTGACAATATGAAAGTGCACGCCTGCCGCTGATTTTTTGGCTCCTGCCATATTTTCCCTTTACCCATCGAGGAAAATTACTCTTGTTCAAAAGTCTCACTGAAACAAAAGGTAAATGCAATGCAAGGACAAAAAATTGTCCTTGTGTCCCCCCCCCTTTACCTTTTTTGCCTGACAAGGGAACCATAATGCATTCCAGTGGCGACATGACTAGTGACATATACCATTCGAATCAGTATCCGATTCTGATAAGACACCGTTAATAAGCAATGTCAAAAGTTTAAGTGCTTCGAGAAAATCGATAATCAAAATCGCACAAATCCGAGCCAATTAAGATCAACTTGGCTTTGAGCTCCTATCTCACCGACCCTTGTGGTGTAGTGGATAAGGCGCTCGCATTTCCTTTTGTAAGTACATGGTTCGATGCCTGGTATGCGATACTTTTTTTGCTGATTTTTCCAAGTTCAAAAGTTCAGATCTATTGTTTCATTGTTATCCTTTGTAGATCATTATCGATCGTCTGCTTCACCTCTGATCTCTTGCTCGCGCACTTTTGTGTCTGCTTTTAAGGAGTTTCAGCTTCTGATTCAATATGTATCATGGCACAAATGCTAACGGCATAAAAAGTTTATTGTTTTTATTCAGTCTTCGAAAAAAATCAGCAAAGAAAGTATCGCATACCAGGCATCGAACCATGTACTTACAAAATGATATGCGAGCGCTTTATCCACTACACCACAATGGTCGGTGAGAGAGGAGCTCAAAGCCGAGTTGATCTTAATTGGCTCGGATTTGTGCGATTTTCATTATCGATTTTCTCGAAGCTCTTAAACTTTTGACATTGCTTATTAACGGTGTCTTATCAGAATCGGATACCGATTCGAATGGTATATGTCACTAGTCATATCGCCACGGGAATGCATCATGGTTCCCTTGTGAGTTTTGATAAAAGAAGTGCACGGCTAAACATTGCGAGCTCTAACTCTATCGCACCGATGATTTGTTGCGAAATAATAATATCTGTCAAAAATGCGATCTAGATATATGATAACAACACTATTCTTATTTGTGTATAATACACATGATATCGCTATGTTGCCTTAGAAATAATAAATACTATTAATTGTGGCGATTAATAACATTATTATCGAAAGATTTGACAAGCGGAGAGTTATAATATTCGAAAAGATTACTGTTTTATTTTCAATGTTTTAATGATTCCAGATCACCCATATAACAGTCAGGCAGGGATCACAATGTTCTATAGACTGTGAAAGCCAAAACGACCGCTCAACATAGAAACTCTCTCAAATGCAATCGTCTTTCGCTTGTCTCGCTATCTCTGGTTTTTATTTCCCACTGGTCCCCCAGTAGATTTCCCAGTGGGGATGGAGCTAGGGGACCAGTGGGAGATTTACTGGGGGACCACTGAGAAGGGGAGAGGCACTGGGGGACCAGTGGGAGAAAATTTAGTGCCCCAGTGGGGGAGTGGGCGTGGTCTTGCACTCTGATATTGTAGAGAAGAGGGTTATAGTGAAATGACTGTTTATCCAACTATGGACGATACGAATACATTCGAATTAATAAACAATAATAAAATAGCATAACTAACTCAACAAAGTAACTATTACATTACATACTAATCTAGAGCTTGTAAATGTGAAATCTCAAAGGGACTAGGGGACCAAAAGTTTGTTCGTTTTGTCGGTCTGAATACATTGAAAGATTAGTGGAGGGGCATATAACAATCGATAATCATTACATAACATAAAAAAGTACTGTTGTAACATAGAAAGAGATCAAAGGACAGAAACTAGTGATCAAAGATCACTTTATCCTCTTAGCTGGTCATCTTCTTAATATCCTTCTGATTCATTGATCCGTTGAATGAATTATGCTGAACATTCTTCTAAGTCATAAACTTGACTCCCTCACATCTTGCTCTTTCCATACCAACTGAAAAGTATTGAATTTTTAATAACAAACTTCCAATTCGTCATCCGTTTCAATCTATTTAGCCTGACTATTAATAATCCCCTACGAATTGTGCATTGTGATTTCAAAGACTTTGTTAACAAGGGAAGTCTTTTTAGTCTCAGTGAGACTTTTGAACGAGACTATTTTTCCTCGATAGGTATAGGTAATATATGGACGGAACCAAAAAATTAGCTGCAGCCATGCACTTTCAGATTTTATATAATTAATTGAAGTTTGTGAAAAAATTATTCATTTTTTGAGTGTATGAAACAAGGCATTCCTGAAAGAACATAGACAACATGGCGGCGTGGTGTAGTGGTAGTATGTGCTCTTCTAGGTCAGGATGTGATTGTTTCGAGTACACCTATAGACATTTTACTTTTGCTCATTTTTATCAGCTTCGGACTTGTACTTTCGATCGAAAAAATTAAAAAAAATTTTTTTTTCATTTTATTCTCTACTTTTCGTGCACTTTTCTCCTATTCCGTTAACTTTTTTCATTATTTCCGATATATTTAGCATCTAATATCTTCTACGAATTTTTTCAACATGACAAATTATTAAAATTATACATGCCAAATATTATTTCAACAACAATTGTAGCTGCCAAATAAACAATTCCAGGACAATCGACGATCACATGTCGAACATTTGATCAAAGAATACTTGGGACAGGGTTTCTCACAGATTACAACAAGATCTTTGGGGGGAAACATCTCCATGCTTGGACCGGAGTGAGAAAAGGAGTGGGAATGTGGTATATCTAGATATATCCAGACTTGGCAAAGGCATATTTGTGAGATGCATGGAAAAGAGGGATTTGATCTGGGGGTAGATAAGAGATGTCATCTTGTGCACGCACAAACGTTTTGAAAGTAGAGAATAAAATGAAAAAAAATTTTTAAAATTTTTTCGATCGAAAGTTCAAGTCCGAAGCTGATAAAAATGAGCAAAAGTAAAATGTCTATAGGTGTACTCGAAACAACCACATCCTGACCTAGAAGAGCACATACTACCACTACACCACGCCGCCATGTTGTCAATGTTCTTTCAGGAATGCCTTGTTTCATACACTTCTTGTCGCCTACACAGTGCGTTTTTTCTTCAAAAAATGAATAATTTTTTCACAAACTTCAATTAATTATATAAAATCTGAAAGTGCATGGCTGCAGCTAATTTTTTGGTTCCGTCCATATATTACCTATACCTATCGAGGAAAAATAGTCTCGTTCAAAAGTCTCACTGAGACTAAAAAGACTTCCCTTGTAAGCTGATTTCAACGATACATCAGTTATCGATTTTCGTCCACACATGGCTTAGAAAAACGCTTATTCTTTCACTCGTTGCAAGAGCACTCAATCGGAATCAGTGATGGTCTATCACTATCCCAGACCCTTCAAATGCGTGTGGGTACCTAAATTTTGGGCCAAAAACGCGTGTGGGTAACCTGATTTTGAGATAAAAACGCATGTGGGTACCCCAAAATCGTGAAAATTTCACGAAAATCGTCAATTTATGGTGCAATTTTGCGGGTGGGTGACCATGAAATGCAAATTTTTGCGGGTGGGTCTATCCCATGGGATAACCATAGACCATGCCTGATCGGAGTGGAGCTGCCAGAAGGTATAAATGGATCTATGAGTGGAATACCATTCGTTAGAGGTCAAGTAAACGAATGCTCATGAGTAATTTTATTTTTCTTAACATGCAATTTAATCGGTAACAAAATAATTAGGATCGTAAATGAACAAGTGGAAGAACTCACAATATTCAGTTGGCTGGCTGCACTATGGCCCATGAAGCGAAAAAGTGAACACTTGCTGAAATTAGAATTAATTAGCTATCATTGCATTTGTAGAGTAAGATATGCAGAACTTTGGAAAACTACAAAGTAGTTAATATTTCTATAAAACAATTTAGTAAATAAGTGACAATGCAAACCCATTGGCGTAATATATTTGAACATTCAGTCCTCCAAGTGTTGTTCCAACTCTAAAAATACCCAAAATCTTCAAATATTCAGGCTCGTAGCCATAAACGTAATAAGTTGAAAGAGAGTAATAAGTTGACATGAATGATGATGTATGAAGACTGTTCTTTTCAGGTTTTCCATACTTTTATCAACAAACAAAATTGACTTAAGGAATAGTTAAATAGAAAAATATACCTTTCTCCGGTTCATCATCCGTTGATCTCGACTGCGCGTCGGCATATTGCACTATTGAACTTAAATGAAATTATACTTATTTCATAGAATGGGTAAAACAAAACATATAAATAAGAAAAAAATTAAAAGACGCCGAACGCAACGCTCACGATAAGAGCCACAGCGCGTCCAATGAATAGCACACTTTGTCAAATGTATGACGAGCGCGCAGTTTCATAATCGTGGTCGCATGGTTTTGTCTGGGGGACCAGTGGGAGATTTACTGGGGGACCAGTGGGAGGAAATTCGCCCAATCTGTCATCTTTAGAGCACTCTCTTGTCCTGGGAAACCAGTGGGGGAGCAAAACCACGCCCACTTTTGCTGGGGCCCCACTGGGAGAAAAAACCAGAGTATGGAAACAAAATGGCTTGAACCAGAATACTGTGGGATGCAATGCTACTTTATACGGATACGTTCTAACGCACACTACGTATAAGGAGTACGTAAGTTAAAGAAGGAGACCCTTGAGTTGGCATGACTGACTCCTGCCACGATAAGCATGTTGGCTATTGTTTATATTATATGGTAATTGGCGTAAGGGATACTGAGAAAATGAGAGAGCAAGTATGCAAATCCGATGGGCACTCTCTACATGTCTTGAAAGTTGTACTTTCAATGCGCATAGTGAGCTTTAAACATATCGGGAATCAATATCAGATATGTCTTTCGATTTGTGTGATGAATATCTATCATTCAATCCGAACAATCTTATTACGAAAAAACTCGAGGGTTTCCATCTTTAACAAATATTGATTGTTTATTGACACAGATGCTGAATTGATATGGGCTGAGATAAAATAGAGCAGGTGAATGATAACATGGACAAGTTAGGAGTACGACAAAGCCAATTCTGCGCAATAGTATCGTTTCCATAATAAGAATACTGCTGTGATCCCGTAGTGCAACCGTGGCATTGCCGTAAGCCTCCGCGCTCTTTCCAAAATATCTCGCAAAGCAAGGAAGAGTGTAGATGAATAAATGAGCAAACATGATTATAGTTTTATGATTTTTAGAGCTTAAAAGCTTTGCAGTTTGAGCTTTAGAGTTAGACTTACGATATTTTTTACGTGACAAAAATAGTCTCTATTTCGGCCTCCAATGTTTCTGAATAAGGGATATGGAACATACGACGTCGCTTGTGGTTATGGCACGGAAAAGCTGATGGCCAACATGATTACCATGGGTCAGTTCTTTTTTTAAAGAAAACGGTCTGAAACAATCGGAATGGTCAGCATTAAATTGTGAGAAACAATATTTTTCGAAATAATGTAGACACATGATATTTTGGATCCTTTAGCTGATTTTAATTTAAATTTTTGATAGATTTATTTTTAATGTGTGATCCAAATGATGGAAAATCTGCGACCATCCGAGGATAGAAACTTCTATTTATTCATCTTATATTTATCATTTCTCAATCATTATGGAATAAATATACAGTATATAATTATTAATTTGTCCGAGCAATAATCATACACAAAGTTTGAATTTCACTGAAAATATTTTAGGAACGTGCTATGGACGATCCGAGATACTTAAAAATAACGAGTGATGATTGTTTGAAGTGTAAACGTAATCCATTTGCTAATAGGCCAGGGCGAGATACAGCATTACTTAAAAAAATTGTTAAACGACAATCTACAATCGGCGCTTAGGTAGACATGGACCAAGCTGGACAATTTCCTCACTGATGAAAATATTTGGACGGTCCTGCTCGGTCGAACTCGTTAAAGTTGACCATTCCTTTCAATAATGTACTGCAATACTGTCAGAGTTACTTTACATATAGTTGATATGATTACATATTTATGTTTGTTATAACCTCTATCAGACAAATAACTAGTCTTTCATTCATTCAATATTTTATCTTTGCATCTGCGCGGTTCCTCTTATCATTTCTCCACATTCACGTAAGTTTTTCTACTTCTCTAATCTATACTTTGTATTATATTGTATAATTTACTTTTTTCATGCATAAAAAATGAATACGTTACTGAACAGAACAAATATGTCCAGTTGGATTGTTTTATATGTTAGCAAATTTGTTCTGTGTGTAATTCATCATTGAACTACCCTATCCCTATCCCTCACCATCAGCATTATTCAAATGGGTTAGAACGATGCCGCAAAAGAAAACTTTGTACTTGGAACTTATAATTAGGACTTATTCGCACCCTACTAGATGTGTAACGGTTGCCTTTTTCATTGCGGAAAGGCACTAATGTCTCATATGCATCGTGCAAAGATGCTTCTGGTGAAATAATTGTCATCCTTTCCGATGATTCATCGTTTTATTAGATGTACACTTGTCTGATCGATCGATTTCTCAAAGAAAAGAAGTCAATCCACGCCATCAAGCTACATATAAAACCCCATAGATGAATTTTCTGAATCTGAATAAGCCAATGAAAACGGCCGTTTGAAGCGATTCATTGATTATTATTGAAATTAACAATGTTCTAAAATCAAAGAGCAAAGAGCAAAGATCAAAATTCAATATTTCCTTCAGGAGGTCATGTTCACGGTTAGGTTAGGTAGTGGCAATCTCTTGTCGGCCGAATGTGGAGGACGTCGATGTGTGAGATCCGTGCACGGGACATACCTTCGCGCACTGCATCCCGAATGGAAGGTTAACATGGCCCCGCACAGAAGGCAATGGGAACAGTGGACTGTGGAAGACCGTGGAGGCAGGGTAAATAAAATAAAATAAATAAAATTAAAATTTAATAAAATTAAAATTTTAAATTAAAGGTCGCCTTCAAGGCTATCCATTCGGATGGGCGCTACTTGCGCGGTAATCCGGATGGAAAGGTGGATTTGGCTGGTCGACCTCAGGAGTGGGAAATGTGGACGCCGCAGAAGAATACTGATGGATCATACTCATTTCGTAGCACTCATGGAAAGTGGTTGAGTGCTCGCAAGGATGGACATGTCATGGTTGTTAATAGCTGTGCTAGTTCGGAACATTTCTGGCTTGAAAGATGGTAGTAACGCCGGTGTAAATATCCATGAACGACGGTACACCATTTTCCTGCAAACGTGACGTCACAAGCCTAGTGTGAGGCTTTGCCAAAAATCCTTGCGCTGGGCTTGTGACGTCACGTTTGCCGGCAAACGGTATGCTGCCGTTCATGGATACGGCACCAGATCCACACGATTCAATAAACTACTGAATAACAATTGCCTGAATAAATGTGTTCAATGTATATGTTTTAACTGTGGACACTCTTAATAATATTATACTTTATACGAACCAAAGAAATTTAGTGTGTTCCCTTGTCAGTGTGTTCCCTTGTCAAGGTCGGGGAAGGTTGCGAGCCCCCCTTCCTCTCTTGTTCTCTCTTTCTTTTTTCTTGTGAGACCCCTGTTTAACACCGTCCCTGCTCTGTACGTCCAGAGTAAACGTTGTGGTGGAGTGGACCTAGATATTCGTCTAGGGGTCATCTACTCATATACCACGTCTAGCACGTGATCAGGGTAGGGAACACACGTTTTTCTCGCTTGTAGTCTATCACTGGGAAAAAGAGAGGTAGTGGCGTATCATCTCTATTCCGGTGGTTGACGTTTCATACGCCTTTCTCGTTGTCGTCGTTCCGTTCTGTGTGTGTCCGGTCCTTATATGTTTCTTGTCTCGTCCAATCATCATATCTCGTCTCTTCTGTAATTGATCTGTCTACCTATTGATTGGTCGCTTCCTTATTTTCTGTCTGTCTCTTCATCTCTCATTCTCTGTAATTGTCTCTCTCATAGAAATGACTGAGATCAATGAGATCAAAGAGCTTATGCTCGCACAGTCTAAGCAGATCTGCAGTCTGACCAAACTGGTCCAGATTCTAATTCATCATTCAGTTTCCCAATCCACAGCCAGTCAAGCTGCTCTGACCACTGTCATGGGCCACAAAGACGTCATCGAAGATAAGTTAAGTAGGGCAGTACTCGTTAACTGCCCTGAGGGTGAGAATGATACTGATACTCTAACTAATGATCGTATATTGATAAGCAAGATATTTCAGTCTATTAATAACCCTAAACTTGATGAGATCAAAAATCAAGTTAGGTTCTTCAGATTTCCTGAAAGTCGACCTGAGGGTCGCAAGAGTCCTCGTATCATTAAGATCATTCTGCCGGACCACTCCTACCGTAATCTCTTCATCGACGAAGCAATCAGAGTGAGGTGCGGTCGTCTAACTGGGTCCCCAAGAGCGTTCATTCGCCCTGATTACACGAGGGCCCAGTTGGAGACCGACCGCTCTCTACGCCAACAAGCGGCTGCACTGAATACAGAATGTGGTATGATTAGATATACAGTGAGAGATCTCAGACTCATCGAGATCAGACATCCTAAGCCTCTCCCTGAGGACTGGAAGGGTACCATTATCCAATCCAATCAGAATCCTCTCCTTTCTAGCTTTATTCAACAAGCTTTGCAGAACGATAATGCTAGTGACAGATCCTACACCAGAGGACGTGGTCGTACGCGTGGCAGTACGCGTGGGCGCGGACGAGGCAGCGTCAGCAACAGCAACTCAAGGAAGAGACACGCTCATGGTGATAGTACTCGTGAGTCGAAGAGGAACAGAGATTCTGATCTGTCCACTCTTTTTGAATCTATTTCCTCTGTTGCGCACTCTTCGCCTACCCAACACCATCTTGTTCCTCCAACTAGAGTCTCTCCCTCTGCCGCAAACTCTTCTCGGCATTCTCCCATCTATAATTCGTTACAAGTAGATTTTTAGGATCCTTTGCTTAGGGCTGCTCTTTCACCTTCTGTCAATCCCTCCACAACCTTTCTATCATCCACCCCCCAGCCCTTGTCTTCCTCTTCGCACTCTAATCAGTCCTATATAAGTCTGTCATGCGCTCTGATTAATGCTCGTTCTGTATCGAATAAGTTGTCACTTCTTGAACAATTCATCAATGATCACGCTATCACTATATTATGTCTCACTGAGACATGGGCTACACCTGAAACGGTTACTGACGCAATGTTAGCATTCGATAGATTTACAGTATACAGATCAGATAGAGTCTCCTCTACCAGAGGGGGCGGAGCCGCGCTCCTTATTGATCACTCTTTTCCCTCTCTTCTAATCGAAAGTCGTTCTTTCTCTCTACTTTGTCAAGCTGTAGCCTGTCAGATCACGCGCTCGTCAACTTCTCGAATAATAGTAGTTGTCGTATACCGTAGTCCCACCTGCACTATTGACGCTTTCTCCGAATGTTTGGATTGGATACACAACATATATATAGATAGCTCGCACCCCATCATCGTTTGTGGTGATTTCAATTGTAGTAACATAGACTGGTCCTCCTCTACAGTACACTCTGCCTCCCCCTCTCATGCCTCCGCGCTTCTCGACTTTTCTATCTCTACCTCTCTCACACAAATGGTTGTTGATCCTACTCGTCAGTCTCATCTGTTAGACTTAGTATTTACTTCCGATGCATCTATAATTGAGTCTATACATGTCGAGCCCCCTCTACCTAGTCTAGATCATTCCACAGTATGCTACAGTATTCCTACATTGTTAGCTCCTCCCACTACTATCAAATATCGAGACTACTCTAAAGCTGACTGGTCATCTATCAATCGCGCTATTGACGCTGTCAATTGGACTGAATTGTTCAATTTCGTTACTGATTCTACTGCTCTCTACTCCCTTTTCACAGACAAAATAAATTCCATAATTAATAAATATGTTCCGATTCGTTCCAGAAGCCTCAAACTGTTAAAGTTTTCCTGTAAATCCAGGCGCCTTCTCGCTAAATGTAGAAGTCTATACAGACGTAGATTCAATATTGGCCTTGCACCGTATCTCAACACCCGCTCAGCGCTCAATAAATCTATTAAGCACACACGTAAACTTAAAGAAAAATCACTGATGCGTAGTCGGAACCTTCGGGCTTTCTATTCTTACAGTAGCACGAGGATCAAAGATCAATCCTTATCTCTACCCACACTTGCTTCGTCTGACCAAACGCAATGCACCAATGACCAATCTAAGGCCAATGAGCTAGCACGGCATTTCGAGCAATCTTTCAATTACCTTTCATACACTATTCCCTCATTGTCTCATCTCTCGTCCACTGAGTCTATTGATTATGTTGACATCAATCTAGCTACGGTATCCAAACTTTTGCGCGCTCTCCCTGCACGTAACTCCTCGTCTCCTGATTGCATACCATATATCTTCCTAAAAAATACTGCCGATCATATATGTCTGCCTCTTACTATTCTGTACAATCGATTCCTCTTATACGGTTCATCACCATCTCAATGGCAAACTGCTAATGTTAAGGCTGTTTACAAGCGTAAAGGACCTAAGAATTTGGCCAGCTCATATAGACCCATTTCTCTTACCTGCTCCTCATCTAAAGTATTCGAACGTATAATAGTTTCAGCCTTATCTAGCTACCTTGATAGTAATAATCTAAATTGTCCACAACAACATGGGTATCGTACGTTCAGATCGTGTAATTCTGCACTTATTTCTTCATTTTCGCATTGGCTTCCAGCTCTAGATCAAAATAAACACATCTCAGTTGCATTTATCGATTTTTCTCGCGCCTTTGATTCAATCCCTATCAATTTGCTCTTACACAAATGTGCTTGCTTAGGAATTAAAGGTTCACTACTAAACTTTGTACGCTCTTTCCTGTCTAATAGATCTCAATCCGTTGTGGTAGGTGACGCTGTTTCCACTCCATTCAAGGCTTCTTCCGGGGTTCCTCAGGGTAGCTGTCTTGGTCCTCTATTGTTCTCTCTTTATATCTCTGATCTACCTCGTATTCTACCTAAGAACGTACATTGCACAATGTATGCAGATGACGTGAAACTTTACACTTTCAATGATCCCTCTTCTCTTCAAACCGCCCTCGATGCACTCTTCCAATGGTCTATTGACTGGGGATTAACTATCTCTCAATCCAAAACCGTCATTATGAAAATAGGTAAAAATCATCCAAACATTGACTTTTCAATCGATCATACTCGCCTTCCCGTTGTTAAAGAATTCACTGACCTAGGTATTACTTATTGCAATCGTTTATCTTTCGCGGTTCACATTCGTAATATCGTCGCCAGAGCGAAATCCAGATGCTCTTATATTTATCGCATTTTCCACTCCAATAGTCCTAAACTATACTCTCGCCTGTTTATGACCTACGTCCGTCCCATTCTCGAAAATTGTTCTGAACTTTGGTCTCCCCATGAGGAACAGCTGATAAAAGTCATTGAAAATGTTCAAAAAGTGTATACTCGTCGTATTTTTGCCAAGTGCAAACTTCCTTATACATCTTATTCTAATCGATTAATTTATCTGAATTTAGAGCCTCTTCAGAATCGACGTGCTCTTGCAGACTTGTGCTTTGCCTACAAAGTGACACACGGAGTCATCGAGCTCGACAATCCCCTCTTCTTCCTACCCTCCCTTAATACAAGACATTCTCGTAGAAACAATTTCATTTATAGAAAACATATTTTTAAATCCACTCGCTTTGCCAATTTCATTTCTAATCGTGTAGTCAACTCTTGGAATCAGCTTAATAATAATATTATAATATGTCCTTCTGTAAAATCTTTCCGAAAATCCATCGCTTCATTACCATCGTTGTAGGAATTTCTTTTATTTGTAATTTTCATCTTTGCTACCCAAGTCGTAGCATCGTATTTATGCGTACTCCACTATCAAATATTTGATCAGAAATTATACTTTACTTTCGCACCGCATAAAGTATATTATATTATATTATATAAATACTATTGACGATTGAATATCAGTGTACTTACAAGGGAATGACCAACCATCCCCGTCGAGTTATGACTAGTGACATATACCATTCGAATCGCCATGTGATTCTGATAATACATCGTTAATGACTCGACTCAAACGTTTATGATCTTCGAGAAAATCGATATTGAAATTCGGTCAAATTCGTGTGGTTTCCTACACAACGCATGCGGATGGGTTGGTGAACTCTACTATCTTCTTTCGAAACATCGACTCGTGTAGTGTTGTGGATAAGATGCCTGCGTTTACTTTTGACTGTCAAGGGTTCGACCCCCCTTGCCGCACTCTTCTTTTGCTGGTTTTGTTGCTGTAGAAAGTTTGAAATGTTTTGCTGTGATTATAGAAAAAAGAACACACCCAACAAGTTTGAACAACAAAATGAGTGAAGTAAAGAAAATACAGTTTACACATCTGGGGCACATAATGAATGAACAGGAAGAACAATGACATCAAGGCTTTGGAAGACAGTCCAAGAAGAAATGGAAGCGCTTACCGTACTCGCATGATCTTTGATCTTTGAACTCTCATTGCTGTTTTTAAGGTCATTCATTGCATGATATCGACCTCGGGTGAGGGAGAGGGAGATGGAGATTTCAAAAAATAATGCCATAAACAAAAAAGATCGAAGTTCAGTTTTCCTTGAGAAGTGTTTTTTCCATCAAGAAAACTTGCTGATTGTGTTCTTTTTTTTAGCTTTCATAATCACAGCAAAATATTTCAAACTTTCTACAGCAACAAAATCAGCAAAAAAAGAGTGCGGCAAGGGAGTCGAACCCTTGACAGTCAAAAGTAAACGCAGACATCTTAACCACTACACTACACGAGCCGATGTTTCGAAAGAAGATAGTAGAGTTCACCAACCCATCCGCATGCGTTGTGTAGGAAACCACACGAATTTGACCGAATTTCAATATCGATTTTCTCGAAGATCATAAACGTTTGAGTCGAGTCATTAACGATGTATTATCAGAATCACATGGCGATTCGAATGGTATATGTCACTAGTCATAACTCGACGGGGATGGTTGGTCATTCCCTTGTTAGAACATCGAAGATACAGACTTCATAACAAACATGATTATTGCAATTACAATTACAATGAAATAAGTAGATGACGAAATGGATCTATTATACGTAAAGATTCTGCAGAATGGCATGCACCGCAAATATTATTTTGCAGGTACAAAAATGATTGCGTTATTGTTACAATACAGCTCGGTCGAGTTTTGCACATACGTCCCGCTTCGAGGCGTGCAGCGCACCAAATGTGTACGCATATGAAATTTTTTAGATTCGCATAATCTTAATCATGCGTGTCGGCTAATTTATCATCCAGAAACCGGAGTAATTTTTTTTGGTGTACAGTCCCGCTCGTCCGCCCTACATAAAATCGGCAAGGACGGCACGATCTGAACTTGCCCAGAGATCCAGAGATGATAATTTTTTTCCATTCTGTTAACATAGATTTCATTTATCCATCGGCAATGTACCACGAATTATCTATCGCTGCATATAAATGAGAGAATTAGAGGAATTACTAGTTTTAATGATTCGCTGGATGAAAGCTAATGACCGTATAAAACACACTTGTTTATTTGGTACGAGAGTAGCCAGCCACTGCCACAATGAATGTCCATGTTTAGAGTGAGAGTACAAGCGAGATAGCACGTAGGCCACAGAGAGCGCGAGGAGGGAAGGGAGGGAAACGGGGGCTGATCGATATATGTAATACTTCTGCATTTTACCAGCCATTAGCAAGGCAATTACACAAGTACATTTTATACGGAAAATATCAGAGATTCCCCCATGTTGTGGTTCTTCAATCAAGTAAATAATATATCTGGTGCATAACTGACAAAGTAAAGGATCGATGGGCTAGAAATATCACTAATTAGATAAACCCCTTACTCGTTCCGAGGAAAAGAAAAAAAGGGATGGTGGAATATGCCATACTCCCAGTAGTTAACAACCATATTCCAGCACACCTAATTGTAAGTGTGCTCCGGATAATGATTGATTGATTGATTGATCAACATAGAATTTTAAACAATGGGCTTACTTCTTAATTTGTTACTGCAAGAAGTTTCTGGGAACTTTTAATCTACGCAGTCCTAGATGTTTCAAGGTTGCGTTTTGCATTACGAAAAGGGGATTAATGTCTCATATGCATCGTGCAAAGCCGCTTCTGGTGAAATAATTGCCATCGTTTCCGATGATTTCTCGTTTTATTAGATGTGCACGTGCCTGATCGATCGATTGCTCAACGCAAAGTACTCAATCCACGTATGCAAGCTATAAAACAGCCTCCACATCGATGAACAAACGGCTTCTCTTTCAGAATTACGGCTTCTATATCTGAATATGCCAATAAAATCGTCCATTTGAATCGCTATATAAACCTAGGACAGAATGGTTCCATATGCACTGTGTGTAATAATATAATAATAATAATAATATATTTATTTCCTTATGTACAATGAATCTTCAGTGCAGTTTGCTTCTCCAGTGCTCCGTCCTCGTGGCTCTTTTCGGCTCCTTGCACGCAGGTACTAGCCAATATTTGGTTTGACAAAGATATATTTTAAACTCACGGCACATTCTCTAGATAGGTTCAGTAACTGTACTAAAATAGAGAAAGCATCCTCTAAATTCTCTAAAAATACAAGATGGATTCTCTATATTATCTAAAAAATTCTAAACATGCACTCTCCCGCTCGAGATAGTAACTGGGACTGAAGTAACATCGCTAAGTTATCTCATATACTAGAACGTTTCTTTAAAAGCACATTGCCAGAGACCAGAGTGGAGAACTACTTTGAAACTCTCCGCTCTGGTAACGCTCTCTCACCTGTACACAAAAGAGCTCTACCAGATCGTTGTGCAAAATTAACTCGCGGTGACCTTCGATTGTCGCGTCTTAGATAACATGCAGCTAAAATAAGGTACAGTTTGCCGTTAGTGTATCTCTGAATTTTTGCATATTCGACGCTGCATTCCTTGTTGGTTTCATGGTCGGAAGCGCATGCCAAAAAGACGTAAAATAAATGTGAAAACAACACATAGAGTCACCACAGATATTTATGTAACCTACATATATTTCAGCAGACCCATCCATTCCTTGTAGACCCAACCACGTCTATGATGACAGCACGCAAAGATGCGAATGTATGTTTACTGTTTTGTGATCAAAGATCAAAGATCATTTTATAGGGCAGGGTGAGAAGGATATCTGTATGGTACTGACGAACTCGAAAGGTGAAGCCAAGGACATTCGAATTCCAAACTGGCCAAATAACACATATTTCGCCCGGTGGATGCTCGAAGATGAAGACGAGGTTGAGAATTGGAATGATAAAGTAAGCACTACACCGAATTACTCACGGCACTAGATCGAATGAGAACCGATGCATAATAACCGACTGGATGACAACAATTTGCATACATTGTCTATTCATTAGCGCCTGTCTCTCATATGCAATCCATATCCATTCGGTTGTTATTCATCGGTCCTCAATCCACCACGTGCCGACTACACCCTCAGAAAAAAACTCTTCTCGGGAATGATTCCATATGCAAGTCAACAATAAGATTTGAATATTTTAAGACGGAATATTGCCTCATTCGACAGGGATGTCATGCAACATTGGTCGGTCATCCTGACAGGGTTCGTTTGCCACAAATACTCGTTGTGTGTCCAATCCTAAATCAACATTTGTCTTCTTTAACTTTTGAACAGATACGAGTAACCCCCTTGAAAAAAGCAAAGTCCGGAAAATCAGTTTTGAATTCCCTCGAATCTAAAATTGGCGTCTTACAACGAGAACTCTGCCACAACATACGATGTGTTGCCTGACATTGATTGAAAAGTAATTTTGCATACTAGTTTTGCATGTCACACAGATAATTTAGATTGCTATATGCAAATCGCCATATACATGTCCCATCAATCCTTATCTCACACCTTATAACTGCACCTTCAACTGACACCCATAATCTAATGGTAAGTGTCCGGTTGAAGTTACGATCGAGCGGGTTCGAGTCCTGACCCTTGCTAATGATTTTTGTCATTATTTCCTATATCTGTGGCAGAGTTATCGCGTTGGGGAACAATTGAGGGAAATCAAATACTGAAAAGTAGAGGGGTTACTGTCCCTTTAAGTAGATTTACGTAGTGACGTGACACTTTAAGAGAGATGGCCGTTAAGACTCGACCACCCCCGGACACGTGCGCTAGCAATGAGAACTGGGAGTCCATACTTGGGTGTTAGGAGTGTCATCGGCCCTTATTACACAAAACAGCTGAAATTTCCTGTTTGTGTCCTCAGGCTATTAGAAAAATTAATTTCAAAAATAAAATTTAAAAATCATAATTTCTCAAATTGTTGAGATGAAGTCTAAATACTATTTGCGATGCGTTTATGGTGCACAGTGCATGCTAATTCACTATTAGCATCGAATTTGCGTTGATTCCTAAACCACTTTTTTGACTCAAAATTGTGGTTTTTCCGGACAAATCATCGATTGTTGTAGCCGCTGACAAACATTTCCGACCAGGTATTGTAGCCTAATCAATTCTGCATCTATTTCACTTAAAACTAGGTTCTTCCCGTTAGACCATTTTGGCGAATTTTTCGCTAGAAGTTCCGTCATCGATGGTTTTTCCGAACAAATGCTGTATTTTCCAAACGATTGGTGCGGAATTGTGGTCTACTCAAAGTTTACAGGTGGGACGAGTAAAATGACACGAGAAGCCCATCACTTGGATCAAGTCCGAAAAGTTCAAAATTTCTCAAGTTTGAAATGTTTTCATTTATGTGGCTTATTGTGAAGTACTAATGATGTGAATAATATTCAGCCAATGCTTAATGACTGATCCCTCCTTTCAACCATTTTTCGAAAATGTTCGTTCTGAATGCGTGCGAAAAATCAGAATTGTGTTTGAATCAGTTTCCAACTTGCTATCTGTAACATTCTGTCTTACAAGGGAACTCTCTCAACTTAATGTGGCCATATGACATGGGAATAATTTACCTGAATCAGTTTTCGATGCTGATTACGAATCCGTTATCAAACGTTGCCCAATCGAGCTGAGATTCGAGAAAATCGATCTTGAAATTCGACTATTTGATTCGAAAATTCACAACTTACCTACAATATCCACTAAATTACAGCAGGAGGTGTTTGGATAATTGATAGATGAGTTTATGAACGCATTGGGATGGTTTATATAGGAAGTTTCACGAATTTCCGAATAAACTAGCGAATTTGAATATCGATTTTGTCGAATCTCAGCTCGATTGGGCAACGTTTGAAAACGGATTCGTAATCAGCATCGAAAACTGATTCAGGTAAATTATTCCCATGTCATATGGCCACATTAAGTTGGGATAGTTCCCTTGTTAGTACTTTCCACTGTACACAATCAATATGAAAATCGTTTATTTTCGAAAATTTCTAAAATATTGCAGTTTTTCGACTCAAATGCTGCGACAATGAGCAAATGTCAATGACAATGTGAAGTTTCATGATGAGTGATGATGAGTAGCAGAACTGAAATCCGGGTATTCGGCTCACTTTTGAAAAATCGATTTCCATGGTCATGGCAAAAAAACTATGCATTTTCGAAATTGAACGATTTTCATATTGATTATGTACATTGTAAAGTACTATGACAGAATGTTACAGAAAGCAAGTTGGAAACTGATTCAAACACAATTCTGATTTCTCGCACGCAATCAGAATAAAAAATTTCGAAAAAAATGGTTGAAAGGAGAGATCAGCCATTGAGCATTGGCTGAATATTATTCACATCATTAGTACTTCACAAGAAGCCACATAAATGAAAATATTTCAAACTTGAGAAATTTTGAAATTTTCGACCATGACCCCCGGGTCATGAAAATCGAAATTTCAAATTGATCCAAGTGATGTGCTTCTTGTGTCATATTACTCGTCTCACCTCGACACTTTGAGTAGGCCACAATTCCGCACCAATCGTTTGGAAAATACAGCATTTGTTCGGGAAAACCATCTATGACTGAAGTTCGGGCGAAAAATTCGCAAAAGGGTCTAACGGGAAGAACCTAGTTTTAAGTGAAATCGATGCAGAATTTCTTAGGCTACAATACCTGGTCGGAAATGTTTGTCAGCGGCTACAACAATCGATGATTTGTCCGGAAAAAACACAATTTTGAGTCAAAAAAGTGGTTTAGGAATCAACGCACATTCGATGCTAATAGTGAATTAGCAAGCACTGTGCACCCTAAACGCATCGCGAATTTTATTCAGACTTCATCTCAACAATTTGAGAAATTATGATTTTTAAAAGTTTATTTTTGAAATTAATTTTTCTAATAGCCTAAGGGCACAAACAGGAAATTTCAGCTGTTTTGTGTAATAAGAGCCGATGACACTCCTAACACCCAAGTATGGACTCCCAGTTCTCATTGCTAGCGCACGTGTCCGGGGGTGGTCGAATATGATCGAGTCTTAGGGAACAGGCCTCTTAAATAGACTTGCGTATCACTTGAAGTAGGCTTACAAGTCTACTTGAAGTGAAAGTGTAAATACACTTCAAGTTTTGAAATACCAGAGTGAGTGCGTCTTTAATCAGAATTTCAGCCACCACTCCTCGATGAAAAACCCTATGGCAACTACATCGTCAGCGGCAGAAACGAACTGCACCCTGAATGGGAGCTCACTTGGATCTCATGTAAATGCGACCCCTATGATGGCATGGACGACAGTGTCCGACCTAAGATACCCAGTAAGTCAACACCCAATACACAGTAAGACACCCACTCTGGTATTTTGCCACTTAAAGTCTACTTAAACTTTCCCACTTTAAGTAGACTTTAAGTAAACTTAAAGTGAGACGTAAGTCTACTTAAAGTGGTGTGGTATACTGTAATGCATTTCGTCAAATGTTCTTTCACTTAAAGTTTACTTAAAGTCTACTTAAAGTCTGTGACGTAGTTTAAGTAGACTTTAAGTGGCAAAATACCAGAGCATACCCAGTACCCAGTACCCATACCATAGAACGTACCATAGTACATATGGGCATGGTATATATGGGTAGTTCGATGCCCAGTAAGTCAACAATTCGCGATACAATGATACCTAACAATTAGTACACTAGTATAGTACCTTCTTTACTTGAAAGAGCGAAAAGAACATTGAGGGAGATTAATTGTATAAAATTTCGCTCATCCATTGAGAATATCGAATATCGAGAGATATAATAGTATTTACAATAATACTCAGTAGTGGTTCTACTGAAGACTGCCAACACCACTGGGTAGGGTTCCGCTGTCGAGAACCCCTGAACGAATCAGCAGACTTTAACTTTTGTTCTGCATGACCCACAAATCACTAGAGCACCACTACAGGCGTTGTATAATATACTGCCTTTTAACTAATCTTATTTTCAGCGTGTGAGCGTTTCCATAAGTATAACGCCACAACAGGTCGATGCGAATGTAAGTAAAACAAATTAATTTAATATTATTATTAACAAGGGAAGTATAGTGCGCCGGTCCCGGACTTCGGAATGGGACATATACCATTCGATAGGTCTCCAAAATATAAGACTCCCATATTAAGGATTTTGGCAACGTACCCCTGGGGGCCGAGTAATTTGCATATTTCTGACTGTCTTTTTTTTCGCCCTACAATGAGATCCAGTCTCTGTGAGATCTAGAGCAAGCGGTGGTGGCCGGATGGATAAGAGGATTGTCTCTATATCTTTTGCTCGTTAGTTCGATTCCCACACAAGTTCAACTTCTTTTGCTATTTTTCTATGTATGAAAATCTTACAAAAATCATTTAAAAATCAATCAACACTACATATTTTACATTACTATATGAAAATGACTATCAAAATTACAATTTATAATGTAATGGTGATTATAATGATTGTGACTATAATGGTAATTATATTGAATATATTGATATGATTTTAATTTATGATAGTTTAAACTGAAAATCGAATTAATTATTTCCAATTGTTGTTTTTTGTAACATTTTCCCCATACGTGGAGTGGACTGGCGGTCGTTAAAGATAGAAGAGACCTGCTAATATTTTCGTAAATACATTATGAAAACGATTAATTCTTGATAATAGCGCTCTTAACGCTCGGTATGCAGTAATTAGGGGTTACGATAATCTTTCATGAACAAACGGTAAAAATCAATTATCTCAAATCGATGAGTCCTCGGTATAGATTCATAGTATATAACACGTATCCTTGTGAGGATTTATGCAGCGAAGGATTCGGGTACATTTTTTATGAAATATTTGAAGGAGTATGTTTGAAGGTCAGATGTGCCTTGAATAACGGATTGTAAATTTACTTTTACTTTTCCAGTGCGTTAGGAGCGCTATTATCAAGAATGAATCGCTTTTATAATATATTTACGAACGTATTCGCAGGCCTACATCTTTAACGACCGCCTGTCCACTCCACGTAAGGGAAAATGTTACAAAAAACAACAATTGAAAATAATGAATTCGATTTTTATTTTAAACTATCATAAATTATAATCATAATCATTATTCTTTGTAAAAATTATAAATTGTATTTTTATTATCATTATCATATGATAATGCAAAATATTGTTGATTGATTTTTAAATGATTTTTGTAAGATTTTCATACATAGAAAAATAGCAAAAGAAGTTGAACTTGTGTGGGAATCGAACTAACGAGCAAAAGATATAGAGACAATCCTCTTATCCATCCGGCCACCACCGCTTGCTCTAGATCTCACAGAGACTGGATCTCATTGTAGGGCGAAAAAAAAAGACAGTCAGAAATATGCAAATTACTCGGCCCCCAGGGGTACATTGCCAAAATCCTTAATATGGGAGTCTTATATTTTGGAGACCTATCGAATGGTATATGTCCCATTCCGAAGTCCGGGACCGGCGCACTATGCTTCCCTTGTAAGGCTTTTTGAGAATTATATAATTCGCCTATTGGTTACACGCGTAAATGAAAAAAAAAACTAGAAAAAACTATAACTTCAGGGATACTTTCCAAGGACATTTGTGTAGTACTGAAGAATCTTCAAAATGAAAACTACAATATTAAAATGCCTGACTATCCGAACAGACCACACGCGCACAAGTTCCTCCTCACTAACGAGATTGAGTGGACCAGATTCAATGATAGGGTCAGTATGATTTTTTTTAATTATAAAAAAATCGTTTATGACATTACACCTCACAATCAGAATATGGTAAAGGTGCACCCGAGCTAATCATACTGTCCGCTCTGGCAACACTCTCTAACGCGACAGAGTGTGGCGAGCGTTGAGAGGTCCAAATTAACTCTTTTAAGTGTTCGTATTTGCAAATATTATATGTGGCGAGCGTTAATCTCATCTAGAACGTCGATAACACTAATACATATAAATATATTCTGTTCAGACAGTTGAGGCAGTCGTGAGACAGGGATGCAAAGCAACGTTCGAAGGAGACGAAAGGGATGCACTGGTGAGCAAACTTAAAGATGAAGACCCACGAGTTTTTTCGTAATAAGACTGTTCGGATAGAATGATAGAGATTCATCACACGAATCGAAAGACATATCTGATATTGATTCCCGATATGTTTAAAGCTCACTATGCGCATTGAAAGTACAACTTTCAAGGCATGTAGAGAGTGCCCATCCGATTTGCATACTTGACTCTCTCATTTTTTCATTGTGCCTTACGCCAACAATAGCCGACATGCTTATCGTGGCGGGAATCAGTCATGCCAACTCATGGGTCCCCTTCTTTAAAGGCACACCCTAAGCTAATCTTATAATTAGGCAACGATAAAGAAAGCGAGAGTTTTCACTTAGCTTGGGATGTGCCTTTAAATAAACGAGATTTGTAAAGACAAAAAATCTGAAATTCGTTTCCATACTTATCCTTTCTTTCATTTGGACTGTTTTCGATTTCAACTGACTTATCGATACAATTTACAGCCCGCCCTTCTTTTAGACAAGCCCTACGGCACGTGGCAGATTCCTTGTGCCGCGGCGGGCACCGTTGCCGATCCGGCCTGGGGACTCACTTGGGTCACGTGCCAATGTGATCCCTACGACGGCATGGACAACAGTGTTCGACCTACGACTCCAAGTATGATAAGTCATTTAGACTCCCATTAAAGGGAGAGTGACCTCTCTCAATATCCTCTTCATTGCGCATACTATTTCTCTGTTCTCTAACAACGAGAGAGCGTAGACCGTTGAAGAGGCCGTTGACAAAGATTTCGGTCCCTTTAATTCATTATCCCACCAGGCAAGCATCTTATTTGCCTCCACAAACATCACTAACAACAACGAGTAATACATTCTATGTAATTGGCTTGACTCAAAACGAATTCCGCAATTTTGGTTTAACTGAAAAAATATATTATAGTACTTCACGAGCTATTTATCAACCTCATGCACTTGGATCCGGTGTCGATTTTCTGGAAAGTAGATTGTATTGACCGTATAAAATACACTTGTTTATTTGGTACGAGAGTAGCCAACCACTGCCATAATGAATTTCTGTTTAGAGAGCACCGGTGAGAGAGTAGGTAGATCAGAGAGAGCGAGGAAGGAAAGGAGGAAAGAGTGGGGAGTTAATCGATAGTTCTTCCTCTGTTTAGCAGCAGTAGCAATGCAATTATGCAAGTACATTTTATACGGACAATAGCGCATGTTTCTTGCTAGGAACGTCTTATAAGTATGAATAAATAAATATATGTCTTATTAAAAATATAAATACAAGTAAATATAATAGATATATAAATATGTTCTTCTAAATATGATTTCTCGTTTCAGCTTGTGTCCGTAATCATAAGTTCGACCCTAAAACTGGTCGATGCGAATGTGAGTTATAAAATTAGATTAAAATAATAGCTTCGATAGCGTGATTAATTGATTTCGTAATGAATTAGAAAAAAAATTAAAAAAGTGTGATGAGTAGAAGTTAAATGACAATTATTTATTACACATCGATTATAGACAACGATTTAAAAAGCATTTCCCAGATATTGTTTACACTAAAGGGTTTTTGGAATTTTTAGCATGTTTAAAGGCACACCCTAAGCTAATTCTACTCTCCGCTTTGGCAATACTCTCTCGTAGACAAAGAAAGCGAGAGAGTGTGGCCAGAGCGGAGAGTTTCAAATTAACTTGGGGTGTCGTTTTGAGGGGCGTTGAAAGACATGTCGATCTGTGTGGAGTTGAAAACCTACAAGGACAAGTATTTGTTCGTAAACATTCCCGACTACCCCAATAACAATTATGCAACTTATAATCTGTCATCGGGCTTGAACAACGTGGCAAACTACAACGACAGGGTGAGTTATAATTCAACGCACAACGCCAGGCTAACTCGCGCGCTGATTTCGGTGCATTGCTGTCGTCACAATTTCCTTGATTTTTTGATCTTAAAATGTATTTACAGATCACTCAAGTGACCATCAGAAAGGGATGCAATGCAACGGTGGATGGCCGCGTATGGGATAGTGGCGTTCAACGCTATGTGGTAAGCAGACAACATTCTGTCGTATCGAAATCCAGGAAAACTAGACAGGAGAGTAAAATTAAGTGTGAATTTTGTGATTGAAAAGGCAGTTGGAATAGTTTGAACAATTGACAAACTCTCGGGTTTTCGACGGACACAAGGATGTCCACAGGCTTCACGACACACTATAAAATTTATAACAATAATAATTGAATGGGCTAACTTGTACTAACTGTAATTAAAGCTAAATTAATTTAATAAATCATTTAAAAATAGACAAATCTAAATATTTCAGCCGCCAATGTTATTTAACCAGCGCTATGGCACACACGATATCCCCTGTTATTACGCGGGAACACTTGATTGGGTTCAGCATGGTTAGTTATTCATCGATAACGATAGGTTCAGTAATCGATAATTGACGAAAATGAGTCTGTGCAGAATTATAGTCGCTAAGAACATACAGATAATATATGATGGGTGAAATTCCTCCAATCTGAAAGATTTTGTCTCGAAACCCGCATGAATAGACCATTAATTAGCTGACCAATTTGAATCAAAAAGTGTCCAAAAAGTCAATTCTCAATTTTAAAGTCGGTTTCTTCATTTTGCTAACCACATCGAGATTTGAACCCTCTGAAAATGATCAACTGTAATTTAATTAATACTTTCTCTTTCACCTCACAGTTTATCGTTAAAGATAAATAAATTATTAGGAGCATCACTCGTGACGTGTGAATGCGACACCGGTGACGGGATGGATTCGAGCTTCAGGGATTAAAAACACTCCGTGAACGTCTAAAATTAAAATGAAAGAATAAAACACTATTATTATATTATTAAAAGCAGCAAGGCCCCTCAATGGTCTTAATGGTATTCAAGAGAACAATGACATAATATTTGAATCCTATTGGGACCATTGGTTGAGGCTACGCTCCTGTTAAATCATTATTCTTATTCGGGCCATATTTTGTAATGTACGATGGATAAATGAATGATACCGCAAAATGTTTATTGAAATTGAACCAAATAATGTAATTTCCAAATGTTATGGAAATTACAGAAAAGAACTGCAAAGAACATGCCGATGGAGTTCGCGTTCTGCATACCCCTTGCATACGTCAAATTGACAAAATATTAGCCTTATCTCCCCCCCCCTTGCTCATTATTCAATCTGCACGTTTTGTAGTGCTGTTATGTGTTCATCATCAATCTATTTAATTTTTTGATCAATTATTATTGACCGTATAAAATTCACTTGTTTATTTGGTAAGATAGTAGCGAACCACTGTCACAATGAATTTCTGTGTTTAGAGAGAGAGCACCGATGAGAGAGTAGGTAGATCAGCGAGAGCGAGGAAGGAAAGGAGGAAAGAGTGGGGAGTTAATCGATAGTTCTTCCTCTGTTTAGCAGCAGTATCAATGCAATTATGCAAGTACATTTTCTACGGACAACATCTACCGTGTTTTCTTGTAAAACGCATATCTTGATCAATCGAAGAATCTTCTGAAACATAGCCAAGCGCATTATCGATTACTCCATCACACTCCAAATCAAATATCGCGATTTACGAAATTGCCATAACTAGGAAATACCGTAATCGATTACCAAATTATTTAATTCAAATTGTTATGAGTTGAGCAAAGAACAATTTTATTCTATGAGTCTCCATAGGAAGTTCTCATACATCAAACTCTTTGGAGAGACCCGACATTCAATCATCGCTTAACTTTTTACATTTCTCTTTCGACAAAGGTCCACGGTATAAAGGAAAGCCTAAATTAGGTTTGAACTTTATGTGTCGCCAGTCACGATATATTGCTTTCGTAGTAAAAAGTTAAAAAAGATTTCAAGTTCACAAATTTGGTTATTTTCAGGAAAACTGTTCAGCAATGGCCTTGAATCTCTATTGCTAATGATTGCGGGCCCGCAGTGCGGTGTAAAATCATTGCGGCCCTCAAACTCGGAGGGAGGGGAGGGGGAGCGATTGTGGTTGGCCCGCAACGACTACTTTATTCCTACTTTTTGTGATCGGTCGTTCTTCTCTGTTCTCTTCACTATCATTCGCCCTCTCTTGTCAGAAATGAATAGGTTATATTTCCCGGCATTGAAATTACGGTGGAGTATACAATTTGGTCGGGTAAACACACACTTAATATTTTTACACGCAGTGCACGTATCAATGTAGCATTAATCAGCCTTGTTGAGTTGCAACAATACATATTGTTTGTATATTCATGTTAGTTCAGCCTCTGTAATAGCGGGGCAACAATGAAGGAAGGGCTAATCACGTTTTCCGACTTATAAAGAGTGCGAGGCAAATGCCAGACGGGTTTGGTGGGCTGCATTACAGTGGGTGTGTGTGCGAGATGACATCCAATGATTCTCTCTGTTACACTCTCCGACGCGTCACCAAACTTGTCTGAGGTTCGCCGCGCTTGCCAATGAACTATCATCTCATTATTTTAGATTATGAAAACACACCAAACAGCGCACCACAGTAACGGCAAAAGTCGCCTCAGCATATCTTTTGCCCCGCTATTCCCATCTCTCTCGCATTTTGAACTAACGTGTATTGTTGTATATTGTTTTTATGCAGCCAAAAAAACTATGGTAGCATAGAGGGATTTTTTTGTGTAGACCTCCCAAATTTTCAAATCAACCCCCCAAATTTCAATATCGATTTTCTCGAAGCTCAGCCCGATTGGGCGACATTTAAAAACGGATTCCTAATCAGCATCGAATGCTTATTTCATGCTATTGCCATTTCATGTGAAGAAAACGAGACCAAAAGGTTCCCTTGTCAGTTACATATTGTAAATTTATTCCAAAACGATAAGGAAATGATAAAAAAGAAAAATAAATATAAGTTTTATCCTCGAATAGTTGCATATTTTCCATCATTTGGATCACTATCACATAATACATCTGATGCACCTGAAATTTAAAAATATTTAGGTAAATCTTAACTTTTAAAGTTAATTAAAATTAGGTTATTAAACTATGCAAATTATCAAGTTAAGTTACAAGTTATGCAAAAAAATAATATCTCCACTTCTAAAAAAATTCTTTAATATGGAATAATATTTTAAAAAAAATTTTAAAGGGACGGTATCCCTTGGAGAATTATACGTTCAAATTCGCTTTTTTCGGAGATCCCTGGCAGAGATGGTATTAACGATTAACGAATTAACGAAAATCGTTAATTTTAACGATATTTTAAGTTAAATTTTAACGATTAACGAATTAACGAAAATAAGTTCATTTTAACGATATTTTAAGTTAAATTTTAACGATTAACGAATTAACGAAAATAAGTTCATTTTCGTTAAAATTTTCGTTAATGAAAATGAGTGGTTGGATGCTGGAGAAGCGTATTTTTCCTACACATTAGTACCCTCTTCTAGGCAAAATCAATTTTTTGTCCAATTTCTTTCGTTTTTTCTGTTTTCAAGCTGTATTAATTTAAAAACAATTGATATATCGATTTATGGGACATCACTGTTCATGTTGTTCTAATATGTAAATAAGTGTTCGGGGAAAAATTTCATACTTTGAGAATCAACGAAAGTTAACGAAATTAACGAAAATTAACGACTTATTTTTCGTTAATTTAACGACTTAACGAATTAACGAAAATTTTCATTAACGAACATCTCTGATCCATGTATGGAAAAGTCGAGCTAGAGCATTTCAAAGAAATCAGCAAAAATCACAACTCAAGCTGGTACCCCTCATTGTCAGTCAAGGCGAAAGAGTGCTTCCTAGTCCACTTGGCCAACAAGAGATGTTAGACCTTTGTTTGAAAGTGATATGTTTGTCCAAGATGTGACACATTTGCATAGACAGGTTATATTAAGAGTCAGCACAGATATTTCCTATGTAAATCAAATTTCAATTTGCATACACTGCATCAATACAACTATCAAATATCGATGCTCCGGCCAAGCTCCAACGTGGAAATCAATCGCGCGGTCTTTAAACTACAGTATTATAGTTCGTTAATTCGTGGTGGGACAAAATTTCACTTTCGAACATTTTCGGCTTTTCAATCAATATATTTATTGGAAACTCTCCCTTTTATTTAATTTATAGAACTACTTAAACTCACCACGTTTTTCTCTAATTTTATATCCTGGCGTAAATTTACATGAAATAAGGTTTCTAAAAAGTTATGTGAAAAGTTCCTCATTCACGTTTTAGGCCCCCTTTTAGGTCTAAAAAAAGCCTTTTCATACCTTTTTGGGCTTTTTTTGCCCTTTCGGTCTTCTTTGCCCGAACAAAATGAGCTTAAAACGTGAATGTGGAACAACAACATTTGACCTATTTTGTTAGTTAATCCTTATTCCATCATGATTTACGTCAAGTTTAGAGGGGAAAACACTTGGTATAAGGTTATAAGGTTAAAGGGAGCGTTACCTTACGCAATGGTCTCTTCATTGCGCGCACTATTTTTCTGTTCTCTAACAACGAGAGAGCATTGCGCGTGGAAGAGACCATTGAGAGAGGTAACGCTCCCTTTAAGGTAGGGTAAGGTAGTATGAGTTAGAAAGATGACCATTTCGATTGTTTCCTACACTTTATCCGAGTGAAACAGTACTGACCCATTTGATACATGTAACTAGCCATAAGTTTGTGTGTGCCATAACTACAGGCGACATCGTATGTTCCATATCCCTTATTCAGAATCATTGGAGGCTGAAATATGGAATATTCATTTCAAGTTTAAAAAATATCATAAGGAGTTTAAATCTAGTAAAACTCTTAAACTCCATTAAAACTCTAAAAATGCAATTCTTTAATACTGTAAAACTCTACTAATGTGTTCCATGTTACCATTGAACTGTTCTATTGTGTAAAATCAATATTTTTATCAATATACAATCAATATTTGTTAACTTACGTAGCCTTTATATTTTGCATGCGTCAAAACAACGTATCCGTACACTGTAGCATTGCATCCTTGTCTGATTGTTATATGGGTAATCTGAAATTCTGAAGATATTCAAGTTATTCAAGGCACACGAAGCCGTGTCGGACATCGCTATTATAGAATTAAACCTCTTCGAACTTTACCAATTACGAAGCCGTCATTTCTTTTTTTTCTCGTCATTTCTTTTGGCTTCCACCGAAATAAAATTATGTACATAACAATTATGTACTAAAAATATGTATATAAAAGGAAAATAACCTCCCGAGAATTTTGGAGTGTTTTAAAGGCTTGATGATTTTTCGTTTTTTAAACATTTTTTGCCAAGGGCGTGCATTTTCATCATGTTCGTAATTTTAAAAAAAATTTTAAACTCACTCTGTCATTGAAGTTATTTGTGAGATAGTCGTTAGCTCGCAGACTCAGCGAGGCCCGAGTTCCGCGGGGATAGTTGGGCACTTTTACAAACGTGTACATGTTGTGATCCGTCCTCAATTCTGCGCATATCGACATATCAGTCAGTGCCCCTTAAAGAAGGAGATCCTTGAGTTTTCATGGCTGACCCCCGCAACGATTAACATGGAGAATATTGTTTATATTGTATGGAAATTTGTATGAGGGACAATGGGAAAGTGAGAGAGCCAAGTACGCAAGTCGGATAAGCATTCTCTACATGTCTTAATATTCATGCAATGTGATTTGCATGCATTACACACACATTGACAGGTCTTTAAAGGGAGAGTGACCTCACTCAATGGTCTCTTCATTGCACACTATTTCTCTGTTCTCTAACAACGAGAGAGCATTGCGCGTAGAAGAGGCCATTGAGAGAGGTTACGCTCCCTTTCAGGTCATCTTTAAGGAGAACTCATACATTTGTTATGCATTTATCACGACTTACATTCGCAGCGACGAGTTACGGGATCATACTTATGATTTCTTGCGCATGCTGAATGAAAGTAAATTATCAAAGACGAACCATTTCTTCTCAACATTCATTGCCAGTTTAATTTTACCTGGCGATCAAATTTGCTATAATTTATGAGTAACGCTTATGAGTTTATGAGTATGAGTAATGGCTCAAGTGACATTATCTTGGCATTTGGCCAAAAAGTGTATGAACCGATCGCGCCCAAAAGGTGCACAGATGTAGTATGGGGTGGGCTGAGCTCGCACACGGAGTTTGGGTTCGTCATATCTGCACCCTCGCTAAATAACGTAAGTTTGATAAAATGGCATCAAAATTTCAAAGTTTACAGATTCGTTCGATATGTGTAAGCGACGATGGGCAATAGCAGGTAAATTCCACCAAGTGTCTTCCCGATCCAAAACCGCGGTGCTCCCGAATTTACCTGCTTATTATTTCCCATCGTCGCTTACACATATCGAACGAATCTGTAAACTTTGAAATTGTGATTTTATCGAACTTGCGTTATTTAGCGAGGGTGCAGATATGACGAACCCAAACTCCGTCTCCGATATCATGCCAACCCATACCACAGTTGTGTACGAGTTAGGGGCGATCGGTTCATATCACTTTTTGAGCCATAAGGCAAAATATGTTCACTGAGTCAGATAGTCTCTTATATGTATATTTTGTCCAAAAGTGAAGTGCCGGTAAAAGGTTTAGTCATACTGGGGCAAACGAGAACCAAAGTACTGACTGACGTACGTACTGAAATACGAGCACTGACCAGGTGTTGTCACTTGCGGTCTCTCCATACCATCATACGGATCGCAATGGCACGTGACCCAAGTCAAACCATATTCAAGAACCGAAGTTGTGCCTGCACGCTTGCTTGGAATCTGCCATGTTCCATAAGTTCTGTTCAATAGTAGAGCCGGCTGTAATTAATGATTAATCATGTTCTTTATATCTCTTCATTAAACATATATTTCTAGAATTTGTTTATCTTACAATGCCTCCATAATGTGAATCGAAAGTCGCCGTACATCCCTGTCTGACAGTCGCTTGAACGATCTGAAATAATATGGGGGGGGGGGGTGAATGACGACATGTGCTTAATCGCAAACACTTACAATAAGTTTGGATTTTTTTATTCCCAATATAGAACAAATGAACTCACTTGATCATTGAATCGTTGCACTTCTGTTTGCGAAGTCATCAGGAACCTCGCAACGACAGTGGTACTTGGATAATCAGGAATGACGACATTCATGGTCGCACCATTGAAATTCTCCAGCCGCGCGCAGATATTCTTCGCATAGATAACTGAATTGACAGCGTTATAACTAAATCTTTAACTTAAAAAGTGGACGGCTACCCACAAAGTGAGAACAAAGTGACCATTTCCTACATTCCTATACCGTACATTTTTTAAACATTTCGTACACCTTTTTTTCGTTGGCTATGCGTATCGCATATGAATCAAGCTCGCTAATACAAAGGCGTGATTCTTGAAAATTGGAAAGCGCGACACGCGCGCGGGATAATTACTAGTCACGCGCGTCTTCTTCGGAAATAAAACTTGCGCGAGTGATACGGTGAGTCTCACGCGCGTTTTTCTTCTTTGTTTTTGCACTTCCCGATGCTTCATCGAGTACATCTCGTAATCGTTACCACACCAGCACATGCAATCGTTCGGTTCCTCTCGCGCCCATTTTGTTTTACTCCTCTAAACCACTCTTTCCACGACTAGAGCCTATGCGCGCACAAGTCGCACAGAAAATCCGCCATGGAACTTCGTCGAGAAATGAACCAATGGAGAGTGTTTAAAAATATCTTTAAAGGCACATTCCAAACTAATTTCACTTTCTGCATAGGCAATACTTTCCCGCAGATAGAGAAAGCGAGAGAACATTGCCAGAGGGGAGAATTTACAAATTTGTAGCACGGGGTGTGATGTTAGGCGTTGGTTGTACTTACATTCACATCTTCTCGTGGTAGAATTGTATGCGTGGAGCCGTTCGCATTCTGATAAAACATTACTTTACTTGACAATCATAAGAATAGATATTTACTAGGGACTCTCTCTTTTTTGCAATTTTACGTTGTCTTGTTAATTCTACCTTTTATTACTTTCAAAATAAATTTCAAAAAATCAATAAAATGTTCTCCGGTTTTCGTGGTATGACCCTAAATACAACGGTTTTGTAATGACGACCTACAAGGATGAGGTCTGAACCCCATTTCGGGACTTTGCCCCTAGCAAACGGGTCTATAGTAGAGTTGGCTATTCGGGGGTTGCCGGCCCGCATCCCGCAACCCGAATAGTCAACTCTAGTCTATAGTGTCATGGAGAGATGAATATTTTTTAGCTCAAAATCTTTTTCGTTTCCAAATACAGTGCAATGTAGCAAAATAAGCAGCGTGGCTGAATCACACTGAAATGTTGAAATTTTGAACGTGACAAATAACCGTACTAGGTATTTTCGGTCTGAGACTCTCGTCCTTTCCATCGTATGGATCGCATTCACACGAGACCCAAGTGAGGCCATGCAATTCATTTTGGAGAGTTCCGGCGTATTTGCTCGGAATAGAATATTGACCGTAGCCTACGTTCTTCAGTAGTGGAGGCTGAAACAATTTGTTTTCAGATCAGTAGGATTTGACAATATGAATCGAATGTTACATGATCTCGACTATTCCTTGACTTCAGAACTTATTGTTAGGAACACTTTGAGCCAAAAAATGTTTTGATTTTCTTAGCGTTTCTTAAAGGCACACCCCAAGCTAATTTTACTCTCCGCATTGGCAATACTCTCTCGTAGACAAAGAATGCGAGAGAGTGTTGCCAGAGCGGAAAGTTTCAAATTGTTATAGCTTAGGGTGTACCTTTAAGTAGCGCATTCTTCAGCCTACTCTTGTGCAGCAGCGGAAAGCGAAAACACGTGTGAGTTTCTTTTTTTTCAATACCATGTCGTGATGGCCTTGAAAGGTCGCTTTGCATCCCTGTCGAACTACAGCCTCAACGACCTTAAAATGAACTTTCAAGTATATGATTTAAAAATCGATTTTATCTATTTAAACTATGAGAGCCCACTTTATCGTTGAAATTGTTGATTTCGTCGCTATTTGCGTAAATCCATCTCGCAAAATAATTTCTGTCGGGCCAGTTCACAATTTGTATGTTCAGGTATCGGTTGTCCTTATTCTTGAGCTCGACACAAATACTAGGGTCAAGTTGCCCTGCAAACAGTTGATCTTTGACTTTTTTAATGGAAAAATCAAACCGACATTCGCATCTGCCCGTTTCATAGCTGTATTTGTGATGCCGGGAGCAAGAGGCTGAAGTTATGATTGTTCAAAAATGAAATTACACATTAATGTTCCGGACTAATGCGTTTTGGCGTCTAGATCACCGATCTGGCCACATTCTCTCGCTTTCTTTGTCTGCGCGAGATTATGCCAGAGCTAGGGGAAAATAACAGTTATGTCTTTAACCTGGTGTTCCGGTAGTTGTTGTTGTTGTAATTATTTCCTTATGCGTGTAAAACGGTGAATCGTCGTCCTTGACGCACACCACGGTGTTACTCAAAAATAAATAAATAAATAAATAAATAAATAAATAAATAAATAAATAAATGAATGAATAAATAAATAAATAAATAAATAAATAAATAAATAAATAATAATAATAATAATAATAATAACAATAATGATCAGAATAATAGTAATTTGCAAAGTCAATACATGTAAAAAATTATATATGGCGATGATTATTCTTCAATAGAAAAGCAGATGTAAAAATGAATTTACAAAATTATTTTATAGAAGGATTGAATATTTTCTCTCACATTTGACTTTTCGGTGTAATTTTCCATCCTCCTGCTTCGCTACATTGCGAAGCCGAATTATCAATCATGGTAATGGCAGTATTTGCGTTGCATGAGACAATTAATTGAGCATCTAAAGTTTTTGTTAAAAAAAGCTCTATCTAGTATAGTTTAGTTATCACTTTATATATGATATATATTTATCGACATGCTCAGCATGAAATAATACATTTAGCCTAGTCTTTATAACAAAATATTCTCAAGGAAAGAATATTTTTGATAATTTCGTGTATACAGTACAGCCCGGTCGTGTTTTGTACACATTCTGCGCTGCGCGCCGCTGCGGGGCGCATTTGGACGCATCACTTATTTCCTTTGCGTATGAATATTTTTGAATTCTCAAAGTCTTAATCATGAGTTTCCGTGATAAAAAGTTCTTTTAATGACTAAAGAAAGTGAAACAAAATTTTTATTAATGAGAAAAAACAATTAAAAGGCAAATCACACTGGTCCGAAAATGATGGGTACTGTAAATTTTAAAATAGGTCTTACGGCGATCGTGCGATCGATACGCAATATTACAGTATACCTTTCCAGTAAATTAATAGTGATCATTTTCGGACCAGTGTGATTTATCTTTTAATTGTTTTTTCTCATTAATAAAAATTTTGTTTCACTTTCTTTAGTCATTAAAAGAACTTTTTATCACGGAAACTCATGATTAAGACTTTGAGAATTCAAAAATATTCATACGCAAAGGAAATAAGTGATGCGTCCAAATGCGCCCCGCAGCGGAGCGCAGTGCAGAATGTGTACAAAACACGACCGGGTTGTACTGTAGAACCTAATGACCGAAACAGTGAATCTAACCCTTACTAAAAACACTTTTGTTATGCCAATACATATTGTAAATGCATTAACGTTTCTTTCTCTGACAATAATACCACTTGTCCATGCGAGATAACTTGGATGTGAACTCCATTTGCTTCCACTATTTACACTTGGACGAAGCCAGATTGATTGACCGCCAAGCAGATCTAAACATTAAAAAAATTCATATGCGATACATAATTTTAGAATTTACGTTGAATGACTTGATTTTCCTGCCAATTTTGAATGAGCGGTAACTGTCCATTTCGGGACTTCGAACAATATTCGACAGCCTAAAATTGAGTGTGTGTGTGTTTCCAACAAATTAAGGAAATAATAAGAATAAATAAGTTATGTTTGCTTTTTATAAGTTGTCTTGAGAATGTCTGCGCATAAAATATCATGAAATTGAATAAAGTAGATTCCCTTTTATAACACTCAATGCTTACAATTAGCTAGTGTTGAACTGTAAACAGTAAATCATGGATACCTTTTCATAGGTCATTCCATCTGGAACCCGTTCAAGACATTTTCCTTGCAGTTCAGCACCCTCTCCGTTCAGACAAGAATTTGGATTCTCTGATTTCAAAATGATAAAATGTTTTTTTTCTTAATTCTTTTAAAACTAACTGAATTCGCAGATGATTCTTTTCTGTCCCATCGATGCGGTTGACGTATGATATTCAGATCTCTGGAAGAAATTTGTGCGTACTGCTTCAAAAAGAGACGCAAACAGTTCGAGACTTTGGGAAGTCGTTTGACAAAGTAGTTAGTGTCTATAGGGTCATAAATTATAACGCAGTGATTCGTTTTAATGCCGCAATAATGTGGTGTTAAAATCTTGGAAAAGTAGATGGAAAAGTGAAAGTTAGTGTTAATTTTGTTATTGCAAAAGTAGTTGGAAAAGTAGGAAAGCTTCGTAATTGACAAACTTTTTCAACAAAAATCACTTTACGCGAATGTAGAATTACTACTTTTCCAACTACTTTTCCAATCACAAAATTAACACTACTTTTCACTTTTTCATCTACTTTTCCAAGATTCTAACACCACATAAAAATGGTTAAACAAACGGAAATAGATTATTAATGCGCTATCAATTTTTTCAAATCTCATCTGATAATGAGAACATTAGGAACTCACATCGATGAAAAGTGTGGACCATAAGTATGCAGGTGGGAACATTTGAAACTTGGATCCCGGGAAGGCCAATTCGCACTCTCGAAAAGCCGTATCCAAAGAAATCTGAAATATATTCTTCTCTTAAAGGTGGAGACCCGCGAATGTTCATGCAAATCGTTTACATCTCTCTTATGCAAGTATTAATTGGTATGCAAGAGGATAGAGTGACCTCTCATCAGTCCCTTATGTTAGCGCAGTGGTATCATGTCTGACTAGATGGCGCATGGTCGCTTGTTCGAATCCTATTGCCGAACTTTCTTATTTTCAAAAAGCGCGCCTTTGCCTGCGATTGCAAGCATGATTCATTCATGATTCTAGCAATCAATAAGCTGAATTAGCATAAAATATATATAGTGTGCAGTGTGTAGAATAACTTTTGCTAACTTTCTCTCTTCACAGTTTGTTCACGAACATATTCGCGGGAGTCCACCCTTAAAAAGGGGACCCTTGATTATGAGTTTTTCGTGACTAAACTGGCCAGCCGTCACTATAGATTACATCTCCAAGATTATAGATGATTCGGAATACTAATATAACTTTACTGTCCGGATAACATGTACTTGCATAAGAAAATGACAAACTGTATCCAATACCGAGACAACGGGCGCCTGCACTCTCTCGCCTAATTCTCGATTACCTCTCTTCTTCCTCACACCCAACCCGTCTGACCTTCGCCGCGCTTGATAGTACTTAAGCATCTGGTCTTGTGACGAAATGGAGGGAAGAAAATTGTCCATTAGAAATTGAAGAAAATAACCCATATAAATAAAAAAAATAAAAAAAGAAAATAAGCAGTTAGAACTCTTTCCGTTGAGGCTGCTTGAAGTAATACTAAAACAATATTCGGAGCTGAAAGTTTTTTGCTGCTCTAAGGAAATGCGAGGGGCAGAGCACCTTTTCGAATTTGAAGGATAACTATAGAAATAATTGAGAATTGGAATCATACATGCGTGGCACGATTACAAGCGCTGAAAACTAACCATTGAGCTACACAAATCTACATATTTATTACAACATATTAAGTACAACATTTCAAGCATGTAGAGAGTGCCTTTCCGAATTGCATACTTCACCCTCTCAATTTCCAATCTTTAAAGCAAAAAAATGTATTAAAATACGTGATATCACCTTTGAGGCGATTGAGAAATAGCACGTTGACATCGAATAATAACTCCGGTACGGTAGAGTTTGGCATTTCAGACGATATGTGTCTGCTGCAAAGAGGTAAAAATCATTTATGATATGAAGAAAAAAGGTTGAAAAGGTGCTGAAACATTTGTCAAAAGTCAAACTTTTCAAAGGTTTCAGCTAAAAGCAAAAGCCTATGTTTTAGGGATATCATTTTATTTTTTAACTTAAAAAATACTTAACTTGGTGCAAACGGTGCACAGTATCCGATGAAACCAATGAAGACGATAAGGAACTGAGAAGAACCACGAAGAAGATCATATTCAGGATGTAAATTCCTCATTTTGCTCTTTCTAATATAGTCCATCGTATTTATAGCGCTGTAAAAATGCTTAAAACACATTTAATGCTATCTGGATCATTTCAAGAGGAGAATCCAACGTTTCATCCCTTGTAATATTTCCATATACAGTGGAATGAGCAGGAAAACGATCATCGACGCTTATTTACGATTGTTTTTCTATGAAATATTTATGATCATTAAAGGTTTGCTCGCGAATATTCTCTGAACCCACTGTCAAGACAAAAATGGAAAAAAAGTATACTTACCGTAAAATATTTGTTAAAGAAGGGGACAGTCGTGTTTTTTCGTGACTAAACTGGCCAGGCAGAACTATAGATCACATCTCCCTGTATACAAAGAACAACTTTCTCTAAAAAAATTTAGATTCCACGGAATACCGTAATGGGAGCTTAAAGTTCATTGATTCCACAGGCAAAGTTTTTGAATTTGAAGGATACATATATAGAAAATTACAAACGGGAATCGAACCTCATCTTTCCTGTAGCGGTTACAAGCACCGACTACTAACCACTGAGCTACACGCTCTTTGTACTAAAGCTCTCATTGTCAATTCTAATGCACGGAAATGCGAAAAATGCTGTTCAGAAGTTCAAGCAGAAATTGCTCATTGTCAGAAAATACTCATTTTCGATGATTTTACGCAAGTTTTACTGTATATTTATAATAATAATAATAATTTATCTACGCCCGAGGCGCAACAGCAATTGAATGAACAATAGGTGGAAATATGATTGACGACTCTCCGGATTCATTGAGAAAGTGATAATTCGACGATATTGGGGTGGGCATCCAATCGACGTTTAAATAATCGAATATTGGGGGCGGTTCGGATAAAAACTGGTAATTGGGAGTATAATCGGGCTGTTCTGAGTGGGAAAGAATGAAAACGAGGGGTACTGGTGGTGTGTTCAATATGGATTCTAAAAGATGATACTCGGTCACGGACTGGTTTGTATACATAAAATGACGAGGGGAAAATAATAGTAGTATTGTTCATAATCATATGAGCTAAACATAGATCACCTATGACTCTCCTCTCAGTTATTTAGTTGAATATCAACGTTTAGTGGTTACAAACAGGGACGCATTTTATTGATGATCAGTGATAATTTTAAATAAGGACTAGGTTGATTTTTCGCAGCATTTTCTTTGATTTTTTTTCAAATGGTATGAAAATAACAGAAAAGAAATGGAATTGAATTAGCTCAGCCGATAAAAAACTGTGCATTACTAATATTATTATAATATTTGTCCTGCAAACCCCTATGAATACCTTGATCAATCGACGAACCTTCTGAAACATAGGCTAGCGCATTATCGATTGCTCCATTACTCTCATAATCAAATATCGCGATTTCCGAAATTACCATAATTAGGAACTACTGTAATCAATCGATTGCCAAATTCATTTGATTAAAATTGTTAAGAGTTGAGCAAAGAGCGATTCTATTCTATGAGTTCTCATTCATCAAACAATTTGGAAAGACCCGACATTCAATCATCGCTTAACTTTTTTCATTTCTCTTTCGAAAAAGGTCCACGGTATAAAGGAAAACCTACATTAGGTTTGAACCTTTTGCCAGTTACAAGTGCACACATTTCAGGTGCACAAATTTGGTTATTTTCAGGAAAACTGTTCTGAAAAAGGTACATATCTTCACCGTTTAAAGCGATAATTATGTACTTTATCGTTACATTAATAATCGGTATAACTATCACGGGAGTAAACTCGCGATTGCTCAAATCAAGTTACTTTGGAGAAGCTGCTAAACTGCTCGCCAAAACTGTAAATGTCACGGTAAGATATTTATTATTGCTTGGCTTATAAGGCGCGGTATTTGCAAAAAAAAACCCTATGTCGGCAGGCACAAATCGTTAAAAATCATTTTAGCTTGCCATATGCATAACTAATATCATGATAATAGATGAAGCTCACTACTACATTTTTTGGTACCGCTCGATCACAGAAAACAAAAAAATAAGTTCGATAAATCGATAATTAAATTTGTGTTGCCCATTTCGGCCACACTAACGGGGGCTGATGGGGCAACGTCAAAGCGGGGCAACGTCAAAGCATTTAAAAAAAAGATCTTTGATCTTTGATCTTATGATCCCGGCCCAATAAGCCTGCAAATTGTAAATCTTATGAGAAGATATATGAGTTTTTCGAAAAAAATTAAGTTTTTTTTGCTGAAGAACTAAGACAAAAGTATCCATATAATGATTATTTAATTTAAACTCTGTCATTAAATTGAAACATGCGATAAATATATATTATTATTATCCATGTTCCGAGAATCATAAATCGTCTTTGCAGGCCGATCCTTGCGACGATTTTTACTTATTTACTTGCGGACAGTTTCTCGCGTCAGGAGGCACTGGTCGGAGTATGCAAATGAATAACAAACTAGAGAAGGAAATGAGGGGTAAGGGCTTTCGTTAAACGTTATTGATTTTTTTGTTGAATTTGCTTGTGTCACAGTTTACAAAATATTCAGAATTCATATACAGAACAGCCCGATCGAGTTTTATTCATTAATAGGCAAACGCATAATTTAAAGGCACACCAAGCTATTTTTGCTCTCCACATTGGCCACGCTCCCTCGTATTGTCCGTATAAAATGTACTTGCATAATTGCATTGCTACTGCTGCTAAACAGAGGAAGAACTATCGATTAACTCCTCACTCTTTCCTCCTTTCCTTCCGCACTCTCTCTCTGATCTACCTACTCTCTCACCGGTGCGCTCTCTCTAAACATAGAAATTCATTGTGGCAGTGGTTGGCTACTCTCGTACCAAATAAACAAGTGTATTTTATACGGTCAATAGACAAAGAACGCGAGAGAGGGTGGCCATAGCGGAGAGGTTCATATTAGCTTTGGGTGTCGCTTTAACAATAAAATAAAATGACTTGAAATGTGTAAAAACAAACATATCATGAGGGCTGTAATGTATTCCATTAATAATAGGCTACAGCAATGATAAGGGTTATTTAGCCCTGCTCGAATCACCGTTTCGAGGAAATTCAAAAGCCAAGAATATGGCTCGAGATATGTATCAAAGCTGTATGGATACATCGGAAGCAACACAGAAGAAAACTGTGGATCATATGCTAAACTATTTGCTGGTACGAATATTTCCGCGATTTTCAATTACAAGAAAAGTATTTGAAAATTCGTTTTGACGCAGTCTATCCTATTTCAGCGATTAGAGTTGTTGTAAATATAGTTTTGTAAACAATTTCAGAAAATTGCTAAGAAATCTGGTGTGAAAGGGCGATTATTTGAACTCAAGGAAGACGATTCGATCGATTTGACTTCGTTATTCGCCTATGTGAGTTGTCAGTGTAAATGTAAACGACTAAAGGATCACACAAAGCTTATTTGAAGCTTTCCGCTCAGGCAACACTCTCGTAGTCGACTATGACTATAGTCAAAGAAATTGAGAGAGAGAGCGATGCCAGAGAAATTTTCAAATTTGGTGCTTTATAAGCTTTAAGTATTCTGTCTCCCATTTGTGAAAATGCATTTTAATATTCAGACGATCAATAATCACGGTGCTTCATCTTTCTTCAAATTAGGAGTTTCGATAAATTCGTGGAATGTTGACCGGAACGCCATAGTTGTAAGTTTTTTTGTAAACAACATATTTTTGCAATCGTATACTGGAGGGTAAATCGTTTTTCATCGAATTAGTAAAAGTGTAGCAACGCCTGCCACTAGGAAAATTTTTTTGTCTCCGATTTCGATGAAAGTTGGTCAGTGGGTGTGGTTGGGGGTCATGAGAAGACCTAGCCACTTGATTTGACCAAAATTACAAATTATCGATTTTTTGTGATCTCTCTGAAAATGATCGTAACTCGGTTCATTTTCATCGTACAACGAGCAGACAGGTGTCATTCGGACCGTATTCTGATTCTCTCCAAAAAAGTTGCGAACGACCCGTGCACTGCTAAGTCGTCTTCAGGGCGAAAAACGCGAAAAACTAATTTTTTGAACAAAAAGATGACCTGCCGCCGTACCAAATCAGTCGAAAATCCCCTTATAATTCGTTACTTTTTTGGTCCAAAAACAGCCAAAATCTGAGAGGGTGGGGGAAGAAAACGAGAGAGCAAAGGAAAGTGAAGAGAGAACAGAGAAGTTCGACAATTCACAAAAAGTAGAAGGGTAGGCATATACAACTTTTATCCAGTCTCTGGGCACTCTCAATTTTGAATACACTCTACTCCCTTTTCTAACCTCCACTCTAAATTGGACTGTTGTGGAAAAAAGATACTTTCAAAATTTGGACCTGTTGACGCAAGATGTCGGAGTTGACAAGCAGAAAAGTCACGGTTTACTGTAATTATTTTCGTCAATTGATGAATTTTAGTTTGATGAATTTTTAGTAGTTTGATTGTTTAGCTATTTTTGGCTGTTGTTTTGTGCTACTTCCGTCAATTTCTTGCATAGGATGTCGGTGAGTGTGCAACCTTTATGTACGATCACTGTTTACTCTAATTCTTGCAGATTACACAGGACAAAAGTTTGTATTTAGTGAAATGTATTCATAAAGAGGCTAAACTCTTACTAGAGTTTAACGATGGAAGGATGAGTGGAGGACGAAATCTAAATCATTTTTCAATCATTTCTGCTCACTATGATTGTTCATTGCCCCTATCTCCATATCTCATCTTTATAGTCCATCGCCTCTCTCCTATTCATACTCATATGTTCATCCTTACATATTTCATATTCTTGTTTTTCAAATTCGACAGTCTTCATTTTGAAATCTTCTACGAGATGCTCTAGAACCGTTCAAAGATGGTTCTCAACGCAAATATATTCTACGTTGCTCTACCGTGCCTAACCTCATCCTCATCCGACTTAATCTTTCCCTCTCTTTTTATTTCTATTTATTATATCATCTCCATATTTACCTGTTTATCTCATATATTCTATCTACGTACACTTCTAGATAATGTTATTTTCGTTATGCGAGAGGAATTTCAATTCATTGTACTGTCCAGTCTTTTCCTCATTCATCCATATCACCCTCGTTCAATTCTCACACTGTCATTATTTTATGCAAATAAATATTCATTCAAAAAAAGTACTTCTCGCAAAAAAGACACTTCTGAAAAGTCCAAAAAATGATTTGGTACGGCGGCTGTTCTCGAAAATTTTCTCTTGAACCCTTCGGTATTATTGCAGAAAACAAGTTGTCAGATCGTGTACAAAGTCGGTATGTGTTCAATTACCGTATCTCTGTCCCCCCAATACCGTTTAATAGAATACACGGGACTTAGCCATTTTTTTACGTCTCAGAAGTTTTTTGATCGTATCTGTCTTCAAAATGGTCCAATTTACTAAAAAAGGAAAATAATGCTCTCGGAAAGGTGAATAAAACGTTCATTCATGATCGAATAGCTATGACAACCCATTTTCGAGTTTTTCGAGGAAAACCTCATCAACACCGATTTTGTCCGCTGTTTCATGCCAGTTATGGAAACACTGTTGCAGAAATTATTTATTTCACTATCGGAATCTTCAAGGCGTACGAGAAGGCACCGAAGCATCCGAGACCCATGGGATGGGTACTTCGCATTCGGAAGAAGAGCGCCCCATACGACCCTGTTGCCAGGCAGAGGGTGGTCGATCACTTCGAGGAATTCTATGCCGCCAGAAATAAGCTGAGAGCAGAAGAAGTCGAGAAGAGAATGAAGGCCAGAACGGATATCATGCCCTCTAACCGAATGCCACACGATCAGATCAAGAACTGCATTCGGACTCTGCTAGCGAAGAATGAGGAGGAGACTGAGAAGATGCTGAAGAGCCAAAAGAGATGTGGCACTGAACATGGATTTCATCTACGAATGGGATAAGGAATACGATGAGGAGGGAGGAGGAAAAAAAGTACATGAGGATGATCTGATTATCTCCTCAGATGCAATCTACAACTGGATGAAAACCGAGATGAACACTCTGTTCACGGATGAGGCGATCAGTGATGTTGATAATTGCATATTGATTGCTTGCTTTTATAACAGTTTCTTATGTATTATGAAAAATAATGACGATTGGATGGTTTTTAGCAGCACAATGAATAACTTCCTTTCCGTCCATTCATTGGAATTGATGAAAAAGGAGAAAGTGTAGTGATTTTCCTCGAAAAACTCGAAAATGGGTTGTCATAGCTAATCGATCATGAAAGAACGTTTTATTCGCCTTTCCGTGAGCATCATTTTCCTTTTTTATGATAATGGATTGGACCATTTTGAAGACAGATACGATCAAAAACCTTCTGAGACGTAAAAAATGGCTAAGTCCCGTGTACTCTATTAAACGGTATTGGGGGGACAGAGATACGGTAAATGAACAACATACCGACTTTGCACATGATCTGACAACTTGTTTTCTGCAATAATACCGAAGGGTTCACGAGAAAATTTTCGAGAACAGGTCATCTTTTTGTTCAAAAAATTAGTTTTTCGCGTTTCGCCCTGAATACGACTTATCAGCGAACGGGTCGTTCACAACTTTTTTGGAGAGATTTAGAATACGGTTCGAATGACACCTGTCCGCTCGTTGTACGATGAAAATAAACCGAGTTATGATCATTTTCAGGGTAGATCACAAAAATCGATAATTTGCAATTTTGGCCAAATCAAGTGGCTAGGTCTTCCCATGACCCCCAACCACACTCACTGTCCGACTTTCATCGAAATCGGAGACAAAAATTTTTTCCTAGTGGCAGAACCGACCGTTTTTGCTACACTGTTACAGGAGACCCGTGATATATTAATCGTCATAATTGTCCTCCATATTTAACAAACTCAGATGACAGAGGGAAATATGCAAGTTATTGGAGGCCCTGATAGTTACGATGAAGATCTAGATCAAATTAAGACTTCTATCTTCGAAATGGTATTTGTATTAACTTAATTATGTCGTTTTACGTTAAAATGTTAACAATCTATAGATTTCGTATATTATTTATTAAAATAATGCATTCAACTTTCCAGCTTAACATCATCTCACAAGACCTAGGATATAAAATATGCGAATGCGAATTAAAGTAAGATTGATTCTCATAATTCTTGAATATTTTCATATCAAATAGACTGAAGACCTTCAACTTGTGCACTTTATTTTTGCAGCCTTTAAATATAAAAATAAATCAATATGCCTTTTGCGATCTTGTTGTTACCTTTGTTACCTTAATATTTGATATAATTACAGAAGGATCGCTTCAGGAATAATCGATCTTGAACGGCAAATAGCGAAAATTATGAAAATGAGATTCAGCGCTGTTGGTTTAGAAAAAGTGAACAACGTCCACAACTTGACCGCTCTACAATCAATGTTTCCAGTGGTGAGAACAATGAAAAACGTTGAAAATTGTTCTAAAGGAAACAAAAAAAGCAGCCTTCAGATATGCGAGGTTGACACGTTTATTCAAAATTATGTGTACCCTTTTACCTTTTTTTAACCCTATGGAGTTTCGCCCTCTATTTACGTCTAAACTCATTTTTAGATTGAATGGAAACGTTACTTCAAATTAATTGTGCCAGACGAAGTGAAAAGGTACTTTGATTCCGATCATGAAATGATCATTCCGGAAGTAGCAAAGATGACCCAAATGTCGAAATTGATTGCGTAAGAGCGTTTACTTTTACTTGGAATACGTACTTTAAAATTCAATTTTAAAAGCAACTTATTTCAGTCGAACTCCCAAACGAGCAATCGCTAATCTCATGCTTTATCGTATATTGGAAGATAATAGAAGGAGTTTTGACAAGAGATATATAGCGATTCGATCGGTTAGTTGTGTAAAATTGTAATTTCAACTGCTTACAATTATTGGACCATAAAGTTTTCTAATGATTTTTCAAGTGTTGAGAGAGTACAATTATTTTGAAAATGTTTTATTGCAATATGAAGTATAATATTTAATATATTTATAATGCTATTTTTTGATATTTATAATATATTGATATTTAGAAATATCACAAAAAGGTTATCGCCGTCGAAATTACTGAAAGGTTTGTTTCTAATGCAACCTAAATTGTGAATGCAAAAGTCTTTCTTCAGGTGGTCCACTTGTTTATATGATGTCAGGGCGAAAATGAAGCACGCTACAAGTTCACTTTATGTTACAGCTCACTTCAACACAGTAATAATGTTCCACTCTTACAGTAAGATAAAAGCAACAAGAACAATTCCAGCAAGCGAAGTCAATAATTGCTGATATGGTGAAAAATATTTCCAGAGCTTTAGCATTTAACATAGGAGCAAGTGAATGGATGGATAAGGCGACTAAGAAGGTAAATATAATTACACCCCCACGAAAGGTGAATTGATAGTGATTGATAGTGTTGCCGTATCCAATAACCAATAGTGGGGACCAACACTTTCTACAGTAACCCAAGGAGTCTCTCATTGTCAGGGTTTTCCAATTCAGGCCTTTCCTACTAATATATTTTTTCACCACTCGTACAATATTTTTCACTCACTTCTTACTACACAATGATAGATCACTTGCAGGAAGCCATAGCTAAAGTTAAACAGATGGTTCATATAATCGGATATGAAGATTGGATTCTTGACGAGATGAAGCTTGATCAGTATTATGAAAATGTGCCCAAAAATCATCAAAAAGATATTAATTTATGTTTTATTTTAGTTAAATTTCAATTCATCTACTCATTTTGGCCTTATTAATGAGAAGATAAAACAATTCAGAAATGATAAGGACTACAGAAAACTGATAGAAAAGGTGTGTAACAAGAATATTTTCAAAAATTAATTGACCTTGCTATTATAGAATTACAAAAGTTTTGCATACACCACGCAAATGCCGAATATAGTAAACTTCTCCACGAGAAAGCGCACTCCAAAATTTTCGCCAAATTTCGGGAGGTTTTTCCGAACGTTTTGTCAATGCTTATAATTTTATTTTTGCTGAAAGCCCAATGAAATGACGAGAAAACGCCATAAAATTCGATAAAATAAGCGAAAATGAAATGTCGCGCGAATAATTGGGCGGAGTCAGAGTATTGCGCGGCAAAGGGCGGAATTTGTATTGTTCGGACAGTTTTAATTCTATAATAATATTGTACGTTCTGCATCTTTCATTGTCTTTAAAATACGTTATCCATACGGTGGCCAAAGCGAAGAGTTTAGTTTATCAATTAAGTTTCCTAAAATTCCTTTGGTCATATCATATAAGATCTCGTATTCCGTAAGCTAATAAAATCAATAATGATGAATGAAATCGATTCAGCCTCTTCGCACAACAATGTCGATGAATGCTGCTGAAGATAATGCGGAGTATTACCCGATGCATAATAGTTTAAGTTAGTCGACTTTAGAGACTGTAATGTGCGTGTGGTCGTGAGTTCGAAACCGATGGTCCAACATTGAAATTTCCAAGCACGATCAATCTGCTGCATTATAAAAAAATGGTGTGTGAATTTTAAAGTTACTTTTGTTAGCTTTTTGTCTTACTAAAATATAACAGGGATTGGGAGTACAGCTACAACTTTTCCTGTACTTGATGGCGCTACAATTAAAAAGAAACCTAAAAAAATAGGGCAAATCTTTGTAGCTATACCCGCTGGTGGAATTCAATGGCCGCACTACAGTGCGCAAAATCCGCAATCGATGAATTACGGAGCAATCGGAATCACTATAGGCCATGAAATGTCGCACGCATTCGATCTCAGTGGTAAGCATCATATCAGGCCTGTCACGAGAGAATCGACCTAAAATGGCTATTTTTCGGAATGGGGCGAAAAACATGAAATGAGTTAGCATCAGTTTTCGGTACCTCTAGGCATGTCCTACCACCCCCCAAAGTGCCATTGTGTGAATATGATTCTGGGGCTCCCTGCATCGGGTCGGTAATCCGGGAACCCAACTTTGAACTGAAATATCTCTGTTCAGGTGCATTTATGTGAAAAACTGTCAAGAGGGTAACCCCCGCTAATTTTCCGAGCTCTATCGATCTAAACAAACCAGAAGTCATGGAAGTGTTTCCGAACAGTGCTACACTCTAGGCAAAATAACTCAAAACCTGTCGATTCGGCGCGGACGAGCCTGAAATATGTTGTGTAACTTTTCGAGTGCTACAAAATGAGTGGTTTACGAAAAAAATACGTTAATGCGTTCGTATGGTTCATCCCCTTGGAAATTTCCTGATGATTTGAAGTCATTTTCGACACCCACAATCTCTCGTTTTACACACTCTCTCTCCCATTCCTTTTCATTTCATTCCATTCCATTCTACACCGCACGGTCTCGAGCGCGCGGTGCGGAATGAAACATATCATTGTCTCCCTTTCTCTTCCCTGTATTTCTTTCACTCTCTGGCGAGAGAGTGTGTGAAACGAGAGATTGTGGTTGGGCGAAAATGACTTCAAATCATCAGGAATTTTCCAAGGGGATGAACCATACGAACGCATTAACGTATTTTTTTCGTAAACCACTCATTTTGTAGCCCTCGAAAAGTTACATAACATATTTCAGGCTCGTCCGCGCCGAATCGACAGGTTTTGAATTATTTTGCCTAGAGTGTAGCGCTGTTCGGAAGCACTCATGACTTCTGGTTTGTTTAGATCGATAGAGCTCGGAAAAATAGCGGGGGTTACCCTCTTGACAGTTTTTCACATAAATGCACCTGAACCGAGATATTTGAATTCAAAGTTGGGTTCCTAGATGACCGATCCGGTGTAGGGAGCCCCAGAATGATATTTACACAATAGGACTTTGGGGGATGGTAGGACATGCCTAAACAAGAATAAAACTGGAGAGAACTTGTTTTGCAATATTTCTCAATTCCGAGCTTCAGGTCGATTCTCTCGTGACAGGCCTGATATACAATTTGTGCCTCTTGCATATGTGTTCTGGCATGAGTCATTGTTCTTTGAAAGCCGGATAAACGAAGAGTATTCAATGTATGCAAGGGTGGCTTTCAAGGGTAGAACAGTGTGATATGGGGTACTGGTATTGCGGATTCATCAAGATGGTTTGGATAGCGCTTGATTTTGTTCATTTCTGTACCATCTATCCATGAACTGATATTCTTCGGCTTTTTTTTCAGTATTTATTAAAGGGAGTCTGCCAAGCAAATCAAGTTGAGGTCATATAACTCATCTGATGCCTTCGACATCATAAACATAAGTGAAAAAAATATAAAAAATATTCTGAACGAATTAAATAGTGATCTGAACCGCGTGATCTGGCAACTTCCTAGTTTTATCGGCTTGGGCCATACATGATCTGTTCATATCGGAACATTTTATTGTAAATGTTGTTTCAAAAAACATCTAAACGTTTCAAAAATAATTTTTTTGAATTTACATTGTTTAGTTAGTATATGAATAATGATCTTGAAGGGAAATTGTTTGAACGGCAGTCTCCCTTTAATTGTTAAATAAATATTAAAAAATAAATAAATTAGGCTTCATGTTGGACGGAACTGGCAATATACGGATGTGGTGGCTTCGAGAAACAATGGAGGACTATTTCGATCGAATGAGTCAAATGATTGATCTGTATAGAAATCAAACGGTAAGTACCTATTTGGATAATAGGAGGTTAAAGATATTCAAGGTACGGCTTAAAAGGTTTAGAAAAATTAGAAAAAAAATAAAAGTTCTTCAATAATATATACAAGGGAGAGAATTAGACGAATAGAACGCACCATATTTGTCTGTCGTAATTTATTTATTTACGTTTGATGACATATTTCAGGCTTTCGATGTGAATCATCATTTAAATGGACGCTCAACCCTTAATGAAAATTTGGCAGATAATGCGGGTATCCCAGCCGCATTTCGGGTATGTTAAAATTACTTTTTTTTCAAATACATTTTGTACAATGCTGATAACTGATTTAACGCAAAACAAATTCAGGCATACAAGAATTATCTCACTGAAAATGGTCCCGAACCTTCCGTTACAGGCTTCGAGCAGTTCACAAATGAACAACTTTTCTTCATTTCGAATGGAATTGTATGTTATTCATTCACAATTATACCAATTACAATTACAATTACAATTACTCAATCAATTTTACAATTATGTTAATCACAATTATACCTTGTATTGACCGTATAAAATACACTTGTTTATTTGGTACGAGAGAAGCCAACCACTGCCACAATGAATTTCTATGTTTAGAGAGAGAGCACCGGTGAGAGAGTAGGTAGATCAGAGAGAGCGAGGAAGGAAAGGAGGAAGGAGTGGGCAGTTAATCGATAGTTCTTCCTCTGTTTAGCAGCAGTGGCAATGCAATTATGCAAGTACATTCTATACGGACAATACTCCAGTATTTTTGACTTGCACCGCCCGCCGTCTCAATTCCTCGGCGAGCGCTGTGGTATATGTACAGGATGTTGCACGCGGCGGGGTGGACTGTTAGGCATCGTTGCATTTGCCTTACGTGCCTAAGCCGTAACATCCGCCGTAACGACGGAGACGCGGCGGACGAGATTATGGCGTAGGCACGTAAGGCAAATTTAACGATGCATTAACCTCGCAGCGTACGCTGTCTTCCCCCGCCATGATGCTCGACGTGCGCCGCGTGTTTGGCACGGGGACGGCGTACGGCGCGAACTTTCTCAATGAGCAATGTTAAAAAATGCGGATGAAAATGTTTTTCGTCTATGATTATCCCAAAATCAGCGTGTGTGAAAAATCAATAACCCAAATTTTCTTTTCAGAACTATTGCACGAGCACATCAAAAGAAGATTTGATAAGAGAAGTCCTATACTCCAAGCATACGCCAAACCACGCGCGTGTCAATATTATGATGCAGAATTTTCCGGCTTTCGCTGAGGTAATTATAATAATCGTTGCTAAATATTTGTTACTTCGCGCCAGTATTTCTTAAACGCACGCCTCAAGGTAGATGAAACTCTCCGCTCTGGCAATACTCGCTAACTTCCTTTGTCTACATGAGAGTGTAGCGAGAGTGGAGAGTCAAATTTGTTTAATTTTATTTTCAGACTTTCAATTGTTCGAAGGATTCAGCAATGAATCCAAGTGAACGTGTCATTCTGTGGTAGGACAATATAATCTAATTCCAAGAGGGGATACTATGGTAGATGGCCATGCTCATAGAGTAAAGTTTAACTGACTACAACGTAACGCCGTAATAATGAATCTCGCCGCACTAAATACTACTGTTGATCTACTAATGTCCAATTCTATCAACACATTTTCATGTTTTTTATATATTATGACTTGTTTCTACAAATTTTTTTTCGATTGTCGGTCTTCCTGCGAAGTTTATGAACTTTTTATAATGTCTATAAACATGTAACGCTCTTGGATGATTTGTATGATGTAATATTTATATAAAATCATCAATATGACAAACGTCTTGAAATCTCCATAGATTGTTTATGCAACAATATCATCGACATTATATTTCTATTTTATTACTTTAAATTTTACAGTTATATCATAAAAATATGTGGTTTGATAATACTTCGAGCGAAACAAGCGCTCCATATTCACTACAGCATTACGCTGAGTTCTGGGTCATGCTTATTTAATCTATGTTTGTGGAAAGCATAGAACATCTCTTATCAAATAGTCATTTGAAGTACTCGTGCAATGACTCTGAAAAGAAAACTTTGGCTTATTAATTTTGCACAAACGCTATTAAATAGTTGAAGTTCTCATTAATTTTCAGCTGGGTAAATATTGCAAAAAATTTTCAAATGCACTGTCCTTTATTGTAAATTTATTCCAAAACGGTAAAGTTAGACAATATAAATGAATAGAAGTCTTTATCCTCGTATTGTTGCATATTTTCCATCATTCGGATCACAATCACAAACCACCTGTGAAGCACCTGAAATTACAAATTAAAAATCTCTTTAAAAATTTAAATTTAAATCAGCTACATGTTTCAATCCAAAAATTATGCGAACTTTAAAAAAAAGAACTCACCCATGTTAGCCATGGAAGCCATAAGCTTTTCTGTACCATAACCACAAGCGACGTCGTATGTTCCATATCCCTTATTCAAAAACATTGGAGGCTGAAATATATTCTTTGTTTTAGTTTAAAAATATCGAATTGTGTTAGTGTTCGCTATAATGTGGTGTTACATTTTCAAAACGGGCGCACGCCGTCCTTCGAAATAGTGTTACATTCGGAAACGTCAACGTCAACTTTGATTTTGAAGTATTTTGGGTCCCAAGCGGAAAACCCTTATTGTCAATTGGGATACGGTAAGAAGTTACCGTAACCATGGATAAATAATGGCTGACTACCGTATCTTTTACAGTAATTTCATGATCCATCAGGGTTTTCCACTCGAGACCGAAAACACATTTCAAGTTGACGGAGACGTTTTGAAAATGTAACACCACATAACGCACAACGCATTGCAGGCCCGCAACCTCGGAGGGAGAGGAGGGGGAGCGATTGCGGGCCCGCAACGTCCTTTTCCTCCCCTCTATCACCTCTCGTTTCCTATAAAGAGTGATTGCGGGCCCGCAAGCCACGAATAGCCAACTCTAGTAATTATATTTGAAATACCAATCAATGTTATCATCCATTTTATCATTCAACTGTTCTATTTTGTCTGATTGTGAGTCCACATAAAATAAAAATTTGTATCAATATACAATCAATATTTGTTAACTTACGTAATTGTTATATTTAGCATGCGCGAAAGTATATCCGTACATAGTAGCATTGCACCCTTGTCTTACTGTTATATGGGTGATCTGAAATTATGAAAATATTCAAAGGAAAATATTAATCTTCGAAGTTTATCCGCTGGGCAATTCTTTTTTTAAAAAATAATTATTGTTTTTTTCTCTTTTTTTTCGTTTTTTTTATAAATAATTGCAATTATCGTTTCTCATCCCCATCTGACAAGGGAACTATTTAACCTTACCACAAAATTCTCTAATTTTGATACCCTGGCGTAAATCTACATGGAATAAGGTTTCTAAAAAGTTAGGTCAAAAGTTCCACATTCGCGTTTTAAGGCCTGTTTCGGGCCTCTGAAAAGAGCATTTTTAGGCTATTTTGGGCCTGTTTGGACATTTTTTTGCCTTTTTGACCCTCTTTGGGTCTACTTTTTGTCTATTTATGGCCATTTGTGAACATTTTTTGCTTTTTGCGCCTTTCAGTATTTTTTGGAATCTTTTTGGGCAAATCCAGTGCATTTTCAGAGGCCCGAAAAAGGACTTAAAACGCGAATGTGGAACTTTTGATTTAACTTTTTAGAAACCTTTTTCCATGTAGATTTACGCCAGGGTGTCGAAATTAGAGAATTTTGTGGCAAGGTTAAATAGTTCCCTTGTGAGCATTAAAGATGGAGGCCCTCGAATGTTGATGCAAATGCATAGCGTTCTATTATGCAAGGGACAAGTGATATGCACGAAATTAGCACGACCATTCATCAATCCCGTAGCGCAGTGGTAAAAATGCTCACTAGTAAGCGTAACGTGGCGGGTTCGAGACCTTGCTGAACTTTCCTATTTTCAAAATTTCGCGCCTTTGCCTGTACATCAAGCATGATTCTTTCATGATTCTTGCGATCAATAAGCTGAATTAGCATAAAATAATTTATGTATGGTATGTAGAATAACTTTTGCTATCTTTCTGTCTTCACAGTTTGTTCACGAAAATATTGCTCGGACTCCACCTTTAATGGCTGACATGATAAAGAATTGAATTGAATTATCGTTTCTTAAAAAAATAAACCAAATCATTTACACCTGTAAAAGAATGGTACGGTATGGTACGGTATGGTATTGGCTTTTTCTTATCACGTTAAATACGGATCAAATTACATTATAACGAAAAAGCGTAAATGAAAAAGCATGAACTAAAGGTCAATATTCTGTGATTACGGAATACCGGTGCGTCAAAAATATTAGAGATAATTGTTGGCACACTTCTGCGAAGTCCTGCGGGAGATTGCTTCTAGGCCAGTGATAATTCAAGGCCAATAGACTCGTTAAACTCACTCTGTCATTGAAGTTATTGATGAGATCTGCGTTAGCTCGCAGACTCAGTGACGCCCGAGTTGCTCGTGGATAGTTGGGTACTTTCACGTATGTGTATTTGTTCTGATCCGTCTTCAGTTCCGCGCATATCGACATATCAGACAATGCCCCTTAAATTCTCCGCTCTGGCAATGTTCTCTCGCATTGTTTTCCACGAGAGAGCGTTGCTAGAGTGTTTCAAATTCGCTCGGACGTTTCACTTCTTATACATTAGAATAACTCACATTCGCAACGACGAGTTACGGGATCGTACTTGTGATTTCTTGCGCATGCTGAAATAATTTTCGCAAGTGTTATATATTATTAAAATCGAACCACTTCTTCTCAATAGTTAGAACTAATTTGCCCCGTTTTAGCCACAATTTTCCTAAATAGTGACGGGTAACACGTTTAGCCATACTGGGGGCAAACGATAGCCAAAGTGGACAAATTAGGTCTCTGTGAGCTTACCCGGTGTTGTCACTTTCGGTCGTTCCATTCCGTCATACGGATCGCATTGGCACGTGACATAAGTCAAACCCCATTCAAGAACCTCAGTTTTTCCGGAACGTTTGCTTGGAATTTGCCATGTTCCATAAGTTCGGTTCAACAGTAGAGCCGGCTATAAAAGGAGGATTGGTTATGTTTTTTTTCTGTCTCTTCATGCTCAAACAAATTTGTTTAAAAAACATATATTTCTAGAATTTATTTCTCTTACAATGCCTCCATAATGTGAGTCGAAAGTCGCGATGCATCCCTGTCTGACAGTCGCTTCAACTATCTGAAATATTTAGGATATATGATGGCATATGCTTATGCATCTTAACAGTGCTCTTGCAAAAGGTAACGGTTCACATAAGGGAAATTATATGTAAAAATATATGAATAAAGGGAATTATTCTGGTATGTTCCTATCTTTTTTAAATGTATTTTAATACAAATGAACTCACTTGATCATTGAAGTGGTTAACCTCTGTCGGTGACGTCATCAAGAACCTCGCAACTAGAGTGGTACTTGGATAGTCAGGAATGACGACATTCATGGTTTGACCATCGAAGTTCTTCAGTTGGGCACAGATATTCATATTCTTCTCGCGCATAACTGAATTGATTGGATTGAATGGTGGAGACCCGCACAGTGTGAACATAGAAAGATGGCAAAAGTCCTATACAATACATGTTTACAAACCGTTGCCTTTTTTTGCATATTGTACACCGTTTTTTTTGTTCGTTTTGCGCATTGGCTGCTATAATCACGTGTAATCGCTACAATCATAAGGTCAAAGTCGTGCTTTTTTTTAAATTGGAAAATCGTCAGTAGAATTTTCCAAAAGTGTAGAGCTTCCTACAGCAATGAACGAGAGAATGTAGAGTGTTGAGAAAGGTCTTTAAAAGTTGTAGTTATACTTACATTCACATCTTTTGGTGTACGAATTGTATTCGTGGAGCGGCTCGCATTCTGATAACATATTAAATTAATTGTTAATCATAATACTCTCGAGCATTCAAATGGACGTCTCACTTCTAGACCAGTGGATAAGATCTTTGTTCACAATTTTGAATGTTATGAGTTCGATTCCCCGCTCATGCATAAAGAATGATTTTTAAAGAAATAAAATACCATACTAGGTATTTTCGGTCTGAGACTCGGGTCCTTTCCATCGTATGGATCACATTCGCATGAAACCCACGTGAGGCCATGCAATTCGTTTTGGAGAGTTCCGGCGTATTTGCTCGGAATAGAATATTGACCGTAGCCTACGTTCTTCAGCAGTGGAGGCTAAAATCTTAGCTGTTTTATTCTAACAACAAGAGTGAATCGAATGGTACATAGTAAAGCCTTAATTTTTTTAATTGAGATAATGCATAGGTCGTCATCACTTAGCGACGTGAGACTACGGAGGATCAAATTCAGTGAAAAAGTGGCGCATTCTTCAGCCTGTTCTAGTCATCATATCGTTGCAAGTCGTGGAACAGTGAAGCAGAGATAAGTCATGCGACACTGGACATAATTCAATTTCCATACCATATCGTGATGTCCTTGAAAGGTTGCATTGCATCCCTGTCGAACTACAGCCTCAACGACCTTAAAATGAGCTTTAAAATAAATGATTTACATATCGATTTAATCAATATGAGAGCCTACCTTATCGTTGAAATTCTTTACTTCATTGGAATTTGCAAGAAGCCATCTAGCATAATAGCTTCTGTCAGGATAATTGTCATTAAATATGGATAAGTATTGGTTGTCCTTGTTCTTCAGCTCTACACAAACTTTATAGCTGAGCTGCCCTACAATCAATTGATCTTTGATCTTTGATCTTTAAAAAACAGAAAAAAATCAAACCGACATTCGCATCTGCCTGTGTTAAAGCTGTATTTGTGATTACGGACGCAAGACGCTGAAATTATGAATGTTCAAAAAAATATTTCAAAAATAAAAATAAAAATTACAAAATGTTCTGGACAATTATGATTTTTAGTTATATTATTTTTTTGCAACAATGTATTTTAGGAAACATTGGCAACACTCTCTCATAGGCGAAGAAGGCGGAAGAGTATGGCCAGAGCGGAGAGTTTCAAATCAAGCCTTAGGCCTTGAAGCCTGGAAGCCTAGGGTAAGCCTAGGGTAAGCCTTGAAGCCTAGGTAAGCCTTGAAAGGCAGTTAATGCTTGCGAGATGCTTTTAAAGGTAAAAAGGCGTGTACTACTAAAAACGTGCTGGATTAGCATGAAATCCGTAATGAGACGAAATAATGATTGAATATTGCTTGTGGCAGAATATTGATTGAAGTCGCACTCCAAACTGATTTGCACCGCTCTGGGCAGATTCTTTCGCTTTCTGTGTCTGCTAGAGAGTGTTGACAGAGGGGAGTAACAAATTAGTTAGGGCTGTGTCTCTAACCTGGCGATCCGGGGGTAGTTGTCGTTGTAGTAGTTGTAGTAGTTGTGGAAGTTGTTGTTGTTGTTGTTGTAATTATTTCCTTATGCGTGTAAAATGGTGAATCGTCGTCCTTGACGCACACCACGGTGTTACTCAAATGCTCATATAAAACAATACAAAATGAATAATAATAATAATAATAATAATAATAATAATAATAATAATAATAATAATAATAATAATAATAATAATAATAATAATAATAATAATAATAATAATAATTATAATAATAATTATAATAATAATAATAATAATAATAATAATAATAATAATAATAATAATAATAACAATATCATACTTTTTGCAGGACCAGAAAAAAGATATGATTGTGGACAACATATAAACAGTTGAATACGATTAAAAATTATATTACTGTTTCTTTTTGCAGTAGAAATACAGATTTAGCAATGGATTTACGAAATGATTATATATTGAATGCCAAGGAATCTCTCACATTTGACTTGTAGGTGTCATTTTCCATCCTCCTGCTTCGCTACATTGGGAAGCCGAATTATCGATCATGGTAATGGCAGTGTTGGCGTTGCATGAGACAATGGATTGAGCATCTAAAGATGTTGTTTGAACAAAAGCTTTACTTTACGATCTATTAAATACTAATTTTATATTTGGGCAATAGATTTCTCTTTCTTTAGACATACAAAAAACAATGCATTGTAGTATCTAGTACTCTCGTACCAAATAAATAAGTGTATTTTATACGGTGAATACCATTTGTCCAGGCAAGATAATTTGGAGATGAACTCCATTTGCTTTCACTATTTACACTTGGACGAAGCCAGATTGATTGACCGCCAAGCAGATCTAAATATTTTTTACTTCGTATACGATACAAAGTGTTAGAATTTACGTTGAATAACTCGATTTTCGTCCCCGTTTTGAATGAACGGCAACTGTCCATTCCGGGACTTCGAACAATATTCGACAGCCTGAAATTGAGTGTGTTTAAGAAAAAACACAAAAAAAATGAAAATATTATAAAATAATTATAATAGATATAGAAAAAGGACAAATAAATAATGTTTTGTGACATCTCAAGACCCCCACATCTCAAGAGCGCATTCCATGGAATTGAATAAAGTAGTTCCCCCTTTGTGACACTACAGATTACTCTGGTATTTCAAAGCAAGTAGTTTACTTATCATTCCCACTTGAAGTAGACTTGCAAGCCTACTTCTAGTTAGACGCAAGTTTACTACAAGTGGTGTATAATCCTTTGATCGCTGATCAAATGTTCTTTCACTTGTAGTAAACTTGCAGTAAACCTCTAGTCAGTGATGCCATTTAAGTAGACTGCTAGTTTGGAAATACAGAGTAGGTACTTAGCTAATGTTGATGAAGGGTCTTTAATTGTAAATGGATACCTGTTCATAAGTCATTCCCTCTGGTACTCGTTCAAGACATTTTCCTGGCAGTTCATTACCCTCTCCATTCGGACAAGAATTTGGATTCTCTGATTTCAAGATTGTAAAATGCTTTTTTTCTTCCTTAAAAAAAACTAACTGAATTCGCAGATGATTCTTTTCTGTGCCATCGATGCGCTAGACGCATGATATGAATACTTCTGTAAGTAATTTATATTAAAAGGAGCGTTACATCTCTGTCAGGAGACCTTTTTTCTCTCAATGGTCTCTACATTGCGCACACTATTTCTCTGTTCTCTAACAGCGAGATAGCATTGCGAGCCGAAGAGACCGAAGAGAACCTCTAACCTACGCTCCCTTTAAAGGGACCGAAACCTTTGTCCACGGTCTCTTCAACGCTCTACGCTCTCTCGTTGTTAGAGAACAGAGAAATAGTGTGCGCAATGAAGAGGCTGTTGAGTGAGGTCACTCTCCCTTTAAAGATGAGATATTAGGAACTCACATCAATAAAGAGAGCAGACCACACGTTTGAAGGTGGGAACTTTCGAAAATAAGATCCGGGAAAAGCCGATTCACACTCTCGAGGAGCATCATTCACGAAAATCTGTATTATATTCATGATTTTTTTAACGAAAATGCTATCCAATATAATGGTGTCTCAACATTTTGCGGCTAAAATATATGTCATTACCTCTCTGGCGATTGAGAAGTAGCAAGTGGACATCGAATAGTAACTGCGGTACGGTAGACTCTCGCATTTCAGACGATATGTGTCAGCTGCAAATGATTGTTTATGATATGAAGAAAAATGATTTTTAAAAATGTTGAAATCTCTGTCAGGAGACTTTTTTCCTCAGTATTATGTGAGCAAACGTCAGTAGGTGTTTTAAAAGCGCGACATGAGCTGATTTGAAAGTTCGCTCAAGGAACTCGCTTTCATCGCTTACGTGAGAGAGCGGAGAGTTTCAAATAAGATCGGGTGTGCCTGTAACGCTATTATTTTCTCAAAACTTTAGGTCTTAACCAAAAAAGTTTTACCTTGATGTAATCGATACACAGTATCCGAAGAAACCAATGAAGACGATGAGGACCAAAAAACAATCAAGAAGATGATCATATTCGGGATGCAATCTCATTCGCTTGCTGCTTCTAATATAGTCCACCGGATTTATAGCGCTGTAAAAATGCTCTAAACATATTTAATGTTATTTGAATCATTTCGAGGAGGGGAATCCAATCTACAGATTTATCCGTGAACCCACTGTCAAGACAGAAAGATATATATATATATATATAGGGTTTATGTTTATGCTAATTTAGTTAATCGATCACTAGACTCACGAATGAAACATGGTTCAAAGTACAGCTAGAAAAGGCGCTAATAATAGAAAATTGGCAAAATGTTTCGAATGCACGACAAGTTGGCATTTTACTACTTCAGCAAATGGTTTATGAAAGTGAATTGCAACTTCTTGCTTATATAAAGGGTACATATCTGCGCAAAGACTATCATGTTCAAATATGAGCATTGTTTTTCGTGTTCTACATCAAGATAGCATATTATTGCACACTAAATTTCTGTTATTCCTTCGTTTTAGTGCATCATCTAAGCAACTCATAAAAAGTGTTTGTAATGGTTCATGTTACTGTAGAATAAGTGGCTCAAATGCTATGTAAACGTACTTAATCAATCTCACGGAGGGATGCAAAGGAATGATAAGAATAGAATGATAATGATAATAAAGATAAAGAATGATATACATTTATTTATTTATTTATTTATTTATTTCTTTATTCCATCAAATATAATAATAAAAGGTGATATGTATAGGATCAGAAGAGGGATAGATGGATTTCCGTCGCATAAGGCGATTTCGGTTTTGGCTCGGTGGCAGTTTTTAAAGGATGGGGGTTTAGGGACGAATACGAGAATCTTTAATGATGAGGTTGGAGGGGAGATTTGATAACCCTGCACGGAAGGGTTTGGGGGGAGAAAAAACTAATTGGGAGGGGAGCGTATTCCAAGTATCTATACTTCTAGAGGCACATGTCGTATGGGTAGTAGAAATCCTATGTGGGAGAACAATACGAAGTGGATGAGATAGACGGTTGTGTTGTGAGGGAAGAACAGAAAACAGATTAGATGAATCGAACAAATTAATCTTATGCATAGTATTATGTATAAATTGAATGTCATAAATAGCTCTCCTATATTCAAGAGTAGAGAGATTTAGGGACAAAAGTCTATCATGATAAGGTGAAGGAGGTAAACGGCATTTAGCTAACATTCTTTTGGTATAATTACGTTGGACATCTTCAAGATAGTTGGTAAGGTGCTTAGAGGTGGGATTAAATACAACAGTAGATGATTCAAGAATGGGTCTAACATAAACACAATAAGCTTTAAGAAAGATTTCTTTTGAATTAGAATATATTGTCTTGAATAGAATATTTGCCCTTTGTCTGGCTCTATTAGCAATAATGGAGATGTGATCATTAAACTTAAGATTTGGGGTCATGTGAATACCTAAGTCTTTAACAATAGGAGAAGGGGATAAAGCATAACCGTCGAGAAAATAAGTGGTTCTATTCTTAAGAGGCCCAAAGTGCATTACAGTACATTTGGTAGGTGAAAGGGTCATGTTCCATAATTTGCTCCATTCAGAAATTTGGTCAATAGTATATTGAATGTCTGCAGAGGAGGAGGGGACAGGGGCATATATCTTAATATCATCAGCGAAAATACCATATTATATAGAATATTAAAATATTATATAGGACAGAGTATTTGAAATTTTTGGCAATTCTTGTCAAGCAAAAAAATGGCGAAATCATTTTCCCTTTATTCTCGACTTTTTTTCTTTTCCCGGTCTTTTGTGCGCACCGCAAAAAAGTGAAAAACACCGCAAAAATGCGATGAATGATTCTGGCATTTTTTTGCTTGACAAGAATTACAAAAAAAATTCAATATTATAAAATATTATAAAGCACTAAAGTTTGACTAGATATTATAAAATAATAATAATAATACTTTTCAAAAAAAATATTTTCATAATTCCAGATCATATAACAGTCAGGCAAGGATGCAATGCTACTTTGTACGGATACGTTCGGTTTTCCCACCGACGTCAAATGCATCTGGAGCTACTCACAGACCATTTCTGGTATCTGTTATTTAAAACTCTATATATTGTATCGTTAGAAAGAGTTTTACTGAATAACGAGCAACATTTTCAATTAATATTTTTAAACGTAGTACACGTATCGATGCAGCATTAATCAGCAAGGTGCACTGAGAGCAAACTTACCCAAATATGGGTAATAGATTTGCCAACTTACGATACTTGTGTACACGATTTGCCCACATTCGGACAAATGGTAGCCCAAAAACCACCGATTTACCCATATACAGGCTAGCATTTGTCTGAATACGGGCAAATCGTTCGCCAACTAACGGCATTCGGGTAAATTTAATCTCTGTGTGGGGTGTTTGTATGTTGTTGTATATTGTTTTCTATACAGCAGATAATTCACAATTCCTAGTTATATATTGCAAATTTATTCCAAAACGATAAACGATAAGTATACGAGATCAATAAATCGAAGTTTTTATCCTCGAATAGTTGCATATCTTCCATCATTAGGATCACAATCACATACTACCTCTGATGCACCTGAAATTAAAAATATCTTGGAAAATTTCATATAAATTTTTAAATTTCATATAAAATTAAATTTCATACTTAAGATCTTACAAGGGAACTACTTACTATTAACCTTACTATGTTTTGTTTTCTATAATTTGAATATCCTGGCTTATATCTAAAAGAATAAGGATTTCAAAATAGTGTTAGGCCGAAAAAAAGGGTTTCAAACGCGGAGGTGAAACTTTTGACTTGGTCTTATGGCTCGTTAAAAAATAGTGGAAAACCGAAATCGGCGACTTTCCACCCGTTAAAAAAGTACCCGGAAAGTCGAAAATGGAAACACGAAATTTGAATTCGCGCGCGCAAAGTGGTGCGGGAATTCAAATTCCGACTTTCCGTCGTCGATTTTTAGAAGTTTAAATGGAAATTCAACTTCCTGCTCGCTAAACACATGTACTCTGCGGAAATTCGCTGTCGGAAAATCGGAATTTGAATTCCCGCACCACTTTGCGCGCGCGCGAATTCAAATTTCGTGTTTCCATTTTCGACTTTCCGGGTACTTTTTTAACGGGTGGAAAGTCGCCGATTTCGGTTTTCCACTATTTTTTAACGAGCCATTAGTTAAACCGTACTCCATCAAGATTCACGTAAAGATACATCAATATCACCATTTCGATTTCTGGCGATTTCTTGTTTCTTAACGTTATGCGAATTTAAAAATACAAACCCATTTCCAGCATGTTGCTAGCCAGAAGCTTGTGAGTGCGATAACTACATGCGACATGGTATGTCCCATATCCCTTATTCAGAATCATAGGAGGCTGGAATATATTATAGATTATTCATCTCAAGTTTAAAAAAAACATAACTTTACTAAAACTTTTAAACTACTACAACTTCAAACTCCTAACTGTAAAGCTTTAAAACCCTTAAACTCTGCTAAAACTCTAATCATGTTTGTTCATTTATTCATCTGCACTCTTCATTTCCTTAATTTACGAGATATTGACGAAAGAGCGGAGAAAGTTTAATGAAGTGCTTTATGTGATTGCAGGCAGATATTTAAAAGTGATGACATGGTATTCATAGCACCGAAGTAAAGATTTTTAGTGAGTTGTGGAATTATAATATATTTGAAACAGAAAATGTGTTCATTTTACCATGCAACTGTTCTATCTTATTATTAACCCATATATAATCAATAATTGTATCAACATTTCTCAACTGACATAATTGTCAATAATTGTATCAACATTTCTCAACTGACATAATTGTCAATAATTGTATCAACATTTCTCAACTGACATAATTGTCAATAATTGTATCAACATTTCTCAACTGACATAATTGTTCAGGTAAGCATATCTATGTTCATCCCCCAAAAAGTATCCGAACAGAGTAATGTTGCATCCTTGTCTGACTGTTATATGGGTAACCTGAAAAAATCAAATATTCAAAGAAAATATTAATCTACGAAGTTTATCCGCTTTCAATAAAAATTATATATTTTTTAAATCAAATAAAAAAGACTTTTATTCATGTATAAGACGGCATGGGTATGGTACGGTAAGGTATTGTGTGGATCGTCCTACTGATGAGGCCCCACAGGTCAGTCCAGTGTCTAGGACTAGGGCAGAAACACTGGATCGCGTAATATTCTTTATAGTTCTTTCTCATTTTCCAGGCAGTTCATTACCCTCTCCGTTCGGACAAGAATTTGGATTCTCTGATTTCAAGATTGTAAAATGCTTTTTTTCTAGATTTGAAAAACTATGATCGCAGATGATTCTTTTCTGTGCCATCGATGCGCTAGACGCATGATATGCATACTTCTGTAAGTAATTTATATTAAATATGGGGACCCGCGAATGCTCATCTAAACCATCTCTCTCAAGCGAATGTCAAGTGATATGCGAGAAGTTAGGGGAGCTATCTCATCTATCGCACAGTGATAAACGTTCGGACTCATTTTCAGAAAGTCCGAATTTCAAAGTACATAGCAAATATTCCAAGTATCGTAAATTATAACGCATGCTGCATTTTTAATTGCACTTTGAAAAAAAGGAAACTGAAAATGGTTAGTTGCCAGGTATAAACGTGCCCGACCATATTTTACTCTCCGCTCTGGCAACGCTATCTCGTAGCCAGAGAAAACGCGAGAGTCTTGCCAGAGCGGGGAGGCTCCAATTAGCTCGCGGTGTACCTTATCGAATAGAACTCACATCAATGAAAAGTGCAGACCACACGTTTGAAGGTGGGAACTTTCGAAAATAAGATCCGGGAAATGCAGATTCACACTCTCGAGGGGCGTCATTCACGGAAATCTGTATTATATTCATGTTTTTTTAAACGAAAAATGCATTAGAACTATCGAATATAATGGTATCTAAAAGGAAGTGTGACCTCTCTCAACGCTCTCTTCGACACGCAACACTGACGGCAAACTGTCTCATATTTGAGACTTTATCTAAGATCGGACAATTAGAGAAACGTTCTCTCATATGTGAGATAACTTAGTTATTGTCCGTATAAAATGTACTTGCATAATTGCATTGTTACTGCTGCTAAACAGAGGAAGAACTATCGATTAACTCCCCACTCTTTCCTCCTTTCCTTCCTCGCTCTCTCTGATCTACCTACTCTCTCACCGGTGCTCTCTCTCTAAACAGAGAAATTCATTGTGGCAGTGGTTGGCTACTCTCGTATCAAATAAACAAGTGTATTTTATACGGTCAATAGCTTACTCCAGTCCCCGTTTTAAAGCGCTCTCTGTAAGGGCGGCAGAGGGAGGGCACAAAGTTTCTCGAGCGAGAGAGTATTATTTATCCACCGTGCCCCTTTTAACATTTGGCGGCTAAAATATATGTCATAACTTCTCTGGCGATTGAGAAATAGCACGTGGACATCGAATAGTAACTGCGGTACGGAAGGCTCTCGCATTTCAGACGATATGTGTCAGCTGCAAAATATAATTTATTATTTCAAATACGATATACAATTTTACAATACAATACAAATACAATTTTTTTCAAATACGCTGTCCTATATGAAGAAAAAAAATTATTTCGAAAAACCTTGAAAAAACAGCCCTAATCTCTGTCAAAAGTCCTTACTTCCTCATTATTATAAGCACGCGAAAGCCGGTAGGTGTTTTAAAAGCACACCCTTAGCTAATTTGAAACTCTCCAATCTGGGTATGCTCTATGATCTTTTTCTCATAACTTCAAAAAAGTCTTAACTTGGTGTAAGCGATACACAGTATCCGACGAAACCAGTGAAGGCGATAAGGAACAGAGAATAACCAATAAGATGATATTCGGGATGAAATCTGTTTATTTTGCTCCTTCTAATATACTACACCGTATTTATAGCGCTATAAAATGTTGAAAACGCATTCAATGCTATCTGGATCATTTCGAGAAGGGAATCCAATCTACAGAGGAAAGAGATCAACATAAATATCGATTTTTCTACAATTCATTTTCGCTAGAACAGTTACCATCATTACATTTTCGTCAAGACAAGGCGAGAATATTTGAAAAATGAAAAAGCAATAGGTTTCGATACAATGTCGTTGCGCTGATAAGTCAGTCATTAGAGATTTTCGTAAAAATACACGGATCCCACGTTGAACAATAGGCCTTAACCATACTATGAGAATTTAAAATGCATAAAGGATATGTATTTACATTTATATTTAGCACATGCTCACGCATGAACGGGATAGTCGAAATACGAAAAGAAAATAATAAATAGCATAATATAAAATAATAAATACCAAGAGAGACTATCTGACTCAAGTGACATTCTCTTGGCACTTATTGGTAGTGAAGAAAATCTGCTATTGACAAGGGAAGTCAGGTTGGGCGGTCCCGGACTTCGGGATGGGACATATACCATTCGATAGGTATCCGAAAAAGAAGATTTTTCATGTTGGTCATTTTGGCAAAATGCCCCTGGGCGCAGAGTTATTTGCATATTTGTCCGGATTTTCGCCCTACAATGAAACACATTCTCTGTGAGATCGAAAGGAAGCAGTGGTGAATAAGAGTGGTAAACAACACAAGCAATGGCTAAAATGAATTTATTTATTTTTATATTTACTTAAAGAGGATGGTCTATGTATCTTTTGCTTGCAAGTTCGATTCCCGCACAAGCTATCTCACAGAGAATGTGTTTCATTGTAGGGCGAAAATCCGGAGAAATATGCAAATAACTCTGCGCCCAGGGGCATTTTGCCAAAATGAGCAATATGAAAAATCTTCTTTTTCGGATACCTATCGAATGGTATATGTCCCATCCCGAAGTCCGGGACCGCCCAACCTGACTTCCCTTGTGAGCGTATAAAAATCATTTTTTTTATTTGTAGAAGAGACTTTCTTGTTTTGCATGGTTCAGAAACTATGCCTATCTCTTTTATATATCAAATGGTGCGCGGCGAAGGTCAGCCGGGTTAGGTGAGAGGCAGCGGAAAGACAATCGAGAGGCGGGGCGAGATCTAGCCTTTGAGCGACTTCCGTTCTTTACAAGGGAAGCACAACTGAAAACGTGTATGATTCCGAACGGGACTCATATGGTTGGTCAGAGTTGAGGGAGGGATGGCCAACACACTTTTCAAAAGTTGCTCATCGGACCTGTTAATCGATGTTTTCGATCGATTTTTTTGAGCACATTTTTCGCTAAAATCCCCCTATGTATTACACGGTAGAGCGCTTGGATAACCTATGAGTGGCAAGGTATAGACAACACTTGCCTCGAGGGCTCAATCGGGAGCGCATCTGACTATCACCCCAATACCACCCCCCCCCCCCTGGTACTATTCACTCCGCTTGTTAGAGCCCAGTGTCATTTTCTTATGCAAGTACATTTTATACGCACAATAACACTCTTCATCATTCGTAACATGGTTAAACATCAATATGATAACATCATATCGCCGACAAAAGTTTTACATCGCTCAAAAATAAGCTAAAATGATAAGATAAACCGAATTAGCTAAAGCGACTCTAAAACGATTGGTTTTCTTCAATGATTTAATTACTAATTACTGAACTTTATAGCCAACACACTGTACTTTTACAAAAATGACAATTCACAAAACTTTATTCAGTAATGTACTTTACTTATGGAAGTACTTAATTGGATTTCCCAACTCGATTTGTCTAAGTTATCGTGCAACAGCATTGTTTCTTCTCATTCTCGTTGTGATCGTTATCATCTTTGGAGTCACCAGGCGGAGTAAGAGTCTTATCCTTTGGTACATCGGGAGTCCGGAGGAACTCATGGGCATCAAATGCGTAACTCTAAATGATTGCAGTGTGCACTACTTCAGAACAAGGGACCAGAAGAATGGGCAAGTCCAAAAGAATATGAAAAATGAAATAAACACAAAGGAAAGGACGCTTATTTTTGATATTTATACTATTATTTTGGACTGGTACCCTATTCTGAAGTAGTGCCCATTAGGCATCTGACGTTCTCTTAAATAAACTTTGAACGGTAATCTGTATTAAAAACTTTGGTCTAAAACAATAACAAATGATTTCTTACACATCCTATTCTTTTAAATCCAGTCAGAAAGTACATTCGAGTGTGCTTGATCTTCCTGGTGCTACCACGAGCGAATGCACATGCTGGACACCTACGGTGAATCTTGTACGGCACCTTGCATGGGATTGTTCCAGGATTCTCCGGTGAAGTTCCAAAGGCGAGTATACTGACTGCATAATATCCATTTTTTTGTTATATGGTCAACGATTTTAGTGAACAAAGAAAAAATTCCCTAGTAGCGTCTCACTACGGAATTCTCATGGCCAAGGGAATCATTATTGTATTATTATTATTATTATTATTATTATTATTATTATTATTATTATTATTATTATTATTATTATTATTATTATTATTATTATTATTATTATTATTATTATTATTATTATTATTATTATTATTATTATTATGTGGCCGTAATGAAGCTTACATCTCGTTGTGTCCGGTGAGAGCTGGACGTCGTCGAATAAGATAGGCAATTGAACAGTTGTCCTTCTCCACTGATATTGATATTATATTACAAGGGAACCGCAAAAGTCGGGGATGGTCATTGCAAAATTCGTTGACATAGATCGGCTAGGAGTCCCTTTTTCCAGCTGGGTCGGGGGGGGGGGGGGAGTATCTGCTAAACGCAGAAATATCCTATTAGTCAACTCCCCTTTCTCTCCAATCCCTGCTCATGCTCTCCCTGATCTACATACTATCTCGCAGATTCTCTCTCCAAACATACATAGAAATTCATTGTGGCTTCTCTCGTACCAAATAAACAAGTCTATTTTAAACGGACCGAAACCTTTGTCAACGGCCTCTTCAACGGTCTACGCTGCCTAGTTGTTAGAGAACAGAGAAATAGTGTGCGTAATGAAGAGACCATTGAGAGAGGTCACTGTTCCTTTATGCGGGAAATACCTTGTATTTATAGAAATTAAACTGCCAGATCACATCCATCTCTTTGGCTTTATCAGCCCTACCAACGACAATGATTCCAAGCTCTAGAAATAAGCATACAAATAAAGTAGGTACGGTTTACAACAGGGATCCGCATTTGAGCACCAAATCGTGCAAAAGTTGGCCCTTTCTAGATCATTTTCATTCATCCGCCACATTTCACGGTGATTATTTAAATGATTTTTTTCCATATATATATATATATATATATATATATATATATATATATATATATATACATATATATACATATATATATATATATATATATATATATATATATATATATATATATATATATATATAGCCAAAATCGCAATGAAAATGCAATGAATAATAACCGACTGGAAGATAATCATTTGCATACTTTGTATATTCATTAACGCTTTTTCCTCATATGCAAATGGTTATCATCCAGACGGTTACCATTCGTAGGTTCTCATTCGACCTAGTGCCGAATAACATAATGATTGACATAATGATTGACAATGAATGATTGAGATAATTGACATAAAATTTCAACTTGGATGAAGTGCAAGGGCGGCGATCTTTCTCGAGGGCGGATATGTTTCACTTCGCGGGTCGGGAAGGCATTCTCTCATCCGCATCTCATACGTTGGTTGCTCTAGGTACATTTATATTCGTTCTCAAAAGTGAAAAAAGTACTGTGCAGTTTGTCTCTTCTTTATTGTTTGCAATCAGTACATATACCATGAGCTATCTTCTCCTTTTTGATACGTTTAGAAAATATAAATATATTATTATTATTATTATTATTATTATTATTATTATTATTATTATTATTATTATTATTATTATTATTATTATTATTATCATTATTATTATTATTATTATTATAAATACTTATTAGGACTCCTCTCACCTCCTTTCACCTTCATTACAAAGAACTTATTAAAGTTTGCTGTTCCATCTGCCTTTCTTGAAAAGGCGTATAGGAACCTTAACATTGTAAAACAATTATGAATTGCAAAATTTATGTTGAGGTCGACTAACCTATAGTCAACAAAGGCAGAATGTATATTAGAAAATGGCAATCCTGTGACCTGAAAGCAGCGTATTTCATTGTTGTCCACAAAAAAACTCACTTTTATTGGTTCTGGCGGTTTAGCCCCTTCTGCAAAGTAATAGTAGTTAAAATAGTACATCTGGAAAATTATAACATCAAAGAAGAACATACGAACAGTCATATCACATAGAAAAATAAGTGTTATCCACGGAGCATAATACCTGAGAAGTGTCATATTTAACACTTTTCTAGCACAAAAAATGTTGTATATAACACTTCGCAGGTCTTATGCTCCGTGGCTAACACTTATTTCTCTCAGTGTGATTGAGGTTACCGTGAGATCTGGCCCGGTGAGAATCACGACTTCACAAGTAAATGGACTAATGCAGCACTTGAAGTCACGAGACTGAAAGCGCCATATTTGTTTACGTTGACAGTAGCGACCTCCTCTGGTATTTCCTAACTAGTAGTTTACTTACGTGACGTCACAGCCTAGTAGTTTACTGCCTTTAGTTTACTAGTAGTTTACTTAGAAACCTAGGCTTTAAGACTTCCCTTATTACTTAATGTCTAATCCCTTCAATCAAATGTCGTTTTTTTGTTCAATGTATAGCATAGGGAAAGATGAATAAATTCTTCTTCTTCTTCTCTACAAACTGACATATCCACTTGAATTGAGACGCTGGTCTCTTATTTCGAGAGATACAGAAGTGAAACCTTGAAATCTTCCACGACATCCCACCCGGTCTTTCGAATGAGCCTACTCTTTTGTATTAAGATTTGAAATTTTAAAATTTGCGTATTTAATTTTTTCAGAATTGGGCATCGAGAGTAGGCTCACTCGAAAGAGCGTGTGTATCGTGAAAGATTTCAAGGTTTCACTTCTGTATCTCCAGAAATAAGAGAACGCCAACGCCTCAATTCAAAGGGATATATCAGTTTGGAGGTCTCTCGTTGATAGATCATGTACCTCGATGCAAAGTGGCTCGCTCATATATTTGGACACTTTGTTCTCTTTCCAGTCGTGTTTATATAAGTAAAGCTAAAAATGTGTAAATTGAGCAAATTGTTATTGTCCGTACAAAATGACTTGAACAACGATTAATGGTTTGTTTAAAAAGAGAGTGGAAAACCGAAAATGAGTTTCAGCGAGTTTACAGGCTGTAAAAAACACACGGAAACTCGAAATTTGATTTCGCGGAAAAGGAGCGTGAATTCAAATTTAAGTAATCCGGTAATTTAAGTAAAAATGCGAATTTTCTAGCAAACTGGAGGTTGAATTTATATTTTTACAGCGGAAATGCGCAGTCGGAAAGTCGGAATTTGAATCACTATACCGTTTTTCCGGTTTTTCGATTTTCCGAGTGTTTTCTTAAAGTTTGAAATCTTGCCGAATTCGGTTTTACACTCCTTTTTTAACGAGCTATGAGCCTTTGGTGCCATTTTTATTGTTTTATTCTCAACGAGAAATTTCACGAAATATAATTTGAACCTTGGAGTTTGGATCGTTATCTTTGCCAACTTCGAGCGATAAAATCACGAGAGAATCTCTACCTATTTCGAACATTTGCATTGGAATGCCTTAAATAATTTAATAAATATTTTAATGTACAGAAGTGAGATATGCACAGATATAAAATAACTTGTGCACAATCCAATGTATCCCTTATATATCTTCTCATTCTATTCGATGGAATAAATACATAAATAAATAAATAAACAATAAAACTATTAAGTAATAGATAATGTGCATCATCTACGTCTAGACACCATAAAGCTTTGCTTGTGTGTCGAAATTGTTAAATTACGCAGAAATATATGCATAATTAGCGATTATATTTCATTGCTCAATCAATCAAAAGGCTTTTGTCGACCTGGTCGACTGTGAACAACCAACCGACCAATTAAACAATCAAACACTCTTTCATAGGATTTCCAGTCGTAGATTTAGATGCTTCTTGTCTAATAGAGTTGTTAATAAATGGAATATTCTTGAACCATCTATTGTAAATTCGCCAAACCCCACAGTTTTTCGTAATAGTATCAAAGCTGTGATCTAGATATTGCAGCATTCTAGTCGTTCTTCCTATTTTATTCAATATTTATTATTTACAAAATATCGTTACTTTCTCTTGTTCAAGAATCGATAAATTATTATTAAACAGACAAGTGAACAATCGCCTTTTGATTGATTTTACAATGACTTATAATAAATATTTTACTTCAGCAAACTTATCTATGTATTTATCTAGCAAAATTTAATATTATAATGAAACCTTGAATGTCATTAAGATCATGTATGTATAGGAAACGTCGATTGTATTGCATTATTGCAGGACATTTCTTGTCTCTGAAATTATGAATATGTACTTTTGGGTGCTTCTTAAGATAAATAAATATGTATATTATTTATTTTTATTTTAACTAATTATTTATATTAATTATTTGTATTTTAAGAGAGACTATCTGGCTCAAGCGATATGACACTTGGTACTTGAGGAAAACACGGCGGTTCATTGGACGGAAATCACTACATTAAACTTGAAACCTCCCACACTAAGAAAAATGAGCAAAGTTGATTTGCACCAGGCGGGAATCGAACCTTCGAGGTTGGGATCGCCGCACAAAAGATTTAGCCACTTAGCCATGGCATCATGTGCTCTGACCACGTTAAAGTTGATCATAGCTCTAGTCTGAGCGCTCGTTGTGATTGAGCCGCAATTTCGACGCGTTGCGGAACCAACATATCGTATATATTTTTGAATTTTCGTGGTAAGATAATTTGGATAATGCCATCATTTTTCATTTTGCAATAGCCATTTTTTCCTGGACAGAAATCTTAGTTACTATATTGAACCGCGGTGAAAAGTAACATGAACCGATGTAATATATTGAACCGCCGTGCCGCAATCAAATGCTATATATTATAAAACAGGGTTTGCCGAATTTTCAATTTCCGCATTTGAATTAGGCGCACTCTTATTCGAGTTAGTTCAAGATCAAAAAGGTGAATTAGGTAGTCGTGTTTTTTCGGGAAGAAGGGAGCTTTTCACGAATGCGACTTATACTTAGTTCACTTTCAAATAATAGTTACAGTAATGATTACTCGTCAAATTGATGGAATAAAAAAGTTCCTCACCGAGAGGCAATTGTAGGAAAAATATTTTTTTTTAAATCTCGGGATCTCATGGTTTTGGATCAGGATCGGAGTTGGCTATTCGGGATGCGGAAATCGGGCCCGCATAGAGACCACGCTCCTTTCTCACCACCGCCCTTTCAAACCCGTCGCGTGTACCCCGCTCACATATATATTATATATATATATATATATATATATATATATATATATATATATATATATATATATATATATATATATTATGGAAGTGACGTTGCGTACTATTTAGCGCCCGCATGTCATTGCGGGCCCGCAACCCCCGAATAGCCAACTCTAATCAGGATGACACTTGGTGAAATTTGCATGCTTAATATTGTCAATCATCGTACTTATGGTACGAATTCGTAAACTTCGAAATTTGATGTCGTTTCGATCTTACGTTATTTAGCGAGGGTGCAGACATGACGAACCTACACTCCGTTTGGAGCTCATGCCACCCCATACTACAACTGTGCACGATATGGGCACGATCGGTTCATATTTTTGACCAAGCCAAAATATGTTCACTGACGAGGGGATGGTCGCAACTTGTCCTGGCCAAATGAGATCGCAATAACATGGCTAGGATCAGTCTTCGATGCTGATTACGAATCCGTTTTCAAAAAGTGCCTAATCAACCGATTTTCGAGGAAATCGATATTTTGATTCGCAAATTCGTGCGTTTTCCTGCGCAAACCATTCGGATGGGCTGGTGAACTCATCTATAAACTCTCGTAATAGTTTACCTTACATTGCCGGATCTTGTCGATGCAATCCAGATAGTTTGTGAGAGAAACTACACGAATTTTGCGAATTAACAAGCCAAATTTCAATACCGATTTTCTCGAAACAGATGTCGATTAGGCATTTCCTGAATACGGATTATTAAAGGGACCGAAACCACTCTATTTGTCAGAGAACTGAGAAATAGAGTGCACAATGAAGAGACCGTCGCGAGAGGCAACGCTCCCTTTAATCACGTTAGTTTAGACAGTACAATAAGGGTGAAAGAGAGATTACGGATGCGCCCATGGGGATTCGAACCTGCGCCCCCTTCTGGATGGACAGTCACTCGAGTTACCATTAGGCCATGCGAACATCTTTCATTTCAATGCGCTCGTGTAAAAGGCGAGGATATAAAAAGAGCGAGGCTAATGTCAGACGGGTTTGAGCGAGAGGTAGTTGAGATAGGAAAGAGTGCAATTGAAGAGTGAACGTGTATTTCGCTATTTATGGTGTATTTTTTTACCATATATTTCGGAAAGCTCGCCTGCTTAGCAGTTGCGCCGTTTTGTACTTGGTGAAGAGTTCTATTTCGCGGCTAGTGTACAGGCTCTGTTATGATTGAACTAACGTGTAATAAGCATCGAAAACTGATTCAAGTCATGCTATTGGCATCGCATGTGACCAGGGCAAGTTGGGATCATCCCCTTGTGAGTCATGAAGTCTCTCTTAAAGGGACAGAAACCTTTGTTAACGGTCTCTTCAACGCTCTACGCTCTCTCGTTGTTAGAGAGCAGAGAAATAGTGTGCGCAATGAAGAGTCCATTAAGTGAGGTCACTCTCCCTTTAATTGTTCATTAGGTTGATGCATATGTTCTTAACAAAAATTTGGCCCCTCGTATACGAGTATAAAATAGGCCCGAAGAAGAGATTAGGCCTTCCGGACAGACTTGGCCTTGCAATTATCACTGGCCTAGCAGTGATCACCCGCAGGACTTCGTGTGCCTTCAATAACGGGTTGTACCGTTACCTTTTTTATATACGAGTCGTAAATCTTTGCTGTTTATCGCTGGGGCCTCAACTCTCAACAGGGCTGGGATTTTGTGTTTTGTGTTTTGTGTTTTTTTGTGTTTTTCATTGTCTTGGACACAAAAAATTTTGTGTAAAAATTTTGTGTAAATGAGACACAAAATAACACAAAAATAGGAATCAATTTTCTGATTTTACATGATTTTCAGGGAGAAAATCGATGATATTAGTCGTTTCGTATAGTAAAATTTTATCTGCAAAATTGTAAATTTTGCAACGATCGGATAATTTTGGTCTAGAATTTCCTTTAATCAGTAATTTGAAGCTAGCTATCTCCGTTTTCGCTCAGCCGAGGATTCTGTTCTTTCGTGAACTGATATTACATGTTGTTTTGTTCACGTTGAAGTTCTATATTGAGAAATACCTTTTTTATTAGCTATAAACTTGCTCAAATCTAGAGAAAAATATTTTTGTGTTTTTTTGTGTTTTGTGTACACAAAAAATATTTTTGTGTTTTTTGTGTACACAAAATTTTTGTGTCAAGAAAACGTTTTGTGTCCCAGCCCTGACTCTCAACCCCGTACGGAGACTTTCTCCCACCTTCCTAGGGTTGTTTTCCCGTCAGACGCGAATGCCTCATGGTTTCATCCCCGTTCAAACTCGCCTCGTTATGTTGTTTCTCTTCCTCTCCATATTTAAGGGATCTCCCGTTTCGGCAAGGGATCATAAATCGGTTGGGAGATGGCATATGGCAACAAAAGTTGTACCATTGTTATCAGTAGGGGTGTACGGTATTGGACCACCGTAACCGTCAGGAATCGCGAACTGATTCGGCTGGCTCGGTCATGGTTGAAAAGTTGATCCACTATGACAAAGATGAGCGTAGGCGCGAATGGGTTGATGCAGAAGATTCAGGAGACGAGCCCGAACCCTCCCCTATAACCCCCGTCTCGAATCCACCCGTAGGAAACAGACTGAAATCTATTTTCAGACCTAATACAAAAAAAACTTTCCATTTTATTCAAAATGCGTTAAAATTATTGTCATAATTACATATATCCAATTTCAAATCTGTAATATGAAAAAAATCAAGTCATTTCCATTAGTACACATTGAACAAAGAAGTAAAATGAAAAAAAATGACTAAAACTGAAAAAAATAGCACCTGCAAAGTGTCAAATACAACACAAAAAGTTCTAAATATAGCAGCAGCCCACGGGTAATCTGTACAAAGACAGTTTTTCCCCTAGTTCACGTTTTCTGTGTGTGCCGTCAACAACAAACGTTCTACTACCTCTTGCCTCATCTCAACTTTCTCGCACTGGAATGAATGCCTTGATAAGAAAAAGAACATTTCATGTGCTTTTATTGATTTCTCAAGAGCCTTCGATAGCATACCTATTAATCTTTTACTCTTCAAATGTGAGAGGTACGGCATCAGTGGTTGTTTATTACGATGGCTTAACTCCTTTCTCAATGCACGTACTCAATCTGTTATTGTTGGAGACGCTACGTCCAATCTATTCAATGTTACCAGTGGCGTGCCTCAAGGTTCTTGCATTGGTCCCTTACTATTCTCTCTTTACATCGATGACATTCCTTCTATTCTGCCTACAGATGTTCATTCTTCTATCTACGCCGATGATCTCAAGGTATACACAATCAATAACCCAGTCCTTTTACAATCAGCTCTCGATCGCATTTTTGAATGGTCTCTAAAATGGGGACTAACTCTGTCCTCATCTAAAACCGTTGTTATGCAAATCGGTACTGGACATCCAAACTATCCTTTCAACATTGATTCGTGCATGTTGCCTGTGGTCGAAAGTGTGAAAGACCTCGGAGTAACCTATGATAACAAGCTCAGTTTTGATTGTCACATTGATAACATTGTAAATAAAGCATCCTCAAGATGTGCATACATCCATAGATCCTTTAAATCTCGAAGTCCTTCTTTATACGTTCGTCTATTTAATGTGTATGTCCGTCCAGTGCTTGAGTATTGTAATGAACTTTGGTGTCCTTTCACTAACAATCTGATAGCACGTGTTGAAAGTGTTCTTCGCAGATACACTCGCATCGTATTCAGTCAATGCAGAATCAACTACCTACAGTATTCCGATCGACTACAGTACCTCAAAGTACCATCTCTCGAGACCAGACGACAGCAAAATGACCTCATCACTACTCATAAGATATTGCACGGTCACATCGACTTAAATCCCCGTTCTCTTTATCTCATTTCAAATACAATCAATATTTCACGAGGCCACAATTTAAAACTCAACCGTCATAGTTGCCGCTCAAATCGCTTTTCAAACTTTTTGACTAATAGAGTAGTCAACAGATGGAACTCACTCGAGAATAGTTTGGTTTCCAACAACAGCTCACTAGCATTCAGTAGACAAATTCGTGAATCACTTTAAATAAATATATTTCTATTATAGTTTGCTAATCTCTTCAGTTTTTTCAGTTTTTCGCGACTACATTCTAAATCTACCTCAAGATCATTCAGACCAACAAGACAACAAGACACGATACACGAGACCTACAGCATCACAGTTTTTCAGCTCAAGCGAGAGTGCACTTTTAACATAATTTTTGTAAGCCTTTATATATAAAACATGAATTAAAAAAAAACTTGTGAGAGATCCTTTTTGTTTATTTTTTGCACTTTTCTCTTCTCTTCTTCTCATCTCTCCCTCTTTGTACTCTCTCCCTATCTCTCTACGCCCCACTCTTCGCTAGTTATTAGTTATCTTATTTCGTTGCTTTTTATTTATTTATTCTTTCACATCTCATTCTCAGTAGGTCCTACCATTACACCTTAGTAATTGTCTTCATGAACTCCCTTCCGACCCTTGGTCCTCGACTTTCTCAATGACGATCTTTATCACGGCCTCCTCCACCCGGTGATAAGCATCCATACAACACAAGCATCCTCCCTCACTCATTATGCACTGCACATTGCATTCACATGTTCACTTGTACCATATCGCACTGAATTATCGTCAAAGAGAGGGATCATGGTGTCATGGTTGAGTTCCCCCTTTAAAACCCAGTAAAATTTCCATACCCCCCCCCCCCTCCCCAACCCCCAATGCTGTGATCCAGTTATTGCAGCTATACCCATTCCCTTATTAATTTATTTATTCTACATCTATCATTTTCGTTCATCTTTTTTTTTTTTTTTAATCGCATAAGGAAATAAATATTATTATTATTATTATTATTATTATAACTTAAGGAACTGTGGCAGTGGTTTGAGGTGGGTTCGTTATCGGAAGAATTGTCAAACAATCATACATAGCACTCGTTTGACCCTGACCGCTGTACAGAAAGTATAAGTTCTTTGTTGCTGAGATGTCGGCCCATCTCGCATGAAAGAAACTGGCTGAATTACAAGAATTTATTGCTAGTGCTGAAAATGACTGACGGTACATCAAAATATATTTTTTTTCAAAAAAAACGAACACGAATGATAGAAAAGATTGACAATTACCTTCCTCTTTGGATATTTCACTCTTTGGAGTGGCGCCACAACCTTTCTTGCCACACTTATAGTAGGGATCGGAATCCTGTGGAAACGAAACATCCCGCCGTTTGCTAATGGGCTGTAGGCGAAGGTAGGGGACTCGCTTCGGCTTCATGGCTAACGACCGCTCTTCAGAACTGCAAATTAGATAAATGATAACTTCACAGCAAATTGCGTTTCTTTAGAATTTTATTTGGCACTACTCTAGAACACCGGACCGGTCTAAAGACATAGTATACAAGTCTAGTACTAGAATAAAAGGCCCTTTCCTTAGTGCTTATTTTATTTTTCGTCTCTTTTTGTCTTGTACTGTGTCGAAAAAAGCCAGTGATTGTGCATTTTAATGATTTATATGCAACTATACTGTAATTGCTACAATGGCCGTATTTGTTTAGACTTGTAGTTATAATACCAAGGCTCTAGATTACAATCTAAACGTTATTGTGGCATAGTAAATTATGTATTCAACCATTTTTCTTGTTTGTGTCCTATGTATTGTTCATTACATACCAGCATAATAAAGTTATTATTATTATTATCTCCAATTTGCACCACAATTAAACAATATTTGGAGACAGAGACTTACGAGAACAGTGGGAAGACTGCAGTCGAGGGAGACGAGAGACCAGACCGATAATGGCAAAAAGCCAATAATGGCATCTTTATATAATCTATACTAATTAAATTAAAAGACAAAGATGGATAAGCTAATTCTAATACAAGGAAAGTACAATATGGTGCAGAAATCATTCTAACATAAGGGAAAGGGATGTAGGGGTCGAAAAGCGAAACGGGGACTAGGGGAGGCTGTTAGAGCTTGGGTTATAGGGAGTATCCCTAACAATGCAAGAGCAAAAATAGAAAATGTTAATAAGCTCAGTTTTCTTTGCGGTAATGCTTTAACCCCTAATCGCTTAATAAAGGCAGCTGACATCCAACAATTTAACTTCGAAATATATAAAATTGATCTCATATTGTTCATTCCAAAGTTTAAATCAACGCTCAGCTATGGTTTGATGAGAGAGAAAAAATAAATGTGAAATGAAAAATCTAATTAGAAAACAATTTTTAAGAAAAAACCATTTGTGGAAATACCGATGTGGAAACACAAAATTCTGAACTACAGAACAAGGAAATACCTCAACGGGAAACAAGTTTTAATTTTTTTGTTTAAGATTGTTGTTGTTCATGAATGTGTATAATTTCATTGTTTTTTGTCCTGAGCCTCTGTTTCCAATTAATTTTTTCCTGAACATCGTTTTCTAATCACATTTTTCCCAAATGTTGCTTTCCACGAATTCCGGCGAGAGTGTACCAGCACGAGAAATCGATCAAATTATTGTGGAATTAACAGTAAAAACTAGCGGTCCTGGGATTTATGTAAACTGGTAATGAGTGGCAATAAGTATCAACCAGAAGCTGATGGTGAGCGCCCACCAGTATGCTCTGCTTCAGAGGTGCAGGGTAGGGTTGACTATAATGCGCTAGTGATTGCGGGCCGCAGAAATAATAGCATTATGGAATAGAAGATAAACAAATTGAATACATCCACCTCAACGCGATCTCACGAGGATCAGTACGCAATGGTGGTCAAATACCAGAATAGGAACTGAAGAATGGACCTCCCCTCACCTAGTATTTTACTTGACATGAATAAATTAAATTGATTATGTTTACTTCATAGACATTCATATCAGATATTCATTTCATTTCCTCTACCCCTCTATTCTCTTTGTTTTAAAGTCACACCTGAGCTTATTTGACACTCTCCGCTCTGTCCAAACTCTCTCGTTTTCTTTGTCGGCGCGACGAGTATTGCCAATGTGAACAGTAAATTCAGCTTGGGATGTTCATTCAACCAGAACCTGTTCGATAAGCTTTCACTCAACAGATCTCCGTGTAAAGTCTTTGTCTGGAAGGCCACACTTTAAAAATTCAACATTTCAGAAATTCAGAACAGAATTTTCAGTCATTGTTTTTAAGGGATAACTCTCTCTTTACAATTAGAAACATTGCTAACTTAAAAAAAAAAACAAAATCATTACTTTACTTATGTACATTACTGTACATTATTTTACTCTAACAACATTTCTTTTATGCTTTCTGATTTTGACATATCAAACCACTTTAAGCTTGATTTTTCAATTGTTTTTATGCTTTTCAGAAGAGAGGAAGACTTCGCAATCGTTGTAAGACTCTCTCTCGATTTAATGTCTCACTCTCTACGTCTGCACTCTCTCACTCTGCCGTACTCTCTCGCCTGCCATATCTTACACCCTCCTCGATGGGCGCACTCTCTCGTCCTATTACACTATCCCCCTGTGCCTTCGATCCCCCCCCGCCTTGACTGCTATTTCTATATCACCGAGCCCCCTCCACCTTCTCACTTATACTACGAGCAGCTCGATCAGTTCGATCCTCGCTTGCTTTTCACCTTAGCCTCACTCTTCCATTCACTTAAACGCTCATCCCAAGCTAGTTTGAAAATCTCCGCTCTTGCCACACTCTCTCGCTTTCCTTTTCTGCCAGAGAGTGTGGTCAGAGCGACTAGTAAATTTATCTTTTGGTGTAGCTATAAGTATTTGCCCTCCCCTTTCCCGACCCCATGTGCCAGCCTGATTTTTTCCCCTTTCAGGTTTTTTTCCCACACACAATCATGTCTGACGAGGAAGAGCAATAGTGAGTTTAAAAAATATTAATTTATTATTAATACTAATAATTTAAATCTGAATTTGGCTAATTGTCGCTGGTTTTCAGCTCCGGTGAGGAAGAGGAGGAGGAGGAGGTCGTAGAGGAGGAGGTCGAAGAGGAGACCAAGTGAGGATTTTTGTCTGAATGATTGTAATACATTGATAGGAAAAGAGGTCTAGCTTACTCACTATGCGACAACAACTAAACGGATAGGACCTGAATCCCTTATATTTAAGCAGGATCGGGTGAACCGAGAACTTCAAGGTTTCCTAATTCCAACCGGTTACTGTTCGGTCCAAAGTAGTGCATAAGCTAGGCTTTTTTCTATGAGTTTATAATATATTAGAATTTGTCAGTAGTCACTGAAAAGTCTGGCGAGCTGACAGCTTCTCATACATTGATAGTGAGAGAGAAATCTTCTCTTGGAATGCACTGTCTCTGGCAATCTTTCTGCCGTTCTTTCTCCTTTCCTCTTTACTTCTTCCTCTATCACTGTTTCCACCTTGCTCGTCTTCCAGGGAGGAGGAGGCACCCGCCGCCGCTGAGGAGGCCGAGCCCGCTCCCGTTGAGGAGAAGTGAGTTTTTGCGTCCGGATCCGTATCCGGCAAATATCCAACCCTTTCCACTGACCGTTTCCACTAACCCAATGTCCTGTTCACCGGGAAGTAGCAGTTTATGCGTGGCTGAAGATTGGTCGAACTCAGGCACACTCGTCCCGCCGTCGTCCAGAAGGAGCCCGAACCCGCCGAGATGACCGAGGCCGAGGCCGCCATGCTGGTAAGCGATTTCCCAGAACCTAAAGGGAGAAAATAGGTGTAGGCCACAGCACATAAGACCTGTAATGTGTTATATTTAGCACTTTTGAGCTATTTTAACACCAAAAAGTGTTAAAGGCACACCCCATGCTAACTTTACTCTTCGCATTGGCGCTACTCTCTTGCATACAAAGAAAGCGAGAGAGTGTGGCCAGAACAGAGAGTTTCACATTAGTTTGGGGTATCGCTTTAAATATAACACTTCACAGGTCTTGTAAATGTGCTCTGGGTTACACTATTTTCTCTGTGTGTCGGACGAAGGTCTCTTCAATCGAGAGAAAACAAGTGAAATTGAGCGACCGTTGGTCATGATTTGAATTAATCTTTGATTTGTGCTTTACCAATAACATTCTGCGCAGGCCGCCAAGAAGCGTCACGAGGAGGAAGAGGCTGCCAAGCTTCTCGACTACGAAGCCAGACGCAAGCTCGAGAAGGAACGCGAAGAGGTAATGTAATCTTTGATCTTTGTAAATGTCAAGAAAATATGGAATAGCATATGTGGTTTGTACAAATCAATCATTTCTTGGCAACCATTCTCCACAATAGATTATTGAAGAAGTAAAGATCTTTGAATTCTAAATATTGTTGCGTAATCTCGCTAATTAAAAACATGAGAATGACGCTTTAAACTCTGACACGAATGCATCTTAAAGACACATGCGAGCTGATTTTACACTTCGCATTGGCAATACTCTATCGTAGAGAAAGTGAGCGAGAGAGTGTGTCACAGAGACAGGAGAGTTTCAAAGAATCTTAGGGTGCCACTTTAATCGAATCCCATGATATGAACGAAACGCATGAGTGTAATATTTGAATCGTAATAAATAATATTATTATCATTGATAATTATTAATATTATTCCAGGAGGAGCTCCGTGTGCTCAAGGAGCGTCAGGAGCGTCGTCGTCAGGAGCGTGCCGAGGAGGAGGCCGAATGGCAGGAGAAGAGACGTCAGGAGGAAGAACGCCGCAGACAAGAGGAGGAAGAGCGCAAGGTGATGGCTACATTTACCGAATGTTTCTTGAACGTCGCGGCGACGGAGATCTCCATGTACTAACTCTACAGTGTGCAAGCTTCGAGTGGAATTTTTGCACATATACTATATTTATAACATTTATATTGCATACAAACCAAACTTTAACTCAAATTAAACACACGGGAAACGTTAATTTGCGTTTCCGTCGCCGTGACGGTACAACCCTAATCCTAACCCATAACACTAACCCTAACCCATTACCCTGTTAGATGACGAAATCGAGCCAGAATCATAATCAATAATATTTAGGCCAAGTCCGAGGCTGAGAAGCGTCGCAAGAACGAGGAGAAGGTCCGTCGCCAGCAGATGATGGCCGGCTCCTTCGCCGGAGCTTCCGCGTAAGTGCTGGAGCTTGCTTGGCGAGCTCCCGGAGCTCCAGGAATTGCCAACTAAACTGTCCTTGTTCAGGAGCGCTGCCAGCGGCCGCAACTTCGTCGTCTCCTCCAAGGGTGAGCAGGCCAGCAAATTCGGCAACCTCGCCGGAGCTGTAAGTCACCGATCTATGATCTTTGATCTTTGATCTTTGATCTTTGGATTCTAATTCGATCTTTACAGACCGAAGGCAAGGGCGCCGGTATGACCGCTGAACAGCAGGAGGAGGCCAAGAAGACCTTCATCAACGCCGTCTGCCGTGGCGTCGACATCTCTGGTCTTCTTCCCAACGATCTCAAGGTACCGTAACCCCGGGTACCGTAACCCCGCCCACTGTAACCACCTACAGTAATCCTCTTGCAGGAGAAGATCAAGCAGCTCCACGCCCGCATCGTCAAGCTCGAGGCCGAGAAGTACGACCTCGAGAAGCGTCACGAGCGTCAGGAGTACGATGTAGGCCGAGAGCTCTCATCGTCATTTACCTAACCCCCCTGGATCTTTGTAGCTCAAGGAGCTCGCTGAGCGTCAACGCCAGGTCGCCCGTAACAAGGCCCTCAAGAAGGGACTTGACGCGAACGAGGCCGCCACCAGCGTCCACCCACCCAAGATCACCACCGCCTCCAAGTTCGACCGTCAAATCGACAGACGAGGATACGGAGATCGTCGTAACCTCTTCGAGAACGTAAGTATAGTCATTCTTGGTTTCCCCTAAAGATGAACAGGCTAAATATTAACATACTCATTAATAATTTATTCGTTTAACAGAACACAGTACAGTAAATAACAAAATAAAGTAGATTGATGATCAACATGCAATAGCTCATAATAATTATTGAAAGCGAATACATATTAATTAATAGTACGATGATCGGTGATTTCAGCCCTTCGTCAAGAAGCCCCCAAGCATCGCCCACGGAACTGCCCGTCCACCCGCAGAGTGGGGCAGAAAGGAGAACGAGGAACTCGAACAGCTCAGGTTGCTACCGTGGAACCGAGAACCTGTACCGAACCGACTCAAATTGCAGAAAGAACCTCGAGCCACCAAAGTACGTCGAGCAAGTCAAGGCCGAAGGAGACATGGCCCGCCCACCCGTCGAACCAATCCCTCTACAGATCCCCGACAAGGAATTCGAGGATGAGGCACCCGTAGCTGTAAGTTTCCGGTTACCGGTTCCGGTTTCGGTTCCGAGTACCGGATCCAAATCCCGGTTCCCAGTACCTGGAGTCAAGTACCATTTGTTGCAGGAAGGAGCTGACGCTGGTGAGGCTCCCGCTGAGGCCCAACCCGAGGAGATCGCCGCTTAAGCTGTCTTCTTATTTTTTGCCGTTTTCGCTGAGATCGTTCCGTAGATCAACGCTCTCTCGTATATAATCCCGGTCTATATATTGTGTAATTGATCCAAAATGATGTCTGCTAAGGCCACATCAATAAAGCCTTTTTTCTCCTTCGGGAAGAAATCAATTTGTATAATGACATTTGCATGTATGTACACTTATGACCGATACTAAAGTAGGTCCGAAGAAGATATTAGTTCTATAAAAATCGAATTAGAAACCAAAGATCATAGATCAACGATTTTCTACTCCGGCGAGGTTGCCAAACCTCCGGACTGAATTGGCCTTGGATTATCACTGGACTTGCCGTGATCTCCCACACGACTTCGTGTGCCTTCTTACTAACAGGATACTTTTCCTTTCTACTGCAATCGAATGGACAATATTTTTCTTGTACAAACGAAAGAAAAAACGCAGTCACATTGTACCGAACTATGATGCTAAAATCAATTTAGCATGGCAATGCTTTTCATTGCATCAGGAATAAATATACTTTATGCGGTTCAGAAAATTAAAGAATAATTGTTGATTGATAATATACATAATAGGTAGTAGCGTAGCATGAAAATACGATACTACGACAAAGGGATCAAAGATGACTTGCATAATTACTATGAAAAAGTGAAAGAAGCTAATCTTCTTATATTCTACCACAGGACAACGCGATCTGATGGATTCATCCTTGAATCATTGGGACAATGAAAAGCCTGAAGAAATAAATGTTAAAGGCGCACTCCCTGCTAATTTGAAACTCTCCGCTCTGACAATGCTCTCTAGCTGTCTCTGAAGCTTTCTACTGGAGAGTGTCTCCGGAGAGAGTTCCAAATTAGTTCAGGGTGTGTCTTTAAAAAAAAAAACTGCACAGTGGCCGTATGCAAGAACACCGGGAAAACCGTTTTCCGGGAAAATGTGACGTCATTAGCGTAGGCGGAGGATTTTTGGAAAACGCCTCCGCCTACGCTAATGACGTCACATTTTCGCGGAAAACGGTTCTTGCATACGGCCACTGGATAAAATGTCACCTCAGCGAAAGCGGGGAAATTTTTCATCATAACATTTACACGATAACGCTCTGGAGTATGTTCATCGGTAAGAAGTTCAATCAATCCTTCCTTTGAAATACTCGAGCAATAACTCTGACAAGATTATATTATCCTAAATATTGCAAATATAAATATACTTACTATGCCATTTGCAATAAAGAATAATTGTTCGTTTGTGAATCTTTCAAAGCCGGGTACAGACGGTTCGGCGCCATTCTCAACGAGATAGTTCTTGTAAGCCTGAAAATTTTTAAGTTACGTGATTTTTTAATAGAATATTCTATGGGGCGCAATGCGCATGTTAGAAATATTCTGATACGCTGCACACGTGGTCCGAAGTGCAGTTTATGGGCACTCCCCTAACCAAGCTCTCGTAGCACTCTCTCGAAAACAGAGAAAGCGAGCGAGCATTCCCAGAGCGGATTTTTTAAAAAAATTTCAAATAAGCTCGGATTGTTGCTTTGACAAAAAATTGGCGATTCCTAGAGAATGTGGAAATGAAAAATAGAAAAAGAACAGAAAATGTTACATTTTATCTCTTTGCTACATTCATAATAACTAACAATACATAAATACGTACTCTAAAAGCCGCTTTGATGCCTTCATTATCCGCTAAATTTTCTTTAAGAGTTTGTCTTCCATCGAGTTTCATATTCACTTCAACCACCTGAAAATATATTCGCTATGAATCCCTCCTATATGAACTCCTATGAATCCCGCCAGGAAAGCTGAATTATTCTGTTCTTGTTTTATCCATTTTTTCCACGTAACAAAGAAGAATGCGATTCTTATTTCACAAAATATTTAAATTTTCAGTATTGCTAGTTACTGTTTATTAGGTAATTTCTTTTATATATTATAAAATGCTTCTAAACAGATATTATTATATATCGGAATGTTGTCATACAGTTTCGTTTCCATAAAGTTGCTCTAGTTGTTCCAAACGCCTGTCATATTCGTAATTGGTCTTGTTATTCGTCCACCAATCGCGAGCAAGTCCAGATCCATCGAATTGCATATCTGCATATATTAAAGGGGCTGAAACCTTTGTCCACGTTCTCTTCAACGGTCTACGCTCTCTCGTTGTTAGAGAACAGAGAAATAGTGTGCGCAATGAAGAGACCATTGAGTGAGGTCATTGTCCCTTTAATGAGTAGGCTAGGCTTAGCATAAAAGAATCTATGGAAGCTATGTCACAAGTGAATAGTTACAAAATCATTCCTTCTTTTAGTTTATATTAAATTAAATTTGGTGAAAGGTAATGCAAGGCACACGAAGTTATGCAGTGTTCACTGCCATTCCAATGATAATTCAAGGCCAATTCAGTCCGTAGTGCCTAATCTCGTCTTTGGACTTAATTTACCTTGCCTTTTACCTTTGCTAGGCCAGCGGAATAGCCTTATAATCTTGTTTTTGGTTGATTAAAACATGATTACTGACTGATCGCGCCGAATGCATGTGACATTTCATGTCCTACAGTAACTCCGAGTACTCCATAGTTCATTGATTGCGGATAATTCGGACTGTAGAAAGGTGGCTGTATATAACCTGCTGGTATAGCTGGAAAAAAAAACTACTCAAAAAAACTATTTTTTTCAACTATACATGAAGCGACAAACAAAGCTAATTTGAAGCTCTGTACTCTGGCAATTCTCTCTCGCTTTCTTTGTTAACGAGAGAATGTTGAGCGGAGAGCGGACAAATTAATCAACAAGCAATAACTTACAAATGCTATTTTGTGTGTAATAATAGAGTGCATTGTATACGACCGAACTTATTTGCATACCGGTGCGACGAGCCTAAAAATCAATATTATTCATCGAATTTAGTAAGATTTAATTATTTTAAGTTAAAAGAAGAGTGGTGGTGATCTTTTGAGGCACACACCAAGCTAATTTTACACTCCGCATTGGCAATACTCTCTCATAGTCAAAGGAAGCGAGAGAGTGTCGCCAGCGCGGAGACTTTCAAATTAACTTGGGGTGTTGCTTTAACGAACCTTTTCGATCAAAATTCCGAAATCTTTATCCCTTCTGAACTGTTTAAGCTGCTCAGTGATAAGTGCAATGTGGGTTGATGAATTGAAATTCAACTAAATTTAATTTATTTTTCAAAAATTTTAGCATCAGAAAAATTTACATTTTCATAAAATTTATCCAGTTTCTTTTCATCAAGTATCCAGTCTTCATATCCAATATTTGCAACGATTTGTCTAGCTTTGGAGACTGCCTCCTGAAATTTAAAGATTACTCTTTTTGCTTAACATTTTGTTATCTGAAAGCGTGATAGCATAATTTTAAAGCACAGTCCGAGCTACTCTAAAATTCTCCGTTCTGACAATGCTCTATCGTGGACAAGGAAAGCTAGAGAGCATTTCCAGAGAAAGTTTCAAATTAGCTCGTGGTCTACCTTTATGATTCTTCTGGAAAGGTTTACTGCTACGAGATACCTTCTTGGTCTGGTCATCCATCCAATCGTTTTCTTCTATGTTAAAAGCGAGAGCCTGCGAAATATTTTTTGCCATTTCGGCAACTACTGCCTTATTTGACTGTAATATGGAGCTTGAGAGCCGGTTTGCAAATATTAAAAAATTCTAACCGTATTAAAATGAGCTGATACATAAAGTGAGCTTAAAGCATGATCCATCTTCTCAAAAACTTGATTCCAACAAAGGCGCTTTCTACTACAATGCCTTTTTTTTAAATACGCTGGAGGAAAACAAACCTTTTGGAAAAATAATTCATTGGAAAATCATAGATTAATCGATATAACAAAAGATTAGCTATTACGCGTTTAGGTGTGCGACTGAAAAGCTATTTTCCTTATTTCAAAAATTTAATTAATTATGAATTATAGTATCTTAATAATCGATCTTCAGTACTATAGTATTTCAAAAATATTTTTTCAAAAATAAATGCTGACTATTATTAACACACATACGCAATCAATTCCGACATTTGCCTAATCTCGTTGACTTTGAACACAATTATTTCTGGATCGGAATCAATGTAGCTCTGCACGCTATCAGGTACGATTAATTTGAAGTAACGTTTCCAATCAATCTGGAAGCGATTTTTGTTATTCTACCCTTTATTTTAAAATGACAACCCAAGCTAATCTATCGGTGTTTTGGTTTGGGAAATGGTGTGATCAAAGGAGAGGGTGAAATAAGCTTGGGGTGTGCCTTTAAATTATTTGCTCAAACGTACCGTAGGGAATATCGTTTTGAGTGCGGAAACCTTATAGACGTTGTGGTATTTTTCCATGTTCACGTTTTCCCTATTCATTCGTATTACTTTGGCTATATCAATTTCGAGCTGTATCATTCCGTTCGCGATTCTCCTGGAGAGTAGTCACGCATTATTACATACCGTCATTTAGAGATAAAGTGCAATGAATGTGATATTATATGCTATTATAGCATATTTTTGTATATGATTTTTGCTGGTTGTTTACCGGCTCAACCCCTCTGGCAACGCTCTCTCGCTTGCCAGAGAGTAAATTTAGCTTAGGGTGTGCCTGTAATTAAATTAATAATATAATAGATGTAATAAGTATGCATGAACTTTAAATGTGATTTTTGAAAAGTAATAAGTTAGCTAATAATGTGCCTTATGGTGTTTCGGCCGTTACGTCTAATTGTAAGTATTCCAGCTTTCTAACGTCTGGCATGGACTAGGATATAAAATATGTGAATGTGAGATGAAGTGAGTTGGTTGAGAATAAATACCTATTTATTCTCAACCAACTCACTTCATCTCACATTCACATATTTTATATCCTAGTCCATGCCAGACGTTAGAAAGCTGGAATACTTACAATTAGACGTAACGGCCGAAACACCATAAGGCACATTATTAGCTAACTTATTACTTTTCAAAAATCACATTTAAAGTTCATGCATACTTATTACATCTATTATATTATTAATTTAATTACAGGCACACCCTAAGCTAAATTTACTCTCTGGCAAGCGAGAGAGCGTTGCCAGAGGGGATTTTCAAAGAAGTTATGCCTTTAAAATTATATTAATGGATAGGCATTGATAGCCAGCTAAGTATTACGAAGTGAGACAAAGGCAAATACCGTGCCGACAATACTCTCCTTTAGCCCATCGATATTTGCTTTAACGAAATATTTCCGATAATCACCATGGATAAAATTTCCTTGATATATCTGTAGCAAAGTGTACTGTAGGTAATTTTGTAGTTAAAAAGAAAATCACACGGTTATGATATTTCGTTCGGTGTTCCATGAATCAATTCCAATACGAAACTCGAAGAAGGATCGAGCGCCATGATTATCGTTAGTCTGAATGGTAATATTGTTTTTAAATAGTCTGCTGAATTTGACTTTTCAGCTTTTTTTAAAAGCTTTTTCCCATAGCATGCTGCAAAGTTGTTTTTGCGCGAGCATATTTTTTTCTAAATCAGTTTTTTTTTCCAATGCACTTATTTAAAACGATGCCTATCCTTCTAGGTTTCTTCCGAAGGAATTTCCAGTGACTGATAACATGAAATAAAAGCATTTCCCTCTATCCATGAAAGCGTTTGTCTGTTGATTTTTAATTGCTGACTAGGATATACCCTTCAAACATACTCTCTGCGGAGTTAGAAATCAGGGAAATGTTAAATTTACGGTTACTCCGTAAAATCCGTAAAATCTTTAAAACATGTTTCTGTTTCATATGTTTCTGCACCATAACAGTATTTATCAACGCAAAGAATAGCAATAACGCCATAAGTAATGAAAAAGTAGACCTGCGATACTAATAATTAGTTGAAATCATATCACTGGATGTTCTTATTGCACTTAAGGAGAATTCCGAAATTTTCATGAGTCGAATATATTCAATCAGAACACACTTACACTACTCTTACAACTGTTGAGTAAGTTTTCGCGCAAAAAAATTATTTTTTGTCCAATTTTCTTATATTTGTATGCATTTATTTAATTAAAATATTTTACGGATTTTACGGTTTAGAATTTTACGGAATCCGTAAAATCATAATTTTACGGCCAATACCGTAAAATCCGTAAACGTAAAATCCCATCGCTATTAGAAATCACTTACATAAGCGAATAGTTTAGTCAAGTCGATTGAAACCTCTTCTTTAAGATCAAATAATCGTCCTTTCACGCCAGATTTTCGAGCAATGCCCTGCAATAATTCGACGATCAATCACGTTTTATAATTGTCTATTATAGTCAAGAATCTTGAAAAAGCAAAAGGGTGTGGCCTACTAACTATTTTAATTCTTGCAAGCGCATGGCCGCAGGTTGAAAACCTATTGTTGAAATTTGGAATTAAAAAAGGGGGCTGTCCGAAAAAAAACAGAATAATTTTTTCTGTCTCAAATAAACAAATAAAATCGTACTAATAAGTAATCCATCAAATGCTTAACCATCTTCTTGTATGCCTCATCCGAATCGTCATTGCAACTTTTATACATATCTCTGGCCATATTCTTCGCTTTCGATGATCCTCTATAGGGCGATTCTAGTAATGCTGAAAGCACTTTAGTTTACAATTAGTTCAGTCATAACATCTGGTGTAAAATCCCGAAAGGATCCCATATTATGCGCTCTGACTAACGTGAAATATTTTTTATAATTATCTGGTCAAGAGAAAAAAATAAGAACTATGTAAAAACCATTTGATATTTGTCCCCTGCCAACCTGTTTTAATTTAATACCTAGTATTTCCTGCTCTAATTTGCTAAAATTCCTGATACTTTGGCCGATCTCTTCCGATGCGATGAATTTGCCACAAGTGAACAAGTAGAAATCATCACATGGGTCGGCCTAAATTATCTTTATAGATACAGCATAGAAAGTTATTAATATTAATAGATGTACGAGGTGCAAGTTTTGGTTTGCATGCACATAGTAATAATGGTGTTTCGTAAGCTATATCTACGATATGTGCAACGCATTTGTGTAAAAATATGAGTGTGTAAAAAAAAATATCATGTGTGTTAACTTTAATATGAAATGCCGAACTAATTTGAAACGCTCCACTCTGGCCACACTATCTCGCTTGCACTGTCTACGAGAGAACGCTTCCAGAGCGGGCAGTAAAATTAGCCGTGGGTTCAAGATCATACTTTAAATTATAATAAAATTTGAAAATGATATCTTACTGTGAGGTTCACCGTCCTTGAAATAAGCTTTGCTGCGTCCTCAAAAGCGCTTGAATTTGATGAACTTGAACGTGTTTTGGTTATAGAAAAAACGATGATCAATATGCCGAAGTAATGCATCAATTACTAAGATTCTTTGAATAAATTTAGCACCTGAAGTATCGTACTCTAAAAAAACAATAAATTTGAATTTTCTTGCAGAATAATTAGAATTGTACTGTATGTAGTATATTTATCGGATACCGAATAAATGAAATTCGAACTTTGCACAAAAAAAAGAATATTTTAAGCAAAGTTTAAGACGAAATGATACTAGGGCAAACGCAAATTCGACAGATGTTCCCCACGAATATCTGGCGCGCCACTTTTCACAAATTCTCAGAGACGATAATTTCAAAGAAACGATAGAGAATGACTGTAGAGAACGATAGAGAATTTCAAAACGTTTGGGCGTCTCCTTCAGTTGCCTTTATGTCGTTTTCGTTCTTCAAAAAAAATCGATTAAAGTTAAGCGATGATTGAAAACGGCCTGTTTCTTATTATTACATGTAATCAGTGTTAGAATGAAATTTTTAACAACACGAAATGATTTATCTATTGAGCAGAAGTTATCAATCAATTCAAGTTATGAATAAAGTGATTGAATACAAATGTTAATGAATTATTGTAAAGTCAATCAATCCATCAATCAATCAATGTATCTATTGTATCCTTACAAACTATTGTATCGTTCTCAATTGCGATAATACTATCGGCCTTGTGGCCTAATGGATAAGGCGTCGGACTTCGGATCCGAAGATTGCAGGTTCGAGTCCTGCCAGGGTCGAAATTTTTTTGCATAATAAAGTAAACTTCTTACACTCAATAAAATATCGTACGCGAAACAAATTCCGCCCCATTTTACAATCTATTTGTAAAATCAACAATCAGTTTGTAAAAGATTGTTGTTTTAACAATCACATCGCAATATTCGCTTTTTGTGGGGCGAATGTTTTTTTCGCTGCTTATTTTTCTTTGAATATGACATCTAGATCAAATTTCGATCGAAAAATAATGAAAAGAATGTACTTTGATGCTTGGAACATTTATTTTCGTTTCTGGAAAAGTCAGTTCACGATTCCCAAAACTACAAACTACAATTTCATTTTGCCAGCTCGTAGCCTCGTGTTTTTGTTGTTTTCACCGTTGATTACTGTTCATGTGTTTATAATTTCGTTATTTTGCTTCTAAATGATTTATACGCAATTACTTCCAGGTCCACTAACGTCGCTCACTCTCGGAATAGGAAGATCAACGCAGGACAAGGGTCAACTTCCACATTTAACACATCAGAGAAGTTTTTCTTCCATTTATTTCCATTTCACTTATCATTATCTCTTTATTTCACTTCAATATATTGTGGAATGTAGCGTACTGTAAACATGGTACTTTGTGTTTCCTTTGAGGTGCAACGAGGAAAGCCTTCATGTCGTCCAGCTCCGTCGTAGTCAACGTCTTTGTCGTCTAATTCATCGAGGTTGGTATTTATCCGTAACATTCATTCACTTTTGTGTTTATCTCATGAGAAGGATGCATGCATTTATCTGCGAGACTCACAGATACCTGCAGTTCGGGATTTGTTTTGGGAATAAGGGGCAAAAAAACGATAACCCATAGTTACAACAACGAATTTTATTTTCTGTTGCTAATGCCTTTATCTTTCAGAACACTCTTCGCTATCTTCACCTACTAATCCATCTACACAAGTGACGTGCGCTTTGAATTCAATATCGTTGGTATCAATTTTATAATTATGGCCACAACTAGATGGATGTCTAACAATTGAAGAATTAGTATGGTCCGCCTAAGTCTGAACGGGGGTTTTTTTTTTAAACTGTGAGCACGCTAAAAGAAATATACAAAGACGCTCAGTGCAAATTGCCAATTTTATTGTAATAGAAAGTTTTTTCAGCTCTTGGAAACCGTCAACGATGCTGAAGTCAACAAGTATGATCCTCAATGAGGTGTTATCTTCACCGTTTCTTTTGTTGTAATTCATTTATTCGCATTCATCGATCTTATATTGATCTATTAGATAAAGCATGAGAAGAACCTCTGTAGTTTATAAATTAATATGCTTTATTCAAAAATTGTTAAAAATCTTGGATGGACATCCGATCGCACGTAAGACTCTGCCAAGTTGTCCTCGAGAATCAAACCACTCCATCAAGAACTCATCTAGAATTAGATACAGTAGTCACAAATACGAGCGAATATTATTGATTGATAATAACCATTGGACTCGATCGACGTCTCGATGTATTTGTAGCTGAAGGTGGACTCAATACAATGTCCACCTTCAGCTACAAATACATCGAGAGATTTGTCAAGCATGGTCATCAGATCTGTAGCAAATATTAATGACGATTAGTAGTAAATGATGAACCTTTATCGATTGAAGTTAATATTGTTCCCGTGACATAAGCACAAAAGTGAATGAATGTTACGGATAAATACCAACCTCGATGAATTAGACGACAAAGACGTTGACTACGACGGAGCTGGACGACTCGAAGGCTTTCCTCGTTGCACCTCAAAGGAAACACAAAGTACCATGTTTACAGTACGCTACATTCCACAATATATTGAAGTGAAATAAAGAGATAATGATAAGTGAAATGGAAATAAATGGAAGAAAAACTTCTCTGATGTGTTAAATGTGGAAGTTGACCCTTGTCCTGCGTTGATCTTCCTATTCCGAGAGTTAGCGACGTTAGTGGACCTGGAAGTAATTGCGTATAAATCATTTAGAAGCAAAATAACGAAATTATAAACACATGAACAGTAATCAACGGTGAAAACAACAAAAACACGAGGCTACTCTGGTATTTTGCCACTTAAAGTCTACTTAAACTTTCCCACTTTAAGTAGACTTTAAGTAAACTTAAAGTGAGACGTAAGTGTACTTAAAGTGGTGTGGTATACTGTAATGCATTTCGTCAAATGTTCTTTCACTTAAAGTTTACTTAAAGTCTACTTAAAGTCTGTGACGTAGTTTAAGTAGACTTTAAGTGGCAAAATACCAGAGTACGAGCTGGCAAAATGAAATTGTAGTTTGTAGTTTTGGGAATCGTGAACTGACTTTTCCAGAAACGAAAATAAATGTTCCAAGCATCAAAGTACATTCTTTTCATTATTTTTCGATCGAAATTTGATCTAGATGTCATATTCAAAGAAAAATAAGCAGCGAAAAAAACATTCGCCCCACAAAAAGCGAATATTGCGATGTGATTGTTAAAACAACAATCTTTTACAAACTGATTGTTGATTTTACAAATAGATTGTAAAATGGGGCGGAATTTGTTTCGCGTACGATACATTTTATTTGCCGTGATTTACGAAATGGAAATACTGAAATGTCAATTTTCACAAAAACTTTTAACGCCTACTCTGTCTATTCATTAGCGTTCATTCATTATATGCAAATGTTTATCATCCAGTAGGTTCGTATTCATCGGTAGTGATACGGCTTGGTGCCGATATTTTGACACCCTATTGAAAGGAAAGGCCAGTTGTTTATTGAAATCATGGTAATTGATGCATTTCTTCGACAGATACATATTCTATTCACCATCGGGCTCTACACAATCTCATATCATAGTCTTCCTATCCGTCTTATCGGAAGTGCTGGAATGCATAACATGAGAATTCGACGAAATTTAAAAGTTATCTTTGACAGTCAATTTTAGGCTTGTTGAACAGCTCTTGGCATGTAGATTCCAAAAAATATTCAGATTTGCACATATCGATTAATTAGAGCCGAGAAACTCCAAAAAGAGTAGCTATTATTACGCACTAATGTTTTCATGATCTCATCGCTACAAACCGGCGCGCGAGAGATCGTAAATGTGTCTCTCTCGGTTGAGTAAAGAGAGACTGTCACTAGGACTAGTGCATGACTGGTTCTCGCCAACCTAACAGTGACCTCTATGGCCTCTTCATTGCGCACACTATTTCTCTGTTGTCCAACAACGAGAAAACATTGTGTGTCGAAGAGACCATTGAAAGATGTTACGCTCCCTTTAAACAAAGTACAAAGGATATCGTGAAATAAATTATCTTGATAAAATACTATACCATGGTAGTATGTACTGAACATGTAATGGTAGTGTGAACACTTCCGAGTAGAGCACATCGTCCTTTGGAATGGTATGCGTAAGCTAGGCAGGCTTCGGATGTGGAGAGTGATGGACAAGGAATCCTGTACCAATTTTTTATTAATAATTTTCTATTCATTTTATTCATGTGTATTGAAAGAGGCTTAGAGGCACACTCAGAGCTAACTTGAACAACTTTTGCTATCTTTCCGGCTTCATAGTTTGACTACGCAAATATTCGCGGGATTCAGGATCAAACTTACGGAAGATATGCGGTAATGTTTTGTTGCGAGAAGCAGTTACAGTACACTTCACACATCCTCAAACTATCGACTACCAGAGGTTGATCTGTTATCATTGTCCTCTTGACTGTCATTGTCTCGTTATAATAGCAATAGGCTGCATCGTTGTTGGCAGGGGGGGGGGGCTGAATTGTAGTAATATTTAAAACAACACCACTCAAGTTGTATTATATAGAACACAAGACTTGTAATGCGGTATATGTAACACCTTATAGCTGTTATTATGTATTCTGTCCCAAGCAATTTCTTAGGCTGGCGGAAATGCTTTCTAAATGAGAGTTTGGCCGTCGAACAACAGGTAAATAAATGGAAATAGAATACGAATAAGAAATAGAATCTTATATTAGTAGATAAACACGATTCGATATTTCGTGGTCAGTCTTGGCACAATCTTAAGCAGTGTAGAGCTTTGTTAGGTGATGTAGGCGCCTGATAAAAATTCATTGATCATTCAGAGAAAGGCTGTGCGGCATGAAAACCTAATTCTTGAGATTCAATCTCATTTTCAGGACTCTTGATAGATTATTGAAACAAAGAATGGAAAGTAATAATAGCAATAATAATAAGATGATAATAATATAATATAGTAATAATAATATTAGGCGACGACATAAATAACGCTCGTTTTTCACTCTCCAAAAAAATTATCATAAAATTTTAACAAAGCATGATAGATTCTGGAAATATTCTCCGTTCGGATGGATGACCTTCTGCCTTCTACCGGGCAGTTTATGGATCCTTTCGTGATAAAAGGACTGGGGCTAATTCCGGAAATATGTGTCGAGTACGGTATGGATAGTGGTTCGGTATTTGAAGCTGTGCGCTTTGAGGAAGTGATGGGGCGCCGGGAAGAGGTGACAACCATAGTCGGCAAGGCCGGGTGAGTACGGAAAGTGGGGAAGTACAGTACAGTCATATCCCGTTAGCTCAGCCTGGGTCGTTCTTTTGGTATGAGGTCGAGCATTGTCATGTTGAAATTAGATCCGAGTGTCCTTCCCGCGTGATTGTTCGAGGTGCAGTCTTATCTTCCGCAGCTGGAGACTGTAGACATGTGTCGTGATAGTCGTACCCTCGGGGAGGAGTTCCCAGTACTCGACTCCCCGTACCGAATACCAGATGCACAACATCACTTTTTGGCGGTGAAAATCGGGTTTGGGGACATATGCTGGCTATTCGTGCTCACCGAACCATGGTCTACTTGGCTTTTCGTAATCGTAGTGCACCCACCTGTCATCACCGGTTATGACGTTGACCTGCCAAACAAGCCGGCGACGTAGAGTTAGCGAAGTCTTTGTCATGTCCAGTCGGCGATCTTTGTCGTTGTCAGCTAGGACGTGGGGTAGACGTGGGGTAGGACGTGGGGTCGTGGGAATCGATCGAGACCCACTTCCACACGGCAACCGGGTTGGTCTTCATCTTCGATGAAAAAGTCCTGTTTCTCAAATTTGACGATCCACTTTCTCATCGGTGTTATGTGAGGCACATGTGAGGGGTACACCTCTGCTAGGCGAGGAATAAAATAACGTCGCGAGTGTGAATTCCGTGGGGGGGGGCGAAGTCGTGCGGTTTTCTCGCCTGGAGGACACGCGGGAACTGAATTGAAAACAACCGCAGGATATTCGAGGGACAACCTATCTAGTATAAACAGCATGGATGCTAGCAATAACAACAGAGCAAGAACGATGCGACTGAATTTGAGACTAAAAAACGAGCGTTACTTATGTCGTCACATAATATAATATTAGAATGTTGTAGTGTCATATCTGATCTACGTCACACATAAGAGGGCTGCAGCAAATACCCTAGACGTATCTTCTTTGTGGCATTGTGATCATTCGTATACAGGGCAGGCTTACACGATTATGATGTCATCTAGTAAAATATCTTCAGACCGATCCATGAAATTATTTCTATATTTTACGTGTGGAAAATTCATAGAAAATTCCTCTTCGCAATTTTCACAAACTAGAGAACGAACTGAAAGGTATTATACATCAGGTTGGTATCGTGCGAAGAAACATTGTCTCATTTGGCGCTTCATTTCTAACTACTCTTAATGTAAATAATTTAGCCTTAACCTGATCATCACATCGAGGAATGTCCAAGTCAACGAATTTGGCTCTGGATATGTAGATCTATGTTGGGATATGTAGATATGTAGTCTCGGGATTTATATCAAAGTTGTATAGATGATTCTGTCGATGCACATGAAAACATGATGAACTATCCTTCTTAAAAATTGATATTTCAGTATTTTCATTTCGTAATTCCCACCTAAAATACATTTTATTGAACGTTGAAAGTCTACGTTACTCTGCAAAAATATTTCGACCCTGGCAGGACTCGAACCTGCAATCTTCGGATCCGAAGTCCGACGCCTTATCCATTAGGCCACAAGGCCGATGGTACTGGCCAATTGCGAGCGTTACAATATTTCGTGAAGTGCTATTTTTGTTCTCGGATAATGCCACACAAAAGACGCAACTTTCAGATTAAACGTTAAAAATCACCAGGGAATGAACAATTATTACAACAACAATTAGTAATATTGCACAAAGCTTTCCGCTTGAAGGAGAGCAGAAGAAGAGATTAGGCCCTCCGGACTGAATTGGCATTGAATCATCACTTGCCTAGCAGTGATCACCCGCAGGATTTTGGATTTTGTGTTACTTGAATTTGTCCTGCACCATTTTCCTCTACAACGCGTTTACACTTTTCCGAATTCGTATCTACACGAATTGACTAAGGAAACATTTCCTATTTAAATCACACATAATAAAAGTTATGCAATTGTTTAATTGCACTTTTAGGAAAATATTCAAATTCAAATTCATTTATCATATCACACGTCTGATGAGTAATTATGCGATTAGCAGCATCCATAAGCATAGACCACCAGAACGATCCCATAACTCTTCTCACTTCATAGGAAAATATATCGATTATTTATTGTTACAATCGAGAGATAACACTGGAATTGCCCTGTACCGATCCATTTGTGCCTTTTCCACTGACAGTTGATTCAGTATGACATTTTGGCCGCATAACAAACCTGAATGACTTATGTTTCACGGTTTTCAAAAAAAAATTAAAAGGCAGTTATATTATCGCCATTTCCTCTAGTGAATACAGTTGAGTATTTTTTTCTAGCAGCATTTTTCTAATATAATTTTTAAAGGGACTACCCGTGCAAATTAAAAACTCTCCGCTGTGGCATCGCTTTATTTGTCTATGAGCGGTGTCAGAGGGCAGAGTAAAATTAGCTCGGATGTGTCTTCAAAAAATACTTACCGTTTATATGGATCGATAAAGTAAAGAGTGAATAATGCATTAAACGATGCTGGAATGGCGGCCACCTAAAAGTATTTGAATAAATAAATAACGAATCGATTTAGCATTAAAGTTAACGAAACTCTTTACTTATCAAGCTAAATATCTATCAAAAAATACTGTATTTTTTACTTCATTAACAATTGAACAACTTTTAATATGAAACCCGGGCAAAATCTCTACTCTGGCCATAGTCTCTCGCTTTCTTTGCCTACGAGATTTTGGCAAATTGGAGAGTAACCTTAGTGTTCCAAAAAAATTAACGACTAACGATGAAAACAGTCGATTCCATCAGTGCGTTCTGGTATATATTTAACTTCATGAGGACATATACGATTATGCTAATCATGTACAGACCAGGCAGCGAGGCATGGTATGTCAAGTACTGAAAATAACGCTAGATACGAAAAGAAATGGAAAAGCGTGAGAAAACTCTCCAAGTTTCATTTTTCTAAAAGCGGTGCACCCCGTCACTCATCCTGCGGGCCATGCTGCAGCTGACCCCGCAGGGTTCCCCGCGGGGATAAATTTCCAGAGAGTGTAACTCACCGTGATTATGCTCTGATGAGCACTTCTCGTCTTCTCGCTCATATGGTCCGAATTGTTTCGTAGAATCCGAAGGGCCTTTAAAGACAAATTCCGTGCCTATTTTAAACTCTCCGCTCTGGTCACATTCTCTCGCTTTCTTCGATAGATTATTGCCAGTGCGGAGCTCTCCAAATAGCGGAGATGACTGGGTTGAAAGGTTTCGTTGTCAAATAAAATACCTTGATACGAGTTATGATAATGGCGACATAAGCAATAACCGGGACTAGGACGATGAAAAGAGTCGTGAATTTGGTAGCAGGACTCGAGACATTGCCTAGAAAATAGTCCATGATTTGTTTAGAATAATGTACAATTTTCAATCGAGTCTACTTTTAGTTAGACGAAAGTTTACTGCAGTATATAATACTGTAATGCATTGCGTCAACTGTTCTTGCACTTGAAGTAGACTTAAACTTACAGTCTACTTCAAGTATGTGACGTAATTTAAGTATACTGCTAGTTTGCAAATACCAGATGTTCGATCACCTGTAACGATTCCTGACTCCAATAGATTAGTTCGGTTCTGCTCTCGAAGCAAGTTCATTACAGTATCATTTGGTGCTTGATGGGTACCAAACATTACCTGAAAATCCTCGATTAGTAAAGTACTGAACGCACATAACGCACTCCATACGCCAACACCGGCATGGCGAAAATGAACATGGATAAGCACAGATTTATTCGAGATGGATTCCGGCGACGCAACACCACATATCTGAAAAAAAAGATTGTTCATTATAAATCGTACCATTTTTGTGGATACATCTTCAAGCGGAACTATGCCGGATGAGAACCGTCGGATGAGAACCTACTGGATGATAACCGGAAGCTACCGGATGAGAACTGAGCGTATGAGAACCGACTGGATGAGAACCTACTTTATGAGAACCCACCGGATGAGAACTGAGCGTATGAGAACCGACCGGATGAGAACCCACTTGATGAGAACCCACCGGATGAGAACTGAGCGTATGAGAACCGACCGGATGAGAACTGAGCGTATGAGAACCGACCGGATGAGAACCTACTGGATGAGAACCGACCGGATGAGAACCTACTGGATGAGAACCGACCGGATGAGAACCTACTGGATGAGAACCGACCGGATGAGAACCTACTGGATGAGAACCTACTGGATGAGAACCGACCGGATGAGAACCTACTGGATGAGAACCTACCGGATGAGAACCTACTGGATGAGAACCTACTGGATGAGAACCGACCGGATGAGAACCTACTGGATGAGAACCGACCGGATGAGAACTCTCTTGAAGATATCTCAAAATCTACCGGATGAGAACTTAGCGGCCATTTTATACCAAATTTTGTGCTGATTGCAGATATGGTATCATGATTTTTCAAAATCTACCGGATGAGAACTTAGCGGCCATTTTATGCCAAATTTTGCGCTGATCACGAATATGTCAGTCAGATTTTTAAAATCTACCGGATGAGAACTTAGCGGCCATTTTATGCCAAATTTTGCGCTGATCACGAATATGTCAGTCAGATTTTTAAAATCTACCGGATGAGAACTTAGCGGCCATTTTATGCCAAATTTTGCGCTGATCACGAATATGTCAGTCAGATTTTTAAAATCTACCGGATGAGAACTTAGCGGCCATTTTATGCCAAATTTTGCGCTGATCACGAATATGTCAGTCAGATTTTTCAAAATCTACCGGATGAGAACTTAGCGGCCATTTTATACCAAATATTGTGCTGATTGCAGATATGGTATCATGATTTTTCAAAATATACCGGATGAGAACTTAACGGTAATTTTGCGTCAAATTTCGTATCGCGAACCTACTAATCGATATTTTCAATCGATACATATGCGCCGCCAAAATCCCTGACGCGTTGCAACTTGTAACGGCGTCTCACCAGGTAGTGTATTAGACAAACTCTCCAATACCACCTGGTTTGACTCCCACCCACGTCATTCCTCTTTTGCTGATTTTTACAAACTTCCTCAACTTCATTTTCATTATTTAATCGTCATTTAACAATCAAATATAATTTCGATTGCGAATATCGATTGGTAGGTCCGCGGTGCAGCTTTTGAATTGACCTACCCGTGATCAGTGCAAAATTTGGCATAAAATGGCCGCCAAGTTCTCATCCGGTAGATTTTGAAATGTCTGACTGACATATTCGTGATCAGCGCAAAATTTGGCATAAAATGGCCTCTAAGTTCTCATCCGGTAGATTTTGAAATGTCTGACTGACATATTCATGATCAGCGCAAAATTTGGCAATAAAATGGCCTCTAAGTTCTCATCCGGTAGATTTTGAAATGTCTGACTGACATATTCGTGATCAGCGCAAAATTTGGCATAAAATGGCCTCTAAGTTCTCATCCGGTAGATTTAGAAATATCTGACTGACATATTCGTGATCAGCGCAAAATTTGGCATAAAATGGCCGCTAAGTTCTCATCCGGTAGATTTTAAAATATCGGACTCACATAGCCATGAGCAGCGCGAAATTTGGCACAAAATGGCCGCAAAGTTCTCATCCGATAGATTTTAAAATATCAGACTCACATAGCCATGAGCAGCGCGAAATTTGGCACAAAATGGCCGCAAAGTTCTCATCCGATAGATTTTGAAATATCTTCAACAGGGTTCTCATCCAGTAGGTTCTCATCCGGTCGGTTCTCATCCAGTAGGTTCTCATCCAGTAGGTTCTCATCCGGTCGGTTCTCATCCAGTAGGTTCTCATCCAGTAGGTTCTCATCCGGTCGGTTCTCATCCAGTAGGTTCTCATCCGGTCGGTTCTCATCCAGTAGGTTCTCATCCGGTCGGTTCTCATCCAGTAGGTTCTCATCCGGTCGGTTCTCATCCAGTAGGTTCTCATCCGGTCGGTTCTCATCCAGTAGGTTCTCATCCGGTCGGTTCTCATCCAGTAGGTTCTCATCCGGTCGGTTCTCATCCAGTAGGTTCTCATCCGGTCGGTTCTCATCCAGTAGGTTCTCATCCGGTCGGTTCTCATCCAGTAGGTTCTCATCCGGTCGGTTCTCATACGCTCAGTTCTCATCCGGTGGGTTCTCATCAAGTAGGTTCTCATCCGGTCGGTTCTCATACGCTCAGTTCTCATCCAGTAGGTTCTCATACGCTCAGTTCTCATCCGGTAGCTTCCGGTTATCATCCAGTAGGTTCTCATCCGACGGTTCTCATCCGGCATAGTTCCCTTCAAGCAGTTATGAGATAGCCTGGGGCATGGTTTTTTAATAACTTTAGAGGCACAACTTTAGCTAACTTAATTCTCCGAGAGGGACCAAATCACGTTTATTACTCAGACAATATTCACTCGTAATTTTTATGTGTTTCGTTTCGTGCATTAGCACATTGATAAAATAAAATATACATACATATATATGTATATAGAATAACTCGCCTATACGTAAAACAAGTGGCCATGAGTGACATCGAATACGATACAGCGGCCATATGTGCTCCATGTCCGATGTAGCACGAGCGAATGGCAACGAACTGACAAGGCCCAGCTGAGACATAGACAACTCCGCCAGTGATGGGCACGATTCTGGAGATACTCTGGTATTTCAAAACTTAAAGTCTACTTAAAATACGTCGCTGACTTAAAGTATACTTTAAGTAAACTTCAAGTGAGTGACGTCACTTTTGCACTTTAAGTAGACTTGCGTCTCACTTTAAGTAGACCTACATCGGTGACATCACACTTTAAGTAGACTTGCGTCTCACTTGAAGTAGACTTACAAGTCTACTTAAAGTGAAAGTGTAAGTATTTGTATTTGTATTTATATAGTATTTGTATTTTATATATTATAGAGTATTTGTATGGTGCCCCGTAAATGCACTCCGCAACCTAATTTGACATTCTCCGTCCTGGTAACACTCTCTCGCGTTCTCTGTCTGCGAGCGAGTGTGGCCAGTCAAGAAGCCCGGATTCTGTCTTAAAAACTAAGACAATTTTACATGTAGCGAAACTACACTAACAATAAGGTTTAAAAAATGTGAGAAGGAATGTTTTAAAACCTTTGCATGAGTAAGAAATCGTTTATGTTCACGATCATATCAACTAACGTAGAGACAAATATCAATAGTGAATAGATCTTAAAATAACCAAATATTTTTAAAAAATCATCGATTTGAAATACTTTTAAGTGCTGTGGGGTTCTAGCGATGACAGCCAACAGAAGCACAAGGTTGGACGAAATTCCGAATATGAACAGGACGATGTGAGAGAGCATTATCACTCCTTCTGCTGAGAAAATTGATACCATCTGAAAAAATAAAGCTAGGAACCAGTGAGAGCGTGTGCATATCAAGAGAATCATATTGACCGTATAAAATAGACTTGTTCATTTGGTATGAGAGTAGCCGGACAGACCCGCAATGTTTAGAGAGAGTCCAAGAGAGATCAGAGAGAGCGAGGAGGGAAGAAAGGGTGTTGATCAATAGAATACTTGCGTTTTACCAGCCAGTAGCAAGGCAATTACACAAGTACATTTTACACGGACAATACAACAGGGATATTTGTTGGCACGCTGTCAACAACATTCCAAGAACTACCTTAGCTTATCATAAACCAAGATGTGATCGCGATTCATCCAACAATTACATGAATAACGAAGATTGGTAGTGGAAAATGACAGAAGTGGCAGCATGGCAGAAGCAGCATATAACACTAGGTATAAAAATAATTGAGCACGTGTTTTTTTTATAATTATTATGGTTGAGTATTATTTCCTATAGCAAGAGAAAACTTTTCCATACTATATTAGGGTGTCCGGAGAGTTCACTTTTTCTGTACTTGTTACTTTGGACCCAAAAAACTTACTCGTACGAGAGCGAGCGCTATGCCTTGTGGCATTTTTCCTACATGAGGGGCCTAGATCAGCAAATGTGATAAGTTTCATTCGACAACTCTCTTTCCTTGATTATATTTTATTTTTTAGCTACGCCACAGTTACCTAGTGTTTGACATGTCCTTCTTCACTTGTACCGTACGGGGAGGACTGCAATAGAAGCGAATCACTAACTACCCCAGTCAATGAAGCCTAGGGAGAGGAGTGTCGTGTAATGGTCTTATAATTGTATCGTCAGTTCAAGAAAATCCATTTTTGTTAGGTTGAAAAGTTCGATCTGGCTCTTCGCACTGACGCAGAGTTAGAGATACCTGGAGCAGACAACTGGCACTCCAAGATCCACCATCCATTCCATTCTCATTCTTATCTTCGCCTCAGGGGATTAAGTGTTTCCCCGTGTTCTCTCCGATCTGCTCCTCAGAAAACGAGTCGACATCTCCACTTTGTCTCTGCAGTTCTCGATCCACGGATAGTAGATTCTCTGCCAAGATGATAAGTGGGTGTCGTAGGACAACACCGATATAATGATGGAATGGCTGCCCGCTTGGAAAGGTGCAAAACCGTTCCTAAACGCATTCGGAATGGAATTTATTTTATTTATTTATCATACATCGCGAAGATGTTTCAACAAGTAAAAACGATATAAATGAAGAAGATTTGCACAAGGAAATAGAATGGGGAGAATAAACAATGGGAAAGAAAAAAATGAAAGCGTCGCTCTTCTTATTCGTCTGCTATCTTGGTGGGGTACATTTCGAACTATTACCTGAGGAGGTAAAATAGGTCCGAAGAAGAGATTAGGCCCTAGCAGTGATCGCCCGCAGGACTTCGTGTGCCTTGAATAACGGGTTGTACCTTTACCATTTGAATGTAGTTGCTTCGTTTCTTATTTTTTTTAATGCAAAGTATGAAAAAAGCGCAAAGACTTTCTGGACACCCTAATATCAACTATATCCCCACCACCCTTTCCGTGCAGGGCTAATTAAGATCTCCACTGATATAATTATCCCTTTTTTTCAAGATTCGCCAGTAGCTCCCAAACTGCCACTGTACCCAAAAACCCTCACCGATATCGCTACATTAGCGACGGACATCCATCAATTCCTTTATATCCTTATTCTCTTGTTACGTATATTATGATGGAATAAGGAATAAGAATAAGAAATATATCAACTAGAAGATCATTTTTTAAAGTTGTTGATGAAGAATCCGACAACATTTTTGGATATCAGAAGCTGTATCTCTATAAACGTGACGTCTCTTTCGTAGGGCGGGGGGGGGGGGGGGGGGGGGGGTTGGCAAACGACCTATTTTTTGACGTCATGTTTGTCGACAAACGGTTTGCCAGCGTTCATTTATACGGACTCCGATGAAAGATAAATCGAATAATGCGAACGAACGCGAATGCGAATCCATATCGCATAATAGACAGGTGAATAATAAAACAGTATCTATTATAAAATATATATTTAGATATATTACAATATTCGGTTTTTGCAACATAAAGTTGAAACATCCGCTCTGGCCACACTATCTCGTTCTCTTTGTCTACGAGAGCGAGCGAAATGTGAGAGAAAAATTAGCTGTACTGAACAAATCATCCGCACCTACAATAAAAATAACAATGGTAATTGAGTCTGCCGAGGTTTGGTCAGCAGGTGTATTGAACAACCAACAATCAATTAAAGGGAGCGTTACCTCACTCAATGGTCTCTTCATTGCGCACACTTTTTTTCTGTTCTCTAACAACGAGAGAGCATTGCGCGTCGAAGAGACCATTGAGTGAGGTTACGCTCCCTTTAACAATACTGGCCAGTCTCAAGCGATTTCTCTTTCTCTTTTGAAAGTCACATCAATATTTTACAAGAAACGATAAATTATTATTGTAAAAACAACATTTTCAGAGTTTGTCTGTAAACTAAATGCACAGCGTTTGAAGTGATTTAGACACAGAGAAAAAGATACAAAAAAGGGGGTTAATTATTATAGAATTAAAACTGTCCGAACAATACAAATTCCGCTATTTGCCGCGCAATACTCAGACTCCGCCCACTTCTTCGCGCGACATACCATTTTCTCTTATTTCATCGATTTTTATGGCGTCTTCTCGTCATTTAATTGGGCTTTCAGCAAAAATAAAATTATATGCATTTACAAAACGTTCGGAAAAACCTCCCGAAATTAGGCGAAAATTTTGGAGTGCGTTTTTCTCAACGGAGGATAAGTTTACTATATTCGGCATTTGCGCGATGTATGCAAAACTTTTGTAATTCTATAATATACGCACCAAGCTAGTTTTACTCTCCTCATTAGCAATACTCTCTCACAGACAAAGAACATTCTTTGGCAAAAATGTTTCGACCCTGGCAGGACTCGAACCTGCAATCTTCGGATCCGAAGTCCGACGCCTTATCCATTAGGACACAAGGCCCATGATACTGATTGAGAGCGAACCTTACACTATTTGTTCTGCGATGAATTACAAAGGGCACAGATTTCAAATTAAACTTGGCTGAAAATCACCAGGGATAAAAAATTATTAGCATAACAATTTGTTATAAACCCTCGTATTTTCAAACTAACAGTCTACTTGAATTACGTCACTTACTAGAAGTTTACTACATGTAAAAGAACATTTGACGATCAAATCTAATTGACAACTGGAAACCATTTTCTTTTAATATCTCACTTCACAATATTTTATGTAATTGTGTAATTCTTATTCTTATTCTTTATTCCATCGTATAATACGCGACATAAAACGAATAACCAAGGGGTTGATGGATGTTCGTCGCTTCGGTAGCGATATCGGTAGAATTAATTGGTACAATATAGCGAAATAATTGCATATTTAGAAGAAAAAACATTTTTAAAGTTTTTGTTTTTAAACCAGTTTTTCTGTCACAATCTAGAGACGACACTGATCTTTCCGTGAACCAAGATATTTGTGCCTTTTCGATAGATAGTTGACTCAGAATGACCGGACACTGTTCGCCGTAGAACAAACCTGAATGAATTTAAAGGGGCTGAAACCTTTGTCAACCTCTGATATTTTCAAACTAGTAGTTTACTTATATTTCCCACTAGCCTTGCAAGTCTACGGCTAGCTAAACGTTAGTTTACTAGAAGTGGTGTATAATACAGTAATACATTTCGTCAAATGTTCTTTCACTTGTATTAAACTAGCAGTAAACTACTAGTCTGTGATATCACGTAAGTAAACTACTAGTTTGGAAATACCAAAGACGGTCTCTTAAACGCTCCACGCTCTCTCGTGGTTAGAGAGATAGTGTGCGCGGTGAAGATACCATTGAGAGAAATATGTTTCACGATCTTATTAAATTGACATATTTCCATTCCGCTATGTTGTTAGGGTCTCTATTGGTGCTTAATATAATACATAACAGTAAATACATAGTAGGATGGTGGGCCGAAATGTAACTCGATAAATGGAAATGGTTTGTTCGCATCCCTATTGTGAGAACTAGCTATTCGAAATTATGGTAATGAAACTATTGTATTAGGAAAGTGATCTTTGAGCACAATTAGTCGGGAACAGAATATGCAAAATCGACGAGAGGGAACGATTGTCTGAGCTCCGATTAGCATAGAACAGTTTGAGTAAAACCCACGTTTCGGAACCGAGATTTCGGAACCGTTAGCTAGGAACAGCCCATATCCGAACCCAAAATAAATTATTCAAATAGTGTTACAAATCGTTTTATATTTAAAGACAACAATACATAAAACAAAGAACAAGTCAAAGGCTCATAACAACAATTATCTTGATATTAACAATTACTTGAAACGTCTGAATGTGATGCTAGCCCAGTTTATGAAAGTCAAACCCACTAGCCCATTTGGATTAGCCAGAACCATGTCTATTCTATCAGGCGGTTCCGAAATCTCGGTTCCGAAACGTGGGTTTTACTCAAATTGTTCTATGCTAATCGGAACTAACAAGGGAAGTGTAAGAAATATCTTTTAGACTTGAGTATTTATCCTCGATAGCTATAGGCAATATAAGGTCGGAACCAAAAAATCAGAACCTGGCATGCACTTTCCGATTTTATATAAATAATTATATTTTGTACATTCGATCGCGCGGTTTAGGCGATGAAATAAGACTCCCCTGATAGAGCACTTGAAAGATCACTAACAACATGGCAGCATGGTGTAGTGGTAATGTGTTCTCCTATTGATCACTATACAGTGCGGGACATAATGATATGACACCCCTAAAATTGTGTGATTCTGGCCGAATTTTGAATGGAAATCAAAAGAGATATATACCATTTGTATCCACTCCTTGGATAACTGAGGTAGCCCACGTATGAGGAAATTCAATTTCCCGGTCAACGAGAAAATAATGATTTTTCGAAATTTTAAGGGGACATAATGATATGACACCCTGATTTTTTTCATGTGATATTATTATTTTCAAACTTCTGCATAACAGCAATGGATCAACAACAGGTTAGTAATCAATGTTGTGGCCCCTCCTCGAGATTGGACCGAAGATCCGATTGGGCATGCTTCCATAGAGGGCAGAAATCACTTGAGGCTCGATGCCGTCCCACTCCTTTTTTATGACATCCATCAACTCGGCTACGGATGCATACTGTTTGTTGTTCTTGTACACACGACTAACCAGTAAGCCCCTCATGTTCTACATGGGGTTTGCATCGAGGTTGCCCGTAGGGCATGGAAAAATTGGGATATTCTTGACTGTGAACAATGGTTTTGAGGGGTGTTTGTGGCGAAGGAGGCGCCGTCTTTCTGGGAGATCAGATGGCGGGCCCGGCTCTACCTCATGAACGGAACGAGGGTAGTCTGTTGCATCACCCAATACTACCCATAGTCCATCCTGCTGGAGCGGAAGGAGATGGGCGGCATGTCGAATTTTAAGAACGCGCCGCAGTACGGTACATGATATTTTTTCACAAAAATATTGAAATTATCGGTTGCTGATCGCATTCACCTATGAGAAGAAGATCAACCCCTATAGTCCGGACGGCGATAACTGCTTCTGACATGAGTTCCTCAAGGAATCACGTTATTTCAGCAGGAGGAACTTCGGTGATGTTCTGGGTCACGTTCCTAAAATTCGACATGCCACCCATCTCCTTCCGCTCCAGCAGGATGGACTATGGGGGGTATTGGGTGATGCACCAGACTACCCTCGTTCCGTTCATGAGGTAGAGCCGGGCCCGCCATCTGATCTCCCTGAATGACAGCGCCTCCTTCGCCACAAACACCCCTCAAAACCATTGTTCACAGTCAAGAATATCCCAATTCTTCCATGCCCTACGGGCAACCTCGATGCAAACCCCATGTAGAACATGAGGGGCTTACTGGTTAGTCGTGTGTACAAGAACAACAAACAGCATGCATCCGTTGCCGAGTTGATGGATGTCATAAAAAAGGAGTGGGACGGCATCGAGCCTCAAGTGATTTCTGCCCTCTATGGAAGCATGCCCAATCGGATCTTCGGTCCAATCTCGAGGAGGGGCCACAACATTGATTACTAACCTGTTGTTGATCCATTGCTGTTATGCAGAAGTTTGAAAATAATAATATCACATGAAAAAAAAATCAGGGTGTCATATCATTATGTCCCGTTAAAATTTCGAAAAATCATTATTTTCTCGTTGTCCGGGAAATTGAATTTCCTCATACGTGGGCTACCTCAGTTATCCAAGTAGCGGATACAAATGGTATATATCTCTTTTGATTTCCATTCAAAATTCGGCCAGAATCCCAAAATTTTAGGGGTGTCATATCATTATGTCCCGCACTGTATTAGTAGTTCGAACACACCTATGGATATTTTTCTTTTGCTGATTTTTAAACGTTTCGGACTTGTAATTTTGATCAGAAAAAAAATTAGAATCTTTTCCACAGTTTTTATGTAGCTGTTGAACTTGAATTTTATCATTTAGGAATGCAAAAAATAAAGCAACATTTCGTTTACTATCATAGTGATCGTTTAATTTTGGAGAGTTCCTCTGTACCAAGCGGCTACGGAAGAATAACATTTTGATAACTTGTGCATACAATGTTTGGCCAAATTTTCTAAACTACTCTTCCTTTACACGGGGACAATTAATTAGTGAGATTATTTTTAAAACGCTCCAAATGTGATTGAATAGCCGATTACAATACATCAATAAATGATAAAATTCAAGTTCAACAGCTACATAAAAACTGTGGAAAAGATTTTAATTTTAATTTTAAAAAAATTAAAAGTCCGAAATTTTTAAAAATCAGCAAAAGAAAAAAATCTCCATAGGTGTATTCGAACCACCCATATAGTGATCAAGAGGAGAACACATTACCACTACACCACGCCACCGAGTTGTTAATGATCTCTCAAGTGCTCTATCAGGGGAGTCTTATTTCATCGGCTAAACAGAGCGTTCGAATGTACAAAATATAATTATTTATATAAAATCGGAAAGTGCATGCCAGGTTCTGATTTTTTGGTTCCGACCTTATATTGCCTATAGCTATCGAGGAAAAATACTCCCATCCATAAGTCTAAAAGATATTTCTTACACTTCCCTTATAAGACAATCGTTCCCTCTTGTCGATTTTGCATGCTTTGTTCCCACTCCTTCAATTACATTTGCATTGTTCTCTGTGAGCTGTTCTCTGATCAGGATTTCATTCCAAGTAGTTCCGGGAATCTCATTACAACTTCTCTCGTTTTCAAAACCGGAGTTTCAAGATACAATTAACGAAAACACGAGATCCGAAATTGAAATTACATATCAGCCCACCACCCATAGTAGTACTGTGCAAAAATCATTTTTGAAATTCATATCCCCGAGCTTTTTTTTAAATAGCTAATTTTGGCTACGCTCTCGCTCTCTTTGACTACGGTAAAGCCTTGCATAGCTTAGCGTTTCAAATTAGCTAAAATTAGTGTTAACTTTAACTCGGAGTGTTAGAATTAGCTCGGTGTGTTTCTTCACAGAAGTGCTTACCGTCGATAAGGGTCGATGAAGTGAAGGGTGAACAATGCATTAAATGACGAAGGAATAGCGGCTATCTAAAAGTATTACAATAAGTAAATAACGATAGCATTAAGCCTGCTGTCAAGCAAGCCTAATTTCATGATGAAAAAGATTTCGTGGATTTCATCGACTTAAATCGGCAAGATCGAGTTCAACCATTTTTTTAAAGAGAGGGAAGAATAAGAAATTGTGTGCAATTTGTAAACGCCTTGAGCTAATTTGAAACTCTTGAATCTGGCCACGCTTTCTCGATTTCTTTGTCTCCGAGAGAGTATTGTCATTGCGGAGAGCAAAATTAGTGTGCCTTTAAAGGTGGTGTCCCACGAATATTTTCGTGAACAAACTGTGAAGACAGAAAGGTAGCAAAAGTTATTCTACGTACAGTACACTATTTATTTTGTGCTGATTTAGTCTATTGATCGCTAGAAACATTAATAAACCATCAGGCCCGGTTCAGGGAAGGGCGCGCTTTTTGAAAATTGAGGAAATTCGGCAATAGGTTTCGAACTTGCGTCAAACGGGTAATGAGTCTGAACGTTTACCACTGCGCTATGGGATAGATGAGAGGCTGAGCTAACTCTTCGCATATCACTTTGCATTCGCACAAGAGGGGTGTAGTGATTTATCTGAACATTCGCGGGCCACCATCTTTAAAATGAACAACTAACAATGAAAACAGTGGATTCCATCAGTGTGTTCTGGTATATGTTCAACTTCATGACGATATAAGCGGCAATGCCGATCATGTACAGTCCGGGCAGTGAGGCATGGTATGTCAAGGACTGAAAATAATAATTTCGTAAAAAACATATGTTTAATTTAAACGAAGAGAAAAGAAAATCAGAGAAAATTCTCATTGTTTTAATTCTCGAGACTTTTTCTTTGATGGAGCTTATCATCATTTAAAGGTGGAGACCCGCGAATGATCATGCAAATTTCCTACATCTCGCTTATGCAAGGGTGTAGTGATATGCAAGAAGATAGGGAGACTTCTTATCGTTCCCTTAGCGTAGTGGTAAAACTTCTGACTAGAAAGCGCATGGTCGCGGGTTCGAATCCTATTGCCGAACTTTCCTATTTTCAAAAAGCGCGCCTTTCCCTGCACGGGGCCTGTTGGTTCATTCATGTTTTCAGCGATCAATAAGCTGAATCATCATAAAATAAGTAGTGTACGGTATGTAGAATAACTTTTGTTATGATTCTGTCTGCACAGTTTGTTCACGAAAATATTCGCGGGAGTCCACCTTTAAGTTTTCAGTCAGTATCAACCAAACTTTGAAAAGCTTCTTGGGATATCGATGAAGTGATTTAATAGAAAAAAATGGGATGCAAGATAATGGCTCATAGCATGGCAGGTCTCATGATTCACATGACTTCAGTCTCATATGATAAATCAATTGAATTTGGTAGGTTTATTTTTCGTAATCTAAGTATGGTCACCGTGATGATACTTTGATGAGCACTTCTCGTCTTCTCGCTCATGTATTCCGAGTCGTTTCGTAGAATCCGAAGTGACTTTAAATTAAATACATAAAGAAATAATATATATATATATATATATATATATATATATATATTTATCGACATGCTCAGCATGAAACAATACAGATTTAAAAAAGCAGAAACAATGGATAACTGAATACTCTCGACATAGCTAGATGATTGAAAGAGATATAATTAGTATTAGTATTATTCACGAATGGTTGGAAACTCCGCTACACTATCTCTCATTTTCTTCCCATGACGGAGATAAAGAATAAAATTAAAGGGAGCGTAACATCTGTCAATGGTCTCTTCGACTCCCAATGCTCTCTCGTTGTTAGAGAACAGAGAAATAGTGTGCAAAATGAAGAGACCATTGAGTGAGGTAACGCTCCCTTTAAAGTGACATCCCGAGTTAATTTGAAACTCTCCGCTGTGGCCGCACTTTCTTTGTCCATGAGAGGGTGTTGCCAATGATTTGCGTAAGATTAGGTGGGGGGGGGGGGTTTGCCTTTAAATATCAATAATGGAAGATGTGGTAGTCCACCTACCTTGATTCGAGTTATGATAATGACCACATAGGCAAAAGGCGGTGCGCTGACAATGAAGATAGTGGTGAATCTGATTGCAGGGCACGAGACATTGCCTAGAAAATAGTCTATGATTCGTTTGTAATAATGCTTTCGATGTCATGACAATGAGATAAGCCGATGAAAATGATGAATGAGATGAGATGAGTTTCGAGAGCTGTCATAGTGTGACAGAGAAAAAGTAGAGTGAAAACGAAAGAGTGCACGCACAAGTGAGATGGCGCTGACGGATGGTTCACCATACCGTTTTTTTCAATGATCACTCTCCCTGTGCTGGAAAAAACGCTATAGCTATAATAATCTTTGCGGCTTCTCCAAATCACTATGAAGCTGTGGTGGATCACCTGTAACGATTCCTGACTCCATCAGATTGGTTCGGTTATGTTTTCGAATCAAGCTCATTATTGTATCATTTGATGCTTGATGTGTGATGAATGCCACCTGAAAGTCGACGATCAGTAAACCCCAGAACGCAAACAACGCACTCCGTACACCAACACCGGTATAGTGAGGGTGATCATGCATACGAGCAGGTGGATTCTGGATGGATTACGGCCGCATAACACCACATATCTGAAACAAACAGTCATTATAGGCACACCTCAAGCAAATTTGCTGTCCGTTTTGGCAACACTCTCTCGTTGATAAAGATGGTGAGAGTGTATAGTTTCAAAATGGCTCGGAGTGCAATGGAAGATAAACGAAGATATACTATTTTGAAACTTCTTCGGTTTCGGCCCAGAGCTCTCCCATCTTGAGGAGAGCTTGGGGAGTATTTCGCTCCCCGTGGACATCGTCATCCCAATGAGGGGGACTCCATTCGATCGAAAAGATCGAAATGAGGGGGGAGGGGGTAGCCAGAAATCAAAGAAGTTCGACCATTTTTAGGGAATCTTTCCGTTTCAAGCAAGCTTACAGCAGTCCAGGGATGTCCAGTTTTTGAAACTTTAAGATAATAAAATAACTCGCCTATACGCAAAGCAAGTAGCGACGAGCGTCAATGAATACGATAGAGTGGACAGAAGTGATCCATAAGCGATATAGCAAGAACGAGAAGAGAAGAATTGACAAGGACCAGCTGAGACATAGACAACTCCTCCGTTGATGGGAACGAGTCTGAAAAAAATATAAATTGGAATGACATTCCTTAAAGACACTCCCAGAGATAATTTTAAACTCTCCACTCTGGTCATACTCTCTCGCTTTCCTTGTCTGCAAATCAGTATGGCCTGTGCGGAGAGAAAAATGAGCTCGGGTGTGTATTTAAAGGGAGCGTTACCTCACTCAATGGTCTCTTCATTGTGCACACTATTTCTCTGTTCTCTAACCGCGAGAGAGCATTGCGCGTCGAAGAGACCATTGAGTGAGGTTACGCTCCCTTTAAAGCAAGGACAATTTTTCATGTTTTACGCAAAAAAATTACACAGCGAGGAAAGAAAGCTCAAATTTATATACAGTGAGAAACAATAGAATGTTTTAAAACCTTTGCATGATGAACAAATCGATTACGTTAACTACCAAATCGACTGACGTAGAAGCAAATATCAATAGTGAATAGATCTTAAAATAAGGAAAATCTTCACGAACAAAAAAAAAGATTTGAAATACTTTCAAGTGCCGTGGGGTTCGCTTGATAACGGCTAAGAGAAGCACGGTGTTGGACGATATTCCGAAGGTGAATAGGATGAAGTGAGATATCATTATCATACCTTCTGCTGAGAAAATTGAGTCCATCTGGAAAATGGCTAGAACGAGTTATTAGAAAGAGGTCGCGGACTGTGTAAAGCGGGTGAGTCAGACAAATGGAATTTTTCTTGGCGTTGTTTATTTTTCTTGATGTTGCCAACAGCGAGATGCAAGAACATGTTGAAATATCGCACTACATAAAAAATATTATATTGTGCGTATAAAATGTACTTACATAAGAAAATTACACTGTGCTCTAAAGAACGGAAGTCGCTCAAAGGCTAGATCTCGCCTCGCCTCTCGGTTGTCTCTCCGCTGCCTCTCACCTAACCCGGCTGACCTTCGCCGCGCGCTATTTTATATATAAAAGAGATCGGCATAGTTTCTGAACCATGCAAAACAAGAAAGTCTCTTTTACAAATAAAACAAGTTATTTTTATACACTCAATAAATCTTATCACCTAGAGATCAAAAGATCAAATTTTTCGCAGTCGTCGATCAAAACAAAGGATCGTTTTATGGGCATCTGATGATAGATAAATGGCAAAAATTATGTGTGATGCAGTTGGCATCAAGCATCCACATCGCATACTGAACAGGTGATTAATATAATAATAATAATAATAATAATAATAATAATAATAAATTATCTGCGCCCGAGGCGCAACAGCAATTAAGAGAACAATAATTTGATGAAGATATGATTGACGACTCTCCGGAAAGACATGGAATATGATAAATCAACAATATTAGGGTGTGCATCCAATCTACTATCAAATAATTGAATCGAATAATCGTTTTAATAGCTGTATCTAATAAGCATACATTCTATTGTTACGACATAAAAAGCTCGGTGAATATCAGTATTATTTTATGTATCTACTGAAATATTGTCGCTAGCGCTAATTGTGAGATATTTGTGGTACTGAACAAGTATCCATAACAAATAAAATTTTACTATAATATAGATACAATAGGTAAGCCATATATATCTACATCAAAACTTTCGCTTCTGGAACGAGCAACGAATAGATGCTATTTACCCTCGTTTAAGAAAAAAATGTTTACATTATAATTTTTTTTATAAAAGCTAAACTATAGACTCTAGTATCTAGCCAAATATTTAAAAAAAACTATGCCAATAGAGAAAAAACAAAAGATACAATAAATAGTAATGATAATTAACCCTCAGGAGGTTTGGACATCAGCTGTCTTTAACAGCTCACAATCAATTAACAATAATGATCAGTCTCAAGTGTTCTATGTCTCTTTTTAAAGTCACAGCGGCAGCATTTTCAGAGTTTGTCTGTGAACATTGCCAGAGCAAAAATACAAAGCGAGAGCGGGCATGATGTGACGGAGAAACAGGTAGAGCGAAGATGGGAGAGCACGCACACGGTTAAAGTGCAACCAAACCGAATTCTTGGCATTATGCCAAATTTTCAATGACCGATTTGTAAGTGTCGATGAAACGATGTGATATGAACTTCGAATGTCTGCTTAAAGAACTCTGCAGGCATGGGCAAGGGAATCATTCCCTTTTAGGATAGGGAAAATGGCCACATTTCCAAAAGATACTTTGACAGGGAACTCCCTCATAGGTCAGAGTACATTTCTGTGTGTGCATGTATAATAGAAAGTTCGTGGGGAGATGTTGTTTTCTATCATCAAAGTTTTGATCCTATTAATCATCATTAATTTAATATTTATAAGAACATTCGTCGCGATGATGACACACTCATAGGTGGCATAGACCGAAAAACAAGAGAGAATGACGACAACTGAATTCTTCATGCGTACAAAAATGCCCTATGCACCAGGGATTCGTGCAAATGCACGGCCGGTACGAGCATGAACGAAATTAAGGATTTTATGGCCCTTTTGCTCATAAATCCAACAAGGGAACTCTCCCAACTTAATGTGGCCATATGACATGGAAATAATTTACCTGAATCAGTTTTCGATGCTGATAACGAATCCGTTTTCAAACATTGCCCAATCGAGCTGAGATTCGAGAATATCGCTATTAAAATTCGCTAGTTTATTCGGAAATTCGTGATACTTCCTATATAAACCATCCCAATGCGTTCATAAACTGATCCATCAATTATCCAAACACCTCCTGCTGTAGTTTAGTCGATATTGTAGGTAAGTTGTGAATTTTCGAATCAAATAGTCGAATTTCAAGATCGATTTTCTCGAATCTCAGCTCGATTGGGCAACGTTTGATAACGGATTCGTAATCAGCATCGAAAACTGATTCAGGTAAATTATTCCCATGTCATATGGCCACATTAAGTTCAGATAGTTCCCTTGCAAGATAGGCGAATGAGCATCGTATTTGAGAGGTTATTTACTGAGCTGTAATTCTGGCCCCGTCAACACGTTAAACATGTTAGCACGAAACGCGTTTATATACAATGACACTTGGTAGATCAATGATCGGTAGGTCTGTGATCAGTAGTTGCTCAGTCCCTTTTTCATCACCGTTGATTTCTCTTGGAACAGGATGACCTAAAATAATTGTTTAATGATCCAAAAATAACGATGTATCCAGTAGAATCAGAGAAATAGTGTACTAAATTAAGAGACTGCAGCCTTTTGCTATAACAATATTGTAAATAGGTAATACCTGTTTTCGAATCTTCGGGGAGAAAACGAGGAAGAACACTGCAGGAGTAGTGGAGCAGAGGTCGAATGACTTAATTTATTATGTTATCTTTTGTAGTTCATATCATGTATGTTCATAAGAAGGAAGTGATTTAGAATAGATCCTTTGTGACTGTATACCGGGTTCAATTTCAAATTTATTTAAAGGAGTTTAAAATTTTACTCTCCGCTCTGGTTGCACCCTCTCGTAGACAAAGAATTGACAGAATGTTTTAGTTTCGATTTTGCTCGAGGTGTGCCGGTCAAAAGCGAAACAGTAGACAACATATATCATCGAGAGAGAAATGTTAGAGTGTGCAGAAATAAGAGAGCGTGGGAGCATATGCTTGTTGAGGGTATCCTCACCAGATTGCCTATCCAATACAGGGCTGCCGCGTATGTAGCGCCTGCGGGTATGAACTTTATCCAGATCTTTAAGCGACTTACATATATTGATAGTATTAATATATTATTGTACCTGAATTGTGATGTAAAACAAGTGCACGGTGAAGTTCGCACAGCCCGTTAGCAAGAGAGATTGTCTAAATGCCATAATATCTCTAGAAATTCTTTTTTTATTTTTAATACTATTTCGGAATACTCTTAAAAAACATTTAAAAAACACTTCATTTTTATGTTTTTTTTTGGTTCACAGATGCTTCAAAAACAGTTCGTTTTTCATGAATTGTAAATTCTCACTCGAACTTATCCTGTTTCGTTTTCCGTTCCTTTCGACGTTTCATCAAATATCGAACAATGAAAATATTGAAGAAACCATTGATAAATATCACAACAAGTGCCCAATATGTTGATAGCTGAAATCATTTTAAACTTGAGGAATAGCGACTGAAACAATATATAGAACATTAATAGGTAAGTTAACAGTTATTCGCTTTATACAAGGCACACGATGCCCTGCGGGAGATCACTGCATATCCGTAACTAGTTGTATTCTCTCGCAGATGAGATACTGTAGCCAGAACGGAAACTTTCGTACATATTTGCGCGGGGTTTACATAACATGACAAACCTGGCTTGTGACTGCAAAACTTCGAAAATTGAAGTAAGTCTCATTTGCAGCAGTCCAACGTTGAACGAATGTTGCACCCTATGTAAATTTATTTTGATTGTTTTATTCTTAAAAGTTTTCTAAACCATACACTTATCACCGATATGACCATTTTCTTTCTCTTTCAGAGATAGTCAGTATGGCCAGAGCTGGCATATTCATTATAGATAATTACTCACTGCGATAGCCATGTTGATATCGATGCAGAAGGGCAGAAGGAGAATGACGACACACGAGAGCGGAAGAAAATATGTCCAGAACTTAAATTACACTTATTTTAATGCACGTCGGAAATGAAAGGCGCACCCAGAGGCAATTTCACTCTCTGTTCTGAAAAAACTCTCGCGTAAACAAAGAAAGCGAGAGAGTCCTGCCAGAGCGGAGAGTTTAAAATTAGCACGGGCTGTTCCTTTACACTATATATGTATACACTACATATATGATTGACGTTCATTCTAACACAAAAAGACAATCGAAGGCTTTTATTACAACTATTATACATATAATAAATAACTAAGTCATGAAAAAGAAGAATAATATTCCTATAACTATACTATACTTGTATACTATTTTATATACTTATTTTTTTATTTATACTTATTTATTTATATATTCCTATATTAGAGCAATAATATTCAGACCCGCTCATTTCTCGCAGGCCATATAATCGCAGTTACTCGCGTAGCCGATTGTAGAGTGATGCAAGTTATCTGAGCCATCACACACGCCCTATATTTGATCTATTTAGTAAAGTGACATTTGAAACTCTCCGCTCTGGACACAGTCTATCGCTTTCTTTGTCTGCGAGAGAGCATCACTCGAGAGTAGAATTAGCTTGGGGTTTGATTCGTATTACAGTAAAACTAAAAGATATGTATGATCAAACTATAAATATAAAATGTCGAAGATCAGTCTAAAACTGTTCTAATTTATAATAATATATTTATTCACCATAAGGCAAACGTGTAATTTAAACAATAAATAATAAATGAATGAATGAAGTATACGTGCAAAAAAACGAAACTTACGATGTGAAGAGAACTTGAAATCCCCATAGTGAATAGGGTAGTTCCATGAAGTACAAGAACAAGTCAGGGAATATTCCCATGCCTGGCACTCGAAGAAACATAACAGTTATGAAGGAATTCAGAAGATTCTGAAATTATTTTTTTATTATTATTATTATTATTATTACTGAACAAATATAAAGTTATTATAATAACAATTATAATATTATAATAATATTTTAAATAATTTATTTGAAATTGCTTTTGTAAAGAAAATGTCATCCGAAACGGATATGTTTCAAAGTTATGCTATATCTGTTGATGGAAAATACAAGCAGTTCTGGTTGAAAGCTAATTTTTAAGTTATAAAAATATTAATCCTACAGTTATAACTGACCAGTGAAAGTTCATAGGCGTATAGGATCATGTACGGCATTTGTCTGTACTCTCTGTCTCTGAGGATTACGTAGAATAGGCGAATCTGAACTTGACTTGTTGTAATGCGAGTACAGTCTTTACTTTGTGAATCTCAATTTTACAAACTAGATCTGGGTTTTCATGTTTTAGAAAACAAAAATAATACTGTGTCAAATCATTTCAAATTATTAAACTTGTAAAAATTATTTAAAGCAAAAAAAACGTACCATAATCAACCACATTGGTACGGAGATTATTACTGTTACAATGAAGGCTGCCAATTTAGGGATGTCTGTTGTTACGACCATAATCTAGTGGAAGAAAACCATTTGACAAAGTAATCAAATATTGGGTGGTCTAAAAATCATACACTATATAACAACAATGTTAAAAATATTTACATTCTTTGAAATCTTATGGACGGTCAACGTAAAGAAGAAGAAAAAAGGGTCCTTAAAGGGTCTCTCAAGTCTAGCATTTCTGCTTCATAAAGTATTCACCGACGGCAAATACTTTTTTTGTTGTTCAGAGCAAGGATTAGACCTTAGCATATTCTAGATTCGATGTTTTGCAATGATTTCATGGGAAATAATAGTCAGAATTCTAAAATGATTTCAGCTATGCATAAAAACATGTGATCAAATGTCAAACGATACTTTTGGGAAGTCTAACAGCCTATTCTTTCTCATGAACTCTAATACTATTCATTCTTTTCCTTGAATCCACTTTTTGTACCCTGTCTCGTGAGAGCCCTTTTTGTAGCAAAACTTGTTTATGATAAAACGAGGGTGAAAAAGCGTCGCGCCATAGAAACGGAAAATATTTGGGAAAAAAACACATTGCTTTCGCTTGGATTGACGTTGAATTTGAAAAATCGCCCTAGTGATATGCGAAAAGATACCTACATCATCGTCGCAGATTTTTTGAATGTTTTTAAACAGTGAAAAATGTGCATTATTAATTTAATTTTATAACATAATTTAATTTCAAAATTTATGTGCATTCAAACTTACATTCGTAAATTTAAAAAAAAACATTCATCATTACACACTTTTAAAAAATTATAAATCACACTATCTGAGAAAATTCAACAACTGAATTTTTTTTGGTATCGACGAAAAATAGATTTTTCTGTTTTATGTATGATAATTACAGGCTCCATGAGTGTAGTTCACTGGTACTTGGAAATTCCTTCAAATTGAAAATTCGCTTCAGGAGGTGACCACACAACGATTTGGGGCCTTTTCCTAAAAAGTTTATTTCGAATCTAATCGATTCCGGAGTGGGTGCAATGGACTCCTTGGTGAATTCTAAGAAACTATTGCTGAGGAAAGTTTTTTGATCAAAGATCAATGAAGGCTGGAATTCGTGAATTTTCAGAAAAAAATTCACATTAAATTAATTCTCTCTATTTTCCCATGGCCCAGGTAAATTTTTTATTTGCTCAATAACTTCTGCATATTATATTACACATTCAGTTTTAAATTGGTAATTTTTTTGAAATCTGGGAAAATTGTAAACGAATCAATTTTGTTTGCTGTATTCAATTGTGGAGAAGATTGGCGACCTTTTCTAAAAAATTTATTTCTAATCCAATCGATTCGGGACTGGGCGCATTCGAATCCTTGTCTAATTCAAAGAAACGATTGCTTAGGAGAGTTTTTCGATCAACGGTCAACGAACGCTGGAATTGGGAATTTTCGAAAAAATGTTTACATTAAATTAATTCTCACTATTTTCCAAGGCGAATGTAAACTTTTTATTTGCTCAATCGCTTCTACATAGTGAGAATTAGAAAAAATTACCACTTTTAAACTAAAGGAGTAATATAATATGCAGAAGCTATTGAGAAAATAAAAAAAAATTACCTGGGCCATGGGAAAATAGAGAGAATTAATTTAATGTGAATTTTTTTCTGAAAATTCCCGAATTCCAGCCTTCATTGATCTTTGATCAAAATACTTTCCTCAGCAATAGTTTCTTAGAATTCACCAAGGAGTCCATTGCACCCACTCCGGAATCGATTGGATTCGAAATAAACTTTTTAGGAAAAGGCGCCAAATCGTTGTGTGGAAGCGAATTTTCAAATGGAAGGAATTTCCAAGTACCAGTGAACTACACTCATGGAGCCTGTAATTATCACATATAAAAGAGAAAAATCTATTTTTCGTCGATACCACACATATGTATGTGGACTTTCTCAGATAGCGTGTTATAAATAATACTCTATCTATCAATTCATACAAAAAAAACTACTGTCGATAAATACATAAATATTTTTTTAAATTTGCACATATTTGAGACAATTTCCGCCTAAAACGAGATCACGATGAATGCAAGAAAATGAGACCATAAATGAAAGAAAGAGATCAAAGACCAAAGATCAAAGACCAAATATCAAAGACCAAAAGATCAGAAAGTACTCACAGGGTTGGAGAAGACTAACATCGGAAACAGTAAAAAAGACTAGAATATAAATATTCTATATACTATGAATTAATTTACGATGGAAGCCGGTTGGAAGAAGCAAAGGCTATGAAAGCGTCAAATACAAATACTACAAATGTCCAATGTTCAAAGATCAAAGATCACCCTCTATATCCGGGAGAAGCTTTGCGAGAGATCTTACGTGAAACGATTTCTGACGCAGTAGCAGTCTTTCGAACATGATAATTGATTCATCATGCGACACCTGAAGAGATTTTTAGATGACAGCAAGTCTATTTATCAGCCTATTTATATGTTATGTCAGCTGGGTCGCCATTAGGGTTCTCCAAGGGAGAGATAACTTAGGTAAATCGTATTGATTAGCAATTTTTTATAGATTGCAGTAAAATAAAGTCTCAGTTTCAGAAATTTTTCAAATAATTCGGGAAAATTATCAGAAAATTTTTGTTTTCGCATTCAAAACATGAGCCCGATTGCTCATCTGAGTCAACAGTTATGACATTGGAAAGCTTTAGGTGAATACTCTTGGATGCTACTGTATAATCATGGTGTGTATTAATGAGTTTTTTTTTATTAAACGCAAAAAACAGCACAATTGAATTGGGGAAAAAACTTTTACATCCATTTCAATTACAACACGAATGAAACATGATTAATCTTCTCATTGTCTAGTTATCGTGGGAGAATTCAATCGACGATGTTGACGGTAGGAAATGAAGATGAGTGAAACGGTAATGATGATCAGAAGAAAGACGATTACGAAGAGAAGAATGTGCACGGTGTAGTCTAAATTAGTTTATATGAAGATAGTCACAAAAGGTAGATGATATAACCGCAAACCTGTAGCCAAATATGGTGTAGTGGTGGTGGTGGTAGTACTATTGTTACGATTCGCCCATTCGGTTTCTGAAAAAAAAGGATTAGAGTATTTATGAGAGGAATCGCGAGAAAATCGACCGTTTCGGAGGGTCCGCGGACATAGAAATTTCGACCCCATGAAAAATTCAGATTAAGTACTTTGAACGATGCTCTATCGAACTGCGTTGGCCGAATTTGCATATCTGCTCTCATTTTCGAGTTACGGTAGGTTAAAGATGGCAGGTACGGTATTTTTGGCTCGAGTGTGCGTCAGAAAAATTATCATAACTCCGTTCAAAATAATGATAGACAATTTTCCAAAAAAAAGCATCGAAAGAGGAGATCTTGGGCAACATTTCCCAGTTGATGACGTCATTTGTCGACCATGCACCGGTGCGGGGTGGTCGGTTTTATGAAAAAGTGACGTAACTTTCCTAATCGGAAAAAGTGAACTTTTCTTCTATGCGCGTTTTGTTGCATCCATATGTGTCTAAAAATGACCCAAGTTTCAGAGGATTTGAGAAATGCAAAAAAAAGCGTTGATTTTAGTGACGCGACCTCGGACCTGTCAAAGGAAATAACGGCTTATTCCATTATCAAGAAACAGCAAAAGAGCTTAAATGACTCAAAAACATCCGAAAAAACATTACGAGCTCAAAATACCCATATATGACAGTTATTTGAAACACAAAATCACCGAGTTTCGAAAAATTTGAAAAAAATCATATTTTGCTTTTCCACATGGAAAAACCGTTTCAGCAATGCTAATTAATCTTTATAATATTTCTTATAATGTTTTTGAACATTTATGTTTTTGGAAGTGAAGGCCTACCTGCTCTTAGAGCCGAGATATGCGCCATCGAGATTACACGCGCGCGCCCCAACTCCGCGCGACTTCTCATCATCCGCTCTCTCACTCCCACACGCTCTTTCGTCAACATACAGGGAGAGAAAAAAGGAGAAGGGAGACTAACATCTGGCAACTACACGAAATAGAGATGTCTGAAAACTCTGAGCGAATAGAGTTGCATTTTAACAACAAAGAACGAGTGTGAGCCCCCCCCCCCCCCCAAAACCTTCCTCGCTCTCTCTCTCTCTCTCTTCAAGGAATGGTGAAGTAGAATGTCAAAACTAATGTTAGATAAGATACATTTATTAGAGAAATCAGTCATAATTGAAAACAATTAACATTGAAATAACGTATTACAAAGACATCCGTTGTATCATGTTATTTTGTTACTATAACTATGTTTAGTAAATCAATTGATCTCTCACCTTCCTCCCATCCCCGTCCCCTTTTTTTTAAATAATTTTATTCTTTCACATATTTTTTTGCACTCGAACACTTTGTACTTGTTGAAACACCCTTGCGATGTACGATAAATAAATAAATAAAATAAGCAAAATCATGCGAGGCGTCGAAGTAAAGAGGTACCGCTCTAAAAACACCGAGCGTGTTCGAACCCTGGTTCGATCCAAATCTTTTGCTGATTTTTACAGACACAGAAAACGTGTTCCAAAATATTTTTTCGTGATAAGAATGATGAAACAAGTTGTTTTGAGTCATTCTGAGCTGGAAAACGTTCATTTTATGGCAACACATCTCTTCTCAAAGGGTGAGTTGGGGCGCGCGCGTGTAATCTCGATGGCGCATATCTCGGCTCTAAGAGCAGGTAGGCCTTCACTTCCAAAAACATAAATGTTCAAAAACATTATAAGAAATATTATAAAGATTAATTAGCATTGCTGAAACGTTTTTTCCACGTGGAAAAGCAAAATATGATTTTTTTCAAATTTTTCGAAACTCGGTGATTTTGTGTTACAAATAACTGTCATATATGGGTATTTTTAGCTTGAGCATGTTTTTTTGGATGTTTTTTAGTCATTTTAACTCCTTTGCTGTTACTTGATAAAGGAATAAGCCGTTCTTTCCTATGACAGGTCCGAGGTCGCGTCACTAAAATCAACGCTTTTTTTTTGCATTTCTCAAATCCTCTGAAACTTGGGTCATTTTTAGACACATATGGATGCAACAAAACGCGCATAGAAGAAAAGTTCACTTTTTCCGATTAGGAAAGTTACGTCACTTTTCCATAAAACCGACCGCCCTTCACCGGCGCATGGTCGACAAATGACGTCATCAACTGGGAAATGTTGCCCAAGATCTCCTCTTTCGATGCTTTTTTTTTGGAAAATTGTCTATCATTATTTTGAACGGAGTTATGATAATTTTTCTGACGCACACTCGAGCCAAAAATACCGTACCTGCCATCTTTAACCTACCGTAACTCGAAAATGAGAGCAGATATGCAAATTCGGCCAACGCAGTTCGATAGAGCATCGTTCAAAGTACTTAATCTGAATTTTTCAGGGGGTCGAAATTTCTATGTCCGGGGGGTGGTCGAACCTCTGGCGATTCCTCTCTTATAGCAAGCAATATGGTCGACTCACTGTCGACACAGTACAAGCGGTCACGGTATCTGATGCACTTCTCGCTTGTGGTACAACCACAAAGGTCGGCCATCTGCAAGGAATCTTGCTTTAAAGGGAACGTAACCTCTCTTCATTGCGCACACTATTTCTCTGTTCTCTAAAAACGAGAGAGCATTACGCGTCAAAGAGACCATTGAGAGAGGTTACGCTCCCTTTAAACCGTGTATTACAGAATTAAAACCGTCCGAACAATACAAATTCCGCGCCTTTGCCGCCGTTGCTGCGCCATACTCTGACTCCGCCAACTTTCTCGCACGACATTGCATTCTCGTTTTTTTTAAAATATTTTCGTCATTTCATTGGGCGTTCAGAAAAAAAATTATATGCATTAAAAAACATTCGGAAAAAATCTCCCGAAAATTTTACGAAATTTTTGAAGTGCGCGGTTTTACTTGGTGTATTTTCACTTCAGAATTTGCGTGCAATGTGAAAAAACTTTTGTAATTCTATAATTTATTTTGTAATTCTATAGTTTAAAAAGTAAAAGACATGAACGATGATGGAGGGAAGATTCTACAATGAAGAACCACGTAAAGTACAAGACAATCGTACATACAAGATTGAACGAATAATTTCAAGAAAACATGAAAAGGCCGTGTTATTGTACGTTTAAGATTACACGGTTTCCCCCAGGTTTGACAGATGGATCTCACTCGTAGATGTTGTACACACAGAGAAATAATGTGCAACCTTCACAGATACAGCCTGTGAAGTGTTATATTTAACACTTTTGGTGTGTTAAATAGCTCAAAGAGAAATACATATAACACTTCACAGGTCTTATGTGATGTGCGTTAGCCCTCTTATCTCTATGTGTAATGAATGCTAGAGGAATGATAGAGAGTGTGCAAAAATGAGAGAGTGTGGGTAAAAGTAAAGGCAGAACCAATTAATCAAGGCGCACGAAGAACTGCGAGCAATCACTGCTAGGTCAGTGGTAATTCAGTGAGAGGTTGAGGGAGCTTATGCATATTGGAGATATTCTGACCATATTGCCTATCCAATATAGGGCAGTCGCGTACTTTGCACCAGCAGGTAGATATGAACCTTATCCAGATCTTGAAAAGTGGTCTTTTATTTATATTATTAGCAAAATATTGTACCTGAATAGAACAGAACAAGCACATGGCGAAGTTGGCACAGCCTGTTAGCAAGAGGCATTGTCTAAATAATGTCATTATGCATCTACCATTTTTTGGAACTTTTAGAACCTTGGGAATTTCGGAAAACTAAAAAATGCATTTAAAGGCTCTTTGCTTCTCTTTCCACTTCACAGTACTCTTCGCTCGGGCAACACTCAGAATGTTTGGAATAAATCCCATTGCTTTCGTTTAGATTGACATTGAATTTATGAAGTAGCCCTGGTGATATGGGAAATGCGATATCTACCAGGGCTGTGCATTTTACGTTTTACGATTTTACGAATTTTACGATTTTACGACTTTTTTCGTAAAATTTTTACGTCGTACAATTTTACGAAATTTTAAAAATTTAACGAAACGAAAAAAACTGCAAAAAAACTGAATAATCGGTGAAATTTTTGTCAAGAATTATCGTAAAATCAATCATTGGGGATGTATACATATTTTTTTTTCAATTTTTTAGCTGTAACTTCTTGCTTATCGTCTGTCCCTTGTATAACAGAGTCGTTTATGAACATTCGCCGGTTTCATATCTTTTATTACGACATACATAAGGGTCAATTTCTTATAATTTTGACGCAAAATATTTTACGAAAATTTTACGAATTTTACGAATTTTACGAGAAAAGAAGTCGTAAAATTACGTTTTACGAAAATTTTACGAAAAAGATTTTACGCACAGCCCTGATATCTACGTCATCGTCGCTGGTTTTTTTCCTGTTTTTAAACAGTAAAAATAGCACATTAATATTTTATTTTTACAGCATTATCTAATTTAGGCATTAATGTACACGTAAACCTATATGTGTACCTTTTAATTATCAGTAATTTAATAATCCTGCACACTCCTTGAAACTATGAACAATACTCTTTATCTGTCTATTCATACAAGACTACTCTCGATCCATACAAAATTTTTAATTTGCACATATTTCTGAAAATTGCCGCCTATTATGAGATCACCATGAATGAAAGAAAATGAGACCATAAATGAAAGAAAGAGATCAAAGACCAAAGATCAAAGATCAAAAGATCAGAAAGTACTCACAGGGTTGGACAAGACACACATCGGAAAGAGTACAAAAGACTAGAATATATTCTAATATACTATGAATAAATTTACAATGGAAGCCGGGTGAAAGAAGCAAAACGTATGAAAGATCAAAGGTTAAAGTACAAATATAAAATAATCAAAGTTCAAAGATCAAAGATCAAAGATCATCCTCTATATCCGGGCGAAGTTTTGCGAGAGATGGATGTTGTTGGACGCTCTGACGAGATCTTACGAGAAACGATTTCGGACGCAGCAGTAGTCTTTCGGACCTGACTATTGATTGATAATTGATTGATTTGCACTAATTTTTATTGATATCGATTGATTATTGATTGATTTGGTTTGTATTGATTATTGATTATTGATCGGTTTGCTCTTCATTCTCTTGCTCTTCATTTTCGTCTCCATCATTATCTTCAATCGATTCTCCGTAGATCAAATTGGGTTCAAATCGATTATCGATTAGTTCAGATCGTCTTATAATAACAGAGTGTTTGGAGCAAACCTCAGCGAGTCTACGACGTCGTTCCTGGTCCAGTTGTTCTTTGAGAAGAGATACCTGAAGAGATTTTGGCATTACAACAACTTTATCAGCGTACTTGGGTGTTATGGCATCTGGGTCGCGGTTAGGGTTTTCCAAATAAGAGATATGTATCATAAGTAAATCGTATTGATTATCTATTTTTTTAAGAGATTGCAGTAAAAGAAAGCTTCAGTTTCGAAAATTTTCGAAATAATTCGGGGACACTAGCACAAAAAATTTTGTTTACACATGTTAATATGATAAAGTGTTGTAAAAGATATTCAAGGCACTGCTAGGCCAGTGATAATGCAAAGCCAATTCAGTCCAGAGGGCCTAATCTATTCTTCGGTCCTACTTTGGGACAAGTAAGAAATGGTCAACCAAACCTGAGATTCCAACATCCTCTGTTTATGAGAGTAATTCGTTTCGCGTTGAGCGTAAGTCAGTTCCAACTGTAAGATTTTATTTATTTATTTATGTACTCCCGAGAGGAAAGTAATGCGAGAGGAAAGAATATGTTGAAATATCGTCCATCGAAAAATTATTGGATCATGATTCGTTTGAACCATTCTGAATGGTTCTAGCGAATCAAAGGCGATTATGACCGAATGAGGCATTTTTGTTCTTATTCTTTCTTTTCATTGTTTTTATTTCACTCTAATCTAGTTAGTCCGCGAGAATCATGATAAAATAAGATTAGAGTGAAATAAAAACTATGAAAAGAAAGAATAAGAACAAAAATGGCTTATTCAGTCATAATCACCTTTGATTCGCTAGAACCATTCAGAATGGTTCAAACGAATCATGATCCAATAATTTTTCGATGTACGATATTAAATCTCCAGAGATTCGAAGTGGATACAAAGGTCGAAAATCATGAATAATGGGGTGTTATTGATTAATATTTTTATATTTAATAAACACCGAACAAGTCACGTACATCAAATTCGACTATATTTCTTCCGCTCGTAATATAAAGTTGAAACGTATATGCGAACCTTTTTTGTGATCTAGATATTACAGTATTTTCGTCGTTCTGCACTTTTACTCAATGCATTAAATAAAGGCTATCGTTCTCTTGTACAAGATACGATAAATAAATTATTTATTATTAATTATTAAATGCAAAATGTGAATATATTCAAACCTGTCGTTTCTCCTGGCCTATTCGGACCAGTTTAGCCTCCAATTCACCGTGGTCCTTGAGTAGTTTGGCGATCGATCGGGGACCACCCTGGTCACGTTCAAGTTGAGCTATCTACAATAATATTCATACATTTGCGAATATCGATCGATAGGCAGCCTGGATACGGTATCTTTGGGCAAATGCAGATGGATCTAGGTAATCTCGGTCATCGGACATGACATAGTTCTAGTAGTTCAACTATAATCTCCATACCACACTGGAAATTCCAATTTTTGTATTGTAAATAAGTTCAAATTCGAAAATCTATGTTTAATTGCACATTTCTTTTCCTATGTATATACGAGTGAGTGCATTACTGCAAGATTCGAACCTGTGCCTGCAAGCTCGTACAGCTTCTGTACAATTCCGCGTTCTCCTTTTCCATGGTCGCAAGTGATTTATCGATCGCTTTCCGCTCAGCCATCGCTTCTTTCAATGAAATCTCACGACGACCGCGCTCCTCCTCAAGCTGAAATTGATCTTTGATCTTTGATCTCTTATTTGGGAAATTTCGACTCTGACTTTCTAATTGTGAAGTAATATTATTGAAAAAATCAAATTTTGGCACTTACTCATTCAGAAAAAAATGCTTTCAAATGCGAAAATTTAAAAAAAAACTAAAGTGCACACACATTCTCATTGTGTTTCTTCAACGCGGTAACTTCTCGATCCAATCGAGTTCGATTCACTTCGATTTCCCGTTTCTCGACCTCGATACGGTTCAGTTTCCGTTTCAGTTCCTCGCATTCAGAGGTGAGAGTAAGCTTGTCCTTAATAATTATTTTGGTTGCATCATGATAGATTAGCTATGTATTTTTAGCATTGCCACGAAAGAGATTTTTCTCTATCACTCCATGCCCGTTCTAGACCGTCTGCGCTCTATCACTTCTATCTTCTATTACATTACCTTTCTCAACGCCTTCAATTCATCATTAATCTCCTTTTCTATCCTCATCCATTCTCCCTCTTTTCTCTCATAAGCGAGCAGTCGAGTGTGCAGGGATTTACGAGATTCGGCGATCTCGTCAAGCCGACGTTCGGTTTCGGCTGTCTGCGGAGATCAAAGATCATTTGAGATTACGGGAAAGAGATCAAAGATCAAAGATCAAAGATCAAGTACGAGTATGTATTTCTATATATATATACAGGAACGAACCTTTTGAAGTGCATTAGACGCTCTGGTGTTGGCTTCGCGAAGTTCCTTGCTGAAATTAGTTGAATAATTAAAGTCAGTTCACGATTGCTATACCGTAATCGTTCGGCCTCCTCGACCACTTTCTCATTTCTCGCATTGAGTTCGTCATAGTTTCGCTGCAGTACAGCCAGTCTCTCATCGATCATTGTCTTGCGATATTCCTCCGCACTTCGTTTGACAGTGTGAGCCTGAACAATGGAATATTTATTTATTTATTTATTTATTGGAAAAAATAGGAAAATCAATGATGAAATCGGACGAAAAATTCTTTCTTATATGCACGCCCTAAGTTAATTTTTCTCTTCGCTTTGACAAGATTCTCTCACTGACAAAAAAAGCGAGAGAGAAAGCGAACAGTTTTAAATAAGCGTCAGATAATCTTTGCGAACTTCACTCTCCGCATGAACATATTTCAAAATAATCAATAATTGTAGGACATACCGTATTTCTCCAGTGTTCCTCTTCCTGTTTGCTCTTCTCTCGTGCATCCTTCTCCATGTTCAAATCAACTTTCAGCTTCTCCGACTGTCTCGTGGCGTGCAGACAAGCTGCCTCACTGTCTTCTAGACGTTTCTCCAGTGCCTGCAAATACGAAGATCGTTGTAAGGATCAAAGATCAAAGATCATTGTAAAGATCCACTGTCGTTATTAGCGATAATTGTTCTTACTGAATACATTTGTATTGTTTCATGATGAGCCTGTTTATAAATAAATAAAGTGATAGTCTAAGAAAAAGAATCGGAAGAGAATTTAACATGTTTTTAGCATCCTTATCCCAGCATACCAATGTATGAAGCTAATAAATATTGATTGATTGGTCAATTGTTGGTTCCTCTTTATTTTCCATTTTCGTATATCGTTGATTGAAAATTGATTATTAGTTTTCATTTTCGTTACTTCAAGAACCTGTACCAGCAACAGCAATTCGACTCTCGGGATAACTAAAGCGAGAAACCGCAAACCAACTGGTGCATCACGCTCACTTACTCAGGGTGTTCAACTAAGGCTGTTTCTAGGGAAAATATTGTGCTTATAAAATGTACTTGCATAAGAAAATGACAAATGGTGCTAACGAACGGAAGTCACAATCGAGAGGCGAGCGAGATGCAGCCTTCTACATCTCGCCCCGCCTCTCGATTGTCTCTCCGCTGCCTCTCTCTAACCCGGCTGACCTTCACCGCGCGCTATATTATATATAGAAGAGATCGGCATAGTTTCTGAACCATGCAAAACAAGAAAGTCTCTTGTGGGAGTGATTGGCTACTCTCGTACCAAATAAACAAGTGTATTTGTATCAATAACCAGACGATGCCGGGAAATATAGAGTTTAACCGAGGGTGAGACAATTACCACTTTCGAATCACATCTCAGCAATTTTTCGACCCTATTTTTTGTTATTATTCTAATGCGATCTTCCAGAGCCTAGAAAATGTGTCTGCTTGTACCAGATATTAAATGGCAGAGAATTCACACAAAGTGGAGAGCGTTCCATGTTTGTTTTGAGAATTTTTAGTCGAGTGTTTTAAAAATTTTTTTAAAAACAACAAAGAAAATTCTCCTCGTTTTACTCTCTCGCCTATTTTTTGTTCCTTTTCTGTCAATATTACCTGCACTTCTCTCTCCGCTCTCAGCATTCCCTCTTCATATTCATTCTTTCGTCTCTCCAACGTCGCTCGTTCCTCTTCTATCCTACTCAGCATTTCCTCCAGTGATCGACATCGATCCTGTAGTCGTAGTCTATCAGCAGACGTCTCCGAAAACTCTGATCGAAGAGAATCCAACTGCGCCTGAAACACACTCTAGAGCCGGGAAATGTCAGCGGGACGAGCGCATCCGGGAATTTGCCCAAGGTGATCTCTTTGAACGTAGATATGCTTATTGTTAGGATTCACATTTCGGCGTAAACCAATAAATCATAACGTTTGCAATTGCTTGATGGTAGGCATACCACTCCTGACTCGCTTATAGTCTTCTGGAGGTAGTGGATCATTTTATGTTGTTAATCTTTGTTCGGTGAAAGAAGACGAAACAAATCGCTCACGACCGAGACAAGCGCAAAGATTGCTTGGTGTTATTACTTTATAAACATAAAACCGTGCTGGTCTCCCATGGGTTAGTATCACGCAGTGCATTATGTACGAGAATTCACACATAACTGAGATATCAATCGGCTTTATCGACACGAAACACGAAACGAGTGAAATCATGTAGAAGAATAAGAATTTAGACTTGGAGAGCAATTGATGGAGATCACCGATGTAGGATAGGATTAGGACGAAATTAGAGAAAGAAGTGATGAAGAAGATTGCAGGATTGGAGTCATTTAGAGCTTTCGATCGATATTTTTTAAGCATACCAATATGCATGCAAAAGGTTGAGTGATCCCAGTGATCCTCGAAATATTGCTAAAACGACTCCAGCCCTGCTTATATTGAGGCTCGAAAGAAATATTATGTTTGATATGCTTTCTAGATTATTGATCGGGTAAAGAGAGAGAGCACAGGGTTTGAGGCAGATAGAGGAACAAGCGAAAGACTATTGATGCCGTTGTTCAAAAGTTGCCAAAAGAAGAAAATACAGATGACAGAGTGTTAAAAGCACGCCCCGAGCTAATTTGAAACTATCCGCTCTGGCGACACTCTCTCGCTTTATTTGTCTGCAGGAGAGTGTGGCCAATGAGGAGAGTAAAATTAACGTGGGTTGTGCCTTGAAAAAGTAAAGAGATTTTCGTCTTTTCGCAACTCTTGAAAATATAAAAAAATAACAATATTAGAAATCGATACACTATCAATCACGAATCACAAATATTATATTTCACAACATCGAATATCGAACAAAACGAATTTCTAAGACGAAATCAATCTATTACAACAATATTTATTAGGTTAATTTGAAAATCTCCACTCTGACTGCACCTCTCTTCCTTTGTCTAGGAGGTAGACAGAGCAGAGTTTCAAAATAACTTGGAGAATTCTTTTAACCGAGATCGATTTCGCCTTTAAAGACACACCCGAGCTAATTCGACTCTACCTTCAGGCAATATTCTCTCGTAGACAAAGACAGCGAGAGAGTATGACCAGAGCGGAGAGTTTCAAATTGGCTCGAGGAGTGTCTTAAACAAAATCTAAACAAGAGTGTCTACTCTACCGACTGACGCAATACGTCTACCAGCTATGATCTTTTTAGTCGTTCCTTTGGGTGTCGACCACCCGATCGGACCCAGAGCCGGACCGGGAACCGTCAAATGGTCGGTCGGTTTCCGGTCAGGACTCAAAATGCTTCCAGATGTTTCACTGCCTCCTTCCATCATGGAAGAAGTGATGAGGTCCGGATATGAAGGGAAGGTAGTGATGATACTCGACCGTTTGGGTAGTGTATCACCATAGTACAAAGATGAGGTGGATTCGAGGTAGGGACTCGGATATCCCGAAGAACCCACACTGGTTTCGGGCACAGCAAGGGGTGCAAGTTCGGGACTCTCAAGGGTGGCACTTGGGGTTTGGATGAACGGGACCGGGGACCGGCGGGTGGAACCGTATCCGATGGTGCCGTAACCGTGACCGGATCCGGGATGTAGGGTAGTGGTGCGACTCACGGTTATCTGTTGAATGTGCGATTCCCGCTCACGCACTCGTAGTTCAGTAGCGGAGAGTTTATTGCGAAGACCGCGACCTGAAATGGTGTATGATGTAAGATCAAATAAATGTTGTAACTATAATTGTTATCTCTTTATTAGATTCAGCAACTCTGAATGCTTCAAAGGGAACATTTTTCATTTATTTTCCATACGCATTCTTCATTCTACTACACATGTTCGTTGTCTAAATACAGTTAATGCGGCGAATATAACTTCAAATATAAAACATAAAATAAAATAAAAGGTAAAAATATATTTAAAGTCAATAAAATGTAAACAATAATGGCCTCAAAATAGAGCAACTTAAATAACAACCTTCTCGGTCCTTGGATGCCATCGACTCCTCATGAGAGAGATACAATTGCCGTTGTGAGTGCATTCTACCCTCGATATGCTTCTTTTCTTTAAAAAAAAGTAATTAATTAGACGTAGCGGCCGAAACACCATGAAGCACATTACAACTTATAGTTTTAATTGTTACAGTTATTTTAACATGTGCATACATTTCAATCCTGCACATTGATTTAATTATTAAATTAATTATTGATTAAATTCATATTTGTTACAGTTAAAGGCACACATTAGAGTTAATTTCAGTCCCCGCTCTGGTAATGCTCTATCGTAGACAAAGAAAGCGATAGAGCGCTGCCAGATCGGAGAGTTTCAAATTGGCATGTGGAATATATTTAAATATGTGATTCAAACCTTCTTCCAATTCCAGAATGCGTCGTTGCAGTCGTTCGATCTCTCCATGGGCTTCTTCGAGCTTGATTGAACATCTGCGAAAAGAATGAACATATTTACAATTTTTATATAATTTTTAGAACATATTTACAATTTTTGAACATATTTATTTGTTAGGCGGAACGAATCAGAAAAGTAAGAGAACTTGGACTTCCAAGGCGGCAAAATCGATGCATTTTTAAAAGATCGATATTGTTTGTATTATTAGAGAAAATAGGATAATACACAGAGACTAAATTTGCCCGAATGCCGTTAGTTGGCGAACGATTTGCCCGTATTCAGACAAATACTAGCATGTATATGGGCAAATCGGTGGTCTTTGGGTTACCATTTGCCCGAGTATGGGCAAATCGTGTACACAAGTAGCGTAAGTTGGCAAATCTATTACCCATATTTAGGTAAGTTTGCTCTCAGTGTACAAACAGAAGAAACCAACCTTGAGTGATCAGCCAATTGTGACGTCAGCGACATCTTATCAGCCTCGAGTCGATCGATTCTTTCTTTGAGAAAACGCATCGTAATATCTACGGAGGCAGAGACATCGAGAGCGCCAGAGGTACTCGTGTCGAAACGAACCTAAACAATGGTTTAAGAAAATGAACGACATACCACGGGCTAATTTCAAACTCTCCACTCTGGCAATGCTCTCTCGCTTTCTTTGCTTACGAGAGTGTATTGCCAGAACGAATAGTAATATTATTTGGCCGACGTGTAGGCAGCCGTGTAGGCGTGTTTGGTTTAGAACCGCAGTGCCAGAAGTTGTTCAACAAAGTAGAATAAAGGAACAAGTTGTCGAACAAACAACTATTGCAAGTAATCCAGACTCACACGTATAAAATTTTATAGTACATTAGAGTGATTATAGCATACACATATAATACATATATAAACATACCCGACGCAGTCGATATTCCTTAGCATACATGATGCATAATACCACTACCACGTCTTACATATGCAGATACCACTACACTCATCTCTCATCTACTCGACATCTCATGATAGATTCTGCTCACTAATATCTTCTAGTATATTTTGGCCATTTGCCAGTGACGATGCCACGATTAGTAAAGCTACGATTATTTTGCACAGGGAATATCGCAAACCCGTGACCAGAGGATTTTCTTAGATATTGGAATATCGAGGGGCCTTAAAGGTACATCCCTAGCTATTTTGAATTTCTCCGCTCTGGTGACACTCTCCCACTTGTTTAATCTGCGAGAGAACGTGGTTAGCGTCAAATCAGCTTGGGATGATTCTTTTCCGGAGCTCTTGAAATGCTTACATTATGCTCTGTAGAGTGGAGATCATGAGTTGATACGGAATTTCTCGTCGGGAGGGGAAGATTTGGTTTAGAAGAGGAGTGAGCAAGGTCGAGTGAGGATACACCGCCGTTGCCGTATCGAAGAGCCGTGTGTGAACCTGACGTTTGGAAATATCGTAAGGATAACTTAATTTAATTTAATTTCTTTTTTTTAAATTTAATTTTTTTTCAATGCAGTTTATATATTTTAAAATTCAAAATAAATCGATACGAAGAGCCACTTTTGCAGTTCATAGTGAATACAGCAATGCTAGTGAAATAACGATGCAGCTTGCGAAAAGTAAAAAAAATCTTTTTTTTAATTCTTAATTTGTAAAATAGTGAATAATTTCATTACCAGCCATATTCAGGGCGTTCCTTGCACTTCTTTCGTATGCACTGAGTCTCGCTCCCAATTCATCCCTTCTCTGCTCACTCGCACTTAGACGTTGCTCGAACTCTGCCCGACTAGCCTCCGAACGATCCAGTTTGCCACTGAAAATTGATAATCAACATTTAATTTTAGTAAAATAAACAATAATCTAAATCATAATGATTATTATTATGAATTATTATGACATAATCAACAGTAATTGTTTAATGAACGATATTTGCATATTGATTTTCGGCACTTTTTTTTAATTTTTAAAATTTCTGATCATGCGCTAGATCCGTAAAAGACGCTAAATAAATGTGATTTTGGCACAAAACTTCAGTATATTTTAGTTACAAATTCATATTAGTGAAGCTCCTCGTTCTTCTTCTTCTACTAAACGGTGGCGGCGTCAGTCTCATGGATATAGCATCAACGTTGAACGATGTTGAAGAGTCCGATGAGGTCGCCGTCTGCGCTGGATACTCGTCAGGAATCACTGACATGATCAGAAAGATGACTAGCAAACTAGCCCACTAACAGACAGATAAGACGAGTGGTCAGAAAGGTCTAGCTTGGGCTCCGCCCACTTGTATTATCTAACTAATAATGACAACGAAAAGTGGCTAAGTCAAGGAAAGACGTCGTTTAAGGAAGTCATTCTTCAGTGAAGGACTGAAGAAGAGAGTGAAGTCAAGCGGGCTTCCGGTCTTTTTCGCCGATTTTGGAGGGTGCAGACGGATTGAAGGCTCACGCTTGGTCGCCTCTTCGAGAAATCTGACTGAGCGGGTGGAGTTGGTCCGAGACCTCCCAGAGGTGCATGGAAAAGCTAATACTGCATCGACCACATCTTTGTCCTAGATAATTGTAGCAACAAAAAAACAGTGAATAAATGGACTATCAGGATCATCGAGCATCGGATGCATTTCACTATCACAATACAAATCATGATCCTTTCACATCTCGATAGTTTAACAAAAAGTGAAATGACGATGAGAAAATCAATAACTGTACCTGATCGAATGTACGGTACTCCTCAATCTCTCGCATTCACTCTGTGCCTCTGCTAGTCTTCCGTCGGTCTCACGGAATCGAACGAGCAGTTCATCCATTGCCTGCTTAGAGGAGGAAGAACGGCCCTCCAGAGTCTGAAATTTTTTTTTTTAAATTTATTTTCAAATATTAAATAAAATCATTTTAAAATCAATACACAACAAGTGTTTTGAGGGATTGAACGCTTTGATGTAACAGTTTAGAGGGTCAACAATTGGATAACAAGAAGAATGCATGGTGAAAAAAGGTTTCTATGGACGAATTCTAACAAAAGAAGATATATGAACTAGATTTGTTTCGCCAAGGTATTTTCCGATTACATCGAATACTCAAGAAATGCGTCATTACGAGACTTTTCTTCTTTTAGTTATGATCGCTATGGCATCTGCCTCTCTGATTCCCTTATTCGCATTAGTGAGACAGACGAAAGGACCAAGAGCCAGCAAGAACGATATGACGACAGTATAAAATCACTTGTTCTATTTGTAGAAGAGACTTTCTTGCTTTGCATGGTTCAGAAACTTTGCCGATCTCTTTTATATATCATATAGCGCGCGGCGAAGGTCTGCCGGGTTAGAGAGAGGCAGCGGAGAGACAATCAAGAGGCGGGGGCTATATCGCGCCCGCCTCTCGATTGTGACTTCAGTTCGTTAGCACCGTTTGTAATTTTCTTATGCAAGTACATTTTATACGCACAATACATGATTGGCAAAAGTTTACTATTTGCTCTTTTTATAGTATACGGTCTCTTCACAGCACCACGCTCTCTCGCCGCCACGGAACAACGATATAGTGTATGGAATGAAGAGACCATGGTTTTCTCATGAGTATATGCCGAAATATAATATGTACATACCTTCTGAGTCAGAGTGAGTTCCTCCTTCATGGTGGTCAGAGCCCTTCTCAACTGCTCGTTGGCACGCAACAGTTCATCTACCTGGAAAGCAAACATTGTTACTATTATATTATGGTTGAGTTAGACTTTGTAGATGGTTTAAATGCACACCACAAAATTTTAAACCTCAGCGCTCTGACAACGCTATGGACAAAGAAAACGAGAGATTATTGTCAATGGGGTAAAGTTGGCTTTGGGTGTGCCTTTAATTGTTGTGCTTCATGTGGTAGATTAGTTGGTCATTTTCATGAAATCTTTATTAGTCCCCCCCCCCAAAACGAAAACAAAGTGTGGACGATTTAAAGAGAAAAGTGATCTAATTCAATTAAAAGGATAGATGTACCTTCAATGCATCCTCATCCATCTTCGTCTTTGTCCTATGAGTCGCCTCTTGCATTTCAGATATCTGCCTCTTCGCTTCTTCCAATTTCGCATTGCGACTAGCGAGAGTAGATTCGAGTTGGCTCATCTTTTTATTAAAATAAATAAATTCTCACATAATCGCTCTAGAAATACGGGAAGGAATTAATCCCAGATCTCTTAAAAAGTAAAAAAAAAGAGTTAAATGACCGAAACCAGTTTCGAATCATTGTTGCCTTTGCCTACTGTTTCATCTAGTAATTGACTTGATATGAAAAAAAAATATTGATTTATTGCTTACCTTGCCCTGCAGACCGGTCACTCTATCCTTGTTTCCAGTCTTATCCGATCTCTCCTGATCCAGCACTATTCGGACGCCATTAAGTTCACGCTCGGTATCGTGAATTCGGGCCTCGAGCTCTGAAGATGACGATAACATAAACCGTAAAAAAATTGAAAAAAATAAAATCAACGGTGTGGATTGTATAGTCCAATTTTCATGCCACACCCAGAGTTATTTTGAAATTGTTCCCTGTGTCAATGCTTTCTCGCTTTTTTCTACGAGAGAGTTGCCAGCCATAGAGGAGAGGAAAATTAGCTCGGGGTGTGCCTTCAACACTGCTGAAATTTTAACTGCGGTGATACTTATCCCGAACACCACCTCGCCGACCATTTTTGGTATTTATGTAAATATTGCTACTTACCAGCTGCTTTTTGCACAGCGAGGGTCTCGGCAGTCTTGGACGCCTCGCCAATCCTTTTCCATTCCTTCGTCTCGCCCTCGAGTACGGCCAATCTATCCTTCAGATGGTTTTCCTAAAAAAATATAAGTTGCGTCAACTACAATACTTTTCTGTAATATATAAACCAAATTTTCAGTTTAAAAAAGTCCATGCAGTCTGTCCAAAATTGAGATTATTTCTTGTACTCTCAATATTTTAGTTGTGGGTGGATAAATCGTTACCCGTTCATCCGCTTCTCGAAGTTTCTGCACGAGACCATCCAGGGAGGTCTCGATCTCGATCATCAAACGAGATTCTGAAGAAAAAAAAACATTTTTTTAAAAATTTTATCGACATTGGTGGGGACGCGCCGATTGTGAGCTAATTTGACTCTCCTGGCCACTCTATCTCGCACACAAAGAAAGCGAGATAGTGTGGCCAGAGCGAAGTTTCAAATAAGCATGGAGTTTGACTTTGACTTACTTTCAGTAAACATCTTCTGGGTGGAAGCGAGTTCCTCTTCTGCTGCTGCTTGCTTTCGATGCGATTGATCGAGTAGTGATTGTAACTGAAAAAATTTCATCACCAATTTTCGATGGTTTTTAATAATAAAAAAGATTTCTACAAAAATATCGAATAATGACTATCTAAGACAAATAACAGCTATTTAACAGTTGATGATTTTTCTTAGAGGCCCCGAGCTATTATACTATTATTCTCCGCTCTGGCATAGCTCTGAGAAGCAAGAGAGCGTTGTCGGAGCGGATTTCGGGTATGCCTTTAAATATAAGAATATACCTACCCTAGCGCTATGCACTGCAGCCTCCTCCAGTCGTGCAACGAGAGTGTGGCGCTCGTTGGTATGAGCAGCGTCCGCGTGGCTGAACGCCGCACTGGAAACATAGACCATTAGAGATTTGTAAGACGTAGCGGCCGAAACACCATAAAGCACAATATAACTAACTATCCAAAACATGAAGATAACACAGTATACCATCTTTAATATAACTAACCTACAAATTTCTTTTAAATTATTTGCATTTTATGTGCATGCAAACCTATACGTGTACATCTATTATTATTATATTGTTAATTTAATTTGCCGTATCGACACAGGAACATCCCAATCCCAACTCTCAATCAGAGAGGTCGCGGGAAATTAGATAAGTCTCATACAACATTTCAGTTCGAAATGAATAAAAATTCATTAAGCACGTACTACTATAGCTATTATGGATAATATCACTATACAGCTATCATGAAATGGTGAATCGAGGGGATAAATAGAGTAAAGAGTATTATAAGTGATAGATTGGAGGTAGAAGAAGATTGGTAGATTGTAGGGTGGTTGAGCGATGGAAGGGAAGTAAAAGGGTCAAGTGCCATGACTGTATATACCCGAGTAATGGAACCAGTTTGGTCATTCAAAGTATTGTAGAAAAATGGGGAGGAATGACCGTGCTTTATCAAAACATTGAAGGAATTGTTTGAATTGGACGTAGCGGCCAAAACACCACAGGGCTAATTATTAGCTAACTTATTTATTTAAAAAAATGCATTTAATGCACGCTTATTCTTGTATATTTATTAATATTAATTTAATTGAAACGAGCAGTGATTTTTTTCTGATTCAGACAGAATGTAGACTAATGCGAAAGCCACGCCTTTTGTCCAACTTTAGAGATAATGAGACAAGAAAAAAGTCCATCACATCGGAGCCTACTCTTGATAAAGGTATTTATTCTCTAAACAGTGAAGGCCAGAACTGTCACAAACAATCTTATTCATATTTTTATTATTTTTGTATTTCCACCACAACAAATGAAAGAGAATAGGATAATTGGCATAGGTTGAAGGGGGGGGGGGGGTAAACTCTTCAATGTCTTCTGCTCTCTTGAATGTCTGATTCGGTTCAAAGTAAATGGTTTGAGACAAAAAAGGAGGGAATGATCGTCGAATTCCCTGTCCAATCGAGAGATTATGAAGGATTTTGACCAATTATGGTAAGGGATAAGATCTTTTTTCCATTGCCATTTTACTTTTCAAGAAAGTTTCAGGGGTGTTGAAGAACAACTAGACTGCTTTAATGTTAAGGGCTATCCCCGAGCTGATTTACCACTCTCCGCTCTGACAACGCTCTCACGCTTTCTTCGTCTATGAGAAAATATTGTCAGCTGGTCGATTAATAGTAAAATAAAATTAGTTCGGATGTATGTATCTTTAAATCCCACATAGTCACGACAATTTTTTATCCAAATATAAATAATATTTTGGGAAGAAAGAACCAACCTCTGTCGTTCGCCCTCCCTCTTCACCTCCTCTATCCTTCTCTTCATCGTTTCTATCTCATCAATCGCCTCGTCTCTTTCTCTGCTCACTCTATCAATGAGCGCCCTTGACTCTGGAACAGTTTGTCATTATGTCAGATGGTGGATGAATAGTAAATTAGATTGCGCATAATATGCTTTAAGCTACTCTTTTAGGCTTTCCTTTATCAGGCAAATCAACTTGAAAATCGGAAGCGATGGAAAAATCGTTCAAAGCTAAAAAAAAACGCATAAAATAAGAAAGTTGTCTACGACTAAAGATACATCGCATTACCTTTGACCTCACTTTCCGTCCTCGACAAAAGGTCTCTCAGCTCGTTCATCGAATTCTTTCTCTGAATTTCGATCTGAAATTTCGCAAATGTTTCTCCCATTCGTCACATTGTTTTGCGGAAAACGTGATTAAAAAGGAATTTCGTGTTCAACATCTCTGTCAACGAGGGAAGGTTGAATTGCTAGTGCCTCTAGCTAATTTGCAACTCTCCGCGCTGGTCACACTCTCTCGTCTTCTCAGACTACGAGGGAGCATTGCCATAGCGGAGCGTAAAATTTGCTCGAGGTGTGCTTTTAAATGAATAAGTAGTGAAAAAGTGCTCAAAACTTTCGAGAATTTCATTGGAACAGCATATTATGTGTTTGATATTTTTCAAAAAGGGTTGTGACCTATTACTCGATAATCGTAAAGCTGTCAATGCCTGCACGGCTATAGCACAAGTGAAACATAAGTGATTTCACTGCTAATAATAAAGGCCCGAACTATAATGAGACTCTTCGCTCTGGCAATGCGCTCTGGCTTTCTATGTCTACGAGAAAGCATTGCCAGAACGGAGAGTGTAAAATTAGATCAATTTCGAATTAAATTCGAATTAAAAGTAGATTAGAAAATAAAGCATTCCAACCTTTTCGCGTTCCTGCTCCCATTCTTCGCGATCCACTGCGTTTGCCTCGGCCAGCTCGTTTCTTTCCCTGAAAAATTAATCATTCAAACTTTAAATAAAGATTTTAAGGATTCCAAACAATTTGAAACTGCCCTCTTGTCACAAACTCTAGTGTGCAGAGAGAGTCAGAGTGTGTGGCCAGAGGGTGTGAATTTCCGATGAAGGCACACAAAGATTATTACCGTCTTCTCGCGTGATCAGCAGTCTCCGCCTTCTCCTTCCACTCATCGGCACTGCGACGAGCATCCGAGAGTTCATCCAGCAACTTGAAGCGAATAATTGTAAAATTTCATTAAAAATTTTAATTATTTGTATATTATCCGGGATAAAACGTACCTGTTCATGCATTTTCTCGATTTCCTCAAATCTCTTCTCCGAACCAACGAGAGTTTGTTCCATGGCGTTCTATAATAAGAGAGTAATCATTGATCCATATGAGTGAAAATCCTTTCAGCTCTCTCTCTCTCTCTCTCTCTCTCTCCATTTTACACACTATCTCGAAAGATCATGCTGATGATGGTGATTCAGTGTTTAACGAGAGACATTTTGAACGTTGCGGCTATGGCTTCTCTCCTCTCTGGCAACACTCTTTCGTAGACAAAAAAGCGAGAGGATATTGCCACAGCCGAGAGTTTTACATCAGCACTGTGTGTATGCATTTAAATGTATCAGGGCATCCGGGACTTAGTGATGTCCATCTAACAAAAATAAAAATCATTTGAAGACCTTTTCGCTCTCAACAATCCTCATCTTCGTTTTCATTTCTTCTACAGTAACAGTCATCTCGTCTCGTATACGTGATTCGAGCTGCAAATTTGCATTTTTAAATTCCTTTTTAATCAAGTTATACAATTTTAAAAATTCTTTATCTAATCGCGTTGTGCAGAAGTCATGGGTAGGCGAAATTTGCTGGCAACTTATATTGTGTTTAATAATGTTGGAAGGAAATCAGTGGCGCGGAAAGGCCTGTTCTATTGATGAAGCGATCAAAGGATGAAATTAGATGTGACATCGACTTGTAGAAACATGGTATGAGATATATACAAGCGATAATGACTGAGTAAGCTTCACAAACCTTTTTCAGCTCCTCACTATGCATTACATCTTGCCGTTTGAAGTTACCATCAAGTGCTTGTAATTGATCTACAAAACAACAATTATAAGAAAATATCTTTAAAAAATCAAGTACGATACCTTTACAACTGTCCAACAATCGCACTTTCTCTGATAGTTCATCCTCGATCTTCTTTATCGTTGCAGTGGACTGATCCAATTGGTGACGAAGCTCCGCCTCCTTTAATTATTACAAATATTAATAATTCGCGAAATCGATTTTTTTCAATTTCTTAAAGATAAACTGTTTTTAAAAAATATTTCTCCGGTTTTGCATGGTAATATTATAGTAAGTGGCGCGCAAAAAGTACTTTCAAGTAACTTACTTTTTACTTACTTTTTTGTTATTGTTTTGCTATTTCATTAGTATGTAACGAAAAAGTAAGTAAGAAGTAAGTTACTTTTTGCGCGCTACTTACTGTAATATTACCCTGCAAAACCAGAGTTGGAGAGCGGCAAAAAAAGCGTGGCAAAATGCCAAAAAGTTATGATGGACCCTGTCTGCGCTCTCTCATTTTGACATACTCTCTCGGGGGGCGATCATTTGCACAACGATCATTTGCACAACGGATCATAAATCGGTCGGGAGGTGGCGCAGGGCAACCAAAGTTGTAACATTGTTATCAGTGGGAGTGTACGGTATTGTGCTACCGTAACCGTCAGGAATCGCGAACTTACTTTTTTCAGTCGACCCATGACCCGGGGTTCATGGTTGAAAATGACAAAAGTCGAAAAATTTATGATGATCCGAGGTCAAATACTAGTTGCCATTATATCAACTTTTATCTTTCTCGATACCGTAACCCGAATTACCGTAATCAAACCGGGATTTGAAGTGCATTTCGCTATAATATTGCAGGTTACGGTAGCTGGATCACAGTAGTTCGGGTTACGGTATCGAGAAAGATAAAAGTTGGCTTACTATTGATATAATGGCAACTAATATTTGGTCCCGAAGTTTCATGAATTTTTCGACTTCGGCCATTTTCGACCATGAACCCCGGGTCATGGGTCGATTGAAAAAAATCAGTTCGCGATTCCCGACGGTTACGGTAGCACAATACCGTACACTCCCACTGATAACAATGGTACAACTTTGGTTGCCCTGCGCCACCTCCCGACCGATTTATGATCCGTTGTGCAAATGATCGTTGTGCAAATGATCGCCCCCCACTCTCTCTCTCTCTCTCTACCATTATCTCTGTCACACCGGTCTCTCGGTACGCTGTAAGTTCATTCGCAATCATTCACTGCCGCCATGGTGTTATCTCTGCAAGGTTGTCAACATTGTCAACTATCACCAAAGTGATTTTAGCTGTCATCATAGTATTCACAATCATTACCTCCATGGTCCTCTCATCCAATTGTCTCTCGACCTGTGACAACTTCGTCTGCACACTTCCTCCATCCATCTTGAGACTGTTCACCGTGTCCAGAAGAGCATCGCGTTCGCTGAAACAATTAAATTCTTTACTTATCGCAGACGAATGTTTTTAATTTATTTGTGTATGTATTTTTTTTCATAATCGATGAGTATTTATTCCGAATTCCGAATAGATCAGCGCGTACCTGGCCACTTCCTCCAATGTTTGATGGAGTTGCAGTAGATCTTTCGTAGCCATATCGAATCTCACAAGGCTCTTCTCGAGATCGCCGACAGCCTTGGCGTGCTCATTAGATTTCTGCAAACACGATTTTAATTTGCTACTCATTTAATACACAATGAGATTCATGCATTGGCATGCTAAGAGTCAAAACAGTGGGGATCTTCTTGACCGTTCAATTCTCCAGCATTGTACACAAAGAAAGTGAGAGATTGTGGCCTTGAAAGGTGCGAAACTATTCTTTATTTCACTTTCTCAATGTCACAAAATAAAGAATTATTTAGCGGGATATGATAGCGTTCGTGGAAGAATGGCCTCCACAGATCATGCCAATTTCCTAGGTTTGAAAACTTTCCGGACGAGCTCTTATTAGGAGTTAACAAGTTAGAAAAAAGAGGCGAGAGAGAATGCAAAACGAGGAGAGTTTTCTCCTCTTTTCACTTAGCGACATTAGATCATCATATGAGGCAATGCTAACATACCTCTTCAATCTTCTCCTCCAGTCCTGCAATGGTAATCCTCAACGATTTGATCGTCTTTTCCTTGTTGGACAACATCTCATCCGCCGTCGAGATCTTGTTCCGGAGCTCTGTAAAGATCAAAGATCAAAGATCTAAGACCAAAAGATCAAAGATCAAACCTTGCTGCACGACCTTGTGTCGTTCATCGCTCTCGATGAGCTCGTTCAATTTCTTCTTGAGTCCATTGAGTTGCTCGGAGAGGCTCTGTCCCTCCTCGCGAACTTTGTGCTCGGAGGAGTTTAGCTAGAAATGGGATTTTCTTATTATCAATTAGCGCCCGAATGAGGCATAATTAATTTTTTTATAATAATTGTAAGAATAAGATTATAATACAGTATAGTAATTATGATATGGTGTTTTTCCAAAAAAAATTATATATAAAAATAAATAAATACCTCCGATATTTGTTGTATGAGTTTTGTCTCACTCTCCGTTCGTTCATCGATGGTTAGACGGAGCTCAGTTATCGTGCTGAAATTATCAAAGAATTCATATGAGCCCGCCTCATGTCTTTGCATCCATTCATGATTCAAGTAAAATTCGAGCAATTAATGGCATGATCTAGCATGGAAAATACTCGAATCACGCATGGATTATCCGTGATCATGCATGGATTCTGTCATTCCATGCAAGATCACGGAAAATTCGTGAAATAACTATTATCATCGGCTGGATCGGCCGGTGATAATAGTTATTTTGATTTGTTTCGTGGGGACTTTGAGCAATTGTTTAACACTTCACCTTTTGCACTGATATGCCACAGATGAAACATACATTATTTGACATTCTTCTTTGCAAATCTTTTCATAAAGCGCAGCGTCGTCGAACTATGCAAATCCATCTCATTCAGTAGCGCCATATTTTCGTAATCTTTTTTTCTCTCTTTATCATTGTTTGTCTCATTTTGTGCATACGCACGTTGATGAAATATAATTTCACATTATTATCTAATTTGTGAGTACATTTGCATGTTTAACTATTACATATTTCGCTTATAATTATGTTATTCTTTTCATAATGCGTGTTCAAACTTTGTAAAAGTGAGCAGAGCGCTCCAAGAGTGCACCAATTTGGACCATTATTGTGTACATTGAGAGGGTTTTTTTACAAACTACTACTTGGAAATTGTAAATGAAATAGTAATCCTAACTAGAGTTGGCTTTTTGGGGGGGTAGGGGGCTCAACCCCCGAATAGCCAATTCTACGCCTTACCGTTCACTATCCAAGAGGCGTTCATTGATCCGCTCCGCGTCCGCTTTCAGACGCGCCTTGTCCGCCTCGAGTAACGCGACTGTTTCGTCTGAATACAGTATAGCTTACATTTTGGGAATTAAAGATAACATCTCAAACTACGAGATTCAGGTGCATGATGCATTATGATAACGCAAAATTTGTCTTTTTTTGGTAAAGAGTCGATTAATATTGATGATCCATTCACATTAAAAATAAATCCATCAATCAGTCAATTTATCATTAAATCGTTATATAACATGGAATAAAATGGTTCTATCATGCTACGGAGATATGTAGTATGAAATTGATATCTTACTCATTTCTTCACATCTCTTCGTCATAATCGTCAACTGAGCTACCGTATCCCTGATCGAATGACGCATCTTATCCATCTCTGTCTTATCTCGATCCCAATCATCACGCATACGGTCCAATTTGGTCCTGTAATATGAAGCAATTTGGACAATTATGCTGTGTGGCAAAAAAAAAAGAAAGAGCGAAAAAGGGAGAGATTACGCAAGCGTGAGAGAGCGCAGACGATGAGAGTACACCTGCCATCGTTTTTTTTTGGCATTTTGCCAAATTTTCATTGGTTCATAAAAGTTCATTGGATGCTTACCTATTCTCAGAAATGCTCTCAGCAGCATCGGTCTCTACTTTGGCCACCCTCTCAGTGATCTCGTTGCGATGTCGATTCGATAGATCCTCGATGAATTGTTTATGGGACCTAGGAAAATTTTTTATTAAATTAATAATAATTTTAAAAAACACAAACGTTTGCATGTACGTTGATGCTGAATTAACGAATGTTAAAAATATAATTTAATAAAGCATGAAAGTTCAAAGATCAATCTCAACTATATTTTCGGATCGATAACAGTGGTTTGAATGGGAACTTGTCATTCAAACCACTGTTATCGATCCGAAAATATAGTTGAGACAATAACAATAAAACAATGCAAAAATAAATAAAATAAAAACAAAATGCAATACCTCAATGCTTCGGTCAGGTTCTTCTGTAGACGCTCAATCTCCTCTTGTGAATGCTTTTTCTCTTCTAAAAAATACAGTTAAATAATTTAATCTTTTTTTGCAAAAAAAATAGTTTTCAAACGCCACCCCAAAGCTAGATAATCTTTGAGAATCTTTAGCGTCTATAATGCAAATTTGCTTACCCTCTAGCGAAGCGATCCTATCAGTCTGTCGCTTCACACGGTGCTCCAATTCGGCCAGGTCGTGGAGCCTAAAATATCAGGACTTACTATTTGTCAGAGAGAGAGAGAAAAGTAGCTTGCTTTTGATGTAGAGAACTAGCAAAACTAGCTAAGAAAACTAGAACTAGAACTTGTACACTAAAACCCGTACTAGTACATAAACTACACTGAGAGCAAACTTACCTGGCAAATCGTTACCCCGATACACTTTCCTGGCAAACGATTACCCCAAATGGTGAATTCAGCCGTTGAAAAATTCACCATTTGGGGTAATCGTTTGCCAGGAAAGTGTATCGGGGTAACGATTTGCCAGGTAAGTTTGCTCTCAGTGTATAGTTATTGTGAAATACACTAAAAATAGTATTGGTACAAGTACATAGATTAGAACTAGAAGTAGTACACTAAAACTACTAATAGTACTAGTACATAAACTAGTACACTAAAAATAGTATTGGTACAAGTACATAGATTAGAACTAGAAGTAGTACACTAAAACTACTAATAGTACTAGTACATAAAATAGTACACTAAAAATAGTATTAGTGCAAGTACATATACTAGTACAAGAAGTAGTACACTAAAACTACTAATAGTACTAGTACATAAACTAATACTAGCAGTACTGACTTCATCTTCTCCCTCTGTTCTGCATGTCGTTTATCATCTTGATACGATCTCGACTCATTCTCGCTGCGTTCCAATGATTTCTTCAGACGATCGATCTGAAAGCAAAAAAATGAAGTTAAGTTACCTTTTCATCAATTCGCTGACAAATAGAAAGTACCAATGTTATGATTTCAAAACTGCGATCTGTTCATGGAATTCATTGGGAATCTGTTCAGCGCTCAAGGGAGTGGTCAAAAATATCACGGAGTTATGACTACTATATACCATTCGAATCAGCAAGTGATTGTGATTAGAAAACCGCTGAGAAAAGCTGTCAAATGTTGTTGTTAGCCTAAACAAAGTACCATACTAACCTCCTTCTCTGCTCGTTCAGCCCTACTCGTTAGCTCTCTCATTTCCGTACTTTTCGACGTGAGTGCACTACGAATCTTTCGTTGGATCTCCAAATGAGACGAGCCCGATGATAGAATGTGAGAAACGCCTGAACAACATTAGGATAATTATTCGATTACTATTATTATTTTACTGATTTTTTAAAAATTTTCTTTTCTTGAAAAAAAAAGAAAAATAGATTTTTTTTGTAAAAAATTAAAATAAATTAAAAAAGATGCATTTTTGTTTCGTGAAGCGATTACCGACTTTAATCTTGAATTTTTTGTTAAAGTCTCTCTCGCTTTTGCTTCTACGAGAGAGAGAGAGAGAGAGTATTGTCAATGAAGAGAGTAAGCTTGGTGTGTGCTGTGAATTTTTATTTAGTAATTCATCAATGAATGTACCTGTTGGGCTAACCGATCGAGTGCGATGTGCTCCTCCCAATGAGAGTTCAGGCATATTAGATACGCGGGTGAAGCTCTACAATCACATGTTTTATTAATTTTTCAATTTTTTAAAGATTGGTGTAAAATCCTATTCTATAATTCTGAGGTAAACTAAGAATCAAAACGAATTATATTTTTTCTATCGCACCACAAAGTTTCTTATTGCATGGAAAGCATCAGAAACACAGTGAACGTTTCACTGCCATAACCCAAAACACATAAGACCGGTGAAGTGTTATATTTAACTTCTTGCGATAATAATAACACAAAAAGTGTTAAACATAACACTTCACAGGTCTTGTATTGTGGGTTACACTTTTTTTCTCTGTGTAAAGAAACTTTGTGGTATGATATTACCTCAAGTAGTGAATCCCTCTCATCTTCGGCTTTTTTCAGCGATGTCTCCAATTTGAGAATTTGTTTGGATTTCTCCTTTTCCGACTGAAAATCAAGGTTTTTTTTTTGATTTATGGAAATTATCACTAAATGCACCTCATGATTCTTCTCCATCAATTTCTCGTACTTGCCGACCATGTCTTGGAGGGAGTCTTCCTCTCGAGCGTTCTGAATTATTCATATATATATATAGTTATTTATTTATTTATTTATTTATTTATTTATTTATTGATATATTTTAATGGACGAAACCATTTCGAAATTGCTGAACTTCACCCCTGTCGATAATCAAAGTAAGCTGAAACTTATTTGAGCAACAAGAAACGCATGAAAGGAGACATTGACAATTGCTTATTATTATTATAAAATCAATATTAATAATATTATACAACCTTTTCGATTTTTCAAAAGTGGACTATCACTGAGTCCGTTTCTCTATTGTTTGAAGCTGATGTGTACATCAGCTTCTAACAATACTAAACTACTTTAAAGGCACACCGCGAGCTAATTTGAATCTCTCCACTTCGGCAATACTCTCTCGCTTTCATTGTTTGCGAGATAGTTTTGCCAGAGCGGACAGTAGAACTACCTCGGGGTGTGTCTATAACCATTACCACAAATTGAATGCTTCTGCCAAACGACGAACTTCTCCATCGATTCATTGATGGCTGATTGTGGTCGATGGAACCAAGAGAAGCGATGGTCAAGAAAAAAAAGACCGATTGTGGTCAAGACCTGACTATAATACACCCCGACTACTCAGGCGGTCTATCCTATACCCAACAAGTCTCCGCCATGAAGTACACTCTATTCTATAGATTCGCTCATACCTTTCCACGCCTACCGGAAATGCACTCTGAAGTATAGGGGGTTTGCCGCCCCCCCCCCTTTAAAGGCAGGAAACGCCTTTCGGGATCGCTTTGTATAGCCAGTGTTGTATCATATTTCATTATTTTTATGGTTATCTAACGTGGAATACGATTTCGGTCGGTGATCGCTTTGTTTTCCATAGTGATGAATAATGAAGCATCGTGAAATATGAAGACATTCGGAAAATTGAGAAAATATGAAATTCCGAGCAAGAAAACACTTATTTGCAAATATTTACGTGACGTTTGAAAAAAATGGAGAATCATGTAAACCAATACCTTTTGGGCCAATACGGTAGACATTAGTGAAGCAGCACGCTTGAATTCGAGTAACTGTCGATCCAATTCAATCTTCGTCGACTGTCGGACGTCGTCTACCTTCAAACAAGAATAGATTTCAGTGAACTAAATATTCATCATGTTATGACTTCCTATGAAAGTTATTGCTCTATTATTGCAAATTATGTTTTTTGTCCATTTTATTGCGGATAATTCGCATTATGGACTCCAAAGGTTCCCATAGATGATCTCATAATTTCGTTGACTATTTCTTTGTTCTCTGCCTACAGGAGATAATTGTGGTGAAGAGAGTTCATTTTGTGTAGAAATGATCGTAGCAGTAACCCCTATAAACAGTGGCAAACCTGTCTGCGATGGGCTTTGAACGCGTGAAATAACTCGAGTAACTGACGATTCTGCTGAACGCTCCGGCGTCGGAAATTCTGGAATCATTACTATAGTTTCAACTACTAAACGATCAATGCAAGGATAGCGATGAAGGGCTAAACTATCAAACGAATCTGGCAAACTGAAAATCGACTACACTAGAATATGGTTACAGGCCATAAGGCTGCTCCTTTGAGATATACATTTCAAAAGTTATATTTGACGAACGACCACATGTGCCTCCCAGCACGGTGACCACTAGACTGGAATCGCGAGGCGAAAGCGGAAGCGATAACTTTACCGGAAGTTCGCGCCGTTGAATAAGTGAGAAACAATGTGGGATCACGTTTTTTGCCGAGGGGTCATTAGTGTACCTACTTTGACAGTTGCTACCTAATCGAAAACATGAGCAAGAATTGGGACACCTTGCGCACCAGAGAAAATTCATGATCAATGTATTGAGTGAACGAACTTTGAGATGTCAAAGCGAGGAAAACCTATTTTTTTAAATATTTAAAAATAACCTCCTTTCTCTAACTCTCTTCAAATAGCTTGCCTTCGTAACAAAAATTTCTCATATTCACATTCTGGATGGTCATTCTTATTCGAATCCCCCCTAGATATTATCATAGGTATGCCTAACCCCAACGTGTGCACCGAAATACCGTAATCGCTGGAGTACGGAAGTCCACTAGACGTCCTCAATCACGAAATCTAATACAAGTGAAACAAGCAATAACAACAACCGCATAACATGGAAAAGCTCATTCAATCGAGACGCAATCGAGACATTTTACGACCACATATGCCATAGTTACCACAGATTATACGCTAATACGCATCAACTATACGAAAGGGGCGGAGCCGGGATCAGGACCGGGATCAGAGCCGGGATCAGGACCGGGATCAGGACCGGGAACAGAGCCGGGATCAGGACCGGGATCAAAGCCGGGAACTGACCTCGCTTGCTTCCTGGAAGGCCATGTGATCGTTGCGACGCATCGCGTGTACGGTCTCCAGGGCTCGATTGAGTTCTTTCACATCGGAACTGAAAATATCAAATAAAAGGATTCTGATACAAAGGGTAAAATAACAGGGAAAATTTGTTTTCCATTTTAGATAACGAAATCAAAGTATTGATGTTTTTACAATTAGTGATCACGGAAAAGAATATACGATGATATTTACTTTAGATTTTCTTTGATCGGAGTTCTGTTCTTACACTTTGAACGAAATATTGTGTATTTGAGTGATTAGGGAGATGTTAAAGGAAAGTTCTAGAATGGCACTCATCTATGCCGTCATGGCATATCAAGAATTGTTATGTTTTCCTAGATATCGTGAAACTATCCACTGATTGCGAATAAATGTACCATTATTATTACGTATTTTAAATTACGATTAAACAATCCGAACAGTAATTACCGTAGCATCTGATTAGCCGCTTGCGCGGTCTGAGCTTCACTTCGCAGAAGAGCTAGAACCTCTTCGAGTGTGTCATTTCTGCAAGATAACTTGTATGATACATTAAACAAATCATCGACATTTCTTTTGTTCAAAGGACTTTTTCAACCAAGGACTAGAAATAATAATGTTCATCCACACTTATTGTTATTCTTTATTCCACTATATTATAAATAACAGAAAATGAAAAAGAAATAATAAAAGATTGGATGATATGAGAGAATCAATAGATGTAGCTAATATAGCGAAATCGGTGTTGGTTTTCTTTTATGGAATATTTATTATTTATCTTACTATTTTTAATCATTTTAATTATTATATTTTAATTATTATTTGGCTTACTTGTACGACTCCTGATTCAATCTCATGAGCAATCGATCGAGTGCTTGCTGATCAAAGTGCGTGTACATCTCATCATCCTGCATATATATAATGAGGATCATTCACTAGTCAGAAATCTGCTCATTTTGTTTTTTTTTTAAATATTCTCCGGGTAATGCAATGAAATGAAATTATAATAATAATAATGAAATAAATGAAATATGAAATACATGGTGTACCTGGGTATAGAGAGAAGGAGATGACCGATGATGACGTGGTCGCTCGAGCTCAGTTCGAATCGGAATCACTCTGAACACGTTCTATTGTATAATATAGAAGTAGAATGAAATTATGAGCAAATAAAAATGATTTGCGACCAAATCACTGGCCCCAGTAAAATTGCAGAGAAGCGTTTTAATCTATGGAAAAAACTGGTATATTTTAAAGTTTGAACCGAATTGATAACGCTTACAACGTATTTGCCATCATAGTGCTCGGCGTGTGGGGTCCTGCTCCAGCTCCATCGAGACCCACGAGAGACACGGACAGAGCTCCGCCGGCTCCTGTTACAAAACAAAGAATTTAAAAGCAGGTTAAGGACAGTGCTGAACCATATCGTTATTATTTTCAAAATTTTAGCAAGTTTTAAATGGCCGCATCTGTTGGAAAAAAACGATGTGTCAAAACGATGTGCAGGTACAGTACCGTGCAAAAGTCTGGCCCAAAAATTTGAATCGCTATAACTTTCTTCGTACACGACCGATCGGCCCCCGGTTTGTTTTATTAAATAGTGTAACCATTGGAGAAAATTTGTATGTTATTGATTATTACCTAAGATGATGAAATGATTTCATCATTCTTGAAATGCCGAGGTGTGATCGTAAAAATAGGTTTATTCTCAGGTAGATTTTTTCTATTAGTCCAATTTTTTTATGAGGAACGAACAATTATCGGTGAACGTTTTAAGCCATTAACCACGTTACTTGCATATCGCTCCGAGGAATTAGCTAATTTTGCCTGACCCATCAAAATTTCGTAAAAATGTCATAACTCAGTCTGTAGTTGAGCTACGGGCCTCAGATTCAACATGTATTATCACATGGTCATAGGGCACCACCATGCCAATTTCAGAAGGATTCTGCTTCCTGAAGAGAAATTTCGAAAAAAATCCCATACCATATTTTGGGCATGCGGTATTTCCCAACCGGTTTTTTTCTAAAAATCAATATATTTGGTATGCTGTGCCCAAACATCTACCTAACACATCTATAAAGTGGCGAGATTACAGGAGTTCAATTACGACTTTGCCCATAAAAATACCATTGACAGTCAAAGTGGATGAAACCTAATATCGTTCGATATGGAGGATGATTACGGGTCAATAACACAGTATTTTATATGAACATCGATCTTATTTTGAACCAAGTGTTTAATAAGCACATTTCCTACAAGTATCCTCAATTTAGTTCCACTATTGGACATTCCACCTTTTTATCTGTCTCTTTTCTCGCAAAATTTCACTTTGACTGTCAATGGTATTTTTATGGGCAAAGTCGTAATTGAACTCCTGAAATCTCGCCACTTTGTAGATGTGTTAGGTAGATGTTTGGGCACATCATACCAAATTTATAGATTTTTAGAAAAATCGGCTGGGAAATACCGCATGCCCAAAATATGGTATGGGATTTTTTTCGAATTTTCTCTTCAAGAAGCGGAATCCTTCTGAAATTGGCATGGTGGTGCCCTATGACCATGTGATAATACTTGTTGAATCTGAGGCCCGTAGCTCGACTACAGACTGAGTTGAGACATTTTTACGAAATGTTGATGGGTCAGGCAAAATTAGCTAATTCCTCGGAGCGATATGCAAGTAACGTGGTTAATGGCTTAAAACGTTCATCGATAGTTGTTCGTTCCTCATAAAAAAATTGGACTAATAGAAAAAATCTACCTGAGAATAAACCTATTTTTACGATCGCACCTGGGCATTTCAAGAATGATGAAATAATTTCATCATCGTAGGTAATAATCAATAACATAAAAAATTTCTCCAATGGTTACACTATTTAATAAAACAAACCGGCGGCCGATCGGTCAAGTACGAAGAAAGTTATAGCGATTCAAATTTTGGGGCCAGACTTTTGCACAGTACTGTACCTCCTGCATCCCTGATCCACCTCATTCATTGATTGAAAAGTTGTTTCAAATGATTCACGGATATATGATAAATTGAATTGAATTTAAAAAAAAACAACCTCCAGCTCCTCCAGCTCCCCCTCCACCTCCTCCTCCTCCGCCTCCAGAAACCACACTGCCGAACCCGCTACCGTACCCGACATCAGGCGCATTTGCAGTACTGTAAGCAATTTCATCAATCGTTCAACAAAATACCATCTTTCACAGTGAAGGTATGGATGATAATAGTCGTTTTCAACCCAACAATTCGCTACGTTCTATAGAACAGCTTGGAGGGAAATTTTTTTCATAAATAAATACGACTATTATCATTGAAACTACCACCAACCTCGTCGAGAACTGCCAAGTGCTCGTTGTCGGTATGTCCAAATGTGAGCTGGACGCAGCTCTCGCTGCGTCTTCCTCCGCATTTCGTCGACGGAAACGCGCCAGCTACAAGGTATTTCATACTTCTTGATGTATTTTTCAGGTTAAGAATCTCTAGTCCATATTGATATACTTCGAGGAAGACCATTTTCTTTTCCTATGGTAGTAATATGAAAATGTATTTGATGGAATAAATAAATATGGTTCTCCATTTTTCGTTCAGCCTCTCTATTCACTCCGTTTCCGCACCTCCCATTAAAGACACACCCATGCTAATTTGAAACTGTCCGCTCTGGCCACACTCTCTCGCTTTCATTGTCTGCGAGAGAGTATTACCAATGCGGAGAGTATAATTAGCTATGGGTGTTCCTTTAACTCGATCATTTTGTCTGAGTTCTTCATGATCTTCCCAATTTCCTTCACCTTTTCATTGATATCCTCGATGACATGTCGATTTCTCCTGTTCTCCTCTACACTACCGTCCAGTCGACTTCGGAGATCGGCAAAGTCGCCCGGCTCAGGGAGTTCTGTAATATTTAAAAAATTTCATTATTTATTTATTTATTTATTTATGTTTTATTCATCATTATTGGAATAACTTTGTGTCTTGTCTGTTTCAACGGAAATTTTCTCTGTGAATGTTCGCTAAAAGCGTATCCGTGAACGGTGCAGGCAAACGTGAAGTCACAACCGTAAGCGCAGGCTTTTACCAAGCATCCTCCGACTACGCTTGTGACTTTTCACAGTATTCTGGTCCAAGCCATTTTTCTTTGAAAGCCAGACAAACGAGAGACCATTGTATTAGAGAGAGTTTGTATGTTGAGCGGTCAGTGTGGCTTTCTAAGTCATGAGAACGCTGTGTTTTGTAGGCCACCGTTCTAGGATACTTTTGCAGATCGCGCTCAATATATTTGCAAAGACTTCGCATTCCCTTTACCCTTATGACGCCTAGAATGTTTTTGTGTGTTTTCGTTCTGGAAGTTGTTGTTTGCCAATGTGATTGCGTCGCTTATCTTTTTATCTGTTTGTCAATGGGAAGAAGTGTTCACGTCAGGTGATTGGGAACACATTGAATGGGAGAAAAGGTTATTGATTGTCGAAGAAGGCAAGTAAAATACAGTATGCCTGTATGATACAGTATGCTACAGTATGCTACAGTATGCTACAGTATACTTACAGTATGCCTCGTAATCTACAGTATGTAGCTAAACCATTTTAAAGCCACAGAGTGTGTACGTACAATGTGTTTTTGCACACTACCTAGCCTCTTTTTTTCGAGTCTTTTGAGCACCACATAAGACATTTCGATGGTATTTATAATATAAGGTATATGGTATTAATATCACTGACCAACATCATCAGTCGACCCCCAAGGCATCACGATCAAGTGATCTGCAATAAATTCTCATTTGCTTTTTGCATTTATTTTTTTTCCAATTCTATATTCGGAAAAAAAATTGTTGGATTCCATTGCTGACTACTGTGAATTTTAGATTTAAAAAAATACTTTGAAACACACTTCAAACTCCCTCGACTTCTTCTTCTTCTCGAACTATTCCATGGAGTCAATCCATTCCTACCTAGAAAAGATAATAATACGGCTACGAGAGACTTTAACTCAACCCTCGTAAAGTGTATAGCCACGAGTTGTGAAAAGGTATTGAGAGGGAGACGGAGAGAAAGAGAAAGGGAGAGAGAAGAGAGAGAGATAAGGGAGAGAAAAGGGTGAGGGATGAAAAAGCTTTTGAAGCTTTATAGGGGGAACAGGTACGAAATAGGGCATTATTAGAGTGATCTTTTTTCTCTCGAATTTCTCTGTCTTCATTCGGCACTAGTTTATTTATCCCACTCTACCTCTTCCTCTCCCTTTCCAGCTCTCCCCCCCCCTCCATCCCCCCTCTCCCTCTCTGTCCCCCTCCCCTCTCCCTCTCTCTCTCTCCCCACCCTATCCATTACTCCTTTTCATCTCCCACTTAATTCACATTTCTTGACAGAGAACAATAATCGTCGGTGGAGGTCTATAAACGAATGAGGAGAATGACGAATGGAAAGGTCGGAATCGAACGACATATACGTACTCAAATATAATTTATATGGCATAAGACATAGAAAGACGCATAATACAGGACAATATTAATAATAATATTGATAAGACATATTATCGAAGTCTATTCTATCTATCTATTCAAAAAGATCAAAGTGTAGCGACTTGGACACTGAACAAGCACATCAATTGTGGATCATAATGAGATGAAAGAAGAATAATTAAAGAAATAAAATCCCCTTTTATGACACTTCAGATTCAGTGGAAACACTGCTTAGTTAATCTTGATAAAGTGTTCTAATGTTCATGTAATGTTCAATTATCGAAGTGGGAAGAGCTCTGGTGTTGAAATCCTTGCATGATCACGAATACAAGTAAAATCACGCATGATTCGACATTCCATGCATGATCATGCAGGGAATATCCATCGTTCGTGATCATGCATGGATCTTCCGTGATCATGCACGAATTTTCCGTGATCATGCATGGAATGACAGAATCCATGCATGATCACGGATAATCCATGATTCGAGTATATTCCCTGCATGATCGTGCCACTAATTGCACGAATTTTACTTGGATCATGCAAGGATTCAAACACCTGAGAGCCCTTTGGTATTCAGTCATTGTCCCCTGTACAATCATCAAGTGTGCTCTCGCTAATAGTGCCACAGAAATGTTGTGTGAACTGAAGAAACCGTTCTCTAAGGTTCACCGCATACGTGATCACCGAGAAATATCGAGTAGTACGTATAATGCATCAAAAGGTCGGCTCGAATTTCATTCTTTATTTCCACTTGAATAGGTACAGACACTATTTCAGGGATGCCCTACAAGCTTGATTTCATTGATGATTGAGAAAAACGATGGAGGATTTGTCCCTTCATTTGAAAATACTATTTCTTTGTCACTGGAGCTAGAACAGTTCTGGATCCATCTCATGTCGGTACAGAATCAGTGACCGGTAGTCAATCTACATAGATAATGTGTTTAAAATGTTTGTGAAAACTGCGTGGTGAAGATACCTGGGAGAAACTGAATTTAACAGATTTACAGGTGTACTTTTGATTTCGGAATAGTCAACGGGAAATGATTGGAGGAGATTTTAAAAGTAGGGAAAAGAAATGAAAAAGACAGTCAACTCTCCTCATTTTGCACACGATCACGCCTATTTGTCTTTATATCGATATTCTGGATTCTTATTGTTAGGTCTGAACATAGAATGGCCGAATATTTGTTAAAGCAAATCTCCGAAATATTTGAATATCGTCAAGAAGTGGAGGCTGATGCATAAAGGAAGAATGGATAGATAAACATAATCAACACAATGTCAACGACCGATCAATATATAGAAAGTCGCTCAGGTACAATGATCTCTCGGTTTTACAACTTTAAAAGGCACACCCCGGGCTATTTTTTTTAAATCTCCGCTCTGGCAACGTTCTCTCGTAGAGAAGGAAAGCGCGAGAGCATTTCCAGACTCAAAATAGCTCGGGGTATGCCTTTAAAGGACATTACTAGAATCAGTGATAGATATATAAGCAAGATCAACAACCTTCCAATGTAGTATACAGTTCAAAACAAACAACAAAAGACGTAAATCGACACGGAACCAAAATACCCTCCACAATGTGGGCAATGTGTGTGCATTTCGGTCAATAACCTTCCTGTATACCTCTCCCTCTCCCTCTACCTCTCCTTCTCTCCCTCTCCCTCTCCTTCTCTCCCTCTCCCTCTCCCTCCCTCCCTCTCCCTCTCCCCTCTCCCTCTCCCTCTCCCTCTCCCTCTCCCTCTCCCTCTCCCTCTCCCTCTCCCTCTCCCTCTCCCTCTCCCTCTCCCTCTCCCTCTCCCTCTCCCTCTCCCTCTCCCTCTCCCTCTCCCTCTCCCTCTCCCTCTCCCTCTCCCTCTCCCTCTCCCTCTCCCTCTCCCTCCCTCTCCCTCTCCCTCTCCCTCTCCCTCTCCCTCTCCCTCTCCCTCTCCCTCTCCCTCTCCCTCTCCCTCTCCCTCTCCCTCTCCCTCTCCCTCTCCCTCTCCCTCTCCCTCTCCCTCTCCCTCTCCCTCCCTCTCCCTCTACTTCTCTCCCTCTCCCTCTCCCTCTTAGTATTCCCCCGCTGCCTGTATTACTCTAGGTAGGCATCCACTATTCATCTACCTGTCTGTGATCTCTTCTACCGTCTTCTCTCTCTCGTCTCCCTTTTGTGTCTGACCACTCTCTCGATCTGCCATGATCTCTCTATCGCCATATCTCGCAGTGCCTAAAGGTGGAGAGATGGAACAACAGCATAGACAACACAACAGACAAACCAGTTGGATGGGGCATGGAGGGAGAGAGAGAAGGAGAGAGGGGCAGAGGGAGAGGGAGAGAGGGAGAGGTAGAGAAACAAGTAGAAAGTAGAAATCGCATGCGCGAGGCAAAGTGGATCACGAAAAACAATGACAACATATGATAACAAAGACTGGGTGGTAATTGATTGATCAGAGCGGATAAGCGATCAGTAGTCTAAGATCAAAGATTATTGACTACGAAAAGAAAAAGAAAGCTCTCCTCGTTCCACATACTCTCTCGCCTCGACACAAAACGTTATCTTTGATCATCTGCGTGTAGGATATCCTTGGAAGTTTTGGGCAACTGATATCGATGTAAGGGACCAGCACTGACAGGCTTTCACCATTAGCACTAGCCTTGTATCAACAGACCAGGTTCATGCCCATTCGCTGGGCTAAGAAAGTGAGACGGACTGGCTTGAAGGGTGCATATTCATATTCAACTTTGGACAGTGGATTGGACAGGGAAGAGTAATAATAATAATAATAATAAATTTATCTGACCTAGGAGGGTATTTTAAGATTCATAATTAAATTTTTTTTTAAATATGATAAAGTCAGGAGGTAAGAAAGAAAGATGCGATTACTTGATCGTAGCATACAATACTTATGAGTTACGAATAAGAGACTTAAATACATTGTCACAGTAGTGATGATAATAAGTGGGAGTTGGAAGGCAAGCATGGATAATTCGGATAAAATTCTGCCCGTACAGAGGTTGTTTTCGACTCGATAAAGACTACGCAATGTTATCGATGCTCACGAGAGCAATGATATTTAGCATAAGACGCTTAACAGAAGGCAGAATTTACTCCTCATACAGGCAAAACATACAGGAATTACAATAAATTGGGATAGTATTGCTTTCACCAGAACACTTGCGTTACTCGCCAATAAAATTGCCCTAATGTGGTCTTCGCAAATCACGAAAAGAAATGAAATAAAGGCGAGAGAGCGTGCAAAACGATGAGAATCATGTTTTCTTTTCTTTTCGTAACTTTAGAAAACTGCTATAAAAAAAGAGAAATAAAGTCTGATCCACAAAGAGCGATTATTGGATTTTTAATGAAATAGTCAATCTTCCATGATTACGGATGCACAAATATAGGTTTTCATGCACATTACAAGTAAATGTAGATAATATTTCAAG